>JAVRKA010000047.1:2760156-4140235 GCA_034508555.1 Venustoraphidia nigricollis
TAGCATACATTAAAAAATATGTTTTTTGACGTCATTTAAAAACGGATGAACCGATTTTAATAAAAACTATATGGGGCTACCTTGGATGTATACTCTTTCAAACAAAAAAAAAATTTCCAAATCGGTTCAGGCGTCTTCGAGTAATCGGGGAACATACATAAAAATAAAAAAAAAATGATTCCGACGAATTGAGAACCTTCTCCTTTTTTTTGAAGTCGGTTAAAAATACTAATAATTTAAAGTATGTGTTAGTAATGGATTTTAATCCAAATAATATGATTAAGATTGTAGATTAAATGTAATGTATTTATTTTTTGTATAGAAACGTGAGCTATTTATTGACAAATAATATAAGACTCTTATCTAGTACAATTATTTGTGTTCTCAAGGCGCTCTGAAATTACATACTTGTATGTGAATACGTGTAATCTGACAGCTTCGTATGCAATTTTCGGATGGTCGATGTACGAATATTGTCATTTCGCCTTTATTACTAATACAGTTCAGTCAGCTTAGCTTTGCCTCTACTATTAAAGCAATGTCGCGAACAGTTGAAGGCGATACGGTTGTATTTTGTATGTGTGTGTGCAGTTTACATAAGAGACGAAAGCTTTGTTGTTCTTTACAAAAGCACGCTGAGCTTAGAATGAAATGTCATTAATATTCTAATGATTTTATACTTGATAATGTTGAAGTTTGCATTCTCTATTGTAAATTGGATTTTATTTATGTATTAAATATGCTTATATTTTATACATAATATGTACATACTTATTATAGATATTTAATGATTTTATTATGCTTTATTTAATCGAAAACTTCGAAATGAAAGCTATGTTTAAAAATAAAATATATTGATATATTTTAGTAAACTTTTTGAAAATGGAAAATTAAAGCAACTCGTTTAATAATTCAGTTATATTCTAATATATTTTAAAATGTGTTTAATTTAGGGATAGGAAAGTCGACTCTGACTTTAGTCAAGAATCGATCTTTTGATAAAAATAATCGACTTTTTAGGGTCGAGTTGAGCCTGTTTCGAATCGATTAGAATCGATTCTCACTCGATGACTTTTCGACTTTTTTATACATTACTATAATACTCGCCGCGGTTCTAAAAGGTTTTGAAGTTAGTCACAAACAGCGTCGCAAATGCATATTTTGGTTGTTTTGTGGGAAAGGAAGATTCCTACCACCTCCCAGTTACCGCCACAGTATGTGTACTCGTCGGCGATTGTTGTTCGTTGTCTTGTCAATTGTCGCTTTCCCGCTATAAAGTACAGTCTAGTACGCCATTATTGTTTCTTGGATTGTTCAAGATGCCTAATACGGTGATTCAGATGATAATTTGTCTGCTGAGAACCCCCAAAGTCCCACACTCAAGTACGACCAGGATGGATGACTTTAGTACAAGGAATTAGACCTTTAGATTAAAGAAAAATTAAAAATAATAATATAGCACGAGTTCGTAGTTTTTCAACCGACTATACCTGCGCAAGCCTCCATTTGCATCTAACTTTTGTACGTTCATAATTTAATAAAATATTAAAATATCTAAGTTTGTATATACGAATTACTAAATTTCTAAAAAGTCGACTTAAGTCACAAAAGTCGACTATCAGAGATGATTAATCAACTTCAAGAGTCAAAGAATTTGAAGTCGATTCCAAAGTCAAAAATCGATTTAACGCGCGCTTTTTCCATCCCTAGTTTAATTTGTTAGAACAGTTAAATGTTTTTTAAAACGAGTTAAAAAAAATTAACAGTCTTCAATTTTCTAAATTAATGCAATTTAAAATGGTTTTATACGAAATTAAACTCATTTGTATGAATCACGTATAAAGAAAGAGTGAGAGCGTATTGGGAAAGGACGGACAGAGGAATATCATCTAGACTTGAGAGTAAAATGGGTTATTTGAGCTTGCGGACACGTCCGATAAGCGGTGGCGACTCAAACTGAGACCTCAGCCAGTTCGCAGCTCACTCGATGTTTGTCTGTCATATAAATACCAATAACTACTTTTATTACTGTCTCCAATTTTAAACTCGACAATATAAAAACTAATTTTACAAAAGTGTGAAATGGATACTAATGTTTAATTATATTACATTTTTATTTATTTTAGTTATTAATGTAATTTTGAAAAGAGACGAAAAAGTACGTCTCCTATGTAATAGGAATTTAGAGTCTAGAACGTAACTGCAGTTTTTATGTACGAGCTTGATAAATTAATTTTATTTGTTAAGATTCACCCTGCTTTTTATAATTACTGACAAAACATTTTAATTTATTTCCTATAAATATTTAATTGCCTTATTTATTCTTCTGTTCAAAATAACAATGGTTTGTACTATGAACTGCAACCAACGAATTATACTCAAATTGTCGATTAAATGCTAATTTTTAATGGCGACAGACATTTATGCACCATAACAGTTTAAAAGCAGTTTTTATGTACGAGCTGTGGCATTATGTCGAAACGAGATCAGTGAGTTTTTATGTCGCACGAGCCATAGTATTACATTCGAGATACATACTACATTTTTGCACGTGCCTCGTATAAAATATCTGAAATTGAGTTCATCATCAGCATATATTTATGTATCTGACAGTTCAGTATTCGGTCATATTGCAGTCTATTTGGGTTGTCTACGAAAACTACGCCTGCTTTGCCGTCTCTGCATTTATTTGTTTTACTTAACGCACTTGTGTTTAATAGGTCATTTTACTACCCCTACTAAGTATTTTACCTATGTATAAATATATGGATTTTAATACAATATCTTTCTTTTCAGGTATGTTCAATCAAATCCTGCATTTTCATTTTTGAATCTCTGTCATGCTTTTGGTAAGTCCTTAAATAAATTACATATATTCGTGAATAAAGCAGCTTGTATTGATTTTTTTGCTTGCCAGTGAATTTTATTACAAGTTTCATTTTCAATTAAAAAAAGTTCATTCCATTGATGAGTTCATTGAAAAACTAAATTCAATTAATACATACATATATTATGTACGCTATAAATGCAGAAATTGCTGTAACAGTATCTTGTTAATGCAATTAAAAAGTTACAAACATAATTATATAATTTTCTTATATAACAATATAACAAAGAAATGTATATATTAATTATACAGTTTTATAATTTGTTTTGTGTTGTCTAATTAAAGAACTTCAGAATATTTAGAATAGAACTAGCAATAAAAGTAAAAACATAGTGAGCCAGCGATTTTTACATTAATTGAAATTTATATTCCGCACTTATATCCGTTTCTGAAAGGACAAATACTGCAAAACTTCGTGACCGACTTTGCCGGCGGTACCGTGGCGAAGTTACGTAGATACCTGTCTTTTCAGAAAACTGAAATTTTTGGCAACTGGTCAGATATTTTTAGTAGAAACGCGATTTTATTTAGCATATCGTCCTTGATGTCTAACAAACACTATAAGTGAATGTTCATTCAAAATCGATTCAGTAGTTTTTGAGCTAAAAATCATGAACATGGCAAATATTTATATAAATAGGATTTAATATGCGCGAAAGGTTCATTGTTTGGATATAGAATAGACGGTAATTTTATCGCCGCGATAGTAGAAGTTTAGGGTTTGAGTCCCGATAGTGAAGGGAAAGTTTGGTTAAGGAACAGTTGAAAAAAAGAAGCTTTACCGATGTTTCGCTTGTGGCCAACGTTTCGGAAAATATATTTGCATCTTCAGGGCCATAGATTATGATCATGTATCTAAGATTAGTACAATTTACCACCCTTTGAGTAGCCTGAGGCCCTGAAAATGGAAATATATTTTCCGAAACGTAGGCCACAAGCGAAACATCGGTAAAGCTTCTTTTTCTCAACTGTTCCTCAACCAAACTTTCCCTCCACGTTAAAAATATATATTGGAACAAAAAGTATTAAAGTCCCGATAGTGACTTTGTTTGGATTAAATTTTTTTGTAATATTGCATTATAACTTTGACAGTGAGTGGTATCATAATATAATAGCAAACTATGGATATTTCATTGTGCATTTATAACCTCGCGTTCTTATTCCGTAAAGAAACTATTTAATTTTTTAAAACATAACATTAATCAACATTCGGACTGTAAAAAAAGACTAAATATGAGGTTCACTGATTTGTACCCTTATTTCTGAAACTTATAGAGATGTAAGGTTTCTCTGTATGTATGAACTTAGTTGACTGGTTTGTCTGAGTAAATACATGTTTTAATATTGAAAACAGTAACTAATAAGGTTTCTTGTACGTCGTTTAGCTACGATATATCAATTTTCAGTTGACGTAAGATGCAAAGTTCACTTATTTTAATTTTAAAATTTCGAAGCGTCCATAAGAATGAGAGTATATTTATTTATTTATTTGTCTTATAAGTAAATCAATATATTTGAAGTCTTACATAAATTAGGATAAATAGTACTCAATGCATTTTTTATCGTTGTCTCATGGAGATTTACCGGCAAATTTTAACTCGTGTAAAAGCTTTGTTAATGAGTTTCAAAAATTATTTTTTGCACACTTTCAGTTTAGATTTTTTCGAACACTGTTGAACAATTAATTTTTGTTTCCAATTTTAGACATGAAAGAAAATATAAAAAATATGCTATGTTGATTGCCCTACTTGGTTACTGCCTAGGGTAGGGCATGATATCTGGATTTGCTATTTTTAAGATGATCATTATCATTGATTGGCGTCGGGAAAACACGATGGACTTCTACCACAAATATAGTAAAGCTTTCTTACTATTGGATAGAAAAATGGGACAACACCATTTTGATCATAATCATGATAAAATATGTGATCGGTTCCGTCAAAGACAGCCTGTTTCTGCCGCTGTTAAACGAAAACTTGTGAACAATTTTTTTGATTGACCATCACAAATATTTTGCTCTTTATTGCACTTTAGTGACGAAAATCAATAAGTGCTTTGAAATGTATCGAGGTGAAAAATTCATCTCAATATAAATTTGGTAGCGGAATTTCGTGCGTCAGTCGATATTATATATATCTTTAATCCTTTTACCTGAGCTGTTTGCTAAGTTTCGAATCATTCTCTATACGACTTAAGATGGCTGAAAATTATGTGATTCTAAGAACGATAAGATAATCGTATGACAGTAATAGATCTTTCTCCTCAGTATTTTTGTCTGTCGTTTATACATTGTGTTCATATCAAGCATTTCGTAATTATCTGCCTTTGACACATTGTTAATAGCACGGTGTTCTTTAAGGCATTCAGAACAAAGAACCAAATATTTGCGTGTGCTCATTGTTCTCAAATCGCCCGGCGCACTTTCCGTCTACCCGCGCGCCACCTTCAACTGCAACTACCAGATAATTTGCAAGTAAAGACAATGCAAAAAGACAACGAGAGGCCGCATGATACTGTGCCATCTTTGCCCATCCTCCTCAATTTGCATATCCCCAACCGCCTCGCGCTTTTCTTAATCTGGAACCATCACAAACTTTTTGTACATAGTCTAAATGATGAGAGAAAAAACTTATCTCTCAACTTTTATAAATGAGAAAGTGTGGTTAATGTCTGGTTGAAATTTAGCTTACAATTAAAGTTAATCTCGCGTCCGTTTAACGGTTACTGTCCGATCTGTTTTCTTCTACAAACTTTTCTCGTGTTCTGTAGCGGCGTCAGTGAAACGTTATTTTCACACTGATTAAAGAAGGTTTATCTAATACCCATTTTTTTTTTCTTTCTTATAAGCGAAGGGACGTCTTGTGATCGTACAGAAATATTCCTTTTAGTTATTAGTGAACTTGCTACGCGTTTTCAAGTCCTGTCTGTGATCACATCTAGATTCCAAAACCACGAAGTCGGTTTTGCTCAAATTTTGCATGCGCGTTTAGAACGGTCATACCTCAATTTTGCAGTGTAACTGCTCAAACTGATTGCATTATTTTCCCGATTTAATTTTTTTTAGTTTTATAATATTCAGTTTAGTGAGAATATTTCTTTTTCCGATGAATTCATGTATGTTTACATTGTAGACTGACTATTTGCAAATTGCCAATCTCAGAGTGAGTTTCGACGCCATCTTCATTCAAATGTAATGAATATTAATATTAATTTTGAAAAATACAGAGACGTGATACGGGAAAAGATTTCAGTTATGTAACGACTCTGTAAAAAATAGAATAATCTATGTGCAAATAAGAAACACGTAAAGCCAAGATATGTTCTTCGACACCTTCTGTTTAAACCCAAATAATCAAGTCTTATTCGAAGCTGGTTTTGCTACTAGAAGTTTTAAATCCAGTGTGCACAATGATGTTAAAAAAATTGAATACGAAATGTAAAATAAATGAAAAGCATAGTCTGTTTTTCGTCTAGCTTCAAATAACAGCATTCGCGCAAGAAACGAAGTTGTTATTTTCTTAAATATTTTAATACAGAATAATTTACACCGTGTTTTGAAAAGATTGATGTTATATTACAGTAATAACTATTATAACTGGAAGATCCCCCTGAAGCCATTTGGCCACTGGTAAAAAAAATCTATTATAACCATGGACCAGCGCACGCCGCATAGGAAAGTGATCAACGAAAGTGAGAGAGATACGTTTGTCGATCAGTTTGTATCTCTTTCTAGTTTCGATATACAACAAGCCTAGAAAGAGATGAAAATTGGCCGTCACATGCTCTAACTTTCGTCCAATTTTTGATAGTCACTTTAAATACATTGTTAAAATACGGATGACGCTATCCAGTGCTCTCTATGGCTATAACCAACTTTGTATATAATATTAAAAAAATATTTTTTAAATGAATGACAAGATGATATCACTACAAACATATCAACAAAGATTCTAAACTATAAATTTGCCTGAAGAAGTAGGAAACTAACCTACGGAACGTAGAAAATTTAGAAAACTTAGAATTTTCATTTATTTGTGTCCAATTACCCACTATCCATAAATATTAAAAAAATGGTTTTGTAGGTTCGTAAAGATATAATTTTAATTTATTGCCCAGAATGAGAAGTTGTTTTGTTTTCGAAACAAAATATAACTATAAAGATATAAAGATTTCTCTAAACAGTTTTAATGAACATTAAATTGGGATCCAAAGAATTCTAACGCAAATCAGTAAAACGTCTCATTAAACAAATCCTTGAAGATTAATTTTTGAAATGCGTTATTATTAAACTCATTCAACTCTCATTGTTGGTACTAAAATCAGATCGTTACAATCTCCATACTATTTTGGATAAAAGTTTTGAACAATGTACTTTTGTTTTCAAAGGATGAAACTCCGAAGAAAGTTTTCATTGGCTTAACGTTAGTGATTCTTGAACACGGTGTACAAAATATTTAGTTATTTGAAAACAGTAAACTAGAAACAATGGCTATATTTGCAGTAAAGCTCTGAAGTGTAAAAAGTCCACATCAAGCAAGCTACAAGATTCGACCATCGAATGATTACGTAACTCATGCGAAAGAATTTATTCCTAAGTTTTGTATAGTAACTATATGTGTACTAGTCAAGAAATTCCTTAGAGAAATGGAGTTTTTCTTTTTACAATGCATACATCGCCTTGCTAGTAGACTGGTTTTTGTTCAAAAGATAATGAAGTGTGGCCACTTGAAATTTCTTGCATTTACTCTTGTGATTTGCTTTTGTTTCACGACTTGCAAATGTCAAAAATATATTAAATAAATGGGCTTTGTTTATTTTTACTTTTTATACACATGTAAAATAAATACCGAGTGAGTGTATAGTGGTGTTTGAAGGTGGAAGGTTCAGATATTTGAGGAAAAAATCTATGTTTGGAATTTTTTGATAACGTAGTTAATTAGTAATTAATTAATGAAAGTGACCAATCAGGAGCGCGCTACAGAAGAGAGTGTCGTCGGCTGATTTATATCGGTTAATTACTAAAATAATAATTATTATTATTAAAATAAAAAACCGATGGACTCTTATGTGGATCGTTGGATTTATAATATGAAAATGCTTTAATATTTCTAAATAAATTTATTGTATCAAAGCCTTCCAGAGTTTTTGTCTGAGTCCAGTTTCGAATTTTTTTTTAAACTACACTAATAATTTTTAATGAATAAAATAAATTAACGCTCGCCAGTGATTTCCACTTTTCGCATCGCCTTGTCAAGGCCCTCTAGCGTCTCACTCTCGCGTCCCCTACTGCCTCCCCACTCACTTTTTATTCTTCTGTAGCGCGCTCCTGATTGGTCACTTTCATTAATTAATTACTAATGAACTACGTTATCAAAAAATTCCAAACATGGCTTTTTGGGCTAAGAATATTTTTCTCTTTCGATCCCAACAATTGGGTGTGCGCTTTCTGAGACACCCGGTATAATAATATAATGTGGAATTCTTATTCGTACTGCATACTAAAATACCAACTTTTCGATTCAAAACACTGTTTGTGTGTAAAGGAAAGAAGGTCGTATTACTGAGTAGATTTGTCGTCGAAAGTTTGGAATATATCGACTATTATAAGAAGTCGAATGAAATAATAATTGACGTAATTTTTGCGACCACAACGGAAAGTACAGAGTTTTGGTTAGTTTTTTGGTCTAAAAAAAAACAAATATATACCATATATTGTGTAGATTATCTTTATACAAATCTGCAAGTAAAATTTAAACTGCATTTCATCCGGGCCATATTGTATCCAGTACACAGTACTGAAAATAAAACAGTGCTTAAAAATCATTTTATTACAGCAAGTATTAGTTACTGTATTTCAACGACCTTTTGAAGAATTAAAAGGCTAATTTTACCAAAAATGTAAAGTAAGTTACATTACTTAATGGCAACGTATTTTCCAAGTGATTATATTTAATTGTATTGTTTTGATATTTGACATAAAAATTCAAATAATCGATATGAACTTGAACATATTACTCAGAAATAAGTAAATATAACTGTTCTTAGAATTCTCTATAATGTGAAATTAGCTTAGTTCTATGAATTTTCGTGTTTAAACGTTTGTCACCAAATTCAATAAAATTTGGTAACCCACATTTACTTCGGCAGCATGTCTAAACATTTTGTGGCTTAACGAGTGGTTTTTTCTGTTAAATTAATAAAAATAAAATTAATTTTTCGCAACATCCTTTTTTGGTTGAAAATAATTGCAGTTTATAACGAGATATTACAAATTTTTATTATCTCACTTTACCATTTAATTGAAAGATGTAGATATTAAGACTAAAATGTAGCTTCTTGAAACTTTCATTGAATATTGGCAAAATTTCTTGTGAATTTTGCTATACGACATTGAGAAATAAGTATTTTGCCGAAGTCTACACTGACGTTGTTTAACAAGAGCGCCAAATATCACGCCTTGAAATTGTTTAATAAATTGCCACGTAGTTTCAGACATCTAAAAATTTCGAAATTTAAAAAACAGTTGAAAACTGCTCTTCTTAAACAATGTCTGTATAGGGTGGATGATTTTGTTGTAAATGATTTGTAAACATATCTTTCTTTCTTGACGAATCCTATACATATTTGTATGTCTTTGGATCAATAAATTCTAATTCTATAAATAAAAAATGTTGTATCTGAAGCCACAACATTGTATGTTTCGAGGCGTTATAATATTGTAAAAATACGTACTTTTGTTAATTTTCTCTCTTAGTTAAAAAGCAAAAACTAAGTTATTTGAGATTAGTTTTTTTATCATAGAAAAAGATTTTTGTAATGTTTGTATTTTTTCAAAACCGTTAGGTTGCTATTGATCATTTGTTTAATGAAAATAAAATCATAGATGATATGATAACGTCCCTTTGCTTCCACCATCAGATTATGCTATATAATATATATTTTGTTGTTGTTTTATTATTAACTTTAATTTAATACTTACGAAATCATAATGTTTTTACATTACTTAGCTTACATTTTAAATTAGAATTGTGAGAAAAAGATTAATAAAAAAATTATCAGAAGCTTTTCTGTCTCGAAATGTATTAATATGGTGGAAGTGCAGAATTAGTTATGTATTCTACAAACGGTGTATTCCAAACTTTTGATGAAACGTATTATTTGTGTACGTTACTTATAAAGCATGCTCCGGCTTTACTTCTATATTTTTAATAGAAAACTTTTTTCAGCGTCTACTTTCCTGTGCAATCCAATGACTTTTTTGCCATATTATGCATGCTACACAAATATAATATAACCACAGTACACCACATGTATAATAAAAGTTGGGTAGAAAAAGAACGACTTTTTATGCAGGTCAGTTTTAGAATTTCTTTGAAAATGTGTGTAACCTCTGTTATCGGAATTAGACATTTGACGTTGTGACATCTGGTGGTAGAAAATGAAAGTATAGCTAAATGTGGTGCCACGCCTCTCTGTTGAATATCTCAATTTTGAGACTGCATGCTTTACGAATGTGTTGCTTTAGAATTTCATTCCGAAATAAAACAATATTCTGGCGAGACTTACCGTTTTCTATAGAGGGACATGACTGTTTAAGGACAGTTTTTTATAGCAGCAAATTGAGCCTCAAGAAAATTCCAAACGAAACAGCTTTTTTTACTTATTTAATAAAGTTTCTTTTAAAAGTGAGAAGTTCATATATTATAGTTACTTATACTTTAAAGGGGTTGAATATTATAGCTGAGAACTTCTAAGGCTTTTTTATATTCAGCTACTGAATGCAACAAAACTTAGCTTATTGGTATTTTTTGCACGTACCTCGTATAAAATAGCTGAGAGCACTTCATTTTCAAATTTTTTACATTTCACTTTTGAACAAAGCTCAATTTTAATTTAGTAAGTTATATATAAAGAAATAACAGACAAACATTGCATCACTATGGAGTTGATATAGCGCGACTAGCTTAATTTTACTTTACAACACTAGTGGTGGAATAGGTTAGGTTAGCAGTTATTTTAAAGGGAACAGTGCAATTTCTTTTTAATCGATTGTTATTAACCTGATATTGAGTGCGATTATATTCTAGTTTGCCCAATTAATAAACGCGAATGTTTCACGCTATTGCCGAATGAAATATAAAGTTTCAATGTTCCAGTCTGTACATTTTCCAGTGGTTTTTTGTTACACCTGTATTATGTAACGGGTATGTTCATTTGAAATGATATCTACTGTATTATGCAAGACTTCACTCTCATCTCTTTCTTCTATATATAGCATATGCAGATGTAAATATGGATGTTTATCCTTTATTCTTACTGGCTTCTTCAAAAAAACAACACATTTCGTGTCTTTTTTAATAAAAAAATGTCGACTTTTGCGACTCATTTTCTTTTAATATTTTTGTCAGGAATGATAACATAACAATACTATATCACGGAAAAATAGAATCAAGTTTCATATTTTGAACTAGTTTGATTTTAGATATGCTATAATTTCTATTTTCACTTCAAATATAAAATCTATTATATAAAATAAATAAAATGAACGACTCTATTAACAGACTTTATTAAAATTTAATTGCGAACTACGTTTCTTGTAGAGAATATTTTAATTTTATTTATATTTCAATAATGTCAGTTAATGTATTCTTTAATTTTATTTATTCTAAGCAGAAGCGTAGCGTGCCTTGGCGAGGCCCCGTATAAAAATTTGTTTGGGGGCTCTTCCCCCGTTGAAGTAAATGACTTAAGGCTGTCGGAACGCTTCGAATTTTGTTTGTGCCGAGACCCAGCGGTAAGGGGCGAGGTAGGCAAAAGACATATTGTGGGTGTGACCTTCTTTAGCTCTGTCTCGCTCTAATCATTCGCACGTTTCAATTTTTGGCTAGTGTCAACTACGAGGCTAAAAAAATTTTTTGCAAGGGTGCCGCTGTCAACCGATTACTCTAATTTTTGGAAATATTTTGAAGATTTAAAAAACTTTTCCGAAAAAGGAAGAGTTACTTTAGGTTTGTGATGGAATAGTTTTGTGAAATAAATACGAATGAGATCGTAGTGTGACATCGAAAACGTGTGTTTTTTTAGCACAATTAATGCCAACTTTTTTCTAGTAAATCGTACATAAATTACAAAAGTAGTCCATTAGAGACATAGATTTGTCCTTTATCTTCCTTATAGAGAAAGAATTTTTGCAGAATGTTGACGAATAAGTCTACAATCAGTTGACAGCCGAAGCTCTATTTTTGACTTAAATTCAAAGCGTTCCGACAGCCTTAAACGAGAAAATCCCGCAGCCCGCGATAATCGATGTAGGGTGTTGTCAACTTTTGAACGCACGCTTTACGCGGGAAAAAAAGAAATTGCTTTTTTTGACTTTTGTCATTTCTGAAATAAAAAAAATTTTTGCTTACGCACGTTGGGGGCCCCGTATAATTGATACGGCAGATACGGCGGTAGCTACGCCCCTGATTCTAAGTAAAAAACAGACGTTAACAAAGTATAAATGTATTATATAAAACTCCTTTTCGCATTTGTCTCTCTCTGTGTATGTTCACGATTTACTTGAAAACTGTTGAACCGATTTCAATTTAGTTTTCACGATTATTTTTACCCAACTAAAATGGGACTATGACCTACTTTTTTCCGACTTCTGGCAATCTGTATTCTGCCACGATAAACTTTAGCTGGATATTTTGATTTTCTTTTGTCATCAATACAAGATTTTTTTATAAAACTATGTGATCTTGTTCCCTTATTTGAGTTAAGTTTATCAAATTTATATTCTATTTACATGCATTTAATTTGATTGGATGGGTAAAATAAATAGGGTAACTGGTATAGTTGCGTAACATTCAGGTTCTAAATTGGCCAGATTAATAATTTGTGTCAATAATGTATATTATAGTTTAGTAACTAATACCAACAAACTTACTGGAACGGAAAAGCAATGAAACAATATAAAACATATCCGTTCTTAGATTTTGAACGGTCGTAATCGTTCGCGAGGTTTACATAAAGAGCAACCAATCGACTGCTTGCAAGAAGGAAAGCAGCAAAAATAATGTGTTTGCAACGATGTCTTCATTTGGGTGAAATATTTAATTCATAAATGCGTCGTAGACCACTGACATGAGACATTAATATTTTTGCCATTTCACGGTAGTCCCCGACCCATTTATGAATTAAATATGTCAACCAAACGAAGAATTAGACGATGCGTCAAACCAGATAGAGTAGAAATTAATTATTTATTACGATTTGAAACTTTGGCATCGAGTTATTTTTTTTAATTTTTAATTTAATTTTTTACTCTTGACAATATTTTTCCTAACGGTATACTTTCAGTTTGTAGCTTATAGTTATAAGCTCACGGTTAAAAAGCACATCAACGTTTTTGTAAATTTAGTTTTGAGAAGAGCATATCGATAACTGAATCAGTTACCCGAAGACCTAGGTACATAAATATAATATGTAGTACAGAAACGCTAACCGTATTAGAATATCCATCCATATGATGCTAAGTGTACAAACATGTACATCATAGATAGGTATCTGGTTGTGTAGCTACGGAAATCCATTTGTAAATGAGTTGCGGCATTTCTACGTTTATAGTTTAAATCCTACAGATTTAGTCGGAATATGTCCTCCACCTCGTATCTCTTTGTTTATTCCCGTTTTATCTCTTTCCAACCTGTACTACAGAAACGGGAACGTACAATTCCTGTAATTTTATTAGCTTGAAACGTATTAAATTGGTATTTAGATACAGTATCACTTACAAATGTTGTATAATATAGTCGTAACAAAAGTATGAACGCGAAATGTATTTCTTTTTCTAAATGTAAATGACGTTAATTTCAAATACAGTTTAGTGTGATAAAGTCATGTCTCTTTTTCTTTTTAAACGTGTATATACCTATATTTTTTTGTTTTTTTCTGGGGGATAAGTACGGAATTTTTCTGTTTAAAAACTTCTTGAAAAAAGGTTTCAATTGAACGCTGATAGAACTACATTGCATTTATAAAAAAATTCATTGGATGTAAGAAAACGATTTCAATAATCAGTATAGACATATACAGTTGACTAAAAAGCTATAACAATTTTCAATAATACAATCTGTTTGAGTCAGTGTAATTTCCATACTTTTTTCATCCAAAAGAAAAATCAAAAATATTTGTCTTTAAATATCGCTCAATTTTTTGGAACAACTTAAATAGTAGTTTATGTATCTGGATTGCAATGCCTTATTTCTTGCACGAGGTTGTGACATTAAGTTCAAAAGAATGACTAGCGAGTCTTAAGGCTGTCGGAACGCTCTGAATTTAAAGCCAAAAATAGAGCTTCGGCTGTCAACTGATTGTAGACTTATTTGTCAACATTCTGCAAAAATTCTTTCTCTATAAGAAAGATAAAGGACAAATCTAGGTCTCTAATGGACTACTTTTGTAATTTATGTACGATTTACTAGAAAAAATTTGGCATTAATTGTGCTAAAAAAACACACGTTTTCAATATCACACTATGACCTTATATTCGTACTTATTTCACAAAACTGTTCCATCACAAACCTAAAGTGACTTTCTTTTTCGGAAAAGTTTTTTAAATCTTCAAAATATTTCCAAAAATTAGAGTAATCAATTGACAGCGGCGCCCTTGCAAAAAATTTTTTTAGCCTCGTAGTTGGCACCAGCCAAAAATTGAAACGTGCGGATGATTTGAGCGAGACAGAGCTAATGAAGGTCACACCCACAATATGTCTTTTGCGTACCTCGCCCCTTACCGCTGGATCTCAGCACAAACTAAATTCAGAGCGTTCCGACAGCCTTAACAGTTACACGAGTCACAAAAATTCGAATGGAGATGCATTACATTTTGGATGTACTTCGTATAAAAATAGCTGATTTTCACTCATAATAAGTATATTTTTTTATTAAAGTCAACGTCTACTGTTCTATGTCTGTTACACGTATGGATTTGAATTGCAGCTGACAGAAATATTACTATTGGGTTGGTAAAATCGCATTTCTTTTGTTTGTTTTTTTTTTTTTACTGAGTAGTGCGACATGGGTCAATTTACTACCGGTATACAAGCTTGAAAACCAGCTATTTCAAAGTACTTTTAGCACTGAATTTTATTAGTGATAAGTCAATGCTAAAAGAAACTTGAAAGTAGATTTGGCCATTAATAAAATCAAATAAAATGGACTTCGAATTAAGATCGTTTAGGCGGCGTTAGTTCTCTTACTTTTAGAGATCTTGAGAATAGTCGATCTTCTCGATTATTCCCAACTCCTCCATTTATCTTATCTGAACATAAATTTTATCGGTGTAACGGTCAAATTTTATCCGTTTAAACTGTACAGAAAGTCCCAGTAATGACTGTTTTTGCGCGGTTATTTGCTAATTCAGTCTAAGAAGAAGTTAACAACAAGGTAGAGATGCATTCATTTCCGACGTACATGGTATATATAGAACTGGTCTAGAACTGTAACTTGTAGAGGAGGATTAGATATGCGACCGCAGAGGTTTTCCACAGAGCTATATAGCTCTCAAGACAGACGGACACGAGTGCAGATAGGTAATATATTCCTGAATGGCTTGGCAATACGTAAGTGAAGTGGTAGTACGACAGGAGGGAAGGACTCGACGCTGGTAGAGCGACCAGACAATTTCTTACACAAGTACGGCATTGCCAATCTTAAATAGGTTGCCGTCTACCTTACAGATTATTTTGTATGCCGAACGTTTTACTCCTGCAATCTACAAGCAAACATTTAATATGGGTTTGCACTGATTTTTCACACGGCACATGGTAGAACATAATTAATAATAACAAGTAATTAAAAACACTTGAAAATTCTACAATTCATTATTAAATTATTTCTTGACGATCGTTTCGGACAACAAGTCCATCCTCAGGAGTACAAAGTATAAGTTTTTGTACTCCTGAAGATGGACTTATTGTCCAAAACAATCGTCGAGAAATAATTTAATAATTATTTGTAGAATTTTCTAGTGTTTTTAAATTACTTGTTATTATTTAATATGGGCATATGTAGTTATTTCACGTAAAAGGTCTAAAAATTGTAATTCATTAGTAGTCCATAAATACCGACATGAACATTGAACAGTGATTTAAAAACATACATAATATTAGCATTGATTAATTATTATTGAAATAAACAATTTTCAATTAAATATGATTATACACAACTTATTATTAATTTATTGTGGGTAAATTATTAAAAAGAATAAGTCTGGTATATATGGGTAATTTTGAATATAAATCATATTTATATTTAAAAACGTTTATTTGTTCAATCGGAGAATTATAAATACTCATTTTTTCAAACATTTACCAGAGTCTTTTATAGATCTTTACGCGTAAAATATATCGTGATTAACAAACACAATTCTGCAACTTTCGAGGTACTATAAATTGAACCGACACATTTCACTGCGCAGATTTTCGTTCATTATTGAGTTTTCTTTCTGCCTGATACAGTGGAGATTTTATTAGAACACATAAGAATAAATGAGACCGCGCACACACTATTTCGCGTCAAGCTACGTAAGCGTTCCACTATGGTGTGTGTGTTTTTTTTGCCAGCTCGCGGACTAATAATCACGGAAACAAAACACTACGCCACACGCGCTTTGAAGCCCCGATGTCAATTTTCATACCATGCTGAACTGAATTGAGTCAATTTAGTGCAGGTCCTACTAAACATGAAACATACAAAATATATTTAAATTTTCTAATTTAAATATTTCACTTTTTGAAATATAGACATTATAAATGATGGGCGATTGACGCTACTTTTTGAGTTTATGTCGAAATGTATTTTGGTTTTATGTAGATAAAGTGATGTATTATACATGTATTATGTACCTTACACTGTAATATGTAAGAAACATATACGTACGAATGTTCTATGTTTTAAAGTAACTATTACTTTAAAGTGGTTTTGGGATTTGAAGATAACTCCGACGACGTTAAATTACAGTTTATATTGTGGATCTAGGTAAAGCCTTACACGGGGGAGCTTTCGCCTAACAAAGGAACGGAGAAATGGTATATAGTGGCGGTGGTGAAGTGCACCAGTGTAGGTAGTGTAGATATACTGCACCAAATACCTTCATAATAATGTGTGTATATTAAATGGTATACCAGCAGTGACTGCGTGTAAAACGTTTTAATGCCGATATACTGATAATGCCTGTTTCTAACTATGAAAAACAATAAAGTTATTTTAACTATAATAGCTATAAAAAATAAAATACTCGTATCTGCCTGTCTCACAAAAACACTTCAATGGTAAAAATTTACACTCGACAAATCGAATGACTGTAATAACAAGAAATTAAAAAAACACTTGCAAATTCTACTAATAATTCTTATTTCTCGACGATCGTTTCGGACAATAAGTCCATCTTCAGGAGTACAAAAACTTATACTCATAAGTTTTTGTACTCCTGAGGATGGACTTATTGTCCGAAACGATCGTCGAGAAATAAAGAATTATTTGTAGAATTTTCAAGTGTTTTTTAATTACTTGTTATTACTGATAATATTTCTGAATACTATGTCTATGTCGTAATAGCACAAACGCGTTTAAAGCTTTTCGTGTCATTTTTAAAGGGGTTGAGAGCTTTGTTCGTCGATACTAGCTCGTTAATGTATTTACATTAAATAAATACATAAATCAATTGGAATGTTATTTTGTTCGTGTTGGCCATTATTATTTATTATCTAGTATCGAACAACAAACTGCAGTATTGTTATTGAATTAGACAAGGGACAATTGTTATTATTATTATTATTACGTGTCACCTCAAGGCAAATAGGCTTATGTCGATATGGTATTTTTTTACTTTGAGCAATAATTGTTTAGCTTTGTTTATATTCGACGTATAAATTGAAAATAAAATTGAAAATGCATTTCATTTCAGTTTGTAAAATCACTAAGTAGAGCTAGGGAATTATTTTGTATCTAAAATACTGTTTTTTAGGTATTTGTATATCCCATAAAAAACTTGAAAAAGTATATTAACCTCCTTCAGAAAGTCACGTAAAATTTTCAAATAACGTTTTGAGGTCGGCGCCAATTTAATAGAATTACATAAAACGTTGTAGTAATTAAATTGGCTCCGACCTCAAAACTTTGTTATTTTATGCTTTTATGTGACTTTTTTTGAAGAAGGTTAAAAATGAAAGTACGTACTTTAATTTAGATCTTAGAGGCGTAGACTATTAGTCGATATAGGTAAAATGTCTTAGATCGTAAAGTATCTTTTATTTAGATATTTTCATACAATATTTCTTGTCTGTTTTAAGGTATTGACTCTTTGGTATCATGCATCTAGATTATAGATTATTATGTACTGAATGTGTCTTGAACAAGACATTTTTTACCAACATCCTTTTTCAATCTACGCAGGACCGTTACCTCGAGTCTGTTTACAATTAACCTCGTTCTGGGATAATAAAAAAGTGAAATACACAAAGTGACGGACAAAAATCACTTTTCACTGAAGCAAAAATGAACAACTGATTAAGTATCGTGCTACTTTGCCTTGTGACTGTAGATATTATACGAATTTGTTGTCATATTGATTTAATACAACATAAATTCACAACATCTATTCACTACATAGACACTGTGTTTGTATAGAAAAATGTTGAAACATACGTATATTAATAATTTATGTCCAATATATTTGTTGTGTTGACATTATAAGTATATCAAAGATATACTTTTTATCTTATTTTATTTTTATTGAAAATGTAAAAAAACAGTTTATTTTTACTACCGGTTACAATAATTAAATTCGTTAATTTTCTTTATAAATTCACTAGGTGTAAAATTACGTTGAGAACAGAGATGTTTTGCTTGATACGATTACGCTTTTACATTTCATGGCGCTCGTTATTAAATTTACAAAAAAATATAAACGTGCGATGCCGAGGCTACTAAAAAAGTGGTAAAATAAATTGTCTGTTTTTATTTAGAAGATTTGGTTTGTAACTTTCTTTTAAATTTTCTATTGATTATTAATTGTTATATCTAAGTTCTTAATTTAAACGATCACCCAGTTCCGAGGTTCGAAATTAAGTACTTGCCAGTAGAAAATAGAAGTATTTCGAACAACTATGCAAAATGTCATCAATATTGAATAATTATTTGTAAAACAGCAAATATATGACACGAACGTATAAGAAAATTTGGAGTTAGAACAATAGCTGTAAAATGAAAATAAGTCCGCGGACTGAAATATATTTCTCATTTCAAGTAACAACAAACATTGAAAAAGAAATATTAAAATCAGAACTGTTCTTAAGAAGTCGGAGATTTTAATGATTTTCCAGCTTCATTGACTAGACTATATTGGAACGATAGAACAAAATTGCAGAAAAAGTCAAGAATCGTCTTTATTTGATGTAGAGTTCAAAATGTACATGCAACAAAGTTGGTGCTTATTATTCTGCAGCTGTTAACTATTAGCTATCTGCGGTTTAATAATTAAATTCAAATTTGTTTATAAGTTATCTAAGTTGTGTAAATGTATATTTGTATTAAAATAATATTGTTGCTACACGGTTATAATAGTTCTTTGTTATTATAAAATGGATGATTATTCTGAATTAATTAGTTAATTAGTATTATTGTTCTTCTATCATCTGCTCGTTTACAGTTCGCGAGGGACCAGATTAGTTTGGTTCATAACTATATAATATATAAATGTATTTGAATGCTCTCACATAACTGCTTCGTTTTTCGTGTTCATAATATTTTCTTTAGAAGCACACATTTCGGAAAATTTTCATCATGATTCTGGTTCTCGTAAAGAAATATCAAGACTCAATTATCCGACATCATACTTACATTTAATAACTTTTTTATTTTCATTTTAAAAACAAATTAAATGGTTAAACAAACATTTTTATATTTACTTAAAAACAAAAAACACTCTGGAACGTTAATTATACAATAAAAAATGTTTAATTTGTTCTGTTACCATTCAAAATTTTATTTAATTAAAAATTAAAGAATTGGAATTAAGAGATTAACTAAAATTGCTGTCTCAAAATTGACCAGAAGCTGCAAAAATAATTGACTTTTTTCTTTTTTGTCCTTGGTAATTAATATAAAATTTATTTGTTGGGAAAAAGGACTTCTTTAACAGTCAATAAAATAAATTGGTTTGAACATCAACCGTAAAAATATTTTTAAAAAAAACGGTTTTATTATAAAAGTGTTTATGAACAATTGTGTCACTAAAATTTATATCAACATGTTAACTTTTATATCTACTTGAACAAAACATTTAATGTTATAAGCTTGAAAAAGTCCCAGTAA
Source organism: Venustoraphidia nigricollis (assembly GCA_034508555.1). NCBI lineage: Eukaryota > Metazoa > Arthropoda > Insecta > Raphidioptera > Raphidiidae > Venustoraphidia > Venustoraphidia nigricollis. The sequence continues at coordinate 2,780,405 of JAVRKA010000047.1, forward strand.
AGGGACGAAACGTCGCAATATATAACAAATAAGTGTTCACTTAAAGAAGTCCTTTTTCCCAACAAACAAATTTTATGTTGCAAAAATAAATTTTAAACGAACAGTGGAGACTTGATACTAAATTATTAAAATAATAACACTAATACAGCATTTAACGTCCGTTTTTCCGCTTTATGTCACGCGTCACCCATATAAATAGTAATTCCCATATGCTGTTAATTTTGTACATTTTTAAATTTCAATTTAAATAACAGCAATGGAATTATAGGTAATTAGAATAAGGTAGGCAGCTTTTTTGAGCACCTCGATATTTATCTGGAATTCATCAAGGAAACAAAATGGCCGGCACATGAAATACCGTTTCTCGGCAAGACGCAATAGGAGAAAGTCCTAGCCGGGATTCGGGATTCGGTAATATCAAAAAACAAAAGAAAGTTCAACTTTTACATTTTGCACCTCTTGTCATCGATCCTCCCAGTACCCATGTCTTCATATAAAATATCGTCAACAATCTTTCGGACGATGTTGAATTGAAGCGAACTCAAAAACTCTTTGTTAGGTTCAGGAATAAAGCGCTGTAGTCAGTTCATAGCGATTTAGTTTGAACTGGAGATTGTTCTGAACAACATGCGGTTGTGTAAATGTTCATGCAGTCAACAAATCAAAATTATAAACGGCGTTAATTTCACGAACTGTCACCGTGAAATATATATGTATTATACGAGTGCATGATGTGTGTTTGTAACACATTGAATACATTCTAGATGGATGATGGGGTTGGGAGGCGGGGGATGCGGGCACCACCCTGTATACCGTCGACGGACAGACAGACTTGTTTATGAGCTTTAACTGGAATTTAGTTAATGGTTCATGTGTGTTCGGATGCCTAATTCTGCTTGTACGACATATATTTATGTACCTATCCAAATATGTATGCGCGTGCAAAGCTGTCGTAAATTTATGTAACTTTTACAATTAGAGTTTTATTTGGTGCTATTTTAGTGGTCTTAAATTATAGAATCAAGTTGTCAAATTCTATAATGTAATTTTAGTGAATTCCTTGTAAGACTAATATTACAAATAGCCTTTGGGGTTTGATCTATCACATATGATTGTAGTAAATGAAAGTAAAATGTAATTGCCAAGCTCTGTGACTCCTGATGTCCTAAAATTAAAATGTACCAAAATGTGGTTGCCACGCTTGCATGTCAAAAACACGCATAGAACATGCTGTTCAAAAAGCAGGTTTCATAGCGAAAACTTATTTTTAATTTTATTTATCTTTAGGATGAGATTAGAGATGGGAAAAATGGGTCTTTTTAGTGATCTGCATCTTTGCATCTGGATCCCGTATGTGAGCCGGCTCACTGAACCGGTTCAAAAAGAGCCGAGTTCTGAATATGTTACTGCAGTCTGCCACTGAGTTACCTAGTTCAGTCAATCATGATGAAATATAAAGAGATAGGTTTGTGTTTAATGAAATTAGGAAGACTTTTGTTTCAAACACTGCAGATTTAAAAAAGATGGAAGTGATAACAGTAAAGCAGTAAAAGTTCAAAAATTAAAATTAAAAAAACCAAAGAATCTGGTAAGATATATTTTCATCGTAATGTAATAGCTTAATATTGTTACGTCATTTTGTAAGCACATGGGACTGTAAATGTATATCGCTAACCCATATTGTAACTACAGCAAATTACGCAATATGTTTTATCCCGATGAGTCATCTACCCCGTGACGTCACAATTCCCTTCTCTTCGCAAGGAATTGATCGGCCTGATACCGCAGTGTATATAACCGTACCGCTTATTTGATGATTCAGCCTAACCTTACAACACGCTTGCTGCCTACGTTTGCTAAGGGTAACTCAATTTACTGTTCTCGGCTCACTAGACAACAGACGCTGCTCAAAACCCTTTTGTCTTATCAATATAAGGTTATGACACTCGGAAAGACGTCAAATTTTAAATAGTAACAGTATTTTTTTTAAATCGCTTTAGTAGTTTTCTAATTAACGTTAAGCAATTAGTTTATAATAAATTCTGTTCGTATTTTCGATAACTGTAAATATCGTAAAATCTATAGCATTGAGTATGTTACATATACATATATCGTATATAGGTATTACAATCTGAAAAAAATATTTTGAAGTCTTAGTTTTTAACACAAATAGTTTTATTTCTAGTAGTCTACGGATGTGACATCCGGTTATCAAATTGTCATCGTGGTTTAAAAACTATGGAGTAATAACAATTTAGTTATCGTGTAGGAATGAGAGTGTCGCTAGAGTACACTTAAAACCACTTAAAAATTTTCTAAGTCTATGGGTTGGTCGCGATTCAACAGCTTAGTTCAAGTATTCACCAAAGGGTAAACCCCCAGTGGTGAATACATTTACTGGTCATGGATAGCTCCATAAGCTTGTTGATCTTTGTAATTATTTGATCTATGTCTATAGTCTGTGATGTTCGGAAAGAAGTCGGCCTTTGAACAGTCAAAGTGTTTTCAAATCGGTTTAGTAGTTTTCTAGTTACAGGTGTATATATGCAATATACTTAAATCTAATCTTTGTCCAAACGATTATTTTTCTGTTGCGTGATAAAATTCACTATAATATATAATAAATCAAAACATATGTAAGCTTGATTTATGTCCATAATTAATTTGAGGTTTGATTTAGTTTTTTGTTTTCTGTTGAATTATTTTACATAAACGTGTTTTTTATTCGATTATCAGAGCGTTTTTAACATAAGGTCGGCAAATGTTGTAAATTATAATTATTACAGTTTCTATAAATATTTACTTGCACCAAAGAATGTACACAATTGATAATTTTTTATTTTGTTTTATTATGAATGTAGTTTTGAAAGATTCAAGTATAATATCTTAATGTTTATAAATTATTGTTACATTATTCCAATTTGATTAAAAAAAATACCAAACTTTGAATGTCATATTGTGTAATACGGAAACTTTATATTGATATCATTATCACAAATATTTGGCATTACTTAAATTGTATGTCAATAATTGTTATTAGCGAATGATAATAAATAATGTTTTAAGATAATAGTGAAGGTAATGTGACAATAAGTTATAGGTAATCAAAATTAAATTTGTACAAAATAAGCAGCGGTGCTTATACGAAATAAATATATACCCACAAAACACCAAACCGTATCGAAAAACTCTCGACGTACGTTTCGCCAACCAAGTTGGCATCATCAGGAGATGATTTAATCATCTCCTGATGATGCCAACTTGGTTGACGAAACGTACGTCGAGAGTTTTTCGATACAGTTTGGTGTTTTGTGGGTATATATTTATTTCGTATTTTCACACCAAAGGTTCCATCACTCTTCTTGGAGCGGTGCTTATAATATTTTGGCTTTTCACATTCCAACATATAGCCGCGGGTAGATTTTCTAGCTGAGAAGCTCATGAGCCGCTCACCTTATTGTGTGGACGGGGTTCTGAACGCAATTCGAACCGACCTTGAGCCGCTTGGACTCAATTTTAGCGGCGACAAAGATATGCCCAATATTCAGGTTGGACGACAAAAAGACATGATCGCATGTCGCTTTTTATCGAAACATGGCGGCCTGAATTTAAATTTTGCTCGCGGTCTATGCTGGCTTACTACGTATTGGAAGGCTCGAAAATTAATTTTGTCTATGAGCGGCTTATGAGCGACTCGTTGACTACTCAGCTCACAGGTTTACGTGTTTAATACAAAATCTCCGCGATCGAAAAGCTATTTAACTTTATGCTTATCAAAATACGAAAAAAATATGAATAAGTCTATAGATTTCAATTTTTAAAGCTTTTATATCGAATTATTAGAACATAAAATAGGTACATCTTATATCTTGGTATAAACCACTATTGAAAATTCGACCCTCTGAGTTCTCAAAATTGAAAAAGATATAACAAGATTCTATTTTATGCACATATATTTGTGGTTACAAGGAAAAGTGGCTCACGGCACATTTTTCGTACCTGAACAAATCAATTTCTATTGTAACCTTGAATGTGAGAAAAGCTGTGCATCGTTGTTTTTTAACATTTCCAATGCAAACTCCCAGTTCTTAAGATCTAATCCGAAAACTGATAAAAAGTATCAATTGGATTTTCAGAGTATTTTTAATAATAATAAATTGAAAATATTGATTGGTACTAAACTCAGATAACCCTAGCTGTTGGTGGCCTTTACAAAAAAAAAAGTGTTTCGCCTTCCTGTAGATAATTGTCATTGACAAATGGGAACAGTAATTTAGGCAACACTTGCTCACTAACTTTCATTTTAGGGTTCAACTCGAAACTATGCAACCCCTAAGCCTCCTCTAGGGACCTTCATAATTTCGAATTTATTTATGTCGAAAATGTACCTTGACAAATAAATTTCGTTCATCGTAGCCTCTAGAATCTCGATAAAACACGCTTCCAACGCAGTTGTTTTGAAATTTAGTTGCACAACAGACGAAAAAATCTCTAAAATTGTATAAATTTTCAGTATGAACTACTTTACCTTGAGGACACAGAAAATACGTATGTTTTTATCAAGGCACCGAAAGCTTCTATAGTAGCTATAGTTATCATGTTGTCGTCCTGCGGATAAGTTGTCGCAGGAAAGATGTGCAGGATTGCGTAAGTGTTTCGGATATGATCAGCTATATATCCTTAACGGAGTACTAAGCTCCTGCTAGTATGTCGACTCCGATGCATCTATAGATGCAAACATATCACCATATAGATATAAGGGTCCTACAGTTCAACCTTGAGGTACCCCATATGTATTTTATATAAGGTTGTTTAAAAACAAGACTGAAATATCTGCTTAGAGATGCATACATGCCTTTCAACCTATCAGGACTAATTGACTCCTGCAGTATTTTCAACTACTCCTCCATCCTTCATGGCAGTCATAGACCAACTTTTATTAATTTGAGGTTAAACGTTTTCAAATGTATTTTTCCATTGACTGAGCAGCAGTAGGAGACATTTTGCGTGAGATGTAGGGCAGAAGCGTAGCGTGCCTTGGCGGAGCCCCGTATAAAAATTTGTTTGGGGGCCCTTCCCCCGTTGAAGTAAATGACTTAAACGGGGAAATCCCGCAGCCCGCGGTAACCGATGTAGGGTGTTGCCAACTTTTGAACGCACGCTTTATGCGGGAAAAAACGAAATTGTTTTTTTTGATTTGTCATTTCTGAAATAAAAAAAAATTGGGAAGTTTTTATTAATTTTTGCTTACGCACGTTGGGGGCCCCCGTGGCCCGGGGGCCCCGTATAATTGATACGGCAGATACGGCGGTAGCTACGCCCCTGATGTAGGGACTAAAGACTTAAAAATGCGTGAGTAAAATTAGTTAAAAATAGATGGTGTTGAAAATGCATGAGTCTGATTGAATTGTTCTCTTTCACTTCCACGACAAACGAACCCACTTCCATAAAACTTTACCAAGTCATTACTGCCAGTAAATATGAACAAACATCAAATACTCCCGTAAAGGAAAATTTTGGAGAGGATCAATGAATAAAAAGCTTTACCAAAGTTTCGCTATGGCCAACGTTTCGAAAAATTTATTGGATCAACATCACCATATACGATGATATCGAATACTCCATTTACGTGCAGTGCGTGGGGCTTCATTAGTGTATTTGCCATATGGCAACATACACTATTGGCGTCGGTCGGATGGCGGGACCTAGGGGACGGACCAAAATTTCTCGACGTTTCATAACCTCCTAAACACTTTGGCACCATTTTTAAAAATGTTTATATATATATGTATATATATATATTTATATATATATATATATATATATATGTGTGTACGCGCGATAACTTTCGAAAGAGTTAATTGATTTCAACGAAATTTGGGCCACGTGTTGAAATCCATCACCGCAAGAAGCCTATTTAAAATGGGCCTAATCGGGCTATTTAAGGGTAGTTTTTAGGGGTTGAAAACAGTTTTTGGACCCCAAAATACCGAAAAAATTCTCCGAATCGTTTCAAAATTGAAATTTAACCCTTTGGTAGTGATTAAAAAGTGTCCCCACAATTTTAATAAAATCGGCCCGACAGGACCGTATTTACAAATTTTATGAAAACACTAGTTTGCAGATAGTGACTTATTTATTGAAGGGTGTATTTAATTCGGTGTAGACGTTAGATTGATAATAATATTACAATTAAGAAAAAAATGTTATTTTAAGGAGTGTATTAAGGGGTCAAATTTTTTATTTTGCCCAAAAACAAACTTAATTTCACATAATAAAAGTATAAAACCACACGGCCCTATACAAGCAAATGCACTATATTGTCGGCAGGGTTTTGGCACTGCGACCCGGGTTTTATTTAAACGTTGTTTTCTAAAAGTACAAACTGTACCGAGCGTCTATTATAGGGTTGTATCAACTAGAAGGAAACTTTCATATTCGTATGTTATTAGTGTACGGTTACACCCCGTATATTTTGTATCTTTCTGTGCAGATACCGAGACACTACATATTACAGTACACCACCACAACTGATCACATAATGATAAAAACCGTAAAATAATGACGTGATAAAACTTTATTATTATTGCATAGAAATTGAGAACATGGCGTTATAGTGGTTATGTCGTACGAAGATGATGTTTTATTCTATAGATGCATATAACTTTTATAGACAATTACAAGCTAGTCTATCTATTTATATCGATATTGCGCTCCCAATCGATGTGAAATCAATCAGCTGTGGCCAGCAAGTAGTATTATAATAATCACTCTTTATACGCGATTAACCTAAGAACCTTCGTCCATCGTTACCATCAATATTAAATAAATGCACCAGATGTACAGGTGAAATTCATAACCGATTTTTATTGAATTTGCAAGTCTATAGCTTAGTGCAACGGCGATTTATAAAGCGTTGTTTGCGTAACGTGTTGACTTACTTTAAAATAGCTTTACAAAAAACAGAATTAAAATTAACACTTATAATTATCATAGCATCGATTGATCATCATGATACTATTTAATATTTACGTATGACATTTATTTCTAAACAAGTTCTGGTTGGTTAATGAGCGTTGCTGGCTGCAGAATTACTATACTTTATAATTTATTTGTCATTATTTATTATCTTTCAATTTTATAAAAATCAAACTCTTTAAATATCCTCTTTCGTTTAACTAAGTTTGCTTGCCTTCTACCAAGAGCGACACTCTGTCGTCAATAGCTTAAATCTAGAAAAGTGGTACCGTAATATAACGGTGAAGATGCAACGAAAAATGTATGTGCATAGAAGAAATAGATGCGGTTCTGTCGGTAGCGGCGGCATCACCGTAACGTAAAAAACTTACTTCTTTGTTATGTCATTCATCGTCATATTACGACCGATATATTACGGTACTGTTTTCCTTAGCTTAGAGTAGACAACATGGCTTTGTGACCGAAAAGGGAATAGTGAACGTGTTCAATAGAATAGTAGTAAAAGTAATTTATAAAATAGATAGTACACTGATCGTTAACGCCACATAACAATATTTTCAAAAGCTCTTTTGAGTGTAGGTTTTTAGTATTATCTAGAACTGAACGATAAAAGGAGAATGATAATCGGCGATAATGGATTTGAGAATCGTTACAGCATCGTACGTGTAAATAAAAATTATTGAGTAGGTAATTCGCATTACGGGATATTGTTATATCTTAGTCTTTAGACGATCACGACGCCAAGTGACTCACGTCAGATTTTTAATATAAAATAATGTAGTTTACTGGCTGCGAACCCGGCATGTTCTGTGCAGATACAACATTAAAAGTGTGCGTATTGACTTATTAATAATACAGAAAAATATTTTATGACAAAGAGTAATTTAAGATATTATGACAAAGAGTAACTTAAGTATTTTATGACAAAATGAATAGTAATTTAAGTACTTTATGACAAAATGAATAGTAATTTAAGTACTTTATGACAAGAATTGTAATAGAGTTCAATCAAGTCTACTGTACCGAAACATCATCTATGATTCACTTTATCTACGACTTAAGTGGATAAAAGAGCATTCGTCAGTACACTGTTTTATTGACAGAGACGGGAAAGCTATCATAGCGCATGTATATAAAAAAATAATTGTGATTCATTGCTATAATTATTGTATTAACGTGAGAATTCGAATTTCGATGTTGTCGATTCGAAATTAATATTTTTTTATGGATAACAATTTCTGAGATTTCAACCCTCTCAATGAAATTAATAACGTAGATTTCATCAATGGAAGTTCGAATGATGGAAGTAATCAAAATGTGAAATTTTCGATTTGAATTCTAGGAGCGACAGATGACAAATAAACCTTTTTTTCCGACAACATGCAAATTAACCAAAAAAATCAAAATCGATTTTTTACCCAAATTACAAAATTGTACCTATATACTTCGTATAAGGAAAATTGGAAATTGAAATATTAAAAAAAAAAACGAAATAAGCCACTTTGACTTGTGACTGTAGATATTTTTACGTACTTGGTATGTAACGTGTTAAGGCCGACGAGGTTCAACAACGATGGTTGTATAGCTCTGTCGGATAAATGAGATAATTTACTCTGTTATTTTTTTCACGCTCGGCATAGTCGTGGAAACTTGTGAAATATAAATGTATTTTTACACGCTTCGTTGACATTGTTATTTACATTTCACAGATTTCAACTTTGTACGCCAGTTCAGGTGTAAACACATTTCAAATTCATAAACTAATTATAAATATGTTTTTAAATTGCAAGGGTGAAAATAGTTTCAATTTTTATTTTAACAGACTTATGTCTGCTATAGTTTTTATGAAGTTCTATATTCGCTTTCTTGTACGATTTTCAAGAGTATTACTTGGTTTTTGTGGCGATTTTTTTTACGTTACAAGTACTTTCAAGCAGTAAATTACCATGGAAATCGTGGTAAAGATGCATGTGACAGCATACAAAAATATGAAAACGAGCATTTTTCAGTGCTAATAATAGTTTATCTACAGGATGTCCCACGACATGACTGCCATAGCCTGGGACTGTATTGCTGGGGTGATTTCAAGTCAAAAATGTCTAATGAACGCTATCCTAACTTAGCTAGAAGCATTTGAAATTTTAAATAAGTAAGCCCACTAATGCAGGTATTAGGCTCGGCTGTTGGTTTTGGTAATATAAAAAGACCAGGTGGCTGTGAATCACTATTCGTGCTGATCCTGAGACTTTTCGCAGAGCTACCACTTCAATTCTAAGAAGAGCTAGACTATGTATACAGCAACTGGGTGGACATTTTGAGCAACTAATTCAATAAAGCGATTTCTTTTTAAATGGTTTTTAACCCTCCGGCGGGCGCGCTATCTGCACTGTATGCCGCTTTTTCACTAATTTAAAGATTTCGCAAATATTATTGGTTAAATCTCTTTGTTCGTCTCGTTATACTCAAATGAGTATATTAGGCACATTACTACGCACAATTCACGGCAGTTTATGATTTGTTTAGTTGCCAGTGAGGCGCTAAACTTGTAGGTGTTGAGTTGACGGCATTCCGTGCCGCAGCGCGCCCGATCATGTAAGTAAAATTAGTTTTGGTTTTTATCGAGTTGCAATTTTTTTTATACGGTACGATAAATATAAAATTTAATTTTTCATTTTAGGGATAAGAGATATTCAAAAAAATATTTAACGGCCGCAGAATTACAAGAACTAGTAGACCATTTGTCAGATATCGAGGACGTAGTAGACTTTAGCGATGAAGAGGAAGGCGATGCTGAAAAAATTGACCTAGATGACTATGACAGTGAATCAGAACAATCCGGAGACGAAGATTTCCAAAATCAGGAGTTTATGGAAATACAAGAGTGTGATTACCAGTTTTACCTTGCCAAAGACGAAGAAAATATTTGGAAGAGTACTCCAGCACAATAGAACCACAGTAACATGTAGTTTATGCAAAATTTTGTTTGTAGGGGACACAGCACTAAGTCTGTTACCTGCCAAAATTGTTTGCCTACTCAAGTGGAGGAGGAGGAAGAAGATTAGAAATCAATATTATTTTTTTGATTTTGTTAAAAATAAGATTTATTTTGTTAGAATTACGTTTTATTTACATTTCATTTTTTTACTTTTGAGAAATTAGCATTAAGGATTTCATTTAAGTTTGTTAGAATTACGATTATTTTTATAAATTTTATTAGAAAATAAATTTGGCTGTTTTGAATGATTAATCCGTACCTTTTTCTGCTTGCGGCATGCAGTGCCGCCGCGCGCCCGCTGTTGTAATTTTGAAAAGCGCGCCCGCCCTAGGGTTAAATTAGTAGGGAATTCCTACTACTACTTATCTAAAATTTCAAATGCTAATTTTAGTTATCCAGTGTCTGTAATCTGAAATTTTTCTCTGATAATCAATTATACTTGATTTCAATGTGTTAAAAGTTGTATGGTATTATAACCGCAACGTCAATAGAATCTTACTATTTTACTGTAGTGACATTCCAAATTGCATGACATTTGATAATAACTATTTCCCTATAATAAAAAATCTATGTAATTGCTTAAACTCATTTTATGTCAGTTTTTAAGCAAGTTCATAGATTTGTCCTTCGCTCATCAAAAATTATCCTTCATTATTTAGAGTATAAAATATATTTCCAAGTTAAATATTTAAAATAATTTTAACAAGAAAAACAGTAAGGATGTGAGACATAAGTAAAATAAAAGGGAATTGTTCAAAGTACACTTCAAACAGATTTCAGTATGTATGTATCTTTCTTAACTTCTTGTGTTTCACTGAAAGGCTATTTTAGACAGAGATTATGAAATATGCAATCGCTTATTAAAATTTCACTCTTTCTAAAGACTGGCAAGCTCGTTCGCTGCTCACGGTACATAAGGCAGGTAATTATGTTACCGACAAAGTTATCGCGACATGGCTCGGCATAATTCATAGAGTTACATTGACTCTTGTACGATTGCTATTTAAAAAAGTGCAGTTAATGTTTCTTGTTTGTAATTCTTTTAATAACACAATTAAACTGATCTAATAAAATTAACTTATATTCAATATAGATCCTGTAATCTAGTTATTGAAAAGTAAAACCCACATTCTATTCCGTTCAGCAGTTCTGATGTTTTTGACAGACACACTAACATCTTTTTTTATTATTAAAGTCAAAGAGTATTCGTAAGAACAGTCGAACAATTAACTCGTCAATTTACCAACAAAAAATTTACCGACCGACAAATCTCAATAAGTATGAAAGGGCTAAAAAGCTCAGAAACTAAATTCGTTATGTCATTGTTACTTTAACCGTAATGATGTTACCGTACTTTAATCATAACAATAAACTGCTTTAATTTAATCTCAGGGGCATTACAGTCGTGGTCATTTTAAACGCGAGACCAACGAGTCGGCCTCGTTTTAAACCATAGTGACGTCATAACGGTATTTACTGGTACTTCGTAGTTGTACCCATATTTTAACCGTAGTGACGGCATCACGGTATGTGTATTTTAACCACGGCGACGTCACTACAGTAAACGTGTATTTCAGGTATTGTGAAGTTCTGTACTAATCTGCTGAGTTTTAACGACTTTTTAGTACACACCCTATTAATTTTTGTGCATTAATATCTTTGAATTAATAACAAAATGGAGGTTTGCCCGCGACTTCGTCCACGTGGCATAGATGATAGCTTTTACTCAGTAAAATTATTCTAAACCTCCTCCTGCAGTAATGAATCATAGCTTCAACAATTATGGTTAAAATATCACAAACGATTTCAGAATTCTTTGTCGTCTTGTCATTTAGAATAGGGATGTTGACTGTATTCAAGTAAAAACATAATTTTAACGAAAAGTAGTAGTTTCTATGATAGAAATACTAAAAAACACTATTTTTTTCCTTATTTTTAAGGAATTTAATTAATTTTTAATAAATAAAACCTAATAAAATCACTCTCAAGTCACGTGACGACAGACACCAATCAGAGCGCATGACGTCATATGTTCAGCCGCTGTCAAAAAACATCATTGTTTGGTTAATATTTAGTGTGTAATTTATTATTATTTGTTTATAGGAAACGTCAAATTACATATAACTATATAGCAACGCCTACGAAACAACTTTTCATCACCTCAGTTTACTAACGTTTATGAGCACAGAATACGCATCTATAGGATGGTATCTCCCGTGTAAACTGTTGAGCCTCCTTTGGTATGAACAGGTGACGTCACGCGACTAGTATTGGCGTTTTGGACCGAAATTTGAAACTGGATTTAAAATACATGATTTTTAAGGCTTGAGTTGTATTCAAATAAAAATAATAAATATTTGTGGCAATATTAGGTACTTATGCACGATTTAAAACACTTTCCCAAAAATAGTCAACATCCCTATTACTTTTAGGTGTAACACGTGCATAAGTTTGGCGACCCCCGATATATACTATTATAATAATATATAAGTGGATGTGTAAAGTTTTGAAAGTCTGGGAGTCGTAGCAATCATGTTATGCGGCAATATACCTGCTCTATATATATTTAGTGTTACACTACTTTACCTGTGCTGTATTTCTGCTTTACCATGCAGCAGCGCTACCGGCTGCTAACAAACTATTACACTCCAGACGATTGTTTTCAATTACGCCGTGTTTAATTAGCAAGTGCAGCTAACTTATCTACTTAGCTTATACCCAAGTGTGCGAATGTCATGTGTGTCTTAGCTATATTGTTGAATATAATATAAGTAGCGTATACTCATATGAGATTTCTGTCAAGATTTGAATTACCTACCGATTGATTGAGGAAATTTAGAAGCTGCTAACGATCTGAGTTGTCCATCGTCTGTAATCTTCAATAGCCTAACCAGAAATTGAGAGTTTTGATGTTTAATATAAATGATGCGGTTTGTACCGAATCTATGTGCTCAATGCAGTAAGGACGCGGCGTCCTAGATAAGTGGCGCTATATTATATGGTCAATCTTAAAATTAAGAGCGCTGCTTAAGTTTGTCTCACTTTAACTTATGTGATGTTATATATGTTAGAAAGTAACAAAAAATTAATAGCATTGTAAATCCTTACATTGACTTGGCAATAACAGAAGAAATGTTGTTTTTTCGAGCCGCGATAATTTTTTTGCAACTACACGAATGACAACGGTGAGAACAAAAAAGCAATTTGAAAAAAATTATAATGCACAAATAAGAAGTTTAACTTCTTTAATTTTTAATATTATAATTACGGCGAAATTATTACACATTGATGCTTATGTCATGTGAAAATTCTCTAATAGACAGATCGTCACATTCATACCATAGTTTTATTTACATATTATTATAATCTACCGAAAAACATTTTTAATATGAATTGTCTGTAGTATATCAACATCCTAACTTTACATTATTACTTGTTTTTAAGAAATATTTAATCCGAAGATTGTTCTGATATCTGAAAATAGAGAATATGATATTTCATATTTTCCTTTCTGAATTTACATGAAATATATGAGTTCCTACCGTTTGTACGTAAAATTACATTTTTTTGTACTTCAATTGTTAGTAGTTTTGAACGTCAGATTCAAGCCGTTCATCCTTGTCTTACTATTTTGCGAATCAAAATGCAACACACTATAAACTTCTGTCAGTTTCATGTAATTTAGGGGACAAACTAACTTCCCCTTAATTTGTTTCATTCTACTTCCCCCCGATTTCTTACTTTTTGCAAACAGACACGTCGCTAAAGAAGTTAAACTTCAACAGAGATCATTTTAAAATATCGGTCGTTTTGGTGAATATCGTCTTTTCAGGATTTGCACATTCTTTTCATTATGTATTGTTTTTAATCTTGATCTCATATTCCATTTTAATGTTGGCGAATTTCTATGAGTTGCTTGCGATTAATATAAAATTTGTCCAAACGGGCGGAGTTGAGGGCATAAAGTAGTCTGTTGATATAATTCAACTCTATTGGTAGTTTTAACAATATTTACTCGGTGTCTTTATTTTTATTGTTATGTTCTTATATTATTTTTAATTGCCTGGCGTCTTATCTCGTTATTGTATTTACTTGGGTGTTGCGAATGTACCTACCTATTATGTTGTACATTTTCTAATTAACTATTCAAATAAACTTACGTTGTAAATATAAAGTTTAGTGCTGTTAATATCAGACAGGAAAGATAAATACTTTACTTATAAGATTTGATAATAAATCGAAAAAGAATTAGTAAATGTTATGTACAAGGTTATCATAAAATAAGGGATATATTTCAGTTTATTATACCACAAGAGCAGAAAGTTGAAATTCCTGCATTGTGCGTCATGATGGCCGAAACGAAGTCGAGGGGATCATGTGTCGCGCAGTGCGGGACTTTCAGCTTTCTGCTCTTACGTTTATTTATTATTTTTTTAATAATAAAATTCAATTGACACGTTTACCAGTGATCAGATTAGAACTTGGGAACAGTTGGAGCAGATTGCATCCTAGAAATTTTTTTTCAGACGTTCAGAGAAGGATTTCAGTACCATATGTGCCGTATAATAATAGTTCTGCTTGTAGATAATTCAAAACAATATTTACGGCATATGTTGCAATGAGTTGATCTCGTAAAAGATCTTTTTAATTAACGATTAACTTTTATAATAGTCTTTTTTCCAATCCTGCAAGAAAATCAATAACCGATCAGCATGGATAAAACGAAGATATTCTGTTGTTCAGACACGTTTTTAGTCTGCATGCACTAAAGTTAGATATCCATGTAATTCGCTTGTCTGGCTACGTTATTAATATCAGATTATTTCAAATATAAACGGTTTATTGTATACATAGAGTGGCAGTATATAGTTGTAAGTATCAGTGGTAGTAGTGGATTAGAGACGAACCACATACTTGGAATCCGTCAATGTCTCTGGGGATGTGGAAGGACGCTTACTATACCCGTCCAACTGGGATTATTCTATTAGAAACGCTAGCTCCAGTACATGTCTCTATGTTGTGTGGATGAAAACGAGATCTTCATTGTTCTCTACACATTATAATGTACATTACATAACATCGTGTTGTGGTAGGTTCACCTTGACGTCAATGATTGGATTTCTTTGTAGCTCTACAACATCCTATTTAAACTCTAGCTAGAATTAATGATGTAACATCTAACTGACGTCACTACCACTGTTACATTTTAGATATTAATTGCTGGATATTACTTTATAGTGGAATGTAGTCCAAGTGTCAAAGTTGATTTGGTTGTTAGATTTTTGCAATTGCTTAAGTTGATTCTTATTGGAAGATTGTGAATCCTTAACTGCAATTTGTGCTATAATCGAGACTGCAATTATATTCATCTGATAGTAACAGCAATTTACATTGATCTTGTGATCGACTACTGAAAGCAACTCATCTCTCAGAGATAGGGCGCTCACAATTTGTTATAGAGTAAAAATGACCATCCTGAATAATGAACAACTAGGTTGCAGTGTACCCATCGATGACGGGACAAAATATACATGGGTTCTTCATTAGAAAATGGGAAAAAAACCAAAACACCATGCAATAGATGCTGTTCTATTCAGACCAAGAATCAAATACCTCAGAATAACGCGCCATTTATCATAATACTGTTAAAGAACGTAGTGACAATTTAAAATAAAATGAGAGATTTTCTTCTAAAGGTGATGTTTTAAAATTAATGCGTTAATTTTTATATTTTTATGCGCATGTGTTTTATCGCAGCCGTTCATAAAGATTTATCAATGGACATCTTACTCTAGTCTAACGTGCATGAAACGCCAATAGCTATATCTAAGCTAGATGCTGTATATTATACGTATGCATGGATGTGTGAGTGAGATAGGAAAGATTTGGGATGGGAAAGATGGCACAGCCACACGCTGACATAGCCTGTGGTCTGGGAATGCTTGTCTAAGCACATATTATACCATCTTGGCCGCAGTTACTACGATAGCAGGGTTGGAAAAATGGTTACATTGTTTTTCAAAGTTCGATATAGCAAAGGTTTTTGAATTTTCAATACATGATTTGAAATAGTAGTTTATGTTGTAACAATGCCAAGTTTTATTTCAAGTACTGTACCTTTTTATTCAATCATTTTATTTTAGTTTGCCCTCATTATATAAAGTTAACCTGACATTGCTACATAAAATTTAGTCTTTTCATAAATCATTCTGTTTTTAGAAGTCAGTCAGTCTTTGCCATCAGCTCAAATAATTATTAACAAATCGTAAAATAAACTTATATTCAAAGTAATTTTGTTAAGATCCAGTCATTTATATAAAGACTTCTGAATAAGTATAATTTCTATGGTAAAGTTATAATTAATATTAAAACCTAACAATCATCGCTGTATTAAAATTTAAAAATTAAAACTAAAAGACTGACCGACGAAATCGAAAATTATAAAAGAATAATTAGTTATTTAAAATCAAAATTTTATATTGTAAAATCTATTAAGTTTTGTAAAATGTTAATATTATAAAATATGTAATTTTGAAATAAAATATCTAATTGCATAATAACTATAAAACGTTGATTTATTTATCAAAATTAAAACATAAAATCAAATATAAAATTTCTAGATATCATTTAAATAAAATAAATAAAAAAAAAACATTTAATTAATCTAATATATTAATTACATTTGTGACATGTTCTTTTAACCATTTCACGCTTCCACACACACCAAAGAATGGTACGTCACATGGTAGCAAAGAACGGTACGTCACAATGTATCTTGTTTGTAAATGAAGATATCACGATTTAGCAAGTGATAACAATCACTCGAGTAATAATGTCATTACAAACAAGATACATAATACATTTTTTGCACGTACCTCCTATAAAATAGCTAATTTTTAGATTATAATAGATATAATAGATATGTTTGTTCGAGTGGTATCAACTTAAACTACTTTTATTTTACGCTCTACTATAAAATAACAATATACTCGTATATCGAAAACGCCCTCCGGGAGTTTCTTATATTAAACGTACACTCTTGGAACGTACGCTCCAAATCTGTCGAAAAAATTGTCCGTGTAAAGGAACCTAATTCAAAAAATGTGTTTTTCTCATTTTAATTGTTATATTTAATAGAAATGCTGCTACCGTGGGAAATAGTAATTTTCGTGTCGCAAATAAAATTATTTTTTTCCGCGCCCTGTCGTTGGCTCTTGGGTGAACATCGGCCAGTTATGAACACACAGAGATACGATTCGCTCGCCAGAGGAACCCAGTTTTATGCGAGCACATATTTTCGCCTAGTGTTGTTTGTGCGGTCACGATATTGAAATTCCGCACAAGACTTCCATTCCAGAGAGCTCTTGTTTATAGTTATGGTTCAGCGGTGACAATAATGACCCCCCTGTAAATAAATATTTGACGTCGGTCAGCGCGGTCGCGCAGATTAACGATATTTGTGGTATTTTTGTCGTAAATTGTTTTATAAAGGAAAACGATGACACTTTGATTATTTAATATATAATAAATATCAAGTCTTGCTGAGAACATGTCTGCAAAATCTTTATCTGAAGTCTTATTTTTATTTTGGACGACGTAAATTCATTTAGCTAAACATAGCTCTTGTAGTTAAAGTACGTTTGGACATATTGATGTTATAGATTCAGTTTCATCGATCAATGTAATGTAGCTATCAGAATTACATAAAATTTGTATTGTAACGCTTTGAGGTGTAAAAATAAACCAATTACTGGTTACAAATTTAATTTGTTTATGCTTATACTATCAACTATATCAATTTTAGACATCTACCATAGAAATTATTGCATGTTTTCTAAGAGTACCCAAATAAATATTCTTTTTTTTTTTGTTTCAGGTGAGTGAACAATTCATTTAAGAACTAAGTTACAGGTAAGAGTTTTTCAATAAAGCGTCGTGCATTTTTGACATTCGTTAAAATAATAATTTGATATCAATATAATCAGGTCACTTCTTAAAATTTTAATATAAGTAAAATTTGGACCTTTATAATGAACCATTATTTTACGTGACACGGAAGCTAAAAAACAACGTGTTTTTTACATTTTAGGTGAGTTTTAAATAATATTTAATTCCAAAAACTTTTTTTTAATACTCGGATCAAAGAGAAAAGAAAATTTGGAAATATTTTCTTTAATCGTTCAAATTCTATTGTATATTTAATAAAAGTAGGTATGCATTCAGGTAATATGATTTGACAATGTATTCTATAAACATGATAACAAATTATTGGTTCAAGATACGGTGCATAATATACATAGACGCCCATTGGCTACATCAGCGAATGACAGCTCGGAAATTATATTATCTGTTTTCGAAGTATGTCTGTTAAATTTTCTGTATTAACGCCTATTTTTCATTATGGTTATTTATACATAAATGGTTACAGTAAACGGAAAATAATTTCTCTGTAAAATTAACTCACTGGTAATACAGATGTCTTGATTTTTTACCGCAATACTGGAAACAAATGGAAAATTGACTTTAAATATTCAATTTATATTGATGCTAGTCTTTAACAGAGGAATATTAAGCATTTGGAGACCTTCTAAGACTTTTATAGTTTTTATTAATTAGTAAGCTTTGATGTTTTTCTGACGTCTCTGCGATACTGGAACTCTAGGCGCCGTTACATAGTGACCCTTTACTGGATTAATTCGGTGTTCATTATTAACTTTACTATTAAAGCTTCCATGTAATTTAAATTTTGATCGTGTTGACGTTTTATAAAAAAATGAATTATTTTGCACATCACAAAGAAAATAATAAACCAATCTAATTGTAAATCTTATCAAATGACATAATCTAGTATCGTACGGTTAGAATACTAATTAATAATTAGTAATTGCATTGTTACGTATGAATTGCAAGAATATCCTGCCATTATATTACCATTGCGTTCGTGTCGATTCCAGACGGTACTCTGAGTACGCGTAACCCACAGCAAAAAGACTTTGTATATATTGATTTGCACGTTCTATAACTATGAACAGAATCCTGTGAATGCAAGATTCGAGATATTTTACGGCTTAAATGTGGCTTGCAAAACAGCTTCCTTTTTTTTGTTTCTTCAAATACAATCTGAAATAAAAAACCGAATTCAAACTGGTTTCTATCTATACTAATACATAAAATTCTTTGTATATATATATGTATGTTTGAACGGATTTAACTTAAAAACTAATTGACGAATTTTGATGAAACTTTTTATGAAATGTTTTTTATGATTCCAGAACGTCTATAGCCTAGATATTTTATTTCACTATTTTATAGCAAATTAATTAATTTAATATTTCTTTTAACGTGGAGGGAAAGTTTGGTTGAGGAACAATTGAAAAAAGAAGCTTTACCGATGTTTCGCTTGTGGCCTACGTTTCGAAAAATATATTTCCATCTTCAGGGCCTCAGGCTAGAGAAGATGGAAATATATTTTTCGAAACGTAGGCCACAAGCGAAACATCGGTAAAGCTTCTTTTTTCGACTGTTCCTCAACCAAACTTTCCCTCCACGTTAAAAATATATATTGGAACAAAAAATATTAAAGACTATATATCTCTTTTAACATAATATAATATATATAAAATAGTAATCTGGTGTTCAAGAGTCAAAAGCGATCAGTATCCCCTCGTCTCCCGCGACTGAGTTATATGATTATAAACCGAAAAACAGTCAGTTGAAAGTCATTCGACAATCGATTTCTGATTTTGCACGACGTGCAGAGTGTACAAGATCTTAATATGTGGGATTGCTTTTGGCTACAACTCATGCTATTGTAACAGGAAGCTGTTACTCTCGAGCATGTTCGGGTAATTACAGCTATATTCTATAAAAAAAAGTCGGCAACAGCATAATATATCTATCTTTAATGGCAATCTACAAATGCGGGACTGAACTACTAGTACTTTTATAAAAATTTTAATTAAAATGTAAAGACCCCAGTACACAGTGGTCTGTAGTGGGCCATGCTTTGCAATGTGCAACTGTAGGCCACTATCACTTGGTGTTCACACAATGGCCCATGGCTCATTTCTGCCTGGCGAAGCACTTGCGATGGACGTGGAAGTAATTACGGCCGCGGCTACTTATTTATATGCTGTTTACAAGTATTATAGTATTATAAACCTAAAAGTCTCTTCATTGCTCCAGGATACTGACATTTTGGGCGAATAAAAATTTAAATAGTATAGCACGCAACAAAAAAAGTAGGTACCTGTCTAAACAATGGGCGACTGTGTGAACACCACAGGCCACGCCACGATTCCTTTGAAATGTGTCAAAAAAACCGACAACAAATGGATTGCGCACCACGATTCACAATTGTCCGCCACTGCAGCCCATTACCCCTTGTACACAATGGCGATGGTCTACAATGGCCCACTACAGACCACTGTGTACTGGGGCCTTAATACCTTTGCCATCAACCCATAATTCTGACAATTGTGCAGCACGGAATAAATGTTTGTTATAACGGACCCCGAATTTAATAATGTGATAGACGGTGGCTAGATAACTGAACCTTTCATTAAGTAATGTAAAAACACGATCGAGAGAAAAGTTTTGTAACCATTAGCAAACATAACTGTTATTTTAAAACACATATTGCATTTATACACCATACACGTAATTCTATTGTTTTAGCAGAGCAAAACCATTAGTTCATTCCATTTACATATCTGCAACAACCTGCTGCATATCCCCGCGTTTCGCAGTTAGCTGGTGGACAGTGAACACACATGATTCAAGTAAAAAAACCTGAGTGGTACCTACCATAAAATAACATTGCTTAACTTGTCACATTTGTACCCCAATTGGATTAATTTTATGACTTACTACCTGTTTTTTAAGGTGTAATCATTATTAGTATAATCGATTTTTTTCAAGATTTAAGTGTTTCACTCAAGGTGGCTGTTTACCAACTTTTCAATATGTCCTCTTTTAACCAATTTCTCCGAGAGCATATTTTACAATAATGGTAGATTATTAACTCTCATAGTTAATTTAGAGCAAATTTCGATCCTTAGATATCACTGCAAAAGTCGAGAAGAAAGACCTCGTGACGGCTAGATCTGATCACAAGCAATACTGATCATCAATCAATATTGCTTTTGATGGATCCTGTTGTCACTAAGTTTTTCTTCTTAACTTTTACTGCGTGTTTTAAACATTCAAACTAACAGCCATTATAAAAAAAAACCTAAAAAAGTTTTGTAACTATTTAGCAAGCATAACAGAACGTATCTTTTAGGGTCGTTTTTAAAATTTTAGAATAAATTGGTGAGTGCTAATTTGACATGGTTAATGTCAGTTGAAAATCACGTAATAAGGATTAAAAAAAATATGTAAAACTTATTTTTAATGTTGCCTGTGTCGTGACTAAACCTGTATAGAATAATAGTGCATTTTTTATATCGAAAACTATTGTTTGGCTGAAGGCAAAAAATTCGATTAATTTTTTTGTGTGATATTTCATCGCAATATTGCAGAAAACAAAGTCGTTTAGATTGTTTGTGTTATCTTTTAATAAATTACGAAAAAAAATAACATCAACATTAATTTCGTATATAAACACGCATCGAGTTTTTCATAATAAAATATGAAATCATTTCCATTTTTATTTTTTATCTTACAGTCACTATGAATTTACGTATTGCAATCACTGAATGCAAAGATAAGCTCGCATTTTATAAGCAAACGTTTCAATATAAAGAAGTAAATAGAAAATATATTGCACAGTATAAAATTGTAAATATGTATGTTACGTTCTTTTCAGTCCCATAACTTACGTAATTTTTACAACCTTTTGTTTAGCTTTGTTAGAGTCAAATCTTGTATCCAATTTTAACTGTTCACATTATTACATAGTTTCGATGACAATACAATATTTTTATCTCCGGAAATAAAAGACTTTGTGGATTGCCTATTAAAGACAGACATATTCTGGTGCAACTGACTTTACTGCGTAGAATAATAGCCATATTTGCGCGGCGTTGTTTTTTTATTTATAATATTGATTTAATAAGTTATTTATTATTGCATAAATTAATAATTTATTACTCATTAATAGATGATTATATACAAAAATAAATTACTTTGGAAATTCTCATTGTGTTCATAGAAGAGATCCGCATAGAATGTTCGTTTGCGCGTGTATGCATTACAGACGTAGCTCCGCTTCTCCCACTTATCATACTCCTACGAGTTTAAGTGGTGGCATAATGGACTTTAGTGACACTCAACCCGATATAAATATAATTATATAATTAAAAGAACCATTTCAAAAACAGTTTCCTCTTAATTCGTCCAATCCTTTTTAAGTTGAATCTGTTCAAACATACATATGTATATACGAAGAATTTTATATAATAGTAAAGATTCATAAATAAAATTTCGTTACATTTCATTAGAAAATAATTTGCAGTAAAGTAAGTTTTACAGAGCAATAACTGGTAGTTTAATACTATGGTATTAGAAAACGTCTCAGGTTCCATTTTCAATAAAGTTTTTATTTATGTAACTTGTTTTATTTTTGTAATAAATAATTTCACGATGAACTTCCACTGTTAACATGTATATTTTTCCCATATTCGAGTAACATTTTCTTCCACCAGATGGTATATGTTTATTTGACAAATCGTGTCTCTGACCTGTCGATAATGAACAGTAGGTCTGCCGTGATTATGCTCATTTTGATTTGCTTTTCGAAAAGCTTCCTCATTAATTTTTTTCTTTTTTAGTTTTAATAAAAGCTTATGTCTGTGTCATACATACGAGGATGCTACTTGTTTTACGTTTCTTAATTTACATATTCTTATTATTCAGAATTTGGTATTTTTGTTTTTTTATTTATAATTGTAGTATGTACTTCTTTATTAGTTAATATATACTTTAAAAAACTGGCACTGGTAAAATGGTTGCTAAAACAGAGACCAGTTCGGAAAAAAAGAGTAAACTTCTCGCCATGAATTTTTTGCAATGATATTTGACAAACTATATACTAACCAAGCCCGCAGTGCATAGCGAAATACAAACAGCATAAAACTGAATTAAGTGACGCGAGATAGTTGGCTGTGCTTGCTATTCATTAGTGCATAAATTAACAATTTAGTTGAGTAAAGATATATTATAGAGAGAGTGTGTGTAACCTTTTATATGTCTATATAGTTGTTCCTTAAACAAATATTGAAACAAAGTTTTTAACCCTTCAGCTATCTTACAATGACAAATATTTACATAAATATCAACTTCGTTAACAGTTTTGTATTGTTTTAGCATATTATGACACTGAGAAAGTTTCATATATATCGACTTTTGCAATATTCCAGACGATTTTAAATAATTGACAATGCAGTGTGCATAAAAATAAGAGTATATTTGAAAATAAAAAAAAAACCTGGACATTTCTAAATTTAGTATTAAATCAATACTTCACTGTAGGAAAAACATGAACATAATTTTTTGTTTAATTTTATGATTATACAAGGCTATATATAAGATTGTTTTCCAGCAATGGCATTTTTTGCCTTGCAACTTTCATGGCAACGTAGTGCTCTGTAAACTCTGAACTAATGGAAGTGATATTTATTGTGAATAGGTGTTATAATGATTTTCACATATTGGTCAGCTTGCAGTGCATGTCGATTTTGAACCATTTCCACTTAATCTATTACTTTGAAATTTTGCATACCTATTACTTACTGACAGGTACATCGATGACAATACAATATTCTGTTAACCATGGTGCAGCAGTCGGGTTAGATAGGTCACTATATGCGACTTTGTAATATGGTAGACGTGCCGTGTTTGGATTCGTTTTGTTGGCAGACCTGATAATAATACACCCACGCTATATACTTACAAAGTAGATGACTAAACGGAAATAATAAAATTTAAACAATAAACCTTTTAGCAACAAACCTTTGTTAAAAAAACGAAGAAAATAACAATCACACAAATAAAAGCATTTTATCATTGTTGGCCAGACCTGAAAGCATGTCGCCAGATATGTTCAGAAAATTCGTAATTTGAATTTCTCGCGAAAAGCTTTTAGATCAGGTCAACAGTAATAAAGTAATTTTTTTGATCGCTTGTTATTTTCTTCGTTTTAGTACATTTTAATAAAAGGGTTTTATTATTATATATTCCCATTCTTTGTTATCCACAATTCACTCAAACTTATTAGATTATCGTTGATTATATTTTGTCCTACATTTGCACGACATTGAATCAAATTTATAATTTATAAATGGCGACATACTTAAAATATATTTTAGATAGACTGTCACTATCGGCACATGCAACAGAATATAAAATGAAGCGAACTAAAGCCTAGACTTTTTTCATTATTAACTACTTTCACCCTCGTTACATGAGGGTTTTGTACCTGCATTCAGAGCTGTGGAAAACTGTGTTAAACTGCGGCTAAATGTCCTTGATAACATCCTGTCATAGGTTAGTAACGAAGGGTCCTTACGAAAGTTATGAATTAGTAATAAAATAGGTACACATATAAAACAAAACTTTTACATAGTGGGGAACTAAAAGATGTAAGGAGTGTTTTGTTTTAACTAGTTAGTAACCTAGCAACAAAGCGACCCTAACTCTTCAATTTAATTAAAATGTAGTTATGCGTGCTCTGAACAATTTTTTTTTTTATATTAAAAATGCATTAGTAAACAATTTACATGTTAATATACGTTAATTTAAGTATGATTGTCGAAATTTTGTGATTCATTTTTTTTAACTGCAACAGTAAATTCGTTTCAGAATTTATTAAAAACGAATTAGGATTGGTTCAATAGCATTGTTGTCCCAAGCTGTATCAAAAACGTTTAAACATAAAGTTTCTGGTTTAAAGTTGTTGCGTTTAAAGTTTTCAAAAAATCGCTTAAAAAACATTGTGCTCATTAGAATCAGCGTAATTTGTTCTGTGAACATATATCATGTGGAAAAACATGAGATTTCGATTTTTTAAGGTATTTTTTAAGAAAATCTAAATATGTCGGAACTTTCTTCAACTTACCATGCAGACCACGCCTATAGTAAAAAGCCCACTGATTCCATTAATGAGCACAAGCAAACGTCTCTATCTTTTTTCGAGTTAGCAGGAGTTGTATGCGTTTAAAATTTTCAAAAAGTAACTAACAAAAAAAAAAAACAATTTATAGATTGTATCTTCTAAACTTAAAGAGATACAGGCGTTTCCTTGTGCTCATTCTATCAGCGTATTTTTTTTCTATAAACTTTCACAATTTCGCAAACATATTTAAAAAAAATATTTTTCGGGTTTTTTAAGACAGTTACGGATTTTTGACAGAAAATCAAAATTCGTCAGAACTTTTTCGTTGGCAGACACTGACACGCAAGTTCGTATTTGCATATTTAAATATACGTGTGATACTTCAAGCTAAAAAAAGGTTTTAAGAACACTACTTTAAACAATTTATACTTTTATATTACATAAATAAATTATGATTAGTGATTCAGCCATGTCTGTTCTGTGTCACGTCGTTAGCGTTCAAAATATATTATTTATAATCTTTCAGTTTTATTTCAGTACCAATGCCCGACTTGCCTATTTTTTCGTTGTTAGCATACCTCTGACATGTAAAAGTATAACGCTTGTATATAACAATATGTATTATTATTATTCGCAAAACTAGATTTTTGCATCTATACCTGACAAGAACCATGTCACATACCACTCCAATCTATATATAGCTTTGGGATGGGGAAACAAGGCTGGCAGATTTTTTTAATACATAACTTTTTAATGTTTATTTAATTTTATAATTATAACGTTTACAAGAAATTGTGATTGTGTAATTCATATTCTTATTAAACATAGCATTATTAAGAACCACATGAAGTCTTAAAGACGGAATGTCTGTCGCTTCAAAATAACAGCTTTGTTTAAAATTTATTTTTATATATAATTGTCAACTTTCTGAAGAACATTAAGTTATATATATATATAAATTTTGGACATGAATTATATTTATTTTTATATCGCTTCTTTTTATCCTACAGTGAAACACAACGTGGATATTGTTTATCAATCTATGTATAACTTGCTCTTTAGAGCTGGAACTAAAAACCGATCTGGTTACACCACAGCAATTCCAAAATATTACCAAATCTTTTAGTGTGTTTTAGTAGTCAGTAGTGATATAATTATAATAAAAGATCGCGCACATCTACCAAGCACGACCAGCACAGCACGCAGCAGAACAACCGGTTCGTGAAGTATCCGTGCTATTTAACAGAGTAGCACACCTTAGACCAAGCACCTGCAACGGCCGCCAGTCGGTCGCATGTAATTTCTATCTAGCCGTGCTGGACCGATTTAGTTGCAAAAATGTCTACCTCCGGAACCTGCACTAAAATTTGCTGGTTTGTGCAACATCGTGCAGGCTGCAAGTTTGTGTTATGTCGATAGTGCTGTTCAGTGTGCGCGATCTTTAAAACTAGCACCTTTTTATTAATTCATATTGGAAGCTTGTTTTGTGCTTTTGTGGACGCAGTCGATTGTTTTGTTCTTTTAATAATTTTATAAGGTTGGCTTCTCGTTTTCCCATCCTTTTTATGTACATAGTACATATTATTATGTGTTTGTGCAGTATAAATATTATTTCAAAGCCAACTGGCTTATCTCGTATAGGTCAGTGACATAAAACCGTGTTTATAAATAACTAAGTTTGAATGGCCAACATACGAGATTGAAGTACCAACATTATGAGAAGAATGTGTATGTGTAAATGTGTGCAGTACCAAAGAGTTTTTAAACGTGCACAAAAATGTGCTGGTTTTGAAGTGGAACAGTTTTAGTCATGATGAGAGTAATTTCGTTTTAGACAGTGTAAAAAAAAGGACAACCTCAGGAGTGGAGGAAATGAAATGAACGACTTACAAATCGGAATTGACTTACAGGGGGAAACTTGATCGACATGCCTCATTCTGTCGGCATAGTAGAAATAATATCTAAGATCAGAACCAACGTATATTAGTGTTTAAGGCAACTGATCCCTCAGATTGTAAAATATGCTCTCGGGAAATTTCGAAGTGTGGTCGCAAAAATCATTGTATTACTGTTTTTATTTATTTAATTAAACTTGTTGTTTAGTAGTTTTGATTAAGCATTAAGCTGCACAAAATTTGGTTTGTTAATATTACACAGGTCTATAAACTCGAATGTCAAAAAATAAATGCGGTTTTAAAGCTTAATTTTCTTAAGTCCTAAAAAGAACGACTTTATTGCAGGTTTGTTGGAATTGCACTAGTATTTCTACGAGTTATCCATATATGGTTGAAACTCTCCTATTTTGAATCTAATGACGATCGCGTTCTTATTGATTCTTGTTTCTAAACTAGTTGCAAGTGATTTATTGTACAGTACTGTGAAACTGTAAAATTGAGACTTGTTCAGAACCGGTCGAGATCGACTAAAATATAACTATGTTTTAGTATCGGATGTATCATGTATTTAAATACAGAATGTTCGTGTATTACGCGAATATTGCTTTAATTTCCTGGAAAAATTAAAAATCTTTGTTAAAGCACAAGTTTGCTTTTTAAGGTCGTTAGAATAGAATCGATATTCATTTTTGAAGTTATATTTCTTTTGGGCGTTAAGAACAAATGATGACAAAATTTTTACGATGAACATCTCAATTAAGGTAATTGTCGTGGAACAATATTGTCAAAAAGTTATAGATACGCGCCACAAAAGTATACTAGCTTGTAGCCAAGTGATCCATAATTTGTACGCAAGACTGTACCCGTGGAAACGTAACCCATACAGTATTCATATGCATGTATACTTTTCTATAAATTGTTGAACTTTAAACCGTTATTTATAAATAATTAGACGGTCAAAGAATTTTTCTTATTTTTTTTAAAACTCAACAAATGCATTGAAAGACTGTCAGTTTTTGGAAAGTTTCTGACAGTTCTTTTTTTATAAATAAGAAACTGGTTCAGAACTACAGAGATCGTATATAATCAATGTTAATTATCCAATTTTTAATTGAATTTATCTCGGATTATATACGGTCGATCGACTTCAAATTTTCAGGGTAGTTGTATTATCATGTCCTTAATAAGTATACAAAAATTAAGAATTTTCTGACGGTGTGCCTTAACCACGACAACTACCTTAACAGACAAACAGAAAAAGACTACAAACAGAATAGCGGTAGACCCCAGTGACTAATAACTAGTGGACACTGAACATATATCGTTTCAGATGTTTTTCCTAGAATAGAGTGTGGCAGAGACATAATGCTAACCTTTCTGATCACCGTGTTATTCACTATAGTACGTTATTTGATCAGCCTGTATTATATTTGTGTAGAGATTACACAGTACGAGCGCACTGAGCTAAGCCCACTAGCCGCGTTATAGACGGGGCAGGATGTGATCATGTGACGGTCTTGTTGCCTACACATATTATATACATAATTTATTTTTACATTTGAAATGTGAACTAATCTCCTCCGTGTCCACCAAAGTGCACTTTCTGATAAAACTACCAACAACCCAATGCATTTTATATGTACATGTAGGACCCCCAAGGCAAAAAATAAAATTTATTAGCAACTTTAGACGTATCTTATTATTGCTTAAATTCCGTTATATATTAATTTTGTTAAGTAACTTGAATGTTTAAAAGTCTGTAAAATCAGACACGTAAACATGTTTATATAGAGAATATTTTTTTAGAAATGAAATTAACACTCACGATTATCAAAATCTTTTTTTTTTGACTAAAGGAAAAAAATATTTTTAATTTTTAAAGCACTACTCATAAAAGCGTGTCTTTTTTAAACTATACTTAATTTATTTTACTGTCCTTTAGTTTTATATTATTTATTAGTTTAGAAGTGCATGATTTATTGTTTGTTAGCAATTAAGAAGTTCCAATGAACACCCCAGTTTTTAAAGTTTCACAACGATATGATAATTAGAAGTATAGATGAAACGTTACAGGCCAAGCTAATAACCAACATGTTAAAAAAATGTACACATTTAACAAATCACATTTTATTTTATGTGCCAAAAACAGCCAATGTCAGCTGTTAATGGACCTTCGGTTTCGGTTTGTTGTCAGTCGAAGCCGATTATTCGGTCGAACTTAACGTTTACCTGTTTTTTACGCTATATTTTTTGTTGTTTATTTTTAATTGAAATTTTGGATACCACGAAAAACCTACGAAAGTGCAAATATATAATTAAAAAAATGCCACATCCGCTTTTGGCATGCAACAGCCACATATATTTTGTGTGAATATTACGTCTTTTGATTAAGCGTCGACATTAAATCAATTAAAATAAAACTGTAAGACTATAAACAAAAATGAAAACATCAAAGAATGTTGATTAACTATAAAGAGAGTCAAATTCTGTAAATTCTTTAAAAAATGTATGTAGTATATTAATCGAATACCTGGAATTTACATTGAAAATATCCCATAAATGCAGTGTCATTCGTTAAAACGTATGGACCACACATGAAATTGTTTCATATTTTTGTTAAATTATCTAAACAATAAATTAAAATAACATTAATTTAAAACGAATAAGAAATTATAGTGATAATCCAAATATTTTTCATTAAGAATTAAATGCGTATGATCATTTAACAGTAGAATAATTGTGTTTCCTAAACTTGGAATATCCGAACCACTGTATTACTGCGCCAAGACGAAAGTCTGCGCGAATTGTTAACAAAATCACTACCCGTGTAATCCACAATTAAGCGATGCGTTTTTTCTATAATTACAGATTTTTAAATTATACATTTAGTGCCTGTTTTACTTATTTACAGTCTACGAATTTTCCTGAAGCCGTGGAGTACTTTCTGTTAGTTGTATATTATTATTTTGGAGTCGGTTGTTTCTGAACAGTAAAATAAATATTTAGTACTTCATGAATTTAATGATTGGCAAGAGTTTCAAGAGAGTTCTTTTTCAATAACAACTATTACTATTTCTGTTATTTTGAAGATGTTCTTTGTAATGTTCAAAATAACTTATGAAATGGCAATCTTGTGTTGTTATTTCAATCATTTCCGTCAACTACGTTCTTCTGTCTATCGTCATAATTGAACAAAAATGTATTTTACATCAGCCTTCTTAGTTGTCGCGCATCTATAATCTACAATGTCGGCTATATACTTATTACTGGACATCACAATTCAGCGAACTGTTATTTTTAGAACAGATTTTCTAGTAACAGTTATAAAATAACTGTTTCTTCCATCACTTGTCATACATATTATTATCGTTACTTGTTTTAAACATTAGTTGTCGCCGGCGCACATGGATGTGAGTAACCTGTGGTTGCAGCAAAAGCACGTATGTAAGTAAGTGTTTGTAATAAAAGCATTTTAAATTAATTTAACAATCCAGACAACGAGCTAGACGGGCATGTTGTAATAATATGTTGTGGTCGATACGCCCATATCCAATGTGTACTAGCGATACACCTAACTTGAGTTTGTAGTTGTCTTTGGCATTGTTGCCATTTAGGCTAGTTTGTATATCTTTATTTAAACCAGGGATGCGTTAAGACAATGGCTTTTCTTCCACCACAACGCTACCTATTTTCTATACACATGGTTTTTGTAATTTGTATTTACAGAATTCTAATCTTTTAAAACATTCCAACTTTACGATTATCGCACCAGTCAGAGTTAGTATAGATTTAAAATACATTCTGATGAATCCATTATTCGTTCGAAAGGTGCAAATGCGACCGAAAAGTGAAAAGTGTGATTTCCAATCACTGAAACGCCAAGAATATTAGCTAAAGGAGTGTTTCTCTTGGCAGTAGAGTAGCTTGGGATAAACTTTATATATAACACAATATATATGTTTAAAATTAAAATTCTTAGTTAGTCATAAAGGTAAAAAGACAGCATATATTTGAAATATAATGGCAATGTCTCCGCTCTTATCTTACCTACATTCGGGGATGAAAAAATATAGAGTCCGACAGATGGGCTGTTTCCAAACAAACAAAAATATACTATTCACTGCTTCCGAAAAAGAAACAATTTCCAATTCCTGAGCCCCACGGCTAGATTTGAAGGCAAGACGTGGATGATCAGCAGTATTGCATTGTTCCATTGAAGCGAAAAGTGGATAAAAGTTGTTATCCAAGCGTCTTGAAGCAAACCACTCCGGAGATCACGACATTAACACGAATATAAACGAGCGTGTTGGAGTAATATTGGCAGTTTGTCGACTAGATGTCGAAGGTTAATTATTATGCGCAGCCCTGATTGTACAGTTGTTGGCTGGTGGTGGCCGTCCAACAACATTACATGACGACGTGGTGGTGAGAATAGCGTCGTGCCCCAGAGCTGGTTTGTCTCAAACAGTGTTGATGGCGTCACACTTACAGATTGCCTCCAGTTCACATAACCTCACTACTCCTGGGTATGTATATGTGTTTGCCTCGAGCAGCTTTAATGTGTCAGATGCAGGATATACTATCGTGCGACTATAATCCTGCAACTCCGAACTTTCAATTCAAATATACTGCACTAGCACTCTATTGTTTTATATATTACAGGTGATTCCAAACACCATATGGAATTAATTAATTAGACATTGAATCTTGTGACCTTAGCTGTTGTCGAGTGTTAAAGTCAATCCTAAGAAGAATCATTTGCACTGCAAACTTGAAGCTCTTAGAGCGACAAATTGAAAAAAATATATAAATAAATACAGCTGATGGATCGATATGTCTTCTATGTACGAGGCAAACGCTATACCTTTCAGCTACCGTAGCGTATTACAGTACAGCCAGTTTTTATACTAATATCTGATTAATTTGTGATTATATATATTAACCGGCAGTTATACATAATCACCATTAATGCCGGTAAATATGAAATATAAATGGAAATGTATCAAATTAACCGGTTTGTTTACACAATTCCCAGCTCGTATTGGTAAATATAATTAATATCATGACTGATTGAGCCAGTAGAACACAGCGCAGTTTTTTGAGTAGTTACTAATCCAAAGGATATTTTTTCGTTGAACACTATGGCGTGAAAGGCCGCGTGCTAAATTTTCAATTATTTATCACATTTACCAAATTTAGTTATGATTATGTATAATAACCGGCAATTATATACAATCACCGGATTAATCACATTTACCATAATATATCGACTATATAGAATCAATGTTTATCTACCGTATGGTTTCGTCTCTAGACCCTTTATTAAACGTTTCGTAACACTGTTTTTGTTTCACTTTTAATCGCTCGAATCGAACTAGTTCTACCGTGCGTAAAGAAGTTTCACTTCAAAAAAATCTTCAGGCGTTCGTGTAACATTCAAACGAATGCATGTTATGTACATTTAGCACTCATTGTTTCATTGTAGCTGCAGCCTTGTCTGAATTATTGTATTTACTTTCTGTTTCATTTTAAAGCGTACTTGTCAGCAGTTGTATCCGTATTTTGAGAATAAATCCTGCTGCTTTTGCAGGAGTTGACGCGTTAAGCTCCTCTTTATAGCGACAGTACGAACTCCACACGCGGACCTCACACTGTGGACGCTAAATGCATTCAAATATTCTTTACTGTGCATGACAAATTGACTCGAATGTTTAAAATATTATAGAAATGTTTTGTAATCTTTGTAATTGTTTATTGAACTTTAGTTTTTTGAAGCTATGCTTCTTAACGCAGGCCTGGCACAGGGAGTGAACAGGGAAAAAAACGAACGAGCGAGCGATATGGTAAATCGTTCTGGCTGTCAAAATTAGGACTGCATTTTGTATCGGTAACCGTTTTTCGCTGTTGTCGTCGTCGGTTTACAAATTATTAGATATAAGCTCCTCAGGTTCAAATCCTGAATCAGTATAAATATTTTTTTCTTTGTTTTACTTATGACAATTTTTTTATAAAATTAAAATTTGTAATTTTCTTGTCTTTTGTGAAGGTATATGTAAATTTTAAGCAGTAATATAAAATGCGTAAGGAGCAAAGCTTGTGTCATGTATCCACAAAGCGGCGTACCTCTTTCTTTAACGTTTTCAATATATCCTCTCCAAAATTCAACCAGAACGTCAAACACCGGGGTCCAGTAAACCTAACGACTTAAATCGTTCGCTATTCTTTTTCTTTCTCAGTCAGGTTTTGTTTGAGAGAATTTTTGTTGAGGATTTTGCAGTGATTTAATGATGTTGGTAATCTAGAGTTCTAATTTAAGTTGTTAATTACAGATAACTTAAAAATAAAACATCTTCAATTTAATTCTTTTTATCCTAAACTACAACTAGCATATTTTTTGCAACATATCTATCAAGGCAGGAATTATAACAAAAAGTTTTTTAGACTCAGTGCCATATCGGGTAGAATGTATGAGGGTGCACAATGTGCAATAGATACTCCATAGATTTAGCTTTCGTTATAAATGACAGGTGTCAAATACAGAAAGAGACATTTTTATATAACTGCACATTTACAAAAAAAATTAATTTACTTTTTATATAATAGACCTTAATGTCAACGTTTGTTAGATATGAAAGTAGAAAGAAAATCTTAATAAACTTTTTTATCGAATGGGAGAGAAATTATTAAGAAAAATTGTTTGGGTTAATCTTTCGTCTTCATATTATCCAACATTGAAAATTCTATGTAAAAAGATTCTTAGAAATTTGTATTTCAGTTTTGTTCATTTGTTAATATACTTTTTAGTGTATTTGCCATAAGGCAACATACACTATTGGCGTCGGTCGGATGGCGAGACCTAGGGGTCGGACCAAAATTTCTCGACGTTTCATAACCTCCTAAACACTTTGGCACCATTTTTAAAAATGTTTATATATATATGTATATATATATATATATATATATATATATATATATATATATATATATATATATATATTTATATATATATATATATTTATATATATATATATATATAGGTATATATGTGTACGGGCAATAACTTTCGAAGGAGTTAATTTATTTTAACGAAATTTGGCACACATGTTGGAATCCATCACCGCACGAAGCCTATTTAAAATGGGCCCAATCGGGTCATTTTAAGGGTGGTTTTTAGGGGATGAAAAAAGTTTTTGGGCCCAAAAATACCTAAAAAATTCTCAGAATCGTTTCAAAATTGAAATTTAACCCTTTAATAGCAATTAAAAAGTGTTCCTAAAATTTCAATAAAATCGGCCCGACAGGACCGGATTTAAAAATTTTCTGAAAACACTAGTTTGCAGATAGTGAGTTATTTCCTGAAAGGTGTTTTTAATTTTGGTGTAGACGTTTGATCGACAATAATGATGTAGTTAAAAAAAATGTAATTTAAAGGGGTGTATTAAGGAGTTAATTTTTTTATTTTGCCCAATAATCACCTTAAGTTCACATAATAAAGCCACAAGATCTGATGTATTAGCAAATACACTATATTGTCGGCAGGGTTTTGGCACTGCGACCCGGGTTTTTTTACCGTAATGCTGGATAATAAATAATTGATTTTTTTTTTGTACTAGCCAGTCGAGCAATGTAATTTTGATGTTTTTACCACTCCGTTCACCATTGTACAATTCAAATTGAAGTAATCCTTAAAATCATATTAAAATACAAAATATTTAAATAATAAATGGGAAAAATGAATTGGTATTAAGCTAAAACTCGACTTATATAACTTTTAACAGTCTGCATTTTTTCTGCGAGTTTTTTTTAATACTATTTTAAAGTATTTTTAATGTCACCTTGCAACAGGTGACATTAAAAAAACTTTAGTATATTAAAAAAACCCGCAGAAAAATGCAGGCTGTTATAATTTTTTATACATAGTACTAGGATTGAAAAATAACTATTTGTTAACTTATTTGTGAAAGCAAGTCTTTATTTTGATTATTTAAATTCAAAATGTAAATATTCCAAACATAGATGGTTGTATTTATGAGTAGTTTACTATGTACTTTTTCGTGTTAACTGTAAAAGTACTAATAAATAACAGTATAAGGATTCTATAAATCAACATTAAGTGTGATGTATAGGTGTCCCAAATAGAGTTGACGTTTTATAAAATCCACTATTTATGTTACAGAGCCCAAATATTAAGTCTTTAGTTCAACTTCACACTATTTATTGCATTTGATGTTTCGAAATGGTTTACCATAAAAAATAAAAGATTTTTTCAACTCGGATATCACACAAATTTTACCTCAGCGATTTGTCTACAAAATAACGTCACACTCACGTTCTTAAAATCAACCTCGGAATCTAAGAAATAGCACAAAATCAATCGTCGGCTATTGTCATTGAGAATTTGTTTGGGAATATTTTTTGAAGTCTTAAAAACAAGTAAAACGAAACTAGTTTTTTTATGAAAAAACTGTAGATATCAGACCCAATAAAGTTGGCCAACCCTGATATTATTTACAAACACCTACATGTTTACAAACATTCAGATATTATTTTTGCAGAAACGCAGCGTTTAACGCACAATTTTCACTACGTGCAATTTGTATGATTTATTTGTCAATTACGTGAGTCAAAATGCTTCAATAAATAACGTGAGATAAAATCTTGTGTGTTGCTCCGTAAGCATGTAATTACGAATTAAAATTTTGAAACGGCATGTAAGCTTTGCCGATCGATCGAAATGAAACTGACCTTGTAAAGAAAACAAAAAACAGGGCATCAACACCTGTTTTGTAAGATGCATTTAATATTATATCGTGGGCGATTTGGCAATACCACTTATAAAATCACAATCTTCACAGAAATTATCAAATGTGTTAGTGTTACGAATGTTATGAAGTCGGTGTTGAGTAAATTTTAAAAGTGCGTAAATATGTCTGATGTATTGCAGCTACCGATAATTTACTTAATCAACCACTATTAAAAATATATATTAGTAGATTTAACATACGCGTGTAGCTTACGTACCAGCTGAATTATTTAGTATAATAGCTTATGTCTGCTATAATTGTTAAGAAACATTCATTGTTGTAACACTATATTAGAAAAATTTATTAATATGTTGGATTAATAAATTTTTCTAATATAGTGTTACAACAATGAATGTTTTTTAACAATTATAGCAGACATAAGCTATTATACTAAATTAAAAATATAGCATAGACTACATTAGGGTTCAAAACGGGTAAATCAGTGCATTTTTACATCACCTTTCACTTACAAGTCACAACCCACAGGCATAGTTAATGTACTAAGTAAATAGATAGATTTTATGTTTTTGAGATTAGCTTGAACTCTCAGAGGTAACGATAAAACCGACCGAAACAGCGCGAGAAGCTAGTATTCTTTTAAAAAGCAATGTTTATATAGAAGTAAGTAATAAAATAATGACAGGAGAAAATGTTATTGATTGAGTCGACTGAAAAAAATCGCTGATCGAACTTATGAGTTTGTAGCCACGTAATAATATGCACTATTATTTTATATTTTTGTAACCAATGCTCGATACACGACTGTTATTAATCACGGACCATGCTGTGAATGTTTCAGAGTATCATAATGAATGACTGTCAGTTTCAAGTCATAAGACTTCCTTTAACTATTTGAAAACTGTAGAAACAAGACGAACGAAAATGTATATATATATATTAATTATTTTTAGATTAAGAGAATTTTTGTTTAAAAATCATATTGGCTACAATTTCAATTATATCATCCGTGAAAAAATTGATTAATAGTTCAGTATTATTGTTATTTTTGTTACATCGTATTTTTTAGACGTATTATAAAATACGTAGTGTTTCTTTAATTTTGAAACTGTTATTCTATTTATTATTAAAATCTGATCACGTCGTGCATACCTCAATACTAGCTACATTTTCTTTGTTTTAATTGCATGTGTCATTAATCAGATTTTGCCACGAAGGAAACCATATTTCTAATATAGAAATGTTGCACACAGGAATATGAAACATGATTTTAACTGGACATTTTTGTGCAACAATATCTGCAGTGGATATCTATACCTTTGTTTTGTGTTGATTTTAACCAATCAGTCGACCCTACAATTCATTAATAAAGTATAAATTGGAACTGTCAAAACAGTGCTCAAGTGTTCTTTCTTTATAATTTTGAAAACAAAAAATTGATAAAAGTGGCACAGATGCATGAGACGTGGATTGGCTAATCGGAAATTGAAAAAATCACGGCTGTCTTGATGTGAAGATAGTAGGCAGTGGAAAACAATATCCCAATTCGGGGTTGTAATGTCAGCAGTGCTGCGAACTAACCAGTAAAAGGTTAATGGTGGTTGCGAACAGAGGGTAAATTCCCACAATAAAAAATAACAATTAGTTACAAAGTATGCCTAATGTTAGGTTCAAAGTTTAAACACGTTAAGGTTTCTATGTAGTTGCAACAAATTATTATAATTTTTGTTGGTAACGACTTTGACTGTGTTTTTCACATCTG
Source organism: Venustoraphidia nigricollis (assembly GCA_034508555.1). Classification (NCBI taxonomy): domain Eukaryota; kingdom Metazoa; phylum Arthropoda; class Insecta; order Raphidioptera; family Raphidiidae; genus Venustoraphidia; species Venustoraphidia nigricollis. The sequence continues at coordinate 2,817,852 of JAVRKA010000047.1, forward strand.
TTGTCTGCAGTCGCAGTATCATAAAAACAATGTCCTTTCTTTCTTTGTTATATATTTGCAGCAAACATACAAAGAATGCATACCAAGTTGAGACCGAAGTAATGAAAAGTTGAAGTTTTGGCCAACAAAAATTAACTTTATTTTGGTCATTCTACCAGAGCAATACTAATTAAATTTCATTTTTTAACTGTAAAATTTCATGAACTTATTTTTAATGGAGTATGCATCTAGCAAAACATATATTATAATATTTTGGTGGACTCAAAAACTCGTGATCGTAGACACGTCTAGCTAATAAACAACAATAGCTGCAATAAATTGTAAGCATTTGATGGCTTATAATTTATTAAAATTGATTTATTTACAACTCGAGAACTAATAAAAAAGGAGGACATTCCAAATCGACTTAACGTGTTCCGACAAAAGGCTGATTGAGAAACTTTTGACGACGAACCGCAAAACGATCAGATCGACTCGGCTAATCTGTTTTGATTACTAGGGAGAATATAGATGTTCATCAACTAACAAATTAACCCACTGTAGATGTTGGTTTTTAAAAGTAATTGATTCCAATCAGACTGAAACCAATTGATTTATCAGGTTTATTATTGATTGTTCGAGTGCTTTTTCAAGAGGTCCCAGGACTATTCGTAGTTGTCGAAGGAGCACGATTGGCTCTTTTATGTCTAAGTGTATCGATTTTTGCTACTTTCAAAATTATCTAATCTAATTGATTCCAACTATCTGCCGTGTGAAAAAAGAATCCAATATTTTTGTTTGATAAACGAAATGAGTCGGTTCGTTAAATATTGTTTAGAGTACCACGTTTGCCAACATTGTGGTGACAAATCGGTGACTGTTCTGTGACCTGAGTCAACACTAGCTACGCGCGGTTTCTATTAAAGCAACCCGTACATCACAGCTCAGCCGTGCAGTAAAAATGCAACAGTGTAGGTTTATGTCGCTATTTACGGATTTTATAGCAGTCGACGGCTACCCTTTTTGTAATTTTGTGTGCTGTTATATATATATTTCATTCCCTTCGTTAATCTTTACTTCTGCACACCTGCTATGACTTTTTGTTGTTGTTTGTTTGTACGTTTATTCATTATACGTACGTTGAAACTCCAAATTGTAATCTATTGTTTTGAATAATTGTTTTATTTCAATTATTCTTATTTCGCAGTACGTAAATAATGTATATTGTGGAATTTGCGGTTCTCACTTATTTGGATTAATGTACCTATATATTTTTTGTAGTAACACAGATCTCGACAAATAGAATTACCATGAAATCAAAATTTATCAGGGCTTGAAACATGATATTTCGACCGCAGTTCCATGGATTGTCTATTGTGGATTTCCTTATTCAAAGGTTCTAATCCAGGAACAGATAAAAGTGTCAATAATAATTTATGAGAAGAAAAAATCAGAATTTTTTCCACTCCAAAACACGCCTCCTCAATAAAATAAAATAAAGATCCTTTTTCTGTGTTTTCGCTAAAAACACGAGAACTACTGAACCGGTATGCATGCGGTTTTTACCATTCGATTTTTCTTGGAGAAGGCTTAGATCTATAATAAATGGTCGATCCGGCGTCGCCCGGGTAGAAATCAATTTGGATACATTTGAATACGATTTTTACCATTCGATAGAAAAATTTAATGTGCTCGGTCAAAGCTGGATCGAGTAGCTAGTTCTAAAATAGTTACGAAATAACAATTTTTTCTACGTAGATTTTAAATCTTGCCAACGACGTTAAAATAAAAGCGACATTGGTGTCTCCTCCCATAAAGATTTGCGTTTAATATATGCTTTATTTGCAACTTTAATGCTCTTGGCAACAACTCTATGTAAGATTATAAAGTACTGCAAAAACTCTCCGCATTTTGTGTAATATATAGGCTATTAGTCCGCCTTAAGGCCATCATATTAGCAATTTTTGATCGTTTTAAGTTTATTTTGTTGAACCTTTATCTGTTTATGCATGCGCCATATTTATTATCGACAATAAAAATTACAGTATAAAATCATCGTAAATTCGATTTTCGTCAGATGGTTAAATAACCTCGAATTTGTAATTTCTTTTTAGAGATTAAATAGCTGCTACATTCAAAACCAAATAGTCCAGAATTTTCGTATTTACGAATTGCTGCAATGTTGCAAATCTCATTTTTATTCAATATGCAATGGGAAATCAGTGAGCGGTTTCTGAAATAGAAATATTAAATAAAGTTTGAGAAAAATTCACCACAATTATCGAATGTTTTAATGGATCAAAAAAATATCTGGATTGGAGGTTATATTTGAAGTTTTTTTGTTTATTTACAGTTAACATCAGTTCAAATAGCAGTCCTATAATAGTCCCGTTTTTTTCTGAATTTCTTTTCAAAGCAATTTTATTTCAGATGCCTTATCGTAAAATGGATTGAAACAATATTGGTATTTATTTTATGGTTATTAAATTGTTATTCAGAAAACACTGTCGATTCATTAAAGTACGTCGTTTCAGTCAATAAAAGTAAACAAATGACTCGGGATCATTTCAGTAATGGTCTCTTTCAAAAAGAAAAACAGAACAACTCATATATACAAGTAACATTTCCCACAACCTTTCAAAAGAACCAAGTTGCCAACATAACGCAGTACAAGTCTGCTATCTTTACACGCTAAAAGAACAAGACTTTTACAGTACTAATATATTTTCTTGTTTTTGTTAAAAAACGCATTAATTTTATAACATATTTTACTTTGTTGAGAATTTCAACAAATTTGCTGCAATTTAACTTTGCTTGAGAAGTGAAATGTATAAAAATAAAAATATGTTCACAGGTTAACCCAGCCATCTCGTTTCTTGATATTAATTCGGAAAATTATAACTCTGAAAAAATGCAATTTTTGATAGAACTCGGAATATTACAACTTTTTCTAGAGAACGTTTTTTTACTACAATTTGTTATTTTAATCAAATAAAACTCAAAGTTTTCCATTGCATTAATATACTTGCCAATATATCCTCGGCTTCAATCGCATTTATTTATTTTTGACTATCAATTGATAGTGTACCAAGTTTCATCAAAATCGCTCAAGTCGTAATTGTGTACAAAGTACGAGACAACTAATATTATGGAAACATCTAGGTCGAACAACCTCGAAACAAAAGACAGCGATCAATTTATTATGTTATGTACAGTAGAACCTCTGTATTTTCTACCTGTAGGGACTAATCATTGCATGTATTTTTAACTTCTTCTTGATCTTTACTTCGTAGCAGTCATAGATCAATCAGAAAAATATTTATTAATTTGAGTTTAAACGTTGTCAAATGTATTTTTTCATTAACTGAGCAGCTTGAAAATAAGGAGTGTAAACTTGAAAATGTGTGAGTAAAATCGGTTGAAAATACAGACTATATCCAATAACCTATTAGTGTTGATTAACTAAATATTTATGTATAGCCAATTAGCATTCTTAGAGATTTATTTTAGTAGACAAACTTTCCGTCTTTTGTTTTGTGAAAGTCAGAACAGGGTAGACTGCAATTCTTAGATGAACATGAAACGGTTGGTTTTGTACACCTACACCGTAGTATACTAGGTTTTGTTGTTTTCGTGCTTAGAGGTCATGATGAAAAGAACATCGCATTCTGTAAATTAAATTCAAACCGTGTATACGAGCATGAGAGACATCTAGTGACCATTTCGCTGAACAATAACACTTTATACTCACTCAACAAGAGTTGAGCACGCTATAAAGTATCGCGTCCACCCTTACGTGGGTACTTCGCGTCAGGTAACCTATTTCAAACACCTCTCTTTCACAACAATGATATATCTGTGAGCACTGCGTTAAGTGGTGACACATCGAATTTTTGCTGCTTTTTTTACCTATTTTTATGTCAATTGTTGTGTAAAAACATTTTTTTTCTCTCTAGACAGATCAATCCGCCAAATTTTTCCGATGAACGTTGTAATGCGCATTTTGTTAACTAGTTGAAATGTATGTATTTAAAGACTGTATCGTCTCCTTCTTTACCATGTATGGCTGTCCATAGGCGATCGATTGCTAATTCGTCACTTCCACTAATCCGACACAGACTAAAAAACGCGTTTCCGAAATTTTTATATTGATCTGTTTGTACTTAATACGGTATCAATTAGTACCCACATTTTAAATAGTTAAATTAAAGCAAGCAAAGCGGGTAAACGCTAGTTACTGCATTTCAGAACGACGTAAGTAGAGCTTCCATTTCGAAATTTCGCAATTCCAAAATTTCGTAAATTTTTAAACATTCTGTAACTGAGTAAATTACTATCGGAATACCGAAATTAATGGAAGGGTTAAAAATAAACAGATTTTTACTTAGTTTGTCAACCAGAAAGCTGGCTTTGATATAGATTTCTTACCAATGATGGAGGAAGTCTCTAGACTTTGAATAGTTCATAAATCATTATTACTAGTCGATAATGTTGATTTTTTTTTTACTTGTTTGCGAATTTCTGAATCGACCAGTCATTTTTTTTTTTTAGACTTTTCTTGATATTGGAGCTAGTTCGGGAAACTGAGAACCAAATATGGAAACCAGTTCAGGAATTGAGAATGATCATTGGAGGTCATAGAGGAAATCTAGTGGTCTATCACTGAAATGCAGGAAGATATAGCATTTTACAACAATGTGCCGTAATTTCTTCTAATTTCCTATAATCCTTCCACTGCTATAAATAACTAAAAAGTTGTTAGTAATAGTGGGAAAGCGATTGATGAAGATAGTAATGATGCGTGTAGTGCCTGTTGTAACAATGTCTAACAGACGTTAAAAGTATTATTATTAATATTATTTGGATCCCTAATTTTTATACGACTCATTTTGAAGCGAACTTTGTAGTTGATCTATTTTTAAAATGAACTACCCACACATTTTGAAACAATCTAGACCCGTTGGCGGTACATTAAAAAAGACAAAAACAAACTTTGTGTCTGCAGAACGTCGGTACGAAAACAAGAGTTTCTACTTTAAGAATGGGAGTCGCGGATAAGCAAGAGTTTAGACTGGAAGCTTCAAATGGGCAGGGGATTGGGTCGCCCGTTTTTGATGTGTGTGATACACGCGTAGGAATGAATGGTCGGAAGGGGAACCCCCCTTGTTATCTATAGCTGAACCGTGGAGTTTTTCGTAGTGTGAATATCGTGCAGCTGCAGTGTTTTGTCAGAGGTGATTTCCGATCATTCGTATTCTTTTTAAACAAAATCCAGATATAAGTAAATAACTATAAAATTTTCATAGATTTTTGTTTAAATGGCGTCGGCATGTTTTTCCAGAGTCTAATCTGTAAACATTTTAAATTATCAAATAGACTTTTTATTAACAATAATATATTGATACAAGGCCTAGATGTAAGTAACTTTTTGGATACTGAATTAAAAATGATTCGATAAAAGCCACTATTTCATTCTCCTTGATTTAGATTTAAACAAAATGTTACACCGGTAAACTTAGATGGTACTTAATTTTTACCGACTTCAAAAATAGTCACTAAAAATATAAAATAACAAAGTTTTGAAGTCGGTGTCAATTTAATAGACGACCTCAGACCCTGCTCTTTTTGGTGACCTTTTTTAAGGAAGTTCAATTTTTTTTAAAGTTTTGTTATGTAGTAGATTTTTACATTTGATAATTGTCTTGTTATTTTTTTTAAAACATACTTTTTAAGATATATCGTAATCAGTACCTTATAATATCTAAATGGAGTCTAAAAATATAATTAATTTTTTTTTAAGATAAAGAAAATCTGTTAAAAATATACCTTTAAAAAATGTATGACATGGCTAAAACTGCAATAAAAATGTACGGCACTGTTATTTTACGATCTGCGTCCGATCCATGATCTCGAGACGATTGTAAATCAAAACACAAGAATGATTCTTAGCTTTTGTTGTTGATCCGGATTTTTGCTGAACTGTTTGAACTAATGCAACGGTTTGTCGTTGTTTTTCTTTAGTTCCGTGTGTACGTATCTAAATCCATATAAGTTGTATAACTATACCGTGTGTTATCTAAATCGCTTAACTACTATTTACTGTCTGCCACATTCAAAAATTATTTAGTACAGTCCAAGAAAATATATAATCACTTGCCAAGAGGTGGTGAAAGTGTTAACTGGATTTTTAATTTATTGTTAAACTAATAATTAAAACTACGAAATGATATTAACATGATATAACAGAGAATTTCATTAAAAAAATAAAGAAGAAACAGTGAAGTAAGCTAAAAACTCACAGCAGAATGTTATATAAATTACTATTAATCCCTCACAGGTACCTATTTAAACAATTGGCGAGTGACACTATATGCGGTTTTCAAATAAAACTTGTTTCAGGGTTCTACCGTTTGCGAAAGATTATTCTAATTTCCACGTGTTTGACGGTTTTTAATCCCAGTTTTCCAAAATTATGTTGATAGATATGTTCATAAAGCTTTTTAAACAGAAAAATCACACTTAATTTGAAAAATTGCTGTTATTAGAATTTATTCAAAATATATATACTAGTTATACAAAACTCGGGAAAAGACTGTTTAAACATGCAAGAATTAGAATACTTTTTTTTTAGTGAATTTCACCATTTTATTTGATTTCGTGAACACATTATATACTGAAATATGTGTGCGTGTGGTAGAGAATGTATATTTCAAATTTGATGTACTGATGCAGAAAATGGTATTTTGGATAAGACCTACTACCTATAACAAAGTTGTATAAAAATTTCTTCATAGAAGTTGTATGTCGCCAAACACAAAACAAACAAAATAATAAAAATAATGTATACTAGCGATGTATTTGTTTTTTATTATTTCGTTTTTTATGTACCGCATAAGAAAATAAAATCACAAGAAATTTCGTCAACTTTGTCATCTATGAAAATTATAGATTTTACGTTTTGAGTGAATTTTAAAGTCGTTTTTCCCTAGATACAAAAATTGGACACATTTTGTTAATGAACTGACATTTTTTTTTCAAAAACATTTGCGTAGCTATAACGTATTAAAAAAACTGTGTATGGAACCTTTACGCGCGGCTGAAGTAAAACATGTAAAAAACATATGTTGTTAGATATACAGTTTTTTTGTATATATACTGTATCAATACACATAATAAACAGGAAAAAAATGACGAAAACTGAAAATTCGCTCTTGGAATCTTTAAAACTGTATAATTACAAATAAGTTACTAGTTTATTTGTGTTCATGTAACAACCAACTCTTGCAGTATGTGGACTTTGTAATCCGTTGTTATGTATAATATATTAAAAAAACTGTTATGCTATATATAGATGCGCTATACTAAATAAACGGGCATAGTAAGGCGCGCAAAAACGTCATATTTGTTCGTAACCGAGTAGCCCCCTTCGAAAAATTCACAAAATGCGTCTAAAGAAGCTTTACTTCAAAAAACAAAGTACTGGAATAAAACTGCTCCACGCTCTTTGAATTAGTCATTATTTTATAATTTGTAGTGCGTGATGCAAGCGTGTTTTTTCGTATTTTTAAGCTACATGTTATTTTTACAAATCACGTCAATAATAGAAAACAAATTGCTGTTAATACCTTGATATGAAACATCACTCAGCTATGTAATTTTTTTATTACTTTGTAGTCATTATTTAATTTATTCAGAGCTGTAAATTGCTGACATTCTAAACAAAAAATAAATAAAATTTAATTTTCATATATCCACACAGACATTAAACTGTCTTCTGTTTTGTATAATTTTTTTATTAAAATGAATTCAGTCTGCCGCTTACATAAAAATAAATCAAAAGTATTTTTATATGAATACACTACGTATGTATATATAGAAGTATCTCGAACAAAACTGTTTAAAATATAATAGTTATGGGAGATATGCATGAAATTAATTAAAATTCCCGATTTTATGCAAATATTGTCGACAGACTATCGCTGCTTCTGTTACCGTGGATGGAACTAGGATGTAACAATGAAAAAAAAAGAAGATTGTGTTTCACCCGATTCAGAGTTGAATTTTTAGATAATTCAAATAGCAAAGAACAACATAATCGAGTTCATAGGCGTACGCAGACAGGGCAGGTGACCCCCCCCCCTCCAGTCGCTGATTTGTAATAATGGAACAAAGTGTAAAAATTTATTAAGCTTACTTCACATTAATCCTTTTTATATTTCGCATTATTGGGCACAGAATTTTGTATATGTAGAAAAGGAGAAGATATATGTCCTTCTCTTTCCTTTCGCTTAAAAACGTGCGAAACTCATTATACCAATACTTCATCTCATTTATCGTGTGACCCAACCCGCGCTTTTAAAAATTATAGAAGAGAATTGAATATATTTTCTACTTTTGGGTGCATTTTAAGCCCTCTTTTTAATTTCAAATTTTTAAACTACTAAAGACACGCCACTTCCACCACATGTGTTTAACTTGTTATATAAATATGATTATAACCAAAATATCAAAACATTGTGTTGTCATCAAAACTACATACGACAGCAAAGTTTCGCGCTTTTGGAAGATGGTGAAAATCGAATTGCAAGATTTTCTACATAACTGTGAAGCTAATATTTACAAAACCGATGTAAAATAACGGCGTGCAACGTCAAAATTTGATTGTTCGAAATCCGACCAACGTCAATAGTAGGTGTGTGTGTCATATTATGTATCAAGTACAACAAAAAAAAAACCCGAGTCGCAGTGCAAAAACCCTGCCGACAATATAGTGTATTTGCTAATGCAGGCCGTGTGGCTTTATTATGCAAACTTAAGTTGGATTTTGGGCAAAATAAAAAATTTAACTCCTTAATATACCCCTTAAAATTACATTTTTTTCTTAATTGCAATATTATTGTCGATCGAAGGTCTACACCAAAACTAAATACACCCTTCAGTAAATAAGTCACTATCTGCAAACCAGTATTTTCAAAAAATTTGTAAATCCGGTCCTGTCGGGCCGATTTTATTAAAATTTTAGGAGCACTTTTTAATTACTATTAAAGAGGTAAATTTCAATTTTGAAACGATTCTGAGAATTTTTTAGGTACCTATTTTTGGGCCCAAAAACTTTTTTAACCCCTAAAAACTACCCTTAAAATGGTCCGATTGGGCCCATTTTAAATAGGGTTCTTGCGGTGATGGATTCCAACATGTGGGCAAAATTTCGTAAAAATCGATTAACTCTTTCGAAAATTATAGCGCACACACACAATATATAAACATTTTTAAAAATGGTGCCAAAGTGTTTAGGAGGTTATGAAACGTCGAGAAATTTTGGTCCGACCCCTACGTCCCGCCATCCGACCAACGCCAATAGTGTATGTTGCCATATGGCAAATACACTAATAAAAAGGTTAGAGAAATATGAAAAATCGTGTGCACGATAATAATAATTTGCGAATACTAATGTAATAAATGTGTAGTCAACGTATATATGCACATAAATATTATATAACCATCAGAATCATAATAATCGTGGTCAGACATCCTCCACATGCAAGGCAGGCCAAGGCACGAGTGCTGTTTGGATGTGTAGTTGTGTGTATGTACTGTGAATAATTTGCTCTCGCTTGAAGTAGCAATTAAATTAATTGCTTTTTAAATTCTCAGTAGCATAACTTGCTTTAAAACATTCCTGCATACCTCTCGGTACATTATTATTCCCGTAGCCTTTTGGAGTGTTTTTGATGCATCAAGTTTTTGTGACTGCATTCAAAAATCTGGGAAACATTACTCACATTTTCATTTGTTCGCAATTTGAAGTTGAAACCATAATCTGCCATTTTTGATCGATTCGGATTTTTCGTGTCATACGACTACAATATTAAATTGACTTGTAGAAGGATTGACTGATTTGAATATTTTCGACGCCATTGTGTTCAAAAAGGTGAGGGATAGTCAGAAGCGTAGCGTGTCTTGGCGGGGCCCCGTATAAAAATTTGTTTGGGGGCCCTTCTCCCGTTGAAGTAAATGACTTAAACGGGGAAATCCCGCAGCCCGCGATAACCGATGTAGGGTGTTGCCAACTTTTGAACGCAGGCTTTACGCGGGAAAACAAGAAATTGCTTTTTTTGACTTTTATCATTTCTGAAATAAAAAAAAATTGGGAAGTTTTTATTAATTTTTGCTTACGCATGTTGGGGGCCCCCGTGGCCCGGGGGCCCCGTATAGTTGATACGGCAGATACGGCGGTAGCTACGCCCCTGGGGATAGTCCATATAATTTTTACCTAAATCGATTCAAATAGTTTAAAATAAATTGAAACCGCTTTAAAAAAATATCTGTAAGAAGTCAAAAATAAATTTTTTATAGATAAAAAGAGAAACTAAGTCATTGTTGAAGCCGGCGACAATTTAACAAAAGTATACCTCTACCTACGTATGCAAAAAGTTTGCTAGGTAATTAAATTAGCGTCGACCTCAAAATTTAATAGTTTTTTCTCTTTTTAGTGGCTTTTTTTTATAAAAAGTTTTTATTTATAGAAATATAACGGCAAAATAGATTAGTTAGCTAGAAATTAAATCAGGATCGGTAGACATATAATACTTTGGTATAAAGTTTTGTCTCTGAGCGAAACCTTTGAAGTGTTTAATTATTTCCATTACATTACAATCAGTATTATAACTCGAGACTCTGAAAGAACAGACGGTCTATACATATATTGTACCTGAAGAACATTGCAGGAGATTACATTATATTCTGCGACGATCGTCGATCTTCCTGAATTCTTAATCGGTCGTAGTGACAGGTAATCAAATACCTGGCTCTGGTATCAATGTTTCCAGCAGATCCAGTCTGAGATTTTAAAAATGTTCTTTGAATTCGTTCGAAATTTTGAATATATAATGTTGATGTCACTTGAGATCTTCTGCCATGAATTATATGAACTAAAGAAAATTATGGTTGAATTATTGAAAAACTGTATTTCGTATTTCTAACTCGAAACCTCCAAAAATGAAATACCCGTGGTTTTTATTAGTTTAAAACCATAAAATGTAACAGTTATTTAATTCAGAAAAATCGGTTGTATTGGAATAATGTATGTAAATGCTTTCGCTGATTATTCTGTACATCAAAGAAAAGCATTTCCATTAAACTAAAATTGAACACGACAAAACAATTTTGTACATACAAAGCTTCTTTTTATTACTATGGCTAGATATTTTTTATACAAAAATAATATATTAAGAAGAACAAAGTGTGGGAATACTGTCTGTGTGTAATAATATGCATATTGTAATTCAAGTATACTATATGTTAAGTTCAGTAGAATTATATACGATATAGAAAAGTATGAAATGTAAAGAATAGGGAATTAAATAACAAAAAAAAAATGTGAGATGGAATTGATTTGAAGAAAAGAAGAAGCTTGAGGAACAGTGCATACAGGCTTATGCTTCGAAAAGCGTTTTTAATTTTTACATTGAAATAAATTGTGGTGTGCCATAAAAATGCGGTAACTAATAAGTGTCTGAATTAAGTAGATTTTTTGAAAGAGAAGTGAAACATTTAATAATTTTGCGAAACGTCTTAATTATACCGACCAAAAAGAAAGGCGTACTATTTTGCACGTTTTGTTGTTATTTTGTACGATACTTGAGTAAACGTTTTGCTCAATTTTTGACTGAAAATACTGGATGGATTTTGAGGAAATTTAGAAACTACTAAACTACGTACTTAAAGTCGGTATACATATATTATTTTTTTAAACCCATCAGCCTTTTTTCGGCGCAATTTAATTTTATTATAGTCATTCGTTCGGTATAATAATAATAATAATAATAATTTTATTGCTCCATGGACATACATGTATAGGAGAAGTCAAATACAATACAATGAAATTACAAGAGAAAATTTTATACAAAATTTAAAAAATCTTCAACCGTATAAAAACAATTATTGCCCAAGAAACCCTTAAGTTTCTTTTTAAATATATTTATATTGGGGACAGTACATTGGACTTTTTAGATACAAGCTCAATTTTGGCTTATTAGATAGTAGATTATATTTATGTCTTGTATTGTACTGGTGATTATGCTGATAAAATAAATCGTAGCTATTCCAGACGAAGATTCCACACTTATAGATATAAATTGACGGTACAGTCAACAATTTATTAGCAACAGATACATTGCGACATGTAATATTGAAAATGATCCTTAGTGCTTTTTTTTTGCAACATAAAACTTCTATCCGCACACGAAGAGTTGCCCCACATTAGAATGCCATAATTTATGTGAGAGTAGATGGACGCAAAATAATAAGTAAGCAGCGTCTGTCTGTCAACAATGGATGATAATCTCCTGAGAGCGAAGATTGAACTTGTTATTTTATTACTAGTTTTCAATATGCTGAGTCCAGTCAAGATTTGAATTAATGGCCAAAATCAAGAATGTGTCAGTATTATTAATAAAGTGATCATTGATGACAATTGCTGGTATAACGTTAAGTCGCGCTTGCTTTGTAGAAAATAACATAGATACAGTTTTGCTTAAGTTTAGCTGTAATTTGTTTTGAACACTCCAGTCGCAAACTGCGTTAGCCATAATATTGGAATTAATTTCCAGCTCTGTAATATTTTTGTTTGGTTAAGAGGGAAGTGTCATTAGCATACATAACTATTTTGTCACTGTTATCTATGGATAATGGTAAATCATTTGAATATAATAAATACAAGATTGGACCCAAGGTAGAACCTTGTGGGACTCCCATTTTGACAGATAGTTCAATCGACCCAGGCGTTTTAAAAAAATACGAATAGACCAGAGATACTTTTATAAGTATAACAATAGATGTGAATTTAGGAAATTCCTTTAACTCCGGACACACAATTACCTCGAACACGTCTGACGCTCGAACATCAATAAGATTCTCTCCAAAAACTGACAATAGCTCGAGCAATGTCGCCGGTAAAAAACTAGTCCCTGTATAATATTTAAAAGCATAGTCTATAGCGGATTAATAAACAAAGCGTCGTCGATCTTTGTGTGTTATATAATGTGTTCTCTGTGTCTGTGCTGTACGTGCGCTATATTGTGCTGTCTTCTCACATCCGTGAACACGCGAAACTGAACTAGACATGGTGGCTGATTTGCCAGACAGCCGAGTTTAAAAGGTTTTCTCTTCTACATATCTCATCCGTGCATTCGAAACAGCCGTGTAGAGAAGACAAGAGCCCACGACGGATAATTCAGTTCATCTACTTACCAATCAGAATCAATAGAGCAATTTACCGGCAGTTCCCTCACTTTTACTTATTTTTAACCAACGTCACAAAAAAGAGGAGGGTCTATATTTGCCTCTATGTATTTTTTTTTAATGTATGTTCACCGATATTTTCGTCAATCGTAAACCGATTTGAAAAAGTTCGGCGCCATTTTGTTCAGAATGTCACAGGATTGGTACCGTATAATTTTTATAAAAATAGGTACATCCGTTTTTAAAGAACATCAAAAAACATATATGCTACCTCATGTGAGATTTACGTGCACCTATTTTTTTTTATTTATCCAAAAGTCAATACGGTAAGTATAAGTGAACAATTTAATTACTAAAATATTTATTAATACTATAAAACAATGTTTGTCATTCGAATTTTGTTTTGTTTCGAAGAATGTTGAGAAAATTCACGAATATACCGTTTCGTGCATATTTTCATTAATATTACATAATAATAACTTAGATTAAATTTTCGTTTCTTGTTCATGTAAAAAAATTAATAAATGGGAATCTAACAATATAATTGAACACGCCATTCCCGTTTTTTTCTGGCAAATGTCAATCAAATTTAAATTATTTTTTGCGTTCATTTATTCCGTTTCAAATCATTCATCTACATTTTAATAATTCATTACATCTGTTTTGATAACTCGCATAAAATATTTTATTTCGTTGAAACAACATTAAAAACACTTTTCGTAAAGTTTGTGAATTTAAAAAAGAATCATAAAAAATAGGAGCTATAACTAACACAAATGTAAGCGGTTGCTATTTGCATACGAATTATATCTATCATCTTCAGTAGTCGGGAGTTTTAAAGAAATATACGATAGCTGCAACAAAAAAACAAGCTTGCATGAAGCTCTTGTTTTAACACTTCATTATATATAGTCACAAGACCAAATGGTTCTCGTCAAATTTTTAATATATTTTCTTTTTTTTTGTTGAGGTCTGGATTGAAAACCAGCTTTAAACTGAACTCCACGCCATTTGGTATAATTTTTATTTATCAATAAAGACATTTATTATTATTATTTTAATGTAAATAAAATAGAGAAATTTAGCACGTAAAAAAATAATATCAGAATCACTTGTAATCTTGTTTTTATTATAGGTAAATCTGACATAAGTTACTTTGCCTTGTGGACATACATATTATGTAGATTTTAAATGTGAAAACGTGAGTATAAATATGCTTTAGTTTTATTTTTAAACGACATTTGCAGAAAAACACTAGATTTTGAAATCGATTCAAATAGTTTGTACATAAAATGTAATTTTTTAAAGATTTTATCGTTACAACGCTTAATTCTAATTAAGGTGATATTTATTTCAACATTCAAGAAAGATTTATTTCTTTTTTAGTTGTGCTAAAGCTTACTACCCGTGTTGTATTTATCAAATTGTAATTTTGTGCTATAATTGTCTTTAATGTTTATTAAGAAATCATAAATCTCCGCTTTTCATATAGTTACTTATTTTATTTAAGTTCTTCAAATAGATAATTTGTTTTAACTTTTTAACGTTGAATGTTTTATTAAAATTATGTTAATTATAAATATGCAACATATTAAGATTTATTTATAATAATTAATCAATTTTGGACGAGATTTGGCCCAAAAAATAAAAACGTTGCTTCCCGAAATCCTTTTTAGTCGAAATTGACATTTTATGGAATGTCTACGTAAAGTAACTAAACATTTCATTTAATAACCAGATAGCTACAACAAATACATTTGTATTAACAAAATATGTTTTTTTTTCTATTTAGGAAATTCATAATAAGTGGCTTTATTTTTCCCGAGCTTTAGTGAAGTTCTAAAAGCACTGAAATAAAGCATATACATTGTTTTAGTTTTGTGAATTTAATTCAGCTATCTTGTTTCTACATTTGACACGCGAATACAAGACAAAGAACATTTCACGCTGAGATGAACCCAAGTTGACGTCTCAATATACGGCGACTTTACTCGAGACGTTCTACTATAATAATCTAATACTTTATAATACCTTCGTACATATTCATATATATTTATTTATTTTTCTGTCGTGCAATAAACTTTTTTTATACCGTTATTATCCTATTTAAAATAAGGATATGTAATTTCCGCTGACTTTTATCCATTATCCCTTCAAAGCAAGAGAAAAGTGCAACGTCCTATTTCTAAAGCTAGAAAATGTAACCTTGAAGAAAATATACAATTTGTATTTTATAATTGTGATATTCACCGAGCTGGGTAGAATAGTGGTGACAGCACTAGACTAGAATTCGGGAGGTCCGGGTTTGAATCCCAGCGGGGGCAGATGTGGCTGGGACTTTTTCCTACTGCCTCTCGCCGAGAAACGATAATTCCTGTACCGGCCATCTTGATTGAGGTTTTCCATGGTTTCCCTCAATTAATTCTAGATAAATATCGAGATGGTTCCTTATTTGAGGCCATGGCCGATTACCTATCAAACTCCTAGTTCAAAAATTACGTACCTTATCCTAATTTCCTATAATTCCTTCATTCGCCCATTGCTATTACATAAGTTGAAGTTTTAAAAAATGTAGAAAAATAACGGGAAGTGGTGCGAATGGCGTCTGTTATGACATAAAGTCGAGAAACGGACGTTAAACGCATTATTATTATTATTAATTGTGATATTCGACAAAGTGTTATTCAAATGAAAGATCTTCGATTAGTCAGAACCTCTGAACATTCTGCCGCAACATGTATAGAGCCTCGAAAAAGTATTCGTATTTATTTCGACCATTTTTGTTCTAAGTGAACTACCACAATTCAGTCAAAACTCCGGAAAACCAGAATCCAGTAAAATTCCAAGCAAGGCTGCTCAATGCTCAAATAGAGCTAAACGACGTTGCTTTTTCTTTCGCTGTGCATTCTTAGTAGATGGTCTGCTAAAATTAAGAAAATTATTTAGCTGTGTTATTACTGTATATTTTAAAAGAATTTCAAAAAAATATGATTATGGCACAATTTTATTAAGAACTTCTTGATCAACTGATCAGGAGCAAAATTGACTATAAATCCGTACAGAATCCAATCCTGTCTGACTGTATACACATTCGATACACCATTCGCCGTGCTCTTTGGACATTGTCACGTCCAGAACAATGTTGTATAGGAACGAACAGCCAATGTAAATATAAGCAGGGCTTCCCCAATAATCAATAATTGACGAATGGCGGGCCTTACATAGGCAGACATATTGATGCATATGGCTTGCATGCAGAAATTGTTGGCGCTTCATCTCGCTCTAAAAGTGCATCCGAGAATAGACGACGTTGAACGCCGTTGTTTGTTGTCTGTGACAGTTTTCCAGCTCGTAGGCTCTAAGTTTTAAAAGTATCAATTGAATTGTAACTTATTATTCATAATAATAATAATAGTACCAGACCTAGGTAACACAAAACTGTTTCATTTGAACTAAAATAAGTATTCATAACCTGTGACTCCGTGGAAAGCGTAATAGACGTAACAGTCGCAAAACGGAAAGCCACTTTGAGAATGGACACCTGGCCTTATGTATCAGACACGAGTTTTCAACTGTGTATCACCAAATTTTTATTTTCTTATGTAGCATAGAAATAAGGGATTTTGTTAGTCCTCAGAATAATAAAGCACGTCATGAAGGTTTCACGAGTTGGTTGAAAATTGATTCTTACTGCAAATATAACCCAAACCGGTAAATTATTATCGAATGGTAAAATGATTCGAACATCAATTTCGTTGATTTCTGTGAATTTTTCTACACAGATCTTGTTATATTCGGGATCATAGCGTCACAGATTTATGTAAAGACCGATCCAAAAGACGATAATATTAGACCTATACTCTGCGGTATCCATTCTCTTTGCAGTTTAAGTATAGTATCAAGCACTATTTCAGCACATCGAATGCATAATATTATATTGGATGTAGATAATAGAGCATATTATATATGACAATAGTCTATCATATAATGTATATATTTGCTGCCACAAGGTAAAATGGCTTATAACAAATTTTTATTTATAGATATTTTAATTTTAAGTCGTTTGCTGCATTTTTTGTCTTAGACTTGCAGTTTGTAAAATATGCACAGCTGAGAATATACTACTAGATCACTTGCGGTCCATATATTTTATAACAAACTGAGTTATTTTAAAATTTAATGTAAAGGCAAAATATATTTGCACAAATGTTAGCTAAAATATTGACTTTTTTTCTTTTTTGTCCTTGGTAATTTATATAAAAATGATTTGTCGGGAAAAAGGACTTTTTAAGTAAACACGTATTTGTTATTTATAGCGACGTTTCGTCCCTTGCTTGGGACTTTTTCAAGCTTTATAACTATTAAATGTTTTGATCAAGTAGATATAAAAGTTAAAATACACATGTAAATATAAATTTGAGTTAAACAATTGTTCATTAAAAAGTTTGTAATAATTCCGTTTTTAAAAAAATTACGGTTGATGTTCAAATTATTTTATTTTATTGACGGTTAGTTAGATTTTATTTACTAACCGTCAATAAAATAAAATAGCTTGAATATCAACCGTAAAAATATTTTTAAAAAACGGAATTAATACAAACTTTTTAATGAACAATTGTTTAACTAAAATTTATATTTACATGTGTATTTTAACTTTTATACCTACTTGATCAAAACATTTAATAGTTATAAAGCTTGAAAAAGTCCCAAGCAAGGGACGAAACGTCGCTATAAATAACAAATAAGTGTTTACTTTAAAAGTCTTTTTTCCCGACAAATCATTTTTGTTAGCTAAAATAATTTATATTTGAGGATTTTAAAAAATCAGATTGTCACTTTGTGTTGGGGCCTCAGATATTTTATATAGATGTCCATTTATGTCTAGCCAGGTACACCCTCTGACAAAAAAAAAATACCTGGAAGCTATCTGTATTCTATATGTATTATGACAACACAACAGTCTGTTGTTCGCTATATTATAATATGTTCCCGTTGGGATAACAAGGAGTATACATTTGTTCCCGGTTGATTGTTCGTTACCTCTCTGTCGTTTAATTAACGCTTTACTTGTTGCCATCGTAGCGTGACAGATATTTGATCTTATTCTATGTCTGGCTCAGCTAATACCATATCAGATGATCGTTATATCGTATTGTTCAATGGTGACGTCCTGCATTTTTTGTTAGCATCACCACGGAACTCATACCAAACCTAGAATAACTATTGCAATAGTACGTCTTTGTTGAACTTTTATTTTGTGGGTAAATCGTTTGATCACTTTAACTTATGTAATCTTAAATTTGCTAGAAAGTGACAAAAAACTAACAGCACTGTAAATTCTTACGGAATAGCAGACAAACGAACGCCTGATTCGCGCGTCGTTCATCGGTTCATGTTTTACCACGGTGACGTCGTAATACCGCTATTAGCTGGATTACAACAGATGTAAAAACTTGCTGTTGAAAATGCATATGTAATTTTGACTTTACATAAAATTGCGCTTTTCTTCTTCCTTATCATGTATAATAAACTGAAACTTAGCCTAGTATGAATAATTGAGCTGGTATCAGATGCACTATGTGTCATTGTTTGCCAAATAACAGCTGAATGTGCGAAAAAGCAATGTTCTTTTTTCGTTGTTTTTAAAGATTATTTTTTATGCAATATTGCGAGTTAGTAATCATATTTTTATTAGGTAATTTGGCAGTGGTACTATATAAATTCCTGTCAAAACCAACATGTAACCGCGGGTAAAAGCTAGTTACTAATGTTATTATTCTTAAGATTCGAATGAATAATTAAATCATATCTAGCAGTCATTTAGTAATAATAATTCAATGCATACTAATCATAAAAGCAAAGTATTAAATAATTACTATTGATCTTTTTTAAACCGTAGAAGGTTTGTTCCTACAGCCACGGTTTTGTCCCTGACAGTTTTCTAACTTTTTCTTTACAAGAAATATTTTCTTTATTTCTTATTTTTACAATGAAACTTTTTTAGTCGCAATGAGAGTCATTTCATTTGACAATGTAGCGAAAAAATCACCGTCAGAAATGACGAAAATGAAATGAGCCTCACCCTCATAAACTCACATAAGAAGTTTAACTTCTTTAGTTTTTAATATTATTTCCAAGTTTATTTTTTTTTTTAATGTGAAACTATTTCATAATATTTACACAAACTTAGCAACACACTCTAAACTTCTGTCCTTGCCAGTTTCATGTAATGTAGAAGACAAACTAACTTCCCCTTTATTGGTAGTTCTTCTTTCCCTCGATTTTTTACTTTTTTCAAACAGATACGTCGCTTTCAAAAAATCATTTCGGTGCGCGCACTCCTGACGTCCATGAACGGTTTTGAATTTCTGCTGGAACAAACCTATAATAATATGGGTGCCCGATAGCGGTGCGCTGTGTGATTTGTGGATTATTAAAATGTTCGATGCATTCCTTGCAATGCATTTAATTTCCCACAGACGAGGTATAAACCCAATATCCACCTAAACACATCAACGCTGCAACAATGAACTCGTCTTCACCTCCGGGCTACGGGATTGAATATGTGTATTAGTTAGAAACATGTGAATGGCACTTCAATAATAATGCATAGTTCGTGTTTTAGAAATTTACAATTCCAGATCATTCGTTTTTCTCTCTTACTCACTGAATATCGGCGTCTCTTTCTATATCGAAAAAACAATATAAATCGAAAATGCTTATAAAAAAGTTCTATTTCTAGCAGCTGCAGAAACATTCGAAAGATTTACCTTAAAACTGGTTGCAAGAGGAAAATAAAAAAAACCCGGGTCGCAGTGCCAAAACCCTGCCGACAATATAGTGTATTTGCTATACAGACAGTATGGCTTTATTATGCGAACTTAAGTTGGTTTTTGGGCAAAATAAAAAATTTTACTCCTTAATACACCCCTTAAAATAACATTTTTTTTTCTTAATTGCAATATTATTATCAATCGAACATATATACCAAATTATATACACCTTTCAGTAAAAAATTCCCTATCTGCAAAATAGTGTTTTCATAAAATTTGTAAATCCGGTCCTGTCGGGCCGATTTTATTAAAATTCTAGAGACACATTTTAATTACTACCAGAGGGTTAAAATTCAATTTTGAAACGATTCGGAGAATTTTTTCGGTATTTTGGGGCCCAAAAACAATTTTCAACCCCTAAAAACTACCCTTAAAATGACCCGATTAGGCCCATTTTAAATAGGCTTCTTGCGGTGATGGATATCAACGCGTGGGCCAAATTTAGTTGAAATCAATTAACTCTTTCGAAAGTTATTGCCCGCACACATATATATATACGTATATATATATATATATATATATATATATATATATATAAAAATATATATATACATATATATATATAAACATTTTTAAAAATGGTGCCAAAGTGTTTAGGAGGCTATGAAACGTCGAGAAATTTTGGTCCGACCCCTAGGTCCCGCCATCCGACTGATGCCAATAGTGTATGTTGCAATATGGCAAATACACTAATTAATATCACTTATCCGTGTTTAAAATATTGTAATATTTATGATATTGTAAAAATGAACTGTTGGAAAATGAAACGTTCCCTGTTTGTTCCATCTTTATTGTCATTTTATATTTAGGTTACAAAGTCATTTGAAGTAAGATTGTAAATGTTATATTTGTAATAATGTTTCTTTGGTAACGCCATTGCTAGGGCAGGATCCAGTGCCGGATTAAGCCAGCGCGGGGACTGTAGCAAATTCTGTCAAGGAGCCCTTGGTTTGCTTTAGTTCTCAAGTTTAGGGTATTAAATAAAACAAAACCGTTACAAATAAACTTTTCTGGATTTAATATGAGCAAATTTAGAGATAACACTTTCAATATCGACTTCTTTAAGCAAATCATGATCTATATTCATGGACAAAGTGAGATGATTAAGACGTTCTTGGCCCATCGTGTTCCTTAATTCATTTTTAATACGTTTTAATGTTGAAAAAGAACTTTCGCCACTGCAGTTAGTGATCATGAGAGACAAGTATTGCGCTAGGCAATTTCTAAGTTTGGGAAACACGATTCTAAAGAATTATTTAATAAAAGTTTATAAAATTACTGTTCCAGAGGCTTCTGTTTCTTGCTGTCAATAACAGTGGCCACATCTGTTTTCAGAAGCTCTGCGAACTGCACTAATTCGCCACCTAGGCTGTTCTCCAAATCATCTTCGTAAGCACTGACCATACTTGAGGATTTTTCCAAAATCTCTTCAGTTGTAAGAGATTTTAGCTGTCGAAATACTTCAAAAACACTAGTAATCTTATGATATGCTTTCATACGTTTAGTTTAATATTTTTTTATTACGGTCAGACAGGCGTTGGAGCGCGGGGCCCCCAAATTCGCGGGGCCCGTAGCATTTGTTACTCTTGCTACGTGGCTAATCCGGCACTGGCAGGAATCTGGTTTGCGTTAGTCTGCAGTCGATTCTGTATTTGGAACATAAGTGTATCAACTAGTTTTAAAGTGCAGTAAAAACTCTTAAAAAATCATAACTAAAGATACATGTAAACATTTATATTATATGCAAACACCAATTAATTGGTTTTAATCATAGCTAATTTATGTAAACAGAGAGGGGCTTATCCATCGAGTTCCCCTCAGTGCACTAACCGCCAGCCAATCCCGATCGCTTCCCCACTCGTGACGGTGTTGATTTTCTCTGTTATGCAGTTAAACAAAAATAGTAAAATATGTAGTTTCTATTTGAATATCGAC
Source organism: Venustoraphidia nigricollis (assembly GCA_034508555.1). NCBI lineage: Eukaryota > Metazoa > Arthropoda > Insecta > Raphidioptera > Raphidiidae > Venustoraphidia > Venustoraphidia nigricollis. The sequence continues at coordinate 2,839,841 of JAVRKA010000047.1, forward strand.
CTAAGCGGAATATCGACCTAAGCTGTTTACCTCTTTGGATATTGATTTATACATTATTATAATAATGGCTACATCATAGAGATTCGGAGATTAAATTATCTGATTGTCGGACGCACGGGTAAAGGCACGGTCGAGAGTCCTTGTCGAACCACTCGACAGAGGACGACTGGCTGAATAATCAGTGTTCGCTGTTCGTGCAATGTTGTACTTGTCATGTCGTCTACAGACGACACTCTGACAATGCAGTACCACTGTAAATATGTACTGTACCTACCGTAGTTTTCTCAAGAGGAACCTCGCACGTACACTAACGACACCTTCAAATAACAACTATCGAACTTTTCTACTTGCTGACAATTTGGTACTTTCCGATTTTCTTCTGATCCAAATTAATTGACAACGTGCTGTTGAAATTATTCTAAGCAGGCGTCCGTTACAATAATTTCTGCCTCTTTTCTCTGCAAATATAAATTAAAACATACTTGATAAATATCACAATCAATACCAACTTAGAAAAGACGTCTATCTGTCTCAGCATGATAAACTTTAAAACTTAGTTTCAATTGTCACGCAGCCTTTTTGAATAGGCAAAGACATTTTCAAGCTATCTCTTTTTATTCCCGATAACTTAACCTCTTAATTACATTAAATGACCTCTCAAAACATCCATGAGCGAGGTGGGATTTGAACCCACGACTCACACCAAGCTGTCCTCGGCGATTTCTCATTTTTTTGCGCTATCTCAACAGGGTGTTAAGCAAATTAACATAACACCGTATCGTATACGGTGTATCGCCGAATATTTATCAATCCATTTTTATTTTGTTTTGTTTTAACATTATTTTGAGTTCTAGTTTTTCTACACAAATTCTAAATAAAATTTATATTGATCCGCTTACTGGCGCAAGAAATTTTATCGTAGGTGCATAGTTAAAATTGATTGGTTTCGCTGAAATGCAAACACAAAATGTTCATTTCCGTATTTGTTGCTGCTAATTACGTCCATAAAGTCATGGAAAAAATAGAAAACCGAGAAAAGTCAAAAAAATTGTGTTTGGAGATGAAGTGTTCTCCCTGTATAGATTCTTTCTCCAAACCGTTGTTGTGATTATAAGTAAAATTAATTATGCATTTAAAAATATGCAAAGAATTCTATATATAGATAGATGTCACAATATTGTGAGGTTTCGTATTTATCTCTGCAGAACACAAAAGTCGGGTACACATTTGTAATGCAATGTAGTGCGGTGCAACGAACGATACCGGCAAAGAACCAAGTCAAAACTGCTTGGTAGTATTGAGTCAGCAGTCAGTTGGTAATAATGTACCTATGTACTGTAAAGTAGGACGCAGACTTTGGAAAGCGGTGGAGGCAGACGGTTCTATACATAATTGATGCTGTTATTACCTTTTATATACATATATAAACATTTGGTTATGTCAGTCTGTACACATGTAATTGAGTAAGTAGTAACTGAACTACAACTTGTTTGTATTTAAAATAATATAGCCTCGCGCATTTACGGTCTACAGAATGTTTCCAGACATAATATGTTCTTCATTCATTGTGTACAGGTCCGGCGACGTCTTTTTTACCGGGGTCCTAGTTTTGCTAGAATGTTTTGTAATGCCATTATCTATGCCATCCCTGCTTTCTTATTTCCTTGTCGTACAAAAATTGTGGAATAATAATAATAATGCGTTTAACGTCCGTTTCTCGACTTTATGTCATAACAGACGCCATTCGCACCATTACTATTTTCCATCTACCACACTTCTCGTTATTTTTCTACATTTTTAAAACTTCAACTTATGTAATAGCAATGGGCGATTGAAGGAATTATAGGAAATTAGGATAAGGTAGGTAATTTTTGAACTAGGAGTTTGATAGGTAATCAGCCATGGCCTCAAATAAGGAACCATCTCGATATTTATCTGGAATTAATTGAGGGAAACCATGGAAAACTTCAATCAAGATGGTACCGTTTCTCGGCGAGAGGCAGTAGGAAAAAGTCCCAGCCACATCTGCCCCCGCCGGGATTCGAACCCGGACCTCCCGAATGCGAGTCTAGTACTGTCACCACTAGTCTACCCAGCTCGGTAAAATTGTTGAATACTTCATATGTGATATTCTCCGCTTAAAATGTTCAGAATAAAATGTGGAACGCTTCGTGATTCAGAGAAAATAAGCTGCGACAAACGGATACACATCCTACAAGGGTTCATTTTTTAAACGGGAGCCTAAAAAGGACCATGCTACTAATGCTTTTTATCAAGTTTGTGATTTGAATTGAATGTTACCGTAAACTGTGAAAAATACCCTCAAAAATTTTAAAATTAATCTATTCATGCATTGACATTATTTTTTTGCAAATCTGTACTTATTTAAGATGAGCGTTCCTGCAATAGCTGGTGTATCGGACATCCAACTAATAATGTTAATCAAGCAGCCAACATTTCCGACAGAAAAAAAAACTAACTTTTAGTTCTGTGATCGCATCGCATGAAGTTCACTATTTCACAGACTGATACACATGGACTTTAAATGAGTTCAATAATTTAGAGATGTTCTCTTTGAAGAACATCCTCAAAATGAGCATGTTTTTTGCTACTTGTATAATAATATCATCAACATACATAGACTTCAGACAGGTATACATATTATATTGCGTCAGAAAGGGCGCATTTCATTTACTTTAGATCCACGTTTCCATTTCAGAGACCGGTTTCGTAACACTTACTCAAACGTCATATTAGATATTTAATGTAATTTGATATCAGTTTACCTACTATATAGACTTTATAGTATAGATTTTGTAGTGTATTGAACTTCTCTTAATTAAATTCCCTATCTATACTAAAATACGGTCTTAGTTTGCAGTATCAGTTATTTTCATGTCTATTTGTAGTGACTTAATTATTTTTCAAAACAAATAGACTAATTAAGTACAGTATGACCTCACTTAACGCTGTTATAATATTACGCAGTTTCTAAAAAAACTTAGTCGCTATAACGTAACAAATTTTCTTATTCTCACTTCTGTTTCACTTATGTCTATTGTCTATGTATTAAGATGACCTCGTTTAGCGCTGTTTCGTATAGGGCAGGAACTTATAGGAACGTATCTTCCGCGTTAAACGGGCTCTTACTGTATTAGAATATTGATTTAGCACGAAACCGCAAAAATTGTATACAGTAGAACTTCGATTATTCGTCAGGGGTACGGACCTCGAAGAATATATGATTTATTTTTTTATTATTTATTTTTTATTATTTATGTACATGTACTTACCATTACCTTTTTTCTAGCGTGATTATTGTGTTAATGATGAATTATTTTTTTCTTTATTTGGTATCTTCTTTACAAACAGAAAAATTATGAAAAAGAATAAATCTATCTACGTATCCTGTAAGCTTGTACAATAAAATTTCTTTAAAAAACCACATTACAAATTTTAGATTTGATTTATTTGTATCGGCTGTGTTCTTATTTCACTTATTCTTTAATTTTTTAAGACTATTTAAAGGTGATCAAAATCATAAAACAAAAACAAAATTGTGTTTTAATCGATTTAAAAAAAGAAATAAAACGACCTTTTTCACGTATGTTTTACAAATAAATAATAAAACCTTTCAATTTATAAAAAAAACACTTTTTATTTCGCCAGTTTGACAAAGAAGGTTATTTGATGTTTTAGTTTAAAATAAAAATTGGCAACCAGTGAAACAAAAGTTCTAGAGAAAATAAGTTAGTTCACCACAGAAAAGCAAAAAACTTTATGTAACAATGGATTTGTTTCTTTATTTTATATTTGTGATAGGTACCTGTTTTCAGCAACAGTACCTAAACTAAACAAATAGTTTGCCAAAATACGCTATTTGCTAACTTTAGCTAGCAGAATATACATGTGCATGTGCTTATATCGTGGGTGTACTAAAACAGTGGTTTAAGTGAAATATTAAAGTACATCAAAACTGCAATACTCAAATAATATTTCAAATAAATATACAATAAAATACTATTTCTTTCTTTTAAAACAAAATCTATCGGTACTAACATCCGTTAAAAAAAGGGAAATTTTGTGTGTTTATGCACGCTAATATCTGGAACTACTGAACCGATTTGAAAAATGAGTTTTATGTTAAAAAATTAATTATAAACAGAAAACAGTATCACGGGTAATTGGAATAATGAAAATAAATCAATTTAAACACTCATTGATTGCAACGTTTCGTCTTTTCTTTAATCAAGACTTTTTCAAGCTCTCAATATGCTTAAATGATAGTAAAACTATGATATAATATGCAATTTGGCATTACAAAAAACAATTATAAAAATTGGTAATTGTAGAAAATTACCCGTGATACTGTTTTCTATTATAACATATATTTGGAATTGAACTTTAAAGATGAATTAATTATAAACGTTTTTTTGTTTCGTTGGAAAACGAAGTGATTATTTAAAGGCAGTTGTGAGATAAAAATATAGATACTATAGACGCTCAACAACAGTAGTGTCATCTGCAAGTCCAATAGCAATTTATTTTCCTCTTTTCAAACTGTTGACATAGTCTCATTTTGTAGCCTACCCACAATATGTATAATAATGCCGTAATGTTTCTGTGCACTTTTAGTTTTATTTGATCGCGTCAGTTTTCGTTCATAAGTTTCACGGCAGCAAGTTTCCTGTCTGGTAAATAAGTGGATAGTTTTAGACAGATGATGTGTTCGTATCTTTCTATATTATATGCTTTCCTATGTCTGCTCTTTCATTTCTAACTATATGTAGTAACTAGTATAACGTATGCATTTCTACAGTACTGATACATTCTATTTACTTCCATATATACAAGCTGTTCCTTCCATCATTTATATTATGTATAAATGTTATAATCTATACAGAAGCGTAGCGTGCCTTGGCGGGGCCCCGTATAAAAATTTGTTTGGGGATTAAAGTTACAAATTTTTGTGTACCTATTCGTTATTGACGAGACAAAGTTTATAAATGAATTCAAAACATTGAAATAGTAAAACTGTAAGTATTTGAAGTTGATTTCGTGATTCCTATAATTTGTTTTGTCCCTACAATATTAAGGTACCAAACGTACTCTTCTCGTACCTACATAATAATCGTCAACATTCTACACTAAAAAATTAAAGTCCAACTTGATCAAAAGCTCGTTTCAAAATCGATGATTAATTAAATACGGCTGAATAAATCGTGTCTAGTTGGAGAATAGATAGACGTGTTTGGGTCTGATGCTTGATTTGATTCAGTCGAGTGTAGACGACGCTGCTGTTTGGTGTCTGCGGCAACCGACAACGGCGGTGTAAGGATGTGCCGGGTGCATTGCAGAGCGCGGTGACAACACAGGAGACACAGTCAAGTCGCTGCTATCATTGTCTTCATGCTCTACTTCACAGCGACGCCACCGCGACGGGCTGTCTGTGTACTATCTCGTGTTGTATTTGACAGTCGACGCCGTCCGCTCGTGGTCGACGTTTGCTTGCCGCACAATCATCTCGTAATCTTGTGCCCTATGCTACTCGATCTCCTTTCGACTTTAAAATTTTATAAATTGCAACCGAGCTGGATAGAGTAGTGGTGACAGCACTAGACTCGCATTCGGGAGGTACCGGGTTCGAATCCCGGCGGGGGCAGATGTGGCTGGGACTTTTTCCTACTGCCTCTTGCCGAGAAACGATAATCCCTGTACCGGTCATCTTGATTAAGGTTTTCAATGGTTTCCCTCAATTAATTCCAGATAAATATCGAGATGGTTCCTTATTTGAGGCCATGGCCGATTACCTATCGAACTCCTAGTTCAAAAATTAACGTTAATTCCTTCATTCGCCCATTGCTATTACATAAGTTGAAGTTGTAAAAAATGTAGAAAATAACGGGAAGTGGTAAATGAAAAAATAGTAATGGTGCGAATGGCGTCTGTTATGACATAAAGTCGACAAACGGACGTTAAACGCATTATTATTATTATTATTTTATAAATTGCTAAAATGCGAAAGTTGAAAATTAAGGATCACAAGCTGATATCCCGGCTTCGCTTCTAGCTTAGTAATAATATATATTCCTCAGCTACTTGAACTTGCACTCAAAAATAAATCGGAAAGGGTATGACGCGACAGATCGATCTGAAATTCTACGACGGAACTCAGAACTTGATCAATTTCTTTCATTATAAGAAATTAGTACCGGCTTTTATGTAAAACCAACGAAGTTCAATTAACGTTTTTGAGTCTATTTGGATTTAGCATTCATAATAAATATAAACATTATACACTAATGTTTATAACGGTAGAACTCGTCGCTGAAGAGTTTTGATGTGATAGACTAACACGAGTATTTTATAGATGTATAGAAATAATGAATGCCAGATAGATTCCAGAACTAACATAAAGATGACACCTGTCTTGTAGTTAGTAACTGTACAATGTACACAGAGTAGCGGATCTACCTAGGGACTAATAGGGCTTAAGCCCTAGACCCCTACCTGTTCAGGGTCCACAAAAATTGAATTATCATACTTACATTTTTAATAGTTTTTCATTAATAATGAGTACTTATCATATTATAGTAAAAATGATTCATATTAAAATGTCTATCATTATTCATTATCATGAATAAATTTTGGCAATTTTTTGGATGAATTTACAGTATTATTTGTTCGGTCAGGTCACCAAGTTTCAACTTAGATTTTGATGTCATCAAAATAGATTTCTAAACCCAATTTAAACATTGGTAATTTAACAAAAAAAACGGGATCCAATTGGACTTCCCAAGGCCCCGAAAAACCCTGATCCACCCCTGGTTACACCACCTATTTTTTTCCCTGTCATTGTATTGTTTCTTTCTATCTCTGTTCATTCTTGCCATTCGGAAAGATAACTCATAGTTGTGTATAAAAGCTGTCGATAAATTTAGCCTTATAACATGCAACAAAATACACTGCCGTCAATTTCAATGTAGTAGGTATTTATAATATATTTATGTTAGCTTTATATTGAAGACGGTACTTTTAAATAATGTTATTAATTTAAAGCTTTCTAAAATTACAATACACGTATTTTTGCAATTTTTTTCAACGCGATATTGCAGCGCTCTAGAATTCATTGTTTCTGATCTACAAAACTGGCGACTTGCGAATGAATTAGTTCCATTGCTGTAAAAAACTCCACTTTCCCCTTTTTAGTAGCAGATTCATCCGTTAAAAAAAAAAACAAAAAATACATTTTCGTCATTCTTAAACTTAAGTATCAAGTGTTAAAACACTATATTACTGCACCAAAAAATATTCTGTTGAAGAAACAATAATATTCAAAACTCTATTTGATTTTAAGCATAATTATACTGGGTACTGTCAAATCAGAAAGTTTTCCAGATAGTACTTATACAAATTCTAATAATAATAAATCGTGTAGTAACTTAATAAGGAACTTGTTACTAGTGTAACTAACGCTAAAGTATTACCATATCAATGTCTGTTGTGCACTTCAGTCTACAGAAAAGCATCTTTCTAACCTATTGTATAACTGGATGCGTTCGAACAGGTTATTGTAACGATAGTTTTGAACGTTTGTTCAAAAGTTTATTTCATACTTCGTACTAACGTAAATAGATGTTCACTATCTCTTCTAGTTGGACTAGTACAAATGAATACATGTAGATATACCGAACGTCTCCCAACAACTTTGACCTACAACGTCGCAAGTCACGGAAAATAATAATAATAATAATAGTTTTTTTATTCCATTACAGTGTAAAAATAAGTCACAAAAAATATTACATTGATATAAGGAGTCATGGCAACGTTCAGTCAGTAATAATTTTAATTCACCTTTGAAATTATTAATTGATAAGTGCCTCAAATAAATATTCTTAATTGAAACGTACTTTTTGTTTTTCATATTTTTACTGAAACCCTGTTTCGACTCTTAAATTATATTTTCTTACCTACACAGGACTTTTTTTCCGTAGATTTTGGATCTCTGATTAGCTGTCATCAGTTATTTCAATAATAACTATACAATATACTCGTAGCAATAAAACTGTTATCAACAAACTCAACACAGCAGAACAACCAATCAGATACATCAAGCATGTGTGCATGTATCTGTTGGTGGGAAAGATTTAATATTAATAATGTTCGCAATGTTTTCTAAGCAAACGTTATTATTTCCTTTAAATTCTTTTGAACAAAACGACCCTCTAACACAAAGATGCCTGATAATCATGATCTGTTTTGGACCAACTATATACGTTAGCAGAGGATGCGGAATGGTTTCCGTTTTGTACGTTCAGTGATGTGTCCATATGGTTCATACACAGACAACAAACTAACAACCTACAACACCATCAACCTAACCACCCACCTATTGGACTCCTCACCACTACGTTGTAATATTCACACACGGTATAAGTTCTGTGTTATGTCAGGGATGGTTCAAAATATAGGTCCTGATTCTTGAAGGATGACTCCATTCACAATTTAGAAATCATAGTATTTTAAATTTCTAGTTTCGAGTACGCAAATCATTACAAACAGATAGAATTCCAATAGTAACACAATTTGTACCTACTTATAAAAACGATTCGCTTACAAATATTAATTGTTTAATCGACTGAGCAACAGTAATTATCTATGCTTTGGATATATTGCTATTTGATAGAATAATACGTGATAATTTCTCTTCAATTTAAATAGTATGGAGAACGATCATGATTTGTATGAGTATTTTGATTTGACATGGATGCCATTTTGCTATCCTTTCCTTTTCTGCCACCAGATATCATATCCCTCGATTATCATGCAGATATGGCAATCGTTTGATTCCTATAAGAGATTTGGCATGAAAGCGTAATCGAATCTCCAATAACCACAGTTTGCAATCCTTTCATTTTCTTCCACCAGATGACAGCGTCAAATGCCAAATCCACGCCAGTGACTTCAGTTGTCGAACATCTATAATCTGCCAAATCTCTCCTCCAATCACGCAAACCATTGAAAGAGTAAGGACGTATTATTCGCTAAAAACTCAGTGAGCGCCGTAGAGCGTTCGCCAAGGTCACGATGATACTATTTAGTATAGACGTTGAGTTTGTCAACTGTTACACCCCTGTCACGTAGCACTACACATTTGAACAAGTGAAATGATAGTATGGTGAAAATATAGGGGTGTTTATTGACGATTCTTCTCTATGACTGTAACCGTGGAGTCGCTGGTTGTATCCGTGTTTACTGAAGAGACTGTCTGCCAACTACCGAACCTACTATCTACATGTCTCGTTTCCCTTTTTGCACACAAGCACATTTGATTTTATTTACTTTTTGCGCACACTGAACGTATGTTTCCTCTATTACATATTTGATACGTTGAAATAGTGGTACTTTGTGTTTGTATACTGATAGTTTAATACTATGTGTCAGAATGTTATGTCTGTTTGCTTCTTCTATATTGCAGTTATAGTAGTTATACTTGAACATTATCATATTATTACTACATACTGTATTTTTATTTAAGAGTATGTAGTACCGGAAACTTGAAAAACATAGTTGAATTGCGACTGAAAAGATCGTTAACGTTTAGATGTACGACATATGCCGAACCGTAGAGGGTACAAAGGGAACTCGATAAATGTAAATGTAGTAATATAAATAATTTCATAATATGTGATAACAAACATGGCTAATGAACCACTTTAAATCTGTCCAGGGAGAGAGCCCCAAAGCCATCCTTATTAAGGACCTCAAAATGTTAGTTTTCGACCCAGCCAAAATATAAAGTACAACGCGAAGTATTTTTTGTTCACGCTACTAAAACCAACCGTATTTCGTCTATATGTATAACATTTCCTCGGAAGTATCAAGTGTATTATGACATGACAGCGAACAAGTTGCAGGGATTTATTTAAAAAATATAAACTACTCACTTTATTTTCTATAATAATCTTTGAAATGTCCATCTATGTATTCAAGAATTCTAGTAGGTTCATCAAGAACTCGGACGTTCATGATCTAAATACTCGATCTAAGTGTGAGATTAGAGTGCCTTTCAAGTATTTGAATATCTCAAAAAAATCTCCAAATTGTCTGGGCATTACTATTTTTAACAAGCTTCCTCAAAATATTAAAAATTGCGGCGAATTATCAAAATTTGAAAAATACTTGAAAGAATTTTTGATAGCAAGTGCTTTTTATAATTTAGATGAATTTCTGTTGGATCATGAACGACTGTGTTTTTGATGAACCTACTAATGTCCTTGATGGACTCTGAATTGACAATTTGTATCCACTATGGCACCGCAAATAAAGTGTTATTATTATTATTGTAACCAGAGTATATTTAAAATGTTCCTTAAAATGATCATTTCCGAATTGCTCCAAAGTGCTCAAATGTCTAAATAAATTTGAAAATAGTAGCTAATACGTCTGTTTCGTCAGTTCTTTCTAGCCTGTGCTTCAAAGCCCATGAATATTCTCTTTTATTTAAAAACATTTGCGCCCACTGCAGCATTAATATTCCGAAATGGCAATTCTAAGAACCACCCTATTGTGTATTGTGCTTCTTTTAGATTATACACAATGAACCTCCCCTACTTGAACGATATACGAAAGTGTTCTGTTCGAAAAGAGTTAAATGGCACATGCCTTAATTCGATAATAAAGTTCTACTCTCAGATATTTTTCTGCTGTTTGTAACGGCTGATTTATGAGCGAGGTGCTAAAGCTAAAGTTTGATTTAGTTTGGTTGTTTTCAATTTCTGACGTTATAAATACAATGAACTAACGTGAGAAGTTGTTATTGTCCAATGTCCGATTTCACTTACACATTTTTATTTTCGTTATTTCAAATCTGATTTGTGTTATTTACAGTAAAATTAATGTATTTTCAACCTGTATTTTCAAATTTCTTCTTCATCCTCACTTTGTGGTAACAATAGATCAATCAGGCAAACACCTTTATTAAATTGTCAAACATATTTATAAGTATGAACAAAAAAATTTTTTTTTATATTTTTTTTTTTTCACTTTGGTAAATTTCGCTACCATTTTTTTTTCATAATTTTGCTCCGTGGTATCCTTTAATGTCAGTTGATGATTTTGCAAAAAAAAAAACAACTTGCTAAATCTGTCAAAAATAAATGTTTTATAACGTGGCGCTGTACGGAATTCGCATGCACCAACGCTACCTTAAACTTTAATTTCCAACCAATCAGGTAACAGCTTCTTCTGAACTTAAAAGATTCTTTTATTTTAGTATGTCTTTTAACGAATCACAATTTAAAGAATTTTTTATGAAATATCAGTTATTAGAATCTTAATTAACGAACGAACGTAAAAGGAATTACAGATCGATCTTTCGCCAGCCATCATATTAAAATCAAATCCTTGCGCGGTTATCAGCTTGTTCGTGTTAATTACGTATAATGAGAATAAAATGAAACAAGCAAAGAGCTACGTGAAATGCAAACGACAAAGACGCAAATACTTAGCTACGCAGATTCTAGTGCACCTAGAAGAAGAAGAGTTAAATGCTGTCTTAACACTCGTTTACCATTTTCAAGCGTCCCGACGCGATGATGTAATCATGTCTTCCCGTACACTTGATGAAAAACATTATTCTGAATTTTAAGCGTGCTCCAAAACGTTATACATTCTCTCGTAGAACTAAATGTCAACAAAAGTTTTGCACAGTATAAAACAAAATCTTTGCTAGGCGTCCTGTCTATTTGATCAAGAACCACTGACTGCGGTTTTCACTATTATATTATAAAGCATTCTCAATTTAAGTATGTACAAGATTTATATTTGTAAAGTGACGATTTTAATGAAGCAATTCGACTAAAAACGGCTGTACTGGCGCATTTTTGACTTTACTGTCTAAAGGCCCCAGTGGTCTGTAGTGGGCCATGCTTTGCAATGTGCAACTGTAGGCCACTATCACTTGGTGTTCACACAATGGCCAATGGCTCATTTCTGCCTGGCGAAGCACTTGCGATGGACGTGGAAGTAATTACGGCCGCGGCTATTTATTTATATACTGTTTACAAGTATTATAGTATTATAAACCAAAAAGTCTCTTCCTTGCTCCAGGATACTGACATTTTGGGCGATTAAAAATTTAAATAGTATAGCACGCAACAAAAAAAGTAGGCACCTGTCTAAACAATGGGCGACTGTCTGAACACCACAGGCCACGCTACGCCACGATTCCTTTGAAATGTGTCAAAAAAACCGACAACAAATGGATTGCGCACCACGATTCACAATTGTCCGCCACTACAGACCATTACCCCCTGTACACAATGGCCCAATACAGACCACTGTGTACTGGGGCCTTAAGAATAAACATTGAACATAAAAAGCTCTATGTTGCCTGCCTGTATGGTCACGATTAACCAGAAAACAGCATGATAAGTTTTTGTTTGATTTTCACAATATATGTTATACAGCATTATCCTAGGAGTGATTTGGGCTTATAAAATATCATAACATTAAATGGTGGGAAGCACGCAAGGCTTGTAGATAACAAAGGCTCCCCCGTTCCATTTGACCGATCAGCGTAAGCGCGGGAGTAATATCAGTTGGCAGACCATTCAAATCAGCTTATAATAAAATATCAAAAATATAATTTATATTTAACTAGAACTATGTAAATATTTCATCTTAAAATGCAATTTATTGCAAATAATATCAATATTCTGTCTTTTGATTTCTTTGACATTTGTTAAATACTGCTAATAAAATTTACAATCAATTTACAGGTCTGCCGAACCAAAAAAAAACTTCTGTAATATATTAACTTTGGTTCTAAGGAGATAATTGTATTTTGTTCCGTCACTTAACTTTGAATTGACGATTTTTATTTAACTTTTGTGAATGACGCCTGGTCGCTTCTTGCAGTTGTAATGCAATAACTTTATACTATTATTATTTTTATGGTCTGTAGTTATAATATAACCATTTCGAGCGAAAATGACTAAACTTGTTTTGATGTTTGTACGAAGAACGTTTAGTACGTACCTAAGTTCAAGCTGGTTGTCTTGACGCGATAATTAGACACGTGAATTTGCATATCATCAAGTGATGGTGGCTTTACGGTTAATGCGTCGTCCTCAACCATATTATAGACATATACATTCTGTTGCTTTCTCTCTCCCTCCGTTCTTGCGCTTACAGATAGTAGAATACAGAGGGTTGTATTGTACGTATCTTAGATTGCAGAATGTAGAATAACGCAATTAGTGCAAAACAACATTTCTAGGCTTATCGATACGATTTACGATAACATGTTTATAAAGTAGCAACGTTTTGAGATTTTTTTCTAAAGTGTTTATCAAAATTCGTGATTTTGAATTAAAAATGTAGTTTGTTTTTCCATATATTTGGTCCCAGTTCCCAGGTTCAAATCGCCGAAGTAGTGAAATCGTCAATGGGATTTTCAGTGTAATATTAAAAATAATAAAAAATATGATTTTAACTAGGCCTAGATGGTTCTGATATTCTTTATTAAACTTATGTTCGCGCGTTTGAAGCTATAATTCTTTGACGTGATTAAAAACGAATTTTTAATATACATGCAAATAATTTATTGAAATAAAATCTTCAAAGCTTCAGAATAATTAGAGTTGGATAACTCAGATCTGAACAAGTTCAAAGAGCCGACTCCGACAGAAGATCCATGAAAGCCGACTCACTTTTTTTTGAGCCGACGGATCAACGGATCCGCATAACTCAGTGAAACACTTAACACATACAGAAGCACATTTTACACTTACGTATTAGTTCTTGTTTTGATGCATCTGTCAGCTCAAATGACTCATGCATCACATGTTTGCCTATGCATTCTCGATTCTATACAGGTCGTGATATGATTGACTGAACTAGGTAACTCAGTGGCAGACTGCAGTAACATATTCAGAACTCGGCTCTTTTTGAACTGGTTCAGTGAGCCGGCTCACATACGGGATCCAGATGCAAAGATGCAGATCACTAAAAAGACCCGTTTTTCCCATCTCCAAGAATAATACTTACAAAAAATTAACATCAAATATTTTAAAACACTTAAAACGACTCTTGGTTAAAATCGTCTAGTATATTATTATCTAGTTTTCAGATAGCAGAATTAGTGCATTAATTCCGTCCATCTGTCATTACAGTCTGGGTGTCTGGCCAACTTCATACTTTCAAATTTTCGTTACCTGTACGCGTTATACTCTCAACGCGGCAAAAGAAGCATAACTTTAAAAATCAATATTTAATTTGTATATATATAGGGTATATGAATTTATTTGAAATAGGTAACACGCAAAGATAAAGTAGACGTTTAGGCAGAATTTGTCGTCAAATTTTGAGCGTCTCGTGAAGAACCACTTAGTTAATTGGAAACGTCTACCAATAATAATTAGTAGTACGATTATTTTATTTATGCAAGTTTTCAAAATCTATTTTATGGTTAGTGGTTATATTTCAACAAATGTAATTATACAAATTATTTTAATATGCAGTGTTTCTTTTAACTAATTTGACAGAAATCAGATAGAAGACTTTTTCAATTTACAAATTATAAAGTGAAAAAATGAACGTTTGACAATTTCAAGCCCGATTAATTTTGCGTTTTTTGGTCCTTTCGTGCGGCATTTTGTTTTGTAATTGTCCGCCGCGTATTTACATTGTAATTATAGACGTTAGTGTGCAAATCCTTTTACAACGGAACATGTATACTAAGTATCCGTCGTGAAATGCCAGCCTGCGTAGGGTGGATGCACAATGAACGTAATAGTATAGGAGCTCGCAACGTTTTCGAGAGAGAATTTTAGGTCAGCTGATTTTTTGATATATCGTCCTTCTTGCTCTTTCGGTTAGAGTATGGGCTATCTGGCTGGCGGTAGCGGTTGCGTTTATTAGTGCGCATCCTACCTGCACAGGTAATAATTCTGGATTAAAAAAAAAATTAAGTTTAATTTTCAATTTTTTGTCTATAGATAGGTCTACTGGACATACATTTTTTATTGCCAGACATTTTTATAATTGTTAATTATGTGCAATACGCGATTTTTTTATTTTTTTTAATAAAAAAATCAAAGTATTTTTTAATGTTTGTAATTTTTATATTATATTCTTTAAAAATAAACAAATCTAAAATTAATTTGCCAAACGTTAATTCCATTGATAATTCTTGAATAAAAATTAAAAACTCTTGAAAAGTATTGCCGTATGATGCTAGTAGTTAGAGAGAGAGAAAAAAAAACATTTGTGTAAGTTTTTGCTTATCATCTTAAATAAAATATATCAGGTTCATTATTGTAGCTCTTATAATTTAGAAACCAGAAGTTTGTGACCATCGAACAAAGAGAATCTGTTTGAATCTTTGGGTCACGAAATCTTAAAAGGAAGAGGACGACAAGGCATCGTCGATGTGTGGAAATCTTTAGTTGTGTTCACTTCTTGCTGTACTAACTGTTCCGTACCTTTATATCCCACAGTAATGTTCCTATCGCCTCTCGCTTCACATTCTATATTTTAAATACCTACGTCTATTAGAGCTTATATCAAGTCAGATACCTACATACCTCCGGTAGTTAGTTGTGGTTGAGCTTTTGTACATGCTTTGTTAAATATCTTTTACCTTCGTGACAGACATTCAGAAATTTATTATGTTCTGTTATCACTCTATTACATCACGCTTCAGTTCATCTCGGAATAATAAACCACCATCTTCGATATTTGAATCATTAAGTTGACAATTTTTCGTAAAGATAAATGTAACAAATAATTATTATTTTCCCGTTAAATAAATTAAATTCGAACGTAAATGTTACCTGCATCATCCTCTTAGGTTGTTGCATATTTTAAAGAACATTTTTCAAAAAAAAAAAAGACTTCAAGTAGGTAATTAACTCTGAAAATAACAGGTTATCAAATGTTCGTTTGAACGAAGGTTGTATGATTACGAAAAATCATATTGCAGCAGAATGTAATATTGTGAAAGTGGGATTACTTTGATTGTACTCCATTATTATTACACAACACTTTGCAACCCTTTCGTATAATCTGTTGAATTTGTAACATCTTAGTTTATAATTTGTATTTGAACAAGACCCTTAACGTTCGTTACATGCGTCTTAAAACTTAACCACTCAACTGAAGTGATTCGCAACGTACATTTACGTAATACTCGACATGGTAAATATGTAGTGCGTGTGTTGTGTGTTCGTTTATTTTAGGAAAATGAATAAACAAAGCAATACTCAAATTTATATTAATAATTGAATAATAATTAATAAATCTTTTCAAATTGTACTAACGCTTTACTGTAACCATCTTCAAGTCAGCCTGAATTTGAACCAAAATATCGTGTCGCATGGTTGGTATTATTGTAATAAATTATTGTGAGAACTGATCAAAGTATCAATTATTAGATTTTCAATGTATTATTAAAAAAACCCGGGTCGCAGTGCCAAAACCCTGCCGACAATATAGTGTATTTGCTAATATAGGCAGTGTGGCTTTATTATGCGAACTTAAGTTGGTTTTTTGGGCAAAATAAAAAATTTGACTCCTTAATACACCCCTTAAAAGAACATTTTTTTCTCAGTTGCAATTATTATCAATCGAACCTCTAAACTAAATTATATACACCTTTCAGCAAATAATTCACTATCTGCAAACTAGTGTTTTCATAAAATTTGTAAATCTGGTCCTGTCGGGCCGATTTTATTAAAATTTTAGGAGCACTTTTTAATTGCTATTAAAGGGTTAAATTTCAATTTTGAAACGATTCTGAGAATTTTTTAGGTATTTTTGGGCCCAAAAACTTTTTTCAACCCCTAAAAACTACCCTTAAAATGACCCGATTGGGCCCATTTTAAATAGGGTTCTTGCGGTAGTGGATTCCAACATGTGGGCAAAATTTCGTAAAAATCAATTAACTCTTTCGAAAGTTATAGCGCGCACACATATATATATATATATATATATATATATATATATATATATATATATATATATATATATATAAATATATATATATATATATATATATATATAAACATTTTTAAAAATGGTGCCAAAGTGTTTAGAAGGTTATGAAACGTCGAGAAATTTTGGTCCGACCCCTAGGTCCCGCCATCCGACCAACGCCAATAGTGTATGTTGCCTATGGCAAATACACTAAAAATAACAAAATGAAAATATAAATTGGAAATAAGCCAAAATAACTCTGGCAATATTCATCATCAGTGGTTAATACTTTCATCATAATTGTTTATTTGATCATGATACGACTTTCAACGCTGAATCTTCTTTAAAATACTTTTATCTTAAATCTATACTTTCAAAATCGTACCAGAAATCGAAACATAATCTTCTAGCATTTAGATGACTGTCAACTAAATGTTCAAAGATTATGCTCGATTTCTGTAACAACTTAATTCCGCCACTTACTACCAACGCCGCGGTACAATTTCGTTGGATACGACAAAATTGGACGCAATTTGATAATGTATGTTCGCTAGTCGATGCAATTTGACCGCAATCATGTAAGTCTGTGACACAGTCGTTCATGACCCAACAGAAATTCATCTAGATTATAAAAAGCGCTTGCTATCAAAAATTCTTTCAAGTATTTTTCAAATTTTGATAATTCGCCACAATTTTTAATATTTTGGGGCAGTTTGTTAACCCAGACAATTTGGGGATTTTTTTAAGATATTCAAATGCTTGAAAGGCACTCTAAGCTCACATTTAGATCGAGTATTTAGATCATGAACGTCCGAGTTCTTGATGAACCTACTAGAATTCTTGAATACGTATGCGTATACACTGCAGTGCTGAGCAAATCCAATCCAGTGAATGTGGACCTTAATCGTTCCGATATCGAGTTATCGGGTACGTGATTCTGTGCTAGTATCCTTCGTCATCCTGGATGCATAAGCACATAGTATGTGGTGTGTTGTAGTATAATACGACGAACGCTAATCTCTCATTAAACATCAAAATATTTCTAGTCATAATAACCGTGTACTCCAGTACTCATTATAACTTCAATTAGCACACCGGTTGTTGAGTGGTAGATTGTCTTTCGTGAAATAGTAGACAGGTCCGGACTCACTATAAATGTTTATAAAAGATGCCTGAAATTCAATACAACCCTAAAGAATACAAGGCTATTCAATCTAGAATAACTATTTCTAAACTGCATAAAATACTTGTCTTTAATATTTAATGTGATTCTAAATAAAACTAGTATTGACTCTGTTTGGATAGTGTTTTTCTGTACTGCCAAAAACCTTCGCACATAATTTCACTACTTTTTCGTTAAAACCGCACGTAAATCGGTTGACTAGTTTCCGAGTTTATAGTATTCTAACAGAAGTGACTTATAATGTGTATGTTGCGAGATTTCAGAAATGTTGAAAATGTTAAATTAAGTTAAAACAGTAAACATATTAAAATTTACTATTGCTGAGTGAAAAACTCAGAGCAGTAAAGGCGTACCGTTTATTTTTTTCTTTTCGAACTACCTACGCTTTCAAAACAAACATCTTTAATTCAGTAGTAGGTCTGTATTATTTTAAACTAAATTGTATAGAGTTTTATTTTTATATAAAGGCCAATCAATTTCTTATTATTATTATTTAATAATTTTGTACACATGCTTTTAAAATAGCAGCTTGTCATGCCTGTCTAGCGGTTCACATAATACTAATATGGCCGAACTGAACTGTCAAAAATATTACAAATATATGATTTACTCTATTCATATCCATATTATTAAATGACTGTTAATATTCATGGGTATTTGGATTGACAAGACTGTTATTATTTAAAAACAATTCTTTAATATCATTGTACAACGTTTCGTCTCTTTCGAGACTTCTTCAGGTACTGTAACAAGAACACAAAAACAATAAATAAATAAATAAATATCATTTTTACAAGTAGAAGAGTTGTGAAAACATAACTAGTAGATATCTACTAGTTATATTTTCACAACTCTTGTACTTGTAAAAATGATATTTATTTATTTATTGTTTTTGTGTTCTTGTTACAGTACCTGAAGAAGTCTCGAGAGAGACGAAACGTCGTACAATGATATTAAAGAATTGTTTTTAAATAATAACAGTCTTGTCAATCCAAATACCCATGAATATTAACAGTCATTACAAATATACTTATGATGTGAAACTCATAAGTACGTATTAAAGGTACGTGCAAAAAACGTAGTATATATCTCGAGTGCAATGCTTTTATAACTCGGGTGACTATTTCACATGTCACACTGATACATAATATAATGCATTACAATCTAGATACATAAACTACTATTTTGTCTCGAATTATAAGGGGAAAAAATTAGTCCTAGCCTGCTGTCATGTTGGTTGATGTAATATTTAAGTGTAAAACGACATCCCAAGTTACGTAATACAACTAGCAGGCTTACTGAGTGTTCATAAGCGGGACAATTCCTCGTTTAATGCTATGCAGAGGTTGGTAGTACTCGTTACATCACAGCAACCCCATCCTTCTCTTTTCCCTCGCAACTAAACAGCTCGTCATCAGCCCATCATTACAATTTCTGGCATGTATATTACATTTAATACCGGAGGAAATAAAGTGTTCTTAGCAGTTTGATATCTTGCCAATTCGTTAAATATTTGCTATAAAACTGAACACTGTTTTAAGTAATTAGTTGAAGGGTTTGAAAATGAAGTACCTATATCAAAATTTGTAACTATACGCCGAAGTTTCAAGTTGTAATTTTAAGCCAAAATTAAATGAAAGCTATTTGATTGCAAAAACATATTTTCGTCGTATAAACTCCCTCGTATTTTGTAACAAATATAAAGCAGGGGTTATATTACGCGTTAGAATTTTAATAATTTTGGTTGAAAATTTTATTAAAATGCTCTTAGAAGTTTGATAAATGTGTTGATTTTACCTTTCCAACTTCACAACTAGCTAGAATGATTCTTTTTGTACAATTTAAATTTTTTTTGTAGTCTCGGATTGAATTAACTTGTTTTTTGCAAAAAATCTACCAGTCACTATCATTTCGACTCAATAGCTAAACATATCGAAACCATATTTTGGTTGGATGCTTGGCACATAAATCGAAAGAGCACCACAGTTTCTGGGGAAAATCAGCTTAGACGCAAAAGTAATATGTGTTGTACGTTTTTTTTTTATTGCTGAAATTTTTAGAATAATAGTTGGTTATTTAACTTGCTAGGAGTTTATCATTTTCTCATTGTCTTAGTTGTCAAAGAAAAGCGTAATTTACCGCTAATGACTTCATCTGTTAAACGTCTCTAATCTGTAATCTCGAATAATCTGTCAGATTATTGATTTATGCCCTGATTTTTATTAGTCCCTTTTCAAATCGTACAAATCATAAAAAATCTAAAAAGAAATAGCAGTTTGTTTCTGTTGTACTTATTTTACTTTACAATGATTTAGTGGACACAATTATCATTAAATTCCAATCTAAATTTATGATGCTGATTAAAAACAGCGCATCGTTATTTTTGATAAAAACAAAACACAAACTGTTTACTAAGAATCGAGACGTGTTTTGAACTGAAATTATTATAGTTACAATTCCCAGATAGACGAATGAAACAGAACATGAAAATTAATTACTTTAAAAAGTACGATAGACAGCACTCGATTAAATGAAAATGGTTATCGGCAGACATGAACTTCGCATCGTACTATCCTCGTACTATTTTATTGTACTTTATTATAGCAGACAGCTATGATCGCTATTGATAACTTACTACACAGAATAATGCGTTAAGGTGTGTTACCACGAAAGCTGTAACTTTCACTAGACCACTTTTTGGTGATCTGAAATTTTCTATACACTTTAACAGTGATATTCATGTTACAGTTGGGTAACTCAGATCTGAACCGATTCAAAGAGCCGACTCCGACAGAAGATCCGTGAGAGCTGACTCACTTTTTTTTGAGCCGACAGATCAACGGATCCGCATAACTCAGTGAAACACTTAACACACAGAAGCACATTTTACACTTACGTTCCAGTTCTTGCTTTAATGCATCTGTCAGCTCAAATGACTCATGCATCACATGTTTGGCTATGCATTCTTGATTCTATACAGGTCGTGATATGATTGACTGAACTAGGTAACTCAGTGGCAGACTGCAGTAACATATTCAGAACTTGGCTCTTTTTGAACCGGTTCAGTGAGCCGGCTCACATACGGGGTCCAGATGCAAAGATGCAGATCACTAAAAAGACCCGTTTTTTCCCATCTCTAATTCATGTCCGATGAAAAGGCTGCGTGGAAGAGAGTTCCTTCAAGGCCAACGACTCTTTGTTTCCGCAATTTAGTTTATTTTCATAATTTTTTCGCGGATTTTTTGCAGGAAATTATAGCACAAAATCGTTGTAATAATAATAAACAGGCTTATTCTAACATTTGCTGAAATTAGATTAGTAATAGAAAACCGACAAAGAAAGAAAAGAAGATTTCAGAATACATCATATGGAATTATTCCACTCCACTGAGCTTTTGGCTGGTTAATATACCGACTTAGTATGCTTTTTTATTTCAAAGTTTAAACTTTAAAGCTATAACACTTTTCTTTTTAATAAACAAACACCAAATTCTTTTTGAAAAAGTGTTCGAATTTGAAATAAGCACTAAAGATTAACTTTAAAAAGATGCTATCGTAGTCGAGTCACTGAATATCTATTTTACCTAGAATATAATGCAGGTTATTTCGGCGAGCGGCATTACGTTGAAATGAGATTCGGCAGATTTAACAGGTCACAGGAGCCAAAATGTGTTAACATCCGAAACATGTACCTACTACATTTTTTGAACGTACTCATAAAATAGCTGGTTTTAATCTCATTGTCAGAATATCTTTCACATTTTTGACAGTTCTATTGTACAACCAAACTACCGCTCGCGCTTACTGTTTTACAAATAGGAAAATTACTGTTTTATTGATTAGATCATGTACATTTCACTTCACACACTAGTGCTAAATGGGTCATTTTCGTTACCTTCATGTAACCATAAAATAAATTACTAAAATGTACTAAACCAGCTCTTCTAAATCAGCTAACCTCCTAAACAGGCATCACCCTAGCTCTTTTTAACGGAGTATTTCGGTTTAAACAATACCTGGTTCACATTGTTTTGTACATTTTGATATTTTTTGTTTTAAGTAATCTTGTAAACTTCCTTTAGACACGTTGTAGAGTATGTATAGTAGGTACTTTCATGTATGTTATATCTTATGTACATACAGTAATCTACATCTATTGTATTTTTTGCTGGAGCTTTCACGCTATTGAATCTTTGTTTTAATATTGAAATTTGCATATCGAGTGTCGAACAAATAATGTTGCTCTCGAATTGCGACATTATATTGACGTCAAATTGCCGAGAATTCGCCAAGACAAGTTCCTTCGAAAAAGTTCAACAAAATTGTGAAATATCGAAATATTTGATCAGTAATGGCGACTGCATGACGAACTATTCATATAGAAAATATTGTACTGTCACACACAACCGTCCGAGCAGTCAACAGCAAAATTAAACCGACAATTATTGAATGAAAATAGTTCTTCAAAATTACGTGAGCCGAGTACCAATTTATATTTTCGATTTGTTATTATTTCTAATACTAACTTGAACAGTTGGTAAACGTGTGCAATGACTTTGTCAATAATTCTAAGCAAATTTTAAGATCATTTTTTATAGAAAAGCACAACGTAACTTTCCAATTTCAACACGTGCAGATATAAACCTACACCTGGTATAATAATGTATGTATATCATTCACATCTATGTATAGTTCGTTACAAAAAATACAAAAAAGGAAAACTGACTGAAAAAACTGGTTTAACAGTTTTTGTTCACTTGCAGTTTTGTAGAACTTCCGTCGTTTGAAATGAATTTAAAGCTCTTCACAGTGCTTTGTTTTTGACTGATTTTGCAAAGTTGGTTGTTAAATTAAGTTTTACTTATTATAAATATTAAAAAAACGTGTCAATGATGAAGTATTTCGATAATAAGAAATACATAAAACTTTGACTGAAAAGTTATCTCCAAGTGTGGATCAACTATTTTGCTAAACTTTGTACTCCTTATTTTTTGTAATTTTGAAGGGTTTTTATGATATGCCGAGCGTTAAAATATTTTTAATATTTTATATTAAAAAATAATTAGAATCAACACTAATTTATATAATTTATTGTAACGGGATCTCTATCTCAATTTGTACCAATTTTAATCGAGGACACCTGAACCGATTTGAATAAAACAAATATACTATCTACTGATATTCAAACTTAAAATATTAGCTATTGTGTATCCGGTTTCGATCGGGTTAAAATAACCATCATTATGACTCGAATGAAAGGTTGTAAATTATATAAAAACAACATTATGTAGATTTTTGGCGCTGTTCTGTATGGTTAATGTTAAAACAGCGCTGTTAAATTTCCTGTCTCATTTTAACTCATGTGATATTGTTAGAAAGTAACAACAAATTAACAATACTCTTAATTGACAATACAGAATAATCTAGTTAGTTTTTCACTTAGTTCAGTTAGTAAATACTTTTGTAAATAGCGTTAAGCGAAAAGAATAAGTTGAATCTCAAAAGTGTTGATAAAAAGAACAGAACGTAGCTACAGAACTGCAAAAAAGGAAAAACAGTTCGCCTCAAAAGTAAAAAAATGATGATAAATAATATTGATTTGACGTCGATATAAAACACGATTCGTAATGCATATATCAAGAAAGAAAAAAAATTGACACGAAAGATCTCCTTACGTGTAAATTAATGTAATAAGATTAATTGATAAGGCGCACCACCTTTATGATGTAATAATTGTATGTTTTGTCATTTATAAGTGATCGTTAGTCAAACTTTTACATGGATAATTGAACAGATGTGGTGTCAGGCGGATAATTAATTACTGTCATTGCGCTATGAAATGTCCGAGCTCTATATTTCCAACGTACATAAAATACGTACAGACAAAATATGCGAGTGACAAATAAACTAGAAGCTCGCTCTATGAGCCCCGAGCTGCTACCACATACCATCGTCGCATATTTCTGTAATAATAAGACTAATTAACTCACCAGTAATATTGCCGACTCCAAAATAATTTACCAAAAAAATTCACAATCTAGCTTCGACAACTATTTGATTTAAGCAATAGGGTGGTTTCAGCTTTGTTTATAGGGCGGTATTTTCCATAGAACTGCGTCTTTTGAAAAATATATTTCAATAGTGTGATTCTTGGTCCTTCATTTGGCGTTCACACAAATAATTTAGCTTTAAAAATAACGCCGGGAGACCTGTAACCGTTTTTAGACGAGGGAAAAGGAATTGAGATGAAAAGTGCAGAAGGATATTTGTAGGTAGAGGAAATTACTTTAATTGTTTTACTTGAAGAACGCAAGTATGAAACAGCTAATCATTTTACTTTTAACCAACATAGCCAGTAGGTACTTTTGCAATTATTATTCTAACACATTCTTTATAACTATATGCCATATTAATTACTGCAGATGGTGCCTTTTAACCTTTTATAATTGCGTTCGTAATATGATTCACTTTATTTAGTTGATAAATTAATTTTATTTGTGGAGGTTTTAAATAAAATGATATATACTGTCAATTAACCCTGCTTTTTATAATTACTAACAGAATGTTTTAATTTATTTCCTATAAATATTTTATTCTTCTGTGTAAAATAATAATTACCGGTTGCAATGAAATAACTATGGGAATTTTTAAATAACAAATAATGGGAAATAGTGGTTTCGTAGTGGGTTCGTATTATACGAGTTTGTGACATTATGTTAAAACGAGGAACCACGAGTGTCACAATAGCAATACGTTCGAGATACTATTTTTTCTGCACGTGCCCCCAATAAAAACTGATTTTCATTTAATTTTTAAAATTGTTTGACACTTCAGTTTTGAACAAGATTACTTCTAATTGTAGGCTACGTTCAGTTCTCATGCGGTTTGACTATGGTTTACTATGGAAATGGTAATATGACTACGTTTATTTACTTTACAACACTAGTGGTAAATGTCATTTCACGACCGCTATACAGGTCTGAAAAACAGGTAAATTAAAGGGAGGTGTGCAAACAAATATTTTTCTGACTTTTTTCGGATATTTTATTTTTGAAAATTGAGCAAAATATCAGTGCATTTTTTTTTTGTATTTGGAAATAAAATTTAATCGTTTTTTCAAAAATGTTAATTTTTAATCCCGCGAAATAAAACTGACGTTGAACTATACAATAAATCACCATTATAGCTGATATTTATGCAACAAATATTTTTCCAATACAAAACTATTCAAGGTGTGTTTGACATAAATTATTAAAATGATATATTTTTATCATTATTTCTATAATTGACTAATTTTCCACCGGTACAGCTTATGCCTTTAGGTCGTAAACTCTGAGGTATTATAAACCTTCAAATGGATGGGCCGGTTTTAATGTGGATTTCTTTACGCGACAGAATATTTCTGTAAAACGGTTTTATAATACAAAATTAAATAGAGAAATAAGTCAAATAGTTCAGAAACAATAACAGTTGTTTTTAAATCGGGGTTTTTAAAAAAATACACTTTCTATTTAAAATATTTTAGTATCTCCGAGACTTTTTTCTCGCTACAGATCGAATGCGATACCGGATATTAAACATAAAAAGAAGTTCGCGTCAACACATGATGCAGATGAAACTCATCATTTTTTTGATAGATTAGTACCGACAATGAATGTTTTCAGCCACCAACATTCGTATGATATGAGGACACATCATTTATGTTCAAATGTTTTATGTACTTTTATAGGTGCTTAAATAAATTTATCGTTGACAGTCCGTTTGTCAGTGATATTATTTTTTGTACTAAAAAACTTTCCGCATTTATCTTTGTTTTAGGTTGACGTACCTACTTTAATGCACTGACAACTGGAAAAAAGTAAATGATTTAATGATAATAAATTGAATATATGTACATTTTTTTTGGGCCGGTGCTTATTTAATTATAGATTCTCTAGTTACTGGAGGAATCAGGTTAGAGTATCGGCAATAAATAATGTTTCCTTTATTTTTTACTAACTGTAGATTTGAGTCTCGTCAGTAAATAATATTGTCAATTATTTTTAGGCCCCGAGTCTCAGCAGTAAATTATTTCTGCCTTTATATTTTATAGTAACCTCTTTCCCGTTTGCTTCTTTTCCGTTAAAGTGATTTGCAATGAAACACTATTTTAATCTGAATGTAGTCGAATAAAAAAATATATACTTACTTAAAGTTTGAGTACCTGTTAGCTAATAATATGATAATTGCATCAAGTGTCAATAATATCGATCTGAGCATCTCGAGTGATATTTTGCTCGTCTAATTGAATACAAAACAGACAGAACTGTTCTGAGTGACTTTGAAAAATTCGGCACCGTACCCGAAACTATTTTTGTGAACGCAACCGACGTCGATCGATCGTGAGTCTATCTGAAAGTGCACCAAAATCAGAAGCGTAGCGTGCCTTGGCGGGGTCCCGTATAAAAATTTGTTTGGGGGCCCTTCCCCCGTTGAAGTAAATGACTTAAACGGGGAAATCCCGCTGCCCGCGATAACCGATGTAGGGTGTTGCCAACTTTTGAACGCAATCTTTACGCGGGAAAAAATTGCTTTTTTGACTTTTGTCATTTCTGAAATAAAAAAAAAATTGGGAAGTTTTTATTAATTTTTGCTTACGCACGTTGGGGGCCCCTGTGGCCCGGGGGCCCCGTATAATTGATACGGCATATACGGCGGTAGCTACGCCCCTGACCAAAATATACATAGAAACAAGTGTCCAAAACAATGTCTTGGACACTAACGAAACCACGTAACCACATTTTAACAGTATTTAAAAGAATTTTATCTCAAGGATGTTTTAACAGAATTTTCGAGATACCTGAGGAAGTCGGAATAATACCGACGAAACGTCGTAGAACGAATAAATGTGTTAAAAACGTAAAAATTGGTCTTTTCACCTGATTCTTTTTACCTAATTTATTTCAAGACCTGATTTTTCCTAATATTTTACATATGTTTGATAATTTAAAACAAAATTTTACTAGCTTAGTCTTTCGATATGATTATTTGGTTCTGTGTGAGCTCAGCTTTTATTGAACAGCTCTCGTGCAAAGGTCTGACAAAGAAATGAAAAATAAAAACAGTACGATCGGCTTTAAAATTATCGAACAGCGGCAAGAGCTGGCCGTCCGTGTATAAAACAGAGAGAACGAACTAGATGGACAAAGGCAGAAACTACTGAGAGAGAGAGATACAATCAATAGCACGTCAGGGTTAGATATGGATATATGGTAGAGCTGAAACCGGCCAAAGTGGCATATGATTTATTTCTACAATATTATATAGTTCAGAGTCTTATACGTGCTATTAAACAAAAATCTTGAAACTGGAGACATACCTACATCCAACAACTGAAGTAAATAACGTCTATCAAACGATCAAACCCAATGATTTGAATTTTTTGAAACGTCTCATTCAAAATAATATACATAACGTTTTACACACGGGATAACTTTGCTTGGAATTACCAGCTAAACTTCTTTAACGGTCTGACCCAGACTCACCTGAGATTGCTTTGTTAGAGTTCCGCTCCTAAAAGATAGAACCTATTTTTTCATTTCCCATTTGTCACAGCAGCTTCGAGATTAAAGGTGCTCCAATAATGAAATTGATAATAATAATGCGTTTAACGTCCGTTTCTCGACTTTCTGTCATAACAGACGCCATTCGCACCATTACTATTTTCCATCTACTACACTTCCTGTTATTTTTCTACAGTTTTAAAACTTCAACTTATATAATAGCAATGGGCGAATGAAGGAATTATAGGAAATTAGGATAGGGTAGGTAATTTTTTAACTAGGAGTTTGATAAGGAGCCATCTCGATATTTATCTGGAATTAATTGAGGGAAACCATGGAAAACCTCAATCAAGATGGCCGGTACAGGAATTACCGTTTCTCGGCGAGAGGCAGTAGGAAAAAGTCCCAGCCACATCTGGCCCCGCCGGGATTCGAACCTGGACCTCCCGAATGCGAGTCTAGTACTGTCACCACTACTCTACCCAGCTCGGTGTGAAATTGATATATTATTATAATGATCGCTTAAACCCACATATAAAACTAATTTGTCGATTGTGTATAATCGACATTCCTTTGACCAGCACTACTTAAACACTAGTGTTTAGATGGCGTTGCTTCAAGACGACATGATAAAAACTAAAAATCATAATATTTGTCACTATATTAAATATTAATCGTTGTAGTATTATATAAATTTATACTAACAATAATGTCAACAAATGTTTCAAATGATAAAAATGCGTCCGTACAGCACCGCACCAAACAAGAAACACAACTACACCTAGCGTTGCGCACAATTTCGGTGAATCCCCGGGTTGAAATAAAAGAGCGCTAAATTGAAACAGCGTTAAGCGGGGTCTTACTGTACGTACGTATAGGTTATGTAACATCATAACGTACAATACATAATGGCAGTCATCGAAGGAGAGAAGCGAGCGCGAGTTGGTGTGTGTTCTGTGCCAGTCATGCGAACCAAATAGCCCAGCCGGCCTGAACCAGACGGCCGGTCATATTGTATGCGGCGGACCTCTCCCACCACCACCACCACCGCCAACAACCACCGTCAACCGGCTATAATATTTTACATACTAAAACCAGACTCGAACCTGCCGCCCCCATTCATGACCTGAGTTTACAATGAATAAATTTCATACTCTCTGACCATGTCCAATGTTACGGGTTTTATATATGACTATGCATTATGTGGTTCATTACGTCGAAAATCTCTTCACTGCAGTTGTATATTATGTACATTTATGTATGTCTGTCTGCCGTGTGTTGGTTTTAATATGTATACGGACTGTTCAGTGCTTATCATAACTTACATAGCTGTGTCGAATGTCAATCCGTCATAACTTAAGTTACGACTAGAATCGACTTGTGACAATTTTATAGTTTGTTATAACGTCAAAAAAAAAGGAAGATATATCAAATAATAATTATATGAAAACATACGCATCAAATTTTTAAAATATTTAATTTTCATATATGTGTCAATTTACAATTTGAATAAGGCACAATCCGAAACCAGTGGGTGCAACAAGGACAGGTGATGTGAAACCATTCTTGAAACTATTTTTCTTTTGTTAATAAACAGATGATAGCTATCGTTCGCTATAATTGTTAAGAAACATTCATTGTTGCAATGCTATATTAGAAAAATTTATTTTCAAACAATCGTCACCGTCGTGATTTAAACCCGAATCTTTCCACTTTCGCGGCGGAATGAGTTAAATCCCGACGGTGACGATTATTTGAAAATAAGTTTTTCTAATATAGCATTGCAACAATGAATGTTTCTTAACAATTATAGCGAGCGATAGCTATTATCTGTTTATTAATTTAAAAGTCTTGCGAAACTATACCGTGATAACCTTTACTAATATTTTTTTTTTTTGTTTTCGAGTTGTCTGCTCTGGATATTATTTTCACTTTGAACGATTTTGAGACAGAGAAATCTGCCTAATAAGTAATACCATGCTATATTTCCGCCATGGGTCAGATGTATGATTCTGCAGAACAGTCTATATATGCTGTTGGGCCAAACCATAGAATCCAAATAAATACATAATTAGCTAGGACGTAGTTGTGTTTGTTTTATAATGCAAACGAATACGTTACGCCAATTGCAAACGCATACTGTGTCTCTCTATGTGTCTGTCTGGCTGTATGTCCGTTTGTTTGTGTTGCTAATGTGATTTTATTAAATTTTCATCAAATAAATAGCGAACTGTGCATCGACACGCCGAATTGTAATAAAAACAGTTAGAAAATGCCTCTATAAATAATTAATTGATGCTAATAAAATAATGGAAGTGCTGTACAGAAAAAAAAGCGTTTTTTAAGGTCGCATGCTAATGTGTTTTGTATAATAGATGATTATAGTCGCTAACTATAAAATGGCTATTTTTAAAAAAGCTAATTCATATTTTATATTATTCAAAACCGCACATTTTTTACGTTTGAATACTAGAGCTGTTGAAATAGTTTTGTTTAATAATAATAATAATGCGTTTAACGTCCGTTTCTCGACTTTATGTCATAACAGACGCCATTCGCACCATTACTATTTTCCATTTTTTACAACTTCCCGTTATTTTCTACATTTTTTACAACTTCAACTTATGTAATAGCAATGAAGGAATTAGAGGAAATTAGGATAAGGTAGGTAATTTTTTGAACTAGGAGTTTGACAGGTAATCAGCCATGGCCTCAAATAAGGAACCATCTCGATATTTATCTGGAATTAATTGAGGGAAACCACGGAAAACCTCAATCAAGATGGCCGGTACAGGAATTACCGTTTCCCGGCGAGAGGCAGTAGGAAAAAGTCCCAGCCACATCTTACCCCGCCGGGATTCGAACCCGGACCTCCCGAATGCGAGTCTAGTGCTGTCACCACTACTCTACCCAGCTCGATTAATAGTTTTGTTTACATTGTGATCTATAACACGTCTGGTTTTCAGTCAAATAAGCGCCGTGAAGGTTTAGTATTGTTATTGTTGTGTATCCGTCTTTACATTGTGTAATTTATAATAAGTTATGTAATGTTTAAATAAATTGTAAGTTAGAATAATTTTGGATTCATTCAATGTACAGATGTTAAAGAATAAACTGATAATTTAAAATTATATTTGAATTTATTATTTGAGAAAAACGATTGTAACAGTTATAACAATTTAATAATTACATTGTTGAGTTTGACAATTATCAAATTTAATACAAATTAAGTTTATTACGTAATAATTGCACATAAAGTTAGAATTTTTTGTCTACTTGTACCATCGGTGAGTCAAATTTCAAAGCCTAGATCAACGGGAAATAGTACTTTAACTCAACTGTTTAGCGTCTATAATCTACAAAATCTATCTCCTTCTCAACGGGAAATATCCTAAAGGTTTTGATGAGTAAGTCTAAAGGCCATATGTTTTTATTGCATTCATCGAGGTTATAGTATTTATAATATCAATTTCAACTTAATAAATCTAGCCGTTCCTGAGAAAAAGGGCTTCGACGTAGAACTATAAAGGTTTTATTTGTTTGTTTTTTTTTCAATCTGGGACATAACCGTGAAAAATTATTTATGAATCAAATAAGCAATAAAAAACGTTAAAATTTTACCAAAAAGTTAATTAAACATAAAGGTATACCATTCGATGTAAAATTAGTTCAAATTGTGTCAGACCGTTTATTAACTAATAAATTATAGCATATAGACGCTCGACAGCTTAGTTTATTAGTGTCTATTTCTCATTAAAAAAGTATGTATTTTAATGTCAAGTTATTTGTGATTAAATAAAAAGCTATTTCCTGTTCGTTTTGTTTATCTCAAATATAACATAACTTATCTCAATATTTTTCATAATAACTGTCATATCAGAGAAATATGAATTCTCAGAAAAAACGCGATTACTGCTAAACTTGGCGTTTTGTGTGGGAATATTTAAAACATTCAGTCTATAAGCTAAATGTTTAATAAATAATTGAAAAGATATGTTTTATGTTAAAAACTCTTTTTATTTAAAAAATAGACTTCTCTATTCTTCAAATTTGTAACACAGTACCTACTGCTTTAAATATGGAAATCATCAATCAACAGAATTCGTAATTATTGAAATGCGATGAATATATTGAGTTTACTTATAAAGTGTAAATTGCTTGAACCCAGAATAAATGAAACAAACAAGTCAACGCTTTTAACATTTCTTTGAATGAAAGTCTTTTTACTCGATAGCATAGCGTGCATATGTTGGATGCAGAATTGCATATATATGCAATCTGCATACTGGTTTAAATACATAAAATAATATTTTATTTGCAGACTCGAGGAAACATTTAACATACTGTGCATTCGACAGTTGCTTACACCTAAGGGTGAAACAGAATACACTTACCTCTCAAGAGACAGTAATGTTTTTTTAAATCACATTTAGTCGCATCCTAATATTTCATGGTATACCGAGCTGGGTAGAGTAGTGGTACAGCACTAGACTCGCATTCGGGAGGTCCGGGTTCGATTCCCGGCGGGGGCAGATGTGGCTGGGACTTTTTCCTACTGCCTTTCGCCGAGAAGCGGTAATTCCTGTACCGGCCATCTTGATTGAGGTTTTCCATGGTTTCCCTCAATTAATTCCAGATGAGTATCGAGGTGGTTCCTTATTTGAGGCCATGGCCGATTACCTGTCAAACTCCTAGTTCAAAAATAACCTACCTTATCCTAATTTCCTGTAATTCCTTCATTCGCCAATTGCTATTATATAAGTTGAAGTTTGAGAAATGTAGAGAAAACGGGAAGTGGTAAAATGAAAAATAGTAATGGTGCGAATGGCGTCTGTTATGACATAAGGTCGAGAAACGGACGTTAAACGCATTATTATTATTATTATTATTATATTTCATGGTATAGTCAATCGGGTCATTACGGATGACGTGTATAAGTTTCACTTCAGCCGCGTGCAAATGTTACTCGAATCCGTTTTTTTTTATCCAAAATTAGAATATTACTTTATTTAAATGGTTGATCGAAATATGTTCAGTTTGCTTTAGCGTTGTAATTCAAATAAGTTTTAATTTAAAACATTCATAAATTACACAAATGATATAATATTATTTTTTAATAAAGCAAATACCTACACACACGAAAGTATATTTAGGTTTTTTATTTTATTTTTTAATACAAAGATAATTGACTTTTATGCGTTAACGACACGATATGTTTAATATTAAAAAAAAAGTCAGTAATCAAAAATCCGATATTATAAATTCCACTAGATGATACTAAATGCTTGCAGTCAAGGTTTATATAGTCGTCTAGTATTATTATATAGTTTCTACATGGCAGAAAGTGCATTTCGCCCATCTGTCATTTCAGTCTGAACTTCTTAACTTCATAGTGTCAAATTTTCGTCAGCGCGACTAACTTCATACTGTCGGATTTACGTTAACTGCGCGCTCGCACGTTCTGTTGCCTGCTAAAATTTTACTTCCAACACGACAAAAAAAATGCTTTACGTAACCCTGGATTTCTACATTAGGTACTGTTTATCTTAAGTAACACGCATTTTCATATGCTTCGCATCAATCATACTGTTACCGACAATCAAGCGTGCATACAACGCATATAGTTTTGCACACATTTATCAATAGATAATGCAGTTTTATATTCCAGTCTTGTATGACGTCACACGTCGCTGCAAAACTTTATCTAACTTGTTATGTTTTATGATCACTGTTTGTACGGTCATTAACCATGCAATATTTTCTATACATGCGTACCATGTCTGTATATACTTATAAATACCGTGCTTTCAAGAAAGACTCAGTTTAAATTATCATATCATTTAATGAACTGCGAGTTTTCGTCTTAAGTAGGAATTAAGTTTCGCTGGCGTTAAGGTAGTTGTCGTGGTTAAGGCACACCGTCAGAAAATTCTTAATTTTTGTATACTTATTAAGGACATGATAATGCAATTACCCTGAAAATTTGAAGTCGATCGACTATATATAATCCGAGATAAATTCAATTAAAAATTGGATAATTAACATTGATTGTATACTATCTCTGTAGTTCTGAACCAGTTTCTTATTTATAAAAAAACAACTAACTGTCAAAAACTTTCCAAAAACTGACAGTCTTTCAATGCATTTGTTATGAGTTTAAAAAAAAATAATAAAAAAATTTTGACCGTCCAATTATTTATAAATAACGATTTAAAGTTCAACAATTTATTGAAAAGTATACGTGCATATGAATACTGTATGGGTTACGTTTCCATGGGAACAGTCTTGCGTACAAATTATGGATCACTTAGCTACAAGCTAGGATACTTTTGTGGCGCGTATAATCTATAACTTTTTGACAATATTGTAGCACAACTACCTTAAGGAATGTCTGGTCTGATACAGTCCGTTTAACATAAACACTCTCGACTCGAATTTTCCTAGATCGGTGTTAACGATAAACTTTCAATTCGTATATTCAAATTCGACGAACAAAATTGTGAAATAGATTTTTAGTTAATTTTTATGTAAGCGATAAATACAAATTAAAAGGTCTCTTATTGTAACATTGACCCTTACATTAACAGCTTGAAAGAATAGTTTTTTTTATCACGCCAACAGTTTGTTTCTGATTGTGTAAGAGGTATTTGTACTTTCACATTAAAATATGAAAGGTTCGTGTTTTACCGGTATTAACAAGATTAATAGTTTTAGCAAATGCAATTTCTGAAAAATACAAGTAACGGTGTGTGTAGTCTGAATTCAGTACCTGCTTTGAAAACTTAAAATTGCAGTTTTATTACTTATTGTTTACTGCTACTCTATATTAAAATAATATTGTTATAGGCGTGGAACATTGGTACTGAATATTATAATAAAGAAATTGTATTCATAATAATGATACAAAAGAAAATCAAAACAAAACATTGTCATTCATTTGTGAAACGCGATGTACTATATATACGTTTCCACGACTAGGAATCAAAATGGTGTATGTCAGATTTTAGCGCCGATGTATAATATTTCTTTGGATTACAAAAATTATTCTGAAATGTAAAAAAAACAGCAGTTCTGGATAACTATTCTTTGATGTACTTTTAAAACTATGCCATGTTGAATCGATGCAAGATTTGTTCACGAATGTATATTCTTAAAAAAATAGTGTCTTTAAAAATGTAAGTTATAGTTGGTTTCTAATTTAAATGTTTTTATATCACACAAAAGAGTAAACGTTTTCTTCTTACATTGTCGATTGGAATCACTTCTATCTACCGCATCTAAAGAAATGTGACTTCTTGCATCTAAAAGGCACTAATAGTTACTCAAAAATACCCACAATCCTCTTTTCGTTGTCGCGACAAAAATCTGTCAAATAAAAATGTAAATTTAAACGTTTGTGTCCTGTTTGCCTATGACATGGTGGAGGTACCGGGTTTATGACCCTGCACTTCCACCGTGCATTATTAAAATTTTATTAGATTTGCATTTACATTATATTTTATTGTTTTAGTTTAATGTTATTTATAACATAATTGAAAGGAAATTTATGTAAATATACATTAGGTAGGTTATAATATTTATTTCATTCTTACTTAATTTGAATTCATTGCGTATACCTTCACACGCAAACATACATGATTCATTCATTCCTGTATTATATTTAAGAATACTTCCTGTGTTTAGTGCATTGTGAGTAACGTATGTCGGTGCTTTATCAGTTTAATTATGCTTGTTATTAGTACCTACCGTTAAGGGGAGAATCGCGTCTTTATTTAGAAATTTTACTTTGCCAATGTAAATTTAAGTTGGTTGCTAAGGGTCTTGAAAATATGCTGGTTGAAGCAATTTTTCTATTTATAATTATTTAAGTGTGCAAAGTTTCGGCTTCCTATGCCCTTGTGGAGAACGAGACAGACATACATTCGAATTTTATATATGATGATTGTCTCTGTACACAACTTTTTAATTTCAATAGTATGTATTTAGAATTTCAGCGTGAAAGAACAAGAAGATAATTTTAAAAGTTTGTGTTTTGTAATTTTGAACAAAAAATTTCACTCCAGAAATATGACTTTTCTTTACGAAACTTTTTTAAGTACTTTAACTTTTTTATGTATACATTTATATCTCTTATTTCGATTTGACGGTTTTATATTTAGTTGGAGTTAACTTCAATTGAAGATTCTTAAAATCGAAATTTACTATAAATGATAATTCGAAATTATTTACACAATTTTTGTTGTTGTTTTGTCTATTACTTTCGTATTCACAAGATAATTTTCGAGGATACGAAAGTAATAGACAAAACAGTGAGTTACTATCCGCGCATATTCAGGGAGGCCATAGAAATACAAAAACACACGCACGATTTCAACCGAAAAAAAGAAGGTCTGCACCTCAGTAAAACTTGGACACCAGCACTGAGGCACACTAAGCTAATGAACCCAACGACCAATTAGAGAAAAGCAAACTACGACCGAGTAGAGAAGGACAACCAACGGTGCATAAAAGAAGAAGGAGCAGCAGTAGTCGACACACTTGCTTGTGAGCAGCCGAGAAGGACACTTCGCCCGCTATCACATCGCCTTTGATAATGTCTACCGCAGTTGTAGACGAAACGTCAGGTAGAAATACCAATGGACCACGGCGTACAAGCCCGGAAACCAAGAAGTTTTGCAGTTAGTTATAATTGTTGAGAAACAACCATTGTTACAATGCTATATTAGAAAAATTTATTTTTCAAACGACTGTCACCGTCTATGAAATATTATTACTTAATGATTGATAAAGTAATTGCAAATTATTCGAGTAGGTAAAGTTTACATAATGATATATTTAAATGCAATAATAGAATAATTTATGTATTCTGCAGCGAATGTTTTTTTAGCAGCTTATATAAAATCAGTAAATACAGCATTGACAAGAAATTACAAAATAAAATATTGGTGTTTTAATAATTAAGAGGGAATGTCACTAATTATAAACGTTTTGATGTGGTCTATAGAACACATTTCTTTGACTGCAATACTATGAACAACATAATTATGTAAATGGACGCATTGCATTACATAAATAAATAAATTACACTTATAAAACCCCATTGTGAATAACAACTATAAATTTGACACAGTTGAGTTTAACATGTTTTGTCTACACAGTGAGTCATAAAAAATAACCACATATGCCGGCCACACGAAACTGCATACTGGTCAAGTATACATGCGCTTGACGTTTGATCAAGTTTGCATGACCGTGTGTGTGATGTTTTTGATCAAATATTTTGACTTGACTGCCGAACGAATTTTCAATCTGCGTACTTGAAGACTTGACAAGCGGCCAGTATTGTGACGTGACAATCAGGCGTTCATAGATAATCTGTTGTGACTTCTCTTTTGTCTATACGTGTGTTTCGTGCATACTACTATGTAGAGCTTTTCGCGAAGTGTTTGAAGAATTTATTATAATGTACACCAAACAGTACGATTTATTCTACTTTTCTGAACCATTTCGGTAGCCAACACCAAGCCAATTATTGCTAAAGCTTCATCATATGTGGATGCCATAGTCGATAACTTTACTTTTGCACGTCACTTCTGGTTGTAGAACTGACGCCGCTTCCAGCAAACTTGGCGTGTGTGTCCCATATGGCCATCATGCAAACTTGATCAAACTTCAAGCGCATGTATACTTGACAAGTATGCAGTTACGTGTGTGGCCGGCATTACTTTAACTCTTTAACGACTACGGGGACACATTTGTCCCAAACAAAAAATTTAAAAGAAGTGAATAACTAAGAAACTAGTGGGTGTCATTTTACATTTATTATTTCCTGAACGTATCTTTTCATTTTTTATATATGGCAACACTGCATCTGAACCGTCATTCTTTAATTATGATCACTGGAAATTGGATCATCCTAAATTGTAAAAAAATGGTTACTTTCGCTCCTACAATCTTATGGTCCTGAAAGGGTTAAACTAATCGCAGTTGCCCGCCGTTGTCCGCTAGCTCAGTGCCTTAAATATTAAACGTTAAACGGCCCGAACTCGCATAAGCAGTTACAATTTTATTGTGA
Organism: Venustoraphidia nigricollis; assembly: GCA_034508555.1. Classification (NCBI taxonomy): domain Eukaryota; kingdom Metazoa; phylum Arthropoda; class Insecta; order Raphidioptera; family Raphidiidae; genus Venustoraphidia; species Venustoraphidia nigricollis. Next base: position 2,877,620 of record JAVRKA010000047.1, read on the forward strand.
ACGTTTTGTTTAATCGTAAGCAAAATATAATTCTGGGCCTGAGAATAAAAAAAATCATATTTTTTTAAATATTATTTTGTAACGAAGCCGGTCCTGTACAATGTCATAACGTTATTTTATCTTAGTTATAAAATTGTTATGCAAGACCGTCGTCATTCCTAACAAATTCTACTGCAAATTATTTTGTAAAATATTGTTTTAAATTCAGTTCTAATAAAACATTCTTACTATCAAGACTTTATATTATAATTTCGGCCACAGTCGTTGAAATTAATAAAAGATCTTGTATTAAAGTTCTTATATTATTAGCTACGTTAATATTTGTGTAATAAAAATAAAATACATTTATTATTTTAAAATTTGACTCATCATTTTTAAAAACCAACACCGAAAAATTCCACTGCGCTACAATTTTATTTATTACGAGAGTAGAAAAAAATAAAATTTTTGTAAGGTTACTGTTCAGTTTAAAATTATCAGGAAATTGGACAAAATTAAATTTTTTAATCAGTTGAGCAACGTTTCGGTTTGTTATTAAATAACTTCTATAAATATAATTGAATATTTATGGCTGATATCGTGGATGTTTTGGCTTATACAATTTTAGTATTCAGACACTTAAATTGTATAAATTATCTGTGTTGCCAGGTTGGTCTTTAGTTTTGTTTATGAAAGATATTTTGATTCATAATTTCCGTGATGTTATTAGTGTATTCTAGTTTGCGTTGCCCGTCAATCTGTTTATGTATTTAATTGTTCATTTTTTTACTATTTGAATAATTTTTCTGTCATTTAATTTTTAATTTAATTTAATAAAAATAAAAAAAGAAAGAATTTTGGAAATTTTAATGAGTTTTATAAGGAATGTATAATAAGTTATTACTATTAGAATACATAAATCAAGGTATATTTATATTTTTTAATTTCATTAACTCATTATATTATTTTTAATTTCTTGTTATGTATATGTTTCAGAAGCCTGATGAAGGTTTAATAAAGAAAAGCGAAACGTTGTTCAATTGATTAAAAAATTTAATTTTGTCCAATTTTCTGATAATTTTAAACTTAAAAAATTATGGATGATAACATTAATGTTACTGTTCAGTAATCACTCAAATTGTAAAAAATGCTTTCGGCAAAATTCAAACTGGGGTCACAAAAGGCATTTTATTATTGTTTCTAAGCAATAAGCTTCACAAAATTTAACTTATCGTTGAAACATTTCTAAAAACATTTGTTTTGTTTTATAAGTAAATTACATCAAAAAACATTACACCACGACATGAGATTGCAAATTATGGGAAGTCTATTTAACATTTTAAAGGTTTTTCTTTACAAATGTATGTTGAAAATATTGCGAAATTTAGCTTGTTTTCAAACAGATACATCGCCAAAGAAGGTAAACTTCAAAAAATATTATTATGGTTCATTTTGTATACGAGTATAGCATGCGAGTACATATAAACAGCGTAACATTGCATATTCCACGTACATTATAAAGTGTAGACAACGTCATTATGCAGCTTATTCGCATTTTAGTCCCATTTGTGCATTTATTCGCATTACTTTAGAATTTCATAGTCGAGTACAACTGTTAATGGGTTAGTAGTAATGAGAAAAAAAACGGAGATAAGACAAGCCAGACATTCGTTATAGTTCTATTAATGTTTATGAGAATGCACATATGAATTTGTTTATTATGTGAGGTTACATCATCACTAATTATTATGAAAGTACAATTTGAAGACAATAAAAATTAATACAGTCGAATTTTACGCATGTGTGCAATTTCGGAACACTGTAAAAGATAGTTACAGAATAATTGGATTTACGTGTAAAATATCCCCATTTGATAAGTAATCTAAAACTAAAACCATGCTAACGATTTTAACGTTTAAACAAATTGTATTTATTAGAAATAAAAAATATAACATTATTTTTCTTTAAACTATGCCGAAAGTACGTATTTTCTTATTTCTGTCTGCGACAAATAAATTCTTAAAAGCGCAAACCAGTTGTACTATTGATTCACACCTATGATTAGTTATTACATAACGCTTTGTTAATACGTGCCAATAGAGTACTAAATTAATAGTAGTTCAATTAATTGACGTCCGATGTCGCTACAACAATTTTTGTTTTATATTGCTAATTTTTATCTACGTTCGCAGATTGGACGGTACGTTTATTTGATGACATCTGACAGTGATCACGGATATCTCGTCTACTGAAGGCTCTATTTCGTCAGCAAGTAGACAGAGCGTGGTCGCATAGCGATCGTCTGTTTACTTGTTGTACGGAAGCCGCTGTTGAGAGTCCTTCGAATCGCATGTTAGTATGTAACTGCGAGGATCACAGTAGAAAGCGGTGTTATTGTTCTTGTGTGGAGCAATATATCGACCGTTTCCACAACATTGCTTCAAGGACTCGGTGGCCTTACTGATTACATCATGAGCGCCGCTCATGTTTTCAAATTGATGCTTTCATAATTTAATAAAAAAATTTAATTATTATATAAAATTGTATTTCGATATTTTAAATTAAAAAAATTTCGATTTCCACCCAGCCACCACCCCAAAATCTCAGAAAAATGAAAAAAACAGCTATTTTATTTTACTGCGCATGCGCAGAAAGCAAAATCGGTCGATTTTGCCTACTGCGCATGCGCACATGACCAAAAATTTGAAAAATTTGATTTTCGAGCCGGTTCATGGGTAGATATTGCTTTTTGATACAAAAATTCAACCAAAAAATTTATTTTCGTTTTTAATTTAAAAAATGCGAATCTTTCGTGGCCAAATTAAAACTTTCTAGTATTAGTAGAGTATGTGGTTGTATTTGTAAAGGGTCTACCGAGAAGACCCATTTGTTAACATGCTCGATGTAAAAAACCGTGCCAACGATTAAGACTCCGATTCAGACACCGATCCTCGCGTATGTATAAACATATGATTCGCAGCGACGTAGTATTGACTTCAACATATCAGTAAACATATGACCACTATAAGAGCACGCTTTGTCTACTGTTATGCAAAACAGAGCCTGTGAAAGGCACAGTTTGAGTGGTCGCGATCTGAGGCCATTAAAACACGTACCATAAAAAGTGCGAACGTTAAATAAAAATAGCAAGATGAATAAAAAAATATTGTAGCGACATTAGACGTTAATCAATTGAACTACCATTAATTACTTCTCAAATGTTACGTTAGAACAAAGCGTCGTGCACTGATTAATCATAGGTGTGAATCTATAATAAACTGTATTGTGTTAGTAAGTCAAAATGTCAGAGTACTAATAAAAATGAAAATAAATCTTCGAATGTTAAGCTATATATATTATTACACTTAATCAAAAAATACAATAATTCTTTTAGTTAATTTGTGTTTATTGTCTTACAATCTTTATAAAATATAATATAGTAATGCAACATATTCATTCAGATAACATAGTATAGATAATATTCTGATTTTCGTCCAGCCACTTGATGTCGATTGAACAAGGGCGAATAAGGTTTCTATCTGTAACAAAAAGAAAAAGTTATTTTTTAATTCTTTATTCAAAACTGTTATTCTTCACTACTTATGATATACGAAATTAAAAAAAAATCTGAAAACGGCTGACCCTGCAGGCCATCCCTGGAACTTCCCGCTATTTCCGATCTATTGAGAGGTGGCTTACCCCTACGGTATTTGTTAAAAGTTATTTTAAAAAATTCCAGCCAACTGGGCGACAAAACCATTTCAATTTCATAAATATTGACATTTCAAATATTATAATAAAATAAAACTTCTGTTAACGCGCGTAGTGACGCGGGTAACGCCTAGTAATAAATATGAATATGGTCTGTGTTTCCATGGTTACATAATATGGTTTAACGTAAAAATTAATTAAAGCAATTTTGTTATTTTGAATAGAAATCAGTTTCACGGGTAATTAGAATAAAAATAAATCAATTTAAACGTTTCGTCTTTATTCAATCAAGACTTTTTCAAGCTCTGAAAAATTTTTTTTTACAAAAATTAACAATCATGAATTATATGATTGTTAATTTTTGTAAAAAATTTTTTTCAGAGCTTGAAAAAGTCTTGATTGAATAAAGACGAAACGTTGCAATCAATGAGTGTTTAAATTGATTTATTTTTATTCCAATTACACGCGAAACTGATTTCTATTATAACATATTTTGTAATTGAACTTTAAAGATGTTATTTTTAATCTTGGTATGTTTCGACTACTTTTGTAACGATGCCGTGGAAGCGTGCTGGGCCCATAACCCAGAGGTCCGTAGATCGTAACTACGCTCTGCTACCAATGTAGCGCAGTGGAATTTTTTGTATGATGTTGGTTGGTTTTAAAAATGATGAGTAGAATTTAAAAAAAAATATAAATGTATTTTATTTTACTATAATAATAATGTAGGTAATAATAAATAATTTCACTATAAGATGTTATAATAATTTAGTGACCGAAATTCTAATATTAACGTCTTAGTAGTTAGAATATTTTAATCGAACTGTTTTAAAATAAAATTTACAAAAATAATTTGATAGCATTTGTAAGTAACGACGACGGTCTTGCATAATCAGTTTTATAATTTTTATGACTATCAAAAATGACGTTATGAAATTGCACAGGACCGGCATCGTTACACTTTATTTAGTCTTCGTCAGGCTCTGAAAAATACGTATATATATACAAATTCAATTATACTATAATCAGTAAAAAATATATAAAAAAATTTGTAAATTATTACCATAACTAATAAATGAAATAATCAATCAAATGATTTATGTTTAAAATTTATAATATTGAACACACATTGTATTTAAAATTAATTAAATAATGTTCAAAAAGATTGGTAGTTTCAAATTTAGTTATTTTTACATGAATAATAAAAATTAATAACAGAAAATAAAAAATTCGTCTCTATAACGACATCATGCGGTAATAGATAACAAACTAGTCTGTCTAGATTGTAAAACACTTGATAAAATAGATATTTAAAGTTACATGTTGTCATTAATTTTTGATAATAATCTAAAGTCTAAACTATAAAATTTAAAATAATTATAAAATACATAGTTATCATTTCGTGCAAAATATAAGCTGTCATGTAGTCCTGTCTCTATGATCTTTGCAGAATTGAAGTAGGTATGCCGTTATACATAGAACTCAGCCCTTGCATATCAGATCTCAAATTGAAAATGGTTTTCGGGAGCGTGAGTGATCGTGTACAAAATACTACACACGATTGCACCTCCATTGCGTACCTCACCTTGATATCGGACAATGGCCCGTGCACAATATATGCATTCACAACTGCATTCACGTGTGGACTTATGTCTGTCCTGCGTATATGCAACAATGTTGCCAAATCACATATATTAATTATTGTTGTCACTAGTCACAACTTAGTTTGGTTTTTTAAATTTTTGAAGTGTAACTTCTTTAGCGACATATCTGTTTGAAAAAAGTAAAAAATCGAGGGGAAGTGGAACTGACAAATAAAGGAAAAGTTAGTTTGTGTCCTAAAATACATGAAACTGACAAGGACAGAAGTTTATAGTGTGTTGCATTTTAATTCACAAAATAGTAAGAGCAAAAAAAAAAATTATAATGAGCCTCACCCTCATAAGCTCACATTAGAAGTTTAACTTCTTTAGTTTTTAATATTATAATTACGGCGAAATTATTACACATTTTAAGAGAGCACGTTGATGTTTATGTCATGTGAAAATTCTCACATGGACAGATCGTCACATTCATACCATAGTTTTATTCACATATTATAATCTACAGAAAAACAAAATGCATCACACTATAAACTTCTGTTCTTGTCAGTTTCATGTAATTTAGGAGCCAAACTAATTTCCCCTTTTTTTGCCAGTTCTACTTCCCCTCGATTTTTACTTTTTTTAAACAGATACGTCCCTAAAGAACTTAAACTTCAATAAGACAAGGATGAACATATGAAGTTGAATCTGACGTTTAATATTACTAATATTGAAGTACAAAATAATTTCTGTAATTTGACGAACAAACTTGACACAGATCATGGGTTTTTACCTATAGGAACTCAAAATATATATTTCATGTAAATTCAGAAAGGAAAATAGTATATTCTCTATTTTCAGGTATCAGACCAATTTTCGGACATAATATGAGATTATTAAACTTGACTCAAAATACAACCGTTGTTTATATCTGTAATGAGATTATGATGTTGATAAACTACAGACAATTCATATTAAAAATGTTTTTCTGTAAGTTCTAGTGTATAAATAAAACTATGGTATGAAAGTGACGATCTGTCCATGTGAGAATTTTCACATGACATAAACATCAAAGTGCCCTCTTAAAATGTGTAATAATTTCTCCGTAATTATGATCGTCAATCTAAGTAAAAGAAATTATATTATTTTTGATAGACAAAATTGTGATATTTCCAACATTAATATCTCTTATTACAATAATAGGATATCAAAGCTGCTCAGTTCGAAATTTTTAGGGATTTATATGTCCTACAGAAAATAAACAGACTTAGTTAAGTGATTATAAATATTATTACCTAATTAGAAATTTCACATAAAAAAAAAATAAACTTAGAATATTAAAAATTAAAGAAGTTATGTGAGCTTATGCGGCGAGGCTCATTATAATATTTTTTTTTATTTGTCTTGCTTTGTCAATTTCAAATTCGTCCTGATTAAATCATATTTTATTGAGTACCTGCTATTCGGCCATTTCGCGAGATAATGCATAAATGGTAAATTGGCTAACGTGGTCAAAGAAGTGATCGCCGCCGACCGGATATTTAGCACTGATAGTTGAAACTGGAGGGGTTAATTTCCTTCAGATGCCATTCACAAGGAAAACCATCGATGGCACTATAACGACCTTTTGGTTCTAAACGTGAATTAAATTAAATAAAACGCCGGTTTTAAGGTTTAAGATAAAATGTATTTAATTATTTCGGACTATACGATACACCAGAAACAATTATAATAATAAACACGCGATAGTCAAAAGAATATTTCTTAACAACTATAATTCAATATTTTATCTTTTGGTACTGAATAACGGCGGAGAATAAGTTTTACTATTGGAATTTTTATCTATTTTAACTAATTACATCAGAATAAGAAATTATGTCATTGACTGTTATAGATTGAAAAATAAATTCAATTTAATTAATTTAACTTGACTGACCTGTTTAATATTTTTTTTTATAAATAAATGTGAATTTGTAATTATGTTACAGCACGATCTGGCGATTTAACGCGCGGAAGGTCTTTTATTTGGCAAAATATAAGCTCACGTAGTTTTGTTTGTATAAAGAGAAATTTAATTCTGGCAACAATGGTATGCAGTGCACAGTGCGTTTGTAGTGCAGTGTATATGCACTTGGTAACACGACTAGTGGAGTCAAGGTGACTGCATTTACAACAGTGATTCTAAACACAGTTACTAGACACCGTCAAGGTTAATAGAAATGATATCCTTGACGGTCGCATTCTCAAGATATTTAAATATTTTAACAGTGTTTGATCACTTTCACACAGTTTATGCTGAGACCCAGCGGTAAGAGGCGAGGTAGGCAAAAGACATAATGTGGGTGTGACCTTCTTTAACTCTGTCTCGCTGAAATCATCTGCACGTTTCAATTTTTGGCTGGTGCCAACTACAAGGCTGAAAGATGCTATTGCAAGGGTGCCGGTGTCAATTGATTACTCCAATTTTGGGAAATATTTTGAAGATACTTTACCGAAAAAAGAAGAGTCACTTTAGGTTTGTGATGGAACAGTTTTGTGAAACAAGTACGAATAAGGTCGTAGTGTGATATTGAATACGTGTGTTTTTCTGGCACAATTAATGCCAACTTTTTTCTAGTAAATCGTACATAAATTACAAAAGTAGTCCATTAGAGACCTAGATTTGTCCTATAATATAGAGAAAGAATTTTTGCAGAATGTTGACGAATAAGTCTACAATAAGTTCAACGAAGCTTTATTTTTGGCTTAAATTCAGGGCGTTCCGATAGCTTTAATCAGTCACTTTTCATCTAGTATATAAACTTATTGTATTAATAGCTATAGGCGCTATTCATTCCGAAATCATTTTCAGTTGAAATGTGAAGATTTCAAATGACTCCTTTACGGTTCCCGGTGATTCATGTACGTTATGATTTCAGGAGATTTCAAGAAATTATTTGTGCCTTCTGTATAACTGTTAAAGAGTTCACGTGAATTCGTGCAGTCAGGTCAACTTACTAATTCACCATACACGATTCCCAAAGTGATTACCGTAGGATTCTTAGAATGAGTTTTTTTTTTAATAGCTCTTCGGTTAATAAGTTTAGTAACCTAGATTCGTAATACCTGTGTCAATGGACTTTATGTATTCGCGACAAAAGTTTCGTATGCACTGGAAGTAAGAGCAAGCGTTGTTGTACTTCGTTATTTCACCACTCTATCTCAGTAGCAGCAGTGACTATGCTGAAAATACGATTAACTTGTCAGGTTTTCATCATTGTCCAGGCGACTTTGACTCACCGCCGAGAAGGTCAGTTTAATCAGATAGTTTATTGATCTGATAATGATTGCAATAATTACATAAATATTCCCTATTTATCCACAGCGTTCCCAAAGTATCGCTAACAAAATTCCGCAGGTCGCAGTCCAGTTTCACCTCATCTTATTATCACTACATTGACAATAAACATCACTCCCACTCACATGTCTCCTTTTGACACGAGCGTTTTGAACATCAAGTCGAACGAAATTTATTTATATTAAAAATAATTAATTAATTAATTTTATTCGCGTATCTCGATGACCTGTAATACAATCTCTTCATATCTGCGAAAAATATACTCTGAAAAAACCACACACTAATTTCGAAATAAAGTTTAAACTTAGATATTCTGTAGATATTTAACGCACATTTACATAAAGAATTAATCGTGAATTTTATACTACATGCTACAGAAATGAAACTAGTCGCGTCGACAAACGGACTCACATCAACGGCGCAGATTAGTGGTGGTGGAGCATTTCGCACCCTCGTTTCGTTACATATCGTTCGTTACACGTTCAGCTACATGAATTCAATTCACTCTACCGTGCGTAAAGAAGTTTCACTTGCAGAAATTTCTGCATAACCTGTTTTGCCATTTGGCCATAGATATAGGCGTGCAGAGACTCATCGGAAGCTGATCTCATCCTAATCGTTGCACCATCTGGCCAAACACAACAATGCTACAGCGGTCACCACGTCGTATATTATAAGATACGTATAGGGACAAATACGTTACGTAACTCTGCGTGGGAGAAATGCACATTATTTTATTTCAGTTTGTGGGGCGTGGTCTTTGACGACACTGAAAACTTGGCAACTGAAATCTTTACCGTTGCTCTATGCAGGCACGACAACGATGGCTATGCCAAAAGGTCAAGATTCTTATTATGTTTTTTATGCAATTGCGATTCTATATATCGTCGTTGCCAAAGAAATAATTAATCATTTCATTTGTTTTGTTTTCAACTTTCTATGTCTGGCATTAATTCTTTCACTCATAATGTATTTGGTCATTTGTAGTAACATAATGTTACGATTTTAAATCAACAACAATCTTATAGCTTTACTGTTTGTTAAAGCGTACTTAACACGATCGGATTTTCTTGTGTTTGAACAATTTCGTGGTTTGCAACTTTTGTTATCAGTGTAAACAAAATCGTTGCTTTGCACTCGTAGTTTTTTAACGAAATTACGACTTAGATGTTCATAGCAAACTTAGACTCAATTGATCATTTCTGTTTGTTGTTTACTCAAGATTATACTGAGACGATTTTATCGTCTAGGTTGACTAGTGAGCAGTAAACAACTGGCATTGCCGCGAGAGAAGTTGCGGGTAGAGGCTAGTATAATTGTAATATAGGCAACTCTAGACGATGAACGTCAAATAATATTATTATTATTGAAATAATTTTATTATAACCTTTTTTCTTTCCAGCAGGTAAAGAAAAGGTAACTTTCATCATATGCTTTTTATATGTTTTTAGTTTACGACTCAAAAATAAAGTATACTGAAATTAAAACGTACAAAAACTATAAAGTTCTTACGTAGTACATATATCCACATAAAAATACAATATGGCAAAAAATGAAGCGCAGTATAGGAAAGTACGTGTTATTCAAAATTATTGTTTCTTCAATATATGAAAAAGATTAACCGCCTTTAGAAGAAAAAAGATGATATGATATAGCCTATTCATGTGCCTGATTTATAACAATAGCTATTGTGAAATATAAATCTAACAGGCGTTATGAATTATAGACTGATAATAAATTAAAAAATTCAAATGTTATATACACCGGCTACATAAGCATGTTTCTTGAAGGAAAACATACATTTTGAAAACCTTTTCTTTTCATATATTGCGTTTCATTTTAGACTCACGGTATATTTGTGTACATCCAAACCTTGGAGAAGTTCTTTTCTTTATTATTACAGACGCTATATATATACCTACAGGTACCTACTATAGTTTCTCTCATTTAATGTTTATTTCAGAGACGTTTTAAGGTTTGTAACGTCGTAACTTGTAACGAGATCGTAACAACCATTGTTGAAACTGCGTAACTTCTAAAACACTAATTGTGATTTACAATTTCAATAAAGTATTAGCGAAAGTGTCATTGTACTTGCAACTGGTTAATGTTTCGGTGTAAAAAGTGAACTTTTATTATCGCAAAACTGCTAAAACGAAAGATAAAACATTATTTAATTATTCCGTCTGATGCTGAATTTGCAGTAAAACTAGTAAAGTTTGTCACTTTTATATGGAGTCCATTATCACGAAACTCATGATCATGACCTCGAAGGAACTATAAGTTGGCTATATCCCTAGTTTGGCCACATTTTTATGGAAGCTGTAGCATCCTTGATAATAAATTAAGAAAATGCGTAACAGTGTCAGTCGATTAATTAAATGATTGGATATAATAAAATAATAATAATGCGTTTAACGTCCGTTTTTCAACTTTATGTCATAACAGACGCCATTCGCACCATTACCATTTTCCATCTACCACACATCCCGTTATATTTCTACAGTTTTAAAACTTCAACTTATGTAATAGCAATGGGCGAATGAAGGAATTATAGGAAATTAGGATAAGGTAGCTAATTTTGAACTAAGAGTTTGATAGGTAATCGGCCATGGCCTCAAATAAGGAACCATCTCGATATTTATCTGGAATTAATTGAGGGAAACCATGGAAAACCTCAATCAAGATGGGCGGTACAGGAATTACCGTTTCTCGGCGAGAGGCAGTAGGAAAAAGTCCCAGCCACATCTGCCTCCGCCGGGATTAGAACCCGAACCTCCCGAATGCGAGTCTAGTGCTGTCACCACTACTCTACCCAGCTCGAAAAATGATTGGATATATGACCATTTTCACATAATAGAAATTTTTTTTGAGGTGAATGCACTTTTACGTTGAAATAAAGCAATACCATTACGACTCACACCAGGTCACACTCCGTGAAGTGAAACTTCTTCAGTTACGTTTTACACTTTCGTGCTAAAAGTCGCTCATTATTTTTATTAGACACTTTTTAACCATTTGTCTAATATTGCAATGTTTTAAATCAAGCAAAGATTTTGTTTCCTTTCACATTTTTTTCAAAAAATTCAATCCGGGGTCATACAGTATTAGGTATTGTGAACCGCCTGTATATTGTTACGTAATGCACAAACAAATATGCGACTGGAACCGCGCATCGACAGAGAAAGCTTGTATACACATTCGAAGGGCGCAAGAAAGATGAACACACATGAAATTCCATTACGAAATCAAATTTGCATAATTCAGTTTGAAATTGTGAGACGGCATACACAAAAAGAACGTTCCATTCGGAGAGCGAAGTCAGAAATGCATTTCAATGAAAGATAAGTCAACTGCGGTCCAACGGTCTGATGGTTGTTTTACTGCTGCATACCGGGATTGATTTAAGTTACATAAGACCACAGTGTTTCAGGTTTTTAGTGTCAGTTGGAGAAAGAACATGTTATGTTGTCTCAAGATCACGAATGTCCCACAAATGCGTAAAAATATCAGTCTACAATCAGCTTTTTAATTTATGTAAAGTCGTTTTTGTTTCATTTACCGTACCGTATGCATATCGTTTGTGTTTTGTTTCAAAGATACGTTTTTATTTTATTTTCAAGCAGTACGTAAATATTTTATACTTGGTTGGTTTTATCTACCGAGAGAAATCAAATCGTTTTCCAGTTATTGTCCTGAAAACTTAAAATATACAAATAAAATGGCATTTTTTATTTTAAAAAGTATTCTGAGAATATACAAAAAAGTCAATAATATATTGGAAATTGACAACAAAAAGTATGCTTAAGAAAATACCAAAAAGCGATCATAATAATAAATAATTTATTATATAAAGTAGGTTTCAAAAACAAAATTTCAACTATAAGCTGTTTTACAACTAAACCTTCAAACACTGGGCCAAGTAGCAATTCATATTTTCAATTTATTGTTGTTGATAATAAGACTTATAAATTTTTCTACGAGTTCTCAAATTTGGTTCTGGCTTTTTAATCAATAGATTCGAACTTGCTGACGAGCGAAAGGTTCAAATTCTAATTCTATAGTTCCTTGATGGTTAATATTTAAAAAAATATTTTTTTTCAATCACACCAAACAAATGCCAAGATAACATTTCGGTATCAATATTTAAAAAAAATTATTAGCCTGCTTTCAGCGCATTTTCTTGTAAGTTGTAAAAAAACATGGTAAATCTGCTTATTTTTTTATCTTCGAAATAATAAAATTTTCAATTTGCCATTAGGTCACGTCTGAGTTCCTAATACGGCCTTAGCAGTTGAAGATCTTCACAAAGAACAAAGAAATAATGCTGAGTGACGTTTTATAAATTATACAAGAATATTAATTTGCATGGACTATAAAACAACTGTATTCCAACCACATATTTCGCGGTTGGGATCATTTGATCGTGTATGTCTTTTGTTTTATATACTGCAATCGCTCAAAAATCAACATCAAAGACTCCCGAATCGACGGTATATATGCACCAGTGCATCACACTTACATATTTGAGGCAAAATGGAAAAGCGCTTTGATTAATTCCGTTCATCTAAAAATTGCAGATATTCTAAATTTAAACTGTAGTTCAAAACATTCCACTACCTTTGAAATGCAGTTACGGCTATCTCTGATTAGAATCTAGTTATCGAGCATTTTTAATCTACAATCTCTCTTACTGATTGGAATCACGATCTGTTTTACTCACCCTACAAACTACGCACAAACTGACATTAGATATTAATTATCATTAATCTTAAGTGGCCCAAATTTGACATAAGCCATTTTGCCGTTTGACCAGTACGTATAATGCATAATATAATGTTCATGTATATTATATTTTGGCAACGGTCTGGCGGTTCCTAAAAGTGTTGAATTACTACCATTTCGGCCGCTCGCCCACTTTCATTGTGTTTTGTTCTCGCAAATGACTTATTGTTTTCGGGTGGAATTATTGTTCCACGACGTCACGACTTATATTACTGCACTAAAAATATTTTATTCTTTTAAATTATATTAATTACATAATGCACATTGCATGCATCTCAGTTGTCGGCCCATCCTGCGTGTGCAAAATGCACTCGTTGTCGTAATAAAATTACTAAAAGCTGTAATTATTATATTTAATTAATTCTTTGTTCTTCACAAATACTCATTATGTATGAGGAATATCTTTCTTTTTTTAGAGAGTAGGTCATTCGGAACGTTTTTTAACACGCAAAACTTGCAACTCGATTTTCACCATCTTCAAAATATAATAATAATAATAAAGTTTATTGCAGGCAGGCAATTGGAGCAGATTAAATCCTTTAAGGATTGGTCTTCCATCTCTCCTTCGATTACATATAGAAAAATTACATAAAAAATACATGACAAAAATAACTATCCAAAATTAAAATTAGTAATTAAAAAAAATATTGTCTTAAGGAGGGATCAATATATTTTGCGGATTTAAAGAGTTTCTTATTAATAGTGCTAACTATGGTTTTTATTTGATAGTTTCCATGTGAAATGACCTGGTTTAATATGGCACTTTCAAGCTCGTTTATTAATTTATTAATTATTAAATTATTAAAATATCAAGTTCACGTGACATTGCTGTCGAATCTAGTTTTGATGACAATACAATGTTCCGGTATTTTGGCAATAAATATTGTATATAACAAATTAAAAATGCAGATAGAAAAGATGTGAATTTAGCAATACAAAGATGAACCTAAAATAAACATCCTTGTGTATTTGCCATGTTCAATTCATAAAGACAGAATAATTCCATCTAATATTGTATTCTTTATATCAGAGACGTTTCTTAGAACGAAATTGTGTTTGTTTGTTTTCCAGTATGTTTTTTACAAAATTAATAAAGAGAAATTCAAAAAAAATGCATCCGTTAAGGTAATCGTTTGGATAGTTCGCATGGTACCTACAAGCGAAATTGTATTGTATCTACAACCCGCTAGCAAAGTTAACAAGCTATATCTGCAATAATTTGAAATAGATCCTAAACTGTCAGCTGTAGAATCTATATCAAATGACAACTAAAGCTGTTATTTATTGTGTTTCTTTTTAACTAAAAAAATATAAGAACTTATTGAGCACCCCAGAACGACTTAATTCGTGTTTGACGAAATAGCTAAATGGTGACGATAACGGAACAATTAAATTAGATTAAGGTTATGTAATATTCACAATTGAATTTTGTTTTGGAGCGGTGGCCAGTTGACTAGCGATGAAATCACGTACCGGTACTTCAGAACTAGATTCAATTTCGTTTTGGCTCGACTATAATCACCGAACACAATATGAAATAGAGATTCGAGACATGTCAAGGTAGGCATTGACCGGATGTTTCAGTGACAGACCTATCGGAAATCCGCACGCCATTCTTTATATCTTTATCAAACATTCGATGTTCATTTCCGTTTGCATCTTACATTTAAACCAAACCGGCGTCGTCTTAAGCTTCATTTTAGTTGTCAATAAAGTCTATTGATAGAATAATTAATTATATTACTGCGGGTCGTTCTTAAGTTGATTATAAATTAATCGTAAAGTAACGCTCAGATTGAATTTTATTTACAATTTTGATAGGGTTGACGCGTAATGCATTTTTCATTTCGAGCTGCGTAAAAAGCTTGATAATACAAGGAGAATATACTTCACATACTTACTGGAAATGGGTTTTTGTATTTTTCAATAGGTACAATTTTTCTCCTTGCATTCCTCGACTTGGAAAAAATGTTTGTGCGCTTTTTTTCGGTGACTTAAAAGTTGAAAGTGTGCAATAGTCACTAACAATGAGCTCAACAGTCCAAAATTGCTAAAATGTCTTACCAGGACTTTTACATGGCGTGAGAGATGAGACATTTATGGTGGAAGTGACGAAACTGTTACGGAAATTTCGATAGTCAAAGAACGTTTCGCAAATTAAATTCTTTTAAAAAAATACTTTGTTTGTAGTATTAATGTTTGAAAAATCGTTAATTTTAAAATAAACAATAAAATTAGTGATGTTTGTACGGATTGTGAATATCAAAATTCACTATTTTTATTGCTTATTTTTAAAATAAAATATATTGCTGTGTATAAACATCTAAAATATAAGTATAATTGACTTTCAGTATTGTTTTGGTAAAAAAATTGGCAACCGCAAGTCTGCGTACATGTCACCCACGCATATAAATTAAATAAAAACATACCATAAATTGAATGAAAACATTCAAAATATAAAAAAAAATTCCAGACATCACATAAACTGAATTGAATATAATTGATTGTCATAAAAAGCCTCGACGTACAATAATAAAAACTACTACAGGCATAAATAAATGGTTGTCTGAATAAATCGACCAGCGCCGTAACCGCAGTCAGTCGTGTTCGTTTCGGTTAGTTTTTGTAGGTAGGCATACTACAAACAAATTAGTTGAATCGTGCTGAATTGAAACTAATATAAATTTAGGTTTTAGTCAACCAATTGTTTAACTGTGATTCGCGGAGACCCACAAATCTTAAACTATTGCAGAAAGGGCTCACCAGTACATACTTTTTTTAAACTTTAAAATCAAGCATGGAGATCTTAATGTTATCATTGAAGTATATTTCTAGCTTGAACAGATGGCTACGCCAATAATTGATCAAGGAATTCAAAGAATTTTCAGTCTTAATAAACTCTGACCTTTTTTGTTATTTTATTTCGATTCAGAATTCTGTTCTACTCGAGAAAACATGATCGGCAGTGCTATCTCTTTTTATTGTGATCCCAATATGTACACTTAAAGTCTAATATAACGTTTTTAAATATTTAAAAATTTGTGAAAAGGCTGTCATTACACAAAACGTCTGTAAATAAAATCTAAAAGAATACGAAAAATTAGTAAAATAATCGACGTAAGCACCTTTGCTCTGTGATTTTAGTTATATCGACAAAATTAAACTGCTGGCATGGTCATGAATTGGTTCGTTTACCCAATCGACGTCATTTGACGTCATGTCAATACAATAATGATTCCGGTTGTCGGATTTGAACTCGCAACGCTACCGCCACAGACGGCGTCTGCACGGAACCTCGGGCGCTTCCTGTTAAAACGTCAATGTGTACACAAACACGTTATATTGAAGACAAAACGAAATTGTTTCTTTTTTATTTCAAGCGAAAGAAAAAGAACATTATATAATATAAAATAATATATATGTTTATGTGTAGACTATATTTATATATCGTTCTTTCGCTTAAAAAAATGTCTTGGCGATAATACAAGGTAGCAAAAACCTCTGTCTATATATTAATACAATATAAAAGAAAATGTATCTATGCTACCTTTAATCACTGAACCAATTTGAAATATTATTTGACTGTTTTAAAGCATAGTTGGCGAAAAACATTGGTTATATTATATATTTTTACGCTACGACGAAAGAAAGATTCACAATGAGGAGAAATTATGTTAATACAGTAAAACCTGTGTACACTGACCACTTACGGTTCTCGATAAGAGTGGTCATTGTATGCAGGTGGTCAATGTACAGAGAATTTACGCCTTCAAATTCTGTTTCCTGGTTCCTAGAAATACTGGTCAATGTAGAGAGGTGGTCAAATTACAAAGGTGGTCATTTGTACAGGTTTTACTGTAATTACGAACTTGTATTTTTTAATAAAATACAGTGGACCCCCGGTAATCCGGCCCCTGTCTAATCCGGCACCCCCTGTAATCCGACATGGTCTATTATTTATAATTGAATATTTTTTTGACAATCTTCGCTAATGCATGATTGAACAAGTTCAGAGTACATATACATATATAACATATAGAAGCTTATCATTGGATCTGTAATTTGTCGGATTACAAGGTACTCTTTTGTAAAAAATTCTGCACTATAGGGGGGGGGTCTTAGGCAGTACTCTATAATCCGACAAATTCGATAGTTCGACACTGCCCTGCAAAATGTTTGTCGGATTACCGGGGGTCCACTGTACTCAAATCTTTTTCTTAATGTATTACAAGATTTGGGCCCTTTGAATATGTAACAATATATAGGGGCACTTTTTGATTGCTACTAAAGGGTTAAATTTCAATTTTGAAACGATTGCGAGATTTTTTTGTAATTAAATAGTTAAATAGTTTGATTGCGCATCACCCAAATCTTGTTACCAAAGCACGCTTATGACAAGTCAAGTATTCCGCCATAGAAGAGAACAATCCAACGTATATGAACGATAAAATATATCCTTAAAATTAAACGAAAGACTTTCTAAACGAGTTGCTTTGAGTCGATCGATGTAAGTCGCGGATTTATTTTCGGCTCATGTCAACGCAAGTGCATAAAGTGTGAATTATGCAGCCTGGGTTCACACTGATGAAGTCAAATTGAGACCGTATTAGCAGTATTATCTATTCTATTGTTTCTTCGTATATAAAGAGACGTGTTAAGCTGGGCGTTCACTAAAACATTTTATCAAACAAAAGCTCTATTCGACATGAACTTATAAAACGTTTTTTTTTTAATGAAACTTCTTTAGCGACGTGTGTGTTCGAAATTTTTTGTAACGCATAAGAGGAAATGAATGGTTACGTAAAAAAAGGGGAAAATAATGCCTTGAGTATGTCAAGCACTATTCTAATACACTAAACACTCTTTTTCATTCTTAGTTTTCAATTAGTTTCCTTAAAGTTCGTAATTAATAAATCTTTATTCATTTCTATACTATCTCAAATTTCAATAATTACACAACCTTCTGTGTTGGTCGGAGATTTTGAAACGCTACCTGTCTCGGTGTATCTTCGGCTTTAGGAGTGCACATCATAATACAGATAATACGAGCGGATTATACACTACCTCTAGACGCACTTAAAAAAGTAATTAATTAACTGTATTGTATTGACATAGACGCGAGCTTTCACTACCCTCCGAAAGGGGTATGCGTACTATCGAAACGAAGGATTTTCATTTAATCCGATTAACATTTGACAGTCGGAATATTCACAGCTTTGTGATGAAATATTGAGTTGTTTGTTTCGATTTAGTTACTTATCTTCTTGAATTGTTAAATTATACATTGTGCTTCAATTATACATTGTAAAAGGGATTAATGCAAATATTTGGAGAAATTTATATAACTCTTTTCTGTAAGACCAGTAATGGAAATTGTTCGTTATTGATAATTTTTTTCATTACTTAACAGTTTGTGTTGAGACCCAGCGGTGAGACGCGAGGTAGGCAAAAGACATATTGTGGGTGTGACCTTCTTTAGCTCTGTCTCTCTCTAATCATCCGCACGTTTCAATTTTTGGCTGGTGCCCACTACGAGGCTAAAAGATGCTATTGCAAGCGTGCCGCTATCAATTGTTTACTCTAATTTTTGGAAATATTTTGAAACTCTTCCGAAAAAGGAAGAGTCACTTTAGGTTTGTGATGGAACAGTTTTGTGAAATAAGTACGAATAAGGTCGTAGTGTGACATTGAAAACGCGTGTTTTCTTGGCACAATTAATTTTTCTAGTAAATCGTACATAAATTACAAAAGTAGTCCATTAAAGACCTAGATTTATAGAGAAAGAATTTTTGCAGAATGTTGACGAATAAGTCTACTGGAATCAGTTGACAGCCGAAGCTCTATTTTTGGCTTAAATTCAGAGCGTTCCGACAGCCTTAATCATTCACATCTATGCATAAAAAATATTCCTATAAAATAAAGTTGAAAACTCGGTTTTTGACTTTTCACCTATAAGCAGATAATACGTCATGATGCTCTTTTGTTACAAATGTTTATTCTTGACCGCGTATAAAGCGCCTTTCTAACCTTTTTTGCAATGCACACAACTTTGTCAATAAATTTATATAAAATATTATCGTAAACAATGCAATATTTCATACATTTTTTGTGTATTTTATGACAGATGTCAGTAAATTCTTTATAATCCAGATTTACATCTCCATTCTGCATGCATACATATTATGTATATCAGAGCTGCGAACTAGGGGGCATAAGCTGCTCTGCGCCATATGAGATATGATATGTGGCCACTGGTCAAGATTTATAGCTAACCAAACATAGTTCGCCCCGGCCGGCAACTAACAGAAGTTCTTAAATTGTTGTAGACCGTCGGAAACGGATTAAATCATCCCCCGTGCAATATGTGGGGCAAAATTATTTTGCAAATACTTTAAAACAAATTGCGAAATGTAAATGCATTTTCACTTACTAAAGCCTGAGACTAATTCTCACAGGGGTGTTTCATATACTCGATTCTCACATAGCGACGCGACAATCCGCGAGTGTAACTCTCTCCGAAACGTTGAGGTTTCTTGCATCGCGCTGCTCTAGAATTGCTGCATTTCGACACTGTGGAAAAAGAGAAAATACAATTTGACTATGGATTTTTATTTTATAAAATGAAAAAAGCAGCTTTTCTTTTGAGTTTCTACGTCAAGATTCCAAATTTTCTAATGAACACGTATCGTTATTTGGAAACAAGAATTATTGTACTTTTTCCATCTTACCTTGTCCATAATTTAATACATCGAGGAAATATTGCAAAATAAAGATATGATAAATCAAGACGTATAAAATTCATACGAAAATAAAAATGTAGGTACCTACATAATATGAAAAACATAAAACGAGAACAATGCAAATTATTAATTACTCATATTTAACAGAGCTTAAAGCTTTAAAAGCAAGCTTTTACATTTATTTTTTGACAGCCATTATTATTTTTTATTAAAGCCGTCTCTCTCTTTCTCACACACACAAACAAAACGACGTTAACCACTTATCATTCTTAAAGAGAAGCTCCCACAATTGCCTAGTTTTAGGATACAACTAGTTCTTGAGTTTATCGTTTAGAGAACATAAGTAGCAAGGTGAAGAATCTGCGTAGTAAGAAAAATGGAAAAGCGATCAGTAGCGGTGTGATTTATCATTATCTGTAGTCAATGGGGCGTCTTGACTATAGCGACGAGCAACTAAATGGACATATTCGTAGGACCACCCCTGTTTAAAACATAGATCCGTCCGACCCGAAACTGCGCAGAAATGACACTACTATCTTCTCTAAACGACTCTAAAACGACAATTTAATTTGTGGGCCAATGAAACGCATGGCAAACTTTCCTGCCTATAGCATATCTTTTTAAGGACAAATAAACATTTTTATTATGAAATAATGCACTCGTAGAGCCGGCAACTCATAAACCGAGAACTACATTCAGCACAAACACAAAAATCATGTGTATGGCTTAGAAACACTGACAGTCCTGTGAGACAAATTTGAGAGAATCTGCCGAGTGTGTTTTGAGGAAGAACTGGCTGTATTGAGTTTGAATCGAGTACTTTCGTCACCTTTGTATAATAAATTGAGAGTCTCAGCAGAAGCGTAGCATGCCTTG
Source organism: Venustoraphidia nigricollis (assembly GCA_034508555.1). Lineage (NCBI taxonomy): Eukaryota > Metazoa > Arthropoda > Insecta > Raphidioptera > Raphidiidae > Venustoraphidia > Venustoraphidia nigricollis. The sequence continues at coordinate 2,898,631 of JAVRKA010000047.1, forward strand.
GCGGGGCCCCGTATAAAAATTTGTTTGGGGGCCCTTCCCCCGTTGAAGTAAATGACTTAAACGGGGAAATCCCGCAGCCCGCGATAACCGATGCAGGGTGTTGCCAACTTTTGAACGCACGCTTTACGCGGGAAAAAAAGAAATTCCTTTTTTTGACTTTTGTCATTTCTGAAATAAAAAAAAATTGGGAAGTTTTTATTAATTTTTGCTTACGCACGTTGGGGGCCCCCGTGGCCCGGGGGCCTCGTATAATTGATACGGCGGTAGCTACGCCCCTGAGTCTCAGGTTTATAGGCAACATCGGTGGGCTATGTGTTTAGATGCTGCAGTCGCAGGCTGGTTCACCACCGCCTACTACAAATAAATCAAACTATTCTCATGTGTTTGTGTGTGAAGTATGCAGTTAGTCCTGGTCCTATCAACCCCACTCACAAACAGTAGGATAAACCGGCGATTGTTCTCTTAACTCTATTCGTCTACTACATACCCTACACTTACAATTCTACTGTATATTATTTATTTGCTGTTGTTGTTGAGTGACTTATTGAGTAATTTATAGTAAACGCTTTGATATTCTCTCAAAACACCTTGTGTGAAGTTATTACTTTAAGAGAAATGGAATACAATACTTATTGGCTGATTTAATGGTCCACGTTTTTAAAAAAAATGAAGGTCCTAAAGAAGCGGCATCTCGAAACGTTGATCACTAAAAAGTTGAGCAAATAAATCTTGTTAGTATTTTGTCTTGCATCATGTTTCCATTTTAAAGTAAATGTTTTGCAATCTCAATAAAGTATCCACACATTTGGAGAGTGCGAAAAATTCAAAAGTAAACATGCTTTAAACTAAAAGCAACTAAAAAAAACTCTTTTTGACTTAAATCGTTTTTTTTTTTTTTAATTAGTACACTAAATAAGCTCACAATTTTACATAGAAATCTTTCGAATCTAGATGCTGAATATTTCTTGGTCGTACTGGAATTTTACTTTCATTATAGTATGTAAAATATAATTCTCAACAAAGAAGTAGATGATATTTATAAAATTTTTCTTCGTGAAGTCTTTGATCCATGCCCTGTTATTATAAGCTTATTGCCAGAGGCTGTCTGTTCTCATTTAACCCCTTATACGATCCTTATTTGTTGAAATTCTTTTTTGGCAAACTAATAAAAGCCGATTTCAGTCGCACAAAAATTTAATATCCACATGAAATGAATAGTAACGCATCCGTGGATCGTGGAGGCGTCGTCGTGCCACGTTACTTTGTAGCGTTCGTTTGTTTTAACGCTACTTTGTAGCATTCGTTTGTTTTAACGCTACGCTTGCTACGCACACAGTTTATTTTGGTCGTATATTAAAAGTATATAGTATTGTTATTAAAACTTATTCACTCTATGCAAATGTTTTTATGACTGAAATTTATTGGAGAGGAAGAAATTTGTTTTTGTTATTCCGTTTTATCCTATTCCATTTAAATATACAGAGATATATGGCCTCAAGGCTAAACCACACACGTCGAATTTTAATCAAGTTCTCCATTTCTCTCAAGTCTCACCAATGAAAAGAACCCCAGCTGAATTAAAATTTCGCTGTGAAAACAATATATTCTCTTACTATTTAAGGTAGTTGTCGTGGTTAAGGCACACCGTCAGAAAATTATTAATTTTTTGTATACTTATTAAGGACATGATAATACAATTACCCTGAAAATTTGAAGTCGATCGACCGTATATAATCAGAGATAAATTCAATTAAAAATTGGATAATTAACATTGATTGTATACGATGTCTGTAGTTCTGAACCAGTTTCTTATTTATAAAAAAAGAACTAACTGTCAGAAACTTTCTAAAAACTGACAGTCTTTCAATGCATTTGTTATGAGTTTAAAAAAAATAAGAAAAAATGTTTTGACCGTCTAATTATTTATAAATAACGGTTTAAAATTCAACAATTTATAGAAAAGTATACATGCATATGAATACTGTATGGGTTACGTTTCCACGGGTACAGTCTTGCGTACAAATTATGGATCACTTAGCTACAAGGTAGTATACTTTTGTGGCGCGTATAATCTATAACTTTTTGACAATGTTGTACCACGACAACTACCTTAATGTATGTTCTATTTTTTGTTAAATTGTGTAAAAAACATTTTCAACAACGTTTTGTTTTGTTGCAGATGGAAGATGACGGCAACCATGGTAACGACGAAACCCGTTGTTTCATTTTATCAACGTTGGCTGGCCTCAACCGACCGCGTGTCCACTGCGTTCTATGCAACGACGAAATGTTGGTATTCGACAGATATCCACTGGTTGAGGGCACGTTTTTCCTCAGTCCCAGGCAGCACACGACAGGATGTGCCGAAGTAAGTGTTTTTCAAACAATATTATTTTCCTGGTGGATTTTGAATCCCTACTTCATAGCTAGCTGGGACTAGACCGCTACAGAACGAAAGCAAGTGGGCAGAATAAAGTGTCTTTGAAAGAATTCTACTTTAAATGTTTTTATTTATCAAAACAAACATTTTTTAAATAAGTTATCTAAAATAACAAAGAATTTTTAAATGAATCGATGAACTATTTAAATAGACTACACATTATTAACGAGTTATGTTACTATCGTATAGTACGTGCCATGGATCTAAAAGGCTCGGAAGTTAGATGCAAAATGGAGACTTGCGCAGGTACAGTCGGTTGGAAAATACAATCTCGTGCTATATTATTACTTTTAAATTTTTTAATTTTTCTTTAATCTAAAGGTCTAATTCCTTTCATAAAGTCATCCAAAAAATTATTTTTCGTGCTTGTCTATGCAAAACTGTATTAGGCATCTTTATCAATTAACAATGAAAGAAACAACTTAACAATAGCGTACTGGACTGTACTTTATGGCAGGAAAGTGACAATTGACAAGACAATCAGCGATAACCAATCACCGACGAGCGCACATTTAGTGCCGGTAACTTCCTTTCCCACAAAACAACCAAAATATGCATTTGCGACGCTGTTTGTGACTAACTTCAGAACCTTTTAGAACCGTGGCGAGTATTATAGTTAAGGAGATAGTTTATTCATGATAGGGCACTGAGTAAAGTGAATGACAGTGGGCGGAGTGGATATTTGACGTTCACATTACTACTTTCAAATCTCACACTTTTGATAAAACATAATTCAATTAATTCCCCATAATCCATGCTTATACCGATACGTGTCGTGGCTCCTAAACGGGAAATGGTTAATAATAAGTAAGCTAAAATAATGGTAATGAATGCCATATTTTTGTTAAACAGGTAAAAGTTGAAGGACGAATACAATACTTATCGGCAGTATGTTTGGCCTGCCTAGCAGCAGCCGACAGCAAACGTATAATTCGATGTCGTTTTTGTTCAACACAATGGAACGGTTCAAATCTCATTATTGGCACCATGTATTCGTATGACATATTCGCCGCGATGGCATGTTGTCCTGAGAGAAAATCCGTAAGTGTAACAATTTAGTCACTTGTATCACAGCTCTCAATAAGTAAATTAACTATCCATGAGTAATTTTGACTATCTTCTATAAAACTAGTATTCAATTATAATCAACACTATTGATAAAATACGTTATTTTATCTATATATGCAATATTGTAACGAGACTTCTTAAACGGGACTCCATAATGTTTATCTGTGTTTCCAGGCTGAGTTGGCTGAAACTCATGATCCAAACTTAAAATAAAGTGTTTTTTATACGGCTACAGATAAGATTTACGTCAAAACCGATATTAATACGAACGATACCTTTACTAACCTGGAAACTTAATAGGAAACCATAACGATAAGTGAAAATATTAATTGCTATAGCGGTGTTTTTTTTTTGTCTGTAGTGCAATTCGTGCTTGAAGCCTCTGTTGCATCCGCAGCAAGGACTGAACTTCTTCAGTGACTACAGTCACGTGTGTTCTTGCCCACACTGTCAGACATTAGATTCCCATTTCGTGAAGCCGCTCGCCTACTGCTACCAGCGTTTCAGTCCGGCGTTATATCAACAAAGGCCATAACCCATGCGCTCGTTAGGCGCAACCATTAGCAAAGCTGTACCGTCCGCACAACGCCCGCCGATCGCGCCATTTTTCAACATTGACTTGTGGCAGGGCTTAGCACGAAGGCTGCGCCAACCGGAAGACAGAAAATTTCTCGAAGATCTGTGGCGGTTGTGCGTCGAAGATTCCGCTTCGACGTCATCTCCGCCGTCACAGACGACAGTTCCTCCGGATCAGAGGCCGAGTGCGTCGCAACCCCAACAGAACAAAGAACAAGATAGGGGTTTGCTTTGGCAGCAGCTTGCAGGCTTGTGTTTAGATGACATTTTGCCAATTAATAAGTTACATTCAATCGCCAATTTGAAAACAAGATAGACTTTTAATTGTGATCGACAAGAGGCAGTGCAGACGTGTTTTTAATTTTTTATTTTAGAATTTTTTATTAATTTATTTTTTTAATATAAATAATTAGTTGTTGTAATTTTGTATTTTTAATTATTGTTGGTTATATTTTCCATATTATTACATATTTTCCATGTTTTATGCATTTCTTTGATCGTTTATTTTATGGTTAACTTTGATTAATATAATTTTTATTACTTTGATGCTTCTATTCGGTTTTTGTGATGATATATCGGCTAAGAGGCATAATTTACGCTAAATACATTACACATTCGAATTTAAAAATTTGTAAATTATCGATAAGCGGTTTTCAATTTTCTACATTTTATACTTATTAGTGTAAAAATTAAATTTTAAGAAGTTAGTATAAGTTGATGATATTATAATTGGAGTATGTTATCCAATTTTGTGAAAATCACTGTTTTTGCTAAAGTGGAATTTTTTATATTGAAATAAATTTAATAAATACAACACAAATGTGTGTATACTTCCAAAATAAATTTTATAGTTGTAAGAAGTTTATTAAATAATTATTTCTAAAAATAAATAATTGAAAATATTTGGACACTTTTAGTGCTTCTGATCTACTTTAAACAACAGTCAGCCCTTTGAGAAAGGGCAGCAATAAATGACATTAAATAATTAATGATCCACTCATGAATTGATAGCGCTCTAAGTATTTATATACATTGTAACTGGAACCAAAGTAAATATTTATCTTTACATTGAAACGAATATTTATTGGAAATTTTAAGCACAGTGTTAATTAATTATTGATTAGTAAATATTGCAGACATCCAAGCTACATCATAAAGTCAGAATTCATATAAAAAACTTTACTTATTACCTCAAATATATACTCTTATCAAATATATTTGAACTGAAATAATTGAGCCGTTTTTAATGAAAGTACACAAATTCGTAAGGTGAAACATCTTGTATTATTTTTGAGGTAAATATTGATTGTTGAAAAGAAGAAAAGTTTCTTAGAAATTATTTGAAGTTGTGTATTTAAAAATACTAATATATATTACGCCTCACGGAGCTCATATTATTAAACTTTAAGATTCTTAAAAGATGAGTTATTTTACCTCAAGAATAAAGCCTTCTTCTGTATGTTTAATATGTGACTGATTCTATAAAAAACATACAAAAAAGTATGAGACACATCGCACTTTAAATGGAAAAAATAGTAAGTTTTAAATATATTATCTGAAGAACAGATACTACCTGTGTTTATTTTTATTTTTATTCTGTGTGCAAAGTTAATTTACACTCCCGTCAGCAACATTTTGCAATTTTATTGTGAATTGATTTTAACATTTTTTATATATTCGTTTTTGTACAGTTAAATATTTACTGAAGGTTATTGTACATTTTATAAGTGATGTGATTTACTAAAGTATGAACCGAATAAATGTGCTATACAAAATGATGTGTTGTGAATTTTTTAATACAGTGATTTTGTAAAGACAGATTTTAAGTATTATTGTGATGTATTATTTCCAAAGGAATGATACCTTGAACATTTACATTTCTTATTGTAAGTAACGAATAAAATTTGTGCATCAAGCAGCCAACAAAGCTGTGTTGAATGATTGTGATAGATTGGAAATGAATGCTCATGTGTTGGTCAATCCATTTCAGTTTATCCTTCAAGCTAAATGCTTTCTTTCTGTTGATTTTAACATGTTAACTGCTAAAGTATTTTATATTTACGACATCGCTCGACTTGGGTTTGTCCAAAGGTGTAAATACAGCAAAGCAAAACTCGTTAACAATCTTCAATTAGAGGATTGCACGTGTATTAAAAAAACTTTAAGCAGCTTCTGTGTTAAAACACATTAAGTATATGTTATTTTATTAATATTTTAGTCATAATAATTATGAAAAATGTGATATTCATTTTAGCTATTTTTATGTTAGTAAATTTTTGTTTGGCCCTTTTGAAAACACTGGCCTGAAGGATTAATGAACATGTGATTTAGAAAACATAATATACTATCCATCTTCTATCACAATCCGAATTAATATTTCTCTTTCCTGTAGTAATAATAATAATAATCATAATGGCATTCAGTGTGTAAGATTTATTCTTATTTTTAAATATAAAAAAAACTAAATTTATATATTAAAAGGCTCGTGGAACTTTGCCATCAAAATTTCTATATAGCTCAAATCTTGTTATTTAAATTGATACACAAAACAGAGCTTTGTGAAATTGATGATTTTACAGTCAATGATTTATGTTGAAATATTTTCGTATATTGACGTTTTTGTGTTTGACTAGAATGCCAAATTTTTAAACTTGCATACTGAATAGCATTCACCCAGGAAACCTATTCATTTCCATTAATTGTCATCGCTAAAAAGATTCACATTTTCATTGTATAAATGCTAAGAATGATTGAGAAAAAGTCTTTATTTTTCTTTGTTAATTTTAAATGTTATTTGCATAGTTAATGTGATTTTTGTAACAAAAAATATTTCAGGGAACTGAGATGCGAGTATAAATTCGGGTACCTAGCACGTTCGATCAAACTTGATTTTAATTGGTCAGATCAACGTGCACGATTTGTTTTTTGAAGAGTCAGTACAACAGAAAAATCTTAGAACTGCATATCTTATTTATGTTGTGATGTACTTCAAAGATTAATTTTGTTATTGTAATTTATAATAAAATAATGATCCTCTATATTATGTGGATTCTAAAAATACTAGATTAATTTTTATTACTTTTTTTTTTGTTTTAAGATTTTAAATTCATCAAATGAATATTTATGTAGACAATAATTTATTTGTTATCAGATTTTTATCAAAACAACGATTAGTTCAATATGATTTGTTTCATTAGTTAATTTAAATACCTACCCAGGCTGATTCTTTTTTTAATTTCTGGTCTCCATTTAAATTTGGCAATGAAACAATATTATAGTATTACCAAACTTTCATATTGTTTGGAGTTATTCACATAATTTTTCCACAAATATATATTGATTATAAATCATATTATTTGTATATTCAGATCTACAGAAAAAATACGTAACCATTTAGTTGCCAAATATAAATGAAGCAGTAATTCAGCGATAAAACTTTTAATGCATATTTGTGAAAAAAATATGTAGGTATGTGTTTTTTAAACGGTTAACTTTTGTTGCCACTTCTCTCAGAACAAATAATAATAGTGCAAATTCACTCTCCTACAAATGTTTGAAGTACTCTATTATTCATTAAATGAATACAAATATTTATACTGAAAATATCCATATAAGAATATATCATAGCTGTGAAATATAAAATACAGTTTATCAATAGTAAATTTTTATTTAAAGTACAAATTACATGCAAATCCACAGTACCACTGCAGCAGTTAACGGTTAAGATTTTTAATTTATTATCAAATGTACTTGTAATAGAAAAATTTTCAATAAACTTATTGCTTTACGTGTGTTGCGTTTAAATTTTTATACGATTAACGACACCATTCAAGTGAGAACTTAAAAATACATACAAAATAGAATTTTATTGACTATTGTTTGTTAATAATAATTATTATAGAGCGAAGTACACATTTAAATAGGCAAATAATCTTATCTATCGTTGTTCTTATTTAAAGGAATCAAAGTTGGGTTTGGTTTGCAGTGGCTATAGCAAATACAATTTTTAGTTTAATTTTTGGAGAAAGTGGCAAATCTAATCAATCCAAAAAATAAATATATATGTAGTAAAATTGCTTCAAGTACAAACCGTTCGTTACTTTTGCAAATTTTATATAAATATGAAAACCTTTAAGCAATGTTACATATAAAAATACCTTATAAAAAAAGTCTTCAAATGCAATATATTTGATAAATATTGTATACTTGCAATAGCTTTTGTTTTCTGAAAACTCACACAATCGGCTAGCGAATTGAATAACCGGCATCCAATATTGCGTTCCTGTCACTAGCTTACAATTAACATGTATACTTAACTATCTATCTATCTAAATCCGCATTTATATACTTTTCAGTTCATCTGCTTATTCTCCCTCTACCTACCTACCTATGCGTGTAATTAATTATTAACATAGGTATGTATTATATATATATCGGTGTGCGTTAGATAAAAATACGATTGGATGGGCTGAATGATGCATCAATATTGTTTTTTTGAGATTCACGTGAATGAATTTAAAAGATTGCTTCATTTATCATCGCTCCTTCATATTACCTACATAATTAGTAATAAGGAACCAATAACTAATCATACATTTGTGCTAGTTAGGATTTTAATTAAACTAAACATGTAGATGTATAAATTTGTTTATAAACCTATTGTCTTTTAACCCGGTATTCAACAAAACTGTTTATTGTGGTTAATGTTGTATTTTTTATATATAATATATATTATATTAAAGAAAGAAAAAAAAACGCTGAAAATCGAAAAATTTGCCGTTATTCGGTTTTTGATCTCTCCTAGTTAATTTTTGTTGGACTTCGAAATCCAGTGTTATATTTTTAGGGATCGTTACTATTTAAAAGAAAATCACGTTTTGTACGATATAAACACAATGTATAGTTGGCCTAGATACCTTGCATTATAATTTTCAATTTATAAGTAATTGATTTAATTGAAAACTTTACTACTACTAACTATAATAAACTTTTTAAATTATGTATATATCTCATAATATTATAAATATTATTGATAAATTTATTAAGTTTAGGATTTATACTATTCGATGTCGATTTTTATCTTAGAAAATAAGGATTAATGATGTTTCTTTTTAATTCTTTGTTTAACAAGAATTATTATAAACAGAAATTATAACGATTTCGGTTTTTGAGTCAGAGTAGATTTACCACGTTTTTACACCCGGACATATCGTTTTTTCTTTTAATAATTCATGAAAAAATAAAATCTTTGTATTTCTAGATTGTAAACTTAATAACGAACATACACTCTTGCACTTCTCTGAAATTATTTCTTCCACCAGAAAAAAAGAAAAAGATATCTCAAATTAGAGGGAAAATGTTTGTCGGTAAAGATCAATGATGAGGGCGTGATGAAATGTTGCAGACAAAATTTTCAGAATTGGTTCTAGACAGCTGGTGTAAGTGACAAAATATTCCGTGTATGCCAAGTAAACTTAAAATATTCCATATAGAAAACAATAGTTTTCTTTGTATATTTTTACAACCAGAATAGTGGCCTTACGACAATTTTGAGCCATAATTAGTTACATTTTCCTAAAATTCTTTGTAAGTTTTCATTATCCCGAAATAATATTATGTAAGTTTATAATTGATGACGTTTTCTAGACAATGATGATGATAAAAATGTATCCCATGTAGCTTATTTTTTCATCCAGGGCTAACCGAATATTATATAAATGTATATGAATCCAGCTCACCAGCTTTCACTTGATGATTTTTTTCTAATGGTCAATATTAATTGTCTAACACCAGTTGCATAGAGCCAGCTTAATTTAAATGAACAAAAAACTAATATTTGCTGATAAATCTTAAACATATTTTAATGGCAACACTTCTTAACATGGTGGTAAATCTACAAACGCGTCGTTTTGATTGGTGTCAACTGACGATTGTTTCATTTTCGTCAGTGTGCTGGTGGTGCGGACCAATAACGGACATTATTTAAACAAATACACTACTTTATGTGCAAAGTTTTTAATTACAGTAATGTCTTTGTGAATTGTTATAACCGAAGATATCTTTGTGTTTAAATTGGTGTTATTTCGGAAATAATTTTAAAACAGCGCGACATTAAAACTTGATAATGTTCTTTTTTTGTGTAATTTCGAAATTTTTACGAAAGTGTAACGAGTGTTATCAAAATAAATCATAAAAAACTGCCTACGATAATAATAATGATATCCTAATATGACGGCGCGTTATTTGATTCATGTTAAATTGTGATTCTAGTAATTCTTATACAGTTATTTTCTTGGGACGGGAGCTAAACAAATACCTATTATAATTAATAAGTTAGGCGATCTAATGATACAACTTATTACGGTCAAAGAAATTCTAGTGGCCATTTTCTAGCTTAGGTTATTAAAGCTCGTCGCGATATCAGCTACCCTGTTATGAATATCTAAAATAATTTTGTGACTTCAGTAGCGGCAACACAACGTTGTGTTAAATTACAATCGGCCACCAAATATTAAGCAGTGCCTGTACCAGAAAGCGGCCATCAAATTTCGACAATGTACGTATTTATTTTCCGACTCTTTTTTTCTAATTTTAATGTTTCAGACATGTATTATTAATTTTTGAGAATTTTGTAATCACTTACTCAAATTGTTCTAAAAATAAAAATAAAGCAATACAAACGTCATTAAATCATTTTCGAAAATTTTATTTTAGTATATAGTTTCACAAATCATTTTTTTAATCAGAGTTTTGGTGTTCGTGTTGTTTTTTTACGAATTTACATTGAAACAACTTCACTTTCTAAACTGCTTTTAGTATAAATATATTTCATTCACAAAATATTACAGCAGTCAAATTAATATTTCTTAGCCCACTGAAGAATTCTTTACGGGCTTTATATTAAAATATAAAACATAAATCTAATTTCTGTACTTTGTTCAAAACCTTTTGAAACCATTAAGAATATAAATAACAAAATTTATCAATAAAAAAATCATTTCCTTATTTCCGTTTTTAGACATTTCTATATGTCGTTGCGACTTGTCAAATTACTGCCTCTCTTAATGGCTCATGGAGCTTTCTTCTACCAGCAGTGAAAAAAAAGGCAACTTTACATACAAGTTGTATCCCCAGAATGCATGTCGGTCAGGATTCAGGAATGGAAATTTTACGTGGAGTTTTATTTCTCTTGCACTGTAGATTATAGACGCTCAACAACTGAAGTCAGCGTTCCCTACACATTTATGATTGAACTCGAGGTGTTTGCATAAACTGATTAATAATTCTTGAACTAGCGGATATTAAAAAGAACCTATGTTTTCCTAAATGCATTTACTTCATCGCAACCAGCCAGTAATTGTTTTAATTTTTTGACGAATCATTAGATCGCTGTCATTAGTGCAGTAGCAATGCATTTTGTGTAAATTATCTTTGATAATGTTTAATGATCACTCGATAATCTCATTTTATATTACCTAATATTAATAAATTAAATAAAGGCTGTCTTTGCACAACATTTAAAAGCAGGCACAATCAGGGTATGAAACGTGGTCCTGTTAAAAGTTTGAGTTGAAGTGGCGGATTAAATGATGAACGGCACTACATAAAGTTTTACATGGAATCTAATAAGCAATATGAAATTGTCATCTATATGTGTTCTAAACCAAAACTTCTGAAATGCTCAGACTCACAAACCAGTCCTAAGTATTTCATTTTAGACCAGCAGTTTTTTATTAAACATTAAATTACACGCTTCATAATAATACCTAATTATTTTGAAATTATGCCATTGAATTAAACGTACTACGGTTCAACTCGTTCGAGTAGTATAATTTTAATTGTTTAATAAAAATAATCAAGAAATTTTATAAATTTCATAATAGCTTATCCATTTATTAGTTAGAGTTAGTCTCAGATATATTTTAAAACAGATGTGTAAGTATCTTATTTTATACAAATGACATTTTTGTTTGTATCTGCTTTTGTTTCATAAACAAAAACACTCTGCCGACGAAACAGTGTATATTTGCTAATAAATTCGTTGTGATATCCCTTGAAATGATTACATTTCTCCAATTTCAACTTTCGGCTTGTATTTTATCAATCCAAGTTATAAAAATCTTTCAGTAAATAGTTCACTGTCCTCTATTTTCAAAATTTTAAACTTTCGGAGTAATAGAGGGCAGAGACGCTTAAAAAATATCTCTTATCTTTGAAACTATTAAGTCTAAAATTTTGGAAATAATCATACATATAAAGATTACACGAAAATGATGTACGGAACCCTTGGCGTATGAATTACGTTCCCCGGTTTTTTTTAACAATTTGTCGTAGTTTTAAATGAATTGAAAATAAGGTGGATTATCTTTTTAAAGGGTCAAAACGAACTGTTTAGTTTCAACAAGAAATCAATAATTATTTTAATTCGGATATTTTACTTTTTGAAATCTAAAAATGTGCTCAAAATTAATAACTTCATAAAATGATAGAAGACTGAATTGCCAAAGTAAATTATTCAGCAATAAGTAAAATTTCTAAGATGATTCATGTATTACTTTGTCTGGTTGTGTGATTTGTGAATAAACAACAATAAATCAATATTAAATTTGTCGGTAATAAGGTTACAAGAATATGTCATTTTTGTATTGAAACATTTTTTATAAAAGAGAAAATTTATTATGTATACATTTTGTATAATTGATATTTTATATTTGAATACTTAAAAGGTGAATTAGCTTACGAAGCTAAAAAATACTGCAAGTAGATAATAAATACATTATATAATATTCAATAGATGACTATATTATAATATAACGAATCACATTTTATATTAAAAAATATATATATTATGCTTTTGAATGAATGCTAATATACCACACATACTGAAGTAATTTATAAGGGCACTATGGGATCATCAGTGGCAATTTTTCGAATTGAATATGTCGATAACATAAAAACGGCTGTTGATTCTACCAGTTAAAATATTAAATTTTCAAAATAATTCTGACAACAATACGATTGACAAAATAGTTTTAAACAAAACTGTTTTAATAATTATATTTTTAATTGAAAATACGTTTTAACACAATATAGGGTAAACGCTATAGTTATTGGCACCTTAAGGATTTTTTTTTAAATTTTGCTTCCCTGAGTTCAGAGTTTTTATATTTATGAAACTTTTGAAGTGCCATTGAATACAGAAAAGTTTAACAATTTCAATTAAACATGAATTAACTGCTTTAAATGTTTAATGATTTTTTTATTTGCATTTTATTTTGAAATTTAAGAAAATACAGTTATTGGCACATTTTTATATAGTTATTAGCATACACTTTTGCAGTTATTGGCACAGTATATTTTGCTGGATTTGTCCTCAGTTTCTAGTATTGATTTTAGCTTTAAGTCTAGATTTAAAGCTAAATGTCATACCAGAAACGGAGCACTAGGTAGTTAGGTTTTAAATGAAATTCAAAATATGGATATAGGTACTTAAATGTTTTATTGAAATCAGTAGGTACTACACATACTAGTTATCTTTGTAAAACATATTTACTAAATTTAGTAAATCATCTGTGTCTACAGAGTCTTCAGATTCGGCAGTTACTTTGTAGCACCTGTGACAAAGAAACATGTCTTCCTCCTCTTCAGGAATGTGCTGTGTATGGGTTGACGGTACACAGGAATCATGAAAATATTTACCACAATTACTGCATTCTAATAATAGTCTCTTTACTAAGACCATGTTATTACAGATAGAGCAGATTTTTTTGTTTGTATTTACTTTAGAAACCAAATTCTTTTTATTAGCTTTTGCATCATTTTTAGATTTTTTCATTCGTTTTAATTTTTCTTGCTTATTTTCGTCCACTTTTTTCATCTTAAGTATTTTTGTTTCTTCTCTTTTCCTTTTCCTTTCTATTTTTTCTTGTTCCATTTTCTTTTTATCGTCTTCTTTTTTTTCGTATATATCTTTCCATTCTTGTGAGGAGATCACAAAAGGAACTCTAGCTATTTGTCTCTTTCCTTTTCTCTTGGGTGTTTCAGGCCATAGAAGAAAATCGTCTAAATCATTTTTGTCTAATTTCTGTGGGGTTTGATCGCCCTTTTGAAGTATTTCATTTTGACATAAACTGTTATTTTCTAGCTCTATTTCGTTTTCCGATATGGAGTTAGAATTTTGATTCTCAAAACTTTCAGTAAACTGTTCTCTATCACTATTACAGTCATTAAACATACTGTTATCAAAAGCCTTAAGCTGATTTTGATTTTCAACATTCACAGAATTTGGACTTACATCATTATTTATATCGCTACAAATTTCAGTGTTATTTGCAATTTTTTTTGTATTTTTAAATTCTTTCCAAAGATTAAATATAGGTAATATTATATTCATTACTCCCGTCATTGCTTTGGTTTAATGTTTCAAATTGTAGGATTAAATCCTGTCCTACAATCTCAGAAAACTTTTTGTAGGTAATTGTTTGAGTATTATCTGAGTTTTCATAAGCGTCATGTTCAATTGGGATTTTATTAAGAGGCAATGGATTTTTACCTAAACATTTAGAATAATCAACAGCGTCTTTATTCCAAGGGTAGAGTCCACAGCCTCTAAATCCATTTTTTAAAGTCACAGGATTAATTACACTCTCCAACGCTAATTTTAAAATAGGGGCAAAATCTTTTTTTGTTATAACTTGACCTGGATATTCATAACTCCATTTTGAAATGGCTAATTTCCAAGCAGATTTTATTGGTCGGAATGCGGCTACATCCGCAGGTTGTAGAATTCGTGTGGCATTAGGATACAGGGCTATTAAAATTATTTGCAAATCGGTGCACAATTTACTTAATTCGTACGTCAGATGGGTTTTATGTCCATCAACAAATAATAAAACGGGGAATTCGATATTTTTTTTTTTTAAATAGGGATGAAAAGAATTTGCAATATATTCAAAAAATACTTCGGCCTTCATCCATCCAGATTCACTGTGGCCAATACACCATTCATTTGGTACAGAATTTATGATATCCTTTGGCAACCTTTGATATGGATAAATAACCATCGGGGGACACATGTTTCCATTCGCAGAAAAGGTGAACATGACTGTAATAGTTTGTTTATCGGGTCCCATTTGAACCTCGTACACATTTTTTGACCCTCGTGGTGCCAGAACTTTGTCATTTTTTGGGCACAATTGAAAACCTGTCTCATCCCCATTGAAAATACGGCTTGAATCTTTTAAAACATCAGTGAAATTATTTTCGCTCAAGTAATCTGTTATGTCATCAAACCATTTTTTAATATCGCGTTCAGAAACACAAGAGCTAGCGTTTGTCACGGCTTCACTTGTACGTTGCGATATTTCTGGGTGACGACGCAAAAAGGCTTTATACCAGCCACGACCTGGCAAATTATTTTTAAATGGATTTTGTCTTTTATTGATTTGCAAATAATTTTGCACAGATAATTGAATGTCACCCTTTCTTCTGGGAAACCCCTTTCTGTGGCATTCAAAAATCCACCTTACAAGGGTATTCTCCTCTTCTGTCGTAAGAATAGGAGCTGGGCCGGGCGTTGCGTTAAAATTATTTCTATTTTTTAATCGAAACTGTAGTGTTGACCTGGGGACCCCAAATAATTTTGATGCTCTCTTTATGGACACACCGGTGTCTACAGCATTTAAAGCGTTATTTAAATTCTCATCTGAGTATTGTTTCCTTTTTTCAGCCATTTCTAGTGTCCTGTAAATGACATTTACAATTATTGGCATCACACTGACATAGTTATTGGCATCGGTGCCATTAATTGTATAGACAGTAAATATAAAAGTGTTATGTATAGTTATCGGTTTCTCATAAGTTACTTTATTTACAAGCAAAGTTTTTAAACACAATAGTACGAAACAGTTATTGGCACGGGGTGCCAACGAACTGAATTTTAGAAAAAAAATGTTTCTATTATTGGCATACCGGAAATAATGAAAAATAACCAGTTTAAATGAAAATAAACATACATTACCTTAATCAGTAATTCAGTAATATGCCAGTAAAACTCACACATTCAAGTTTCTCAAAAAATATAACGTACTTACAGACTCTTTTTCAACAAACGACCTTACTCACTTTCACATATAAAATGCCGACAGTGCTAGTGGCGGTAAAGTCCCGATGAAAAAAAATATTTTTATGCTGGTTGTGCCATCTACTATCGTAAATCAAAACTAGAATCGAATATATAAACCTGTAGCTAGGTGATGGTTATAAACATTTTGATATATCTGTCTTACAAACCTTATTTTAGGGAAACGAAATATACAGTGCCAATAACTATAGCTATGCCAACGACTGTAGCGTTTACCCTACATATAAAGATTATAATCCTGTAGTAAAGATAAAAATTGATTCATTGGCAATCGGTATGTATAATGAAATCCAGTTTCTAATAATTCTCTATCAACTCCATAAAAACACGTTTACTTTTTTAATCATCCATTTTATATCGTAAACTATTACCTTGACCATCTAACAAGGAAGTGAATTGTATGTAAACTAGAGTAGTGTCTATTTTTCGCTGCAACAGGAATATTGTAGCATTAGTCTAAGTTTAGTTTATTCGACTGTCGAAACTTTGTTTTTTGTCAATCAATTTCTAAGATTTTGATCACAGCCGTGTTAAGCACAGGCTATCTCCGCCCATAATTACACTACACGACTGATAAACAATTTAATGAATCAGAGCTCGTCAGAACATCGCGGTTGCTTAAACACGACGAGTGATGTTTTATTAAGCTGTGCTTTGGCTCTCTATGAGCGAAATAAATAAAGCGACTTAAATTTGAAATCTAAATAAAAACGAGTCAGTCCCCCGTTATCAAACTATTGTAATTCTTGATTTAGTTTTCACGCCGTCGTTTTCTACTCTAACGAAAAACGACTGGGTAATTCATGCGCCCTCTTGTAATTTGAAATAAATATAATTACTTTTGTACTGTATGTGGTATATTACAAAATACAAGTAATTGCGTTTATTATTTTTCTTAAATAAATGGTAATATGCATTTATAATATTATATGTGTACTGCTTTTTGTTAAATACTATATTTGTTACAAAACGCAATTTTTACTTCATCAGAATTGTATTACAGAAATTGTTGATGAGTCCGAATTCGCTGTTGAAAATAAACACTAATAAATTTAAATAATTTTAAACACCGCTTTTAGCAACAGAATTACTGGTGCTTTGATGACGTAAAAATAGTGTTTATAGTATATTATTAATTAACATAAATTTGTGAATCCCCTTTACCAGACCAACCTATAGTCCTCAGACAGACTGTACTATATTTGTATAATAGAAAATATTTCGATAAGAATATCAAGGGCCTTATTGTATTTTTGGCTGTCATTTTCTAAATATTGTAAGCGATTGTAAAATTAAATTCTAAGCTGAACTAAATTTGAAAATATGCGCAAATACGAAAAAAAACAGTCCTAATTTGTATAACCGACTTTGAATTAGCGCACGAAAAGTTTACTTACCTACTGTAATTCGATTAATTCATAAACAATTAAATCGTTTCTAAATAATATATGGTATACTTACAAAAATTAAATATTTTGAAAGGAAAATATAAATTTTCCAGCGATATTGTATAAAAAAGTTTTTAATATTTTATATTTTTCTAAAATGAAGCTAATCTGGATATTGGATTTGAAATTGGTATTAACTTTATAAAAAACAAATTATTTTTTCAAAATTTATCTGTGGTTGTAAAAATTTTCAATGGAAAAAATTAAGAAAGACTGAAGTTTCCTTTTCAATAATAATTGGTCTATCTATATTTGTGTGTATGTAAAAAAAATTGTAGTGATCTAAGAACTCAAAAATCAATATTTTTTGAATTTTATACAAAATCGGAATTTGTACTAATGCTCAATAGCTCTAAGCGTTGTTCTCATTGTGTGGTTAAAATTGTAAGTACATACATACACCATAAATTACATTTTTTTTTTTTTTGATAATGCGATACGACATTTTGTTTTCCGAATTTAGAATTGATGAGTACTAAGCACTGAACAATTAACATGTTTCTAAAGCAAAAAGGATTCTAATATATTACTCAACATGCAAAATTGATTCCTTTTAAACAATCATTATTTTGAAGTACTTTGATTATGAAAAAGTTAAGACTCCTACTAGATTTAAGTAATTTTAATATTTTTCAAATAAATGTACCTAAGACTCACATTCGGTATTGAGTGGCAATATTATTTTCAAAATCAAGTACGGTCAGTTCCATTTGTTGAGCAACATATTTAATTCTTATAAATAAGTGTATAGATTTTTTCCTTGTAAGAATACGAATATATAATAATAATGATGATTATTGATACATATTTTCATCGTGCAAAAAATTATGTACATAAATTATTTTATTTAGATATAGTCATTTTTAGAATTTTCGTTCATATTGAATACGTGAGCTGAGATGCCTATTGGAGAAAAAGGAAGTTAATTTGTAATTTTCTATGAAAATAAGTAACATTTTCTACAATTGATATTATTAAATTAGTTATAAAATTAAAACATAATGATTGGAAAGTAATATTATTGAACAAAATATAGTCAGTAGCCATGTTATTTATGTATAATAATATGTAGCTTTAAGCATAAAAGGACTTCACAGCGCGTTGTATGCTGTTTATGTATTTTTGTAATTTAGGTTGGTTGTCTGATAAATTGGGGTTCCATTTTGTTTTTTAATTTTTAAAATGTGAGGCTGAGATTCTGGTTTATTGTACTATTTTATTGTTGCTTTTTGGTCATATTTTTTCAACTTAAATATTTATGTTCCACTTTATATACAATATTTAATTATTTGACATTTTAATTGAGAGATTTATTTTTCATAATGAGGTGTAACATTATCAAAAGTTAAATTTGAACAGTAATTGCAAGTAATTTCATTTTGTTTAATATTCTATTACTGTTGGTAGAGTCAATATTATTAATTATCAAAAGTTACTGTTTTTGCACAATTTTTACAGATTCTCAGTTTCACATAAATACCCTACCAAAGTACAAATTTTTTAATATTGTTGTTATGTGTGTTAAAGAGAATTTGGCGTAGTTTTGTTCTTATTAACAATTGAAAATCATTTGTAATATCAACACAGTAGGTGCTAATAGTTCTTTGAAAACCAATTTTAATTTCTGTTTTCATTAAAGAAATTCACAGAAATTTACTAAATTTATGTAGGTAATTTTTGCATCGAAACAAAACTATCTCAAATTGAAACTGACATCATGTAGGAATTAATTGTAGATTAATTTTAAGAATATTTTAAATTTGTAAACGAATTAGCTGGCATGCTCCCTTGCTCTTTTCAATTAATAATAATGTACGTAGTTGTCGCTGTCTACTACAAAATAAACTTTAACAAGCACAAAATACTGAAACATTAAAATATAAATCTTAAATCATTGTTGGCATAAAATTATTTCCGCCAAAACAATTTCTGATAATAAACTATTTGCTTCATTGACACGAAACAGTCAGGAAAAAAGAAACTGAAAGAAAATTGTGTTGAGTCTATTCAGTAATTGTTTTTTTTGTCATTTGTTAAAAATAAAATACATTTGTCATCTGTTCATATCAGAAAATTGAAACAGAATCAATGAAGATATAAAATAACAATGGCTGATTTAAATTTATTAGAATATAAAAGATTGAAAAATGATACTGTTAACTCGTTATGAAATTCACAATATACGCCATACCGTCAGCGGCAACTTTTTGAAGCGAGACCTTTTTCGTACGTTACGCATTCGACTACTGGGGAGTAAAATGAAAAAAAGTCATGCGTCACCGTTAACTGCGCACACGTTCAATTCACACTTGCTTAGCTAGTGCGCTGATTCAAATCATTAAATGCACACACGCTTCGCTTCTGTCAAGCGTCTCCCGACGCCAACCGTTTTTTCTTTGTCGGTTTTTTCAAAAGTTGCGTCAAGATATTTTTGTCCGTGACAGTCGTAACTAGTGTCATCAGCAGTCTGGACAAAATCGTGATTTCTCTCCCCCAAAAATATAATTCTTTACTCAACACCTACTACGAATCAGTTACAGTGGCCCTGATATGGGTTTCTTTTAGCTACGGTGCTTGTCATAAAAATTCATAACTTGATTCAATTTTATCCAGTGTCATTTTTCGATAAACAGTTTGTGTTGACGTGAGCTATTATTATACTGATCAATGTTAAATACACATATGTATATGATTTTGTTAATGTGTGACATTTTTTACAATAGTTTATGTGGTATGACTGAATGATGGATACTATAGTTTTATGGTAGTGTATGCCTGCAAATTTGATATCAATATATTATAATGAATCGAGCTTTCTGATGGCTTTTTATAATGTGTAATAATATTATGTACCATTATGGAAAACTTAAAATTTTAATATACATAATAAATACACCTTTATCATATTTGATAATGGAACGCTTGTGTTTTTTATTTTAATCCAACTATGATACTTATATAAAATTATATTACACGTAAGAATTAAGTACCTATTCTCAGATATTAAAACACAAAAGGTGAGTTTTTGGCAATTGTGAAAGATCGACACTGTTTCTATAGCGTTGCTTTAGTGTTTTTTTTAACAAAATTGAAAAAATCCTTCAGACCCTTTTCAAATTCGCTATGTTTTGTATCAATGATAGTGGCGTTCTAATATTTTTCTGGAAAAACTAGAATACGTTTAAGATACTTATCAAATTCAGTATACTTATTGATAGAAAACGATACTCTAAATTCAATTAACATACCCAAAGATTTGTAACTATTACGCGGATTAAATTGCCCAAAACAAATTAGTGTAATAATAACAATTAGATAATCGATAACAAATTACAAAAAAACCGGAATCAGAACTCAAAAAAAAAAGGATTGTGGTCACAAACCGGCTTAAAACTAATTAAGTCGAAGTACACTTAACACTAACTGTAAATAAAAAAAAAAACACAGCATATAAGACAAAGCAGAATTGGAGGCCAGATTTCGAATGTTAAACACCTTATCCGAATTGCTAAATTTACAAACTCAAGCGGACAATACATTTCACCAAAGACAAACAGATTCACGGTATCAAAATCTGGACTTCAATACATGTACAATTCACGAAAAGGTATATTCAAAATATTAAGATAACAAAGTCAAGTGATAACGTATGCAAAACGGTGTGTCCAAAAAACAGAAATAGGTAAACAACAATAGTATTCGTTAATAAACATTACAGAGATACGTAATAACAGGCACATCTAACAAGAAATCAGGCATCAAATTCAAAAATGAGTGTCGACTTCAGTTTTAAACCAAACAGTGCGACACAAGTAGTAAGTTTTTTTATGCAAACATCTATTTAATAGCAAATAGCAAAGAGAGGTTAGGTTACAATACCTGGATTGCCGCACGAGTTCCGGGTTCAACTTTCTGGAAGTTCTGGAACAGAAGCCAATATAGTTGAATAGACGACGTAACCTTAGACTTCCACTGGTTCTCTGCTCGTGACATTCATGTAACCTTCCGTGAATTTTCTATTACCAAAATGGCTGCCGTTGCATACAACGTTAATCCAAACTTCAGTAGGGAAAGCGCTAACAAAATAGTTCAACTCACTTAAGTTCTACGCCAAACATATCACAAACACATGTTCATCAGCACAACGAAAATCATACTTGCACGAGATTCAAAAACGATATTCAGATTAACGACGACACAAACTTAAAAATCCGTTCAATAGAACGTGCCAACTAGCGAACCGGCAGGCACGCCAGTTGCCGGCCGACTCTGCCTACCTCGATCAAAATCTATCATTATGTCATTAAATTTAAAAATTCCACATTCGTCCGTCCTAAAGCTGCATTCACAATCAAAATCAAACTTTTACGTAAATTCGAAAAAACTTTTGAACCTTATCACGGGTTAAGGTAACCATTACAAATCGTATTTAGCCTACACATATTATGTACAGAATGGTACAAAATTTACCAAAAGACAAAAAAATTTCAAAGTAGCGCATTTCAAACGGAGGATCATGGTAACACTTTCTTATGTTCTGGAAGGGTTCTGGGGTCCCTCTGGGACGAGATTTTAAGGTGCTTACTTGAGGGTGTACTTACTTAGTAGTACAAATGTACGCCAAATATAGAAATAAAAAAAAACATAATTTTAAGGACTGTATTAAGGGTTAAATTTTTTAATTTGTCCAAAAACAAACTTAGTTTACAATATAAAACTACACCACATGGATCAGAAAATACACTATTTTGTAAGCAGGGTTTGGTATTGCGTCTCGAGTTTTTTATTTTCTTTTTTGATAAAACACAAAATGATATAAAAACAACTATTTATTGTTATCAATAATATTTACACACTTTTTATACATAATCCTTTACTAAACATATATGTAATAAATTACAGCATAAAATATAAATAAATTTCATTTACTGCTGTATTCAAACAGTACTTACTTATAGTGTTTATACTTTTTACATCCAAATCGCAGACAATGATAAAAATATATTTTGATTATTTAAATAAATTTATGGAGATTCGGATTTAAAATGGATTTTAAACTCATTCAGTAGGATCGAACAGTCACAATTTTAGCCCCCTTCCGTTTACCCCATGGCGTGTACAGATACTGAATAAATAAATCCGTTCAACTCAAATAAGAATAACATGGAAAAAGGTAAGTTATTCCTCTAATGTAGCTTGTTTTTTTTTTTTTTGCTATGTAATTAAACTGTATCGTCAGTCATTCTTTTATTTTTTTTAATTCTCGACAATAGTAAAAGTATTTAAATATTGTCTTGTAGTAGAGAGTTCGTACTTTTCTACACAGTGGCGGATCCAGGGAGAGCTATGGGGGCTAAAGCCCCCCCCCCCCTCCAGAGTCATATTATATTATATATCCATTATAATAGCCGCTTGTTTTCACTTTCAGTATTTTCAACATTTTTGACATTTCAGTTGTGTAGCAAATTTTTCATGATGCCACTGGATGAATGAAATACCTATTTATATAATATCTCACCTAGTGCAACAAGGTGGTCTTTTATCACCTTGACTCAGTGAAGACAATTTGTTCCCGCAACAATTCGAAAATCAGAAATTGAGTTGTTCTAATGAGGCATTAAGTTAAGGTGCCTAAATTTTGAAATAAATAGCGACACGCAACAACAAAAAGTCTCTCATTGTCCTTCGGTGGATATGGACCTAAATATCCATAGGGCAAACAGCGATGTGCCGGATTGCATAAGTCAGTTTCATTGATCTTGCAGTGCAAACTATAAAGCCGGTTAATTTTGTCTTACTTCGCGACGCGTTTGAGGCCATTCATTAATTACAATAAGGACGATTTTGGCCATTTTTGACACCCTCTGCTCCCATATAAGATTTTTTGGACTCCCCCTCCCCCTTTTTACGTAAGATTTAGCTCTACATTTTTCTGTTAGAAATCGGACATTTCGATTTATAAAATATTACATTAGAATGGCTTTTACTCCCCCCCCCCAGAGATAAGATCTTGTAGAGATTTTAAGAACCATCCCACCCCCTTGAGACCCTTACGTAATTAATGAATGGTCCCTTAAGCGTGACTTTGAAGTAATAGTCTGGCTGTAATATTATGTTGAGTAATAAAAAACAAATCTTTAAAATATGCTTGCTGTTTTCATAACCTGTCAGCTGATATAGAGTACAATTAAATTTTAAAAGTAGTGGATGCAGATCTTTATATTTTTGCAGAGCGTCTGCGGATATGGATATCCGACACATCGCTAAAGGGGGAAGTACTTTCAAGCGAAATACACGTTATTTACATATGATATCCATTTGTATGTGTAGTGGTTTAGCATTGTACAGTTCAAAGCAATGGTACAGCTAACACATTGTCCATCACAGTATCACAATATGTTTGAAACATTTACACGACAACGTAAGAAGTAAATAAGATTACAACAGTCGAGAAACTTACTGAAATAAAATGCGTTGTTGTTTTGTTAATCTGTTCTGCTGGTTCCACACTCTCGCCAAGATCGCCTGAGAGAAATGATAAAAAATTGATTATTACGGTGTCCTTTTTGTTTTCCATAATAAGGATTTATATTTAAACAGTAAATACAAACTCTAAAAGCAAATCGAAAAAAGATCGATTTCTGAAGAATCGTTCTTGTAGATCTCGATTTTTTTGTGAATCGATTAATCAGATTTCTATTCAAATCCATTTAAAAATCGAATGTGGAACCGGCATTTTAATTAGTCAGTGAACAATTGTCTATGCAGAGATCAGCATTTAAAACAGAACCGTCCAACGACACTTTTTCTAATGAGAAAATATATTTTTTTTCTTTGTAATAAAATGTAATTTTCAATTTTTGCGTTATGTCATTTATGACTGATTCTACTTTAATTGACGTCTTTCCAAACTTAATTTATATAGCAAGAGCATTTGAAATTAAATTCCGGAAGTCAAAGCAGTGGTTTTATCAATTTATAAAAACTAAATGATTCCAAATTCAACCCGTTTTTGACTCGAGAAATTCAATACAAATATTTGAAAACATTTTTTTTTAACTGTATATAGATTACAATGCAAAATATATAGGTATATTATATAAAATAATAAGTATAAATTACTTTCTTTTTCTTTGGAATAGTTTGGGATTAATCTTACACAAAATATTTATTTCAGAATACGAGTCTACTATAAAATATTACATTTTTCCTGTTCCATTTAACTGGAATGATAAATGTACAATTAATATAAAGCATTATATTCATTCTATACTTACATGTACAGAGGTTGTTATAAATAATAATAACATTTCTGCAATTACAAAAGAAAAGAAAAAAGAAACACCGCTGTTAAACTGAAACGGCAGACAGGAAACACTACTCATCTTTCAAATAATCAGTAGCTACAGTTGTCACCAGTGACTATTCTAAAAACTGATGAAGTAAAGAAGACGATTTCTAACCAGTAACCAGTCTTAAGGCCCCAGTACACAGTGGTCTGTAGTGGACCATGCTTTGCAATGTGCAACTGTAGGCCACTACCACTTGGTGTTCACACAATGGCCCATGGCTCATTTCTGCCTGGCGAAGCACTTGCGATGGACGTGGAAGTAATTACGGCTGCGGCTATTTATTTATATACTATTTACAAGTATTATATTATTATAAACCTAAAAGTCTCTTCATTGCTCCAGGATACTGACATTTTGGGCGATTAAAAATTTAAATAGTATAGCACGCAACAAAAAAAGTAGGTACCTGTCCAAACAATGGGCGACTGTGTGAACACCACAGGCCACGCCACGCCACGATTCCTTTGAAGTGTGTCAAAAAAACCGACAACTAATGGATTGCGCACCACGATTCACTATTTATTGTCCGCCACTACAGACCATTACCCCATGTACACAATGGCGATGGTCTACAGTGGCCCACTACATACCACTGTGTACTTGGGCCTTAGCAAACATGTTTCCGTTATTGGCAACTCAACTATCATAATTAAGTTGACGCAATCAAAATTGGCGGCAGAAAGGAGGGTCTGGGTTAGCTAAGCTCTTGCCCAAATTGTCAAAACTAACATGTTTGGTTAAAACTCTTTACAATGCAAGCTTTCATAAATGAAACGTGTAAATTTTATTTCATGTCTGCCTTCAAAACAATTTCTTTTTAATAAAACCTAATATCATAATTTTGTGAGAAAGATAAAACCGTATCCAGCATTATTAAAGGAACTCTTTGTTGATACATTTTTTTTCGATTTAGTTTGGTTATGATTTTTTAAAACAAAAGAATCGCCAGGCGCTATTTCTTTATTTTAACAGACAAAAGAAGGTTGAAACGTGATGTAAAAATAACATTGCTTATTATATAAAAAAACAATGTTTAAAAAAAAATACGTAAAAAATAAAATAATCTTTAAAAATGCTGAATTTATCGATTTCCCACAACATTCGAACGATTAAGAAGAAAACCGTTAAACAAGAAGAGAGTATTATAAAATCATTGTTGGTGCACAATTATATATTTTTAAAATTTATGTTCCCTTTCAACCTGCCAAATATTTAAAACACACATCTGAATTGAGAAAAAAACAATGTACACAGTACCGAAAAAAATAGGAGGAAATTTTGCATAATATTGTAAAATTTAAAAATAAAACATAGTAAAAATGATCAGCCTTTTATTAAATAGGAAGTTAATTAAAATTAATAAAAGTCCTCAGTTCGTCTTTTAAAATAACAATAATAAAAAAAAAAATCGATTTTATTAATTTACAGGCAATAATTGTTATTATCTACACGAACACAATTACCTTCAATTAATCTTAAAATTAAAAACTAACAAACTTTAAATCAGTACATCAGGAAAAGTCATAACTCAATTACAAAAACAACAACTAAAAACAAATAATTGCGTATTCTATTATGTATAATTAATATCAATAAACTAATTACAATAAAAATGAGCGATGACTTTTCCAAAAAATGAAAAAAAAATGTAAAAAATGTTATTATATTATATTCTGTACATACCTACTGCATGAGTTGAGACAAATCAGCAGGCAGTAGTAGATTCGTCCATTCAGATGATATACAACAATATCACTTAAAGAATCCGTTTTTATCAACACACTCGCGCATTCATTCACAGAAACAAACGAACCAGAGTTACATGTTTGAACGCGTTTACTTTTTTTTTGATCACAGTACAACATACTAAACATTGTATACATGCTGTTGTAAAAAGCAGTGTTTTCACCGACAGTACAACACAATTTCGAGAGCTTTGACAGCTATTTTAGCAACTAAATATAGCACGCGTTGCATGTCAGATGTAATAGCAAACCATCAATTCAATCCTACACTGAACTATGCTGCGAGAAGAGTTATTATTGGCTGCACACGGAAAACATGTCGGTTTTGAGCAGCGAGCAAATCACTAACTACTATTCTGACTGAATAAGGGCAAAATGCGACAAGCAAAATGCTATCGCAATCTTGCCCCAGACGCCAGTAAATTTGAAAATTTCACAGATTATCGTGTTTGATTCCGTAAATATTCTCTTCCTAATAATATTTTGTTATTAATTATGTGTTTAGAAGCATTTTAAAAAACGAAACTGTTTTCTACTGTCGGCAAAAATACAGCATTTGATGACAAAGAATATTTAAGCAAAGTTGTCATATAATAAATGCTCGTTACACAATCATGTATACGTAAAGTTTATCACCCACAGAGCCACTGTTGGTCCGTATCCAGTGGCCTTGAGCACACTGCGGCTAGTGGGTCTCAGAAGGGGCGGTGGGGTCCGTTCCAGGATACTCTGGCGGGGGACAGCATTGTCAGACCTTGTGTTGGCGCATTTCATACGCATTTCTCTGATCGCCATATGCGCCCGCGTACAATTCTGGATGGTTACCCATCCGGCTGTAGTTCGTCGGTGGCGGAGCGGTAGCTGTCCAAAAATTGGATAGTGTTAACGACGTAGCTACTTGCATTGTTATTCGCTATGTGCATAGAGGCCAGTTACGTCACAGTGCGGTAAATTATTGCATTTTTTTATGGACTTTAATATGCATTTCCACAGCAACAACATTGTATTTGTTTTTCAAACAAATAACTAATTGGGATTCGTCTTTAAAGTTTCAATTCTAGATATATGTTATAATAGAAAACAGTATCACGGGTAATTGGAATAAAAATAAATCAATTTAAAAACTCATTGATTGCAACGTTTCGTCTTTATTCAATCAAGACTTTTTCAAGCTCTCAATATGTTTAAATTATAATAAAACTGATTTTTGTAATGCGAAATTGCTTTTTATATCATAGTTTTATTATAATTTAAACATATTGAGAGCTTGAAAAAGTCTTGATTGAATAAAGACAAAACGTTGCAATCAATGAGTGTTTAAATTGATTTATTTTTATTCCAATTACCCGTGAAACTGTTTTCTATTATAACATATTCTGGAATTGAACTTTAAGATGAGTTTTCCATATTTTTTCTTGCCATTTCGAAATAAAAATATATGAATTATATAACACAGTTTACGTACTACCTTTCGGTGGATAATGAGGGGCTCTTCCTTCCCCATATCCGTGAGCTGGTGCACGACTCGCCGAAGGTCGAGCGGATCCTCCCCCTCCGTGGCTACGGCCCGTAGGTCGGCTAGGTGTCGGTGCTGTCGTATGACCATGACTAGCCCCGTGATGATGATGTCGGTGCTAAATGAATGAAACCCCAATAATTATACAAATTTGCGGTATAATACTCGCCACAGTTCTAAAAGGTTCTCAAGTTAGTCACAAACAGCGTCATAAATGCATATTTTAGAGCCGTCCTGGTTGTTTTGTGGTAAAGGAAGACTCCCACCACCTTCCAGTTACCGGCACAGAACGTGCGTTTGGACCGAAATTTGAAACGGGATTTAAAATACATGATTTTTAAGGCTTGAGTTGTGTTTAAATAAAAATAGTAAATATTTGTGGCTATATTAGGTACTTATGCACGATTTAAAACATTCCCAAAAATAGTCAACATCCCTATTCCGTAATTGTGTTTTAAATATGCAAACCAGTTCTGGAATTGAGTCATTTGGTACTTTTAAAACTATTATTACAAAACATACCATTCTTCGAAGTGTATTCATAGGACGCCTTAGCGTATCACTGATACGTCTGGCAGGTGGCTTCTTCGGATTGGAAGAAGGCGTATGAACAGCACAACATTTGATGAAAGCACCCATTACAATAATGAATAGCACTCCCATCAACAACACCGCCCACCAATATTCAGTAACCCACTGTGCAACTGTTATTAATGTTTCCTTATTCAACAGTAAGTTTTTGAGGCGCACTAACGGACCTTCAGCATCCACTGCGCGGCACTTGAAAAATACATCACAGTATCCCTGAAACAAACATTTCTATCGTTAGTGTGTCAGCCAATGGGAATGTTTAAATCAGTTTCTTTTTTCTGATTGGACTGTCACAACGTGAGGACGAAGGACAAGTGAAGAATACATGAATCGATTACTCTTGAGATATAGAAAATACATGAGTTCTACTTAGGGATTGCAACCCATTTTGATTAAAAATATTAAACAAAAAAAATTTACCGACCGTCAATCATGTTGACGTTGTTTCAAAGTTAAAACCGTCAGATGGCAGCATTGCTGCATATACTGAATAAATATTTAATTGTTATAATAAATTATTTTGCAAAAACAAAAGCAATAATACATTTTTTAGTTGTTGATGTCGGTAGTGCAAGCAATTATCTATAAAATGATATAAAATGTATGTGGAGCCATTGTGTGGTTTTTTCGAAAAAAGGAGGCAAACATCTTAACCTTAACGTATTAATATATATGATATACCTGAAAATTGTCACAAGGCGATCCTGGCCGAAGACTGATCCCGCCTTTGGGCAATCCGACAAGATGCGCGAATTCGCTCGTACTACGACAAGTAGACGGATCTGTCCCGTTTTGGCACGCGAGTTCACATAGCTTGCGTTTATCAATGTTGGGGATAATGTGAGAGGTCAAGAAACATTCTGTCAAATTCCATTCGAGGCAAATGGAACCTGAACACTCGCCGTTAATGCACAGTTGCGTATCGTTGTTGCAACGCGTTTTATTCGGCATCGGCTGAGGCGGAGGACATTCGGGCGACAGACCGTTACATTTCGATGACCAGCTGCAGTCGGATTCCGCTTTACACTTCGAATGGAACGAAGCCGGCACGAACTGGCATGTTTCACTCAAACAGCACGGTCCTTGGCTTGGACTGAAAAGACAATTAGAAATAGAATTATTTATTTACTTTCCACATATCAGAGGCGTCAATAACATCGATCACGATCTACCAAACGAGTTAGGATCTATTTTTGAAATACAGTAGACCTCGATAAGTTTAAAAAATTTTGAATTCCCTTCCCCTGAAAGCATAAAACCTCCATTACTTAAATCACAAAACCTCGGTAACTTAAACAAATATTCTGAACATTGCTCGCGGTAACTTAAAATAATATTTTGGTAACCTCCATAAGTTAAAGTATTATCAGTGAGTCATCATGAGTAAGTATCCAAACAAAAGGTTTTGCCAAGAACTTAACTGATTTTCACTTTAGTCTTTTATAAATTTATAAATAATTAGACGGTCAAAAATGTTTTCTTATTTTTTTTAAACTCATAACAAATGCATTGAAAGACTGTCAGTTTTTGGAAAGTTTCTGACAGTTAGTTCTTTTTTTATAAATAAGAAACTGGTTCAGAGCTACAGAGATCGTATACAATCAATGTTAATTATCCAATTTTTAATTGGATTTATCTCGGATTATATACGGTCGATCGAGTTCAAATTTTCAGGGTAATTGTATTATCATGTCCTTAATAAGTATACGAAAATTAAGAATTTTCTGACGGTGTGCCTGAACCACGACAACTACCTTAAAAAACATTTTTTTTGTAGATAACCCACCTGCACTGCGTATTTATACGCCTGTGGCACCCCTTGGCAGTGTCGTTCTTAATTTTATCCAATTCACTGACAACTCTCGGATAACAGCATCGATCGGTGCACTCTTCGTCATCGTATCCGCAGTCACACTCCTCGCCGGCTTCGACGATTTTATTGCCGCAGAACGCGCCCGCCGAAGCGGTGAAGCAGTTGCGTTTTTTACTGTCCTCGATTGCGTCCAACACGTTCGATATGTTGCCGACGCTGCAGCTAGAAAACTTACTGTTGTTCGGCCGATCACCGCTTGTGGCCGATGCGAACATTATAAAATTACCGTTCAATCCTCCCGGTCGACATTCCGGTGGATAATCGTGCTGCAAAAAAATTTGTAAAAATCAATCATTTCCAACGAAAATGGTCGCAACGCTTTTCTTATGGAGTAGTTACAATCTAAGGTCAATGTCAAATAAAATTTTCTGACAATGCTCTCTGCAATCCAGCGTTAGTGCAACAGATTTTTACATCAACAAAACTGTCTTTTAAGGGGGTCACCCCATGTGATGGGTTCAAAGAATAGAATTTTTTTTGTATAAATTGATCCTTAATATGTATAGAATATGCTGGTAGTTATTTTTTCAAATTCGACTTTGAATTTGAACTTACCGGTGAACCAAAATTATGTCCGATTTCGTGAGCAAGCGTCAACTGCGACACCTTCGGTGGCACTCGACTGTTGTAATTAACGAACGTAATAATACCCGTATTTAATGATCGCTTAGTCGACTGATACATGCCACCAACAGTTTCGGTGTACGTTTTATATTTTTCGCAAATGCCGCCAGAGGCGCCCGACGCCGACGCCACCCACGCTAATCCAAGGGTTCCGCCCGTAAAATCTCTGTACGTAAACACGTATGCTAAGCAAAAGTCTTCGTGGTTGCCCAAGGAATGTAAATTAAGAAAGTTGCTGACGTCGATGTTTTCCATACAAAATGGATTTGCTTCGCCTCCTCGATACGGA
Organism: Venustoraphidia nigricollis; assembly: GCA_034508555.1. Classification (NCBI taxonomy): domain Eukaryota; kingdom Metazoa; phylum Arthropoda; class Insecta; order Raphidioptera; family Raphidiidae; genus Venustoraphidia; species Venustoraphidia nigricollis. The sequence continues at coordinate 2,930,295 of JAVRKA010000047.1, forward strand.
TAGTTGCCGCATGCCGAATCATCGTCAATCTACAAAACGGAAACAATTGAAGAGCTTAAGGCTGTCGGAACGCTCTGAATTTAAGCCAAAAATAGAGCTTCGGCTGCCAACTGATTGTAGACAACATTCTGCAAGAATTCTTTCTCTATAAGAAAGATAAAGGGCAAATCTAGGTCTCTAATGGACTACTTTTGTAATTTATGTACGATTTACTAGTAAAAAGTTGACATTAATTGTGCCAAAAAAACACACGTTTTCAATGTCACACTACGACCTTATTCGTACTTATTTCACAAAACTGTTCCATCACAAACCTAAAGTGACTCTTCCTTTTTCGGAATAAATCTTCGAAATATTTCCAAAAATTAGAGTAATCAATTGACAGCGGCACCCGTGCAATAGCATCTTTTAGCCTCATAGTGGGCACGAGCCAAAAATTAAAGCGTGCGGATGATTAGAGCGAGACAGAGCTAAAGAAGGTCACACCCACAATATGTCTTTTGCCTACCTCGCCCCTTACCGCTGGGTCTCAACACAAACTGTGTGAAAATAATCCAACACGGTTAAGTAGACCAACCCTATATCAAATAATCGAAAAACTCGAATAAAGGGCCATCCATAAAATATGTCCCACGAATTTCATGATTTTGGCTTACACGAGTTCAACTGTAATTACTTTCTGCTGATACAGATAATATATAATGAAATACATATCAACAAAACATTAGTATTTTTGTTTATTTGAGTACATACTCTGATTTCTGATTGGTTGAAACCACGATATAAGAAAAAATGGTAGTGTATCTTATATTCTTTTATACATGGAAGGGGTGAATCTCTTACTGGGCGCAGGGCCGAATTTAGGGGAGAGCAACCGGGGCTAGAGCTCCGGGGCCTCCACAATAGAGACTTCGGAAAAAAATACTTGGTTTCGCAATAAATTATTTATTGGAAAACTCGACTGAAAAAAATTGCCCATTTTATTTGGAAAATAATTTGGGGCCAGGGGGCCTCCAGACCTATAAATCCGGCATTAATTGTGCGAGTACACGGACAGCCCGCATAGTAGCGCTGCGAGCACACCAGCAATGCTTGCTGTGTTAAAAGAGATGCGTAACGGGTTTGCCTATGCGTTGGCGTTGCGTAAAATACTTTGAAAATCGAATTTAATCTTTTTACTCTTTTTATTTAACACAGCAGGCATTGCTGCTGAGCTAGCAGCGCTACTCCGCGGGTTCTCCGTATACTACCCCAATAAGAGACTCACTTTTTTATGTGGGAGACATATTACCATTCTTTTTTACACCGTGGTTGAAACTTAAACAATACAAAAATACAGTATCTAATTTAATAGATTGATGATCGATTTAATAGACCAAATTATAATTGGTCATTATTTATCGAATTATAATTTTTACACAAACAAACTAACAGTACTTACTTTAATCCTTTGAACTTCAAATTTAATATTTCGATGTTCAGTTCGTCCATCAAATTTTGTATCTCTATATATGTAATTGACGGCGGTGACATGATGAGCGATTAATGATAAAATTTCTTCTCTTGTCTTCTCATCTATTTCATTACTTTTTTTAGGATCCTTGTGCTGAACAAAAATGAAACATAAAATTAATACACGTAACAGAACGTTTCTGTTTTAAATTGTTGATTAGCTTAGTCTTTCAAAAACGTTTAAAATGGCGCCAGGAACTCGATTAATACTTAAAAAGGTCAAGAACGCTTGTCGGAGCTTAAATAACCCCTCTAAACATACTCAATGGTCTCAATGGAACTCCCAGAAGGTTCCACAACTCCTGGAAAAGGTCACAGGAGTTCAATAATATATGAGCTTAAAATATAACTTTTTAAAAGGTCCGATTTTTCCCATGGGCTTGAATCATCGTTCCGAAAGAACAGAGGTGCTTGGTCAACTTCTTAAATGATCCCAGAAGCTCCAATAACCCAAAAAAAGCTTCACTGATCCCCCAAAAGAGTTTTGAAATGGTTCCATAATCTCAATAGCACCTTGAAAATGTTTCAAATGGCCCTACAATCTTGAAACATCACTCGAAAGCTGACAACTAGTTTTAAAAGTTTAAACATCTCATTAGAAACGTCATAAATGATTTCGAAAGCTTCCGCAAGCTCTTGAAAAGGTTCCAGGACACTGTTGATTAACTTTTTAACACTCACTTCTGGGAACCCTTCCCGAATATGTTTCCATATAAGTGGATCTGTCTGAATGAAAAGTGAACACGTATTCTTGTTGTTTTGCGCAGCTCGTTTATGTCTGCTATGGCTGTCAGCATTAGCCTCCCAACTATATTTATCGTGCGGCCGTTCGTCTTTAACCAACGGCCTCGATTTAAATAATATTTTATTGTTTGTATTGTTCTGTTGTTTGGGCGGACTTGGTGCGTCGTCCACTCCGGACGTCTGGATACGGTCCATCCATCTTATAACATCATCTGTGATTCCGCACCCTCCGACGTGTCCTGCAGAAAAATGAACCGCAATGAAAAAGTTAGATAGTATACAAATGGAAGTTCGATATAGCTTTAATTTCCTTCCAACTGCAAAAAAGACCACTTTTTTCGGTTCCGAGTCCTTTGAAAATGCAAAATCTCTATAATTTGAACATTAGACAACACATTGGCATTGTCGACAACTTATTATTTGAAATAAAATTTATTCTGTACACAACTACTATGACTGCCCACAGATCGAGGCGGTTATGTAGCTGGCGCCTCTAACGGTTAAGTTTGGCAGTGTTCATCTCTTGTAGTTCAAATGATTTGCTACATTGTATTAAATAATTACTAAAATCGAGAACCTTATGGAAGCTATCCATGTCTAATATGTCTCAATGCTTGCTAGCTCTGACAGAATCACAGTAAAGTTTAACTCGTAGTGAAAGGCAGATGAATAAAAAACCAAATAAAATATTACCTTGTCTTTTATTGGCATGTGGATCTTCCACATGTTGTTCGTTATAAATCACAGAATGGAAGCTTTGGTTTGTGTCTTTGGGGAAGTAGTGATGTGTTTTCTCTACGTAGTAGGCGCCATGCGAAGCAACAATTTTGCCTTCAAAGACGCCGTCTATAACGGAACCAAATACATGGCTACCCGGATCATCTGCGTCACACAAAAAAAAAAGTATTATATTTTTAAATTATTTAACCACTGGTTATTAATTATTATAGGCATTAAGAATTTCTACTATTAAATTGTAGTCTATGTTTTGGTAATGTAAACTCAGTACAGACGAATGATCCTTCAGATCGTAAAATATGCTCTCGGGAAATTTCAAACTGTGGTCGCAAAATTTATTTTATTACTGTATTTTAAAGCTGTAATTTAGCATTAAACTTCACAAAATTTGGCTTGCCACTTAAAAATTTAAAGAAATAATATTTTTTCCCTAAAAATTGAATAAAAAAACGCGATATTTGTCAAGATTTCCTTACAGCACGTTACGACATTTCGAATTAGGAGAAGGCAAATTAACATTTTGAAGTTTTTTCTTTACAAACTTACGTTTAAAATAGTGACAAATTTAGTAACAAACTTCAAAACCTTTTAGAACCGTGGCGCTTGCATTAACTTGACTGGCGTTGAACATACCTAAGAGACGTCCCTGGTAGATGTGCGACGTGTCAACGTCGATCCGATTGCCGCCGGCGTCGAGCACGTCGAGCCGATCGCTGAACGTTGTGAGATCGCGGCGCAGTCGGATGCGGAAGTCGCGACCGAGCGCCGTGAAGCGAACGTGGACGTGAGCGTCCGGTCGCGAAATGGACCTCCTGATGCGCTGATGTAGCCTGTGCACGTCGGCCGCATCGTACGCCACCTCCTCATAGTGGGACACGTATTCGCTTAGCCGACGCGCTGCAACAAAAAAAAATGTGAGTGAGTCTAGTTTAGAGCTCTCATAGCATGTGTAAGACACTTCACCTCTCAGAAACAGCAGGACTCTTCATATTTGCATATTAAACATCCTTCCAAAATTTAATTTCAATCCACTCATCCGTTTAACCTGTATCGTGTTCACGGACGCATAAACTTTTTTCAAAAATATGTTTTTTGAGCTCGGGAGACTTCGAAACGAAAAAATATTGTAAAATTTTGAAAAGTTCGAATGGTAAAATTTATATCAACATAAGTTCGATTTGGAGAATTTTTAATAGAGATGGGAAAAACGGGTCTTTTTAGTGATCTGCATCTTTGCATCTGATTCCCGTATGTGAGCCGGCTCACTGAACCGGTTCAAAAAGAGCCGAGTTCTGAATATGTTACTGCAGTCTGCCACTGAGCTACCTAGTTCAGTCAATCATATCACGACCTGTATAGAATCAAGAATGCATAGCCAAACATGCATGAGTCATTTGAGCTGACAGATGCATCAAAGCAAGAACTGATACGTAAGTGTAAAATGTGCTTCTGTGTGTTAAGTGTTTCACTGAGTTATGCGGATCCGTTGATCCGTCGGCTTAAAAAAAAGTGAGTCGGCTCTCACGGATCTTCTGTCGGAGTCGGCTCTTTGAACCGGTTCAGATCTGAGTTACCCAATTCTAGTGTTATAGGATAACCCATATATTCCCATGATAAACCTATAGAAACTAATAAAACTACAAATGCGAACAAAAAAAATAGAGCTACTACTTTTTAGATTAAGACGGTAGAATAACGGAGAGCGACGGCTGGAGGAGTAATGAGTAATTAATGACTAATGAGAAGTGACGTAAACGAACCAAAGCTAAAAGACAATGCTACATAATGGCTGTGCGTGTCGCATTGTCAAAACTTCCGATGTTTTGTGTTGGCATTCATTTGATCCGGCACTTGAAAATATTACCGAGAAAGTTTTATTATTGTTTATGTTAAAAGTAAATTAATTTATTACGGACGCCAATTTGCGTGATGTTTCTTATTTAAACTGGATATTGCGAACGAACAGACAAAAAATAGAGAGTGAACTTTTGTAATCATTAAAACTGTTTCCGAACGATTGGTCTGTTGAACCTCGACACGATTTTATGTGCTATTTTATAATTAATAATGATTTGTAATAATAGAAATTTAAAGTACTGTAAATATGCGGTGAGAACTGAACAAATGCCACTGTTTATTTAAAAGTAAATTGAAATGTATGGCTGTTGGGGATGTATTCTTAACTCCTACATCGAAGCATGTTTCAAGAAATTTGCTATTTAAGGCACTAAAGTCTATTTCTTTATTGTAGACTAGCGGCCCAGTCCGGCTTCGCCCGGGTGTAAATGTAATATATAGAATATAAAAGATGAGAATCATTATCATTAAATTCTCAACGTGTATTGAATTTGCGCGAATTCAATCGCTTTTATTTGTGAATGTTCAAAAATCGAAGAAAAATCTTTTTTCCCAAAAAGAAATTTAAAAAATTCTGTTGATCCGATCGCTACCAAACTTCAGAAGATCACCCGCTGGGCTAATCTAAAGATTGTCTGAAAATTTCACCAAAAATGGTCTACCCGTTTGGAGTCCATAGATTACATATACATCGTCTTTTATTTATATAGATTATTAACATATAAAAAGTGGTTATTGTGACATAACGATAATAGTTGGACATATAGTATCGCGAAGTTTTTTGTAGTTATTGATATGTTCTTTAATATTGTAGAACACACTTTTGTTCTATCATCAATAGTTTCCGCAGCGTATGCGACGAAATATGTTTTATGGCATTTTTTTTACACCTTGGGTTACGTTACTAAAGTTTTAGTAAGGATCTTTAATATTTTCTAGCAATAAATATAGCCTATGTTACTCAGGGTGAATGTAGCTTTCTAATGGTGAAAGAATTTTTTAAATCGGCACAGTAGTTTTTGAGTTTATTCATTACAAACATACACACACAAAAATACAAATCTTTCCTCTTTATAATATTAGTATGATTTTTAACAAATGGATAATGCCTGACTTTTCTAGTGTGAAAAAAGCTTTCCAAGGTGGTGAATCGTGTAAGTTTTACTTTAAATCGCTAAAAACAACAGGAATCTGAAATTCAAAACGTTAAAATGTTGAATTGTGAAAGAAGTATTAAAAGTGCCCATTGCTTTGTGTTTTTTAATTATTTTATCTGCTACAATCTTTATCTGAAACACAACTATCGGTCGCTATGAAGAAATCGATCAAAAACTTTTAGTGAAAATTAAATACATTCAAGAGAATTTTGTTATATCCAGAAGATTTTTTTCCTTTTGTATTTTTTAAAATTATCATTCAATTTTTTCAGAGGTCTTCATTTTTTGCAAGCCACAGCAATTTTTTCTTATTTATCTGCATGATAATTTTTAACTTTTTACTTAAAACTAGTGTAAGCACAAAAATTTAAAAATACAGATTTCTAATTTTAAAATTTATTACGTGAAGTTGTCAACTTTAGCCCACCAAATATAAATCTACAATAAGGAAATCAATTGGAACACGCTTATGGACATTTGAATCAGTACAACTTAAAGTCGAAAATTTTGTTTACACCGACTAGCTTAACTTTCATCTTAATATAATATTACGAAGATATCTTTGAAAAACAATGCTTAAAATTTGCAGATTAAAATAATCTCTCGCTTTTTAAGTACAGTCGTTTCTTAAAAATAAAAAAGAATGTATTTCTAGGAAAGATACAAAACTAAAAACTGCAATCGCAATCACGAATGACAATAACGTTCTTATGAAAAAACAATGTAAAAACCCCGATTTTATTACAGATCTTTTTTGGTTCATATTATAGATATACCCAGGGGCGTAGCTACCGCCGTATATGCCGTATCAATTATACGGGGCCCCCAACGTGCGTAAGCAAAAATTAATAAAAACTTCCCAATTTTTTTATATTTCAGAAATGACAAAAGTCAGAAAAAGCAATTTCTCTTTTTCCCGCGTAAAGCGTGCGTTCAAAAGTTGGCAACACCCTACAACGGTTATCGCGGATTTCCCCTATAGATCGCTAGCTATCATCAGCTATAAATGATTTAATAAATCAGTTTGCCGAAAAAAAGGCAAGGAGAGTGTATATTTAATTTGAATTGTTTGTAAAATTTTGGAAAAAGTGACAGATAATTATGATGAATAAATATTTCTTTTAATTTTGAAAACATTTTTTTTTCTTTTCTGAGAAATCTTTACCCTTCCTAAGGGCCCCCAAACACATTTTTATACGGGGCCCCGCCAAGGCACGCTACGCTTCTGGATATACCGCATACTTTTCCTTGGCTAATAGAAAAAAACGAAAAAATGATGAATCGCGTAAAACATATGAAATAATGCTTGTGTTCCAATTTTTGTTAGCCTTAAAATACGATTTTAATAATCGCAGCTTGTTTATTTGACAATGACCCCGTAAAACTGAAATATTTATCAATTATCACATCGCTGGTATGAAAGATTTTTATATCAACACTTAAGTAATCTCATATTACAGACTATAAAGAACACATTTTGTCAAATATTTATTTCAAAATCGAAAAATAATTGGTGTCAACAAAAGAATGTTATCAGAAATCAATGAAAAATGTTTGATATTCAATGTTAAAAATAATTTAAGTCCGATCATGTGAGATAATTTTGAGACGTCTTAGAACTACAGGTGGCTCATTACTTTCGTGCACGATGTAACGTCTTTGTTGGAATTTCCATTACAAATAAATTCTGCAACGATTTTTTAAGATTTTTTCCGAAGTTTTTTTATTAAAAAAAAAAAATGTCATATTTTATGCCGCTACCGAAATTACCTAAATTATATTCAATCTGTGATTGGCTGACTAGCTGATTTACTGTCACGCCCACCGAGCTGTCGAAATGAAAGTAAACCGCGAGAAAGATCATTTATATACATCTCTTTCTATAGATAAGGAAGGGCGTCTTTTACGAAATCATATGTGGATATGGGGAGCATTTAAAATGTGTGTGGTGTACCCTATTGAAAATTAACCAAATCAAATAAGAGAGCTATATATTACTAGCCGTTACCTACGGCATCGGACGCTCACACGCCTTAAAAACCTGAATATCAAAATAGCCTATACTTCGAAAAGGTGAAAATTTACGGAAAGTTACGGATCACCCACAATATACACTTTTGTTGATAAATGGTGGGTTTTAAAACAATACCTGTTAGTTAAAAGCACGTACATACTCATGAGTTATGACGCAATTTGACAAATAAAAATACCCACTACTGTACCTACTACAGTAGAAATTATAACAAAAAAAAAACTTATTGCCATTTCACAAATTGAAACCTGTGAATGACGAATGATGCTGCCGTATTATATTTCTATACTGTTGATTCCATAAAATAAAAAACGGGTCGTAGACCAAACCCTGCCCACAATATAGTGTAATTGTCAATATACGCAGTATGGTTTTATTATGTGAACTTAAGTATGCTTTTGAGCAAAATAAAAAATTTAACCCCTTAACACATTCCTTAAAATATTTTTTTTTCTTAATTGCAATATTATTATCAATCGAATATTTGCACTAAATAAAATACACCCTTCAGTAAGTATAGTATTCGCCACGGTTCTAAAAGTTTCTGAAGCTAGTCACAAACAGTGTCGCAAATGGATATTTTAGAGCCGACCTGGTTGTTTTGTGTGAAAGGAAGACTCCCACTACCTCCCAGTTACCGGCACAGAACGCGCGCTCGTCGGTGATTGGTTGTCGTTTATTTATTTTTTATTTATTTTATTTATTTTTAGTGAATTAAAAAAAATGTCTACACAAAGTGTCCTCTGTCTACGAGAAAATGTCCCTGACTTTTAATAATAACAATAGACGCCTTTTTGTTTCTTTGTGCTGAGTTTCCGTAACCATCTAAATTACGACAAAGTCATATTATTTAGATCGTACTTATTCAGGTTACTCACTGGAATCGCTTAGGTACTTTCCATAAACGAATTTGAGCTTCCCTAAGATTTCTATGACTTTTTACAGAGTGGACACCCTGGAGTACATAAAAAATGTACATTCAACTGTTATTTTGCAACATTTTCTCCTCTATCATTGTCTACTCGATAACAATATTGTGATAGCGATCTGGCCCGAAAAAAAATACAAGGCTGGGGATTAAATATACTTCTTAATCGGTATGTATTGTTCTGTGAATTCGGTGATTAGATATAAATTTAATATAAATAGATGCTTGTGTCAATATGATCGATAATTAGTGATCATGGCTCGTATTGAATTATTTATCACATTGGCCCTTGTTGCCACCGCGCTCGGTAAGTTAAAATTAGTCTAAGATAAAAAAAAATCTTTCACTTCTCATTCGAAACAATTTAATTTTGTTGGGTTGCATAAGTTTCAATATTTTCTCAAGTTCGCTAATTCTAAATTAAGTACGTGCTCAAAAAAAAAATCATAAGGGCTTTTTTTCGTACCAAAAAGGTGGAAACTTGACTGTTTTATTATTCACTGTCGGTCTGTCTGTCACAATCGATTATCTGCGAAACCTCAAGCCTTTTAAGGTTATTCGATCATTAGAACAATGTGTTATCTATGGATCAACTAATTTTTTAAAGTAATTAATTATTAAAAATGTGATTTTCCTTACACGTTAAATGAGAGACTCACCGAGTCAAAACCGCTACCAGTTCGGAGTCGGGGCTAAATGATAAACACTGCGACCTGTGTGGTCTATTGTGCTCCCCTAATAATTCATAAGTTCTTTAGGATTCTCAAACTATTGTGTTTAAAATCCTTGGTAACATTAAGGTTGATCCAAAGTGCTTATTTATTTGTCTGTGCGACAGCCTCGCACCTACAGAGTATGTAAATAGCGGTTTCTTTTGCTTCTTTGCACTTACTGCAAAGTGGGTCGCTACAGTTAATTTTTTGCTTTATAAACTAAAAAAAAAGAACGAGGGAAAAGCGCATTTCGGGTCCGCGCCGTAGATTTTCCGTGAACACGTCGTGATAAATTCCTTTTCTTAGCGTAACGAGCGTCAAAAATAGTGCGTTTCAAAGTCACATATTTTTGTTACAATTAAATTTACATACTTATCTGTAACTTGAGTAATAGACGAAATTTTAAGTGCAGTAATTCTACAAGTCTGTAAATAAAGATTTTTGAATTGAATTGATTATGTTTATCTAAAAGTGATAGTGACGAAATTAAATTCACTTGAGAATTGGATTGAATTTTATTTTAAATAAGAAACAATTAATACAAACAAAGATTAAGATCCACGTTAAAATAATTCGGTTTCTGATACGACTTTCAGCTTTATATCTAATTTCAAAATTGCAAAATCAAATACCAGAAATCAAGCACTAATGCAGATTGAAACGTTTTGTGGTGTTACAGTGAAATAGAAAAGAGAAAAAATAGTAAACGGTTTTTAATTGTTTAATTAATTACAATTGTATTCATAGTATGTACTTCGTCTCACCACAAAAAATCTATTAAGTGTTTTAAGGTAGTTGTCATGGTACAATATTGTCAAAAAGTTATAGATTATACGTGCCACAAAAGTATACTAGCTTGTAGCTAAGTGATCCATAATTTGTACGCAAGACTGTACCCGTGGAAACGTAACCCATACAGTATTCATATGCATGTATACTTTTCTATAAATTGTTGAACTTTAAACCGTTATTTATAAATAATTGGACGGTCAAAAACATTTTCTTATTTTTTTTTAAACTCATAACAAATGCATTGAAAGACTGTCAGTTTTTGGAAAGTTTCTGACAGTTAGTTCTTTTTTTATAAATAAGAAACTGGTTCAGAACTACAGAGATCGTATACAATCAATGTTAATTACCCAATTTTTAATTGAATTTATCTCGGATTATACACAGTCGATCGACTTCAAATTTTCAGGGTAATTGTATTATCATGTCCTTAATAAGTATACAAAAATTAAGAATTTTCTGACAGTGTGCCTTAACCACGACAACTACCTTAAAAAAAGTGATCATGAGTTTATAACAAAAGTTGTTTGTGTACAATAAAGGGGCTCCCCCCCAAGGACTAGATGGCCGCATCGTTGGAGGATCAACAGCTAGCGTTGGCCAATTCCCGTATCAAGTTTCGTTGCGTCAAGGCAACAGGCATTTCTGCGGTGGCTCCATCATCAACAATTATTACATTCTAACAGCTGCTCATTGTTTGGTTGGGTATGTAGACATTTTCAATCGAATCAATAATCATCTTCAAACGCACGCACGCAAACACGTGAACATTTGGTTTGACATTCTACATAGGTATTCTAAAACGTGAACAACAAATCTTTTCATACTCGAAAACTTGAACAAATAAAAAATTGGACTTTAACTTATATACATTTAAAACTACACTTTTTTGTTAAATTAATATATACCTAATCTATTTTAAAACAAAAATTGTTTTGGGTTCAAGGTATTTTTGAATCAAGAACATTTTAAAAAACTAAATCAATTATTAACTGCCTATTCCGTTACATGAACTACTCGAAAACATGAGCACCACGTGTAGTAATTACCACCACCTCCCTAGTTTGTTCACAGTACAATAAATTCAAAAAAAATGAATTGTTATTGGGTCCAAATAACCCTCGTTGTTTGTGACCTAATTGACGTGTATTTGTAAAATCGGCTAATTTGTAATTTATTTGCAGTCAAAGCGCCGGCAACATCATCGCCGTAGTTGGAACAAACTATTTGAATTCCGGAGGCACCGCTTATCGCGCATCGCAACTGAAAGTCCACAGCAGCTATAATCCGAACACCATGCAAAATGACATCGCCCTGATCAGACTCGCCTCGCCCATCCAATACAACAGCAACGTGCAATCCATCCCCCTATCCGCGGGCAACACCGGCGGTAACGTCCCCCTGACACTCAGTGGTTGGGGAAGCACTTACGTGAGTTTTTGTTTTTGGAACGAAGTTCCTTATCGCGGGTTGGCGAGGGGACCTAGCCGAGAAAAAATGTAACGTGTCACGAAAAACCGTAAGACAAAAAATGTAACGTGTCACGAAGAATCGTAAGCCGTATAATGTAATATACTGGTATACGGTGATACCGGGTGTTTTTAGATTGTACCGGGTGTTTTTAGATTATACCAGGTGTTTTTAGATTACACCGGGTGTTTTTAGATTATATCGGGTGTTTTTAGATTATATCGGGTGTTTTTAAATTATACCGGGTGTTTTTAGATTATATCGGGTGTTTTTAGATTATACCGGGTGTTTTTAGATTATACCGGGTGTTTTTAGATTATACCGGGTGTTTTTAGATTATATCGGGTGTTTTTAGATTATATAAAACGCGTTACGAAAAACGTCTTATACGACACGTTCCAAGTTTTTTTTTGTTTTATATAAATTAATCGCTTTCTATCCAAAGTTAACGGTTTAGGCACAACTTCGATTTTGCTTATAGCGGCGCTCGCGTCGATATGATGACCGTATTTTATTCTTAGCCCGAACGTAATATAACTCTATAATTATGCGTTCTTTATTAAAGTAGCCAATGGCACCTTACTTATCAAAATCACTCCACTAGGAGGGAACATCCACATCCAGCCACATATATAGTACATACACACATAATAATTATAGACTGCTAAAATAATAATTCTTTTCGTTTTGCCGTAGTCGGGTAAAAAAATGTGTTTTTTTATTTTCAGTTGGGAGGCTCTTCACCAAACAGTCTTCAATACGCCTATTTGAGATCCTTCGACAACAACCAATGCGCTGCAGCTCTAGCAACCTACGGATCAATCTACAGCTCCCAGATCTGTTCTTTCACTCAATATGGCCAAGGAGCTTGCCATGTACGTATCTTCTTTTAAGTTGGCTAATCATTACGCGGCACTTGTCAAGTAATTTCACCTGGGATATTTAGTACAAGAGCACGCATGGCATTGCAAGCCAAACATTAATATATCGTCCACTTTCCTGCTAACTTAATTGTGTATGATTAATATATCTATTTTTTTTTTTTGACAGGGTGATTCCGGCGGTCCACTCGTCCTCACTGGAGGCGCACAAGTCGGTATTGTCTCATGGGGTGCCCCATGCGCTATCGGAAAACCCGATGTCTACACCAGAGTATCCTCGTTCTACAGCTGGATTTCATCTAATGCTACATAAAGTGCATCGATAGAAACACATTTGTAAATACGCAACAGTTTTCATTTGAAAATACCGATGTATTAATATTGTACAACAATAATTATCAATAGCTAGATAGATTATAGACGCTCGATGACTGAGGTCGTAAGCGTTTGAAATGATCAATAGCAAATACATTTTTAAAAAGAGAAGTTGTGTTGTTTTGTTTTTTTTTTTTTTTTTTTGTTCTATTATTAAGGTAATCAAGCTGGGAATTGGGATATACAAAATTTATTACACCAGCAAATTTTCATACATCAAAAAAGCTCATCTAATTTTAAGAAAATAAAGTGTATGTTTTAATATGTCGTAGGATAATTGAAATAATCGGATCTTTTACGAAAATCCTAAGACGATTGCAAAAAACCGGGTAATTGGTATCCGTTTTTTTGCAAAGCCCTAGGGTTTTCGCGAAAATATGATCCTTCTAATTATCCATCGATATATATACTATATATGAAAAAAAAATAATGAACGACGTTCCAGTCCAGATTTGAATCTTCTTCAGATACTTAAGAAAAAATATACAATAACCCGTGGCTGCTGCTATATAGTAATTTAATGCACGATTTCTGGTACGATTTTGAAAATACATAAATAACTACTCTAAGCACTGAATGTTATGGTTTTCACGATAACTCATTGCTAAAAGAACTTTGAAAGTAAATTTATGCTGGTTGCAGAAAGGATTGTAGAGAAATGTTGTTTCGAAGTAAAAATTATGCTTAAATATACGTATACACAGTTTAGAAAAAATATCATTTCAATCGATCAATTATTTTTCGAACAGAAAATTCTACAATGCTTTTGTTATGGAGAAAAACTCATTATTTGACAATCCATTCTGCAACTCAGCATTAGCGTTTTCAAGAGCATGGAAACTATACAAAAAAAATACGATTTCTTACTAATAAAAAAGAATCATCAAAATCGTTTCACATGAAGTAACATATATATAAATAAAAAAACTCTTTTTTTGAAGTCAGTCAAAAACGACTAGGCCGACTAAAAAAATATATGGTACAAATCCGTAAACATTCCAAACAAATGGGTGTCGAAATTTTTCAAATCGAAACGTAATGGCTGAATAAACATAAAAACAAAATATACGTGGCGAATTGATAACCTCTTTTTATAAGTTGGTTAAAAATACGTCGGCACTGAAAACTGGAAAACACTAAAGAAAAAATTACATCATGGTTGTTGGTATTTTGTCGCTAAATTTCCTAATGTGATTTTAGTAATTGCGAGCTACTACTCTAAAGTACGAAGTGTGCAGAGCAAAATATGCAATATTCAAACTCATCCACTCTGTCCACCGCTTCTCTGATACATAGCTTGATTATTCTGTTTTTGATCTACAGTTGGATAGTTTCCGAATACGGCGTATTTAATCTGGAGTAATGGATAACTTGTAATTGACATGTAGCACCGCAGTATATACCATATACCATTTGCGTGGGAATACCCTGTAAACTCTCTTGAATTTGATTGGTTTGAGGATTGCAGAAGACTTACATGTGAATGGGATTCTCAGAATACTTTTAGATTAATTTCATTTAGATCTACAACGTCACACTGTATTCGTATTTGAATACTTTTTTGTTAAGGTAGTTCTAGCGTGGTATAATAAAGAAAAATAATTTTTCGACAGATTTTGTTCATTTTTTTTCATAGACTCAAAATAACGTTTTCTAATAAATTCCGATATTTCAGAATTTTTGACCGGTTAGAACGCAAAATAATTTAATAACAAAATTCGCAATTTCACATGCTTACCACGGTAATTCACGAAAAAAAAGATGAGCAAAATCTGTCGAAAAGTGATTTTTCTTATACCACGATAGAACTACCTTAATCTAGTTTTGCGATGTTCAGGATTTGAGAAAATTGTTTCGTAGATTTTGAAACATTTTATGAGGGTTTCAAGACACAAAAAAAGATTATAAACGCTCGAATTTTGGAAAGTTTGAAATGTTGTTCTGAATGTAGTGTCGCTTTTTTTTAGTTCGTTTACATAAAAAATGTCTTCTAAAAAGAGAGAATAACGCTTGATATTATCAGCAGATTTATGATCATTGACTAGTCCATTAAATTGTTAATATTCCATTTTTAAATGGCCTGCTGCTGATTTTGTACGTAAAGAAACGCACGTTACATTTTTACAGGGTGGTGATTTTGTCTTCAGAAGAAATTTCGGTTTTATAGGCGTTTTTCTCTCTGACTAGACAAACAATTTTTGTATACGTTTCAGAAAAATTTCCGATCAACTTAACTATGCACCTATATTCAAAGATTCACTACGGCGCCGGCTATAAACTCAAGCTAGTCAACCAAAACTCCCTGACGTGTCCAAGTTTTCCAGAAAGCGACTCCAATTTTAAGGACCGGTCCTGAATAGGTGAGCGTGTGGCAATATCGTTGTTTATATGACGTTTCCATGGAGCATGCATTACAAA
This sequence comes from Venustoraphidia nigricollis, assembly GCA_034508555.1. Taxonomy (NCBI): domain Eukaryota; kingdom Metazoa; phylum Arthropoda; class Insecta; order Raphidioptera; family Raphidiidae; genus Venustoraphidia; species Venustoraphidia nigricollis. The sequence continues at coordinate 2,945,909 of JAVRKA010000047.1, forward strand.
ACCCCAGTTCACTGGTTTCTGATCCCATAACTCGTAAAAATAATTATGTACCATCCTATAGAAAATATAAAAAGTCAAATCTCTTTAGCACTTAACATTAATAGTTAAGCGATTCTTACTTCATATAGAATCACAAACTCGCAGGTTAATGAAACGTGCAAACATGAAACCTGCAATCGAATTTGATTAGAATATACTTTCAAATGTTTGCGTATTTAATTTAGAAATGGAAAACGCTTTCAGCTACATGCAATCTGTTTGAGACGGAGTTCAATGTTTCAGTTTCGGTGAAAGATTACGTTTTTTTTTTTGAAAACATAAATTGAAGTCCATTTTTTAAATTAAATATCGCGCTTTTATTTAAACCAGCCCTGAAACTTGACGTGTTTTTAAGCTCTTCAAGCTCAAAAATACTAGGATGGATCTCAATTATTTTTCTACTATTTAATAATTAAAAAAAAAATATGCGCAATTGTTCAGCAATAAGAGCTATTCGAAATGTCAATCTGATTAATTTTTGAGACTAATCAGTCAAGTAGACTAGGAATTATGCAACAAAAAAGTGAAATAATTTAATTTGTAATTTTTATTCTTTGAATTACTTTTAAACTACTTGACCGATTGACTCTAAACTCTAATCAAATCTAAGTCTCAATAGACCCTTTTCGAATGCCACAAAGGTCTCAGTCGGTTGATTCGCTTGAAAGATATCGTACGACAAAACTTTGTTTGCAAGAAAGGGTTTTGTCAAAATTGGCATTAACGCAAGCAAAGCTGCAAGCAAAGGTTAGTTTAAAATAAATATTAATTGAATTATCTCAAATTAAAATCTACAACTCCTATTTGAAAATGATCATTAAACGCGAATATTTCTGTAATATTCTGTACTTCAATCCATAATTAAATTTAAACATTGAAACAAAGCTTCTTTACAAGTATTACTTATGTATTACGTAAGAAGATTATTTTGTACAGCTTCAAAGATGAAATGTGTAAGAGCTCGTTCACACCAACCGAATACCGGAGCGATTTTTTTATCGGGTGCCCCTGGATAAAAAATCGGTTCCGACATCCAGCTAGTGCGAACGAGCTCTAACGAAGAGGAAATTATCCTGTTAAAAATTATAAATAAACGGACCCATTTCAATAACCACCAATTTTTATAAGAAACGTGATGATTTAAGCATCCTCTACCAAATTAAAGTCGAATTTTTTAACTCTTTTAAAGATAAACACTTTTATTGTGGAATAGTAGAGTCAATTAATATATTATGGAGATCGCAGGCAATTTTATATAACAAAAACAACATATAATAGCAAATAAAATAGCCAATAAATTATTTAATAATTTAGTAATTAAAATAATTTTACGAATAATTTAACAAATATAAATAATTTAAAAATTTATATCATTTTCCACGTTTATGCTGGGTTGCAGAAAGCATTGTCAAAAAAGCTGATTTGATAATGACCTTAGATTTGATCATAGGTATTAGGTATTACACTTTTTTTATATGCAGGTGAAATATTTGTAGAACATTTGTGCTCGTACAAAAACAATTGATTGATATAGAAAGAGATCGCTTTTCAAGTTAAATTTTTGATCAAAATACGTAGAAAAATTTGTTTTCAACTTGAAATTGTACAAAAACTTAAATACTTGTATACATAATTTAAAAAAAAAACTATCCTTTCAATCAATCGATTATTATTTTTCGATCGGGATCAATATAAAATTCTACAGCGTTTTTCTTATATCGGATTTTCTGACGATGCTTTCTGCAACAGAGCATTGGAATAGTAATCAATTATACCAATAATGTAGAACAAACGTCTATTATTACAGGTAAAAAGAATCAGGTGAAAAGACCAATCCGTATTGACCTGATTTTTTTTACCTGTTTTATTTCAAGACCTGATTTTTCCTAATAAGTCTATTATTACATTATTATATTTTATTATAAGATATAAAAAGTTTCATTTGGTTGTGTGTCCCGAGTCACACACCTTTTTTAGGGCCGAGGCGTCAAAAAACCAAAGATTTCTGTACGCGCGGTGAATGTTTTTATCCAGTCAGAGATGTCTTTCGACGACGAACATTGACATGTTATCGAGCGGTAGCTAGAGTTTATACAGCAAACATTCAAGGAGACAACCCACGTCCGGAACTGGAACAGTGGCGTTTCATTTCCATTCGGATTTAGAGGTATGGGGCCCAAAACAATTTTCGACCTCTAAATACACCCCTTAAAATGGTCCGATTAGGCACATTTTAAATAGGCTTCGTGCGGTGATGGATTCCAGCGTGGTGCCCAAATTTCTTTCAAATCGAATAAGATATATATATATAATAAGAATAAGATATATATATATATATATATATATATATATATATAATATTTCCAAAAATGGTGCCGAAGTGTTTAGAAGACTATGAAACGTCGAGAAATTTTTGTCCAACCCCTAGGTCCCGCCATCCGACCGACGCCAATAGTGTATGTTGCCATATGGCAAATACACTAATAAACGTTCATTTTGAATGCGCTCAGGGAGATGTGAGCCCTCAACTGACGAACCGTCTTTGAAACTTGAGAAGGAGATTTGAAAACACTTCACCGCGTCAAGTGATGATAATACAAACAGTGCACTCGCACAAGTATGTTTACTTTGAAGACAGAAAAAAAAACTATTATGTCGCGCTTTGTGCACGATCTTGTGTGTGTGTCGGCCCCAGATTTTCTTCCTTCGTACGACGAATAGACTAGAGTTGGGTAACTCAGATCTGAACCGGTTCAAAGAGTCGACTCCGACAGAAGATCCGTGAGAGCCGACTCGCTTTTTTTTGAGCCGACGGATCAACGGATCCGCATAACTCAGTGAAACACTTAACACACAGAAGCACATTTTACACTTACGTATCAGTTCTTGCTTTGATGCATCTGTCAGCTCAAATGACTCATGCATCACATGTTTGGCTATGCATTCTTGGATTCTATACAGGTCGTGATATGATTGACTGAACTAGGTAACTCAGTGGCAGACTGCAGTAACATATTCAGAACTCGGCTCTTTTTGAACCGGTTCAGATCACTAAAAAGACCCGTTTTTCCCATCTCTAGAATAGACGCAAGCAGCATTCGAATAAAGTAAGTAGAACGCGCGTACGCGATTGCACACTCCTGCAGTTACAGGGGGCGCCAGTCAGCTCGTCTTGTATCATGGCATTTGCATTTTATATTACGTATAACATATAAAAAAAGAACATCAACTAATGACAGACGAGACATGTCACTGTCTCTGCACATCTGTTAGTTGTCTTAGGTGGCGTGAAAGGTTAATATATTAATTGAAACAATGAACGAATTGTTGAAAATTACTGCCCGTTAAAACTCAGCATAAAGGTTCTTATAGGCCTGTTCAAGCAGTACGTTTGCAGGTTGCAGTCAGATTTTCCTATTTTTGATGACGAGAGGAGATAAAAAAATCTCATGTAAAATTAAAAATAAAATTTAGTTATTAATAATTAAACTGCAGTGTCCCCACAAAATTCAATCAAAAAATTAAAAAATCGAAATTACGAAAAAAAAATTCGAAATTTTAATTCTTTCATCGAGATTTCAATTTTTTTTTTAATTTCTCATTTTTTTCGAAAATTTAATTTTTTTTTTCATTTTGGATTTTTTTCGAAATGTTGAATTTCTCTTCAATGTTACGAAATTTTTCAAAAAAATATTATATAGACCTCCACAAAATTTTTGACTATATGACAAAAAATCAATTTAACAAAAAATATAAAAAAACTCCTTATATCTTATTCTTTAAGGGAAGTTGTTCTACGATTTTCTTATTTTATCTCACAGAGGGGAGGAAGAAATCCGAAATCGACGAAAATGTGTTTACGAAAAAACTGAACGACTCCTAATCACGGATTTGTCGCTGACAAATTTTTGATTTTTTCATGACGTATGCGATAATTATCGAAACCTAGTCTCAAACTTGTATGTTAGAATAGCTGACGCGGAGTTTACAATGTGGATAAAAACAAAACAGTTAACCTTAAAAAACCTTAAAAGCTTTCATCGAATATCAAAATTTATCAATAATAATTATCCGTTTTTATTGACAGCAAATAATATATTGCGAATTTCAAAGCCAGAAAATACCAAATTAATACTATTTTTCCTTAATGTCATCTCTAATCAAAATCATTAAAAAAATACGTTCTGCAGTTATGCACTTTAGACGAAATTACTTATTTACGTTTGTCGACAGCCGAAGGGTGCATACTTACTGGGTAGCATGTTAATAGATGGACTTGACACAACAGTAACGCCGTACAACGGGTCGGAACTGCCGGCATGTATCCAGCATTATCAGTTTACATATCTGTTTCAATATTTGATTTGCGAAATAGTCAATTTAAATTCCAGTACCGCCTGTTCAAACATCAATTTTGTAATACACATTTACCTATGGTGATTTTTCAATGAATCTTTCATATTTTTTTCATTTGAACTATAACGGTTTGTTTTCTCTCATTTTTTGGCTCGTTGGATACTATTTCTATGGTATTAAATCTTTTCTGATGTAATAAAGAGCAGGGCTTGAATGAACGCAAAACAGGCTTGCACACTTTTCTACTTAAATTACTATCAATACTGACGAATGTGTAAGTTCGTGTGAAAATCAGCTAATTGTAGGAGATATGTACAAAAAATATATAGTATGTCTCTCAAACGTAATGACTCGTATGATGTATTCATTCCATATCGCAATTCGTATATAAAATCATAAACTAGTAATAATAATAATAATAATGCGTTTAACGTCCGTTTCTCGACATTATGTCATAACAGACGCCATTCGCACCATTACTATTTTTTCATCTACCACTTCCCGTTATTTTCTACATTTTTTTGCAACTTCAACTTATGTAATAGCAATGGGCGAATGAAGGAATTATAGGAAATTAGGATAAGGTAGGTAATTTTTGAACTAGGAGTTTGATAGGTAATCGGCCATGGCCTCAAATAACAAAACCATCTCGATATTTATCTGGAATTAATTGAGGGAAACCATGGAAAACCTCAATCAAGATGGCCGGTACAGGAATTACCGTTTCTCGGCGAGAGGCAGTAGGAAAAAGTCCCAGCCACATCTGCCCCCGCCGGGATTCGAACCCGGTACCTCCCGAATGCGAGTCTAGTGCTATCACCACTACTCTACCCAGCTCGGTAACATAAACTAGTAAATCTTGAGGGTTTTTGTAATCTAGACAGAAGAACTCGCTTTCAAAGTTAGTGTCTTTTCGACAGCTTGTAGTAGCTGTGTCAGTCGAAAAACGTTGGATGCATTTTGATTAAACTTGACGCATTATCGAATAAACAAACTCAAGTAAATTTTTTTAACCATTAAAACTAACTCATCAAGTTAAGCGAAACAATTTTAATATATCACATTTCAAAAATTAAAGTGAAAATATAAACCTTACTATTTATATTTTAATATTACCCAGTGCACAATGAAAAAGTAATAAAAGACTTGGTAGACGCCACTTTAAAACGTGCAATTCGAAACCGTGTGTATTATTCCATTTTATGATTGCTTCTGTACGTTTATACTGCAGACAGCCAGCGATAACTTACCTAGAACAAAAGAAAAAAAATATTAGTTTAAAACTCAGCTTTTGATTCAAGGAAAGCTAGAAATATCAGTATAACAAAATATTGTAACACAAGATTGACTTCGCTGTAATGCGACAGAGTGACGGTATTTGGAAAAGTATTTTAGAAACAAAAAAAAAAACTGCAGTTTATATTACCTAAAAAAACATTTCCAATGTAAACTTGAAAGTGAGTACGACAAAAATAACTAATATCAAGTTTCGACAATGTAGTACGAATAAAATTAATAGAATGAACTCATCAACCACGAACAATAAAATCATTGTTTCATAAAGGGCTAGCCGCTACCCGCATCTCCGCACGCGATTGAGATGAAACACGGCAGCGACAACGGTAGTGAAGCCTTCGGCTCCACCGTATTACGTTCTTGCCTCGTGGGGCTGCATCCCGTTCGGCAACGATAATGTAAAGCCAAAATGTATTTGTATTCGTGTAAGTATTGGCTTTTTAGTAGATCGCCTGTTCCACGAACTAGGCGATCCACCAATCGCCTTGATTGCATAACTCTTTACCACAAACTGAATTCAAGGAAAATATGAAATATGATGCAAGACTGATATTAAAAAAATGACTCATACAGGCGGTTAAATTTATCATCGACACAACAATAACAATTCTTATGAATTGATAAATAAAAACAAAAGCCAACAAGTAATTAATTATCACGATTGCCACACACTGAAGATTTGATAAGAATACACGTCTTTACTGTCGTAAATAAATTACGTAAAACTGTGCTTCATACATAATTAAAAAAACCCGGGTCGCAGTGCCAAAACCCTGCCGACAATATAGTGTATTTGCTTGTATAGGGCCGTGTGGTTTTATACTTTTATTATGTGAAATTAAGTTTGTTTTTGGACAAAATAAAAAATTTCACCCCTTAATACACCCCTTAAAATAACATTTTTTTCTTAATTGTAATATTATTATCAATCTAACGTCTACACCGAATTAAATAAACCCTTCAATAAATAAGTCACTATCTGCAAACTAGTGTTTTCATAAAATTTGTAAATCCGGTCCTGTCGGGCCGATTTTATTAAAATTGTGGGGACACTTTTTAATCACTACCAAAGGGTTAAATTTCAATTTTGAAACGATTCTGAGAATTTTTTCGGTATTTTGGGGCCCAAAAACAGTTTTCAACCCCTAAAAACTACCCTTAAAATGGCCCGATTAGGCCCATTTTAAATAGGCTTCTTGCGGTGATGGATTTCAACACGTGGCCCAAATTTCGTTGAAATCAATTAACTCTTTCGAAAGTTATCGCGCGTACACATATATATATATATATATATATATATATATATATATATATATATATATATATATATATAAATATATATATATATATATAAACATTTTTAAAAATGGTGCCAAAGTGTTTAGGAGGTTATGAAACGTCGAGAAATTTTGGTCCGACCCCTAGGTCCCGCCATCCGACCGACGCCAATAGTGTATGTTGCCATATGGCAAATACACTAATAATTGACCGATTGAAACGGTATATTTTTTTACCTTTAAAATTTTTAACCCAATATATTTAACATAGTGTTTTACATAACCTCCGCATTGAAACAACATTTTTCTAGGCATCTTAATAAAAAATCAGTTTGAAAAGCGCTTTTTTTGTGCAGGTCACTCATTTGTTTTTATGTGAATACAAACTAATGTTCTACAAGCCAGAGAGTTTCACAACGACATTAGGTTGCTTCTGCACGAATACAACCTGTAATTATATGATCACAATCTACAATCATTGTCAAATAAAATTTTGTGATATTGATTTCTGCACCCAAGTTTTCTTTTCCTGTCTTGAAAGGCACTGTTTAACTTATCGCCCAGTTAGGTTATTGTCTCAGTGCTGCCACCTACTTTAGTTTGTCATGTCTAATGTCAGATTTACATAAGGACACTTGGGACCCAGGGACCACCACAAACTAACGACTCCCACAACCTAATGTAAAATTCAATTTCTGATTCACGAACTTTGACGACGTTTGAATAGTTTAATAATAATGAGTATGCGATATATTGCGTGAAATAAACATAGACGATCTTATTAATACCTTTGCTGATAAAAAAGTCAGAAAATGTTTTTTTTACTTTAGTTACCTTGCCAATATATCAAACTTTAAAATATAATTTTAAGTTTATTTCTTTTTTGTCCTTGGTAATTAATATAAAAATGATTTTTCGGGAAAAAGGACTTTATTTATAATTGATAAAAATTGCGAAAAGTTTTTTACCATAATCCAAATAAGAAAAAAACTGTCTTATTCGGATTATGGTAAAAATCTTTTCGCAAGTTTTATCAAAATGAATATTTTCATTATTATCTAAGAGCCTGATGAAGTTTTTAAAATAAAAACGAAACGTTGCGATTGGATATTAATGCATTATTAATTGAATGATCCACAGTCCTCTAAAAAAATATAATTTTAATATATACTGGATCTGAAACCACATATATCATGTTTTTCACTTTATCAAATTGCATCATGTGTTTTAATATTCATCCAATCTTAATCTCCTTGCATGGGAGCTCCCACAGCCCTTATGCCTATGGGTCTTGAATTATCAAATCCGGCATTGCTCATGTCTTCATCCTTATTATAATCCAATTGGAGTTTTATTGCCTTGATATCACTGTACAACCATTACAAGGATCGGGTACAAATAATAATGTACAGACTACATCTATGATATATGAGGCAGACACTGGCGTTTATAGAAAATAAATCCGACATTTGGGAATAGCAAGACGCGACGAGACGTGATAAGCGAGAGACTGTCGGAGATTTCGACAACGCAATGGGGAGACGGTCTCGATGTACCACACGTCGCGCTTTCTGGCTACACTTTAGAATGTGCAATATCATGGATGCACGAATTCCGAACCGCGGGCCGTTCTTCAAAAACAATTCGGTTTACAAAAAACAATCATACTGGTTTTAGCCAATTTTGTTTGCATATACACAATTAAACTGTTTTTATTTTAATTAAAAAAAAAAAGAAAAACACATTATAGAATGAAAACTTTATTTTAATTAAAAAAAAGTTTTCATTTTCTAATGAAATTTTTCATAAACATATTATGCAATTGTCTTTTCGTTCTTATAGAGAATCCGCTACTTATCCACAAATTAAGTGAAATTATAGTGTATTTAGCGCAAACAGTGAAAGAGCAGCCTAACGTCTGATGGAATTGTAACAGTACTTCTATCGTATTTATAATTCTTAAAGAAAGAACAGAGTATAACGTCGTTTCTAAAGAGAGTGATTTTGGGAATTTTTTTATTAGTATAGAAGTTACTACTTGGATCATTTAATTTCATTTGTAAATTGCTTTTACTAAAATATAATTCAGGTTTTCGAATTCATTTAAAAGACAAACAACAAGTTCATAGATTTCTTAGTTTCATTGTTTTTTTTTTGCGACAAGACTTTCAGTGTCAATTTTCTAGTCGTTGTGCAGTGTTTTATAAGCACACAAAAAAGAAGACATGCAACGAGATAAGCCATGTTCTGCACAGCTGGAGGTTGAACGAACGTTGGCTTTTTATTTGTCCTTAACGACATTTTAAAGGTGCTTTTATTGTTCTTTGTAGGCAAAAGGCAACATCGCTTATGTAACATATTGTTCTACTGTAGTGATAATGACATACATTTTTTCTCCGGTAAATTTGGAAGATTTTAAGATTTTAAAAAGTTTAGTCACAAAAATCTTTAAAAAATTGATAGAATAAATCGTTATGAAAAGTATATTGTAATCGCAAAAAAAAACGGTTAAGGGACAGTTCCGTACCATTCCGTTTTCCGTAAAAACTTAAAGGATTTTCGTTTGGATTTTCCTGTAAACTACCGAGCTGGGTAGAGTTGAGTAGGGTTGATTGAGGTTTTCCATGGTTTCCCGCAATTAATTCGATAAATATCGAGATGGTTCCTTATTCAAGGCCATGGCCAATTACCTATCAAACTCCCAGTTTAAAAATTACCTATCCTATCCTAATTTCCTATAATTCCTTCATTCACTCATTGCTATATTAGTTAAGTTGAGGTTTTAGAAATGTATAAAATAACGGGAAGTGGTAAAATGGAAAATAGTAATGGTGCGAATGGCGTCTGTTATGACATAAAAGTCGACAAACGGACGTTAAACGCATTATTATTATTTTCCTGTAAACTATAAGTGAGAACCCTAATTTTTTTCAAAAATTTAGGCTCAGTCGTTTCGGAGAGATTTTCGTATACCTATTTTCTTTTAAACCACGCATTTTAAAATTAAATACAAAAATATATTTGTATTTCTCATAGTGAACCCTTTCCATTGAAGTCACGTGATGCACTTAATTATTTTTTTCTAACCTGGCCCCTAAAATTAACCCCTAAAATCGGAATTCGTTTATTTATGCTATACGTCCATGATTGGGTCTATATGTATATGTACCAAATTTCAACAGTTTTCGTCCAGTAGATTCGAAGACGGACATACAGACGAGAGTGATTCTATAAAAGCTCCGTTTTTTCATCGGATGTACGGAACTCTAAAAAATAATGTTATAGAAAACATCGTTTCTGATTTAAATTTTTAAGGACCACCAACGCAATGACTAGGATCATTTTAGCTGGCTGTTGGCGATGTTAAAAAAGATGTTTGAAAATTTAAGAAAAATTCGAAATAAGCTGTTTGGCCCCTCCGCCGCAGATGGAAGTACACATGAAGAATATCTCGGTTTTCCCAGGGAGTATTGCACAACAACAGGGGCAGCTTCATGACCTATGAACAAGTACAAATGTCGGAGCCAAACATCCCCAAGTACAACATCCACCCCCTCTTGTGCATCTATGTCTCGCCAGAACCAACATACTGTCCTAAACAGCTGCTGTTGTGTATTGGATGCACACGAAACATTAATCTGATAAATCTTATATACAGGGTGTAACACAACAGTAAAGCAAAATTTTTCGTTTTCGCGTTGCCATTCGCTCAAACTAATCTGAGCATTAAGGCTGTCGGAACGCTCTGCTAGAGATGAGAAAAACGGGTCTTTTTAGTGATCTGCATCTTTGCATCTGGATCCCGTATGTGAGTCAGCTCACTGAACCGGTTCAAAAAGAGCCGAGTTCTGAATATGTTACTGCAGTCTGCCACTGAGTTACCTAGTTCAGTCAATCATATCACGACCTGTATAGAATCAAGAATGCATAGCCAAACATGTGATGCATGAATCATTTGAGCTGACAGATGCATCAAAGCATGAACTGATACGTAAGTGTAAAACGCGCTTCTGTGTGTTAAGTGTTTCACTGAGTTATGCGGATCCGTTGATCCGTCGGCTCAAAAAAAAGTGAGTCGGCTCACACGGATCTTCTGTCGGAGTCGGCTCTTTGAACCGGTTCAGATCTGAGTTACCCAACTCTACGCTCTGCATTCAAGCCACACTACGAGGCAAAAAATGCTGTTGCAAAGGTGCCGCTGTTAGTTGATTACTCTAAATTTGGAAATATTTTGAAGATTTAAAAAACTTTTCCGAAAAAGGAAGAGTCACTTTAGAACGAGAAAATTAGCATAAGTTTTACACAAAATGACAATGTTCGCGTGATGTCAGCCGCATTGTCAAATTCAAACTTTGAAGTAAAGTTCTCTTGTTTTTAAAAATATTAGAAAAATCATTTCGCCATTAATTTTGTAAACTTCTAATCCGCAATGCGATTTCTAGTATAAATTACAAAATAAAGCCATGTCTTAATTTTAATCCGGTAAAAACAATCTTATACTGGGTTCCGATTATCCTAGCTACGACATACAAAATGAAAGAATAGCAATATTCATTAATGGTCTTCTTAAGGACCTTAGAAATTTACAATTACCAAATACCTTTAATTGTTTTGCTTTGTATTTCGTACTCATTAAATTAATTTCCGACCAAGTGTTTTAAGGAAACTAATGTAAAATCATATTTTCCCTCGAAATAACACACAATTCCTCACTAGGCATTCCTCGCAAAGGCTAGAAACGTTGTTTTTTTTTCAAAGGCTACCAATAGCCGGGGTTATTTGGGCCTAGTACCAATTCGTATTTTTAATTCATAATTTTTTAAGTAATAAACTGAAAATCTAAATTGATATTTTTACCATTCTCAGATTAGCAGTTTAACCTTAAACCGCATACGGAGTATAAGAATTTTATTAGTAGTTGGATTTGGTGGCATGAATGATTTAAGCTAAAGGGTTGTGTTTGAAATGGCTAAGCTTGTAGACACAAACATATCCTTCTGTTTATTTCCGTTCTTCCGTTGTTTCCACAATATCCTGTTTGTACGTCGTCAGGTCATTTTAAGGACTTATAATAACAAAACGCAACAGTTTAAATAGTTAATATTTATTTTCGTAGGTGTATGCAATATTTGTAGAGAGTCTTATTTCACTGAATAGTATATTGAAATACGAAAATCACTCGTTAATTTCTTTCACGAATTGTGAAAATGAAAATAAATGCATTTCAGTGCAGCATCCTCAGAAAGCTGAAACCTAACCTATATTGTAAAATTTTGATAAAAAAAACAAGTGTGAGTTTTTCGTGAGAACTTTAAGACTTAGGACTGTGAACTATGTGTAAGGCCCTATATTCCCTATTTTTTTCCAAATTTTAGGAGCAGTAGTTTTCGAGGAGAGAGGAAGGGTGTGCTCAATTCTCGTAGGTTTTCTTTAACATCCATCCTCATAGGAAAGGTTACGTTAAGCCAGTGGTTCTCTACCTTTTTCAGCTGGCGACCCACCTTTCCTTATCGGAATACCTTCACGGTCCATCGGTCCATAGTCTGGAATTAATTGAGGGAAACCATGGAAAACCTCAATCAAGATGGCCGGTACAGGAATTACCGTTTCTCGGCGAGAGGCAGTAGGAAAAAGTCCCAGCCACATCTGTCTCCGCCGGGATTCGAACCCAGACCTCCCGAATGCGAGTCTAGTGCTGTCACTAATCACTAATCCGAATATAGTCACAGACATATGTAGAATAGGTGTGAGCGACATGAAAATTAGTCTGTTTAGAGTTTTAACAAGCCGTAAGCTATGTGTTGTATGCATAGCTAAGCTGCAGTCCATTGTTTGAAAAGTAAATAGCACACTGTAACACTAATATAGCAGTGTGTACACGTCATTGTATATATTGCATAATACTGTAGATACAACGTGTTTGGGCGAAACTGCTACTTAAGGCTGTCGGAACGCTTCGAATTTTGTTTGTGCTGAGACCCAGCGGTAAGGGGCGAGGTAGGCAAAAGACATATTGTGGGTGTGGCCTTCTTTAGCTCTGTCTCGCTCAAATCATCCGCACGTTTCAATTTTTGGCTGGTGCCAACTACGAGGCTAAAAAAATTTATTGCAAGGGTGCCGCTGTCAACTGATTACTCTAATTTTTGGAAATATTTTGAAGATTTAAAAAACTTTTCCGTAAAAGGAAGAGTCACTTTAGGTTTGTGATGGAACAGTTTTGTGAAATAAGTACGAATAAGGTCATAGTGTGACATTGAAAACGCGTGTTTTTTTAGCACAATTAATGCCAATTTTTTTCTAGTAAATCGTACATAAATTACAAAAGTAGTCCATTAGAGACCTAGATTTGTCCTTTATCTTTCTTATAGAGAAAGAATCTTTGCAAAATGTTGACGAATAAGTCTACAATCAGTTGACAGCCGAAGCTCTATTTTTGGCTTAAATTCAGAGCGTTCCGACAGCCTTACATTTAATTATGCCGTCTCGTCCCGTCGAGTTCCTCGTAAATTTTACAACTCACGTCTCCGTACTTTCTCGTTTCGATATCGACGAGATCTCAATACTTGAGTCGTGATCTCGTCTAAAAACTGCGAGACGACAGAATATATTAACCTCATGTCGAGACGAGAAATTTCATAACTTTCGTTTCGATAGCGACAAGATCTCGACGCTTTAGTCTCGACCTCGTCTAAACGTTGCGAGACGGCAGAATATATTAACCTCAAGTCGAGGCTAGAAATTTCACAACTCTCGTCTCGATAACGACGAGATCTCAACACTTTAGTGTCGACCTCGTCTAAAAAACTGCGAGCCGAGAAAATATGTTAATCTCATGTCGAGACGAGAAATTTCATTACTCTCGTCTCGTTAACAACAAGATCTCGACACTTTAGTCTTGATCTCGTCTAAAAACTGCGAAACGACAGAATATGTTAACTCCATGTTGAGACGAGAAATTTCACAACTCTAGTCTTGATAGCGACAAGACTTAAGACTTTGTCCGGTTTTTCGTCAGTCATAATTTTCAGAGATTACTGTCTCACATCTCGACAAAATGGACACTCGTACTTTTTGTCACAATTTTATTTTTGTTTTTTAATCTAAAAGTCAAAATCTATTATGGAGGAATTTAAATTTATACATAATAAATATGAGTTCGACATCATATGGATTTTGTATAAGCTGCGCAATCTGATATTCGAGTAGTATAGACTTTAGAGGATCAAATACTTCAATCGCTACGCCATTCATAATTTATTATTTACCTATCAAACAAAAATATAATCAAACATGAGAGCATTATATACGAAGTTCGACGAACATTCCAAAAAAGAAATGAGAAAATAGAAGAACCATTGAAAATCTGTGTACAGACATAATGGAATGGAATCGAATAGCATTGAATATACCCTTACACCATACTATAGCATACACTATCACGATTGATATGAACTCATCGTGGATAAAAAAAAAGAATAAGTGACATCTACTAGAACACAATGTACATTCTCGTTTCTGTATTTAGTACTAACCAGATTTTTTTTTCATATTTCAATAGTAAAACCTATCGAAAATATGCTGTGAAAAATAGAGACTGAAATTCCTAGTTTTAAATAAATTACAACTCATAGTCGCCGACGAGCCGTATAAGCGACTTGTTGGCTCTTGAAACTTTAAACGCATTTATCTGGAAACATTATTTTCTAAAACTGTCATGGTCCTAAAAAAAAAAGTATTCAACCGATTGCTTTGAAATTTATATATGTTCTTCTACTCATTAATGGTTATCGTCCGTATCAAAATTGCTTATTTTCGAAAATATTTTCTTAATTTCTTTAAACGATTTTTAACAAAAAACACAAACTTTTTTTCTACAATATACCGGGTGTTTTTAGATTATATCGGGTGTTTTTAGATTATACCGGGTGTTTTTAGATTATATCGGGTGTTTTTAGATTATACCGGGTGTTTTTAGATTATACCGGGTGTTTTTAGATTATATAAAACGCGTTACGAAAAACGTCTTATACGACAGGGACTTCGTTCCAAACGCGTGTTCCGCGACATGTTACAAGGTTTTTTTTAAATTTCTTTTTGGGAAATAAGATTTTTCTTCGATTTTTGAACATTCACAAATAGAAGCGATTGAATTCGCGCAAATTCAATACACGTTGAGAATTTAATGATAATGATTCTCATCTTTTATATCCTACATATTACATTTACACCCGGGCGAAGCCGGACTGGGCCGCTAGTAAGTTATAAACAAAGCAATTACGAAATCTTATGAAAAATGAGTATTATGAAAAAAATTGGCTTGTTCGTTTCTGGATAGTTTGTTTAAAACTATCGTATCAGTCGTAATGTCAAAAGTAATTCGCGCATACATATCACACAAGCGATCGCCATGTTCTTAGCAAGTACAACTGCCAGTTCTGACTCAAACTGTCGTGTCAGTTGTGCAATAAAATTAGTTAGTGCGCGCTTAAAACAGCTTTCTTAGAAATTCGTTGACAAGCCAATGTTCCGACAGTCGAGTGAATCCACTGAAGATTCTATCAATTCAAAATCTCACCGCCAAGAACTTTTACATACTTAGCTCTAAATTATGTCTGCAGTATAGGGTAAAGAGACAATTAAACACGTCTGGAATCACTGAAAGGTCACATTTTACTCCTGTCGGGTGTAAAAACGTAATCGTGTTTTCTACTTGAGCAGTTGACTCATCGTTAAAGTCGTTTAACTGTAAAAACGCAATTCAACAATCTGACTCATTTTATGTTGTAACAATTTCAATAAAGTTGTAAGCCTTTGTACGATAAAGCGGCTGGTACGTAGAATCCTATCTACTTAAAGTGAGATATAGCCGTTTTGCGTATTTAAAAAAATACATTCTGACGCAAGTATTGCGCACACCGCCGTGGTATGTGTTCAATTATCGCTTTGCAAGCCAAAGCTGAGCTTCACTTATTCAAAAAAAATTGATTCAAATTGTTGCGTTTTGAAAAAGGTAGATTCGGTTCTATAACATGAAACCACTTTTAGATTTATTCGAGTTCTAAAATATTAACTTAAAAATCCAAACAGCAGTCGGCGGTTGGTCCGTACGTACGTAAGTTATCCGAGCTGTACAGACCATAATTCTTGACGGACCGACTTGGTTTAGTTTGTTTTTCGCTTTATTATCACAGTAGAATCCTACGAAAAATCATTAAAACGTGCTCAGTAGTTCAATTGTTAACAATTTTATTTATTTTTCTCTCTGGATAATTTTTTATAACCATTTAACAAACTAACTTTAAAAAAACTAAACAGTCCAACACATCGTAAGACAGCTAAAGCGTTAACCGCATAGCTTTCCTTCTTCAAGTTTTTAGAAGATTCTAATCATCCGTCTTATATGCTGGTACGAATGAGATATCCATGTGTAAAATTTAATCAACACTGTCAGACTCGGTTTCGAGAAAAACGCTGATGTTCAGTTTTTTTTACCGACTTGGCGAAAAATTTTACAAATTTAACCAGAATTGATCCACTGGTTTGGGCTCTAGTTGCGATCATATACATTTTTTTAAAAGTACTTTTCTCAGTTCTGCAGGGGACGTGTAAATTCATCAAAAACTCAAAATTTTTACGCAATACCAAGACTTACCCCTATATAATATTTTGTATTTGGAAAGGTAAAAATATCATCTGCATGCGAATTGTAAAAAAAAATATTTGCTAATATTTTTTTTTTAGTATTCTTTGAAAATTATTTTATCATCACATAAAAGCCGCGCAACGTTTGTATAAACTATAAAGGAATACACAACTGTTAATGAAATGTTAATTCAGAACTGATGTAAATTTGAGAATTGTCCTAACATCGATTCAACATTATAGCCCAAAAGTAAACATTGAAATTAATCAACTGTCTCCAGTTCTAGAGAATACAAACACCGCGTCCAATTTCGGAGTACATGAGAAGTATCACGAAAAGAGAATGACTTGTTTTTGACTTCACTCGTACGGGGAAAAGTCAAAAGAACTTCTGCTAAGAAACTTCAAGCAGCTAAGTGAGACGATCATTTAAACTTTCAAGGCTGGACACGGATAATATAAATGTTTGAGCTATCGATTACAAAAAATTCCATCTGCAAATTGAATAAAACTTTAAAAATTATTGCTAATTAAAACATGTCCACAACGGAACAATTGGTAGTTGGCAGTGCATATTTAATAAAAAAATATAAACGATAACCAATTTTCCGAAAATTTTCACTTATATTTCATTATGCGATGAGTGTATTGTCGGTTCGATGGCGGCATCAAAGAACGAGGGAACCAGACGCTGAGGAGTAGAGGGGTTTATGGTACAGAGTGTCCGCGAATGTCATTACTTATTACTTAAAAACTTGACGTGCTGACACCACTCAGCGAGACGTAAAAGAAAAATGAGTACAACTGCGGTACTAGCACAGTAATTAGCTCAATCGTTAACAGATGGCATTCAATTAAATGAAAATGTGTTGTCTGTTCCAAAAAATTACATTAAATATGTAACCGAGAGGACGCGAAAGTGTGGTACCCTTTTTTAGTTTTTTGCATAAACATTTTTTTTAATTACACCTCATGTACCCGTTTGAAGAGGAAGCCTCAAAATTAATCGCTGTGTTAGGCCTCGAATCTTTTTTGGTCGCCAAGTCTGACTGGACGTAATTTAGGGAATACTAAAGAATTGAAAAGATTTAACTATAGAAATAACTGAAAAATCAAAGCGTACCGAATCAGGCCTCGAATCTTTTTTGGTCGCCAAGTCTGACTGGACGTAATTTAGGGAATACTAAAGAATTGAAAAGATTTAACTATAGAAATAACTGAAAAATCAAAGCGTACCGAATCCTGTAATGGGAAAATATTTAGCTTAAACACATTCTTGGACACGGCGCACTGTCGACGGTCGACGTCTAGCCGTCGAGCGCCGAGTCTGCGTCAATCTCTCTTTTTCTCTCCCTCTCTCTCATTTGTGTTAAAACGCACACGAGCTTTCCGATGAAAAACAACATTCATTGTCAGTTTGAAAAGCTTGAAAACGGTCTACACGATGTTAATTTAATGTTACATTATCGAATGACACATATCTTTAATTCAAATAAGACTGGCTTTGTCGGATCAATAATATACTTAGCTATGCAAAATACAAATTACTGACACAGAAATCAGAAAGTCAATTACTGTTGGCAGAAGCAAGAATTCAAATCGTAAGCATAAGTCCTCCTTTACCACCGTTTCACTGAGGCTTTTTATCCCTTCTTTGTCATTCTTTTGTTTTTTGTAAATAGAAAACTAGAAATGAAAAAAACATGTCGCATGGTACCTATACTCAAATCCTCAAATACTGAAAATTACATATTATTTTGTTGCGAAGAAAAAATGATTCAAAAACTCATTTAATAATCAACGAAAAATAAATATATTAGTATTGTTATTTAGGGTCAATTTTTAGGTAAAAGCTTTTTTCACCAACCCGGATCGCAGTGCCAAACCCTGCCTACCTCAACCGGCCCTGCCTATTTGTGTTGATCCTGTTTTTACCTTCTTGGAAATATTACATTGTATAGGCGCGTCGATCGCAACAATAAATATAATTTACGCACGGTTTGTGAAGGAATAAAAAGTTGGTCAATCTAAACGCAGCTGGTAAAACCTCGACGGTGGCGTCTGTTATCCTTTAGGGATGGAAAAAGCGCGCGCTAAATCGATTTTTGACTTTAGAATCGACTTCAAATTCTTTGACTCTTGAAGTCGATTAATCATCTCTGATAGTAGACTTTTGTGACTTAAGTCGACTTTTTAGAAATTTAGTAATTTCTGTATACAAACTTAGATATTCTAATATTTTATTAAATTATGAACGTACAAAAGTTAGATGCAAATGGAGGCTTGCGCAGGTATAGTCGGTTGAAAAACTACGAACTCGCGCTATATTATTATTTTTAATTTTTCTTTAATCTAAAGGTCTAATTCCTTGCACTAAAGTCATCCATCCTGGTCGTACTTGAGTGTGGGACTTTGGGGGTTCTCAGCAGACAAATTATCATCTGAATCACCGTATTAGGCATCTTGAACAATCAAACTGTAGTTTATAGCGGGAAAGCAACAATTTGCAAGCAACGAACGTTAACCAATCGCCGACGAGTACACATACTGTGCCAGTAACTGGGAGGTGGTAGGAATCTTCCTTTCCCACAAAACAACCAAAATATGCATTTGCGACGCTGTTTGTAACTAACTTCTGAACCTTTTAGAACCGCGGCGAGTATTATACTAAGTAATGTATAAAAAAGTCGAAAATCATCGAGTGAGAATCGACTCTAATCGATTCGAGAGAGGCTCAACTCGACCCTAAAAAGTCGATTATTTTTATCAAAAGATCGATTCTTGACTAAAGTCAGAGTCGACTTTCCTATCCCTATTATCCTTACAGACAGGACTTTTCTAGTGAAAGGGTAGGCACATATGACATATCTTATATCCACCTACAATACCTGAAAGCCTCAAACAGAAAGTTCAAGGTTATATTATATGAGCACAAAATGTTACATAAAAAGATTTTGAAAAAAAAAGTTTCCAGTCAGCAACTCTACGATTAAAGGTCAGCATTAATCAATACTACTGTATAAAATTGTAATATCCGTCGACAAATTCGTTTAGTCGCATGCTATTTTTTTTCTGAAAAACATCTAGACGGGAAACATGTTTCCCAAATTTTTGTCTCTGCTCGCATCACTCACGCGGAATGATATCACGACTCGTGTGACACCTCCTCAGTAACAAACTTCGTTCCACCATAGATATTTATATAAACTTATATCCGCATTTTAAATTAACAGACGCCAAGACAAAATCTAATAGAGATTTATTTATAATTTAAAATAATTTCCGAAAGCACAGTGGTTACTGTAGCAAGAATGGGGTAGATTTCAATGTTTGTATCTTTACTTATTGAATTAACTGTGGTACCTTCCAAGTTTAGTTCCAAACTAACAAACATAACGAACTTTGGCAAATTCAATATAGAAGAGTTTTCAGTTTCCACTTAGCAATAATGAAACTAGCGAAAGGGCAAGTTCATACTGTGTTTCAGAGAGAGAGATTGTAAATTATAGACGCTCGACAGCCGAGAAGTCATCAACGTACTGTGCTTCAAATATCTGTTGATAGTTTATTTCACAGTTTTTAAACAGTATTGAAGCGAAACTTAACTCTGCGATTCTCACCGAATTTTTTTAACCGATTATTAATTCGATATGTATATATATATATATATATTTTTAATGCTTGTTCAGTCATACCTTCTGAATGGGTTAACCGATTTAAAAATTTTCGACGCCATTTCGTTCAGAATGCTTACGGGTTGAAACCATATATTTTTTTTAATCGGTTAAGTCATTTTTAACTGACATCAAAAAAAGAGCTTGTTTATATACCCCATAACTTCAACATTTGTGAATTTTGATGAGACTTTTCCTATTTAATAGGTCAGTGTAGTCTCCCATAAGTTTTATTTAAATCAGTTCAGCAGTTTTTTATTTTAGTAATAAAATATTAAGTGTAAACTATGTAGTGCCAAGTTTCTAAGAAGAAAAGTAAAAAAAACTTACAAAAAAATTAAGCCTACCTCAAAGTGGTCACTAAAAAACGTAAAATAACAAAGTTATGAGGTCGACGTCAATTTAAAACGATAAAGTTTTATGTACTTTTATTAAATTGGCGTATCTTTATTATTTCACGCTTTTTGTGGTGTTTTTTTAGTTTTGTTAAAAAAAAAATCATAACTAACGTTTATCTTATTCTCTATAGGTTCATTATCCATTTTTTGTACAAATATCTGATGTTTGGATATAGAATTCAAGCAAATACAAAATATCATTTTTTTAATAAAAAAAAAAAATAATATGTTCCTTTGTCGTATCGCAAGTACATAATAATACAACTGAAGTTCATAACCCACGTATATCGTACACAGTACACATGTCCTATACCAGTGACCCATAAAACGTGGTTTACGGATGGTCAAAAAATTTTTGACCATCCGTAAACCACGTTTTATGGGTTTTATGAAAATGACAAAGTAGCAATCAATTTAAATCGAAATATATTTTGTCGTATTTGTAATATTTAATATTACAAATACGACAAAATATATTTCGATTTAAATTGATTGCTACTTTGTCATTTTCATTTACATTTGAAGGTCTATTTCATGGAAGGTTAATAGACAAGCGACTAATTTCCATAGACTCCCCGTTGTCCAAAAAAACGAGGACAATAAAGGCGGAGGTGCTGAGCTATAAATCACAATCACTGATTCGTCCATAGAAGATGCATAGAAGGGTGCAGACGAGTCAGTTTCTTAATTGGTTCTTATCCACACTTGAGAAATTGAATTTCAATGAAAACTACTTATTTTTTAAATAATATATCGCAAATAATATTGTAGAACGAAAAGAAAAAAAATTTAAGCCATAGGCAATTAATAACAAATTAATTAAAATGTATAGAACTTTATAAGATATCACGTGACTACACAACGTCCAGGAATGTTTGTGACGTCAATATGTTAAAAATTGTGTATGTTTTATTATGTATACTATCAAAGTAACCATGGCAACCACGACCATAAATAAACACAGGTTTTTGGCGTGTTATCGGATCTTAACTTAAACATTATTTTTAAATAAAATATAACTTTTTAATTATGAAATGAAAAAAAATAAAAAAAGTAGTTTTGCTATAAAACTTGTATGCAGTGATCTTTCCATTTATGTAAAAAAAAAATCATTCAAAAACCCAATTGAGCTTTGATCGCGATTTCGCCTCGAGTTGTGACTGAAACGCATGCGAACAAAATCTATTCAGTGGTTATCAGTTTGATTAGGTCCGATCACAGCCAAACGGCAAATATTTTTTAAAATCTTTCTGTAGATATAGATTTAAATTCATCAAAAACTTAAAACGAAATATCGGCACGCCCGACTTCCCTTATATTACATGGGAAAATGCCAGGCCCGGCAGGTCATGTTCAGTCCGTGTGGGTAGTGAGATGAAAAAAATTTTTTTTCGATCTAGCGGTGATTAAATTAACAAACTTCAATGCAAGCCCCCTCCAATTAACTCATGCCAGCACTGAGCATTTAAAACCTAATAATTGTATATAGCTTATATTTTATAAGCCTCGTAATCGTATAACAAACCTTTGAAATCCCATAACTCTGGGGAAGCCAGCACATAAGTTGAATTGGTTAGTAAACAAACATTACATTACAGAAAACATATTTTGAATTTTTAAATATTACACGCTTTAAAAAAATTATACAAGTCAACATCACATAAATATGTGAAAAAAATGTCAAATTCCATGTGGGTATTTTACCCACACGGAATTTTTCGTATGGGTATAGCTACCCACAAAACCCTGGTCATCCGCCGGGCCTGGAAAATGCAGTTTCGCAGTGCTGGGACAACAAGTTGTGCATCACTGACATAGTCCCATCGCAGTCACTCGTCATTTATTTGTACAGGGTCTGGCAGTAGGACTAAATTTTTTTTTTTTTTTTAGTATGTTTCTATAGACAATAAAATACTGTGCAGATTATAGTCTAAAGCTAGGTTGCAGAAAGCATTGTCAAAAAAACTGATTTAACAATGATCTTAGAATGTGACAATACGTATACTTCTCCACAACAAAAGCCTTGTAGAATTTCATATCGATCTTGCTACAGAAATAATTAGCCGCTCGAAACGATTTTTTTTCTAATCTTTCGATTGGGAAGATGGCATTTATTTTAGTTCACAGAACCGAGCTGGGTAGAGTAGTGGTGACAGCACTAGACTAGCCTTCGTGAGGTACCAGGTTCGAATCCCGGCGGGGGCAGATGTGGCTGAGACTTTTTCCTACTGCCTCTCGCCGAGACACGGTAATTCCTGTATCGGCCATCTTGATTGAGGTTTTCCGTGGTTACCCTCAATTAATTCCAGATAAATATCGAGATGGTTCCTTATTCAAGGCCATAGCCGATTATCTATCAAACTCCTAGTTCAAATATTACCTACCTTATCCTAATTTCCTATAATTCCTTTATTCGCCCATTGCTATTACATAACTTGAAGTTTTAAAAATGTAGAAAATTTCTGGAAGTGGTAAATAGAAAATACTAATGGTGCGAATGGTGTCTGTCATGATATAAAGTCGAGAAACGGACGTTAAACGCATTATTATTATTATTATTATTATTATTATAGTTTACAGTATAAATTGGCCATTTTATGCAGTTCTTTTAGAGGAGGTGTGTATTACATATCCTTTGTCCCCTCAATTATTTTTTTGAAAAATATATATTCAATGAAGAAACACGTAAATAAACAGGCAAAAAATGACGAAAATAGAACATTCGCTCCAGAAATCTTTGCAACAGTACAATTACAAACTAAGATACGGCTTTATTTATTTGTATTAATTGAACAAACTTCTGTATAAATCATTAAAAAAACAACTCTCGCAGTATGTGTACTTAGTAGTCCATTGCTACGTATATATCTACAAAGAATTTAGATTTTCTATAGACACTATCCTGCAAAAACGGAGTATGAACCGCGCAAAAAAATAACAAGTTTTCGTGTCGACAAATCACCATGTTGCCCCTTTGCGACATTTACAAAACGCGCCTAAAGAATTTTTACTTCAAAAATTATAAGTCACATTGCCGGACCCCGTACCAACATCCGTACACCATACGGAAAACCCTTGCAGACACGCAGGTATGGCAGTAACAATTTGTTGTTTCAATTCGTTTCATTCAATTTATGTATCAATTTATTTTATTTTTACTCGCAGTCGTACGAATCATTTGATCATAAAAAATATATTGAAATGTGAAGCAGCATTCGGCAGATCGGGCACGTGATGCAGTTACCGACTGATGCGCTCGCAAATATCGTATCGTACCTGCTGCGATATCGTTGAGCGTCACTCTGCAATCGCATAACGACTCTGCAATACGACATCGCAATACTGCGTAAATGTCTGCCTTTAATTTAAAAAAAAAAACGCATCCAAATCGGTTCACCCGTTAAAGAGCTACGGCGCCACAGACAGACACACACACAGACATAGCGGTCAAACTTATAACACCCCTCTTTTTGAGTCGGTGGTTAAAAAATTATTTCATTTGCCGTAGACATTTCATCCAATCCAAATGAAATTTTTTATTTACTTCTGCACGCCAATAGTATCCATTACCCTACGGATTCCATGGCTGGCGTTTTAGAAATAAAGAACGACGGTTACTTAAAAAAATACTGAAAAAACATTCCGTTTTACGTTTATTTACTTTAAGAATACTAAAAAAACTGTTGAAAATAAGAAATAATAACCTCTCCATGACACGTTACCTACACCACATAAATGAATTATTTGATATTGTGTACTTTGTTAGCGTCTGTATTTATTTTGAATAAATAAAATGAGTGACTATATTAACAGACTAGTGAAAATTTTGTCGTGGTTAAGGCACACCGTCAGAAAATTCTTAATTTTTGTATACTTATTAAGGACATGATAACACAATTACCCTGAAAATTTGAAGTCGATCGACCATATATAATCCGAGATAAATTCAATTAAAAATTGGATAATTAACATTGATTGTATACGATCTCTGTAGTTCTGAACCAGTTTCTTATTTATAAAAAAAGAACTAACTGTCAGAAACTTTCCAAAAACTGACAGTCTTTCAATGCATTTGTTATGAGTTTAAAAAAAATAAGAAAAAATTTTTGACCGTCTAATTATTTATAAATAACGGTTTAAAGTTCAACAATTTATAGAAAAGTATACATGCATATGAATACTGTATGGGTTACGTTTCCACGGGTACAGTCTTGCGTACAAATTATGGATCACTTAGCTACAAGCTAGTATACTTTTGTGGCGCGTATAATCTCTAACTTTTTGACAATATTGTACCACGACAACTACCTTAATTGAGAACAACGTTCCAAATTTGGACCTCTAGTTCGGCAATACTTTTTTTTTTAGTTAGAGAATTGCAACACTGTTGGGTTCAAATTCTCGAACATGTGAAAAAAATATTCCATCTAGGACAATTTCCCAGACTGAAAAACTCACACAAAACGTATTTCACATTCAAGATAAATTCTCGGAATATTTCCACAAAAGAATAGTCAGTAATACGGTTTAAGAATACCCTTGTGAACATACAGTATTTGATCCCAAGTAATCTATATGAAATCTGGTCTCCTATGATCTCGAGAATTGTGCACCTGATTCCATTCCCACTACTCGTTGTAAGTGAGAATGGACTTAGTGTTACTTCTTTCTGGGTGATCAACGCGTTCACTGAAGTAGGATTAAACAATACAGTAGTCCCCCGCTCAGCACTACTGTTAATAAATATCGAGTGCTAAATGAAAGAAAAGTGAAAACTCAACCGAATAATACATTCATATAATAGAGAGACTCTCAAGTCGCATAGACTAATATCGTTTAAAGAAGGTGGGGAATCTATGTAATAAGAAGAGTGGGAAAAGCGACCAGCAGGGGCGTGATTTGTAATTTATAATAATAATAATAATAAAGCGTTTAACGTCCGTTTCTCGACTTTATGTCATAAGAGACGCCATTCGCACCATTACTATTTTCCATCTACCACACTTCCCGTTATTTTTCTACATTTTTAAAACTTCAACTTATGTAATAGCAATCGGCGAATGAAGGAATTATAGGAAATTAGGATAAGGTACGTAATTTTTGAACTAGGAGTTTGATAGGTGATCGGCCATGGCCTCAAATAAGGAACCATCTCGATATTTATCTGGAATTAATTGAGGGAAACCAGGGAAATCCTCAATCAAGATGGCCGGTACAGGAATTACCGTTTCTCGGCGAGAGGCAGTAGGAAAAAGTCCCAGCCACATCTACCCCCGCCGGGATTCGAACCCGGACCTCCCGAATGCGAGTCTAGTGCTGTCACCACTACTCTACCCAGCTCGGTGTGATTTGTAATTTCAGGGGGCAATTATAGGCGCTATCTGTACTGTCAACGGTACGTCTCGACTAGCGACGGACAACTAAATGATCATATTAAACATTCATAAACGCTAGTAGCAACAGCATTATATCGATTACACAGTGTAAAATTTTACACCGCGCTCTCAGCGAATCCGTGTTAGACGAAGCGCGTTATAAAATGGAATTACTGTACACATATTATAATGAGTTGTCAAGGATTTTATGTGACAATGCAAAACAAACTGCAATTGGCAATCTAATCGGCCGGTATTGTCGGTCGCTGTCAGTGTTGCCAGTTGGATAGGGCGAGACCATTAATGGTTTCTTGTAACATTTTTAATCTTAACATTTGGTTTTCACATGAAAACAAGGTAGACTTTGAAATCGTCAAGTACTCGTAAATAAGAATGGCGAAGGCCCAGACATGAAGGACAGTTGGGAACTGTTGATATGTCACACGGTACAGTTTGACAAACATTTTTTTTTAATTTCTTAATTTGTCCCTCAAAAATGACCTGCCTGTTCAAAATTCATTTATTTACGTTACACGTCCGTCTTTCAGTCACCGACTTACATATGTGTACCAAATTTCAACTCAATCGGTCCAGCAGTTCGGAGCAAATTGGCTGTTACAGTAGGACGGACAGACACACGAGTGATCCTAAAAGGGTTTCATTTTTTTCCTTTTGAGGTACGAAACCCTAAAAATATCCCCAGAACTAGTGATATGGCATCACTGGCCGCTTTTGGTACCTATACAATAGGTGCGTGTCAATAGCATCAAACCGGTACGCGAGTCGTGGTAATGAGAGCAATGTGTAGGCGACAGGCATACTAAAGCTGTTCGCCAAACTATGGGCGTGCGCATTCGCTCTTATATAATATGCTTACAGCATGTCAAAATAGTGGCCAAAGAACTTAAGGTAGTTGTCGTGGTTAAGGCACACCGTCATAAAATTCTTAATTTTTAAATACTTATTAAGGACATGATAATACAATTACCCTGAAAATTTGAAGTCGATCGACCGTATGTAATCCGAGATAAATTCAATTAAAAATTGGATTATTACCATTGATTGTATACGATCTCTGTAGTTCTGAACCGTTTTCTTATTTATAAAAAAAGAACTAACCGTCAGAAACTTTCCAAAAACTGACAGTCTTTCAATGCATTTGTTATGAGTTTAAAAAAAATTAAAAAAAATTTTTGACCGTCTAATTATTTATAAATAACGGTTTAAAGTTCAACAATTTATAGAAAAGTATTCATGCATATGAATACTGTATGGGTTACGTTTCCACGGGTACAGTTTTGCGTACAAATTATGTATCACTTAGCTACAAGCTAGTATACTTTTGTGGCGCGTATAATCTATAACTTTTTGACAATATTGTACCACGACAACTACTTTAATACATTTACTACTGACATAACAATAATAACAATATAAAGACGCGCGTTAAATCGGCAAGGCTCCACCTGGTTACTGAGTACTAGCTGTTCAATAGGCTCCCTTTTTCACCCACATAGCTCTAACTTGACGGTAATGCTTACAAAATAAACTAGAAATATGTACCATTCTTCCCATAATATGACTTTTAGCCAACTTTTTACAGTTTATTTGATCTAAATAGACAATTTAAAATCAGATAGAAACGTGAAAATTAATAAGTTTTACACACATTTTTGTACAGAAAAAAATTAATTTGAAAAAAATTATTGAGCTTTGAGATTACTTCTTCTTTACGTGCAATCTGTAATCTTTTATGATATTGAACTTGAATTAAGAAAAATAGTCTCCGGTCAGAAAAGAAACATAATATCGATAGTAAACCGGTCGGTTTGCAGACTTGTCAACTGACAACGGGTCAAACAACATTCTGCACGACAGAAACATCTGTTACTTCATACTTGCTGTTATAATGTTTATAAAACGTCAAATCTCCTGATGCATATGTATGCATATAATATGTAGATTAGTTAAAAATTTACGAGGTGCCTGAAAAACACAATCGGAGTAAACTTAAAAAAAAACCAAAATCACTATTTCAGCTTTTTTTATTAATTTTAGGATTATCAAATGTCAGGATTATATAGGTTTACCAATTGATGCCGCCAGCGCTATTATCACTGAGCTGAGTTTCGCTAATACAAATATATCTAGGGTAAGTTTGCGCAAAATTCGTTTTATTTGTAGCGTTTTGAAAAGGAGAGATTCTGTTCTAGAAAGTGGAACCATTTTGGCAAACAAATTACTGTTTAGTACAGGAATACTCCGTAATCGCAATACTAATAGCTAAATAAATTGATAAAATAATAATTTTCGGAAAAAAAAGTTTGGAAACTTTTTTTCACACACTTTGTATATTTTATTAATTCATGGATTCATACAAAGGAACAAAGTGTTTCAGACGTTTGATTCAACATTCACAGATGGCATCAAGTATGTAATGTATCATTCGTCAACATTCTTCTTCAATATCCATTTGTTCAATCAGACTGTTATGAACTTTCCCTATCAGAAAAGTAAAAAACCCAAATACAGTCGATCTCATGTATTTTCAACTGGTTTCGGAGCGCTTGAAATTTCAAGGAAAAAAATTCCCTTGAGATAATCAACTTTTTGCTTCATATTCTAGCAGCATCTCTTAAGCCAATAAAAAAATTGATTTTCTAAAAATTTTCAGTATTTTAGTATGTATCTCAACTGTACTGCTTTTATGATTCATGTGACTGTTAAAACTCGCTAATCGCTCGTTTTACCATTATGGCACACATTCCCTAAAAATTTTGACAATGAACAACGAGATCATTACTTTATCATTTTTCTGAAACATTTCTGTGGTTAAAGAATTTTCTTCCTGGTATATGGAATTATTAGTGCAAAATGAAATGAAACAGGTCAAAATAGCCTGTTCGAAAAAAAATTGCCATTTACCTCTTGTGAACTCAACCAGTATCAACGTTGCCAGATTTTTTTGTTTGTCAAGTCGGGATTTTGGAACTTTTTGAGTGAAAAAAGCGGGATTCTTTCGTCGAAAGCGGGACATAGTAAAAAAATGTATATAATCAGAAGTTTTAAAATATTTATCTTTTTATTTGAGTTCAAATTACGTTTACGTGACAATAGATAGCAAAAATAGCCATAGAAAATATATTTTAATAAAAATATGATATTTTAAATTAGATTTACCCTATCGTTAAATAGTTGAGTCTTATTCGTCTTCTGAATAAAAAAAAAATAAAAAAAAAACAGAAATCAAAATCAAAAAAGTTTTAATCATTAGAAAAATATGGCGTTTCAAACAATAGTCTGAGGAGTGAGTGTTACAAATTGCAACTTACAATAAGACAATTAAATGTCCCGCTTTTCGGGGATAACTCGACCGTCCGTAAATAATTATATTTACGGACGGTCGAGTTATCCCCGAAAAGCGGGACATTTAATTTTGATTTAAAAATCGGGACGTCCCGCCAAAATCGGGACGTCTGGCAACACTGTATATTATAAATAGGACATGACACCCATCATCACCAGCAAAATATCTAGCTGCTATAGTACAGCTAACGTTGATATTACATTATAGCAAAGTGAAATAGCGTGATTTCGCTTTACCTACAAATGACAAGACCACTTTGAGTATTATAACAACAGACCGATATCTATACGTTTCCAAACGTCAGTAGCTAACACAAAACATTATTTTCAGGGATGAACAATTAATAATAAATATACAATGAGTCGTCCACATTTAGTTTTGTTGGATTCTACACTACAAATAGATGAGACAAATTTTTTGAAGTTTTTTTTCTGTAGGTATAATAAAGAAATACCAAACGTGCTACTTTCAATGGAATTTTAAACATAGAATTATGCCGCTATAGAAATGACATATAATTATCACCTTGTCAGTGGCTGACTAGTTGCAAAAAGAATTGTCAAAAAAATTGATTTGACAGTGACCTTAGATAGTGATCATAAATTACAATTTCTAAATAAGCAGTCTAATGCTCTGAAACTCCTTGTCATGTAGAACATTAGGTTGTACTCACGCAAAAACAAATGATTAATTTATACAGAAAAATACCGCTCTTCAAACTAAGTTTTAATCAAAATGCGTAGAAAATGTTGATTCATTAAGGAGATTGTGCAAAACATTAGATTAAATATACACAGTTTAAAGTAAATATCGTTTCAATGGATTTTTTATTTTTCCTACAGAAATATGTGGGGTCATTGTCAAATCAGACTTTCTGACAATTTTTTCTGCAACCCATCATATTTATCTACTGTCAAATTGATCGCGAACCACACCACGATGCATACTATAATATTTATAGAAATGAAAAAAAAATTTTCTATCTTTCAGTGCGCTTTCCCCATTATCAAACCGTCACTCCCACCAACTGTCTTTTTTTAATTTCCATTTTAACGCGCTGTTTAAGTATTGCTATAGCCAAAACAGCAGAATATTGTATTGTCATCAAAATATATACGACTGCAAAGTTCCACATCAATTGGCCATTTTGAGGAGGGAGAAAACCTAGTTACAAGATTCGTTTACATATACAATAGATATATCATACAAGTCAAGGTCATATAAGCTTATTAATAAACTAGCCTTTCAAATACATTTTCGACTTATTTTTAGGTCAGTAATCCGGCTGATGAATTCATGGCAGTATATTAAAAGATAATAAGATTATTAATAAACTAGCATTTCAAATACATTTTCGACTTATTTTTAGGTCAGCAATTCGGCTGATGAATTCATGGCAGTATATTAAAAGATACCCTATATAAATGTACCGCAATAACCTCAGTATTTAAGTTCTATTTTTTACACATCCTTAGTTTACAAATAGCAGTTGCAGCCATTATCGTATAAAGGTACTTGATATTGCATTATTTCGTACTAAAATGTGGGTCGATATCTCTTCAAAATTACAACTGTTATTATTTGTCATTTGAGTCATTTCTCTAGTCGTTTGAACTACGTTTACTCGTAGTAAAATTCAGTTGCAATTATCAAAAACGTGAATTATGTTTCACTTTTCCATTCTGCAACATAAAACGCTAAGACTTTGTAAAAGTTGGTATATTATTTTCGGTTCAAATAAAAAACATGTTTTGCAGTTAAGGGGAACGTCCATAAACAACATAATGCTTTTTTATACCATTTTTGGGTCTTCCATATAACTCCTAACTGCGGTTTTAAGATTGTAGCCGCAAAGAACTTGACTCAAGCTAAGCTGGGTTCGCAGCTAATATTGAAATAAAGACGTGGTCCTACGGAAACATTGCGGTACGACAATATTTTTTTTTTTATATAAGCGCGCAGCAGCTAGGCTATATGCGCCAATTTCGTTAAGCTATGATAAGGTAAGTAACATCAGGTAAGTATTATAAGATATTAATAAAGAATTGAAAGCACCCGATAGGGCTGGTTGTTGCAAAGCGAGGTCTTAATGGTAGACACAATTCAGCGATGGACCGCAGCCAGTTGCGTTATTAGTGCGTCAATTACGAATGTGTGTGAAATCCAGTCACGTGCAGGAAAGTGCTTTGAAGAACGTAAAGCCCAAACAGTCAATTTAATAGACTATTTCCTGGGCCGCGTTGCGCTCGTCAGTCAGATAAATGAGTTCAGACCGAGGCGACGTTAACAGCAAGCGGTGCCAACTAACTCCCCACAAATCCCTTGTGTTCATTTGTTTCATATAGTGCCATGTTTCGTTTTAATAAGTTAGTTGCCGTGCAAATCACTCTTCTTGAGAATCTTCCAAAAGAACGATAGGAAAAATGCCTGCCATTGGGCAATGACGAGACAATAATCACAGAAAAAAATTTAGTTGAGCATATTGTAACAAAACTGCTCTTTGTGGTGGTTTTAAACTGATTTATTTACAACAAACGAAATAAATACAAAACAAATAACTAAAAAGTAATTAATAATGACAAAAAGAAACTAAACAATGAAATAAACTAACGGATTCTGATAGAGGTATCACCTTAAAACAATTGGCGTAATAGACGTCGAGTTATGTCGCTTCTGTTTGGAGGCTCCTGAAACATCGGAGCATCTGCTTTGTAAATGTGAAGCAGTCATGAAGCGAAGACTCCGTCACCTCAATAATCCGTTCCCAACACCTGATCAGGTATGGGACACAGATCTCAAAGCAATTCTGGGCTTTATCAAAAGTCTTAATCTCATAGAGATATAAATGAGTCAGGGCTACACAATAGATCTATCAAGGTCGCTGTGTTGACTAGAAATAAAATCCTCTCGCCCTCTTTTCTAATCTAATCTGACGGATTCTGATAAATAATAATAACACAACAATAACTATAGAACCACCCGGTATAAATTTTAATGTCCGTATTTACTAATAGTACTCACCGAATTTTATAAATTTTACAAACATCAAATAGAGTGAGTCATCAATAGAATTCTAATAAGAACATCCATTAAGCACTATATAAAAAATGTATACACGAGTTTCAAAAATGAGAAAACGTAATTGTAACATAGGTACCGTGAGCATATCAGAATGGATGTCGATTCGTGGGTACCAAAATGAAATTAGCTATTCCTTTCATTATAAAGGTCTATCAAAGGTCTGTTTCCTTATTAAATTGCTAACCGTGTTAATAAATTATTCTAAAAGGGTTTTTTAATTGGTTTCCGCTGATGTGGTTTTTCCCTATTAAAGTTCCTCTGTGTAGGTTTTAAGCGTACTTCACTTTGGCCTATGCATCGACGATAAAATGAAAGTTCTTAGAATATAAATTTATTGGCAATAGTATTTAACAGAAAAATCATCACCAAAAATAATTTGATGCACGCGTTTTTCCCCTTGATAAGATATTTTCCTGCTTCCTGGTTGTGGTTGCACTTTCATCGTAATTCAGAGGAAAAAATGCAGCATTCTATGTGGTTCAAAAATGAAATATAATATAAGCGGCTTATCCTGGAAGTTCATGATTACCTACCACCCTAGACCAGCAAAATTAGACGTCTGACACAAAACCAATAAGAGCTAATTCTCACGTAGGGGAAACGGCCGACAATAGGGGCTTGAAAACTACCATCCAGTCAAAATCGCCTCATGATAATAGCTAGAGTTGCAATCCGTGCTCTTTTACTACGACACTCGTATTTTTAGGGCGTCGGGAAACTTTATCTGGAATAATTATGTATGACTGGGATTTAAGAATATTCCTAAATTATTCACAAATTGTTACGACAAATTTTTCTACAAGAATACAAAATCCTAATTGGATTATGAAATTAGAAAAACTCGAAGATATGGTCATACTATGGGTTTTTAGCTTATATAAATTCTATTTTTGACGATGTTATTGTGACACCCTTACTCATAGCTAATTCAATATTATGTTCAATAAAACAAATCACTATTTTCAGTAAAGATCGTCCATTTTACGATTCCATCAACAATTTAACAATGAAGAGAATCCCGACAGTAATATTATTTGCATAACTGAGGCCGTAAGACAAAACGACGTATGTCAAATTTTCAGAAAAAAAAATAATGAAGAGTTAATGATTCAGTTGTCATTTTTTCAGGAGCATGAAAAAAGATACTACCGTTAATCGCATATCCTGAGCCAACATCCCTACACACGAGCGACGAAACAAATTGAAATTAATTCATCAACGACCACTGCAAACCCTGTACACAAAACAGTTAAAAAAATAATATCTGAGTTCATTGGGATAGTTACTACAGGTTAGAGATGGGAAAAACGGGTCTTTTTAGTGATCTGCATCTTTGCATCTGGATCCCGTATGTGAGCCGGCTCACTGAACCGGTTCAAAAAGAGCCGAGTTCTGACTATGTTACTGCAGTCTGCCACTGAGTTACCTAGTTCAGTCAATCATATCACGACCTTTATAGACTCAAGAATGCATAGCCAAACATGTGATGCATGAGCCATTTGAGCTGACAGCTGCATCAAAGCAAGAGCTGATACGCAAGTGTAAAATGTGCTTCTGTGTGTTAAGTGTTTCACTGAGTTATGCGGATCCGTTGATCCGTCGGCTCAAAAAAAAAGTGAGTCGGCTCTCACGGATCTTTTGTCGGAGTCGGCTCTTTGAACCGGTTCAGATCTGAGTTACCCAATTCTACTACAGGCTGAGACAAGTGCATCACGCTATACTATTTTGTCATCTGGTAATTTTGATATTAATGTTTTAAAGGTTGTGTAGTGCAAACTTTTAAGTTTTATGAATAATAATATATACCATCCATTTTGAGAATTAATACAAATAATACAACAAATATGTTTCTTGGTCGTTTAAAAATCGACATAAGCGTTTTTGTCTCCAGGCCACAGATATATAGTTTCAACATGGCTATACGACAGTAAGTCGGAAGTATATCCGATACATATAAAACTGGAGAGACAGGAGACATTTGGGTTCGACCACGGCGGCTACTAAGGGAAAGAGTAGAAGGTCGGTCGGCATAGAAGACCATCATCAAGATTGAATAGAGAGTCAATTCTAAAATGTATTCAGTTAATATAAGGAAGCAATTTAGTCTCCATTGAAAACGTTCAGATCGTATGCAAACCAGCTCAATGCTTGCAAGGAAAGTAGTACCTTGTGTATCTCTACATATACATAATACTATACAATAATAATAATAATAACCATTCAAGTATACAAAAGTATACACACGACATATTCAATTCATCTGTTTCACAAAAAACTTTTTATTAAAAAAAATTGTACCTCCTTCAAAAAAAATCCAGCTTATTGAACGACGCGGACGGAACCACTCCAAACATACTGGCATTAATTAACTTAAATTATCTAATTCTGTTAACGCGTGCCATGACGCGGGCAACAGTTAGTAATACATATTTATACACTAGAACCTTGATAAGATAAAATCTAAGGGAAACGTTAAAAAATTTAAGTTATCGAGTTTTTCACTTATCAAGAATTGAAGTAAAAGAGGTTGTCAGAGTAAAATGTTTAACTTACCGAGGTTTGTGGATTTTATAGAGGATGTATTTAGTTCAATAGAGGTTACATACATTTTTTATCTATTCATTTAGAATCAATTATTTATTTATTTATTTAAACAAAGAAATCAGTAAAGCGATTTAGTGGAAGACTAAACTGAAAATCAATTAAGTTCTTGGCAAAATATTTTGTTTGGAGGGCGATGTTCAGAATATTTTAAGTTACGGAGGTTTTGTGATTTAAGTAATGGAGGTATTATGCTTTCAGGGGAAGGGAATTCAAAAAAATTCTAACTTACAGAGGTTTTTAACTTATCGAGATTCTACTGTAATACTAATCTGCTTTTCGTTATCTTGGTTACCTGTCAAATTTAACCCAAGCGTGTTTGCTAGCTAATCCATTTCGTTTTGACTTCAGAACCAAACAACACTTTTTTATTTTCAAAATATTTACGGAACTATAAAGTTTAAAAAAATAAGTTTCCTGTAAAAATGAATCGAATAGAAAACCGTCATGAAAAGTATACCATTATAAAAGAAAAAATCAACGTAATAGCACATATTCTGCGCATGTCAAATGTTCAATCAAAATTTGGTTCCGATCAGCTAAGTCATTTGCGCATGTAAACCAACATACTTTTTCCACAAAATAATGTTTTTTGAGCTGTAAAGGAAAAATATTGTTAAATTTTTAAAAGTTAATTTTGACCTTAATTAGTTTTTTTTCTCCTACTTGTGGAGTAGGAATGATAAAAAGAAACGACCGCATCGTCCGTACTATTTTTTACCCAAGGACAAAATGTATCGTTGTTGAAGTGTGACATGTGTACATGTTAACAACAAATTATTATAGATATGGAAATGATCGACAAAAGGAAGCAGAAGTGATTCAAGGTTCTTTTTTCCTAAAACCACACAAAAAATGTTTGATTCATTACATCAAGACAACAAATACAAAAACAAAACTTATTCACTTAGTATAAAATATTTTTTTCATGTTTGCGTTTCAGAACCGTTGGTAGACCTTGCAGTGATGAAAAAAAACTTTATTGGAATAATTGTTCCGCAATTTTTTATAGCAGAATTTATATATGTAGAATATCTAGAGTAGCGGTAGACTACTCGGCGCCAAGTCCACATTCACTTTCTCTATCTTTCCCTCTCACTTGCGTGTCTACCGACTACTATATACATAGGAAAAATATCGTGTGACGTCATCGACGAATTTTAAATGAAAATATCTCGACAATTACGACATACTTTCGATTGAGTGTAATGTAAATATTATAATATGCTCTACGAACATAATTCAAAGTCATAAATAATAATAGCGCAGAACGTGACGTAATTCGATGAACAAACGAACGCGTAGCTTGCACGTCATTCATTGGTCCATGTCTGACCGTGATGACGCCATCGTTATACGCTATTGGCTGGACTGCTCGATTCAAATTACGTTAGAACGGAATATGAGAAAAGTTACTGTTTCAAATAAACATGAAATTAAAACTGTAATCTTCTTGATCTTATAGTCAAGTAAGACCAAAGACGAGTCGGATCCATTCCTTCATGGAATAAATAAACATTTAACAGGCATTTTAAAGCATTTAATAACAGTACAAAGTTTTACAATTGCATCTAAAACTGCAACTATCGTAATTTTGAATTTTGAGATATTACTATTTGAAACATTAATGTTACGCTTTGTTTATGCATTGCATACATCTCATTCTCATATAGAAGTTGACAGAAGTTATATTCTATAGCTGCAGCTGCTTCATCATTTTATAAAACACAAACTAACTACACCTGCAGTCTGCAATTTCACATGTAAACATAATGATTAAACACATGGAAATATGTTGTTTTATTGTATAAGTAAAAGGTGTTCAAAAAAAACTGTCACGTGAGAATAAAACTCGCGTCTTGAGGGCTCCGGACCGTCAGTGACGTTGCAATAGGAGGTAGAACGGAGAAAATGTGACGGGCCCCCTGTCGTAGGGGGTGTTGGACCCCAGAGGGCGGTGCGCATTGGAGGATTGCTCACATTTATTAGTACAGTCAAAGCCCTCTAAGTGCACAGCTCGGAACCGAGGCCCATCCTTTAAGTGCACACTTCCCCTACGATCTTTTTCATCCCCACTCTTCTAACTCCTATAGCTATCTTTATTCAATCAGATGCTCTCTCTCTGCGCGAAACATTGCGCAGAATTTAAAAATGAGTTCAAACTCAAACTGTGTTTACAATCATGAACTCATTTTTAAATTCTGCGCAATGTTTACATCAGAGAGGACATGTGATTGACATAAGATAGCTTACGAGTGGAGAAGTGGGGATGAAAGATAGAGGGTGTGTGCAGTTAAAGAGGCGTGGTTAAGAGCTGTGCACTTAGAGGGCTTTGACTGTACAACATTTAGTAAAATGTATTAGTTTTAATTTGAGTTACCTACTAAATACACAAATTAAACAAAAAAACGTATCAAGATTTGAACGCATTCACTTGTAGACGCTGTAGCTGGGAGAAATGAAGTTTCAGTTTTCGATATAGGACTATTCCGTCATCTTCCTGAACATAACGGCATTAAAAAATATTCAAATCAGTTTAACCTATCGAGGAATTAACGCTGAGCAAATAATTAAAAAAAATGCGAATAAACGCATGGAGTTGATAATCTCCGTTTTTTTTAACTTGTCAAAAAAATAGAAGTTAACTTCGTTTAAACAATCAATAAGCTGCCTTCACTGATTCCAGTTAATAATAATAATAATAATGCGTTTAACGTCCGTTTCTCGACTTTATGTCATAACACACGCCATTCGCACCATTACTATTTGTTTCATCTACCACTTCCAGTTATTTACTACATTTTTTACAACTTCAACTTATGTAATAGCAATGGGCGAATGAAGGAACTATAGGAAATTAGGATAAGGTAGGTAATTTTTGAACTAGGAGTTTGATAGGTAATCAGCCATGGCCTCAAATAAGAACCATCTCGATATTTATCTGGAATTAATTGAGGGCAACCATGGAAAACTTCAATCAAGATGGCCGGTACAGGAATTACCGTTTCTCGGCGAGAGGCAGTAGGAAAAAGTCCCAGCCACATCTGCCCC
Source organism: Venustoraphidia nigricollis (assembly GCA_034508555.1). NCBI lineage: Eukaryota > Metazoa > Arthropoda > Insecta > Raphidioptera > Raphidiidae > Venustoraphidia > Venustoraphidia nigricollis. Next base: position 2,984,066 of record JAVRKA010000047.1, read on the forward strand.
CGCCGGGATTCAAACCCGATACCTCCCGAATACGAGTCTAGTGCTGTCACCACTACTCTACCCAGTTGCACAGACTGTATGTCAGTACATTATTGTTATTATATAATAAATTCATACAGAGCGCTTACGTAAAACAGCATAAGCAAATTACAAAAGCGGAGACTCGTTTCAGAAAGTAGAGCAAGTTTATGTGAAGGTATTTAAGAGTTTGTTTTGTACGTATTTTATTTACTTTCAATAGGTTTAGCTACATCATACGTTGCCGTATATACAGCGTTGCCAGACGTCTCGATTTTGGCGGGACGTCCCGATTTTTAAATAAAAATGGAATGTCTCGCGCGGGACAGGCTCAGTCCCGCTTTTCAGGGATAACTCGACGGTGTAAAAATAATATTCTCTTATTGTAAGTTGCAATTTGTAACACTCACTCCTTAGACTATTGTTTGAAACGCCATATTTTTCTAATGAATAAAACTTTTTTGATTTTGATTTGTTTTTTTTTTTTGTTTTTTTTATTCAGAAGACGAATAAGACTCAACTATTTAACGATAGGATAAATCTGATTTAAAATATCATATTTTTATTAAAATACATTTTCTATGGCTATTTTTGCTATCTATTGTCACGTAAACGTAATTTGAACTCAAATAAAAAGATAAATATTTAAAAACTTCTGATTATATACGTTTTTTTACTATGTCCCGCTTTCGACGAAAGAATCCCGCTTTTTTCACTCAAAAAGTTCCAAAATCCCGACTTGGCAAAAAAAAAATCTGGCAACACTGCGTATATATGTCTCTATGTATGCAGCACCCGCCCTTTATATTGCTCTATTTATTGTTAGCGGCGAAGTAGATAACTATTTGAAATTATGAAAGTAGTTAAAAAACTGAAAATGGAATTAATCACTCTGTCCACAGGATTTCGAAAAGAAAATCCCCGACTTTCCTAGCCAACCAACATTTCGATTTACTGATTTTTCAATTTTATATCCTGTCAATATTATCCTTACATACAAATTAATAATAATAATAATGCGTTTAACGTCCGTTTCTCAACTTTATGTCATAACAGACGCCATTCGCACCATTACCATTTTCCATCTACCACTCTTCCCGTTATTTTTCTACATTTTTAAAACTTCAACTTATGTAATAGCAATGGGCGAATGAAGGCATTATAGGAAATTAGGATAAGGTAGGTAATTTTTGAGCTAGGAGTTTGATAGGTAATCGGCCATGGCCTCAAATAAGGAACCATCTCGATATTTATCTGGAATTAATTGAGGGAAACCATGGAAAACCTTAATCAAGATGGCCGGTACAGGAATTACCGTTTCTCGGCGAGAGGCAGTAGGAAAAAGTCCCAGCCACATCTGCCCCCGCCGGGATTCGAGCCCGGACCTCTCGAATGCGAGTCTAGTGCTGTCACCACTACTCTACCCAGCTCGGTTCTTACATACAAATTAGTATCAGAAATTGCTTATACTCCGACAAGTTGAGGCATTATGTTTAAAACAAAAACCAGTGAGTTTTAACAACTTCTTAGCATTACGCACGAGGTATATAAAATAGTTGATTTTCACTTCATTTTCAAAATTTTTGACAAGTCACTTGTAGGTAAACGTCAATTGTAATAGGTCATAAAAACAACTGATAGACAAACAGTTGGTATAAAGCGACCAGTTTTGTTTTACTTTACCGCACTAGTGCGTAAAAAGTCACTGTCCATGTTTGTAAACATGCACGTAAAGCAGCTATGTTATAGAAGGTAGTGCAAAAAAATGTGTTGTAACATTTATGATAAAAGTATTTGTAATGTTTTTTTTATAAACCTACACATTTGAAAATATGTAATGTATGAGTACATCATTATAAATTATAAATAATGAGATAAAGTTTTTAATGAGAAAAATGTAACTTTTTATAAAAAGTTTTAATAAAAAATGCCAAGTAATTGAGGACCGTTAATAATGAAGGTACAATGAAGATAAGTAGCTTTATATTACGCAAAAAAAATCACAATCATAACGTTTGTAAATGGTAAATTAAAATGGGATGGCCGACCATTCCATTTCCTCTATTATATAACAGATGTGTACAACATACTATGGTTATGTTCAACTAAACCATTCTGGGAATAATCATTTTTTATACGTTATATAAAAATTAAGCCGGAGGATTAAGCTTAGAAGACTAATTAATTTTACTAATAAGTGAAAAGAAAAAAAGAATAACTAATTGGGTAGTCTGGGAAAAACTCTGGAGGTCTTGGAATACATGAATTTTTTAGAATTTTTGTGTATACATTTTTCGTAAAAATAACTCCTCGGTTTCATGTATTTTCAAAAAAAAATATATTCTACCATAAAACGAATTTGTATGTAAGCCGACCTTTCGTGACTAGATACTTTACAGGCAGCGTTGCCAGACGTCCCGATTTTTAAATCAAAATTAAATATCCCGCGCGGGACAGGCTCAGTCCCGCTTTTCGGGGATAACTCGACCGTGCATAAATAATTATTCCCTTATTGTAAGTTGCAATTTGTAACACTCACTCCTCAGACTATTGTTTGAAACGCCATATTTTTCTAATGAATAAAATAAAGACGAATACGACTTAACTATTTAACGATAGGGTAAAACTGATTTAAAATATCATATTTTTATTAATATATATTTTCTATGGCTATTTTTGCTATCTATTGTCACGTAAACGTAATTTGAACTCAAATAAAAAGATAAATATTTAAAAACTTCTGATTATGTACGTTTTTTTACTATGTCCCATTTTCGACGAAAGAATCCCGCTTTTTTCACTCAACAAGTTCCAAAATCCCGACTTGGCAAAAAAAAATCTGGCAACGCTGGTGGGAATCATTATTTTTTTAAATGAATCTTCATGTCAGTCAACACTTATGCTAAATTTTTAACGCTAATTTGGATGGAATGCAGATGTATTGTTTCAATAAATATCAAAATATGTCCCGCTTTCGACGAAAGAATCCCGCTTTTTTTACTCAAAAAGTTCCAAAATCCCGACATGGCAAAAAAAAATCTGGCAACGCTGTTTACAGGATATCTGCATGGTTTTTCTTAAGTACTTGACCGGATCTTTAATTTGAAATAGAACAAGGTATAGATGTACTGTCGGATTGATGTATTTTCAACAGCATCAATTTTTAACTGATTGTACCCACATATTTTCAACTTTAAGTCCCTGCTTCTCACGAAAAGTGTCTCACCTTACGCTGACTAGTTAATGAAAAAGTACATTCAATAACGTTTAAACTCAAATTAATAAAGGTTTTTTCCGATTAGTCTATGCCTGCTTCGAAGTGAGGATGATGAAGAAGTCGAAAATACATCATTCGATTATTCCCAACAGGTTCAAAATACTGTAAAATAGGTAGTGAGAAATTTTTTGTTTCATATAAAAGTACATTTAATGCTATTATTTTTTGGAAAACAATATCATCTTCGTTGTGAACCGATTTTCATTGACTTTCCCGCATAATTGGGCTCTATTCTAAGGAAAATTCAAATAATTGTGCTATTTTTATTAAAGTTCGAAATCTTTCAGATCTTTTTCAAACTCACCACGCTTGTACAAAAAGAAAAGCCGATTCAAATTGCGTCATCAGTCTCAATCTCAACTGGTTTAAAAGTTGTTACAAGTTTCCCCAAAATTCGCAAAAAAAAACCGTCCAATGTCCATGACTTCTAAACCAAAAGAGATACACAAATTTGATTACGTGCGCTCATTGAAATTAATATATTTTTTTGACAACGTTCACAATTTATAAAATATACGAAAGATTTCGATTTTTGTTGTTTTCCAAACTTATCAAGTTGTTCTTTTTTACAGCTTAGTTCCAATTCAAACATTAATGTAGTAATGAAATTTAGTTCAATTTTAACAGTTGAATGAAAAAGGTTGTGTGCACGGCCTTAAAATGACTCAACGATACGCGCTATCTGTACATGCATACCGGATGCATTGATTGTAACTACAAATAAAAGGCATATTTAAAAACAGTCGCTATATAAACAAAACGCTGCAACGTATAGATTTACGTCCTTACACTTACAAGAGGAAATTAATTTAAAAAAATAGTGTATATTTTATACGCGGCCGTATAATATTAATAATAATTTAATTGTAAGTTGTAGCAGGAAAGTGGATCAAGAAAGTAGATCAAAATATCGATTATTACATTTGCGACGTTTCGGCCTTTATTATTAGGTCTTCTTCAGGCATCGTAATTAATAATAATAATATTCACAATCAGTTGCGTCAGTTCAAGGGTTTCACTTCGAAATCATTTACAACCAGCATATGGTTTCATTAAGTTTTCTTCTAGGATTTCAAGTGATTGCTCTGTTTATGGCTTTAAAAGCAAATTTAAAATGAATCTACTGAATGACGACGGAAATAATTCAATGCTGAAAGTAGCAACTAAACGTATAATTTTAATGTCGTGCAAAATATCGATCATTAATCTTATGATGACACGATATCCGTCATGATTTCAAGAAATCTCTCAAATGGTGTTATATTAAGGCCCCAATACACTACGATGAAATACGTCGGTTTTCATCGTCACGATAAAACACGTCGGTCAAAACCGAAGTGTATGGGCAAAAACTGTCGATGAAACACGACAGTTTTTATATCTGCCGAATCTTGACTTTAAACACGACGTGTTTGCTGGTTGTCGTTTCAAATCGTAATGTGTGGCGCTTTCCGATAAGAATCGACGTGTTTATTCAGTGGACACAACTGCGATGTACAGCAAATAAGTCATATCAATTAAATGATTGTAATTAGTTTGAGTATTGATTTATATTTTCCGTTATTTATAAAAATGAATAAAAAATTTTTGGTTGAATTTATCGAAGAATATAAAAAATTTCCCTGCTTGTGGCGTATTAAGTCTGAAGACTTAATAACTGGACTCTTTAGGACTCTTTAGTCCATACACGCTTCGTCCTCTTTTTTGACAAAACAGAACTTGCCACTGCCACTGCTATCAATTGCGTCGAATTCATTGCAAGCGCACAAAAAATTTAAATAAAGTTGAAACATGTATAATTTTTTAACAAATTTTAAACAGAAACAGAGTGAGCAAGACACGATTTTACACGAAGTCTGTGGGCAAAACCAATTGACGATGAAAACCGACGTGTTTTATCGTGACGATGAAAACCGACGTATTTCATCGTAGTGTATTGGGGCCTTTACAAGAGATTGTGATTTCACAGAAATTAATTATCTATAACAGCATTCGATTTATCAAATATCATTTTACTGACTACTGAACTATGAGTTGTACATATGCAGCTGATTTTTAAGTTCGATTTGAGGTCGGTCCTGGCGTTATGTTATGTCACTACGGGGATTTGTTACGCCATTATGAAGTATCCACAGAAATGGTTAGAAGTTGTCCCTATTTTGTTGATAACGACATATTTCCATGGTGACAAAATATAACGCCAGGACCGACCTCAAAATTAAATTAAATTACAAAAATTTTATTAAACTTCGTAAGGCTGTTTCTCTTATATTTGAGATTTGATAAAAAGGTTACTTGAAATATTTCTTGGTCTATTTGATTTCTACAAATAAATAAAAAAGAATCAACTTAAAAATCACCCTCTATACACGATTTCGAATCATTTGTCATGATTCCTAAAATAATTTAATAGATTAGACCTTCGCATTAGTCAAACGAAACAAGTTCAAGATCGAAAACGTTTTTTGATTGAAAAATCCGATCTCTAATTGATGAGTAATAAATAAATGAAGATAGTACCACATATGAAATTATGGGATCAATTCATCTTACCATACTGCTGCGCTGTTCACAAAATACATATATGGCTCCATAATACGTAAGGTGTACTCACCTGAAACAAACACAAAACATCGATTACTAATTATTCTACTTACTGTAAAAAAAAGACTTTGATGGCACAGAATCATTGATGTTTAAAATTATTGCATTTGATATACTGACGTTTCGATAAATGACTCTCAAAAATTTCACAGTACAATTCAAGGACCGCAAACTGCTCTAAATAAATTTTTGAGTCAATTTAGCCACCCGTATTATTATTTACGCCAATCACGCCAATACACGGCGTTAGTGGCGTTACGGCGTATGATAGAGTTGGGTAACTCAGATCTGAACCGGTTCAAAGAGCCAACTCCGACACAAGATCCATGAAAGCCGACTCACTTTTTTTTGAGCCGACGGATCAACAGATCCGCATGACTCAGTGAAACACTTAACACACAGAAGCACATTTTACTGCACTTACGTATCAGTTCTTGCTTTGATGCATCTGTCAGCTCAAATGACTCATGCATCACATGTTTGGCTATGCATTCTTGATTTTATACAAGTCGTGATATGATTGACTGAACTAGGTAACTCAGTGGCAGACTGCAGTAACATATTCAGAACTCGGCTCTTTTTGAATCGGTTCAGTGAGCCGGCTCATATACGGGATCCAGTTGCAAAGATGCAGATCACTAAAAAGACCCGTTTTTTCCATCTCTACAGGAAACTATAGCTTATGACATCATGTGATAGAAGGATGCACCAGCACTTATGATTTAATAGAAGAATTCTAGCAGTTACTCTACCCTTCCGCGCAGACGTTTTATGGTCGGTCGCACAGTATTTATACTAATGATTTAAAAAAAGTTAATATAACAATTTTCATAAATAAAAAGAAAATTGGGAACAAGTTAGACACCGTTATATGGTATTGGAATTTTAATAAATGAGAACGTAATGTAATATTTATGAAAATTACAAAACAATACCACAGTAATTTCTTATTTTACATAAATAAAAAACCCGGGTCGCAGTGCCAAAACCCTGCCGACAATATAGTGTATTTGCTTGTATAGGGCCGTGTGGTTTTATACTTTTATTATGTGAAATTAAGTTTGTTTTTGGGCAAAATAAAAAATTTAACCCCTTAATACACCCCTTAAAATAACATTTTTTTCTTAATTGTAATATTATTATCAATCTAACGTCTACACCGAATTAAATACACCCTTCAATAAATAAGTCACTATCTGCAAACTAGTGTTTTCATAAAATTTGTAAATCCGGTCCTGTCGGGCCGATTTTATTAAAATTGTGGGGACACTTTTTAATCACTACCGGAGGGTTAAATTTCAATTTTGAAACGATTCGGAGAATTTTTTCGGTATTTTGGGGCCTAAAAACAGTTTTCAACCCCTAAAATCTACCCTTAAAATAGCCCGATTAGGCCCATTTTAAATAGGCTTCTTGCGGTGATGGATTTCAACACGTGACCCAAATTTCGTTGAAATCAATTAACTCTTTCGAAAGTTATCGCGCGTACACATATATATATATATACGTATATAAATATATATATATATATATATATATACATATATATATAAACATTTTTAAAAATGGTGGCAAAGTGTTTAGGAGGTTATGAAACGTCGAGAAATTTTGGTCCGACCCCTAGGTCCCGCCATCCGACCGACGCCAATAGTGTATGTTGCCTTATGGCAAATACACTAATAATCTACGTGTATAATACAAGATATGTATGAGTACAAATGCACATAATTAAACTAAATTAGTGTTAATAAAAAACGTGTAATACTTGATTTTATTACATGAATGAAAAATGATATACAGTTGAGTTCGAAGAACGCGCAGACAGAATGATTAAAGAGTGCGTGGTAAAAAATTGAAACATTTTTGTAAAAGCTAACATTTAAGGTGTAGATAAAAATACTACTGGAGTCAGCGGTCCCAAATACCTACCGTCGGGACGCTTAAAACATGAAAAAAAAGCTGAAATTTGGTACAAAGCTAATTTACTGATTCTACATTAATAATTTTGTGGACGTGTACGATAGACTCGATTGAAATTATCAAAAATTATTAAGCAGAAAATCGACCCCATATACATCCTCAAAATTCGAATACTCACGTTATCCAATAATAATAACGATGAATGACAATTATTTCTGTCAATAAAACAGTTTTACGTCGAATGCTGTTTTATCTACTTAAATCGTTGATAGATGACCTTTCGGTATTTCAAATTTCACCCTCGTAAGTTTGAGAATTAACTGTTCCAAGTTAAAAAGCACCCCAAAGGGGGCAGATTGCCACCACGTCCACAATTACAATTACGGAACACAATTAATTCGACCGATTAAGACATCAAACAAATAAGACAAAAAAAAGAAAAAATTTTTCCAGAAATTAAAAAAAAAATGCAAGTGTGTATTTTTTGTTGCACCGGAAACTCCACAGAAATTTTTTTAAAAATTTGTATCGATTTTACGCGAAATTCTGAGCACTTTTTGTCTCTTATTATTTCCTTCTAAACTTCACCATTCTCGAGTTGAAAATTCAAAAAATTTGAAATTTGAAATTTTTGAAGCACAGTTAGGGACAAAAATGTGGGTGATAAAATAAAATGTTTCAGACAAGAGATGCTTCTTTTTGTGCCAAAAATCATAATCTGCAATAAAATTTGTGGTATTCTATTCGAAAATCAAAAGCTACTCCCTCCCTCGCGAAGGGACGAGGGGGTGGGGGTGGGTATTATCTGCAAAAGGTGTCCCCCTTCCAACCCTACAACTTTCACTCGGACCATTTTTTGATTCTCCATAGTCTAGGGGAGATATTCTCATCCGAGGATTAAAATGACTCACTCTGTATAGGCAAAATCTATCTTTGGCAGAAAAAATAATAAGTAAAATTTACAATACAGTTTTTTATAAGAAACTTAATCGTTTTCAAAGCACCTTTTCACTTTTAGATTTAACCTGTGCAAAGAATTACCAAACAATATTTTTATGCACTAAACAGTATACGTAATATAATAGTCAAAGTTGACCCGGTTTGACGGCAATTCGTATTGACCCGCTGTCCTAGTTAAAGTATCGGATTTCAATACATTTCGTATTTATGTATGGGCATTGTACAGCATCGCTCATCACTGTGCTGCGCTCTGTAGTTAATTATTTGTACCTACAGATGATTCTGTCAAATTATAAAATTTCGGGACTAAATATTTAACCTCGACGCACAATGAATTCAACATTTAGAGCACATTAAGTGAGACATTTCATAGAAAACGCGATAGATCAATATTTTAATATTATAAAGCGGAAACGTTTCTGTTTGTTCGTCGCGGGCAATCTGAGGAACTACTGAATCGATTTGAAAAAGTTCTGTCTCTATTTAAAAGCTCATTTCTTACCAATTAAGAGACGAACAGTGAGTGAAATTGTAATGCAAGTCGGGATCGCCTATTTTGATAACTAATATTTTGTTGAAACCTGATCAGTTAAAAAAACTTAAACAAAAAAAAATTGAAACTCCTTCAAAAAAGCCACTAAAAGAAAAAAAATAATAAAATTCTGAGGTCGGCATTTATTTAATTACTAATGCTTTCTACATATCTACTTCAAGTAAAAAAAAAACGATGCCCAAATCGGGACTGTAGTACCGAAAATATCAGGTCTAAAATATCGATACCCAAATTGAAATCCCACCCAAAGGGCTGTTTAAAAAATCACCCGGTATATTTAAATAAAGGTTAAATGAGGTAAGCTTAAACTCTTTAGTCTTGTTTATAACAAATACTATTTAGACTGAAATTGAACGAAAGAAAATGCAATAATCAGCAATGAAAATTCAGTTACTAAGTGATTACATTAGCCTGCACGTTCAAAGGCTCACACCCGAATCAACTATAGTATAATGTTCTCTGGCAGACTTTATTAAAGACCGCGCACACTTCTAAAGCATGGACCAGGACGACCAGCATAGCACGGAACAGAAAAGCCAGTTCATACCCAGGTTATTTAACAGAATTAGACCAGTAACCAGCAACGACCGTCTAGCCACGCTTGTTGACGTGAGAATATACGGTCACCTAAGTGAAAAAAAGTTATTTTCGATATTTGATAATTAATACGAATTCCGTATCCTGCAGCTGTCGCATTTTTGAGCATCCGATCCGTCTTATTATGTATCTCGATTTGAGATTTGGGATTCCGGCTACCCCGCGCAATACACTGCGTAACATCAAAATAACCTTTGGAAAAAATACGTTTCAACAATTTTTATTTGTATTAATATCACTCAAGAATTAAACCTGCTATCCAATCAATTACGACCATATGAAGAAACAAAACCATGGGCAAAATATAGCACATTTTATAAAACTGATTAACATAGACAACACTGTGAACTGCACTTCACAATAAAATGAAGAATTCATGCATTTATATTATTAAAAATAGTCGGTGGAAAGTATTTCACAGCTTCAGAATTTCTTTCTTGTTTATCACAACTTTACTATAATCTACGGTCGCGTAATGCACCTATACACATAGATAATATAATATATGATATCCAACGCCCAACAAATTAAAAGTTCGCTGTGTATGAGGTATGAATATTTAAAAATAATTGGATGCTTCATTAAATTACTGTTGTCTAGAATCTAGATAAAATACGATGGATCATATACAGAGTGGCGAAAGTGAAGCGCAATATAGAAAAATTACATTTTTTTTAATTCCCCCTTTGGCTTCCAGGCACACAAATAAGAAAAAAAGGAGAATATGTACTTAAGATAGGGTTGCCATCCGTCCGGGTTTCCCCGGATTTGTCCTAGTTTAGAGGGCATCCGGGGAGCATCCGGGCGGGGCTTCATTTGTAGTCCGGGTTTAAAAATTTAAGGATATAAAAATTCTAACTGATTATTAAAACAATTTGTAACAAACTGTAATAAGATTCTGTTTTGTTAGGTACATTTAAAATGATGATAAAAGAAGACTAAATTTAATTTTAAGGTCTGAAAATAAATAAAAATGTGATTTATGACATTTTCAACTGTTTTTTATTACACTATGTTTAAAAGAACCTGTTGACATGTCCGGGTTATGGGCTCTAAAATCTGGGGTTTCCACGCGTCTTGTCCTGGTTGCCAAATTTTAGAGATGGCAACCCTAACTTAAGACCACACATCACACGCTAAACTTTTTAACTGCTTTGGCTGCCCAGTTATTGATGACAGTGTCAACCAAACGTTTTGTTGTTCATAAATAGTGCGCAGTTCGCGATTTCCCTGTTTTTCCATATTACACCCAATATAACGTGCCTTGTCGTCGCCATATTACGCTTCATTTTTTCTTTCTCGATCTATCTGTATATCATGGCGCTTTTTCGTTACATCTTCTGACGAAGCTATAGAAGTTTCACTTCAATAAAGGAACACTACCACATGTCCGCGTAGCAATAAGAACTCTCGCAAACGCAGGCTTAACTAAATATTTACGGACCTTTTAAACTTTCTACCCGGAACCCAGGGGCGTAGCTACCGCCGTATATGCCGTATCAATTATACGGGGCCCCCGGGCCACAGGGGCCCCCAACGTGCGTAAGCAAAAATTAATAAAAACTTCCCAATTTTTTTTTATTTCAGAAATGACAAAAGTCAAAAAAGTAATTTTTTTCCCGCGTAAAGATTGCTTTCAAAAGTTGGCAACACCCTACATCGGTTATCGCGGGCAGCGGGATTTCCCCGTTTAAGTCATTTACTTCAACGGGGGAAGGGCCCCCAAACAAATTTTTATACGGGGCCCCGCCATGGCACGCTACGCTTCTGCCGGAACCCCACTATTTAAGACTGCTGTACACTCATACGGGTATAACGTTCCGCATCCGGCGAAATACCATTTATAATGAACTGAATTTCCGCCGTTTTCCTTTTAGCTATAGAAATGCAAAACGTAAAATTATCACGTATTCCGGATATAACAAATGAATAGCTGATTGTCACTTGAATTTCGTTATATTCGACAGGTATACTGTATTAGTACAGATAATTTTGAAATACATTAAATTATGTACTTATCGTAACGCAAAACGTAAAATATCGCGAATTTCGGATATAACGAATCAATTTTGATAGTCATATGGGTTGCATTATAACGAGGTCTATTGTAATATAGTATAATTTTCGAACGCAGTAAACTATGTACTTATCGCAACAAAAAACGCAAAATGATCCCGTATTCCGGATATAACGAATCAATTCTGATAGTCATTCGAGTTGCCTTATAACGAGATCTATCGTAATAGTATTAATAATTTTCAAACGCAGTAAATTATGTACCCTTCTACCTATATTTTGTATGAGTATAATACATCACTGGTTCTGAATAAAACGTATTGCCATATGTCGCGTTTCATTTCGGCCACACGTAGGGATACCGCAACAGTATGTGCAGGTAAAATAGCGAACTATGGCTACATAATTACGTTCGTAGTTATTTATTATTATCCGAGTTCATAATTTTATTTGGCCAAGTGTCAGCTTAATTAACGAAGCATTGTGTTCCAGTTCCTTTTTCCTCATTATCGTTGTTCGACGTACAAATTGACATTTCTCAAAAAAAAAGTAATGAATCTAAATTACAGTTTTATTAATAAGGTCAATTCATCATACGTTAGAAATAAGGTTTTCAGAAAATGTTCAAAAAGTAAAAAAATTAATGAACATTTTCTTTGTAGTTTTCGCACTGAAATTTTATCAATTCTCAAAAAAGGTTACCATCTTATTGAAAAATAGGTGGTAAAATGCGAGTTTTGAAAAGACTATGGTCCATTTTACAAAAAAAAAAAAACGATTTCTTTTTATTTTTAATGGACGCAGCATCTAATTAATTATCTACAATTTTTGTTTCCATCTATAATCTACAATTATGTTTAAAGCGAAACTTCTGCAACATCTCTCAGATTTGGGGAGTAAAACGAAAAACACTAACAAAAATGTGAGTTTAGACGTTTTTTTTAAGTTTTCCAATCTACGAGGGTATTTTAGTACATATTCGGATTGATTCGAGAATGTTAGAGCAAAATTTTGTTAAAATTGATCGATGCATTTGGTCATCATTCTAGTGTTCTTATGAGCTGACGCTTGGGTAGAAGACCCGAGCGTCTGAAATATTCAAACAGTTCTCTTAATCTACTTGAGCTTGCCCAAACGCTTGTAAAGTGAGCGCCTATAACCTGCTGAATAGGCGTTAGATTAAAAAGCCTTGATTTTAAACAACCTACACTAATTCATGAACAATTATTAGTGTATTTGCCATATGGCAACATACACTATTGGCATCGGTCGGATGGCGGGACCTAGGGGTCGGACCAAAATTTCTCGACGTTTCATAACCTCCTAAACACTTTGGCACCATTTTTAAAAATGTTTATATATATATGTATATATATATATATATATATATATATATATATGCGTATATATATATGTGTGCGGGCAATAACTTTCGAAGGAGTTAATTGATTTTAACGAAATTTGGGCCACGTGTTGAAATCCATCACCGCAAGAAGCCTATTTAAAATGGGCGTAATCGGGCCATTTTTAGGGGTTGAAAAATGTTTTTGGGTTCCAAAATACCGAAAAAATTCTCAGAATCGTTTCAAAATTGACATTTAACCCTTTAGTAGTAATTAAAAAGTGTCCCTAAAATTTCAATAAAATTGGCCCAACAGGGCAGGACCTACAAATTTTTTGAAAACACTAATTTGTAGATAGTGACTTATTTATTGAAGGGTGTATTTAATTCGGTGTAGACGTTAGATTGATAATAATATTATAATTAAAAAAAAAATGTTATTTTAAGGGGTGTATTAAGGGTTTAAATTTTTTATTTTGCCCAAAAACAAACTTAATTTCACATAGGTAATAAAAGTATAAAACCACACGACCCTATACAAGCAAATACACTATGTTGTCGGCAGGGTTTTGGCACTGCGACCCGGGTTTTTTATTATTATTACATCGGTATGTCAAAGTATATCGCACACGAGTGGAAGGTAAGAGGTGTTGCATCATACACATTACCGTAACCTGTAAGTAACGTAATAACAACTTTTAACGGTACAGCGAACACTTCTATTGTAACGATAGCAATTATAACAATGATTTACACGTGAACACTTTCCCTTAAGACCTGTTGTCGCGGTTAACTTCTTGCATAAATTATTTTAGTTTTTAACAATTAAAAAAAAATGACGCGACACGCTTAGATATAAAAACAACGCAAGTTGCAGAAGCGTTGCTGTTTCAAATAACCGGTATTTTTCATTTAATAATAATTTTTTGCCGTTTTAATTTTCCAGTACCAATGGAAAGTTATGGCAATGGGTCCAAAAAATCAAAAATATTTTTTTAAACTAATTGTTGTTTCAAGGTCACTGCACTATTTTTAAACTACTTTTGAAAGTCTCTTTCTAAAACAAAATCTCGAGAATCAAAAATGATATCGATTACTTTATTGTGTCAACTGACGCGTATTAACGTAAATATGATCTGAAAAAGTTTTTTTTTAATCGGTTCAATCATTGTTTTTGTTTAAACAAAGTGGATTTTACACGAAATCTCGCGAAGATAAAATTATATCGGCGTCGTTAAGGTGCCGATCCAAGCATAATAATATCAATATGATTCAAAAGAAGTTTTAATCAAATCGGTTCAGCAGTTTTTTTTATTGTTTTTGTTTAAACAAAAATACTGCAAAAATAGTGGATCTTGCACGAATTCTTTCGAATAAAAAATGCTGTACACTTTGTTAGGGTGTCAATCGTCAACATGATCCGACAGAAATTTTATCAAAATCGATGTAGCTTAGTATTTCTTTATAAAGGTTTCTCGGGTTTAATTTGTTATAATCATACTGGAAAGCCGATAATGTGGACTTCAAAAGGAACGCACTTGTAGTAGAGCCCTAATGTACGACCCAACTCACCGCTTGTTTCGACATTGTTTTCAACAAAAAAAAATTACTTCGCAAAAATGAGACTAACTAAAAAAAACCCGGGTCGCAGTGCCAAAACCCTGCCGACAATATAGTGTATTTGCTTGTATAGGGCCGTGTGGTTTTATACTTTTATTATGTGAAACTAAGTTTGTTTTTGGGCAAAATAAAAAATTTAACCCCTTAATACACCCCCTAAAATAACATTTTTTTCTTAATTGTAATATTATTATCAATCTAACGTCTACACCGAATTAAATACACCCTTCAATAAATAAGTCACTATCTGCAAACTAGTGTTTTCATAAAATTTGTAAATCCGGTCCTGTCGGGCCGATTTTATTTAAATTGTGGGGACACTTTTTAATCACTACCAAAGGGTTAAATTTCAATTTTGAAACGATTCGGAGAATTTTTTCGGTATTTTGGGGCCCAAAAACAGTTTTCAACCCCTAAAAACTACCCTTAAAATAGCCCGATTAGGCCCATTTTAAATAGGCTTCTTGCGGTGATGGATTTCAACACGTGGCCCAAATTTCGTTGAAATCAATTAACTCTTTCGAAAGTTATCGCGCGTACACACATATATATATATATATATATATATATATATATATATATATATATATATATATATATATATATATATATATATATATATAAATATATATATATATATATATATATATATATATATATATATATAAATATATATATATATATACATATATATATAAACATTTTTAAAAATGGTGCCAAAGTGTTTAGGAGGTTATGAAACGTCGAGAAATTTTGGTCCGACCCCTAGGTCCCGCCATCCGACCGACGCCAATAGTGTATGTTGCCTTATGGCAAATACACTAAAAACAATTTTTGCGTATATTGACAATACGGCATCTTATAGCGTCCGCTATATTGCATTTTTCGTGGCGTCTTCAGTGTAACTCTTGAGACGTGTAAGCCGGGCTTAAAAGAAAAGTACGTAATTTAACACTCGGTTTATTACATCTATAGCGCCAGTGCGTCCGCTCTCATTTAAACTAATTAAAGTGCACTGTTTGGCCGACAACATCATCGCGACAAAAGCACCGTTTTATTCGAACAAACACGTGTTTGTCTACGACTGATGTAATTCAGAACTATTAAGATATTTAATAGTTCTTACATAAAATTTTGTATATCCTATTATACTTTATTATAAGCAGTGTCTAACCTTTTGGTTTCCTTGAATCACATTTGAAAAAAAATATCTCTGGGGGCCGCACATACAATATACTACGATAACTTTAACAATATCTGTTAAGCAAATGAAAAAAGAAAAATTCTTTCGGCGTACTCTACAATTTTGCACACTCAGTACACTTGAAAACTGCAAAATGTCTGCCGCACACGGAGCCTGCTGATCCGTGACGATCTAGTGTGCGAAATCCTGCAGGTTGCAAGTTCGTGCTGTGCTGGTCAGTGGTCGTGCTGGATAAGTCTGCGCGTTTTTTTACTGAACCAATAAACGATTTGATTTTTAAAACTTTTGTGAAATGTTCATTTCGAGACAGTTTTTTTTCCAACAAATGTATTGCATATACTTGCAACGTCGCATAGTAATTATATCCGACATTAAAAAAAAGACTTGCATAATGATATTATCCGCAGCTATAAATTTTTATCTACAAAGTTACACATATTGCTCAATGTTTTAGTAAAAATAGTTCAAGAACAAATAAGTTACAAATATAATATAAAAACAGCACCAACTATAATAATTAAGTATTAATATTGAATAATTAATTCAGTGAGTAATATTTTATTCAATAATGAGAAGTAGATACTAAGAATCGTTATTGGATATTTCTGTGAATTCACAGTAAAATTTCTATGAACAATTTTACCATTCCAACCCACTAGTTTAGGTCAAACTTCACTTTTCAAAAATTTTCAATATTTCCTCGTTTCGAGGTCCCCCGAATAGAGTCCAGGACGCTATTGTTAAGTTGTTTCTTTGATTGTTAATTGATCAAGATACCTAATACAGTTTTGCTTGTCTATGCAAAACTGTATTAGGTATCTTGATCAAAATAATTTTTTGGAAGACTTTATGCAAGGAATTAGACTTTTAGATTAAAGAAAAATTAAAAATAATAATATAGGGCAAGTTTGTAGTTTTTCAACCGACTGTACCTGCGCAAGCCTCCATTTGCATCTAATTTCCGAGCCTTTTAGATGCATGGCACGTACTATACACTATTCGTTTATGAAATATGAATAAGGAATAATGTGCACTGGTTAAAATGATCAAATTATTTTTTTATTTTATTATATGTGGAATGACCTTAAAGCCAATTCAGACTAGCCGTTCTCGGTTACGACTCACCGGTCCGATTGGGAGCTCGACCAATCAGGACGTAGTCGTTCCCGATTGCGGTTCGGTTCGAGCGTTTAGGTTCAGCTCTAATTTCAACCGGACCGTTCGCAACCGTAGCCAATGAGAACGCTTGCTGGAGTCACGTGACTAGCCAGCTTGTTTTTGTTGACGTTTAACTACACATCAAACGTCAAATCATATTTCGAAATTGCGCATGCGCACCGAGAATAATCGTAGAACCGAATCGGGATAGTGTGAGCAGCCTAGATTAATCAAAAACCGAACCGGACCGGTGAATCGTAACCGAGAACGGCTAGTCTGAATTGGCTTTTACTGACTGGACTTTTTTTTTACAATCATTCTACGTTTTGATTGAAACGACCGAAAAACGGGAAAACCCCACCGATGCGGTTGTTCATTAAGCATTCAATGAAAAAACATAGGACGCTTCGGCATAAAGTATTCACTCATCAAATGTTATGCAAAACCAAAGTGTTATTATTAACGTTGGAGAACGAGCAAAGCGGAAAAACAAGAGAATTTAAAAATGTCGATTATACAAACGAGTATAGTTCATTGTCTCTCTACGTTAGTGTTAAATAATTTTCTTCTCCAGTGAATTGTCTATTCAACCGCATCAAAATCTAGGGATGGATCAATATTAACCGTCGCCGTTGATCACTTTCTAAAATCATTTATAATATTCGCCACGGTTCTAAAAGGTTTTGAAGTTAGTCACAAACAGCAACGCAAATGCATATTTTGGTTGTTTTGTGGGAAAGGAAGACTCCCACCACCTCCCAGTTACTGGCACAGAACGTGCGCTCGTCGGTGATTGGTTATCGCTGGTTGGCGTGTCACATGTCGCTTTCCTGCTATGAAGTACAGTCCAATACGCTATTGTTGTTTCTTTGATTGTTAATTGATCAAGATGCCTATTACAGTTTTGCATAGAAAAGCACGAAAAATAATTTTTTTTGGATTAAAGAAAAATTAAAAAATTAAAAATAATAATATAGCGCGAGTTTGTAGTTTTTCAACCGACTGTACCTGCGCAAGCCTCCATTTGTATCTAGCTTCAGAACCTTTTAGAACCGTGGTGCGTATTATACTTTTCGTTCATTTTTACAGTGATAAAAATTTTGTTAAAAAAAACAACAAAAAAACACGCTTATTTTATCGCACTAAAAAGTTGAAAACCAATTCATTTCCCTTCTATAATGTTTAAAAGCATGGGGTACTCTATAGATAAAGTGAGTGCCCAACGCTTTCTATTTTACCGTTCCAGCCCACTAGTGGGGGAATGGTACAAATTTAGGTCAAAATTCACTTCTCTAAATTTTACAATATTTTTTCGTTTTGAGGTCTACTGAATCCAAAAAACATATTTTTGGAAAAAACTCTGTGCGTCTGTTTGTCTGTGAGCACGATACAGGTCGAACGGATTGAAGTCAAATTTTGGGAGGATGTTTGGTAAATTACAATACGGTCAAATGTATAAAGCAGCTTGAAACATGTTAACACATTTTGTTGGACGATATTAAAACACGTTTATTCATTAATTAAACAAAAGGTTAAACAAAAAAGTTTTCGTTTTATACAAAAACGTTTCCGCTTTAAATAGTTTTGCTTTGAACAAAAATGTTTGTGTTTAAAAAATTTTGTGTGCTCCTATGTGTCACATTCTGAAATAATTAGACTTTAACAAAACGTCTTGTGAAACGACGATTTTAAGTATCTTATTAATTGAAATACATTCATTACATTAATTTCCAGGCGCGACATTTGGAAACGATACAAAAATAACACATATCCCACAGTATCCTGTCTACGAAATTGTTTCAAATGGTTAGGCCACACAAAATAAATTTATAGCGCCAATTATTTTAACATCTTTGCTGCACGTTGTGTGTATTTATTATACCTTAATCTCTGCAAGTCTTTCTCAATCGTGTAACAAAAACGAATCGTCTATGCATCGTTAATCAACAATTATTATAGAAAATCAGCGTGCGACAAATTCGATTTACAATTCGTTACGGAGAACAACGTAAACCTACAGACTGAAACGGTATCGTGTTGACGTGGCGTTTCTCAACATTGAAATATATTATACAGAATGCACTATCGATTCTGAGTTCTGACTGATGTTTGTCCACACTATATTCGTTTTGTTCAAAAATCTACCGGAAACAGTCACAATTTTTCATAGCACCGCGTCAAACAAATAACGTACTTAAGGCTGTTGGAACGCTCTGAATTTTGTTTGTGTTGAGACCCAGCGGTAAGGGGCGAGGTAGGCAAAAGACATATTGAGGGTGTGACCTTCTTTAGCTCTGTCTCGCTCAAATCATCCGCACGTTTCAATTTATGGCTGGTGCCAACTACGAGGCTGAAAAATGTTATTGCAAGGGTGCCGCTGTCAATTGATTACTCTAATTTTTGGAAATATTTTGAAGAATTAAAATACTTTTCCAAAAAAGGAAAAGTCACTTTAGGTTTGTGGTGGAACAGTTTTGTGAAATAAGTACGAATAAGGTCATAGTGTGACATTGAAAACGTGTGTTTTTGAGCACAATTAATGCCAACTTTTTTCTAGTAATTCGTACATAAATTACAAAAGTAGTCCAATAGAGACCTAAATTTGTCCTTTATCTTCCTTATAGAGAAAGGATTTTTGCAAAATGTTGTACCGTGATGACGTCAAAACAAATATCAAAAGTTACTGTTTGAATTAAATATGTAATTTTAATTGTACACAACATTGTTATTTTCTTCAGCATAATCCTTACTTCTGTACGTTAGCCAGACGCTAATGATCTCAATTGTCGAGCGTCCATAATTTACAGTGTATTCTGTAGTAGTTAAGTCAAGTAAAAATTGCTTGACTATACATCAGAAATGCGAAACCATTTTGTAAACAATTTCTGCGATATGAAAAATGTCCGTGGAATTTGGCAGAAAGTCCTCATACAATACTTAGAGGAAAGAGAGAGATAGTAGAATATAGACGCACGACAACTGAGATCAATATTGCTATAGGTACAAAATATGCACAAAACTGAAGCGACATATGTGCAGTTTAAAGTAAATTTTAGTATTCAACCAGTAAATCTGCAAACGATACGCGCAGCCTGTAGATAACTTCGCGTAGGTATAACAAGTCAATAAATTAATACAAGGTTTAGTTGCAATAGCCGATATCGAAGTGGCCGTTTTGCTTTTTTGAACTGTTAGTTGTGCCATTTACAATTTGGCGAACTAGCGGTACGCTACACTTGATAGTCAGAGTCCAGTGCATAGAGGTCAAATTATTTTATTGGAGGCGCACCAAGCTGACCCTTGTAACATTATATTCCATATAGTTACGACATAGATCAACATTTGATTCTTAACATTATAGGTTCAAGAAAATTGTTGCTTTAACCAACCGCCTATTATGCTTAGACCCTGAATTTTAATTTCACAAATAGGTTTAGCATTATTTCTTATCGTTTTTAAATAGAAATATAAACGCAGCCACTATACAATTATTTCTTTTTAGGTGTCGGTAAAATAATAGTGAGCCTGCGTTGTCAAAAATCCTTAAACGATTAATCTTGAAATTTAGTATATTGCTAGATTTCCTGTTGCCACGTTAAAAAACCCCTTTTTTTAACGACTTAAAAAGAGATTTTCAAGTCGACATATTTTTTTTTTTTGTTCAGTCATAACTTTTCGAGTGGTTAACCGATTAAAAAAAAAAACGCCATTTTATAAGTCAGAATGTTTACGGATTGGTCCTATATAATTTTTTTTTCAAATCAGTACAGTTGCTTTTTACGGAATAAAATATACAAGCTCAAAAAATGCTTTTTTTTATTTAATTGATCGAAATTTTGAAAAAATTTCTTGAGAGGAATACGTCGGTATTTTTTCAATTTTTTAGAGTACTTTTCCTAAACAAATAAACTTTTCTAATTTAATAATAATAAGATAAAAAGTGAGAATTCAATTGAATCGAAAAATTTATATTTAACATTTTAACATTTTTGGCAGTAAAATAAGAGATTGATGTCGGCCTGCACAGGGCCCTCCGGAATGTTAAAAAGACCCTATTCTTGAAAATAACCGATAGTATGGCAATGCCAATGTTTATATAATTTATATGGTGTTTCCATTTCTTCACTATAACAGCAAATACTCAGTTCCCAAGTTCTAATAGAAATTAAACGTAAATTTAAAAAAACCCGGGTCGCAGTGCCAAAACCCTGCCGACAATATAGTGTATTTGCTTGTATAGGGCCGTGTGGTTTTATACTTTTATTATGTGAAGTTAAGTTTGTTTTTAGGCAAAATAAAAAATTTAACCCCTTAATACACCCCTTAAAATAATATTTTTTTCTTAATTTTAATATTATTATCAATCTAACGTCTACACCGAATTAAATACACCCTTCAATAAATAAGTCACTATCTGTAAACTAGTGTTTTCATAAAATTTGTAAATCCGGTCCTGTAGGGCCGATTTTATTAAAATTGTGGGGACACTTTTTAATCACTACCAGAGGGTTAAATTTCAATTTTGAAACGATTCGGAGAATTTTTTCGGTATTTTGGGGCCCAAAAACAGTTTTCAACCCCTAAAAACTACCCTTAAAATAGCCCGATTAGGCCCATTTTAAATAGGCTTCTTGCGGTGATGGGTTTCAACACGTGGCCCAAATTTCGTTGAATTCAATTAACTCTTTCGAAAGTTATCGCGCGTACACATATATATATATATATATACGTATATAAATATATATATATATATATATATATATATATATATATATATACATATATATATAAACATTTTTAAAAATGGTGCCAAAGTGTTTAGGAGGTTATGAAACGTCGAGAAATTTTGGTCCGACCCCTAGGTCCCGCCAGCCGACCGACGCCAATAGTGTATGTTGCCATATGGCAAATACACTAATTAGCAGTTGATGTGACTTTACTGGATATGCGTTCGCCATATATCGCTGCAATTGTTTTTCGGTTCACTGAGTGAGGAAGATAGAATATGTATGTGGCCTATTATGTACTATATTGAGAGAGATAGAGATTAGGCACAATGGATGAGGTGGATAGAGCATGGTTTATTCTGAGAAAGGTAGAATTTGACCACACATTCATTCTTAAGGAAGGACACTTTTTATATCGCTAGCGCATGTTCAGTAAACAAAAGTCTTTGGGTGCTGATGAGGTAATAACAATATTCTATAATAGAGTTGGGTAACTCAGATCTGAACCAGTTCAAAGAGCCGACTCCGACAGAAGATCCGTGAGAGCCGACTCACTTTTTTTTGAGCCGACGGATCAACGGATCCGCATAACTCAGTGAAACACTTAACACACAGAAGCACATTTTACACTTACGTATCAGTTCTTGCTTTGATGCATCTGTCAGCTCAAATGGCTCATGCATCACATGTTTGGCTATGCATTCTTGATTCTATACAGGTCGTGATATGATTGACTGAACTAGGTAACTCAGTGGCAGACTGCAGTAACATATTCAGAACTCGGCTCTTTTTGAACCGGTTCAGTGAGCCGGCTCACATACGGGATCCAGATGCAAAGATGCAGATCACTAAAAAGACTCGTTTTTCCCATCTCTAATTCTATACTCCTTTAGTCTACTATCATAGATGTATTACGTATATCTATGACTATGCCCCAGTGCAGAAGGCGATGCAAATGCTTCTAATCGGAACAAGATTTCCTATAGTAAAACAAACATTACCACAATCGACTATCTCTTCATATCAGTGAATAGAAAACAATACACATGCTTTACTCGAAAACAATATAGACTATAGAGTATAATATCATTAGTTTGTAAATTATGATTCGTTGAACAATACATAATTCGCTGTATGTACTTACAGAACAGTGTCGTAAATGTAAGTGAATTAATACATTGCAAGGCACTTTACAAGTGTAATATAATGAGAAATGTGTAGATGATTGTGATAGCATCAGTGTTGTCACACCTCTAAACTAGATCTGTGATCACAAAGCAAGTGGCCTATGCCAGATTGTTGGCAAAATATTAATAGTGAATATCCGACAAGCACACATACTTTTCAGAGTTACTTGGATGCTTGTACGATATGCCATTTTAATCCAATGCAATTTTACCTTTCAAATATATATCAAATTGATTTGATGGTATCAAAGCCGTTCCGATAAGACCCGAGGCGATCCGATGATGAATGGAGTCCGAGAATTCGAGTCAATCCATTCACAACCGATTTAGACAAGCACACGTGCTCTTTCAACTACCAGTTGATTAGATGAATTTGGAAAAAACCAACAACGAATTGAACTATATAATACGCGCCACGGTTCCAAAAGGTTCTGAAGTTAGATGCAAATGGAGGCTTGTGCAGGTACAGTCGGTTGAAAAACTACAAATTCGCGTTATATTATTATTTTTAATTTTTCTTTAATCTAAAGGTCTAATTCCTTGCGTAAAGTCATCCAAAAAATTATTTTTCGTGCTTGTTTAATTGCAAAACTGTTTTAGGCATCTTGATCAATTAACAATCAAAGAAACAACTTAACAATAGCGTACTGGACTGTACTTTATAGCAGGAAGGCGACAAGTGACACGACAACCAGCGATAACCAATCACCGACGAGCGCACGTTCTGTGCCGGTAACTGGGACATGATGTAAGTCTTCCTTTCCCACAAAACAACATATATGCATTTGCGACGCTGTTTGTGACTAACTTCAGAACCTTTTAGAACCGTGGCGAGTATTATACATTATACCATAATGTATTCAACTACTATTTACAGTTTCAAATACAGTTGACCCGTAGTAAACCGACAAACGTTTTGCAAGGCGGTGTCGGATGATCAAATTTGTTGGACTATAGAGTACTGCCACCGACCCCTTGTAATTCTACAGAACATTTTTGTTGAAAATGAGTACCTTGTAATCCGACAAATTTCCAAATTACATACACTATAAAAATAGTAATATATTGACGAACATTTGCCGCAATAAATGTGCTTTGTATGTACTGTTTCAGGCATGTCAGATTATATACGGGATACCGGATTAGACAGGAACCGGATTACCACGGGTCAACTGTACACAAAATAAAGTTAAAAATCGCTACAAATTCTACATACGGTAGTTTCGTATTGTGATCACAGCTTTTGTGTCCTAATCTGGCAAATGTCACATTTCTAACCATAATTAATACACACTAATTAGCGTCCGTGTGCTATAACTATACATCTTTTTATCTGTTTTATGTTACATATAAGTATGACGACATGATTTAACTATTTCTTCGGAAGGTCGTATTCATTTACCTGCATAAAACAATTGTACATTGTGTTTCAATGTAATAATATTAATATCTACACCGAAATATGACGTGGCCGTCTACTTAAAATATTTATCAGGTCAAACGAATAATTAATAATCAGAGTTCTATCTAATTTCTAAAGTCAGGCGCTAAGCGCAGTGGTAGCATGACGTGCCGGTTACATAAAAATCAGACCTGCAGATACGGATTAGTTTAAGGGTTGCCATCCGTCCGGGTTTCCCCGGATTTGTCCTAGTTTAGAGGGCATCCGGGGAGCGTCCGAGAGGGACTTTATTTGTAGTCCGGGTTTAAAAATTTAATTGAATTTTGTTAGGTTTAATATTTTAATAAGGTTTTGTTCTCATAACAGAGTATATTAATAATTAATTTGTGTTTTATTTTAAGAATAAAAAAATTCCTACTGATTATTAAAACAATTTGAAGCAAACTGTAATAATAAGATTCTGTTCTGTTAGGTACATTTAAAATGATGATAAAAGATGTCTAAATTTAATTTTAAGGTCTGAAAATAAATAAAAAGGTGATTTATGACATTTTCAACTGTTTTTTATTATACTGACTATGTTTAAAAAAACTTGTTGACATGTCCGAGTTCTGGGCTCTAAAATCCGGGGTTTTCACACGTCTTGTCCTGGTTGCCAAATTTTAGAGATGGCAACCCTAGATTAGTTGAACCTAAATCCACGGAGAAGAATGTTGCTTTCCAGTACAAAGAATGTACAGTTATGGTGTTTAGTATCTAGTAAATTGTCATGAGAATATTTGGACCGAATTTTCATTTTTTGCCTGTCTGTCTGCTGTTTGTTCCATGTTAACTCAAAAACTACTGAACAGATCTATAGATCGACCTTTCACTACAGTACATCAGGGAATTCGTTAAGCTATAATAATTATCATCGCTATTGTACCAACTGGGGTTGACCACTAACCAAAAAAATCTACATTTTCGCGAACAAAGATCAGTTCATGATAGCTCGTCACAGTACAACGCAAATTCTATTCCGTCTTTTTTTAGGTAAAATAATACCAAAAGTACCGAGATAAAAACTTCCTATATTTTTCCTTTCGAACTACTATAGCTTACAATTTACATAAAATATAGAATTTTATGTCACGAGTTGAAGCTTCAGTGCTCTACAATCAGCTCGCGCTCAAATACATAAAATGTCACTTTGATATAGTTCTGCTATTAATAACTACGTTAAATGTCGTGACTGTTGATAATTTTTGCCTTTTTAAATGTTATAAAGGCGAAATATTACTCTTTAACATTCCTACTGCAATATTACACTATTGTGAAAAAAGCGAACTGACACCTTTATCATACATTTGACCGCTTGTATAACAGTCTATTGTTTCCAAGAATTGGTCATAAATTAAATCAAAGAACTGTTTTTTCCTCAAAAATCCGTGTTAATATTGATTTTAGCAGTTTAAATGTTAAATTTTAGGAATGTTTTTGCAGTCCTGTACCTCATAATAAAAATCACCCATGTTTTTGGCGCGTAATCGGAACTTAGTTTATTATTTTTATAATATATAACTTTTAATGATGACGTGAAAAAAAATGTATAGTTTTGCTATAAGGATTGTATTCGAAATTTCCATTTATATATTAAAAAAAATTGATTCAAAAATCCAATTATGTACCTAATTGTCAAATACGGATGTTGACTATTTTTGGGAAAGTGTTTTAAATCGTGCATAAGTACCTAATATTGCCACAAATATTTATTGTTTTTATTTAAATACAATTCAAGCCTTAAAAATCATGTATTTTAAATCCCGTTTCAAATTTCGGTTCAAAACGCCAATACCAGTCGCGTGACGTCACCTGGTCACACCAAAGGAGGCTCAAAAGTTTACACAGGAGCTACCATTCTATAGATGCGGTCACAAAGTAGGAGGCTGTGCTCATAAACGCTAGTTAACTAATGAGGTTATGAAAAAAAAAATCGTAATTCTTGTTATAAAACATGGATTCTAAGTTTTCGAACTATTAGCCTTAATAAATACACTTTCCATGATGTTAAAACTCCTTGCAGTCTTTTTTTAAAGAAATTTTCGAATAAATTAAGTTATTTGACTCTATGACGTCATGCGCTCTGATTGGTGTCTGTTGTCACGTGACTTGAGAGTGATTTTATTAGGTTTTATTTATTAAATATTAATTAAATTCTTTAAAAATACGGAAAAATATAGTGTTTTTTAGCATTTCTATCACAGAAACTAGCACTTTTCGTTAAAATTAAAACACAGTCAACATCCCTATTCTTATCACGGTGCGCAAGTCTCATTGCACGAGTCTTACTCGCACTAATACGCGATTATACTCGTATTATTATAACATACAGTTCGAGGTAAACTGATCTCGAAATCTGTGGACCTATTCTGAAACGGATTCAAAGAATTAAGAAACCAATTTGTCTCGAAAATTCTTCTATTTAAAATTCATCCTTCTGAATTCCAACACAGAAATCAAAAGTCATGCTATCGTGTCTTTTAAGTCAATATCACGTGAAACCTGTCGCCGGAATTGTGAATCTTCTTTATATACCTACGTAAATATTTACCTCTCGAAAACATGTACCGAGGTACCTTGTGAAGGTTGCGTGAACAGCTGTTATCGGCGTTATCGCAATATTCTCTCCGGTTCTACATAAAAACACGCATACATTGTATAACCGCACCGCGTGTATAGAAAATACTCGCTAACTACAAAGTGAAAAAAACCGGTCAAGTGCGAGTCGAACTCGCGAGAAGAGGGTTCCGTACTATTCCGTTTTCCGTGAGTACTTGAAGACTTAAGATTTTCGTTTCAATTTTCCTGTAAACTATGGGTGAGACCCGATATTTCCTATATTTTTTACAAAATTTTAGGCGCAGTAGTTTCGAAGATAAGAGCGGGATGGTCAATTTTTCATATATTTTCTTAAATAATTTTAAAACTATTTATTTTAAAATTATAAAAAAATATATTTGAGACCCTTACCATAAGCCCTTTCATTTGATATATCACACGGTACAGTTTGCAAAACTTTTTTTTTTAATTTCCTAATTTTTCCCCAAAAATTACCCCCATTGTCAAAATTTATTTATTTACGTTACACGTCCGTCTTTGGGTCACCGATTTACATATGTGTACCAAATTTCAACTCAATCGGTCAGGTAGTTCGGCGCAAATCGGCTTTGACAGTGGGACGGACAGACACACGAGTGAGCCTATAAAGGGTTCCCTTTTTCCTTTTGAGGGACGAAACCCTAAAAATATCGATTTTTATACCTTTTTGATACTTGAAATTTTGTATCGATATATCGATGTATCGAAATATTAAATATCGCTCAAAAATGTCGATATATCAAATACTAGCGGCCCAGTCCGGCTTCGCCCGGGTGTAAATGTAATATATAGGATATAAAAGATGAGGATCATTATCATTAAATTCTCAACGTCTATTGAATTTGCGCGAATTCAATCGCTTTTATTTGTGAATGTTCAAAAATCGAAGAAAAATCTTATTTCCCAAAAAGAAATTTAAAAAATTATGTTGATCCGATCGCTACCAAACTTAAGAAGATCACCCGCAGGGCTAATCTAAAGATTGTCTGAAAATTTCATCAAAAATGGTCTACCCGTTTGGAGTCCACAGATTACATATACATCGTCTTTTATCTATATAGATTATTAAAATGTAAAAAGTGGTTATAGTGACATAACGATAATAGTTGGACATATAGTATCGCGAAGTTTTTTGTAGTTATTGATATGTTCTTTAATATTGTAGAACATACTTTTGTTCTATCATCAATAGTTTCCGCATCGCATGCGACGAAAGATGTTTTATGGCATTTTTTTTACACCTTGGGTTACGTTACTAAAGTTTTAGTAAGGATCCCTAATATTTTCTAGCAATAAATATAGCCTATGTTACTCAGGGTGAATGTAGCTTTCTAATGGGGAAAGAATTTTTTAAATCGGCATAGTAGTTTTTGATTTTATTCATTACAAACATACAAAAATACAAATCTTTCCTCTTTATAATATTAGTGTAGAAAAAATATCGATATATCGATACATCGATATTTTTTCAACAAGCCTAATATGCAGGTAGATAA
Source organism: Venustoraphidia nigricollis (assembly GCA_034508555.1). Classification (NCBI taxonomy): domain Eukaryota; kingdom Metazoa; phylum Arthropoda; class Insecta; order Raphidioptera; family Raphidiidae; genus Venustoraphidia; species Venustoraphidia nigricollis. The sequence goes on from JAVRKA010000047.1 coordinate 3,012,784, forward strand.
CAGGAAGTACTGCACCGTATGTAAAGTGTTGGTTGGCGTAGAGAATAATGATAGGCGGACGCCAACTGCTACGGATAGTATGTGTTGAGTGATGAACCGCAGGCTAACGTATTTAATTATACACTCTGTCAACGACAATGTTCACTAAACCACTCGTCCACACCGATATGGAGAGAGTGTTTGGTTTCACTGCAACGCCGCCCCAGTCCCTCGCGCTAAAATCTCACTCACATTCATAGAATTTGTCATCAAAATTTTTCACCCAATCAGTAATCGGAATTTTTTTGACCGCATGACAAAAGTTCTTCGTTTCAATCTCTGCTCTGAAATTTATCACCCGCAGTAAAACTATAAACGATTTTTCTTTTTGCAGTGAAGAAAAGCGCTATAAATGAATATTCTATTCTGTGATTTATTTGGGAACTAGCCATTACCCGTGACATTGCAGGCGTTAACAAAAACTTTAAAACTTACATATGTGTACCAAATTTCAACTCAATCGGTCCATTAGGAGATAAGAAGGGTTAAATGGTAAATTTTCATCTATTTTCTTAAATAACTTGAAAACTTTTAAGGTATTTTAAAATTATAAAATTATATATATTTGAGACCCTTACTACAAGCCCTTTGATTGGATATGTCACACGGTACAGATTGCCAAACTTTTTTTTAATTTCCTAATTTTTTCCCCAAAAATAATTCCAATGTTCAAAATTCATTTATTTACGTTACACGTCCGACTTTGAAATTTGAATCACCGACTTACATATGTGTACCAAATTTCAACTAAAGTTGGTCCAGTAGTTCGGAGCAAATTGGTTGTAGTAACAGTGGGACGGGCAGACACACGAGTGATCCTATAAGGGTTTCGTTTTTTCCTTTTGAGGTACAGAACTTTAAAAAGCTGATTTTCACATCATAATAATATCTGTACTATTTTTGACAGCTCAGTTCGACTATACGATGGCGCCGCCTATGCTGTGTCTTCTGCTTATATCGATTTAAATGGCCAATGACAGAGATTTTACTATTTAAGATGTAAAATCAAATTACTTTTGTTTTACTTTCCACACTAGTGCGAAAAACGGTCATTTTACAACTGATACACAGGCATTAAAAAACAGTTATATTAGAGGGGGTCGTGCAAAAAATATATTAAAGTATTTGACAAGCAGAAAATAAATATTTAATTTTTTTCTGTATTTATTGCGCTTCATTAGTTGCAATTATTTAGACAACAAATATTGACTCATTATATAATTTACAGCTCTAATTTGTTTATGCAGCTGCAGAATGACATGTGGTTTAATCTGTTTATATTATTATTTTTAAATTTAGTTATCGTTTCTGTTCAAAGAAAACAACTATCGATAACAAAATATGTATTTCTTTTTTCCCATTGATTAAACGTTATTTACTTGTAATTTTTTAGATGAAACACGTATTTTATGTTTTATGGTTCTGTAATTATAAATTTCAAGCAGAAAATCAAAAACCTTGTGTCTGATTAAACCCTATAGAGCAGGCACTTCAGTTTGTTTAAAAAATGACGCGCAGGTAGGGCTTAAAGGAAAAAAAACTTAACTTTACCACCCTATATCTTTAAACTAGGGAATATTTATGATTTTATCTATACATGACGATAAGAATTATTGTGATTAGTTATTAATATCCTACCAAAAATGTAAATGTAAAAAATGGCCTACCTAAGTTTGGTTGAGGATCAAAAGATGGGAAATATAAATTCCATTCTAATTCCAAACTCAAAAAACTAGAGGATTTAAACACGGTACCATTACCTTTTTAAATTCCCAATTTTTATAGGTGGCCGACCAAATTAGTATACCTATAAAAGAACTTGGCTAATTATTTCACATCTTTTGCTTTTGGTAGGATTGGATTATATAACGTGCCGCTATATGCAACATGCTACCAAAACATGGTCAATTAGATTAGCATTTTACACCAATGAACTGCAATCAGCTACCTATCTTTAATTGTAAGTTTCGTGAAAATCATTCCCCATCGTTTTTGCGTAACGCTCACACAGAACGAAATACGGTTTTATTTACAAAAGATGCATGTAAAAGAATTCTTAATTCACGATAAAATGTACCTACTTTTTAATAAAATCAATTAAGTACACAAAGTACCAAAATTATTATTATTATTACTGCCATCAAACAATATTTTGCGAAACAAGTTACGTTTTAATAGTCCATTACATTTTTTTATAGCCGATATAAAGCATAAGTGTGTAATAAAGCAATTGAAATTACAGAGAATTGCTTGAAACTCCTTAGGAATTATGAAAAATTAGAGTTATGGATGATTCACAAAGAAAGTAGTTCAAAGTCAACGCAGACCTTAGCTAATCGATAATTATGTAAGTCAAGGCAATTCTGGATATTGTTTAATATTTTTATGGCTGCATATAACATTACTTATTGAAGCGAAAGCATTTGAAATACATTTAGAACGATGTTTTGTCGAAATATTTTGATTATATTAATTAAATATTCATATAAAATAAATTAAGTAATATACAACTATATGAAACACAAAGCCTTAATTATAGCCCGAGTTATTTTACGATAAAGATGATGATTTTTGTATATTGTACTGTTCGTGGAAAAAATTAATTGTTTTATAATAACAACAAATAATAAACACGCGCTATCGCATCGATGTTAACAATCTGTATTCCCTGTTCCATAAGAAAACTGTAATATAGCCTATACTGTTTAAGGGTCGACATATTTTGTCCAAGATAAGGTCAGTTATTGATTGTACTGCACTCAAAACGCCAAAAAAGCGTAATCTATTGGTTTGTTTCTTCGTGGGCAGAGGAATATTTTTTCGTTTAAAATATATTCTATCAAACTCAAAACTTCTCAAGGCACAATGGGCCTTTGTAGTGCAGCGAGGAGGAATTTTTCCTGCCCTCAAAACCATCTAATCAGCTATGCCTACATGAAAAAGTAAAGGATATTTGGTCCCTAGATGCAAGCATTTCGTCTCATAAATACTTTCAGTAAAAATGAAAAATTTGCGTATAGTTATATTATAAAAGCAAAATCCAATACACTTACAGTACCTATATTGCTAAAATAGAATTAAGTCATTTATTTTAATTAAACATCGAACGGCGTTAATTGAAGCAATAAAGAACGGTACAAAATAAGGCAATATAATTATTCATGATTGCATGTTCCCGAGTATGAATGATTCCTGCATTAAATTGATAAGTGACTGATAAACTTCAGTTAATTAAGCTAATTATTAAAATGATAGAATTAAAAGCTTTTTAGACATTAAAACTTGTAATTAATTTCTAAAAAGACCTTTTAACTTTTATTCGAATTTTTTTGCATAAATGGATTTATCGTGATGAGAATTTAACGACTAATTTAGCATGGAAACACTCAAGTACAATAAAATACAGAGTATTTTTATCTAGTAAGGATTACTTATACTACTTAAAGATTGCAGGTACTTACTTTAAACAAATAAAATAAACAATAAACCCTCATAATTTTTACGGTAAGTGCAATAAGAGATCTTATCAATATTATTACTTGACTAATAACAATATTTATTCAATTGAATAGGCTAGTTCCGTTAGAAAACAAGTCATTGAAGTGGCAATATTTTTATAAAACAGATCCATATTTTTAGTACTAAATAACCTGTTATGAAAACTGAGAAACAGGTAAAAATGAAGTTCAACGTTTGGTACAAGGTCAATAAAGGCAGATTATTAATCATCTGTTAGGGGGAATACGTTGGATGCATGCTAAAATAACGAAGTTACAGATGGATTACCGTGTAAAATAAAACAATTAATGCTTAACAACAACAAATCATTGTGGTCACTATTCATCACAATTTACAATATTAGTCCATTTGTCAGGGACTTGTATCAAAAATACAAAACAATACAATTGTCACTAATTAGCATATGAATATGTCATCGATTTATTTTAGAATACGAGATACAGTGGTTGTAATGTTTCGTTCTATGAAACAACCCGTTCGAAAACTGGTCTATTCTGTTTATAACGTAGACAGAATTTATTTAAAATCGGTCAGACATCATCCGTTAAACATTAATTATTGCGTATAACCACAGCTGAGTGAACTCAAAACAAGGGGCAAAGCACTCATCGTGTTCTTGGAAGGGCTTGGTATTGGTAGATTCACATCATAATAAAAGGAAATATTACTCACCACTTTCAATATATGGAGTCAGCAACAGCAAAAATATAACGTATCCACACTCATTGAACATTGTTTCACACTAAAAATATCCACATCACACAAAAATCACACCCAAATTATTATTAAGCCATTACACGAAATTACAGCTGACTGCTATCCATACACATCCACTGACAAACCTTTGTCTGAAAATCCGAACACGCATGCGCTTGAATTGTGTATACTTTTCTATTCGATCCTTCACTTTTCTTTTCACTCAAAACAATAACCTCAACAGCACCATTAATTTCTTTTAAAAATCACTAATCACTCAATAATTGATCGTGCCCAAGTAATAACACTACCATGGCAAGGCTTGTACTGAAAACTAGCGGTGCACAAAGTTAACAGAGGGGATAAACTTCGAATAAAATGTAAATAGTGTGGGACGTGACACTAGAATTTAATGCGTTGCCTTGTCTGTAATCACGGATTGCGACTACACATGTAACACTATGCCCTCTCTTCACATTTCGCGAAATTACAAACCAAAGTGAAACAGAATTTTAAACTGGGTCGCAAAAAATAGCTTTATAAACAAATTGTTATTATTTATGGTTTAATTTGCCTAATTTACAATGAAAATTTTAAAAAAAACGAAGCTTTCTAGAGTAGAATTACTAGAGAAACTGCCATTTTAGCATGTCAAAAAGGCAGATCATTACGCAACTTCTCAAACTGCAAAGTTATTAAACAATTTAATACCAATATAAGTTACTCAACAACATAGTTATCCCCAACAAAATAATACAAATATTAACAAAATAAAATTACTTGCAATACTGTTCAATTGGTTTTTATTGATTTAAAATACTACGTTTCAATCAAACTTTGTGGTCCTTTCCAAATTTCAAATACAAAATTACAATTGTTTTAATAAAATTAGAACAAATTATTAAAAACGTTTACTAAATTTTTATAAATTATATAATCTATTGTAATGAAATGCTATATATTGAAATATCTATTACTGTTGGTAGAGTCAATATTATTTAAATAATACAAAATTTATATTTACCTTGTCGACAGAATTCATATTCAACTTCTAGATAAAAAACATAGTTCAGGGTTTAATAAAGGCAATAAAATATGAAATTACTTTTTATTTGTTAATAATTACATCTTAAATAGAAAAATTAATAAAATTAATGTAAACAATATATTTTTTAATAAATAGTTTAATTATCTTTTTTTGGCCTAGCGACTGGCGCCTTAACGCCCATAAGCACGCAAAGCTGATTTCGAACAGGTTTTATAGATTCAACTGACTCCTCCCAGTTAGTTTCGCTTAATAATGACATAGCTTCATCGAGAGATTCTGGAGGTATTGTACTATTGTCTCCATACATTAACAACGCCTCGTAAAATCTGCTTTGCGTTGACTTCCTTACATATTTTTGTGGATGACATAACAACATGCTGAGACGTACCAAAGATTTTGAACAAACATCGCTCGGTACCTAAAAGTACACACGAACTTATTATTACAACACATTTTTTTTACCAACTCAAAAACGCACTCCAAAATAAGATGTCCCATTAAACGATGTGCTACAGATTTCTGATTCATTATTAACAGACACTTTTTTAATATGGTCCGTGTCAAACCATTAAAGGAAACAACCTCTGGGGCCAACTAATTTTTAAGAATAATTATTATTTCTGCGTTTTTGTAGTCCCAAATTCTTATCTTTACGATTTTTCCTAAACCAAATATACCAATATGTTCCCTGGAGGTCAATGTTAAATGGTGTTTATCAAAGTATGAACGTTTTGTCGAATAATTAATTATTAATTGTCTGTGCAATGATGTAAGTATACCAGAATGAATTACCTGTATCAGTTGGCATAAAACATTAATGCTATCAATTAATTTGTAAGTATCACGACAATTAGTGATTTCAATTCTTAATAAATTAAATATCTCTGTCGCAAACATTGACTGGGGATCTTCTAAGACAGTACGGATGCAACCAGAATTAAAGAGACGATCCAAAAAGCTAAACAAAGGTCCAGTTACTCGATCTACATGCTGATGTTCAGCAAATATTTTAATAATTGTATCACAATATCGAGCAACTTCCGAATGTTTTTTGCTTTCGTCGATCGATTTTAAAAAATCAAATAAAGAGGCACTTGAATGTTTTACCTACAAAAGAACAGAGTTACAAAGCATGTACTATTAAAAACTTTTCATAAATCGACTCTTACCAGTCCTTCTGTGAGACCACCAACGCTGACAATAAGTCCAAGCATAATATTGTAAGTATAAATAGGCATTGCTAACAAATTAACAAATCGTGGAAATGTTTCGGCAGCAGAGTTCCAATTTAATGAATCGCATTCATCAGATGGAAATATTACAAGCAATTCATCACGATTGGGTATATTAGGTATGATTAACTTGCTGCAATGAGAAATTTTTATTTAAGTTTTTTTTTAACTAAGGTTATCACATTTTACAATGATGCAACTAATTTTATGCGAACACGGTTTAGCGATGCCATTTTAATAGCTGTAAGTCTCTTTAGTCATGCTTTTCACATGTTTTTTTCTTTTAAATATTGTCTAAGCCTCTAAACTCTGAAGAATCTTCTGAAGTTCAACATCCTTATTTCAAAACACTGTACACTATACCGATAAATGTCGCTTTCCCCAAAAATACGTTTTCAGTTCCAGAATTTGGTTATGAACTGTCGGTTATGCAGTCATCTGTGAATCGATGCCCAAATGATGTGAATTGTGTATCGAGAATCATGATCTCTGTTTTGAACAAATATTGTAAGCATAGAAACAAAAGAATAGTTATTTCTTACCACAACAGATTTATTCAGTGGATTTACATTTTGAGAGCTAAGCTCCCATCTTCAGCAAAACACTAAACTTGAGTTTAGTGTTTTGCTGAATTGGGGGAGCTTAGCTCTCGAAATGTACATCCACAGAATAAATCTGTTGTGGTAAGAAGTAATTATTCTTTTATTTCATTGTTCCAACAGTGCTCCTAATGTTTATATTGTAAACGTATAATAAAAGATAAGGAAATTTTTGTCCTTAGTTAAAATGTTTGGGAAAAGCGAGCTTCTATCTCAGCTTAACCTAACCTGTGTAAAATATTGTAGAACGTTTTCCCTCCCAGTGCTCTAGTACGATCAATTTTTTCAACAGCCTGTTTTGCAACGCTGATCATAACTTTCGTAACTAAATCAGGTGTAAGCAAAGACGGGTCTTCTTTTGCCAATAATAAAGTAACGCTCTGCAAAGCCACCATTGATGACTCCCGAACCCACGCTCCAATATCTCCACGGCTGTCTAGCGTGTATTCTAATAAACCGTTCAAGAAACAATCGTAAACTGAGTGTATATGTTTTTTACAAACGGCTAGAAAAAAATAAAAAGTTAAAACAGTACAGACTGATTAATTTTTACTATTTTATTTACAGTCAACAGCCTCTAATAACGACAATTTGAGACCAAAATCATTCCTTCTTAACACGAAGTGTTCTTATAGAGAGCTCCCGCTCTGAATAAAGAAATTCCAGCACTGTTAATTTACGGAGCTAAATATCTTTTTAAAAAGCGTCTCTGTATATTCTACAGTTTGTAGAACATTCACAGAACAGTTATTACAAATTAACTTTTGAAATTAAGGACGGTCAACACGTCGATCGCGACTATCAAGGCATCATTTTTACTTAAATAAATGAAGGGAATGTTTGATCTCGGCGAGCGTGTTTTAAGAGAGAGGTTACTCGAAATTACCTATTCCAGTCGTTTTACATACAAACATTAAAGCTTTGATTGCATCTCGTCGGCTCATGGCCCATTTTGAAGTTTTATCAGCAATCTGAGCACATTTTATAAGCGCTGGTATAACTGTATCTACATGCGGTGCCAACATAAAACTTGGTAATGATCCTAAAAACAAAAAAACTCTATACATAACTGCAATAGTGTAAAATACCAATGTTTTGCTATAGAACAACCGACTTAAAATACTCAATTAATAGGAATATTGACTGTATTCAAATAAAAACATAATTTTAACGTTAATTGGTAGTTTCTATGATAGAAATATTAAAAAACACAATCTTTTTCCTGATTTTTAAGGAGTTTAATATTTAATAAATAAACCTAATTAAATCACTCTCAAGTCACGTGACAACGAACACCAATCAGAGCGCATGACGTCAAAGGGTCATCAACAGCATCAGACGCTGTAAAAAGGCTTCATTGTTTGTTTAATATTTAGTGTGTAATTTATTATTATTTGTTTATATACGAAACGTCAAATTACATGTAACTATAGCGACAACTACGAAACAACCTTTCATCACCTCATCAGTTTACCAGCGTTTATGAGCAGAGCCTCCTACTTTGTGACAGTCTGGCGTCACGGCAGTCACGTGACAAGTATTGGCGTTTTGGGCCGAAATTTGAAACGGAATTTAAAATACATGATTTTTAAGGCTTGAGTCGCATTTAAATAAAAATAAGAAGTATTCGTGGCTATATTAGGTACTTATGCACGATTTAAAACACTTTCCCAAAAATAGTCAACATCCTTATTAAAATAACTACCTAAAGCAAGAGCATAACCCATTCGGATAACTTCCGTATCTCCTTGAACTTGTTCGGTGTATCTTTTAACAACACCCTCAATATCGTTCTCCAACGTGATGTTATTTTGTTTTAGATATTCGTTAAACAAAGCAGGCAGAGCAACAATAGCTTTCTCTCTTATGTTTGGCACTTCGTGCGATAAACATTCATCTAGCAAGTTAATCCAATCATCTGAAATATATTTTATACATAAGAGAAGAAAATGTGACCTATATTTTGTTTTTAAAAAATAATAATTTTAAAAAATGACAAAATAGATGTAAATATTTAAGAAATAACAATAACTTACCAATAATCGGTTGGTCATGAAAGGGCAACTGGGCCAAAGAGCATTTTTCAATGAAATCGGCACACGCTTGTTTCATCAATTCGCCGCCTAACCCTCGAAAATATTGCCGCTCGCGGAAACGAGGAACTAATTCTTTAATAGTCTCCAAAATATCACAGCTGATTTTCGATTGCAGAGAAACGTTTTCAGTCTTGCAAATATCTGACAGACAGTGCAATATCTCACCGATCGAAATCACAGAACCGTGTCTAGCATTCAAATCAATTGATCGCGTTTTCTCCACTAATTTTATTAAAACTGTAGTCGCCATGTAATCGACGTCCTAGCAAAAAAAAAATGAATAACAAAATTACAACAGGGATGTTGACTGTATTCAAATAAAAACATAATTTTAACGTTAAGAAGTAGTTTCTATGATAGAAATACTAAAAAACACTATATTTTTCCTTATTTTTAAGGAATTTAATTAATATTTAATAAATGAAACGTAATTAAATCACTCTCAAGTCACGTGACAACAGACACCAATCAGAGCGCATGACGTCATAGGTTGCGCCGCTGTCAAAAAACTTCATTGTTTGGTTAATATTTAGTGTGTAATGTATTATTATTTGTTTATAGGAAACGTCAAATTACATGTAACTATAGCAACGACTACGAAACAACATTTTATCACCTCAGTTTACTAACGTTTATGAGCACAGAATACGCATCTATAAAATGGTAGCTCCTGTGTAAACTTTTGAACTTCCTTTGGTACCAACAGGTGACGTCACGCGACAGATTTTGGACCGAAATTTGAAGCAAGATTTAAAATACATGATTTTTAAGGCTTGAGCTGTACTTAAATAAAAATAATAAATATTTGTGGCTATATTAGGTACTGATGCACGATTTAAAACACTTTCCCAAAAATAGTCAACATCCCTATTACAAAAGAAACAGTTGAAATGCACTCTCAAATACAACTTTAATCTAAATTTCGCAATCGATAAAATCATTTGATATTTATTGAAACAATACATCTGCATTCCATCCAAATTAACGTTAAAAATTTAGCATAAATATTGACTGATATGAAGTTTCACTTAAAACAATAAGGATTCACACACAAAATTGCTAAAAAAGAGTCAGTAAGGTTGCTGGATGGGTTCTTACTTATTTTTCTAAAAATCCTGAAAAAAATCTAAACTATTATGGTGGCAAATCTTACCTTACAAGTCAAATTATGTAAAGCTTTCGCTGAAAGTTCTCTTATAACACTATCCCAATGATCAACTTTCTTATCAATGAGATGATTGATAAGAGACAACGTGTATTCAGGAAACTGGGCAATGTATACACTTATTGATAAATATGCATTTGTGCGTATGCCGACTGTAAAAAAATCTGCTGCTGTCAAAATATCTATTCCGTGCGGGAATGTTCCTTGTCTACCTACGTTCTCTTGAAAAGCCGCAGCTGCCGCTCTTCTGCAATTTATCTACAAAACGGCCACTGTTATTTCGATGACCTTGCTTAAACTTGACACAGGCGCACATACTTGTCTTAATGTCAGGGTTGCATCCGTCCGGGTTTCCCCGGATTTGTCCTAGTTTCCGGGGAGCGTCCGGGCAGGGCTTCATTTGTAGTTTGAGTTTAAAAATTTAAAAATAAAACAATTCTAACTGATTATTAAAACAATTTGTAAGAAACTGTAATAAGATTCTGTTTTGTTAGGTACATTTAAAATGACGATAAAAGATTACTAAATTTAATTTTAAGGTCTGAAAATAAATAAAAAGGTGACTTATGACATTTTGAATTATTTTTTATTACACTGACTATGTTTAAAAAAACCGGTTGACATGTTCGGGTTCTGGGCTCTAAAATCTGGGGTTTTCACGCGTCTTGTCCTGATTGCTAAATTTTAGAGATGGCAACCGTACTTAATGTGAGTATAGAAGGCTCCAATAGCGAATAGAATAGAATAGAATTTATTGATCCAAAGACATACAAATATGTATAGGATTCGTCAAATAAGAAAGATATGTTTACAAATCATTGTGATGTTGACTGTATTCAAATAAAAACATAATTTTACCGTTAAGTGGTATAGTTTCTATGATAGAAATACTAAAAAACTCAATAGTTTTCCTTATTTCTAAGGAATTTAATTAATATTTAATAATTAAAACGTAATTAAATCACTCTCAAGTCACGTGACAAAGAACACCAGGACAGGTAATCGGCCATGTCCTTGAATAATGAATCATCTCATATTTATCTGGAATTAATTGAGGGAAACCATGGAGACCCTCAACAAAATGGTCAGTACAGAAATCACTGTTTCTGGGCGAGTGGCAGTAGGAAAGTCTCAATCACATCTGCCCCCGCCGGGATACGAACCCAGTACCTCCCAAATGCGAGTCTCGTGTTTTTATCACTACCATTCCGTTTAAATTTGTAAATAGTATCAAGTGATTATGGGCTTAGAGCTATTTGCGGTAATACAGCAGAAGTTCGATTGCCCTATGTCATTGAAAATACACGGTCATAAACATTAGACAAGTATGTGTTTCTGTGCTTGGCAACATTTCTAGGTAACTTTGTTTATAAAGACATTACCTCCCTATCAAATACTGATACAACAACTAAGGCACTAGCGATACTTGGAACAAAAGGTTTCAGAACATCGGTGTCGTATGCTCGGGCAAATGCCCAACAAACATAGCAAGCTGCATCACGGATATGAGATCCGACCGAAGCATAGCCTCTCGGTTCGTCATACACCAATGCTCGCAATATTAACGGAACTACTTCGTTTAACCGTTGCGGCAACAGTAATCCTCTTCTTCCTATGTAACCATATTTAACCGTAAAAAGAAGAATTCTAATGGCTAGTTAAAATATCGGAAAACATTAAAAAAAAATATTCCTAGTCTATTTAGTCAATAGGGACGTTGACTGTATTCAAATAAAAACATAATTTTAACGTTAATTGGTAGTTTCTATGATAGAAATACTAAAAAACACAATATTTTTCCTTGTTTCTAAGGAATTTAATTAATATTTAATAAATAAAACTTAATTAAATCACTCTCAAGTTACGTGACAACGAACACCAATCAGAGCACATGAGGTCACGTAGTGGTGTACAGCATCAGAGTCTGTAAAAAGGCTTCATTGTTTGGTTAATATTTAGTGTGTAATTTATCATTATTTGTTTATGGGAAACGTCAAATTACATGTAACTATAGCAACAACTACGAAACAACCTTTCATCACCTCATCAGTTTACCAGCGTTTATGAGCAGAGCCTCCTACTTTGTGACAGTCTAACGTCACGGCAGTCACGTGACAAGTATTGGCGTTTTGGACCGAAATTTGAAACGGAATTTAAAACACATGATTTTTAAGGCTTGAGTCGTATTTAAATAAAAATAATAAGTATTTGTGGCTATATTAGGTACTTATGCACGATTTAAAACACTTACCCAAAAATAGTCAACATCCCTATTGTCAATAATATAGATGATTATCTTATTATTATAAAATATTATGGTAGAAAATATATTTTGTTTACATTTGTAAAATATTACTTGTATCTCAAGCAAACCTAAATTTTAAGCGAACATTGCTATAATTTCAAATAAACAATTGACCTGTAAACAAAATTTATCATCTTAGGCTGTTTTTTCCACAGTTAGCGTTTTAATAAACATAATCTGTCGATCTAGGAAAAATAACAACATACCTAGTTCTGCAAGAGCTAAGCACCCACCGTGCCAAGCTCCATCGCCTTCTCGGGGATTAAATAATTCCAAAACCGAACCAACTACTTCGTCGGCCAATTCACGAGGCAGGCGACCTGTGACTCTACCAATTCCTTTTGCAGCTGACCATCTGAACACAACATAAATTACTTTATAATTGTTTATAAACATTACACAAACCATACTGAAAGTTGGTACCTTTGAACAGTGATCGCGGTAGAACTAAAGATCAAAACCTCTGCATTCCATTTAATTAACTTTTACTACAATATATTAAACTCACCTAACAACACCATCGGAGTTTCGCAATCCATTTACGAGTTCATCGATAATAATTTCCAGCTCTTCCGGTACATCAATGTCATCTTCCAAATTTTCCTCCGACTGAGTTTTACTAGTGGAAGATTCCGCTCTAGGAAGTAAATTTGGTGTACAGCTATCACCGGAACTTAAATTCTCAGCCAGTGATCGATTCCCGCGTTTGTATCGCCATGAAGTTACTCTTGCACGTAGAAAAACTAAACCTACAATTAAAAAAATTATAAAAACTCTAAATTTGTTATATATAAACAAGTGCTGAAGCCAGTTTGGACGTATGGACTACAACGCTAGGGATGTACCAAGAAAACAAATGCCAAAATAATACATTTATAAAAAAAAAAAAAAACAAAAATACAAAACAATCTACTGCTAAATGATGAAATTTAATAGATAAAAACAACTGAACTTACCTATTCTCTGAATAATTTTTATACTCAGTTTTAAAATAAGTCTGTCCGTACTATTTTTATAGTCGGTATTAACAATCCAATCCAATAATTGTGGTGCATGTGGCAGCAAATCTTCTCTTTTGCCATGCTTAAGTATAGTTGCGACGCAAGACAAAGCACCATACTTAGTAAAAACTGATATATCAATGTCCGTTGTTACTTCGTATGCCCAAACAAGAAACGGTTCAAGATGTTTGTCTTTCACGTCAGACCTGAACAAATAAAATGCTCATCAAATAATAGATCTGCGACGAAGTAATTTAAATATTTTGTCTATGTAGTATCTGAAAACTATTCAGTTCTGCATCTGAATAATACCAAAAACAAAGATAATACTAAACCTTGTTAAAAATCGCGAAGTTAAAAAAGCAGCTGCGTCTCTGCATTTATCGCTTACAATGGCGTATGTTTTACAAACGTCTAATACTCGTTCCATAACAGTTTTTCCGCCGTTTGTTCCATTTTCAAAACCATCAAGACGCGACATATGAAATGGTATTAGAACAATAATTGACATCCATATCAAAAGCACATAACGAGTCTGCCATGTTTCGGAATTATTGGGATCCTGATTTTCGAGAAGGTTTAAAACAGGTTCGAAATCTGCTACCTTAAAAAAGATTGCCCGTTTTAACTTATACAGTGCCTATAGTCAATATTTATCAGATTAAGATTTTTTTAACCAGGAGTGAATTAAGTTAGGCCCGCGAAGCTTGATCTATGGTAGTGGATTCAATCCACCAAAAAAAAAAAACGAATAATTTATTACCTCATGAGGTAAATGTCGAACAACAACTTTATAGCCTCTAACTTTGATAATAATATACATGTATTTAAAAACTTCATGTTTCAGTTTTATTGGATTTTTTGTATCACGTACAAAAGTAATTAACAATTGCAGTATTTTGTCGAGATGCCGATCCAACAAATGAGGCTGCTCGTTGTACTGATCTAATATAAAAAGAAATCTTTCGTATGCTTTCTCAAGAGCTTGTCCTTTGGTATAAATATTTGACAAATTGTTTATCATTTCTAGAACTTCGTCAACCTCAGTGAACATTTCCAAGGCACATCCCAATCCAACATTTTCAAAATTGTCGTCGTTTTGCTTATCCATTTTTAGTTTGTTTAATAAATGTTTTATATCAATCCTACGCACATGTGAAGTTTTTTTGATATCTTTAATTATTTTCAGTTACCCGAGCAACAATTTATATATTATAGCATATATAGTTTTTCAATTAACAATTCTAATCAATAAAATGGGATTTATAATAAAAATATTTTTATACAGAAGAATCATAACACAAATTTGACAATCACAACTGACAACTAATAAACCATAAATTGACATTTGCTACACGTTTATAGTTAGCGATATCTCTTGGCAAAAAAATAAACTAAATGGGACGTCATCTATTTTTCTTTTTAGTGAATCATCAAAAGAGCAGTTTCGACAATGTTTCAAATTTTTCAAAATAAGATATTACGTAATTTATCAGGTCATTAGTCATTTCCTGAAAAGTAAGATGACATAATCAAATGTGTAGAATCTTCTTATATATTCAAGGTCATGCAAAAGTATTTTTATAAAATTTCAAAACACTTTGACCCATCCCTCTATTGTGTCCCAGTATAATTAATTTATATTAAGGATAGCTTGTAAGGTTTAAAATAATAATAATGAAGGTTGAAAAATAATACATCATAGAAATTTTAATATACAATTTTAAAAATTTAAGTATTTTCATGTTGTTCTGATGTTTCAGTAACTCTGACCCATACTGGAGGAAGAATTGCGAATGTTAAATATCCTGTATGTCCTGTTGTCGATACAGCCGGGACTGAAGTACAAACTGATTTCTTTTCAGGAGTATATGGCGTATCTCGATCCTGTGATACAAAATTAATTTATTAAAATTTCATATTATTCTGTTCTTTAACACAATGCTTCTCTGTTTGAACAAGAAAAACTCAAAAACTATTCAACCGATTTTCGTGCAGTTTTCACGATTAGATGAAGTATATCTTCGGGAAAGTTTTAAGCTATATACATGAATTTTTCCCGGGCAGCCTGGGGAAATATGGTTAGCGCAAAATTATACTTACTTTTAAAAAATCCAAATTAATAACATCCATACTTCTATTTTGAACTTGTCTTTCTGTTTGAATTATTTCCATGGTTTGTATTTCTTCAAATCCTAATTCGTCAAGTTTTTCGCAAGTTCTTTGAACTTGTTCTATGCACGGTGAAAAAGAACAAATATTACCACCTGTAGAGTAAACATGAAAAGATAATTATAGTTTATTAAAGTTGTTTTAAAGAAAATTATGATTCCTGGATTTTACAGTTGAATAAAAGACTGGCATAAGTTCGAACGATTCCATGGAACAAAGTTCTTCGTGTGTATTATTGACACTAAACTTTACCTGAAGATTTTATGCACTTCAAAGCATGAGGAATAACAAGCCATGGCGCTGGTAAATCTAAAAATACTGCGTCCGCCTTTTCGTTAAGTTCATCTACAAATCCGTTATTGCATACGTCTCTATGATATACGGTAACCCATTTATCAAGACCATGCACCACAAATTCTTCTTGTGCAATGGTCACCCTTTGTTCATGAAAATCAAACGTATGGAGGTGACCGTGCGGTTTCACGCCTCTAATAAAAGCGTGAGATAATGATCCACTCCCAGTTCCTAAAACGACGTTAATGTTTTTACCCGATTTACAAAAGAGATGTATGTATGTGGGCGATCATCTCGAATACTATTGGACCGATTCCATTTTTTTATTTCAATGTTTAGAATAAAAATAAGATTTTGAGTGAGAACAATAACTTGAAAAACTGAGGAGTTTGCTAAAAGTCTCAGGGACTGATCAATTCAAAACCAGAGTAGGATGGCTTGTCAATTTTAAAGAAAGAAACCACATCGACTTCAACAATTCAATGATTCGAAGTCTCGTTAATTTTAAGTTTTGGGTCGATCCCTTCGACTTTGAATTAGAGAAGTTCCACTGAATTAGTATCGATAACGATCCCTCGCTGATAACCTCAGCTGTCGATCGTCTATAATTTCCAATCTATCAACAACGATTCTGGATGTTTGAAAATATAGTTAATTTAAAATATGATAATGCACCTGATTCTATAACAACACTGCCAGGTTTCACCTCAAGCTGCATTAAAATCATGCTAATGTCCGGTGTATAAATAATTTGAGTTCGATGAGGCAGTGTAAGTGTCCATAACTCAGGGGTGGGTTGAAGTACATAAGCCCAACCCGAACTCAATTTTATTTTCTTCCCATATTCAGTTCCAATAAGGCTGTGAGGTCTCACAGCACCGTATTGAGTTTGTAACACATTGTCAACTAAAACGCCTTTTTTACTTTTAACTTGAGGCAATGCTTGCATAGCATGAATTCTGTCGATACTCAAGTATAATATTATCACATCTCCTTCCTCAATATATTTTTTTGGCACAGCGAAACTCATTTTAAACTGTTTTATGCTCGCGTCACATGTACACTTTGGTTATGTTTACAAAATGTCAAATCGTACCGTATCGTGCATACTGCACATGCGCGAAGTATGTTCAAAGTTCTAGGAAAATGACAGGGGCGTATTAACAATTTTTAAACTAATATTGTTTTCATTTTATTCATTGTCGCAGAATGCATTTTAGTTTTC
This sequence comes from Venustoraphidia nigricollis, assembly GCA_034508555.1. Taxonomy (NCBI): domain Eukaryota; kingdom Metazoa; phylum Arthropoda; class Insecta; order Raphidioptera; family Raphidiidae; genus Venustoraphidia; species Venustoraphidia nigricollis. Next base: position 3,030,175 of record JAVRKA010000047.1, read on the forward strand.
TCTTTGCTTGTGAAAAAAATCATTTATAATAATATATCATCTATAGATTGCCATAAGCAAATTTCCGTCAGATTGTAAACCAAATCTTGAATCGATAGCTATTGAAGAATCGCCACTCAGCGATTTTAATTTCATTGAATTATTAGAATTAGTTTATTTCCATTTAGAAACAAACAATTATAGTTATAAATTAATTTATAAATTCTACATAATATAAAATATAAATTAACAAAAAAAAAAAAAAACTTAGGAAATTAGATATCTCCCAAGGAAGATCTGAGTTGGAGATATCAGTATGAATAAGCTTTTAATGGTGAACAATTTTGTTGACTAATACAAATAAGAAAACAAATTTTAGGCAATACACTAAAGAACTAAAGCGTGCTTATTGCTTTACTGAATTATATCAAAGAAGAAATCAACACTGTTAAAAGAAAATAACCAGATTTTTAATTGCTTTAGATATTTTTTATGTTATAAGCAGTTTTAATATTTAACGGTAATTTATTACAAAAATATGGAACTATAAACGTATAAAATCTGTGAAAATTTGCTTTAAATGCAGAAGCGTAGCGTGCCTTGGCGGGGCCCCGTATAAACATTTGTTTGGGGGCCCTTAGGAAGGGTAAAGATTTCTCACAAAAGAAAAAAAATGTTTGCATAAAATTAAAAGAAATATTTATTGATCATCTGTCACTTTTTCTAAAATTTTTACAAACAATTTAAATTGAATATACACTCTCCTTACCTTTTTTTCGGCAAACTGATTTATTAAGTCATTTATAGCTGATGATAGCTAGCTATCTTTAGGGGAAATCCCGCAGCCCGCGATAACCGATGTAGGGTGTTGCCAACTTTTGAACGCACGCTTTACGCGGGAAAAAAAGAAATTGCTTTTTTTGACTTTTGTCATTTCTGAAATAAAAAAAAAATGGGAAGTTTTTATAAATTTTTGCTTACGCACGTTGGGGGCCCCCGTGGCCCGGGGGCCCCGTATAATTGATACGGCATATACGGCGGTAGCTACGCCCCTGTTTAATTGACTTTTAGGTACTGATTTATTTGTCGATCTAGTTTTAGAATTGACAGAATTGCAATTTATTACAACTCAACCGCAAATATCTTCTTTTTTTGGCTATTTTGAAATAACCAGAATCGAATTAGTTTTCAGAAGTTTTGTCTGTCTGTCTGTTCGTTTGTTGAAGAATAACTAAAAAACTACTGAACCAATTTCGATCGTACTTCCGCAGTCACTATAGTGTTTGTTATATGCCCATCAGGTTCTACCGATAGGAATGAACAGTAGGCAGTAGTACATAAAAAATCAAACTTCCTTGAGGAGATCGAAAAGTTAATGAAGATATATATATTTCCTTTTATTCGATTTATCATGGCAAAAGGTAGCCGACCTAAAAGTTTTTTTTTTCTTTTAGAAACAGTGAAATTTCAAAAAAAAAAAATCACAATTTTAGATAGGCAAGTTATTGCCATCATAAATCACATAAAAAAATAAGTCTTGATTAATTTCTCTACGCCCCTCAAGAAAGTCTGTTATGTATTTCTACTTGAAATAGATTCAAATCAAAGATAAGAATTTCAAAATTCATATCATTAAGTTCAGGACCGGATTAATGATTAATGGACGTAGTAATTTGCAATAATATTCATAACAACCGTTAAACGCTCAGTACTTGGTGATTTAGTAATAAATTATATTTGTGTAAAAATGCTTTACATTTACGGTGTGCAAGTATATTGCAAAAGACCAATTATTATAGATAATAATTATTAGACGCAGAACATGCGGGGTTATGCTATTAAAGGTTCGTTAAAGAACACGTTAAAATCATACGCTTTATTATAATACAAAATAAGGACTATAATGTATTTTTAAAGTCTTCTTTAACTTTAACGACTGTGAATAGCATAGCCTCGATTTAATACTATGCATTTAATGCTAATTTATCTTGCACTTTTGCTAATTTTGTACATGTACCAGTTGTTAGACAAGTAATTACCGTGTCATTAAAAAGTAATTATGCGCTGAATAATATGAAGTTTCTTGCTCTTTTTAGTTGAAATTAATATTAAGGGTTGGGTGCTGACTAATCACGCAAAGTGTTAAGTTCTGTCTGAAGCTACAAAATTATTAATCCGCTAACTTCACGGCCTTGGTTCGCTTTGTAAATTTTAATTTAGCAGCGAAATATTAATCAGAACCAACAATTGATAAATATATTTCATGTTGTGTGAAAAAAAGGAAAAGAAAGAAGCCAGAGCAAAAAGAAGGTTTTGGGTTAACTCCATAAATGTTAGTTTAGTGTTTTGCTGAAGATGGGAGCTTAGCTCTCGAAATGTACATCCACTGAATTAATCTGTTGTGGTAAGAAGTAACTATTCTTTTATTTTTATTGTTCCAACCACAGTGCTCTTAATATTTATATCCATAAATGAAAATTAATTAATTAAAACGACACATCACTAGCACCCTAGATCGGTCCAGCACGGCTAAATAGAAATTCCAGGCGACCGATTGACGATCGTTGCTGGTTGCATATGCTGATCTAATGTGCACTGCTCCGTTTAAATAATAGGAACAGGCTTTTTTCGTCCATGCTGCGCTAGTCGTGAGCTTGGTCTACTTAGAATCCGATTTTAACGGATTTTGATGTAGCTAACGATCAAGATGATAGCTCCCAATTTTTATCGTTAGCTCCGCAATAGTTTTTATGTCATAAGAGACGCCATTCGCACCATTACTATTTTCCATCTACCACACTTCCCGTTATTTTTCTACATTTTTAAAACTTCAACTTATGTAATAGCAATGGGCGAATGAAGGAATTATAGGAAATTAGGATAAGGTAGGTAATTTTTGAACTAGGAGTTTGATAGGTAATCAGCCATGGACTCAAGTAAGGAACCATCTCGATATTTATCTGGAATTAATTGAGGGAAACCATGGAAAACCTCAATGAAGATCGCCGGTACAGGAATTACCGTTTCTCGGCGAGAGGCAGTAGGAAAAAGTTCTAGTCACATCTTCCCCCGCCGGGATTCGAACCCGGACCTCCCGAATGCGAGTCTAGTGCTGTCACCACTACTCTACCCAGCTCGGTTATAAAAAACTAATATATATCATTCATTTTCATCAGTCTGCTTTCTGTATCACCCATTGTTAATTCAGATACCTACATCGAAGTCATTGTCCATGGAAATCACGTCATACTATCACTTTAATCATTTCTAGCGTCTCCATTTTTTTAAACATACTGGTATCTAGTTTTAAGTTTACAGCACCGTATAAGTACATATTATGTATTATTATGTATTACACAATAGAGTTTGGTAACTCAGATCTGAACCGGTTCAAAGAGCCGACTCCGACAGAAGATCCGTGAGAGCCGACTTACTTTTTTTGAGCCAACGGATCAACGGATCCGCATAGCTCAGTGAAACACTTAACACACGGAAGCACATTTTACACTTACGTATCAGTTCTTGCTTTGATGCATCTGTCAGCTCAAATGACTCATGCATCACATGTTTGGTTATGCATTCTTGATTCTATACAGGTCGTGATATGATTGACTGAACTAGGTAACTCAGTGGCAGACTGCAGTAACATATTCAGAACGTGGCTCTTTTTGAACCGGTTCAGTGAGCCGGCTCACATACGGGATCCAGATGCAAAGATGCAGATCACTAAAAAGATCCGTTTTTCCCATCTCTATTACACAACCTTTGTCATATGTTTCTTGTCGATTTAGAATTGGAATACATGAATGGCTAAGTTTAGACAAAATACAGAATATCTATCGCATACAATTTAAGAAGAAGAGACGTGCAATAATTAACGAAAAACATTGTTCAACCCTCTTTTGAACAGTATTAAATTATAATCTGCAATATGTTTTACAGAGGCATTAAAATTATAAACAAAATAATATTTTTTAAAAGTTATACAGCTTTTGTGAATCGTTTATAATATGGAGTAATAACATATCTTACTCGTCAAGCAATCTTTCAAATAGTGAAAGAATTATTAAAATCAGTTCAACGATTCTCGAGTTTTGACGTAACTACCCATACATAAATAAAATTGACTGCTATTTCGATACTACAGTATCGAAATAACAGTCACTGTTTGAGCTCACACGGTTATTTGCATGTTATCAGAGCGTAAATGACTGTTTTTAAAATTTTTGTCTGTCTTGTCCGATCTAATTTTCATAAAAGGCTGAACCGATTGTGATGGTATTTCACAGACAAATAACGATACCAGGGTTGACCGAAACTACATTTTATCTGAAAAATACGTAGGGTTATTTTTGTGAAATCGAAAAACTGATAAAATTATCAGTTTTTCATAATTATCTCATAAACTATAGAGATACGAAAAAAATTGTCGAGCTTGCAATTTTACACAAAAAATGGTCCTACACTTTATTTCCTATCTCTCATAGTGTTGATACAAAATTGATTTTTAACATTTTTTTAAGTAATAATATTGACTCTACCAACAGTAATATACTATAAAATAAAACGAAACTATACTTGCGTTTACTGTTCAAAATATTTTTTTATTTATAAAACGTTTCTACCAAATTTTTGGTCCTTTTCAATTTATCAAAATATTTTGATAAATTGAAAAGGACCAAAAATTTGGTAGAAACGTTTTATAAATAAAAAAATATTTTGAACAGTAAACGCAAGTAGTTTCGTTTTATTTAATTTTTTTAAGTACTTTAACACCATTTTGTATAATAACTTTAAGACACAGAAAATAGAGTAAAATCGCCAGTTTATAAGATTTAAAAATTGTATCCGTGGGAAAATCTACATAACATTGTTTCACCTCAATTGGGTACGACGCCGCGGGTAGCGGCTAGTTCGTAAATATAGACAAAAATAAACAGCTTCGATGATACAAAATATTGCAGTTAACTATGTTTGTAGATATTGGATAATTGGACTATAAATAAAAGAAAATTCTAATTTTTTTTTTAAATTTGCGACGTTTCGTAGACTGTTTTTCTACTTCATCTACAAACATATTTAATATTATGGACGATAACAACTTGAATATATTGCAGTTAACGTTTTTTACAATGAAATCTTTGTTTCAAGTTTCAATATCTGAATTTTGGACACCACAACATAATAACGCTCTATAAGCTGTAAAGTATCAAAAACAATAAATGGCATGATAGTTTTGACTTTTGAAATCGGAAAAGCGTAAATGATTTATAATTTTTGAAAACTACGAGAATATTTTCTCATCCATAAAATACTGGATTTATAAATATATTTTCAACGTTGTCAACGAGATAAATCTACAGGGTGAAAGAATTAGTTGGACAAATTTTGTCATGTAGTGACGAATACTATGCCTATGCAATTCAGGTCTGCATACATAGCGATATAGGCAAATGCACTTACTAAAACTTAAAAACGATATTTATCTCTTTCAAAAAAGTCACTAAAAAGATGAAAATAATGAAACTTTGAGGTCGAAGCCAATTTCTAAAACTTTTAATTTCATATCTATAATACTTTTATTAAATTGGCACCGACCTCAAAATTTCATTATTATCAACTTTTTGGTGACTTTTTTGGAAGAGGTCAATATATATATTTTTTTATTTTTTAGTGGATCAGATTTTGCACATTTTTAAAGACTACTGCACCGATTTAAGTAAATTGTATGTGGGATCACCTTGAAGGTATGCCCTAGTAGACGTTATCGTGAAGGAAATGAAATTTCAGACAGCCATATAGTTTAGTCAGTATCTGATCACATTTGAAGGGTGTTGTCAAATCAAATGCCCTCTGCAGTCTACAACTCAGCACGTTGTTGGATTATGCTGGGTCGCATAGTTAAAGTTATTGTCAAATCATATTTTCCGACAATGCTTTCTGCAACAGACCAGATAAGTAACTCCACTTTTGGTATAATTTCAGATTTTGATGCCATCTATTAAAAACTAACTGAAATTCCATAAATCGGCCGCACGTAAATCACCCAATATGCTATTTATTTAGAAGATATTTCGTTTTTATTGCCCACAGTAAAATTGATAGTTCTATAAGGTTTGTAGTCTAATCCAGTGATATGGTTACAAAAAAATGAATACGTGCATTTCCGTCGCAGATGTACGCGTGTGCTTTTAAACCACCTCGCATGGACGTCCACGTTTCCACAGAAATATTCATTTGTTTTCCGAACATCTTGTATGCTATTATTGAATGAGTAAATCGCTTGCAAAGTGTAAACAGTAGGTATAATAATAAATCAAAGAATAGTTTGCTTTACAGCATTCATCTGATCATCTTGATTGTGGTTTCAACTAACGCATAAAAGTTCCAATAGAGTTATTGACGAAGTTTTCTGAATAAATTTAGATTCAACAAAAAAAAAAAGAAATAAAAATTAAACTAGAACTTTTAGTATGCGGAAATCAAAGTTAACGTGTAGGCAAATAAAAGTTTGAGTTTCGTTTTAACGCGACAAAAGACTATACGAATAATAAAATGTATTTACGCAATTTTGTGTAAATAATATTCTAACTCCAATTTGTTTAAAAATAGTTATCATTCATCATACAGTATTATCTCATAAAAAACATTTAAGTGTATATTATTTGTACGTTTTATCAGTGTTACTTTTTTTAATTAAAAAGGTCACGAAATATAATACAGTCAACAACAATACATTTTTATGTTATAGATACTCTTTGAGTGTTTTAATTAATATAAACAAGATGAAATTAAGTTAATTATTGACAAAATGCATGAAATGCGAAAAAGTGCATAATTGTGTTTAAAAAAAAAATAATTTGTTTGCACTTGCGTAATTATACAAAGAGTAAAAATAGATCAGTTAAGTCTAATTCGGAATGTGCGCAGGCTCACTTTTCAGTCTCATACCTAGACATGGTGTGAAATGATATTTTTAAGTGACTATGAACGCAAAATTGTTTATTTAATCACGTGATGCGATTAAAAATAACTGAAGTTTGTTTGAATATATAATTTGAATTAATCAGATTCTGTGACAGTTCTTCATATTGACTTAATGAATTATTAATATATAATTAATTCATGTAGTACCTGTCTAACAATACTTATTTGTTTGAGTAAAACAATGAACTTTTCTTCGATGTAGTGCATTTTATTTAATGAATAAAAATATAACATTTATAGGAATACCGTTCTTACTTAAATTAAAATGTTGACCGTTTGGGATGACAACGGAACTTGGTCACTACCAATAAACAGTGCAATTTTAAAGTTAATTCAGAGTGATAAAAATGATGTCCAATTAAATTATGATGGAGTTAATAATATTAGCACGATATCTTTCATTAAAGGAATTGGACAATTATTTTATATTGTTGATCCAAATGAAACGATGTACAACAGTGTAGAAAAAGTTCCTAATATTTTCAGACAGGTAATAATTTTAAATCCGACATCTGTAAATATTATTTATTACAGAAATAAATATACGCTTTTGAAGAAATTGCCAAGTATTTTTTGCACTACCCCCTATAAAATAGCTGTTTTACATTTAAGTATGAATGCAGACAAGTAAAGTGACTCATAACGCACAACTGCTTTAATGGAAAACAAAAGTAAATTAGTATTAAATTATAGATCAGAGCCACTGCGATTTCTACTCAGCCTATTATTTGAAGCGAAGTGTACGACACAAGTGAAATGCAAAAAATATTGAAAATATACTGAAAATGAAAGTAAAAAACAGATTTTTATAGAAGGTATGTGCAAAAAATTATATATAGCTCGGACGTAATGATATAATGACTCGTGTGACTGTTAAAACTTGTTATTATGTATTGTCTCATGTATTTAGGACGTAATAACTTATATTAAGTCATTACAGCCTAAACACATAGACTGGCTTTGGTAATTTGTTCAAATTTTATGAACGATGCGCGATATTTTTTTATTAGCCAATGTTTTACAATTTTTTAAAACCTTCAAAAATATAAACTTGTGTAGTACAAGTTTTTATTTTAAAAATATTTTAGAAAAAAATATTCACCACTGGTTCCAATTTCTTATTTGATCAATGGTGATCGGGTTTTTAGATAAAATTAAAGTAAATTTCAAAAAAATAAAAAAAATCTATAGCCAATTCAAACAATCCGCTATGTTCTTATAATTAAAAATCATTGACATGATAGTATATTTCTGCAACGTTTTTAACAATAAAACTTTTTCAGGCTTGGCCTTATTTCCTTCTGTTTATTTTTCTGGAAAACGTAATTCTGTGGCTGGAACGAAAACCCACATTACGTTTAAATGACAGCTTAACAAGCCTTTCACATGGATTGTTTCAGGAGTGCGGCAGGTAAAATAAAGAGATAAAAGAATTTATAAGCCCACAAACAACATTTTCAGTACTAAACCCACATATTTTTAGGGACACAATTTAAATTTATTATTTTGAAATAATATCTGCCTTTGTAACGTATTTGCACTTTAAATGTAGTAATAATATAGCAAATACCATCCCACACATGCAACAAATCAGTACCTATATGGCTGCGCCTCATATAAGGGTTTTTATAATTTTATCTAATGTTATTGGTTTTTCTACTGCGAATTTTAAAGGGATTTTTGGCACAATTTTTACTTATATCTTTTTCTACAAGTTCAGACAGTGCAAGAAAAGAAAGGATAATAAATGTATATTAAAGATAATTAAGTTAGTTACTGGGCTTAGTGAGCTAAAATTATCTAATTATTTTTTTTAACATTTTCACTTCTTACCATTTTAACACTAAACTCGTTTTTGAATTATTAAGTTATGTGTGTTACGACGTTATTATGTACCGAAATTGTAATATTTATTTTGGGCTGTTTGCTTAAAATTATAGTTTTTATTCATTCAAATGGTCCCAGGAGGCACTACTTTCGCAGGAAAATTTCAGAGGTTGCATGCGAAGCTCATAATAATAATAAAAGCTCTTTATTGATTAGTTTCCCAAAGAAACATAATAGCGTCAATTATAAATAATTACAGGTGCTTAATGTTATATAAATTACAAGCTAAGAGTTTTTCTTTTAGTTTTTGTTTAAATTTATTTATTTGTTGTGTACATTTGATATCTGTCGGAATCTTGTTGTATATACGTATTGCCATATTGCGGACACAGTGTCTAGTAATACACAGATGCGCCTGATCGGTCTTCAAATTATCTTTACATCGCGTTTTGTAATCATGTTTGTAGATATTTGTTTTAAACAGATTGTAATTATTTTTTGTAAAACAGGCTAGATCTAGAACATATTGGTCCTGAACGGTTAGTATTAATTTAAGTCTTTTGAAAATAGGTTTACAGTGTTCACGATATGATGCTCCTACTATTATTCGCACACATTTTTTTTGTAATTTAAACACTTTACTTGCCAGTGTGCTATTGCCCCAAAATATTAATCCATATTGTAAAACTCTGCTTGAATACAATTTTTTTTAAGACCGCCAACAGCTAGAACTATGCAAGTCTAGTACCAGTTATATATGCAGTTTATTAATTTTGAATAATAAATTGAACATTCATTTACATTTATGAGCTCTCGAATTAGAATATGGATGATTAGAAGCAGAGAACTGGGTACTTGTAATAGATGGGTCATGGAAAAACCATGTAAACACCGGCATTACTGCACGCTCGGCTTTTCTCAAACTGTTGAATCTAATTTAATTTGTGAGTTGTTTGAAATCGATATTTTTCTTGAGAATTGCGACAGAATTATTATATTTGATCAGATTTCGCACACGCAACACGCACTTTCATTTTATTGGTATCTGTTTCAACCAGAGGCTGATACTGATATGTTAAAATATTATGGAATAACTACTTCACATTTTTATTGACTAGTGACTCTCTCAGCTATAGCTGACACTGGATATGGCCTCTATTTTTTTGTGTTTTAAGTAAAAGATATGCATTTGTCGCGTTATAATAGACTTGTGCGTGTGTTAATAGTAATTTATTTAGTAACAGACTATTTTTAAATAAAAAATCTGTTAGAAAAAATAATAGTTACAGTTTTTCACTCATTATTAAGGTGAAGGCTCATTTCTACATTATTTAACAGACTACGTTTTCATTTCACTTTGTCAAACAATCTGCTCAAATTAATTTCATTTCGAATCTGAATTGTTAGAGACAGGAAGGAGTTTACCGTAAAAAAGAAAATGATTGATAAAAAATTGTTATTTGTTAGTGGGGAAGATTCACTTTAATCTTGATTCTCACTTCACTAGTGAATTGATTTGAAACAAATAGTAAAAGGAACTAATCTGACAGTGGCGCCGTGTGTGCAGTGAAGCCGAAATTTCGAACCTACAGTCACATAATATAGTACTAGTACAGTATTATTCACATAAGTTAGCATTTCGTCTTCTGTGCTTGTATGTTTTCAAATTCCAGTTGCTATAAGTTTCAATTTCAGCAGATCTGATTGGTCGCTTGAAACTCAACACTGCATAACAACCAATCAGATACTAGCCAAGCATTCTTGTGTTTTCTTCCAAACGAGTTTAAAAAAACACAAAATAATAAAATATATTGGAACGAAGCTCTTTATCGTGGGTTGGCGAGTGGACCTAGCCGAGAAAAAATGTAACGTGTCACGAAAAACCGTAAGACAAAAAATGTAACGCGTCACGAAAAATCGTAAGACGTATAATGTATACTGGTATACAGTGATACCGGGTGTTTTTAGATTATATAAAACGCGTTACGAAAAACGTCTTATACGAAAGGGACTTCGTTCCAAACGCGTGTCCCGCGACACGCTCCAAGTTTTATATATTTATCGTAGTCTCTAAAGTCTAAGTAATAGTATAAACTCATGAGAGAAGCACTTGTTCCATCCATTGAACCTGCGACCGGACTACGTACCCCGACTGAATATGACCGAGCATTTACGGTAGATCTTTATTATGATTGTTGTTTTCGATTGAAAATTAGCTTTCTTATTTGTCTCTCATAGAATACGTACTCTTTGTTAGTCATACTTTATTGTCTGTTGGTTTTTGAATGCAAATGGATTCTAGAGAAAGATCAATCGATAACTTAGCTTTTAGTAAAACATGTTTCCGTGCACTTACGGGAAGTCTACTGTAGATTGAAACCATGTTTAGATAAACAATGTATTTTCAGTGTTGTGATATTTCAGATTATTATGGCGCGGTGGTGAAAGTTATTTGTACGTTCGTGTATTCGAACGTTACCATCTGGTGGATCTACCCTGGGATTCTCCTGTCACCTGGTACTCTGCAGCTCTCGCTGTAGACTTCTGTTACTATTGGTTACATAGGGCCGGCCATGGTATGTAATCACCGATCTCTAATTAATAGATTAGTAGTTTGTATAGTGTAACGTCTGGAACCTCTTAGAAGCAGTACGATGTGTACAAAGCGCGGAAAGCTTGTCTAATAAAAGTTTGACACTATTTGCTGGAACCTGGAACCGATCAACAGGGATCCGGTTGAATTGAGGGCTTGTTCAATTATTATTATTTAAATGCCGGCGGTTCACTTGGGTAACCCACACGACCTTCCGATTACGCACTCCAGTTGGGGCGATTTGCCAGCACTTTCCTTTTAAATCTGAAAAAAACCTATTCTAGGTTTGAATAATTCCAGAAACCATGCCCCCGATCAAATATGTCTTCTTTCTTTCTTTAGAATGCATCTTGCTATGTCCATACTATATATAGTCCAATTTCATCACGAGATCTGTTGCCAACTCTGCCCGTTAAGACTTCGGAAACTGTGGAAAAATTTCGGTCTATACTCGCTGACATTCCTAAAAATATCTCCTTTCGTCAACGCAAACAGTGTAACGAGATCGTTTTTCAGATATGTCGGACCTCATGTTCGTTCCGTATTTAAAGCTGTTTTGCGCAAAAGGAATTCAGGTCTGCACGCCATTGACGTATACATCGTATGTTTGCGAAATACTACCAAGATGGCAGTTTACAGAACCCAACATCCGCGTTACTCAGATTTTGAATATTTCATAAGGAAGCTTTCCCGATATGCGCAGTGTCATGTGAACCGTTTTGATGCTGTTACATACATTAAACTTTCAATAGCTCTAAAAGCATTGTCAAACCTTGTTCAATATTTGACATATTATCCCTGTCTCACTTTAAATAATCTTCATGTTGTTCTATACCGCTTACGACACATAATCTTCTCATTAGGTAAATTAATTGTGAGATAATTAGCAAAAGCATGGCTTCTGAAGTGACTCACGAACCTATTTGTAACAGCATAACTTGAAATGGTTTTTTATGAAGCAAAAATCGAATCGCGTAAAGATTAAACCAATAGTTTCGAATCGATTTTCATGCTTTACGGTCAGATTGTGGATACATTTTTGATGATGAATAATGTTATTTTTACAGAAGTACACATTTTGTGGGCTCAACATCAAGTACACCATAGTTCAGAAGAGTTCAACTTGCCTGTTGGCTTACGCCAGTCGATTTTACAAGGCTGGTGTGGCTTTGTGAGTAATAATAATAATTTATGCTTAAAAGCTTAATCGAGATACTTCTTTTTTATTTTTTTATCATTTGAAAATACAATAATATTCTTTAAGGGTAAAATTCATAATTGCCATGTGATTCAAATTAGATTTTAGAGCATCATTATAAATTTATATCTAGCATTTAGTTTTTTGACCCTTAACATATGTTAATCTGCAAAAAATGTTTTTTTGAACACTGATAGTATATTTGTTTTGATAATAATTTGAAGCAGTATAGAAACATTATATAATTTTTTAAATATTTAACGGGTTAATGGTTTTTATATATTTTACTTATCATTCGCACTATTTAATATTTTTTAGTCATTAGATTTATCAATGAAACCGTTTAATATTTTTAAAAAAGTATCAACATCTAGCAGTTTTTAGATGTTTTACTTATCTTATCACTGTTTTTAGATTTTCTACTTGCCAATGGCTCTATTCATACCACCGGCACAATTTTTAACACATCAACAATTTAATTTACTATATCAATTTTGGATTCATACCAGAGCCATTAAAACATTAGGACCTTTAGAATGGGTTTTCAATACACCTAATCATCATAGGGTTCATCACGGTATGTTAATAAAATCACAACCCTTACTTTTTCCGTAGTCAGGTTAAAATAAAAAACGTAGCATGTAAAAAATATATTTTGGCTGATTATTATATTAATTAAGTCTTTATTTTTAGGTAGTAATATTTACTGCTTAGATAAAAATTATGGAGGTGTTTTGATTATCTGGGATCGATTGTTCGGTACTTTTGCCGAAGAACAAGATGAAATCATTTACGGACTCGTCGTTCAACAGCCTTCGTATAATCCGCTGCATCTTCAGGTTAATCAGAATTGAAAATATGATATATTCAGAAAATTAATTTTGTATTTAAACTGTAAAACTTTTACATTGAGAGTAAGTTCATGAGATGACAAAACGAAAAAGCGACACGATAGACATAGATTGAGAAAGCCATTTTAATTTATGAACTACACAGTTTGGTTGAAACTGTCATTTGTGGTTGGATAGGCAAAGTAGTCAAGAAGTTTCAGAAAATTAATTTGATAGTTGAACTGTAAAGCTTTTACATTGAGAGTAAGTTTATGAGATGATGAAACGAAAAAGCGACACGATAGACATAGTTTGAGAAAGCAATTTTAATTTATGAACTACACAATGTTAGGTTGAAACTGTCATTTGTGGTTGGATAGGCAAAGTAGTCAAGAAGTTTCACTTCTACTGGATGGTCTTACGCAAATAATCTTTTTTCTATATACTAATCGATAGTGTAGCGAGTTTAATCAAAATTGAACTAGAGGTTTTTGAGTGATACCGATACAAACAGACAAAAGGATGCTAAAATACGACAGACAAAAATTCTGAAAATACGTTCTACCGTCTAGAAGGCATGTTACATATTTATTGATGCATCGATTTTTTAACATTTCAGACATTTTACACTGCTTATGTTTGCGAAAAATTCAAAGAAATGGATAACTGGAGACACAAATTAGCGACGATATTTTATGGTCCAAGCTGGATGCCTGGAAAACCGAGATTAGGAGCTGAAGAAGATAAAATCGATGTAAATATTGTTGCTGGTTATATAATTAATATTTTGATCTAGTGCAATAGCTTCATAATTCAAAGCTCATTTCAAAATTTGCAAAATATTAAACATTTCATTACAAATCGCTAAAGAATTGTGTATATTTAAATATTGATTCACACACATTATCAGACGAACAGTAACGCGGCCTTGATGTTGATTAATTAAAAGCGATATTCACTTGTAATATGACATTTTTTTTATTGAAATGAAGCTACCCTCTGGCCTCTTTCATTTTTAATGCAAATTATTTCTGTTTCTTTCTAAATGTTTTTGTTTTATGAATAGGTAACGTCGCGCAGCAAGTACGATGTTAAAATACCCACTTGGTGCAATATTTATCTGTTGATTCACTTTGTCATCGTTGTTTACGTTTTCCAGATACTGACATTTCATTACCTGGTACGTATTAATGATCTATTTATTTATCATATACTCGAAAAAGCTATATCATAAAACTAATGTAATGTTTTTTTAAGTATACTCAAAATAGACAAAAAATAATTGCAGTTTTTTATAATGTTAATAGACTGACGCTGCACTATAAAATTCAGCTAATTCACTCGATTCCCGGCACATTGGTGTTTGTGAATTCTAAGACTTTGAACATAGCTGTGTTAAGCGCGCGGTAACCTTACTCCTAAGTTAGCCTGTACCTGCTAAAAATATGGCGGTTACTTCAGAGCAACGCAATCTGTCTTAGTTCCCGGCTAAAACAAATCACATAGCAAAATAATTATTTGTTTCTTTCAGAACATAAATCCATTCCTGGTGTTAGCATTCGTATTGTATATTCTAACATCATTGACAACAATTGGAATGCTGTTCGACAACAGTATCAACGCATGCATATTTGAAGTTGTTAGATGTTTAATTTTCTTTATATTTCTCCAAAAAAGTGACATGGGCACTGTTTATTTTAGTCCATTGAATGTTGCTATGCAATTATTATTTTTATTTTCGGCGGGATTTTGGATGCTGCAGTCATTAAAAATTTTACAGTTTTCAGTTAAAACAAAGAAAGATCAATAACCGTGCGGAATTTTTTCCTTTATTTAACACTGAGTGAAGAAAATCTCTTATTGAACAATTTTATATGTTTACTATGTGTTTTATTGTCGTCAGCGGAGTCAGCAAACCATCTACATTATTATATTGTTTATTTATTTAAAATATTGGAAACTATTGGTCGGTTTTGCTGGCGGCAGCAACGCACAGCTTCACTCATTGCGGATGACTACCTTTAGTCTTGTTCAGAAAACGTAGAAAACGTATTATGATATGTAGAATTAAAATAATACGAAGATAATGTTTCTATTATTACTCCCCTACGAAAATAGGAGGGTTATGTGATTAAATAATTTAAAAATAGTTCTATTTTGTAACTGTTTACTGCCTTATAAATGACCTCATAATGTTATCATTTTACTACTGCAGAAATATACTTTTTACATCATGTATAGAATTCCAAAACTGTAATCTTAGTTTTACACATAAGTTATATAATAAAAGTAAGTTTTATATAAATTCTAGATAAATATTTATGGGATGTAGAATAAGTTTTGTTTGTTGACGTCTATAAATGTGAAAATATATTCATGGACACAATCTAGATACTTTTTAGTATTGATATGAACATTAATTTCGAATATATGACTGCATATGCAGGATAATTAAATGGAAACTGTAAAAATGCTCAATAACAATTAACTATAGGAATTGTACATAGGAACTGAAAATTGATAATATATATAATTATTAAACAATCTTAAAATATATGTATAAATACAATATTATACCTATCATTTGACAAAATTTTATCCTTATTAATATTAGGTACTGGTTTCTTATACTCGTCAAAATCTCCGTACTCGCGCAGAAAGTATATATTTTTAAGTGCCTATTTGAAAAGATGAAAAATAAATACTTTTTATAAATTATGTGGATCTGCGCCAAACTTAATAATTAATACAAAAAAAATGTGTGTGTAACCTTTACGCGCGGTTGAAGTAAAACATCTAAACAATACATTTATGGTTACATTTACGGTTTTTTATATGTGTACTGTAAATGAACAGGCAAAAATGACAAAACCTGAAAATTCACTCTAGGAATCTTAAAAACTGTACGATTTTATTTATTTGTATTCATTCAACTAACTTCCGTATAGGCCGCTGGACACTGTTTTGTTTTTTTTCTTTAAATAAAAAAAAATCTTTAAAAAAACACGCAGTATATGGACATTGTAATTTGATGCCATATATATAAAGAGTTATACTGCATAAACGAAATTAGTAGTTCGTGCAAAAACCTCAAATCTGTTCGTAACGTAACTCACCGAGTTGTCCGTTCGTGAAATTCACAAAACGACATGTTTTATTAAACATAAAAAATAAATCAAATTTATGACATTTATGTTGTCAGAAAAAGGCTCTAAAATTTCTTGACTATTATCAAGCTCAAAAATCAGTAGTTGATATATTTAAATTTATTCGTTAAACATTATGTAAATAAAGACTATATTTAAACATATCCCCTATTCGACGTTACTGCGTTAACTTCAATTTTCGTCATTATTAACGGGCTGCTGACAGTGGCTTTATGCCAAAACAATTCCGTTTCTCTGGCAATTTAAACGATTCTACTATATTATTAGACCGAACAACATTTGCAGTATTCGCAAACAATAACAAACAGCTGGTGTGTGAAGTATGATCACTGAATCAGAACAATTACAACGATGCGCAAACCACCCTGCTTTCCTCTTTGATTTTCGTACTTTAAAACGCAAACAACGATGCCATTGAGAAAGAAAAAAACCCGGTTCGCAGTGCCAAAACCCTGCCGACAATATAGTGTATTTGCTTATATAGGCAGTATGGCTTTATTATGCGAACTTAAGTTAGTTTTTGGGCAAAATTAAAAATTTGACTCCTTAATACACCCCTTAAAATAACATTTTTTTTCTTAATTGCAATATTATTATCAATCTAACGTCTACACCGGTCCTGTTGGGCCGATTTGATTAAAATTTTAGGGACACTTTTTAATTGCTACTAACGGGTTAAATGTCAATTTTGAAACGATTCTGAGAATTTTTTCGGTATTTTGGGGCCCAAAAACATTTTTCAATCCCTAAAAACTACCCTTAAAATGCCCCGATTACGCCCATTTTAAATAGGCTTCTTGCGGTGATGAATTTCAACACGTGGACCAAATTTCATTAAAATCAATTAACTCTTTCGAAAGTTATTGCCCGCACACATATATATATATATATATATATATACGTATATAAATATATACATATATATATATATATATATACTGTAGCGTTTTAGAGTTTTAGGACCCCCCTAAAATAATAAATAGTTCGAGCCTATGTGCATTTTTTTAAATAAATGTGTTTTACTAGTGTCTATTTGACGAACAGGTAATAGACACGAATGGCTTGGCATGATGGAGTGTATCATTTGGCCGACAAAGAGGCACCTATAGTACCTATCGCGTGTGCGAGAGGGTGGGCGTTTCGCGACGTGTTTTAGTAGGCTGTCTATTTTGAAAGTCGACTGATAACGGCAGACTGCACAGGGACCGAGAACGGTACACACACGAGATAGAGGTGTTACCATTATCTTGATGTTATGATAAGATGGATTGTTGTAGACAGTTTTTAGACATCTATTGTTGCTAGGATTATTATTATTCGAGTTGTTTAGTTAGCATAGGTGATTGTTGTCGTTTGATTGGGATAATTTTTGGAAATTTGATTTTGACTGGTTGTTGTTTTGGGGGTTGGTTTTGGTACGCTGCTATTGTTGCCGGCGTTAGTTGTTGTAAATAGGAGGGCGTTCTGATCGTCACCTATTTGATCTTCTGCGATCTAAAAATCCTAGAACAAAATTAATTATAGCTTTTGTGTTCAGTGGCGTGCCATTTTAAATATTTCGCCAGTGTTAGTACCGTTGTTATTATTTTCGTTGATTATTTTTTATCCGTTATTATTTATCATCGTTATTTATTGTTGTTATTGATTTCTTACCTGGCGAGTTTTGTGTTATTATTTCACAAAAGCCTTGTGCAGTTGTGTTTTGTCATTTATGCCCGTATTTTATTTATAATTTCTTACATTCGGGGATTTAGGGGCTGCTGCAATTTTAGTGCACCTCGTTGGACCTAGAGGCGGAGCGTGAATCAGAGCGTTAAGTGGTCCTGGCGTCCTTTATTTTTTCATCTAGTCGGTGATTACGTTTCTGATTTTTTTTTTTCTTTCAACGGTTGCCGTAGTCCCCTTATCGTTTTGGGGTAATAAGTGTAATTGTGTTCGTCTACTTAAATAGTGTTTGTTAATTGTCATGTGGTAGGTGGTAGGGTTTTTTTCTTTCTTTAAAAACAAACTGTTAATTGACAGTATTGTTATTTTATTCCTGAGGGAAAGGAGTAAGCGTCGAACTCCTGTTGAGCGTAGCTTACTCCCCCCGAATTTAGGTCAGGTTATTTAATATATTTTTTGAAAAGATCGATTTTTAGAGCACAATATTTCGAACCACGATCTAGCGCCGCTGAGTAAGCTAGCCGGAGACCTTGTGTGATTGAATTTTAAGATTCTCCCTAATAATTTAATAGACACCCTGAAGTGTACGTCACACAATTGGCGCCCAGAACGTGGGGCCCTCCTTTTTGGCCTTCCTCCAAATTAAATTCCTTATTCTGATTATGGCAGTATTGTGGCTGAGGGGTTGAATTTTTATTTGATTTTTTTAGTTGAATAGTGGCTGGCTTGCGCTATTGCGTGTATTGGCAATATTATTGGTTGTTTTGTTACTATTTATTTATTCTGTACTTGTTGAAGCTTGTGTTATTAATTGTAGTGGTCTAAAATTTATTTCGAAATGGACATTTCCTATGAAATTGATGTGGACTATTTACCCAGTTATGAAGTCAACTATGAAATGACTATTCGAGGTTTTGGAGGTGGTGGCGATGATGCTAATAGGCGTAAGTGCTTGCGTAGGTTGCTAGTCTCCGATTTAAAGCGACCCGGAGTTGAATATGTTTGCGACCGATTTGACTCTGAGCGGGATGGAGCTGAGATAGATGCTAGCATTACGTCTGTCCGATCACTGATTGAAGCGTTTGGCGGCCAGCTTGATGCTTCCTATGATGAGATTCGTAGCCGATTGAACCACCTTAAAGGTCGATTGGTCAGAATTAGAAGCACAGATGCTATTGTGGGAGCTTTTAAAGATGAAAGGCTAATTTGCACCATGGCATTAGAAGATGACCTTCTAATGAAAGTTGCCGATGTGTCCCCGGCCGAAGGTGGTTCGGCGATGGTTGAGCGCCCTAGTTCTGGCGTCGCTCTTCGGAGAGATACTGGTACTGCGGTGGCTCCTGCGTCGAATATGACCGAGGTTTTGGCGAACACCACTCGTGCATCTACGAATAATCTGCCGTGTCAACATAACAATATTAAGCTTTACAAATGGGGAATCTCATTCGATGGTAAACAGCCTGTGCTAGATTTTTTAGAACGTCTCGAGGAAATGAGATTAGCACATCGTGTCTCTAAGGAAGATCTTTACCAATCGGCGGTTGAGTTGTTCTGTGAGGATGCGCTTCGTTGGTTTAGAACCATGAAATTTTATTTCCATAATTGGGATTCACTGGTGCAGGCGATGAAGTCACACTTTTTGCCTCCTGATAATGACCACTACATTTTGTTGGAGATCTATGGTAGGAAACAAAGGCCTCAGGAGAAAGTGATTAATTTTATCACAAGTATGTTGACTTTAATGGGTCGGTTATGTGTTCCCCTTATTGAAGAGGAACAAGTGAAGAACATCATTAGAAATGTTTTGCCAGGTTATCGTCAGTCACTGGTATTGATCAAGCCGAAAACTGTGGAACACCTAACTAGTGTTTTAACTGAATTTGAGCCTACAATTGTGTCCTACCATGAACCTGCTGAAACCAAAAGAGACCTGGGATCGTTAGAAGTGCCTGAATCCCATAGGAACGTGTCAAACTTAACGTGTTGGAATTGTCGAGAAGTTGGTCATCTTAGTTTTAAGTGCGACAAGCCTAGGACTAAGTTCTGTTTTGGTTGTGGCAAGCCAGGAGTTACACGACTCGCGTGTTCACAGTGTCAGGGAAACGCTCCACGGGGAAGCAGTTAGGTCGGCTCCTTTCCTTTAATCGTAAAACGGCCTGTAGTTCATTTCGAGATAGTGAGTCTTGGAAAAAATGGCTTTGGATTGTAGCTGATTTCTGTCAACCATCTAGGACGGAAGTGTCGTTGAATCCCTTATTAGTGACGAAACCTTTTGACAATAGACCATATATCGCTATTAAAGTGTATGGGGATGATTACACCGCTTTACTGGACTCAGGTGCTAGTGACTCTGTGCTTGGTAAAAAGGGTTTGAGTATTGTAAAGAAATATTCGTTGTCAATTCACAATTGCTCGGACAAGTTCATTACAACTGCGGATGGTGTGAGCCAGCTTATTTCGGGTTATGTGATGTTGCCTGTGTCTGTGGGACATTGTGTCCGGTTAATGAAAGTGTTGGTTGTGCCGTCCTTGTGTCATCAATTAATATTGGGTAGTGACTTTTGTCGTTATTTTCAGCTGAAGCTAGATTTTCGCGCAAATTCGTACTTTGTTGGTGATGAAAAAATTTGTGTCTTGAATGGAGAGTCTATTACGCCGGGGGAAGAGTCAGATGACTCAGTAAGTATTCAAAGTCGAGTGGAATTAAACAGATTTCAGTGTAGTCAACTGAATCAGGTTATAACGCGTTTCAAGCAGTTGTCATGGAAAAATGGTACCAAGCTGGGACGAACGGACAAAATAACACATAGCATTGATACTGGTGATGCTAGGCCGATTAAACAACGACAATATCAGCTGTCGCCGTATATGATGAAACACCTTTACAGCGAGTTAGACGAAATGTTGAAGTTAGGAGTTGTGCAACCGTCTTCTAGTCCTTGGTCGTCGCCGGTTTTGTTAGTCAAAAAGTCTCAAGGAAATTTTCGGTTGTGTTTCGATGGTCGGAAGCTGAACGAGGTAACGAAGAAGGACGCATATCCGCTTCCTCGCGTCGATCACATTTTAAGTAAATTAGCTGGGGCCCATTACTTGTCAAGTGTTGATTTAAAGAGTGCGTTTTGGCAAATTCCGCTCGATTCATCTTCCCGTGAGAAAACCGCATTTAGTGTGCCTGGCCGGGGATTATTTGAATTTGTCGTCATGCCTTTTGGCCTGAATAATGCCCCTCAAACACAACAAAGGTTAATGGACATGGTGTTAGGCCCTGAGTTAGATCCGTTTGTATTCGTATACCTGGACGATATAATAATTGCAACTCCTACTTTTGACAAACACGTGGAAGTCTTGATGGAAGTGCACAGAAGGTTGATTGAAGCTCGGTTGACTATTAATGCTGAGAAATGCAGATTCTGTTTCCCGTCGTTAGATTATTTGGGTTTTGTGGTGGATCGCCATGGTTTGAGAACTAGTCCGGACAAGGTTTCCGCGATGATAAACTATCCTCGACCGGAGAATACGACGCAGGTTAAACGATTTATTGGGATGTGTTCTTGGTATCGTCGTTTTATTGCCAATTTTTCTACGCTCACTGCCCCTATAACTGCATTGATAAAAGGTCGCAAGAAAGGACATCATATTGTGTGGAGTGAGGATGCTGAAAGGGCATTTAATGACATTAAGCAAGCGCTTATTTCCTCCCCTGTCCTTACTAGTCCTGATTTTAATAAGACCTTCACTGTTCAATGCGACGCCTCGAATTTCGGTTTGGGGTGTGTTTTAACCCAACAGAATAACGACGGTATCGATGTACCCATCGCTTATGCCAGCCGTACTTTGTCAGCTGCTGAACGGAATTATACGGTTACGGAGAAAGAATGTTTGGCTGTTTTGTTCGCTATTGAGAAGTTTCGCCCTTACGTTGAAGGTGTTAAATTTCGGGTAATTACTGATCATCACTCTCTACTATGGCTGCACAATCTAAAAGATCCGGTTGGTCGTTTGGCTAGATGGTCCGTGAAGATGCAGCAGTTTGATTTTGAGCTAGAACATCGGAAGGGCTCTCTTAACGTCATTCCTGACGCCTTGTCCCGAGCTCATAAGGAGTCGTGTTTTCTCGAGCTCAATGAGGAGTTTATAGCAAACGATCGCTGGTATCAAAACATGATTAGAATAGTGGAAGCTCACCGTGATACTTTCTCGAGCTATGATATTGTCGAGGGTCGGCTATACAAGTTTGTCCCTTCCGACGTTGGATCTCATAGCCCGGCTGATTGGAAATTAGTGGTTCCTGCTCGTCAGCGGCGTGAAATAATTCGTGCCTGTCATGATGTGCCTACGGCTGCACATTTGGGAGTGTACAAGACCATTAACAGGGTAAGTGATCTTTACTATTGGCCGAAAATGCGCCGGGAGATAAAGCAATATGTGCTACGGTGCAGGGTTTGTGCTGCACAGAAGATGAGCAACAGGGCTCGCCCCGGTTTCATGGGAAAACCAAAACGGGTATCCTACCCTTGGCAATTAATAGCTGCAGATATCATTGGTCCCTTTCCCAAATCCACTAATGGTGCCTCGTATTTATTAGTTGTAACAGATTGGTTTACGAAGTTCTCATTGCTTAAGCCTTTAAGACAGGCTAATGGCGCTTCTATTGCCCAGTTTTTAGAAGAGAGTGTTTTCTTGTTGTTTGGTGTACCCCAAATTCTAATGTGTGATAATGGTACTGAGTTTATTAACAACCGCATGAAAGAATTAACGCGTCAATATGGAGTTAAACTATGGCCAAATGCCCGCTATCATGCGCAAGTGAACTATGTGGAACGCTACAACAGAGTTATAGGCGCTGCCATTAGATCCTACCTGGATGGAGTTGACCATCGTCATTGGGACAAGGAGGTTCAAAAAATAGCTTTTGGATTGAGAACTGCCGTTAGTGAATCCACTGGATTCTCGCCATCCTTTTTGAACTTTGGGCGATTTGTGCCTTCTAATGGGAATTATTTTGGTCGCTTGGAGAACGAGGATGAAGTGGATTTGGATGCTGTGCGGGAGTTCCATGCTAGGGAATTAGAGGAGCTGCCTGAGGTTTATAAAGAGGTTAAGCGGAAACTCAGTGAGGCTTACGATCGGAATGTTCGAGAATACAATAAAGGGAAACGGGACGCTGATGTGTACAAGGTGGGCGATAAGGTCTGGAAAAGACACCACGTGATATCTAGTGGTGCTCGGTATGTCGCTGCTAAGTTAGCCCCTAAATATTCTTTGGCTACAGTTAAGTCTGTTATTTCTAAACTAGTTTATGAGCTGGCTGACGATTCAGGAGTCAGTCTTGGTCGCTGGCATGTCAAAGACTTGAAGCCCTGTCTTGATATTCCATCGGAGTCTTCCGACTCAGAGTAGTTGTCTCTTATCCGCGCAAGAAAAAATGTTCGCAGGCTCACATTTTTTTACCAGGAAGAGGGGGAGTGTAGCGTTTTAGAGTTTTAGGACCCCCCTAAAATAATAAATAGTTCGAGCCTATGTGCATTTTTTTAAATAAATGTGTTTTACTAGTGTCTATTTGACGAACAGGTAATAGACACGAATGGCTTGGCATGATGGAGTGTATCATTTGGCCGACAAAGAGGCACCTATAGTACCTATCGCGTGTGCGAGAGGGTGGGCGTTTCGCGACGTGTTTTAGTAGGCTGTCTATTTTGAAAGTCGACTGATAACGGCAGACTGCACAGGGACCGAGAACGGTACACACACGAGATAGAGGTGTTACCATTATCTTGATGTTATGATAAGATGGATTGTTGTAGACAGTTTTTAGACATCTATTGTTGCTAGGATTATTATTATTCGAGTTGTTTAGTTAGCATAGGTGATTGTTGTCGTTTGATTGGGATAATTTTTGGAAATTTGATTTTGACTGGTTGTTGTTTTGGGGGTTGGTTTTGGTACGCTGCTATTGTTGCCGGCGTTAGTTGTTGTAAATAGGAGGGCGTTCTGATCGTCACCTATTTGATCTTCTGCGATCTAAAAATCCTAGAACAAAATTAATTATAGCTTTTGTGTTCAGTGGCGTGCCATTTTAAATATTTCGCCAGTGTTAGTACCGTTGTTATTATTTTCGTTGATTATTTTTTATCCGTTATTATTTATCATCGTTATTTATTGTTGTTTTATTGTTGTTATTGATTTCTTACCTGGCGAGTTTTGTGTTATTATTTCACAAAAGCCTTGTGCAGTTGTGTTTTGTCATTTATGCCCGTATTTTATTTATAATTTCTTACATTCGGGGATTTAGGGGCTGCTGCAATTTTAGTGCACCTCGTTGGACCTAGAGGCGGAGCGTGAATCAGAGCGTTAAGTGGTCCTGGCGTCCTTTATTTTTTCATCTAGTCGGTGATTACGTTTCTGATTTTTTTTTTTCTTTCAACGGTTGCCGTAGTCCCCTTATCGTTTTGGGGTAATAAGTGTAATTGTGTTCGTCTACTTAAATAGTGTTTGTTAATTGTCATGTGGTAGGTGGTAGGGTTTTTTTCTTTCTTTAAAAACAAACTGTTAATTGACAGTATTGTTATTTTATTCCTGAGGGAAAGGAGTAAGCGTCGAACTCCTGTTGAGCGTAGCTTACTCCCCCCGAATTTAGGTCAGGTTATTTAATATATTTTTTGAAAAGATCGATTTTTAGAGCACAATATTTCGAACCACGATCTAGCGCCGCTGAGTAAGCTAGCCGGAGACCTTGTGTGATTGAATTTTAAGATTCTCCCTAATAATTTAATAGACACCCTGAAGTGTACGTCACAATACATATATACATATATATATAAACATTTTCAAAAATGGTGCCAAAGTGTTTAGGAGGCTATGAAACGTCGAGAAATTTTGGTCCGACCCCTAGGTCCCGCCATCCGACCAACGCCAATAGTGTATGTTGCCTTATGGCAAATACACTAAAAATCGACGGAGTGAGCGTATTGAAAAAGTAGGTATCTTACAAATACAATGGGGTTCGTTTAGATTGACATTCAAAGAAAGTGGCATTTGAGTCATATTAAACGGATGAAATAAGCAGATAATGAACATATGTAGCGTACTATCGCTTAGAGAAGATATTACCGTCATTTCTGCGTACATAGAGTTTTAGGACGAATGGATCTATATTTTCTAACAAGGGGTGGGTATTATTGACCTTTAAATCTCAAATCAAACCACTACTGATCGCTTTTCCCACCTTGCTACTATCTTCTTTAAACGACACTACTCTACACATCGTATAGTATCATATCCAAACTATTGGGTACAAGCATTGCCTTCACTATAAGTCTTTGGGTACAAGTACGATATATTCAGCGGCTGAAGTCATAATAAACGAACTTATAAAAAAATGTGTACATTAATTATCATAAAGAAACAATTCTGCTCATTTTTAAGATATTTGTGATTATTTTTGAACTGAAAATATTGCATCATCATACTACTTTTCAGGGTCATTTTGCAGTTTCTTTATAATAAAAATAAAACGTGCAAGGCTTTGGAGACTTATATATCAAGGCCGAGTTCGTGAGACAAACAATATAATATTAAAAAGCTATAATTATAAGAATACAAAAATATTTTTACTTAGAATAAGAACCTCTACCTTTGTATCCACTATCCATTATAAATCACATCAGAGATGTATATACCAGTTTTAGTAAAATATAAAAAAAATCATTTTTTAGTGCAATGATGATAACGATAATACATAACGCATTCTCTCTGTGGCAAAATGAAAAAAAGTAATTTTCATTTGTGTAAATAACGTTTCGTAATGATGATAATACAAAAAAATTAGCACAGTAACGCCATCTTTCCGTGTAAAAATAAATAGTCGAAACATATTTGTATTCCTGTAAATGAGGCTTTTTAGTAGACCGTCTGTCTCACGAACTCGGCGATCTACCAATCGCCTTGATATATTATAGTCTCCAAAGCTATGCACGTTTCGTTTTTATAAAAATATTGGAGAATGACCCTGAGAAATTGCATGATGCAATAGTTTCAGTTTAAAAATAAGCGTTAATAAATATTTAAAACACAAAACATGTTTTATGGATGTATTATGGATCTAGTTAAGTAGGACACGACGCATATTGTCGTATAATTTAGCGCATTTGTAAATGATGTCCATAAAAACCAGTAGGAAAAGTAGAGCGCAATGTAATTGCATATAAAAAATTGTAACTGTCTAATAATATTGTCGACTAGCTATTACCAGTGACATCACTCCATTCATTTCGGTTTTTCGCAATCAGATCTTTTTACATTCAAATTTCAGGAAAAACATCATTAATTATATAAATTTTTCAGATCGCTTCGTTTGACATCCGTCTGAAACCTAATCCTTACATATTTAATTGTAAAATTAATTACAGGGTAGTTTCATCAGTATTTAGTCCGATTTTTTATATTAATAGATTTTTACGTTTTGACACCCTATAGGAAGATTCTAAAATCATTTTCCATTAGAAGTTTCTCTTTTCTCTCTCTGTGATTTTTTTTCTCTTTCAATATTTAAAAAACGGAATAACATAGACTCATGTTGTTTATTTTATTGTATTTGGCAGCACGTAAGTTAGATCTGATTAGATTTTAACCAAAATTTAGATCCTGAGATATTAAAAACAAATGTTCCCAAAGTCATATTAACATCTGCTATGGTCATTAGCATAATAAGAGAAAGAAGAAAAGGGAATAAAAAGAAGATAGGAACGTAGGAAAAAATCATACTGGGGTAGAAATAGTGCGGTGAAATATCGGCATCTTTATTGACGTAAGTAAAATATTTTAATTTTAAGTTAAAATATCAATAAAGCAGCGAAACCAATGTCGTTAAATTTAGTGTTTTTTTTTAATATTGAATATGTGTTCATGATGTAGAATAAAAACAGTAAAGTCTAATAAAAATGTCCAAAAGTTCTGACTGTAAACAGTTTGTAAGTATTGTTGTAAAGGAACTGTTAAAAGCATTTCACAAATAAAAAGTTCGCAGTAAAAATAACTGTGTATACTTTGCTGTATAGGTTCGCGTGATGAAGTGACTGTTATATGTGGTGAAATGTAGTCGTGTGGCGATCGTTGAAGCGAAAGTTAAGCAAGTCGTAAGATAAATGGACACACTCCGTGGCCGGCAAGTGCGGCTGTCACTTGGAAGTCCGGCCTATTTATCTACTACTGCCGGACATTACCGTCGCAACTGCTGAATCGCTTCCTTATTCATATAGCTCTCGCAGACAAGTAAAACAACCGATTAAATGGGCTAGTTGATATAAGTTCTCAACTTAGGCGAAACAGAACTCATTGCTCACAAACTGCTTGTTTGTTGGCTAAATTCTCGGAGTCTTTGTTACTGTTCGAGCTTGGTTCTAGCAGTTTTAGGGTCTTAGAATGGACATGACAAGCGTAATGACCTAAGTTATGATTGGTTGCTCTATGGAGTGTAGTAAAAACCTTTCTAAGTTGCGTGATTTAAATACGGCATAATTCAAAGTAAATCTGTGATGTTTTAATAATCACAATCATTTAAATAAAGAAGTAGTCGAAAAATCGATTGCAAAACAAACAGAGAGAAAAGCAAGTTAAATAAAAGCTTGTAATATGATTACTTTTTCTATCTGTAATTTTTCATTCTGTGGCAAAATCTTCTTTAGTAAAGCGGGCTTCACAAACTACTGAGACAGCTTTTACAGTAAGCTTCTTCCCTTCTGATAGCATACAACAACTTATTTTTCAGTGGCGGATCCTTTGGAAATACAAAAATCTCTATAATTTGAACATTGGTACAGCACATTGGCATTGTCAATGATTTATTTAAAATAACTTATTTATCACTGCTATGAAATAGTCACAGACTGAGGTCGTTACATAACTGGCGCTCCTAGCGGTAAAGCTTGACCCTTGCATCTCTAATGTTAGAAACCAAGACTTGCTAAAACTAGGTTCAAACAGTTCAAAGAATCTGAGAATTTGACCAGCAAATACACAGTTGTGTTCAAAGAGTTTTGTATTGCTAAAAGACGCTTTGAGAGTTCGGAACTTACATACATAGATTCGAACCTATAGAAACTTTGTAACTAGAGATGCTATAAGTTGGCGGAGGTTAGTTGTACAGCGTTTATAAAAATGGTACAAGTCATCCAGGACTGCAGGTTCACACGAAGCAGTGAAAGGGCGTTCTTGCAAGGAACCATTTCCACACAAAATATCTATTTATTTCCTGCAGAATCAACTTCATTTTTATACTGTTTATATTTTCTTGATTATTGTATTTAAACATAATTTTTATTAACTATTCACAGTGTAATTATTATTTATTTGATTAACCGAGTCTTGGATAATCATCATTTTAAGGATTATCGACTTAACTAATAAAAAATACTACCTGTACATTTTAAAAAATAACATGTTTCAACGTCCCGATTTGTACCACTCTGTATTTTAATACATATATGTTAGTAATAGCTATGTGCCCAATTAATTTCCCTGATGTCACGGTTGCTTCGGCGAAACTAGAAAAATGAAATAAAATTAATGGTCTATTTTATGATAGAAATCACTTATGTGATCACGTTAGACTAAAAACAACCATTTTTTATTTCAGCTTTGAAGATTCGAATGATCCAGATGTCCAAACAAACATGAGCTTGTATAATTTCATAGTGTTATAGATAAAATATCTCGTTATAAAGCAAAAATATAATATATACTACATCTAAAATTCGCCTTCTGTAAAAACAAACAATATTACGGTTTTAAATATTTACTATAGGTACTCAACTGACAAAAAAACACATAAAACTTGGCTAAAGTAATAAAACAACCTAAGTTTGATACAAGTTTTCTGAGACTGGTTCACTTAAAAATGTTTTAAAGTTTTTTTCAAATCGAGTGGGTTCAAAATGCATGCATAGTTTCAGAATCAAAACCATGGAAGATAGAGATAAGGGAGATGAATCTTTTTGCATTTTCAATTGTCTGAAAAGTGAGGAACAAAGAGTTCCTTTTGTAGCGGTAAAAGCGCTGAAGCAATTTGACTATTGATCTTTTTTGTCAAAATAAAAATACTCTGAATTAAAAAATAATCGATCCGGTTAACTGACAGTAAACAATACTATGTTATCGTGGATTCGTTCACATTCATAATCAGGGGATTAACTCCATGCAGAAGGGTGCAATAATGCACGAAACTCGGGGGTTTACAGCTTACAACGCCGCGCTTAAAGCTTTTTTAAACCTCTACCGTTATTGACTTTCTCCTTTTTTTCTCTATCTTCTATGAACAGAATACGATTTTTTTTACATAAATGAATCAGATTTTCATTTATGAAAGTGTTTTTTTTATCGTGATTTGAAATATTTTCAAATATTTTATATTTATTTGGGTTTATATTGACATGTTAACATATCTTTTATGTAAGCGCGTAAATTAGTGTCAGTTTCACTTTAATGCTATCGATAAAATGTCATTTTTGACTGCTTCATATGCGTCACATTATACGTAAGCAAAGTTCTATAACTGGCTATAATATGTTATATGTCTGACGATGTGATAGTTCCTCATTTTCAACGTCTCTTATTATTGCTTTTAATCAATCTATATAAAACACAATAAAAAGCAGCCATGTCTTTTACACACAGCCGTTGAATTTGTCTATTTATATTTATATAACACGTAACATTTTTGAAGAAAACTTCTTTAGGCACGTTGTAACTCTGGATTCAAGTCCGGGTTATTAAATACGCAGAGTAGGTACCGTCTTATGGATCAGTGTCTATTAGGATCCCGTGACAGGGAAAGGGATGAGTTTTCTGTCAGAAAAAAACATATTAGGAGATTTCGAATCCCTATGCTCTAATTCTGATCGATAGTATATGTAAGGAAAAAGAATTACGTGGGTACAGAAGGATACGACCGCGGTACTAGCATAGAGGAATTCGTTAACTCGATAACAGATGACACTAACAATGAAAATTAAAAGATGTTTCCTCCGTTCCAACATAAATTATTTCAGATTATTTACTTAAAAATTCTGCATTGTTTTTAGTGTATGTGAACGAAAGAGCGAGAAACAATATATCGAATTTTATAAAGCGGAGCAGGACGTGCACTACATTGATTCTTTTTCACGGGGCAATAGAACAATTTATATTTTCTTGCATAAATATTATATCCTTCTTTTTGAAGTTATGAAAAAATGATGAGAGTGGATTTTTACGATGTACCACTGTAACATCAAAATTAACAGGATGAAGTTGGTCGCAGGCAAAGGTTATCAACAGAATAGAGGTACAGACTATGTTCGCATGCGCGTAGAGTCTATTAGTTATATTTATGACATTTATTCAGTTGTTTCCACATACACAACGTGTGTTTTATTTCAATACGAATAAAAATTATATAAATTTTACACAGGAGTGAATATTTTTATAATATTATTGAAAACATTTGTTAGCTGTGAATATTAGTGATAAAAATTGTATTATTGTACTTTTTTAAATGTTCACACTAAAGAAGTATAACTTCTAATGCGCGTAAATGAGTACTCATTTACTTTTTTTAATTTCAAAGGTTACAGAATTTGCTGCAGACATAAAAGTTGATTAACAAGATTCGTGTACAATTCAATTTTACAATTATTTAAAATCTGCAGTTCCTTTTTGTTAAAACAAATTTAATCAGAAATCTTACTGATGCGGTTGATGAAAGTAAGACGACGACGTAGAAGTTAAATTGAATTAGTTTTGTTTTTTGAAATAAAAAAGCTTTTTAAATTAAATGTCAGAAAGAATTAAAACCTTTATTAAAAAAATTAAATTGAATCTCTATAAAAGGTAAAAGCATTTATAACAGCGCATTCAAAAAGACAATATTATAAAAATGATACATTTCTGTGCTCTCATTATAAAATAATTTCATTAAACGATGTTTATAAATAACAGGAAATTGTATCAAAAGTAGCCACCCGGTCTAGCTTCGCTCAAGTACGAATTGATATTTTCGCTGAAAAGTGAAAAATGGTCTGTGCTTTACATGAGAGAACTAGCTGGTAGTGTGCCAAATTTCAGCAAAATCGCTCATGTCGTTTTGTTTTTAGTAATGTCGATATAAACTAACAGATAAACAAGAATTCTAGAAAGAAACGCGCTCTCCTTTCTAGGTAAACGGATTTTCAAAAATAAATAAAATTTAACGACTATGTTTAAACAGATTTTATTTTCGTTTCAATTATAACAACGCGTTTCGGTTTTTTTTAATAAGTACTAAAATTTCAAAAAAATTATACTACAGTGGAATGTCCCATTAATATATTTTTTGCACAACCCCCTATAAAATAGCTGATTTTCATGCCAGTATAGCGATATTAAAATGATCCATTTCACACTATTGAGTAAAGCAAAACAAAAGAAATAGTAAAAGTAAGAAAATCAAACCTAACCTACAATTGAAAATTTAACAGTTAAAATGCTCTAAAATTATTTGAAAATCAGCTATTTTATGAGGATATATGCAAAAATACTACATGCAGGTATCTCGTGCATGATGTTATTATGGCTCATGTGACTATTAAAGCTCGCTGTCGTTGGTTTAATATATGTCATCACGTACTAGATACATAATCTACTATTATATAAACACTACAGTTCAGTATTCATAAAAAACATTGAGACCCTCTCTCGCTTCAAGGAAGTAATAAGGAATGAACTGATAACCGAAGAATTTTATATGTAAATCTGTAAATGACATGTTACAAACATACAGTCAATTGTAACGAAATATATTATTATTATTATTATTATTATTATTATTATTACTAAGTTCAGCTCGCTCTCAAAATGACGGTTCAAGGAAGAATTGGCTGCACTATTTAGAAATATTAAAATTTATTTGCGCTACATCAAACACATTTTTCATATATTTTTTTAGTGAAAACATCATTCTAATATGCGAATTGACACGTAAAAAAATATTTACGTATATTAAATATAACGACATCATTTACATTTTAGCATCAACATTTTGGTGTTCTAAAATAGATTGAAAACAGATTTGTCTCAGTATAAGAAGATTAAAAAAATATTCTGCGACGCGTGTTGTGGGTATTTTATATATTTCTATATTTTCTCTCATACGAAGTACCTACCTTATGTGCTTATAAAAGGCATTTCTACTATTATTATTTTTTTTTATCCTTTACAAACCTTTAAAGGATAAACAAATACATAATATGTAATAACACGTGCATGTGATATAATATGAATAAACTGTAACAAAACTGTTTTTTGTGACGTTTAAAATATCTATTTATCAAAATGAATGTCAGTTCTAACAACAAATAAAATCTAAATAGTGAAACAATCTTCTTAATTAATACAAATTATATAGCAAACAATTACAACTGATGTTCTTATAAATATAGCGATGTCTTTTATTTTACACTTCATTGTAAACTAATATTTATGTTATAGTTCCGTAAGACTAAATTCATAAACAGTATAATAGCTATCGTTTGCTATAATTGTTAAGAAACATCCATTGTTGCAATGCTATATTAGAAAAAAACCGTCATGACTCAAACCCGAATCTTTCCACTTTCGCGGCGGAATAAGTTATCAGTTACTCTACGGTGCACACAATTCAACATTTAATCCTATATAATAAAGCAATTTGCAACACATTTGCTCGTACCCAAAATCAGTTTGGAAAATTCGGGGTAAACCCGGAATGCAAATTTGTTTTTTCTTAGATTTTCGATAACCAGGATTATTTGGGCTTAGCGCGAATTCAGATTTTTATTTTATAATCTTTTAATAGTAAATTGAAAATCCAAATACAATAGAACTCATGTTTTTTTTAACCTGTCAGGACTAATCAACTTCTGTATTTTCAACTTCTCCTTCATCCTCACTTCATGGTAGTCATAGACCAATCAGACCTTTGTTAATTTGAGATGAAACGTAGTTACATGTACTTTTTTCATTCGCTGGGCACCGTAGGAAGAGACAATTTGAATGAGAGGTAGGGACAAAAAACTTGAAAATACACAGGATTGAAAATACATAAGTCCGGCTGTAATGCTTTTCCCATGTAAACCTGAAAATTGGAAATTTGTAATAGAGAAGCCTTGGTAAAACACACCGATATATGTTTTGCAAAAACATGAAGCCACAGACGTATTCAGATAATTAATTAATAAAAAAAAATTTAAACGGGGAGCTGATTGTTGCGCGTGTGTACAAGAGGTTCATATTAGTTAAGGGCGCATCAGAGGCGCGGCGCCGTGTTCAGCATCCGTCGGTTTCATCTAGCGTCAGTGACACCTGTAGTGTACGAACGACGACGTCATGCGACGGCCGCGTCGTTTGTCTGTCGCTTCACTGACGCTCGCGAAACTTATATTGTGCTAAAGTTATAACTTCAAGCGCGAATTTCTTTAAACATAATTTTAAATAATTTATTGTGTATTTTATTATTAAAGGCGTGGATAATATTTTGAAAAACTAGTGTTTTCTCTCACTTTTATTTATATATAAAAAATGGTAATTATGATTTTATTGCAATAATAATTAATTTCATTTATGGTTAAAATGTGACCTGGTCATTAACAGTCATGTTGTAAATATATGTTGTTGTTAAACATACCACACTAAAATGCCAGTTGTAAAACATGTTTTAAAACCGAACGTTAGTGGCCAATTAATTGTTAACTAATGGGCCCCGTGCAATAATGATCTTTTGGTAGCTGTAGCTACAGTACTATAATATAAATAAATTAAAAATGGCAAAATAAAAGTTTCCAGCTATACAGAAAAAAAGTAAAATTAATTGAGATCTAACAAACATTTAATACGAAAATTGTAGAAAATTATGTCAATGGTCGACGCGAAAAAGTGATTGCAAACATTCTAAAAAAAGGGCTAACTAATTCAGTAATATGTGCTGTGTTCTATGTTATGTTGTTCCATTTTACATTTAGGTTTTGCCAAAAATTGGAATTTTCCTGATTTTAAAAACCATCCATAACTTTTCAAGATTTCAATAAAACAGCATGAATGTAAGTTTTACATATTTTTTTAATAAAATACAGTCCGTACTCAAATTTTACATCTACCGGAAATTTTGAGCTATAGCTCAAATTTCAATTTTTTTTTAAAGACAGATTATCAGCTTTTAATAAACTTATATTTCTTTTTTTTAAATTTAAATTCTGACATTTATGATGCAAATATACCTCGTTGTAAATAGGTGAGCGTTCAGAAATCGGAGACAGCTAGTAATATTAATAAAAAATTCGAATATGATTGAAACTAATCAATCAAAAGGGGTTTCTTATATTTATTTCAGAATTCATATATTAAGCGTCTTTTTTAGTTATATCTGAAGTGGAATGATTAATGACAATATTATACTTTGTTCAGCAAAATATGTGCTTTATTTTTCAAATATATATGTAGTTTTCAAAAGAATATTGACGAATTTTCATAATAATTCAATAGAGTTGTACAAATAAAAAACAAGATCGTAAGAACATAAATGGAAAACATTCTTTTTGAAAAGGTCGCAATCAAAAAACACATTTTTAGTGTAGGTACCTTCTTTATTTAATAATATACGAGTCACTGAAATGTAGCCTCTTTGTGATTTCTACTATTCTAAAAATTACGCAAAAATAATAATAAACACTATACGTAATAACAACGAAATACCTACATTCTGAGTGTTTTTAAAGTGCTTTAAAAATTGCGAAAAACGAAATCTTTCATATAATTTTGAAAACGGGAATGTTTATAAAACAAATTACTCGGATTCCGATGAGCACATCAAGCAAACGTCAGTATCACTTTTAGTTTAGAACAGACGGTCATTTAAAGGTTTTTTATGATTTTGTAAAAACTTTAACCATATACAACTTTTAAACTAGAAAAGATACAGACGTTTGCTCGTTGTTATTAGAATCAGCGTGTCATTTTCTTTAAGGATGGTTTAAAAAAGTTCTGAAAGATTTCAATTGTCGTCAAAGTCCACGTTTTTTTAAAACCTAGACTACTACTATGAAAAAATCCGACATTATCGCGAGATAATGTCTAGATGTATAGATTTACGTGCATTGCCAAAGCAGTAGACACTAAACATCAAATATAAAATTAAAAAAGCCGCTAAAAAAATAAATAAATTTTGAGGTTGGAGAAAATTTATTTCTTTTCTTTCTAAAAAAATTTTATTTTTCAATCTTAGTTGATTTTTGAGTACTTTTACTACTAGGCAATAATTAAGCTTTTAACATTGGATTTAGATTTTTTGTAAACGGTTAATAGTTTTCCTTTATATATTTTCCAGAATTAGTGGATATAGCTATAATTAACCGAGCCATATTTACAGGGGGGCTAGAAAGCTATAATCCACGCCGGTAAGTTTATAGGGACGGCAAAATAGAAAGAAGAAATTGAGAAAAACCAGGGAAAACAAATGAAAAATGCGTTATTCAGATGTTTCTGACACAGAGAGTTGAGATAACTCGGGTGTAATTTAGTAACAATAAACTAAATGGTTATTTTTCTCATGTATTATGTTTAATAATTATAATGGGAACCAGCTGGCTTAGTTTAGGATAGGAATTGGGGAGGGCAGAATAGGATGGGTCGGAAAAATTTATGAAGCGTGGCGGCGAATACTAGATTAGCCTAAGGGGGGTAAAAATCTAAATCCGCACCTGCTGTAATATAAATAAATTTATTATAATAAAACATTATTACTGAATTTAATATACCTAGTTCCACGGAGCAAGTGATGCAGGATAAGCCGCTGTGAAAGATGACTAGGAAAGATGATAATATTTCCTTCTATGGAGATAAAGTTGAATTGCGACACGTATAATTTAATAAGATAAGAGATTAGAGCGTTGCATCCATCCCTAATCCCTAATAATATTATAAATGTGAATGTAAATTTGTTTGTCACGGCAAAACTACTCAAGCGATTATCATGAAATTTTGTACACATATTTTTAGAGGTATTAGAAAGGAGATAGGATACTTTTTAAAAAAAATTTTTGTTTTCAATAAAAAGTATCCTATGTTCTTTCTAATACCACTAAGAATATGTGTACAAAGTTTCATGATAATCGGTTGAGTAGTTTTGGCGTGAAAGCGTAACAAACAAATTATAATATTAGTAGGGACAATTTCTAGGCAACTTATGTAATCGTCCAATATTAATTTTTCAATTATCCTACGACATATGTATGTATTTTATCCATGTATTAACCGCTCGAAAAGTTATGGTTGAACAAACATTAAAAAAAAAAATATACGCATGACGAATTGAAAACCCCTATTTTATGTTTAATCGGTACCCTTCCCAAGCCAAACGACATTTACCTCTTGTAATTTTCTGCGCAAGGTTAATATTTAGGTATAAACATTTAATGGAGTTTCGGGAAACCGATTTTTGACAGGCATTTTAAGGGTTGAGGGAGGCATCGGATAAAAAAATGTTTCAGACAAATGTTGCATATTTTTTATCGAAAAATCATAATTTGTGGTAAAAAATAGGTGTTCCTATTTAACATATCAAAGTCATCCTCAACCCTGCGCAGGGGTTGGCTATTAGGCAAATAAACAATTAGCACCCTTTTTTAAAAGAACGCATTTTTTATTAACACTATTTAGAAGCAAATGCAAAAGGTTTCATAAAAAAATATGGATCGTGGAATTATTCCGAAGTTTAGGCCATATTTTATCTATTTCTTAAAGCGCTTTGTTGTTTTTACTAATATTTAAAATCGGGACAGAGTTATTTGTACATTCTGAGTGAACACAATGTATATTATGAATGTAAGAGACTAGAGCGTTGACCTATATGGAGACTACCAACCTGATAAGAGACGCTAATTAACGTTGCGAATAATTAATAGATTGCATGATTAAATCTCAAACATGAATATCTGGAATCATCCTTACTGTACGCAAATTTGATCTAATAATATTAATTACATATTTTACATGTATTACTTCTAATTGCCTAGTTAACTGAAATCAAACAATTAATTAGTGTATCATTTGTCTGAAAAATGATCTTCGAGCTCTGCTCAATGTATTTTCAGAAATACCACGGCGGATTGGAATCACTGATGCCATATCTTTATTCATAGTTGTAGGAATATTTTTGACAAAAAAGAATTTTTTGTAAGCGTAAGCATCGCAGTGATGACCTTTTTTCCAATCAACTGAAATGTTATTAAATATGACAAAACGAGTCGTCTAAAATAAAAGATCATTTCAAGTTGGGTGGCGCAACCGCCCACTTGTTTTGTAGTCTATTCAATTTCTTTTTGTCTTTAATTCATAAGACAGTTCAAAGAAGCATCTGAAAAAGAAAATCAAAGGAATTCTAGGAATTTTTTTCATATTCTCGTCTGGAACTGCATAATTGGAATATATACAAATATTCAGTGTTGGATTTGCAATAAGAGAACACACTATGCACCGGCCTAGAGCCGAACAAAAAGAGATTACTTTTTTTCCTAGTTAAAACTATTTCGGTTATTAGACTTCTCATTAGAAATTATATATTTGCACAGGACTTGAAGCAATTATGATCACTTCATTATTGTTTTAGCACTTTTTAATGAAAAGAATTTTAATGAAAACATATTGCAATATATGCAAAACGAGGTAAAACAATATTTTCTATTAATTGCGATGTTATTACCAATAATAACAGCGTCAGATTTATATTTGTAAGAGCCCTATGCAGTAATTATAACTCATAGGAGGCGCCCTAAACCTCAAAAATAAATCAACACAAGCGCAGCAAATCCTAAAATCGGAGAATTAAATAATTCAACGGAAAATATTTTTCGAAGTATTTATGTTTTAAACTATAGAGAATTAAGAAAAGATAATTATTATTTAGGAACAAAATAAATCACAAAGCTTTCCTTCTGGATTTGGTTACAAAAGATGCAAGGTTTTGAAGAATCCGGTGTAGTTGGGCCCTAAGCAACTGCTTATGAATAAAGTGAACTTGTATCTCCAGCAACATATTTTCAGGAGCGGCAAATTTCGAAAATACTAAATGAGAAAATTATTGATTTTCTTACCAACTCGCAGGATGACACTTTTTTCAGTTAACGCGGGGTGAAAAAGCTTGCTAGCCTGGCACTGCTATAATGCTATTACCGCATATATTATAAACGAATGCACTACTTAAGCCTTTCCTATTTATCAGTGTACCGTAACGTATTTACTTTGAATGCATTATTATTTGATTAAAAATATCAAAGAGTTTAGTCATCATCATCAATCATCGAGGAGATCGGGGAAGTCCGTAACATTGGTGCGTTTGTGATTTTTAATATCTCTTACAAAACATAAAATTAATTACTTTTTCTGTTCTTCGTCGTTCTATAGAAGTGAAAAATAAACTGTGTAAACAAAAAACAAAAACAAAAAGGCAACATTTTTAAATTATAAAACAAAAAATTTATCCTGCTTCAGAGAATTGTTATTCCACGTAAATTAATGTTAAAAGTTCACTGTTTGTTTTTTTCATTTCATACATACGCTAACATATTAATTAGAGTTAGAAAAATCGTATTTTGTTGTTAATCTTGAAAAATTGGTGATTTAGTTAGGGACATAATAATTCATCTAAAAGACCGCGCACACTTGTCAAACATGAACCAGCATGAGCAGTATAGCAAGGAACAAAAAAAACCGATTCGTTAACGTACCCATGTTATTTATCGGAGTAACGCACATTAGAGTAGTAAAATAGCTAATTTGTGCTGATTTATGCTGGTTTAGTGTGCGACATCGTCCATGCTGCTGTGCTGATGCATGCTTGACATTTTCGCGCGCTGTTTAAAAAATAAAAAATATAGCCGTGTTCTACTTAACGACTTTAAAACAATATAACCCTTACATATCTAGGTAGAAAAACATATTTGTGACATCCTTCTTTTTACATGCATGGAATCCACCTCAGAATAAAATGCTCAATATTTGAAACGCAGATCTGAACTTTAAACAACTTAAAACATTACATAATCTGTAAAAACTTCGACTTTCTATCCCATTTAAGAGCTGGAAAGCTCTGAATGACGGCCAGACTGATTTTCCATAGCAATAGAGTTCCGATTAGAGTTGGGTAACTCAGATCTGAACCGGTTCAAAGAGCCGACTCCGACAGAAGATCCGTGAGAGCCGACTCACTTTTTTTTGAGCCGACGGATCAACGGATCCGCATAACTCAGTGAAACACTTAACACACAGAAGCACATTTTACACTTCCATATCAGTTCTTGCTTTGATGCATCTGTCAGCTCAAATGACTCATGCATCCCATGTTTGGCTATGCATTCTTGATTCTATACAGGTCGTGATATGATTGACTGAACTATAGGTAACTCAGTGGCAGACTGCAGTAACATATTCAGAACCCGGCTCTTTTTGAACCGGTTCAGTGAGCCGGCTCACATGCGGGATCCAGATGCAAAGATGCAGATCATTAAAAACACCCGTTTTTCCCATCTCTAGTTCCGATTGAACCCTTTGGGTTGGGAACTCAAAGCACATAAAATACACAACTGAAAAGTAAATAAACAGTTTGCAGTTTACAGCATGCAAGAATTTATAGGTAAAACATCACACAGTTCTTTTAAACCTTTTAAAGGCGTCGACTTTTTAAATTTAAATAATGTTTAGAGTACCTCATATTTATAGGTTTTTTTGTCTTTGTTTATTTTAGTAGTTTTGTGCTTGTGAGAACGAAGTTTAAACTATGTGGGTTACGTACACATATTCCAACTTTCATCAACTGTAATTTGATTTACTGCACCGGTTTCGTAATGCATTGCTAAAGACAGTTAGCAAATTGACGTAACTCACGAAGTCTGACTCATACGCACCAGAAATGTTTTATGCAAACATTGCATTTAGAGCACAGCTAAAACTTCATTCGCACATACATGCTGCGCACGTGACCGCCATGTTCTTAGTATGTCAGTTATGACTGAAACTGTCAATTGTGCGTAGTAAAAAGAGGAGCGGAAACACAAGGTTAGCTTGCGATTATCACAGCTGTGTTCAAGTTCTTAGGTACAGGAATTTTTGACGAAAATCGAAATCTCTCAGATTTTTTTCAGACTGACATAAAAAACGTAAAACTTATTCATGAGAGATGTATATAAAATAGTTAAATTATTGAATTTCAAACTGTGGTTGCAAAAAGAATTCTGCTAGTGATTAACTGCAATAAGCACTAGCTTCACAAAATATGGCTTGTGTGATTTCTGTCGTAATAACCGGATCCTAAAACATGATATTTGTCAATAATTCTTTATAGCACGACATGAGATTTCAAATTGCGTGAAGCCTAATCAACATTTTAAAGTTTTTTCTTAATATGTATGTTATAAATGCTAAGAAAATTAGCGTCCTCAATAAAAGTTTTTTTTTCTATATATAAATTTGCGCTAAACTTATACTCTTAGTTACTTGTACTTGTTTTTAAATGATTTATGTAGATCAAATAATCTGACTCAAAATTGGAGTTTATTTTAAAAGCATAAGTTGAATAACATTTTTCATAGAAATTAGATTTTCCGGAACTGTTTTCGTGTGAGTTAGTGCATTCATATGTTTGTAATATAGAGCTATACAAATGAACAAAGGGTCATATTGAACAGCTGGTGAACACTGAACAGAACAGAACAGAACTTAACGTAACAATCAACTAAATGTATTGTTACTTGACTCAAATAAGAACAATGATAGTGTCAGATGTTGCGGATACGTTGTGTTTCGGCCTTAACCTTAACCTTCCAATGCCGAAACGTGTAGAATCGTCTTAATTTAGTTAGTATGTGTTATCAACCGAAAATGTGCTAAAGCCTTCACATAACAATGCGTCACCACGAGAAAATTTAAGTTTTTCTTCATACTATGTCGAAAGTACGTACTTTCTGATTCGATTTTAGATCAGAAAGTATAACATTTATGATTTGTTGTTGTGACAAGCTGCAATTACATTCATATCTTCTGTACTGTCTGTATTGTCATACGTGAGACGTTGAGACTACGTCTTTGTCAAATCACATGTTGGCCCATAGATGTGTATGTGTACGCCTGTA
This sequence comes from Venustoraphidia nigricollis, assembly GCA_034508555.1. Classification (NCBI taxonomy): domain Eukaryota; kingdom Metazoa; phylum Arthropoda; class Insecta; order Raphidioptera; family Raphidiidae; genus Venustoraphidia; species Venustoraphidia nigricollis. The sequence continues at coordinate 3,071,586 of JAVRKA010000047.1, forward strand.
AGTAGCTAACTGCTGTTATACTGACATTAGATGCATGTAATTACGTATATAACCCCAAAACTTCAATAAATAAGTAGTTTTTTTTTATATATCGGTGAAAGTGCGTACTTTCAGCTTAATATGAAGAAAACGTGTTTTCAAATGCGTTTTTTAAAATCGACTCTCACAATATGGCGACACGATTCAGCGCGATGCCATTGTTTTACTCGATTCTGGCATAGCAACACGACGCGTATGGTGTATACTATTTTGCTTCATACCCGGTTGAAAGTACGTCCTTTCGTATCAGTGTGCACGAAAAAACTTTTTCGGCCCGCCGTTACAGACGGCATGCGAGTAATGCCAGCAGTGTGCAAATGTTACGTTTTCTGCTTAAAAATCGAAGCAGAAAGTACGTACTTTCGACAGGGTATGAAGAAAGATTAATAAGATAAGTTATAACAATATATTTCATTTACAAAATATTCTTTGTAAAGGAGTAAAAATGCTAATAAAACAAAAAATATATTCAAATTTTCTCTTTATATTGGAGGAATGGGAACTTCTTCCCCAAATCCTGCCTATGATTGTAACACATAATACTTGCTGTTATTAAATTTATAAAAGAACAAAAAAGGTCTGAACAATTTCATTATGGATTCATAGCAGCACATTTATTACAACATAATAAACTGTAAATGCCTTATTTGATTTTACGGATTTAAATAGGTACACTCGAAAGTGTTGCTATATCATATTCAAGTATGTTTCAGTTTGAATCCATAAAATTTAAGTATCAAATAACACACCTCTGGGTTTTACTGTAATAATAAAATAAGACACTGTTGAGTTGCAGATCGCATTACCAGAAAATCTAGGTTAATAACGATCTTAGAGTGTGACTTATTATAGATTTAATAGACGTAAGAGCAATCTAATAGTAGTTCTAGATAATAAAACAGACTGTTTTATTGTGTAGAACTACTTCGAGTCGTTCTAACAGAAATTTAGACGGGAAGATGTTGGTACATCCAAAATATTTATCATACAAAAAATCATAGGTGCGTGTGTTTGTGTACGCGTGTTTGAAGTTATACTTCTTTGGCGTGATTAAAAACTAATTTTAATATACATGCAAATCATTTATTGAAATAAAATGTACCAGAAATATTTCAAACCACTTTCAAAATTTATTTTGGGTTTTACTTTTATAATCAATCTATTTAGTAATTAAAAACACGATATTATAAAAGTCCATAAATAGTCGTCTAGTATATTATTATATAGTTTCCAGGTGGCAGAAAGTGCATTGATTTCGTTCATCTGTCATTTCAGTCAGGCCTTTAATGATCAATTTCATACATTGTTGAATTATCGTTATCTGGGCCTTTGTCTCAACGCGCCAAAAAAAGTATAACTTCAAAAATATTTCTTTAAGATTCTAATTAAAAGCATTCTTAGTCATATGCTTTGATAGAAGTAAAACTTCTCGACGATTTTGCCTAGATTACAGTGCTAATCAAACTCGTTGGGTTGTTCATAAATAGTCGCTATAGAAATTCCACTTCTAAATAGTTAAAACGTTTGCTTGAACTGCAATGACTTGTACTCAGTTATTATTAATTTATAATTACGATAATATGTATTTAAAGTTCAACAATACGTAATGTAAAGTAGCATGCCTGGCATTATGTATTACCTAACCCTTCCATTTACTGTTTATAACTTCTGTTTCACTTGAGCAAACATCTACACACATTACACACCCTCGTAATACAAACATAAAACTTGGACGTGATAATTTATCTTACAACTCCTAGTTCCGTAGTAAATACCTACTTTGAATAGAAGATTTGTGCTGTGTGGTAAGTAAAATGTTTTAAAACTATAAACAACGAGTATTCAGTGGCGCAGCTACCGTAGGGAAGAGTGGGCACTGCTCCAGGGTCCAAAAAAAATACAGAAATAAATAGTTCAGACTGATGATTACTAATTTAAAAAAAAATCAGCGTATATAAATATTTTAATCAAGATATAGTATTGGTCAGGGCGCTCCCTTGGCTACTTATCTACGCCACTGCACGTGTTCAGCTAGTCGTTAAGGCACTGGGATAGATGGTAGTGAAATAAGGTACGATCTTGAAAGCTATCTGAGCTTTTGTGGCTACAAAAATCATTAGCACTGCAGACAACTCCCTAAAACTACTCTAGAGATGCAAAAGTGAGTAGGTTGAGGTAACCAGTTCAAACCATTTGCAATCGATGCATTTAATTTTGGCCGAAGTTTGAGCAAAGCCAACACGTATAAAAACTATAAAAATACATTTTTTTTTCGATGCGCTGTTCAAACAGAAATTACACTTTACCTCGCCATATTTTAGCTAATTTTGTGGATATCGATTTGAGATTTTAACACTAATTTAAATAAGTTTCTAAGTTTTATCCGTGCTCTTAATAAGAATTAGAAACAAAATGGCGAGTTTAAAAAAATTTCAACGAACTGGACCAGTATAATCTTGGTGGTTTTCAAAAATGCGCAATTTTTTATGCCATCATTTGATAGTCTTAAAAATATGTCTTTATAATTATTGATTAAAAATAATAGTGGAATAATAATATAAGTGTTGTTTTGTAACAATTTTTAAAAATGATTTAAAAAATATTAGCCAACAAACGCCACGCAAAATCAAACATATTAAAATAAACACAGGTTATGTTTTAACATAAAAGCATCACCCAACAAGATTTAAAGGTATAAAAAAGGTACATTATTCGCCTTATTTGCTAAGTGAGACATGATTCGTGGAAATATTTTAATGTGACATAAAACGCGACCCTCGAGAGATTTGTCTACTGACATTTTATGCGTGTAAAATATATACTATTTACGACGCATGTGAAGGCTTTACAAAATGGCGTGATTAATTGAGTTAATATAATTGGATAAAACATCTTTTCAGTCTGTAGCATAAATGCATTTAAAAAGATACTGTTTACGAATAATGGAAGTTTCGGAAATTGTAAGTATGTTTATTTTTAAAAACTAATAGAATAGAAAAATAATTGTAGATTGTGTATCTAGGAAATATTGAAGACGATTTTGACCGTGACGTTTGTTACACGAGCGTTAGCTAGTGTATCAGTCATACGAGTCAAAGTTGCATTGCGTTCTTGAGACAATGAATTTCTTGTCCTGTGGTTTTTCTTCATTTTCAGTATTTTCAACATTTTCAGCACACATTTCTTTAATTTTTCACGACTATTTGACTTGTGTAACAAACTTAACTTTAATGGATGTAATGTAGTAAACATTATGTTTAAATACCCTCTATAAGCCAGTTGGGATGAGTGTCAATATTAAAATGATTGAGTTTTACTTTAGCGTCCGAAAGGTCACCGGCGTTATCAGACAATTTATAATCGATTTACATGCATGAAAAGCGGCCATTTCATAGGCGATAGAATATCCTCTAGAAAATAGCTACTTTTCTTACCTGTATAGCAATAGTTAATTGACCCGTTTAATACTAGCGCTGTGAACTAAAACAAATAATTGCTATCCTACCAACTCAACAGTCAAAAACAACCCGTGAGGTACCTTTCAATGTTATAAGACGAACAGAGATAGCAAATCAGCCATAATTTTCGTTTAACAACCAAATGACTACGCATACAACAGTCAAAAATATTAAAGATATATACTTATTACGATATCAAAATCAATTATTTTATAGGAGCTATGTGCAAAAAACGTAGTGTGACTTAAAACTCGCTGACACTCGTATTACATAATGTCACAGCTCGTACATCGTAACTGCATTCATGTTCTATAAAATAAACTGCTACTAATTTTATCCAAGAAAATGACCATAAAGTTTAGAAATTTGACAGAAACATTGCATTACAAAATCTTACAAAAATAAGCTTTGTTATTCTTGAAAACAACACAATATAAACTAACTTTAAGCTTAGTACAGTGTCAGAATCTCGTGAGGCTGTTAATTTATTAATAATAAAGTTTTGATGTGAGACACCGAAGATATATAATACAAGAGAAAATTTTCCAACACAGAAACATATGTACAACTAAAAATTTTCTTGAAAACAGTGTTTTTAGTTTACAGTATGTTTTGGTTCGTTTATGTAATGAAAAAGTTGAATTTCTTAAAAGCTTTACGAAATCACATACAAAAATAATGGAAAATAAGTTTTTTTTTATTTTTTAACGGGAAATTGGACAATTCAATTTTAATATAGTTAAACTAAATTAAAAAATTGCGACGTTTCGTTAAATCTTTTTAATTTCTTCGGGCAGAACTGAAATGATTAAAAATCCAATTTATTTAATGAAATAATTACAATTTTTTTTTAATAGAATTGAAATAATACCTGTAACTAGTTAACCATAACATTAATAAAATTTAGATATTTAACGAGAAATTTACTGTACTAAACAGCAGTCTGTTATAGTCAAGTTTGAAATCTACCCCTTCGGTGTGACCATTTACTAGGTGAAATAAAACATCAAGGCAGACCAGGCTCTGCCTGGTACCAATCTATTTTATAGGTTTTGTATTGATGTAGCAAATATCACCGTTATAACATTACAGTCTGCGTACGTTACAGAAATAAAGGTTCGTTAACTTTACAATTTGAAATATTGAATTCGGAATGTCAGTAACGTGAAAGTGTTCATAAGATAGACATATTGTAGATTGTAAACGTTCAACATAATAAGTAGGTGATATGTGTGTTGGTTTATAACAAGGTATAAATGATATTGTAATTCTTAAAGCCAAACGGCTGTTATTTTTTATGGAACTTCCTACATATCTTAAAGTCGATCCAAGGAGTCAGATTGTAAATTGGAAATTCAGTTCGAGGTGAGAATTCTAGCTAGAAGTATTAATTATACAGATTGTTCGAAAGTAATAGGGTTTTTTATCGATTTCACACGTAAGTGGCGCCGCCATGATTATGATCACGGTATAAAAAAATTTCGGGTCATTTTTGACGCAATTGCTGGTCCAGTAACATTTTTCAATGGTAATTTAGATGAAAATACTATTGACGATTAGTGCATAAAATAGTAGAACACACTTTGCTTAATTGAGATGGTGGTTGAAGTGCTACGATCGGAAAAAAGGTGGAAGTAAACGAAAAGTGGGTGAAAGGTCATAAACCGTTGATTGTAAGAAGTTTATCTTCAAAAGTAGTAAAGTATTTTTCTACGGTATTGTATCAATTCTTTAAATAATATTTTTTAATTAATTACTATTTACTTTTTTCAAATCAATCACTGTTCACCTGTCAAAATGAATAGTGTCCGAAAAATATTGCAGAAGTTGAGGCATTCGAACAAAAAATATTCAACTATGAAAAAACGTATTTTGAACATGATTCATGAGTGGAACAAAGAGGTCATTTATGGATCCTTTGGCTTCAAACAAAATACAGTCTACGAAACACAATTTAAACATTAGCTATTTTCCATGGATACTTTAGATGTTTACTTAAATTTAGTTTAATATTTTATTATCATGATTGCATTCTATCGTTGTCGCGCAAGACAGTTATGTTTTCCTTGTTGCACTCATTAATTTTCTATGTTCAGAATTTCTTTCAGACAATCTGTATATTATATTTCAAGAGCCAATGAATTTATTTTGTAAGGAATTTGATAAAAACGGAAACTTTGGGGCATGGTATTTCTACCTTCCTTGATAAAGATATTGAAGACCTGACAGGCTGCCACGCAGTGATTACTTTCGCACCAAAAGCTGTTTAAAATCTTGAAAGTTGTCGCTACAGATGACAATGAATCGTTAGTAAAAATATCGGGCCTGCATTTTTTGACAAGGTTAGAATCTTTTAGGATATGCACAAGGAGTAGTAGCCGTCGCTGTAATAATTATATATACCTATTTTGATGTTTAACATGATTTTAAAAACATTTCTGTCTGAAATATTGCTAAAATTTTCGCGAAGTGGAAACAAATTTTACTCAGATTAGACGAGAAAACATGTAGGTAAATTGTTGGTAAAACTAGCGTAATAACGTCACCCTCCTTCTGGGGTAATCGGGTAAAAAAAATGTAAACTCGTATTGATAATAACTATTGTTTTAAAAAACTTGATTAAAGTGTGCTTTGCAGGTACCTAATATAAAAAATAACTGCATATGAAAAGCTGTCAAACGGTAAATTAACTAAACATTAAAAAAATGGAAGAATCAGAGAATGTAGAAAAAGAGAAAACTGAAAAAGATAAAGATAAAGAGAAAATGGAAAAAATGGAGAAAGCACGGCAAGAAGCTAAAATGAAACGAAGAGCGGCAAGACTTATGCGCAAAAAGCCTGCTAAACGTATATCTGAAGAACAAACTTTCACCAAAGAATTTACAGAAATTCCGGGAGTGTTAAAAATAGTTTTAACACCGTTGACACAAAAAATTCTTAGCTGTGTTGTGGGTGAAGACGTAACTTCAGAAAAGCCGTGGAAATATGTTAGAAAAGAAGAAATCGCAGACAATCTTGAATTACACGAAGAGAGTTCCGATTTTCTTCCAATTAAAACGGAGATTATGAAATATCCCGGCACCGAAATGTTAGTGGGATACGTTCCCGATGAATCGGCTGAAATCGATTCGTTCTATGTTTGTGTAACCGCTGATGCGAAAAAAAATGTTGCAGGTATTATACAACGAATCGAAAAGGCACAAGAGGAGCGTTTGAAGAATTCGGTTTTAAAAAATATAGGCGAGTGGACTTCGTTAGGAAGTGAAGCTGAAGTACGAGAGCTCCAGCCGAATCAAAGTTCACGTACACTCTATGAAATTGAAATCGATTCAAGATTTCCAATATTTGAAAGTACATTAAAGTTTAAAAATCGTAACGTGGAAGATGTTCACGACGGGTATGTAGAAATTCTTCCAGGTCGAGCTCAATATTCCAACGTGTACAAGAGACGCATCCACACCGCCGTTCAAGCTGCTGCGCTGACAAGGAATAATCATGCGCAAACACTACCCACATATCCGACTAATAAATATACACAATACAAGTACGAATACGTAGTTCCTAAACTGAAATATGAAGAGGGACAATTGACCATGGAGGATTTCGTAAACCAACGAGTCGACGAAATGTGCAGTCAAATCGATTACAATACGGTATTCGACATGTACACAAATGATTATTCTCAGTTGGTGAAAAATTCACGGTACGTACATACGCCCGAAAAAATTATCTATAAAGAGTTTATGTCCTTTTCGGATATTCTTACGAGCGCTGGAAAATTGATATCTTGCGCAGCTTGGCATCCGATGTGGACGGACATTGTTGCTGTCACTTATGCCACTGTAACTGTTTGCAAAATGAATACCACGAAAGACACTAGTGATCCCGTTAATAGAATTGTTCACGGAAAGCACCAGGTGCTTCTGTGGAGTTTAAGCGACGCCCTTTTTCCAAAACTTCGTTTAACTGCTCCACGAGAAATAACTACGCTTTCATTTTGTCCAATTGATGCGAATGTATTAATCGGAGGTTTGAGTAACGGTCAAGTTGCAATTTGGGATCTAAAAAACAAATTACGAAACGTTGAAGAAGACGAAATTTTAACAACAGCACAACAAAAATACAGAATAACTATGTTTTCATTGGTGAACTGGATGTTGAATATAAGGAACCACGCAATTGTACAGCCAGCTGCAGTCTCTTCACTGGAATTTTCTCATACTGATAGTATAACAGAAATACGTTGGCTGCCACCATTTAATAAAGTTACTGTGACTGGTCGCTATGAAGCTGTACCCGAAGCAGTAGGAGACAACGAACAAGAATATTCAAAACAATTCGTGACAGCCAGTGCAGATGGCACAGTTTTTGTTTGGGATTTAGACTGGACACCAGGCGGACTGCAAGTCGTCAAAGCTGGAAAAAAGTCTAAAAGACTGGAAAAAAGACCGTCCGCTTTAGCCATGGACACTTCGGTTTATAAAGAGTTGGATAGAGCTGTTAGACCTATATTCAAATTAATTCTTGCTACCAAGGCGGGCAGAAATATACCTATAGTAGCACTAAGTGCCGGTCCTCCTAAAGTTCGCTACGAAGAGGAAAATCCAATTCCAAATCGTCAAAAAACACTGTATCAAAGAATAATTTATAGACCGATACCTATACGAATGTTGCCATTATCCGAACTCGCGCTTGGAACAACAGAAGGAGATTTTATTATTGGCAGTTGGGACGGTTATGATTTCCAGTCTGGTCAAGCTATAAGTTCTGAACAAATAGCTTTCAAGATTTTTAATAAAATGTATGGAAGCTGCGTGACTGATATTAGACGATCACCTTTCTTGGAAAACGTGTATTTAGCAGTTGGTGGATTCATGTTCGTAATTTGGAAACAACTGAACATACCGCTGATGGCACGGCGATTTAAACATAGATATACGTCGTGTTCCTGGTCAATGGGTCGGTGCTCTGTATTTTATTTGACGCGTGAGGATGGTTCTTTGGAGGTTTGGGATTTGCTAGTGCATTCAGACAAACCCATTATCGTACAGAGCGTTTCTGGTAAAATGTTAACGGGTTGTTATATAGATCCATTTAGCATTAACAACGTAGAAGTGATGGGTGTTGCAGACGAACATGGATCTTTCCGTATGTTTAATATACCTAGACTGCATCAGTATCACGACGAAGAAGAGTTGACCAAACTGACCTATATATTTGAACGCGATAAAGAAAGGAAAACGATTTTTAACGCTTGGCAAACTCAATGGAATGAACGCAATAAAGAATATGTATTAAAAAAGAAAGAAGAAATTGAAGAACAAATCAAATTAAGAAAAATGGAGTTGCAGTTAGAAAAGGACAAAGCCGAGGAACAAAAGAAATTAGAGGAACTAGCTATTTTAAAACAAAAAGCCTTAGATGAAAAACCGCAGCCTGGTATGTACTCAGAATGGTCGAAAAAACGATGGGAAAAGGATCAGGAAAAACGCTATTATCGTCTATTGCTCGATCAAAAAAAGCTGGTCAAAGAAGACTTGGAAAAGAAACAAATGCCTTTGATAAAAATAAGAGAGCAAGAAGAACAGAAAAGACAAAAACAGAAGTCTATTTTAAGTCAACAGGATAAAATTTTCCAAGAAACCGTGTCCATGTTCTTTCCCGAAACTTCTCAAATACAGACCGAACATGTTGACTTAGACATTCCTGACATTAATATTAATGAGGAGGAGATGTATTCAAAGCTTCCTGAACAATATGACGCGCTCTCAAATGCCTTGTCTGAATATGTCGACAACAATCCGTTCAAATACAAATTCGATTGGAATAAAGTTCTTCGTGATGGCTCCGAAAGACGTCGAACAATTGACGTAGCTTTGAGAAGAAAAAATAAGAACCGCAAAAATCGTAAGGAAAGTAAACGAAATCTGGAAAATATTGATGAGCAAGGGGAAAGTTCTGGACCGGTAGAGAACAGTCCAAGTGAAGAATCGCCTGATGTTGCTGGCAACGACCCAAATTAAAATATTTGCATTAGCAAAATAGTAGAGGAAAATTGATGATTGTTATATTTTCACTCATTTTTTTTGTCTTCTCAATGATTTTTCAAGATTCAAAATGGTGAAAGAAACTACGACATAATTATTATAATACTTACTGTTTTATAATATTATGTTATAATGTGTTATTTATTTAAATAATTTTGAATCTCCAAAATCATGACAAAAGCATATATACTGAAAATAATGTTTTTATAATATATTTCATACAAATATTTATGTGTATAGGTTTGGTATTTCTGGTTTTTACTATAATAAAATTTATAAAATATAAATTTAGTTTGAATGAACATTAAAAATATTTCATTACGCTCGGCATGTTAATTCATTTGTGTCAGCTATATGAAATTGCAGCGAATGCAGAATCAACAAGTTATTTTTATTTTATTTATTGGTTCGGTGAGTTTCTGACAAAATAATATGATTTAATTTATTGGTGATCTCATCGGTGGCGTAGCTGGGAAAAAGGGTGTAACAAAGCACATATTTTTGTAGTCTTTCAATCACTATCGTTTTATTGACGAACGTAAATATTTTTTGTCTCTTTTTTAAGACCACCAACTGCTAAGATTATTTAAGCGTAGCCAGAAGCGTAGCATGCCTTGGCGGGGCCCCGTATAAAAATGTGTTTGGGGGCCCTTCCCCCGTTGAAGTAAATGACTTAAACGGGGAAATCCCGCAGCCCGCGATAACCTATGTAGGGTGTTGCCAACTTTTGAACGCACGCTTTACGTGGGAAAAAAAGAAATAGCTTTTTTTGACTTTTGTCATTTCTGAAATAAAAAAAAAATGGGAAGTTTTTATTAATTTTGGCTTACGCACGTTGGGGGCCCCCGTGGTCCGGGGGTCCCGTATAATTGATACAGCAGATACGGCGATAGCTACGCCCCTGAGCGTAGCACCAATTCATATTTGCATCGGTATACCGTCAAAGAACGTCCCTGTTACAATCAAAATTCCGAACTGCTATTTAAATTATTGTCTACTTACGCTATTAGGTTACAAACGCTAGTAGCGTCAGTTGTCGAGCGTCTGCAGTCTAGAATTTGTATTGTCACCGTAGTGTAATGAAGTTAGAACTCAATCTGCCAACCGTCTATAATCTACAATCCGTCAGTCAGTTAGAAATCAACCTATGACACCACTGATCCCAACTTTAATATTCTAATCCGACAGTCATGTTTCAAATAATATCTGTCGGAAAATCTCCGTATGCGGGGTATCTCTTCGAATCTGTCTGCCATATTTGTTTTTTCAAAATTACTTCGACCTTTATGTCAGTCAACACTCCTAGCTTCCTCAAAAAATTATTAGCTCTCGGCAAACAATGTACTTATTTTAATGTAGTTCCCTAAAGTTAGGTATAATATGCGCCATGGTTCTAAAAGGTTCTGAAGTTAGTCAGCATAGCAAATGCATATTTTAGAGCCGTCCTGGCTCCCATCACCTCCTAGTTACCGGCACAGAACGTGCGCTCGTCGGTGATTGGTTATCGCTGGTTGTCTTGTCAATTGTCGCTTTCCTGCTATAAAGTACAGTCCAGTTATTTCTTTGACTTCAGTTATTTCTTTGACTGATAATTGATCAAGATTCCTAATACAGTTTTGCATAGACAAGCACGAAAAATAATTTTTTGGATGACTTTATACAAGGAATTAGACCTTTAGATTAAAAAGAAAAATTAAAAATAATAATAGAGCGCAAGTTTGTGGTTTTTCAACCGACTGTACCTGCGCAAGCCACCATTTGCATCTAACTTCCGAGCCTTTTAGATCCATGGCACGTCCTATACTTCAAACTTCACATATCTATTTATTTTCTAAAGTTGTAGTTACTATTTATACTGGAAGAGTAAATGCTTTTCTTTAATTTGAGAAATTTTGCGCCCTAAGAATTTTTCTCTTTCCTTTAAGAAGTATCTCCGGTTTGTGCATCATTATAATAAAAAAACATTCAGGCTACAATAAAAAACAGTATCACGGGTAATTGGAATAAAGAAAATAAATCAATTTAAACACTCATTGATTGCAACGTTTCGTCTTTTCTTTAACTAGGACTTTTTCAAGCCCTAAAAAATTTTTACAAAAATTAACATTCATATAATAAAAAATATTAAACATTATAAATTAAATAATTTACTCCATAATGTTTAATATTTTTTATTATATGAACGTTAAATTTTGTAAAAATTGTTAGAGCTTGAAAAAGTCTTAATTAAAGAAAAAACGAAACGTTGCAATCAATCAGTGTTTAAATTGATTTATTTTCTTTATTCCAATTACCCGTGATACTGTTTTTTATTATAACATATATCTGGAATTGAACTTTAAAGATGAATTCAGGCTACGTTTCTATCTTTCCAGATTCAACTTGGACAACGAAAAGAATCAATTGCTCCTGCAATTGTGACACCCGATGGAGATGAACCTACGGGGGACGATGTTCCGTTACAGAATGAAAAAACATATCCCTTCGCCGTGGTTCTTAGATTAAGAGTTTTACAGGTAAATTTTATTTATGTAAAAATACAGTTTCAAAATCAATAAGTGAGCTGATTGTCTTTAATTCCTTTGTTGTTTCAGATTGTCTGCGGCATTTCGTCATTGCTAATGGGCACGGTGGCATTCATTGAAGAGAGAGGTGAATTTAACTTGGGTCTGGGAATTCCTGCAGGTGGTGCTACAGTAATTGCCGCAGGTATTTTTCTTTCTATATTTTTATACTCCGATTTTTGTATTTTTAAAATTTTTATACCCATTTTATTAAGTAAATCTTTCAATAGAACTCCGTCCAGATAATCACTACGTTATTATTTAATTTTTGTGTTTGTAATTATTTTTTTATTAAGAATAAGAGATTATTTAATACATACGATGGAACACAATAATTTCTATGGCGTCGCTTCTATAATAAAATTTATTTTTGTTTAAACAGTTCTAGCTCCAAAGATCACAGAAAATATTGTTGTAAACTTAATAAACATGTTAAAGCGTAAAAAGAGGAAAAACTGTAAGCAGGGATGACCTGACTGCATATTATTTACCTTCAGGCCGTTGAAGTTTTATGCCAGTCAGTGCCGGATTAGCAACGTAGCAAGAGTAGCAAATGCTACTGGCCCCGCGAATTTGGGGGCCCCGCGCTCCAACGCCTGTCTGACCGTAATAAAAAAATGTTAATATAGATAGGAGCGTAAAATATCTTGCATGCCTTAAACGCGAAGTGCTTAGGCTATGCCTCACTTCCACTTGAAAATCTAAAACTTGATTTCGTCACATTAAATCGTAAAAATAAGTAGGTATTTTACGAACTTTTTAACGTTAATGTTCTAATGTTTAATTATAATCGATATATTTAGACTGGCATCTATACCACATTTCTACCCTTCAAGCGGCCAGATTTTTATTTTTTATATAGGTATACATTTATTTTGCGAGTTTACGTAACCAAGATTGTACTTTTTTAATCGATTTTAATATAATATCTATTATAAGTATTTCGAGAAAACAGGCGAGCTATTTAAATTTTATCAACTCAGTCACGATCCAATCTACTGTGGCTGGTTGATTTATTATAAAATATAGATTCATTTTATGAGAGAATATAGCTGACTTTTTTTTGAATCGATTATCATATCGTCTTAATCATCTCACTTTGTTGAATATAGAGCATGATTTGCTTAAAGAAGTCGATATTGAAAGTGTGATCTCTAAATTTGCCCATATTAAATCCAGAAAAGATTATTTGTAACAGTTTTGTTTTATTTAATACCCTAAACTTGAGAACCTAAAGCAAACCAAGGGCCCCTTGACAGAATTTGCTACAGACCCCGCGCTGGCTTAATCCGGCACTGATGCCAGTATAAATTAAAAGAAATATTTTTGCACGATCCCTTATAAAATAGCTGTTTTTATGTCTCTATAGTGGTAGTGCCACTATCCATTATAAACAGTTATTTGTATTTCTGTTAGACCTGCGTGTTTTGCAAAATGAAAGATGCTTTCACTGCGCATAGGGGGATTAAATTGCAAAGGGGTTTTTGTTGGCATTACTGTATTATCTGTAGAAGCCACATTCTCCAACTTTTCAACGTGTTCAACGACATAATCTATTATATAATCCTATATAAAGAGCGCGCCACTTGACATTTTATGTATTTTCGATAACGGCAAACATTAATTTTCACCATTTTCACGTTCTATTAATAATGGAGAAATATTTCATTTCGTTTATGTTTGATCAAGTTCACTTTGAAGTTTGAACAACGTTCTTCACAAAATGATTAAGCTTTATTACAATAATACAGTAAAATCTCTCAATAGCTGATAAAAACACATTGTTCGTTATTTAAAGATTCAAAATCTCATACTTTTCTTCCAGCATGAAAATAGTTAGATAAATATATACTTTTATTCCACAAATACATCATATTAATACAGAACACCGTTTACATATATACAATATTTGATTCATTCAAGACCCCTCGCTACTGTGAGAGTTAATGTCTAGCTACAGCTAAAAATAATTGGCTCTCGCATGTAGTGAATTTGAATGTTGTTATCGCTATATTATGAAGGATTAAAATGTTGAATTGTGTGCACCGTTGAGTAACTGATTAACTCATTCCGCCGCGAAAGTGGAAAGATTCTGGTTTAAATCCAGACGGTGACGTGTTGGAATAATAAATTTTTCTAATATAGTGTTACAACAATGAATGTTTCTTAACAATTATAGCAGACTTAAGCTATTATACTAAATATATATATAGTCAACTCAGTGGTTTGTTTACTATAATACTGACGCCACGCCAAAACAAACATGGCGGCTAGCGTTTTGCTCGGAATTTCAAGACTGAAATTAAGAATGGCGTTGTAGATTATTTTGTGATTTCAAGAAATCAGGTAGATCATTACCACATAAAGAATTTAAAACAAAACAGTAAAATACTCCGTTAACTACATTCTTCTGTTACAGCCGCAAGCATTCATACGAGTCGTGGATTCGACGGTTATCAACCGTCAACATGCATGCCTGGCTCGTCACTGCGCTTCCTGGGTCCCTCAGTTCGCGTCGCGGCGCCGCTAGCCGTTCTGTGGGGAATGGCATGTTCGCTCCAGGCCGCTCTTTTCGCACAGGCGGTGCGCACGTTATCGCGTACGCCACAGATAGAACTTTTAGCTGACGATCTTGATGCTCCCGATCAAAAAGATCTTGTTGTCCTCTCGGGAATACAGGTTTGTGATTAAATTTATTAGTGTATTTTCCATATGGCAACATACACTATTGGTATCGGTCGGATGGCGGGAGTTAGGGGTCGGACCAACATTTCTCGACGTTTCATGTCATTCTAAGCAGCTTGGCATCATTCACAAATAAAGGCGATTGATTTCGCGCAAATTCAATATACGTTGAGAATTTAATGATAATGATTCTCATCTTTTATATCCTATATATTACATTTACACCCGGGCGAAGCCGGACTGGGCCGCTAGTGTAATATAAAGAACGACATCTTTACGAGTTCAACTATACTTAAACCGAAATCGTTTCTTTTTTTAATTTGATAAGACGAGACGTCCGTACATTAATCCAATCAGTTAAGAGCAAACTTTAGAATTTATCGAATAGAACGATCAAAGACCACTGCAGTAATTCACTAATCGTTCATTTACGTAGTTTAAAGTGGGATTGACATGAACGTGACTTTTGTGGTTTGGATACTGAACCTATTAGTCTGAAACTTATTGATACTAAACTGTGTTCAACTGTCCTAATGTATTCGTTTTGTACAAAGTCTGCCCTCAAACATCTTAACATTAGATTATATAGATTAGCTAACAGAAGGGTTTGTAATTTGTACATAGTTGAAATTCTCACTCAAATAACCCAATCAGTTGAACGTGGTTATTTTAAGATGGGTTTAGCGGTCTCCGTGCCGCTTAAAACTTTGTTACAAGCTCCCGATTATATTTTTTTGTGTTAGTTTAAAGCCAGTGGTTTTCTCTTGAGGCGATACAAGTTACTTTATAAAACTTTTTTGTTATAATTATAATAATAATAATATTTATTCAATCCAAATGACATACAAAGATGTATGGATAACGTCTGTACATAAAATAGCATTACTTAAAAAATTCATTTAAAGAATAGTGACATTCATTTTCTAGTCTGGTAAACATTTCCTTTTTAAATTGCTTTATAGGCAGAAGTCTAACTTTAGGAGGAATAGAATTATAAATTTTTATAAGCGAATTAACGACACCTTTATTTACCACTGTTTAGTTCGTGAGCATTGTTTTAAAACTGTCCTTGTGTCTGGTATCGTGGGAGTGATCAAACTTATAGTTGTTAAACTGGGATTAAGCGGAGTAGGGTTTTTTAAACTTTTCCCTACATTTCAAATAAAAATATGGTAACACATATAAGCAAATATACAAAAGCAAATTTAACATTAAACTTATTGCACTGGGTAAATAGTAGGAACCAGAATCAAACTATTGTAACACTTTTGTAAAATTTTATAATTATAACAATAAATTTTATCTTTATCTTTATCTTTTTTGTTAGCAGCCTTTTGACTATCAGATGGTTTTATGTCTACTTCACTGAAAAACTTTTCAATATTTATAAAAAAAGTACCCGGTAGTACGTCTGAACGGATCTTTTATCTTTAATTTATGACTTGTACGAGCCCTCTAAATTTCAGTTTTGCCATTGCAGCAAATTGAAATTTTATTCTGGATTATGATGTGAGCAACGCAGTATAAAGCAAAATAGATTTTTATCTCTTCTGTCTGTGAAAGACTACACATTGCAACGAACAGCAGAACGAAGTTTGTCATCTAAGCACAGTTTTCTGCTTGATAGCGTGTGGTTAAATTGTAAAATACAGGGGTGAAACCAAGTACAAAAGGGTCGATAAGGACTTTTTTCTATATCAATCTAGATTACCACGAATGTTGCTATTTAAACAATCGTATATACTGTGGGACGTCACAAAAACAAATTTTAAAAATTCATTGATACCATTAAAGCATTGGCAAGTAAAAAACAGTTTCAATTTTGTTTTAAATTTTTTCATAGGTAAGCTTTTCATATAATTAGCAACCTTATAAAATATTTTGAGTGCCCTGTTGGGTCCAATCCATTGCATTATCATTTACCATGGCTAGTCATTTAATTACAAGCCTTAAAATAGCAATCCACTGGCTAATTTTTCCATTATACTGAATTAATCTTAAATATTATATCTCGAAAAATTATAATTATAAAAATTTTAATTACTTACCAACTAAACGGATGATAGTGGACAAACATGAATAAAAGGCAGACCTGAAAACAAGTTTAAACATTTGTAAATAACCATATTTTTTGCACTTTGTAAGTTGAATAAGCTAAAAATTGAGTCTTAATATTTATTCTGTTGATACAGAAGTACATTAATAAAAGACGGTGCTGTTAATCTTCTCTATATAGAATTTAGAGATGGGAAAAACGGGTCTTTTTAGTGATCTGCATCTTTGCATCTGGATCCTGTATGTGAGCCGGCTCACTGAACCGATTCAAAAAGAGCCGAGTTCTGAATATGTTACTGCAGTTTGCCACTGAGTTACCTAGTTCAGTCAATCATATCACGATTTGTATAGAATCAAGAATGCATAGCCAAACATGTGATGCATGAGTCATTTGAGCTGACAGATGCATCAAAGCAAGAACTGATACGTAAGTGTAAAATGTGCTTCTGTGTGTTAAGTGTTTCACTGAGTTCCGCAGATCCGTTGATCCGTCGGCTCAAAAAAAAGTGAGTCGGCTCTCACGGATCTTCTGTCAGAGTCGGCTCTTTGAACCGGTTCAGATCTGAGTTACACAACTCTAATAGAATTATCCGAGATATTCACTTTCAGATGAAGAATAAACGTAAACAAAAAGATAAGCTGAGACCTAAATAAATATTAACTATTAAATAATGACAAAGCCTTTGCTAAATGATTGTATCAAGAAAATAATATCAAGGAAATAAATTTCGGTAGTTGAAACAGTTATTCTCTCCTTTTGATCACTTAAGGCTGTCGGAACGCTCAGAATTTTGTTTGTGCTGAGACCCAGCGGTAAGAGGCGAGGTAGGCAAAAGTCATATTGTGAGTGTGGCCTTCTTTAGCTCTGCCTCGCTCAAATCACCCGCACGTTTCAATTTTTGGCTGGTGCCAACTACGACGCTAAAAAAATTTATTGCAAGGGTGCCGCTGTCAACTGATTACTCTAATTTTTGGAAATATTTTGAAGATTTAAAAAACTTTTCCGAAAAAAGAAGAGTCACTTTAGGTTTGTGATGGAACAGTTTTGTGAAATAAGTACGAATAAGGTCATAGTATGACATTGAAAACATGTGTTTTTTTAGCACAATTAATGCCAAATTTTTTCTAGTAAATCGTACATAAATTACAAAAGTAGTCCATTAGAGACCTAGATTTGTCCTTTATCTTCCTTATAGAGAAAGAATTTTTGCAAAATGTTGACGAATAAGTCTACAATCCGTTGACAGCCGAAGCTCTATTTTTGGCTTAAATTCAAAGCGTTCCGACAGCCTTAAGCGTGCAACAGCAGTTGTCTTTATATGAATTTAATCAGGTTAACAATCTAATACATATATTTACTCAATTTCGATTCAGTTGTTTTCGTACACATCTGGAAACTAGGGTAGTAGCTCTGCTCAATTTTTAAAACACCGTTCGGGGCACACTTGTCTATGCGCAACCTATGTCTTAAAGCTGTCGGAACGATTTGAATTTAAACAAAAAATAGGGCTTCGGCTGATATCTGATTGTGGACTTATTCGTCAACATTTTGCAAAAATTCTTTCTCTATAAGGAAGATAAAGGACAAATCTAGGTCTTTAATGGACTACTTTTGTAATTTATGTACGATTTATTAAAAAAAAGTTGGCATTAATTGTGCCAAAAAACACACGTTTTCAATGTCACACTACGACCTTATTCGTACTTATTTCACAAAATTGTTCCATCACAAACCTAAAGTGACTCTTCCCTTTTCGGAAAAGTTTTTTATATCTTCAAAATTTAGAGTAATCAACTGACAGTGGCACCTTTGCAACAGCATTTTTAGTCTCGTAGTGTGGCTTAAATTCAGAGCGTTTCGACAGCCTTAAGATAAATGGAAAAGTAGGTATGTATTACAACAAAATAGTTACTAGTTAGCTACGTAGCTTACTGTGTAGATTTGGTTGTTATTATATACTATCTAGATTCTAGCTAAAGTACATTTGAACATTTTGTAAATCCAGCTTTATCGGAATATCTCTTAAAACGTTATTCTATGGTTGGACGCTTGTGGCTTGGATATACAATTAACTAACAAACTTCTCAATAATTGTTAGACGATATACGTATAACGACGAAGCCTAACTACTGCTCCTGACGTTGAGTAGCAATTTCAGACACTTTGTTTAAAAAGTCGGTTATGTAAAAGACTCTTTGAAAAATAATTAACAAAAAACTGAACAGCTCCACGTGAAGCTTTACATGAAAATTTAACATTGAATAATTTAAATACAGAATGATTAAAAATTAAAAGTCAAAACTTCAAGAAGTGATTCTAGGATTTAAAATAAAACGAAAAGTTTTTATAAACACGGAACCACCTTTCGCTACTAAAAATATTTATCTGTTTATTTATAACAATTAAGTAATATTACACCGCAAGGGAAGGAAATTCAACTTTTTGGCCGCGTGATGTATACTATTTTTTCTTATATCCGGTCGAAAGTACGAACTTTCGTATCAGTGTGGACGAGAAAACTGTTTCGGTCCGCTGTTACAGATGGCGTGCGAGTAATTCCAGCAGTGCCTTAAAATCGAAGCCGAAACTGCGTACTGGCGCTCGTTACCAAATTTCTGACACTGTGAATTTTCATTGAAGTAATACCAAACTCCGCTCTTTCTATTTTGAGACGTTGTTTAGTATTGCGGTTGAAAATTTCGAGAGACTAGCTTAATTTTCTTTTGCAGGATGCTTATAAACAATAACATTTAAAAATATTGATAATGATTGCTAATTTTTATCGTCAAAGTGGTGTTCCAAAAGTTTAACCTCTATTTCTAAACCATTCTGTATAAAATAGGTCGGGCAATAAATCAGTTCGACACGGCACGCAAAATTACGGTTTCGGCCGTCCTGAGGAAAATTACCATCCTTTCCATGAGGTAGTAAAAGATAGAATGAGTCTTTTTTATTGAAACGTGTTAAAATTCTTAACACATTTATTTGTACAGAATCTAATTAATTAGTTATAAAGCTAATTGTACTTATGCATCGAGGTTTCGTTCACATTTTTTAAATGAAAATTACTCTTCTGAGCAAAAATCTGAAAATTTACTCCCGTTTATTTTTTGGCTCTCACCTGAGAGATTGTAGATTATTATAGACGCTCGACATTTGAGAACTCTCCCCTTAAATAGGCCTTACTCAGGCGATATAATTCTGTTTATTTAAAAAAATTCTAGAGATCATAGTAGACAACAGAATTGAGTTTTGTCGTATTTGCGGAAAAGAAATTACTTTTATGTATAAATATTCCATATATGCATTTCATTTAATATATTGTATGCGTCTGGTCGAGATTTATTTAGCCGTGTAAATTATATTCATGATTGGTTGAACATATCTACATATTTTAATAATAACATGACAAATAGACACAAAACAATAGACAATTCCTTTGTTTTAGTGTTATTATATTCGAATAACAAAAACGTTTAGTCAAACGTAAAATTCAAAGTTTGTTCACACTAAGAGCGATCGTAAAACATAACCACCGGTGGCATCCGCTAAAACGTTAGTTTCCTAAAATAGCGGTACCCCAATATAGAGGCCATTATATGTGACGGTGAATGATGCGTAACAAAAAACGTGTGTATAGAAGTAATTGGATAGGGTTTTCTCGGTAGCCGCAGCACCACCGTAACGTACAGAAGCTTATTTCTTGATCCTCAACCCCAAACCTTCCTCCACCGTGATCTTAACAATTGCAGATGAGTGCATGTTCATAAGAATGATCTTGCAGTCACACATGCAACTAAACAATCGGTTAAGTTAAAATTGCCTTTTAGCATCATGTCGAATATACAGGCTGTCCGAGAATTATCTTTACAACTTTGAAATTTAAGAACTTTTGAAATAAAAAAGATATTCACATTCTGTGTTCTGCAGTTATTAACGCAACTCATAAAGTTTTTTTCTCTGGGGTTATTTGAAGGATATTGTTTATTGGAGAAAGGTTACTGACATTGCTGACTTAAAAACCCGCATTACAGAGGCTTTTGCCACTGTCACAGACGTTATGTTACAGCGTACCTGGCGAGAAATCGATTACCGACTGGATGTGCTTCGGGCCACACGTGGTGCACATGTGGAGGTGCTAACCTAAACAGAACAAAACTTTATGAGTTGCACTAATAACTGCAGAAAACAGAATGTGAATATCTTTTTTATTTCAAAAGTTATTAAATTTCAAAGTTGTAAAGATAATTCTCGGACATCCTGTACATTCAAAGTAATAGAAATCGAGGTAGTTGAATTGTGCGTCATACCAACTTAACAAAAATGTATGTTATACATTGCATAATATTTTTATATCTGTATTCATGACTCAGCCATGAACAGATCTCTACATATTCTGTTTGTGAAGGTTGTTTACTTGGAAATAAAGGAAAGAAGCATATTGAATATAATACACTTTCACATTATACAAAAATGAGAAAAATAAACTTTGTATACCTTCAGATGTTTTCAGTTTTATGTATTTTCTACGTGCATAATAAAACAGATTTATACAAACATGTTACGTTATTAAAAGGAAGAAATTATTTGCAGTTTATACAAGATACCGTGATGCCGACTTGGGAACGGGAAATTGACTATTTTTATGTACATTCCTATTTGACTCCTTCAGTAGAAAACAAGCAAAACAAAAACTAAAAAACTCGGGCCACAGTACCAAAACCCTGCCGACAATATAGTGTATTTGCTAATATAGGCAGTGTGGCTTTATTATGCGAACTTAAGTGGGTTTTTGGGCAAAATAAAAAATTTGGCTTCTTAATACACCCCTCAAAAGAACATTTTTTTTTTCTCAATTGCAATATTATTATCAATCAAACCTCTATACCAAATTATATATCATCGCGCTTCTAGTAAACCGAAGTCATGGGTAACTACTAGTAAGAAAATAAAAAAAATGTTATGCTTTTATTAATCGACAAGCCGGTAATATTTATTTTGAAACCAATCATGAAAAAAAACCCGGGTCGCATTTGGAAATTTTAGGTAATTTTCATGTCCTCATCATTGCTTAAATGAATTGAAACACAAAATAAAGTTGTCAATTGTGATCGACAAATAGCTGGTAAATATATTATTTGGGTTAAATGATAGTTTTTTTCTAATTTAATTATTTAATTCAGCTTAATAGTAATTTACTCATTTATTGTGTGTTATAAATTAGTAATTAGATCTCAAAAAAAAAACCGGGTCGCAGTGCCAAAACCCTGTCGACAATATAGTGTATTTGCTTATACAGGCAGTGTGGCTTTATTATGCGAACTTTAGTTGGTTTCTGGGCAAAATAAAAATTTTGACTCCTTAATACACCCCTTAAAATAACATTTATTTTCTTAATTGCAATATTATTATCAATCGAACCTCTATACCAAGTTATATACAACTTTCAGTAAATAATTCACTATCTGAAAAGTAGTGTTTTCATAAAATTTGTAAGTCCGGTCCTGTCGGGTCGATTTTATTAAAATTTTAGGGACACTTTTTAATTACTACTGGAGGGTTAAATGTCAATTTTGAAACGATTCGGAGAATTTTTTAGGTATTTTGGGGCCCAAAAACGTTTTTCAACCCCTAAAAACTACCCTTAAAATGGCTCGATTACGCCCATTTTAAATAGGCTTCTTGCGGTAATGGATTTCAACAGGTGGGCCAAATTTCGTTAAAATCAATTAACTCTTTCGAAAGTTATTGCCCGCACACATTATATATATATACGCTTATATATATATATATATATATATATATATTTTTAAAAATGGTGCCAAAGTGTTTAGGAGGTTATGAAACGTCGAGAAATTTTGGTCCGACCCCTAGGTCCCGCCATCCGACCGATGCCAATAGTGTATGTTGCCATATGGCAAATACACTAATAACTAGAAAAGAAACAAATAATTTCAAATTGCGTTTGAATTTTATTGAAGCATTTTTGACACAAAATAAAATGAAAACCTTAAAATCTATAGCATCGATAATTTCACGGAATAATTATTAGATGCTTCATTAAGAGAGGCAGACAGGAGTTAACAATTATTCCTTCTTCCTTCCTTCGTCACCATCGGAATCTTTAACGAGATGCGAACGGACGCGAACATCTACAAGAAGGGATTACAACAACTGCCTTCAGGCTCTCTTTGAGATATTGCTGGGTAGTTTGAGGAGAAAGGGATTGTCGTCACCTATCTTTCAACCCTCCTCTAGTAGATTTATTGTAGGAATTTTTAGACGGTACTGTTTTATTTATAGAAGAGTGAATTTCGACCTCGTGATAGTAATTTCACTAAGACTTCACTGACTGCCCATAAAATCGCTCTTGTCCAGCATCTATATTCTGCAACCTATCATAAAATTGCTACCTAATTTAATGAAATCATTGTAAATTATTTTGTTAGCAGATCGTGGTCAGTAATGATTGTGAAAGAACATATAATTCCATCGACGTCTGTAATCGACAATACCACTCGAAAAATGTGTTACGATAATAATCACAATTTTGTATTTCATAATATTTATCCTGCAATTTAGTCCAGGATCGTGTAAATAATTTAGAAAATACGCGGTGTCTAAGGAAAACTGGGAAGCGAAATAAGAAAACGAATTATTTGTAGATATCACAAGCCCAGGTTTAAGGATAAATCAATCGTTTTTTTAAGTTTTGTTTGAGGTTTCACTAAATCTGAAATTTATCAACGTAGAGCTAGATAGATATTATAAATTATAGACACTCGACAAATGAGATCATATAAGGCTCTTAAAAAGGGTTATTCATCAAACAGTGTTACTGTCTGAAAAGTCTACCTAACGTAGCATGCAGGTTTAGAACAACAAATCTTTGATAAATTGTATTTTATTAATGCAATAAAAAACTGAATGCTTCGACTCCGTTTGTGAAATTTGCTTGCAGACTTTTCTTTAATTTTGCTTAATTGAGGGAGTGTTTGTTTTTAATATTCCCCGTGTAGTTAACTGTTGGTTTTTAATTAGCCGATGTTGCAACTGTTTCCAGTTTTATATCACACGTCCTTGCTCAGATACGTATGACATCTGCTGTCATGCTTCTATAATTTACAATATTTACGTCCTTGATAGGCCATAAAAAACTTTTGCTAAGTTTTAACATTATTTTAACTAAATCATCACGGACTTTATGAACATCGAATTATTATGACGTGCTAAAAATTACTTTGATATATCGCTTAAGGTGGCGGTTCGCGCCGCGACAGAGACAGGAGACCGAGACCGGAGACAGAGACTGGAGACCGAGACAAATGTCTTCGTCTCCGGTGGTTTGTTGTGTACCGAGACCAAAGACCTCTGTTCATTCAGTTTTGTTGAGTCGTTATTAAGTCAATCGTGTCGTGTTCTGGAAAATTATTAATCCACAGCGTAATGGAAAGCCATTCAGTTATGAAGTTACTATTGGAAGAAGAAGAAGACCATGATTTGCTATTATATTATTATTATAAAACAAAACGAAGAATGCCTATTTCTTATCCTTCAAATTTTCATCTCTGTATGCGTCAAATTGAGAATTAAATAGCGCAGGATGTTGTCTAATCATTTCAATCAATTTATCGGTGTCTTCATCAGAAAACGATGTCATTTTTCACAATTTTGCACGTGTGTCTCGAGCGAGACGCGAGACAGTACTAGTCCGGGGTAGAGACCGTCTCGCGGTCTTCTGTCTCGCTGTCTTCTGTCTCGCGTCGCGGTCTCCTGTCTCGGTCTCGCTCGCGAACTGACACACATAGAAAACCTAAGGTTAAGTAACGGTCTCGGTCTCCAGTCTCTGTCTCCGGTCTCGGTCTCCTGTCTCTATCGTGGCGCGAACCGCCACCCTTACACTTTGGAATCCATTTTTGTTTTCAGCGCAATAAAATTGAATTGAAAGTTTTTTTTTTGTATGTTTCAGGTTTTCCTTGCAATAACAATTCTGGCGACAGTAATGGTGTTATTGCGAATCGATTGTAAATACGACCCTGACTGACCAGGGTCGTCCGCGATAAATCGCGGCGGAACAGGAACAATAGGTATCAGTGTCATAGGAGGACCCACGGGTGGGGCGACAGCAACCACCGGAGTCACAGCAGAAAGAACCAGTCGCGTTGCCTGGGTGGTTTGACTGATCAACTGGACATCAACTACAATATTGGCAAGTGTATTGTGTTTAAATTCTTACTAAACTGAAGGCAAATAGTTATTAAACTGTAAATAATGTGATAATTGTTTTATTACCGTGTGAGATAAATTATTTGTGTTTTAATTGTTACAAAAAATCAAACTTCATAGTTTATATTTATATTGAAATATTATTATACTTCTTAGTGACAAGAAAAGCTTCTAAACGACTCAAATAGTGAAATAATCATAGTTTTGTTAATATATTAATAAAATACATTGATATATGAGTTTTTGATCAATATTTTCACACTATATAAATATGCATCTACGTTTATTTATATCATAATATATATCGTATAATAAATAAAAGGATATTTTCTAATTATATTAAAATACATCACAAAGCATATTTATTTATTACTATATAGTAATGTATTCCGTGACTTGTCTTCCAGTAGACAAATAATGAAGTTATTAATGAAAAGAAAGAAATAATTTCAATATTTAAATACGCCGTGTCATGAGAAATTTTACACACTGCTTGAAATTTTACTTTTTTTTGTCATGATAAACTTTAAAGTTTGATTTTTACCTCTGCAATTACAAAAACTTTAATTAGATAAAATAATTGCAACATTTTAAAAATGAACAATGGGAAAGGGGACATTTTAAACAATTAAAAAAAGTGAATATATTTTAATACAATTAAATTATAAATTGTGTATTTAGAATGTACATTACATCGTAGTCAAAAAAACATGAGGATTAAAAAAACGACAACCTTTTTTAATTAATTTTTATTCGTAATGCGCGTTTAACTTAAAAAGTGAATTTGTTCATATATTTCTGACCTTAAAGACTTATTAGAATTTCAAACAGTATGTGACAATTTAAAAATATGAAACTTTTGTAAATATGAAATCTAGTTATCTAAATATTGCGTAATATTAACAAAAAATAAGCTTTTTATTTTGACAGATTACACTTTCACTAAATTTAAAAACGACATTTCTCATTTTACTAGCGAATTTAGTCCAAAGGTTCTTTACAAGTATTTAAGTGTATTTCAAGTATTGTCTGCTGCATAAACACATGGCACTTTAAAAATCCGTCCCAGGATTTGATTTACATATTTCAACAGTAGTAGTAGACCACAAACAGATCTATAATAATTGATTTCATAGTTTTGCTAACTTACTAAAAACATTTTTGATGAAGCGATATTTCTGTTGTTCTAGGAAAAATAATTTTGGTGCACTTGAAAAAGTTGTCATTTATGACATAAGATCTTGATTCCCCCACTTGCGTTTACTCTGGGCAACATTTGGACCAGAACCACAGAATGTGTGCGATTAATAAAAAAATCGAATACCGGTCAAGTAGTAAAGATCATGACCATCAAATCGAGTAGAAAAAATGTGTGAGCCTTACGCACATAAGCTCACGAGGAAGTGAAACTTCTTTAGAGTTATGAACCGGTTCCATTGATGCGTTATGCTTGTTGCGTTACCAAGGTTTTCCTTATATTTCCCCGCCGCTGAATCGTTTCACCTTCAATATTACAGAAAATTTCAAACAGATACGTCGGTAAAGAAATTTAACTTCAAAAATACTCGAAAAATTTCTAATCGAACTAACGAACAGTGTTTATTATTCATCTTTAAAGTTCAATTCCAGATATATGTTATAATAGAAAACAGTATCACGGGTAATTGGAATAATGAAAATAAATCAATTTAAACACTCATTGATTGCAACGTTTCGTCTTTTCTTTAATTAAGACTTTTTCAAGCTCTCAATATGCTTAAATGATAGTAAAATTATGATATAATATGCAATTTGGCATTACAAAAAACAATTAGACATTATATCGCATCCAAAATTATTAATATAATTCAATAATATATCACAGGTAATTGGATAAATAATATAAAACAATTGTGTTATTGTTACTCTTGCAACGTTTCGACTACTTTATTTATTGTTTTATATTATTTATCCAATTACCTGTGATATATTATTGAACAAAAAACAATTATAAAAATTGAAAATTGTAGAAAATATGTTCTTTTTTTATATCATATTATATCATAGTTTTACTATCATTTAAGCATATTAAGAGCTTAAAAACGTCTTAATTAAAAAAAAGACGAAACGTTGCAATCAATGAGTGTTTAAATTGATTTATTTTCATTATTCCAATTACCCGTGATACTGTTTTCTATTTCTACAATGTTTATTATTTGATGGTTTGACTGAACCAGTGAAATTCACAATTTATACACTCGTAAAAACATGTAATTAATATCTTATATATTTATCATCTCTCAAATAATAAAACCAACTATATCACATTGTCTCTGTGATATTAACAAAGAGTTTGTTAATAAAATAGAAAGAAAATAAACAAAAATACAAGCTGACTAAAATAAAAAGAAAGTATGTCACGTTGTAAATGCAGTTAGAATCCGTTTTACAGTTTATAATCGAATTGAATTCTGCTAAAGCGCAAAATACTAAAAGTCGTCTTGTATTTAAATTAAATTACGCCATTAATGCTTTGTTTTTTTTTATTCGATTATATTTTAACTATTTTACACTCGTAATTCAATATTATAATTAATAACCGTTAATCAATCATCACATTTTAAAATAATAGTTTATTTCGCATTGTTAATGTAGTGTAGTTCAGTATATGACTTAGTATCTCAGTCAAATCAACTGCCATTAGCCTATTTTTACACTATATCGATAATACAAATAAATCCAATTTCAAATACATGGCGGAGTGACGGGTACAAAACCCGTCATTCCGCCACCACCCAATTAACGAAGAACGGTGAAAAACTTTTTTATATCTGTTCTATGTTTCTGACAATGTTAGTTGAATGATGTTCCTGCATATTTTCTGTTCTAAAACTAAAAGTTTCTGGCTGTTGCTCCATCGGTAAATACGGGCCTTTAAATAATGATAATATTGTATGCCGGCTTTTCCACTATCATGCTGGCCGTTTATACATTATAGTTTTCGGTTCTCTCTTGCTACAATAAAATTATATCATCTCCACATTATTGCATTGATATATTCAAATTAATTAACAATAATACTTATTTTAACAAATAAAATTACTTGCAATACTGTTCAATTGATTTTTATTTATATAAAAGACGTTTCAACTAACAGTTTTGGTCCTTTTAAATTTTCAAATATAAAATTAAATTACAATTGTTTAAATAAAATTGGTTGAAACGTCTTTTATATAAATAAAAATCAATTGAACAGTATTGCAAGTAATTTAATTTGTTAATATATCTATTACTGTTGGTAGAGTCAATATTATTAATAATACTTATTATTTGAAAATGCCATTTAGTTTTTTTATTGAAGAATAAGCTTTATAACAGTTATTTTAAACGAAGATGAAAATTGAAAGATTATAAAAAAACGGGAAAAAAACGAAAGAAAGAATATAGCTACAATGTATATCCTAGTTTAGTAAGGGGTCGTATTGTCCATTTTTATGTTAAGTATGTACCTTCTCTGTGATTATTATCGAAGACGAACTGATATTGAAATGAGAGTACCATTTACACTATGTAAAATAGAATTTAGGTCATGTCTAGTTCTATCACGCTTCAAGTTTTCACGAAGCGTGATTGGATCGAAGTTTAAGCATTACGTATAGTTCATTGTTATCATTCAAGAATATTTGACCGGACCTTGAAAGCACCGAGACAAATGTAATCGTACCCTATAATGTTGAATCAGGCTTAAATTTTCCGTAATAATTAATCATTAATAGCCGTCGAACTTTGTGTTTATATTTTGCTTTTTATTATATACAATGTTTGTCGTAAAAATATTGCTTACACAAATCCGTTTTATGTACTAAATAATGTCAAATTTGATAAATTGTAAATTTTTCCGGTGACATAACGTAATTTGATGAGACCAATGTTAAAAATCAGAATGCTAAATATAGTTAGGTAAATAATACGATACTGCGTAAGGAAATTATAAAAGATTGTATATTTCATTAAAAAGAAATTTAGTATTTAATGTGAATATTTTCTGCAATTACAAATTATTTGTCAATATGTTCTTTTCGTTTACTAGTCAATCAATTTTTGCATATATTTGTTTTTGTAATACGTGCATTGGAGTATTTTCGAGAACGAAAATTAGTATTTGCGTACCAATGGCGCATATGTTTTCGACCCTTGAAAAAAAATGTTTGGTCTAAAGTAAACGAAAGTGGTCCAGCCCTACAATATTCATTCACGATAGTTTTGTAAGTAAACATTGTTCTGTCAATGGACTTAGAAAAAATTCGCTCGTGTGGCAAACTCCGTAACTCGTCGAAACGCCGGCTTTCTCACCTAGTTATACAAGTTTATTTTACTGGTGTTAGTTCATACTGTTATCAAGCCGAAAAAAAATGTGTTTAAATACTTTGGTACTATTATAAACGCGATATATTTGAACGAAAGTTTTTTACGAATTCAAAATTTATAATCAGAATTGAAATATGAAACAAAATGTGGAAACATATTTTCGAAAACTTAAATTAAAAGGAAAATTTATATTTTATATAAAAGACAGTCTTGTATATTAATCAGTATACATATGTCTATGATTTCTATGAATTCACGTTGTATAAAAAAGGGTGCAGCATAGACATAATACGATATGTCATTTATGTTCCGTATAGCTGCGCCTTTTTTTATTGAACATAGAATAAGAATTGAGAGCGATTTCATAGCCCGCGTGTCAGTGGTCGGGTTTTACAGAGACGCGCATGGCCAGCGTACCGGCCGAGTAACGCCCAACCAGCCTCCGTTTGGACCAGTACAGCTTAAAAAGCATTCAGATCAAGTGAGTAAACTTTTTCTCTATTTAAAATATGTTTCTCGTACGTTTTTTACGATTTTCATGATGTATTATGTACATATTATCAATTTGATCTACTCCGTGTAAATATCCTTTGTATTTATGTATATATGTGAACTATAATTACTAACTAAAGCTCGAAAATTTCGTGATATTATTAAATAGTTAAAAATAAATATATAATTTAACTTTATTTAAATCATTAGACTTCTAAATGTGTTGTAAAAAAACTATAAATATTTCTCCATGAATTTTACTGTACCTGCAATAAAAAAAATAGCATGTGTATGTTTTAATTAAAATTTGTTAAAATGTAAACAACTTTTCAATATTCAGAATATACACAAAACATTTTTTTTATTTTGGTGAATATATTACACGTGACAAACGCGTAAAAACAAATAAAAGTAATTTTATAGAAATATTCATCTACACAAAGGGAAACCAAAGGTAGCCTTTGGGAACTTTCGAGTCGATACGACATAATATTTCAGTTCTAGCCTCCGTCACGTGTCGTTGTTTCATGTCGCAGTCGCAAAATTTAAAATCGACTATTTTCTGTTATTACATAAGTTAGAACTAAAATATGTATTTCTATCAATGAATTTTAAGTAACATCGAAGTTAAAAATCAACTGAAATAAGTTTTGTATACTTATGTTGTTTTTGAAAAATATTTGTAATGAGCTTTAAGATCTAAAAAAGTCTAAAAAAATGAACATTTACTGATTAGAGTGTAAATCTGTTTTGAACTACGAATTTTTATCTAGAGGGCTGACTTTCATCATACGTATCAAATTTTTTTTATTGAGTTTTCTTCGTTCATTAATAAAATTGATGCGTACCTACGCTTCGAACCACAGTGAAAGCTTATACCTTAATCTGTTTAAACTTGAAACGTTTCTGTTTGGAATTAAATTTTATACATAGCGAGGTATATCATTATATCTGCGAATACCGTAGAATTGGAAATATCAAATATAATTTCCATATTTGTAACAGTAGTACAGTCTGAAAGGAAAGATAAAATACACACATTATATATTATGTGATATGAAATTTATGTTTTGTTTTAAAATATAATTCATGTATTCTTGTAAAAAAACTCAATAAACATTCTACTATTAGCGCTTCGTGTTTACTTTTACCTAAAATTGATGAATCAGTTAACACTTTGACGGACAAACCGGCTAAAACCGGCATAAACAAAGGTTCAAAAATTTGACACGACGGCTGAAGCCGTCGTATACTACGGACCGCGTAGCAGCCAGACGGGTCTAGCAGTCTCTTTGCAAGTGTAGAATACATACCCTGCATGCTAATTAATCTTATTAATTAACTCAATAATTAGATATAAATGTTATTTTTGTGATTAAAAACATATTATTGGTTCAAACAATTAAAAAAACTATAGTGTCAAAATTGGAACAAAACTAAATTTTTAAGTGTCCGTCAAAGTGTTAACACTAATAACAAAACTGTAAAAGAAAGTTGAACGTCTGTTTGTTTTGATGTCAACTAAATTTGGTATACCTATACAGGGATTCCAACTCAAAGCATAGGCTACTTTGTTTCTAAATTTCGTCAGCATTTCAATATAGATACTGTAAGTAATAGACATAACAGAGGTCATGTATGTCTTGTCAATTTTCTAAAATATATATAAATAGATATTTATGGGTGTTATAGTATTGCGGGTTTGGTAGTTACAAAATCACTTTCAATTACTTTTATGCCAGACCTCGTGTAACTGCTTTTAATACAGTTTGAAACTAATATGCCAACTACTATAAATGCAAACATGGTACCTACAGCAATTACAATAACACAAATGAAATTAATAGAGTGAATGGTAAAATTCATAGAATTTACTCCCTTTTAAACATTTTAAAATTATAACTAGTTGTAGATGTATTTTTGAAGTCCATATTGACTTTTATTCTATTTTACCAATTTTAGAAAATCAGTAACTCGATACCGATGGTACACTTTTATTTTATTTATTGCCTTAACTATTCCATTTTTAAAAAGTTTCTGAAATTTTTAAAACAATAAAGCTAAAAGAAAATTAATTTTAAACAAAGAATGTTGATTATGGGTAACGCTAATAAAAATTAAAGCTTTTTCCTTTTATTAGAAAGTTTTCTTCAAACTCTTAAAACTTTGGCAAGTTAATTTCACGGCTGTTGGGAATTTTAATGAAGATCTCGTTTCTTCCGAAGTTCTGAATATTTATTATGGCATTAATTCAAAAAGATTATCGAAATAAATATATATACGCAACAAAAATTCAAGCAACGGACGTATTGAAAAGAACAGATCATAAGATTTGATTATAGTTTACCGTTACAACTGATTCGATTTTTGTCGCAAGATAACGTAGCTGCAAATGCCAATTACGAATTATTAAATTAAAAATGGAGAACCATATATGACTTCTGTATTACAAAATAATTTTTCAGAATAGTGTGTAGGTAATATAAAAATGTTAGTGGATTTTGCCAGAAATACTTTAACTGCAAAATATTGCATAAAATATGCACTAAATTGCGGATATTTCTAAAACCACTAATCCGATTGGTACCAAAAATCCATAAGCTTGAAACAAAGATTGAAATCAGTACATTTTGCAGAACGAAGCTATATTTCGCAACAGATACCGTCATATCGTCATCAGAATGTGACATGTTTTTGACTACCTTACGAAACATGTCAGTAAAAAACTAAGGACGTCGTTTTTATTTTCATAATTGAAATGTAGAATAGAACTGCTACGAACATGTATTACAGAAAAGAATTTTTATTTTATTTAAACTTTTGAACAGTTGTTTTCCAGTTCAGAGATACTCCATATCATGGTTCGTTGCAGTGAGACATATATCCGAAGCTAATAAGATATCGCCTGCTCTGTAGGATTTAAACTTTATCTGTCTTTAGTTGTGAACCTTTTTAATGAAATCATTCGCGCACATGGCCCTACAATGACGATACAAAAAGTTTATGTAATTACATTTCTACACGTTCATTCAATTATGTAATTTAATTACACAAATCGATTTCAGTCTATTTATAAGAAAGGAGAACAAATAAACCTAATAAACAGCAGTTACATATCACGACATATTTAAAATAAATAGAATATGCTGGGTTACAAAAAGCATTGTCAAAAAAATTAAATTTGACAATGGCCTTAGTGTTGGGTAACTCAGATCTGAACCGGTTCAAAGAGCCGACTCCGACAGAAGATCCGTGAGAGCCGACTCACTTTTTTTTGAGCCGACGGATTAACGGATCCGCATAACTCAGTGAAACACTTAACATACAGAAGCACATTTTACACTTACGTATCAGTTCTTGCTTTGATGCATCTGTCAGCTCAAATGACTCATGCATCACATGTTTGGCTATGCATTCTTGATTCTATACAGGTCGTGATATGATTGACTGAACTAGGTATCTCAGTGGCAGACTGCAGTAACACATTCAGAACTCGGCTCTTTTTGAACCGGTTCAGTGAGCCGGCTCACATACGGGATCTAGATGCAAAGATGCAGATCACTAAAAAGACCCGTTTTTCCCATCTCTAAATGACCTTAGATTGTGATATGTAGAACATTAAATTGTACTCACAAAACAAATGACTGGTCTACAAAGAATATTTCTACATTTTTTTTAAATTATTATTTTTAAGATTGCAACAGCTCGTTATGTGAGCTTTTTGTTTAAATTTGTGTAGCGATTGGTTTATCGTGGGTCTAATTTTCTAACATCTTCTTTATATAGGTAGAAAAAAACGTATGTTTATAGAGTGACCCCATTACTGTATAAATAGACCTTAATTAATTATTGTTTATCGTCTCCATTGATCTATTAATCCTACCTTCTAATTAAACAAACGAACTCTATACAACTACGCAAACAAGGTATCATTACAGAGTTCAATTCACTTCCGTTTTATGTCATATCCTGTGCACATGAATGTTTGAAGGAGTCGTATATCGGATAAGAAGTATTCACTTAAAAAATAGACGCGAAAAAACAAGACGAAGAATAAATTTTATTAATATTACATAAATACATAAATTTATTAACGCTACTTAAGGTAGTCCTGAGGCAGTAGCAAGATCAAAAACAGAAAAGAACGTGTTTCATTACATAAAAAAAAAAACAGTATGGCTTACATGCATTATATGTCATTACATTGGGTTATAAACATAATGATTATTCGGTATTTTTAAACAATTCCGGGCTATTAATTATAATGTATTACTGAACCGTAGAAAATAAGGACACAAGGATACAATTAAAGAAAGTACAAATGAATATTAATTTCAAATAAGTTTTTTTTGACGTTGCACAAAAATAGAAAAAAAAAAGAATAAAAATCAAAAACATTTATCCTATCACTTTTAGAGATTTGATTTTATTATAAATATAATTTAAATATAAATGCATATTTTATGGAAGAGAAGAGATTCAATCAACGTGGGTACATAAAATGCCGTGCGACGAGAAAATATTGAACATAAAATTTGAATAGGAATGGTCAAATATATTTTCAACTACCTTCGATGTTACATCCACACAACTGATTTATACATAGTATACTAGCGGTAACCCGCGGCTTCGCCCGCAATTGACACGAAACAATTGTATTTGACAACGACCTTAGATCGTTACAGTTTTTATACATGCAAGAGCAGTCTAATGTCGTATTCAAACTCCCTGTCATGTACAATATTAGATTGTATTCACACAAAAACACAGAAAAACGTCGTTTTTAAAGTTAATTTTTGATTAAAATCTGTAGAAAAATGTCGTTTCAAAGTAAAAATTATGCAGAAAACTATGTTAAATACACGTATACACAGTTTAAAAAAATATCATTTAAATCGATCGATTATTTTCCAAACAGAATCTAATTAAAATTCTATAATGCTTTTATTATAAAGAAATATGTGTGTTCTCAATCTAAGGTCATTTCCAAATCAAACCTTTCTGCAACCTAGCATAATTCTTTCAACTTTATTTAAATGAAGACTGCCATGAAAGCGGGAAATATAAAAATGCTAAAATTTAAATGGAAACTATCGTGGGCTTCATAACGCCTTTTCCATTACAAGCACCTAGTTCCTGAATTCTCATCGAAATTGGAGAAAAAAATTGAAAATAAGCCAAGGCGATCCATCCAGAATTGCGACCTGAACAGTGTACAGCTCGGACGTATACATATCTACGTACAGACTAACTGACAACTGCTGTTCGTTATTTTATGTTACAATTTTAAAAGTTATTACGAACTCGAATGAATCTAAAAACGATTCCATTTTATACAACAGATTCTTCCTTTTCAAAAAGTTACGATTCGAATAAATTCCTTGCGAAGTTAACCTAGATATAACTATTTGCATGAGCGAAACTCAGCTCTGATGCGCAAAACTTTAATCGAGCACATATTCTGTTGTCAGTGTGTGCAATACAAATTGGTACTAGAACCTGTTACCTATGACTGTTGGTGGCCTTAAAAACTATCCTTCTTCCTGATTTAGTCCCGAAATCGAACATCTAACGGTTTAACTGGTCTGTTATCACACACCCACACACTACCGCAATCATTTACAATACGTCTGATTTGTCTGACGGTCGAATTGTCATAAAAAAGGTCGTACTATTTACACTTAAAAAAGGAATAAATATTTTTAGTATCATATTTTCTATAAAAAACACCAAAATAATTTTCTCAGGTTGACACCATTAATACTATATTAAAAAAGGTTGACGATACTGGTCCGCTCAACATATTGATACGAAATTAGTTAGACAAGCGGATAAAAATAGAATTAACAGTATTTATATAAGAAGTAAAATCTTGTAAAGCATACTGCACTATCTTACAAAATATCCTTATAGCTTTATAATGGTGCCGGGAGTGTCAATATATCAAAGACGCCATTCTGAATACTAAAATGTGTATAAACTTAACATGAAAAAGCACTTAAGTTGAAAAATGAGTCCAACAAATCGGCTCTGACAAAATATCATTACGTGATCCGCATAATATTTACTAGGAGTATAGACGATATCCGCCATTAGAGATCCTAGATAAAATTCATTAAACTATAGAGAAGTATAAAAATTAGAAAAGACCAGGCCGTAATTTCGTGACTGTTACGAGATAATAAAAACGAATGTATGGCTATTCGGGCTTTATTGGTGTCTGATCTTTGTGGTCAGCTGCCGGTTTTTTTCTCAATAGTCGGTAAATTTTAAGGGGGTATTCTCATCTGAACGCATAAATTTTACCTCTTTTTAGGGAATTTTTTTAGACGACAATAATTTGAATTTTTTTATGTTTTTGTTTGTATCTTTAACTGTATAAAAAAAATTTTTTTTCTCTTATTTTACATTTTTTATATATATATATTTTTTTAATTAAATTAGACACTAAAAAAAGCAGGTCACTGGTCATGGCAATAGCGGCTGTTCATGTTGTCTGAAATAAAAAAATCGAATGGATCATTGCTCAGTAGAGATGTCGCTATCGTCCCTACCAAAATTAATCAATTTCATTAAAAAAAAAAAATGGCGGACTGTAGAAAAAAAGTTTGTGTTTTTTGTGAATTTTTTTGTTAAAAATCGTTTAAAAAAATAAGAAAATATTTTCGAAAATAAGCAATTTTGGTACGGACGATAACCATTAATGAGTAGAAGAACATATATAAATTTCAAAGCAATTGGTTGAATACTTTTTTTTTAGGACCATGACAGTTTTAGAAAATAATGTTTCCAGATAAACGCGTTTAAAGTTTCAAGAGCCAACAAGTCGCTTATACGGCTTGTCGGCGACTATGAGTTTTAATTTATTTAAAACTAGGAATTTCGGTCTATTTTTCACAGCATATTTTCGATAGATTTTACTATCGAAATATGAAAAAAAAATCGATTTTTCGAAGTGGTCACATGAGAATACCCCCTTAATATTAAGTACTATACAATTCATACATAAATAAATATAAACCAAAAATTGCAAAAATTCGAAACAAGTTTCCAATACCGAAAGTAGAAAAGCATATTTGGTATCATCTTATTAGTACTTTAAAATTTCAATTCATTTTTGACCTGACTATTTTTCATATTGGAAACTTGTTTGCCTGCTTGTCGGATTTTTTTTAATTTTTAGCCCTTGATCCACAAAAAAGAGGTGTTAGATATTTGATCTTTAACAGATGAACCAATTTTGATGCGTTTTTCTTTATACGAGAGAGCATTTTTACGGGATATAGGTTACACCTTCAATAATAGTAGTTTATGTATCTTGTTTGTAAATGAAGATATTGTGACGAGGGTAGCATAATGTTATCACGAGCGATTTAGCGAGTGTTGTCATTCGAGTCCTAATATCTTTACAAACAAACTGCTGGTCTCTTTTGCTCATATGAACTAAAATGGCTACTGACAAATATATAACTATTGGATTGTAAAAATCGCATAAATTTTGTTTTACTTTATGCACTAGTGTGAAAACGGTTACTTTACTATTGCTATACAGGCATGAAATGGAGCTCTTTTATTGGGGGTTGCACAAAAAGAATATTAATAACCTCACACTATTTGCGCTAAGTAGCAAGATACGACTTCGCGACACCACTCGTAAAAGAGATTCTTTTATGATAAATTTTTTTAAAATTTATTTTTCATAACTGTTTAAAATATAATACTGATTGTCATATTACGTTTCAGCGACAGAAAATACATTAATATCGATCGCTGCCTCTCAGAGAAAGTGTATTGGTTTAAAATCTTATTGGATGCGATAAAAAACTCACATCTTTCTCAAGGAAAATTGGTCGTTCTATCTTCGAATAAAGTGGTCTATAAATCAATGTTAGCCGAATGTTTCTATAAAAGTTCGTTTTTATACATGTGTAATGTGTATAGACAGTTCGTTATTATTTTAACCGGATTTTATTAGCAGAAATAGTGACCATGTCGAATTATATGTTTTAAAATTTTGTACTCTATTTTTTTATATAATTTTTATGCAATTTAACTAAGTATTTAACTAAGTATGCAAAAAAACCTACCAATTTCAAGCTAAATTTAAGAATTTTATTTGTACATGAAAAGTAAACAGTGATTCTTAGATAAATATATGATCTATACAAAAACACCTAAAAACTACCAGTTCTGAATGCAAACTAGAGTTGGGTAACTCAGATCTGAACCGGTTCAAAGAACCGACTCCGACAGAAGATCCGTGAGAGCCGACT
The DNA here is from genome assembly GCA_034508555.1 of Venustoraphidia nigricollis. Classification (NCBI taxonomy): domain Eukaryota; kingdom Metazoa; phylum Arthropoda; class Insecta; order Raphidioptera; family Raphidiidae; genus Venustoraphidia; species Venustoraphidia nigricollis. Next base: position 3,109,773 of record JAVRKA010000047.1, read on the forward strand.
CACTTTTTTTTGAGCCAACGGATCCGCATAACTCAGTGAAACGCTTAACACACAGAAGCACATTTTACACTTACGTATCAGTTCTTGCTTTGATGCTTCTGTCAGCTCAAATGACTCATGCATCACATGTTTGGCTATGCATTCTTGATTCTATACAGGTCGTGATATGATTGACTGAACTAGGTAACTCAGTGGCAGACTGCAGTAACATATTCAGAACTCGGCTCTTTTTGAACCGGTTCAGTGAGCCGGCTCACATACGGGATCCAGATGCAAAGACCTGTTTTTCCCATCTCTACATCAAAGTCATTACGATGCAAAGTGCACCTGTATAAAATATACAAGAAGAACTCACTAACAGATAGCTGTAAAAAAATAAGTGAAGAAGCGTTTCTCTGTCCAATAAAGTGTCCTAGATGCCGCTTACTTAAATGTTTACCGGTGAGTGAGTTAGAGAAAAGTTTCACTTCTAGCGTGTGATTTTAAGCATAAATATACTGTTTTTTAAAAAGATACACAGTCAAGCGAATGAATTATTAGAAAACGCGGTGCACAGCGCTTTTGAACATATTATTATATACCTATGTAAAGTCTATTTGTATAAGAAGAGAGTTTTTTTGCAATGCAAATAACTTTAGAATACATGCATATTTTACGTCTAACATCCGTCGTAAATTCACTTCTGCTGTCAAAAAATGCCCGATAAACATGAAAAAACATTATGTTTTATTAATGTTTACAGTAATAAATTTCTTTCGTCACCAACAAACACCATACGGAAATATTTTTAAGAGGAGTTGAAAACTTTATAGTGCTTTCAGTGATAAAATGTTTACAGAAAGAAAAGTTCATATTCAGTTACTTGTGTACATAAATGTTTACATTCAAAAGTCCTAATTCAGGGATAACCTTTAAAATTCATCAATTTAGGATTAATAAAGTTTTGAATGAAAATGGCTAGGTTATCTGAGAGTTGGTAAAAGTATTAACTAGATTTGTAGTTTATTATTAATCAAAATAATAATTGCTCTAAAACAAGCAGTAACTATGCCACATTTCAAGTCTCTAGCCCGTACCGTTTGGCTCTCTGAGCTTGTAACAGACATACGGACGAACGGACATCAAAGTAAGACTATTGGTATTCTATTTTACCAATTTTGAAACGGAACAGTAAAAACATTGAATTCTCTTTGCTTTCAAGATATATTGTGTAAACGTTAAGATTCGAAAACGATACCAGCTACATATATGATATAAGCTTAAAAAATGTAGACAACAAACCAAGAAATCTTAAATATTCATACGTTTCAGATACGTGAAGGCCTGTTGGAACTGTCGCCACAAGTGCCACTTCCACGCCAGTTTTCCGTGACATTTCACTAAAGCCAGTAAATTTACGCATTAAGGCTGAATTTAAGTCATAAATAGGGCTTCGGCTGATAGCTGATTGTAGACTTATTCGTCAACATTTTGCAAAAATTCTTTCTCTATAAGGAAGATAAAGGACAAATCTAAGCACCGTTAAAAACGAGTAAAGTCGGCAATTTTTTATCTTTTTTCAGCTTGGTGAATAAGTGAGATAAAATATTTTTTTTATATGTCAAAAATAGAGCAGCTCATGGAAAATAATATATTAAAGATAATTATGATCAGTGCTAATTACCTGCGATGATGAGAGTAAAGTCTTGTCACGTATCCTTGATCTGCACAGCCTGGTGTGGGACATGTGTTACTTTCTGAAACAAAAAATAACATTTCAGTAGAAATTATCACATAAAAATTTTATTAAGACTGTCGGAACGTTCTGAATTTAAGCCAAAAATAGAGCATCGGCTGATAGCTGATTGTAGACTTATTCGTCAACATTTTGCAAAAATTCTATCTCTAGAAGAAAGATAAAGAACAAATCTAGGTCTCTAATGGACTACTTTTGTAATTTATGTACGATTTACTAGAAAAAAGTTGGCATTAATTGTGCCAAAAAACACACGTTTTCAATATCACACTACGACCTTTTTTCAATCTTCCAGATATTTCCAAAAATTAGAGTAAACTGACAGCATTTTTTAGCTTCGTAGTGTGGCTAAAATTCAGAGCGTTCCGACAGCCTTAAAAAAAACATTTCTGATTTGGTCAGCCCTAAAGTCTGATGATTTCGATAACTTATTTATAACGCAAAATAAATAGGGTTTTCTATATCAGAGTAGAAAATTATTGAAAGTGACGGATTTTACAGTGAATGACAGGCACGAACGACTATTTAAAAGCGCAGGATTTATATATTATTCTGTTTTGAGCGTCTCTTTGCATTGATAATTCGTCAGGTGAATGATTGACTCGTTCACACTTCAAGTGTCTATTTATTTTACCATTTATTCAAAGTTTTCATATTTTATTCAAGGTTTTCATTTTTTATTCTACGTTTTTACTCAAACTTTATTTATTTATTTTATTTTTAAATAATATTCATTATCACCAAATTCATAATTATGATATGAAAACTAATTGAACAGTTTTTTTAAAATATACTTTCCATTTTCCCTGCTACAGTGAATGACCTTTAATAATGCCAATAACAATCAAGCTTGAAATTATTTACGACATTTTTGCTATGTAATTACGTCGAATGATTGCAAAAAGAAACTTCACCAACAAGGTGAATCATTAATTACACTCGAGGGATGCTAGAAAGTTTACTTTAAAAAATACAACATTATTATTAACGCATAGTGATTGACGCGAAAATGTTCGAAGAACATAATACTTATTTTCTATTTCCAAATTCCAATTATAAATAAACCCTGAGAACTAATTATTCTAAAAATACAGCATAATTTATACAGGTGGTTTTATAAGGCGGCCAAAATTGGTCACTGAAATAGAATTAGCTTCTGGCCAACATTTCAACCAAATCTCCTAATAAAATGTACCAAGATTAATCAAAATTGGTCCAACGTTTTTAGATTTTGACTAGGTATCATATAGAATATCCAGCAAAACTTGCATTAAAATAATAATATAGAGGTCTCCTTATAAATTTGTTAATACGTATGTATTGAAGAACCACCAATTCAAATCTACTTCCTAATCGGTTGTTTAAATATTATAGCAAACTATTAGCTATTTATGTCTAATGTAATATTACATTTTCCTTAAGGAGTTCTTAAAACTTTTACTTTCTTTTGTTTTACTGCAGCAGTCTCCAACGCGCTCGTGAAGAATGAACATTAAATTATTAATTATTTCATTGCTCCTTTTTAAAAAACAGATTAAGTTCCGATGGAAAGTGAAGTGAAAAAAGAGGGGTGGGGGTAGCCGGTAGGAGTCCGGCACTACAGTTAGGCGTTCATGAGGACTTCCCCGCCTCAGGTAAAAACAATAACAGATTTGGTAATAGTTTTGAAATGAACTGTCGTTGGATTGAATCCCGTCTTTGCTTATGGATACTTTATGAAGTTTAGATCCAGTTTTTGATATTTAATTATACTTGTGCAGTCATAACCCAAGAAAAAAATTAAGACAATGGCTTTTCAAATACATCTGTTTTGTGATAAGGATCAGAATCAGCTTATATAAATAAATTGAAACCCAGCCAATAAATGAATATGAGACTGATTTTGTGAGAAATAATAATTAGAGAAACTTTTGATATTACAACTTTTAAATTAATGAGCATGTACAATAGCTCCAACTAATTATAAACTTTAAACGCGATTCTGTTTTCATAGCTCCTGCTCTAACGCTTATATTATTATGCCGATAATATTACGACGTAACTTTCGCTATTGTTTCTGTATTATTATCGTGTTTAATTTCAAACTATACTGCAATCTCAAATTAAATGGAAATCATCGATTAATGTCAGGAACATTGAATCAACATGTCATGATGTATCCAGTGGCGTAGACTATCGGAGTGCTCAGGGGGCCCCTCGGCTTCCTGAGCGACATTCGAAAACGTTATTTAAATCCTAATCGAATAAAGAATTTTTGATTTTTGACTCATTCGCCCCTGTATCTGACTCACAAGTTGAAAAAACCTGTTAATTTTTTCTACTGCGAGTTAAAATACGTACCATAGCTCATTGGATTCGTAATCACCTCTAGAAAAATGCGCAAAAGTTTGAAATCCGCACATAAACAATTGCAAAAGTTATTAACAGTTAAAGAATCTTAAAAAAGAGGATCTAATTATTTTGCAAATAACTCGAAAATTGTTAATGCTAATGAAATTAAAAAAAAATTCTACAAAGGAGGAATTTTCCGAAAAAAATGTCGACCCCCGGAACTTGATCTCTATTATTAATACTTTTCATTTCATATTGAAAATAATGCGGTTGGCGCTGTGTCGATAAAACTTAATCAATTTAGATAGGACTCCAATTTCATTTTTGCACCGGGGCCCTTGGTTACGTAGCTACGCCACTGGTTATATCAGAAAACAATGACATTAAGCCGAGTAGGTCGTTGTCTAGGGCGACAAGATAAATAGTGAAAGATCTCAAATAATTTGCCTCTTAGTTAAGAGGACTTTTTTGTCTTCTAAAAGTAACTTAAATCAATTATTGATACAAAAAAAATATCCTATTTCTAAGATAATTTTTGAAGTAGACTTCTTTACGTATGGTAGAACAAGAACGATTAAAAGTATGATTTCGTTTAGTTTTAAGTGATTATGTTATTTAATGTAGTTAAGACGCTAAAGACCTAAGTTGTCGAACGTCTATAACCTAGAATAAATGAGAGTGTAACATAGCGCTGTACTACTCGTCGCCACGCGGTTGAGCTAGTAAGGGACACACTGAGCAGTGAGCGCGCTCCGATGCAGCGATCGTAACAAGCAGTTTATGCGTATGAATATTGCATTAACTTATTTTAAATAACGTTTTATAAAAAGTGGTACTCAAATGATTTTCCACTGATTTTGCAGTCACAATGAGGTAGGTAGATTGTGTGTTAAATATATGGATTGTTATTATTGAGCCTCTTGAAAGGACCAACTTATTGTGGAGCCATTTTGAGTGCTAGAAGAAAAAATCCAGCGGCATTATTTAAGGCAGTCGGCGCTCGTTTCAATTTTTCTTTTTTGAAAACACGTAGCTACTGGACTATGTGCGTCGATATGTCTATTAATTCATATTTGTCTCATTTCAATTATTTAATAAAAAAGAGTTGATTATAAACTCATTGAATAAATGCTCCAATTAAAATTTTAGCCAGTGTTCATATTATGAGTATTAGATTCGTTAATGTTTATTGACATTTTGATGAAAAATAGTCTGATTTCAACATCAAAACACACAGGCCATTAGCTATCTAATATCTGCGTTATTTATGGACCGGCAATTAACAGGAAGCAATATTGGATGTTTCCGAAATACAGATACATGTAAAACATATATAATATATTTATTAATTGCCCCGATCGTAATTGCGCAGCGTTTTCATTATACCTAGATATTATATTGATATTATCATTACTACAGGCAATAGCGTTTGCGACAACCACCAGGTGGTCAAATAAAAATAATATTTATGTACATATTACCAAGAGTTGACTGACAGTTGATACAATTTCTGAGTTTAGATTATATTTCAATTCATTGAAATACGCATCAGTTGCAGCGATGCCTTCCCAGCGTTCAACTATGCTAAGGAGCAGGGATGCAGCGTTTCATCACAGAAGTTTGACTTCAAAAAGCGAGACCGCGTATTTTATGCTACACTATACCGAAGTGAAACTTCTAGTCAACGGCGAACGCGAAATAAGGAGTTTCAAGGTCGATTCATGACAGTGACTAGCGTATAATAAAAATGTTTTCTAAATACAGTGTAAACTCTTTATAACAAAACTCAAGGGACCGAGCATTTTTTATCGTTATAGAGAGTTACCGTTATATGGAGTGAAGAAAGAAAAACAACCAAATTAACAATAATTTTTAATATGTATGTTTTTGATAAAATTAATATATAGTCTGTTAACTTTGCCTGACGTTTTTTGCTTTGCCAGTACTTGTTTTGTATTTTCTTATGTATTCTATCAATCTCTTGATATGTGGTGGAATCTTCTTGATTAAACAATAAAAAATTTTCTAAAGGTTTAGTCGGCGTCTTTTGTAACCTGATAAGATAACATAAACAATAACACCGACAATGACGATTTTCTGTGTCTAAATATGAACACATTTCTTCGTAATAGAGAATGGCTGCTGCGCTATAAAGAGTGTATCAATGTATGGGTTTTAAGGTAAACCAACCAAATTGTGATCTTTTCTATGTTATAGAGAGTTTATCGTTATAAAGAATAATGTTATAAAGAGTTTACACTGTAGATGTGTAATTTTTTAACATGAATGTTGTATACTTTAAGAAAATTACACACATATATACGATAGAATGAAACGTCCTAGAAAACTTTATATGTTTTCTTGCAACAGTTTCTGGCACGAGATCTTTTTTCACAAGTTCATATAGACATCACTAATCCGTTGTGTAGCGACTTCTAGATAAAAAGATATGAGCCGGCGAATGAGTCAGACGAGGCACAATCAAACGAATAAGATGGAGCCAATGAAGAGAATTTAATATAGTAAAAGCGGTCAAATGCATTCTTCTGTAGAGACGTTTATTTCCGCTTAACGACTGTGCTCGCGGGAAGAACATACCTACAACAAACTCCCGTGGGGGAGAGTCCAGCAATTTACGTCGAAATGCTGCTCCCTCCTTGTCGTGCATTCCTTCTACGTACATGTATATATTATTGCTTTATTCAGCTGGATCGTATAAAATATCTTACATAAGTCATCAAATAAATTTAAAAAACGGTATTAAATTACTGTAAACAAATTCCTCAATACTGTAGAAATCATTTTAATTTATTGCATTTTTTAAAGTTTTCGAAGTTATACTTCTTTTGGCTGGTTGAGAGCAGGGGCGTAGCTACCGCCGTATCTGCCGTATCAATTATACGGGGCCCCCGGGCCACGGGGGCCCTCAACGTGCGTAAGCGAAAATTAATAAAAACTTCCCAATTTTTTTTTTATTTCAGAAATCACAAAAGTCAAAAAAAGCAATTTCTTTTTTTCCCGCGTAAAGCGTGCGTTCAAAAGTTGGCAACACCCTACATCGGTTATCGCGGGCTGCGGGATTTCCTCGTTTAAGTCATTTACTTCAACAGGGGAAGGACCCCGAAACTAATTTTTATACGGGGCCCCGCCAAGGCACGCTACGCTTCTGGTTGAGAGTAAAATTTTAGAAGGCAACGAAAGTTCGAAAGTATGAAGTTGGCCGCTTTAATGAAAATTCGAAAGTGTGAATGGCCGACAGCCAAACTGAAATTACAAATGGACGAAATCAATCCACTTTCTGTCATCTGGAAACTATATAATAATATACTAGATGACTATGACCTCTGCTTACAACCAATAGTTGTTTTAAGTATCATACAACGGAAAAAAGTAAACCCCAAAATAAAAAATTTTGAAGATGTTTTTAAATATTTAAGGTTAATTTTTTGTTGTTATATATCATTCATTGTTACAATGCTAAATTAGAAAAATGTATTTTTTTAACCACTTGTCACCGTCGGGATTCAAACCCGCATCTTTCCACTTTCGCGGCGGAATGAGTTAATCAGTTACTCTACGGTGCGATATCTTAACTGTTAATTCATCTTAATAAAGCAATTGTAACATTATATTCACTGCATGCGAGAGCTGATTATTTCGCTAGGTATCACTAGACAAGAATCATCACAGTAGCGAGAGTATGAATGAATCATTTTTTTGTTTTATTAAATCAATTATGCAATCTTAGTACAATATATAATTCGAAGACAGAAACTTTTTGAAAATTTTATTTCAATAAATTATTAGCATGTATGTTAAAAATAACGCCAAAGAAGTAGATCTTAAAAAGCGCGTTCATAAGAACAAGCATCTACTTTTTTAATTATATGCATAATTTGAATACAGGATAATTAATATGAAATACTATTTTTTTATTTCTAAAAAAATCAATAAATTAATTGGTGTCTGTTCCTTGTTACGTGAGTGAACATTGTTGTTTTTACATTATAAACACCTATAATAAACATTCGTACGTAAGTCTGCTGGGAAGTCATAATGTTGATTTGATATATTTACTTCTAGAACATCACTTCTGTACTTTATTAAATGAGCGTTGGGCTTGTGGTGTGTGACCGTCATTCACTGTGATCCCATATAAATATGCCAAACATGAGTTCTTTGAATGAGGGAGCGAAGTGTTAATTTTGCAGTAGTGAGGTCAACTATATTTGATAAGTTATAAACAGTGGTGTAAAAACACTTCCAGAGTTCAGTTCCATATTAAACATAAAAATATATTTTTAATTAAACTTTTTATGAGTATTACAAACAGCGTTGCCAGACGTCCCGATCAAAATTAAATGTCCCGCGCGGGACAGGCTCAGTCCCGCTTTTCGGGGATAACTCGACCGTTCGTAAATAATTATTCTCTTATTGTAAGTTGCAATTTGTAACACTCACTCCTCAGACTATTGTTTGAAACGCCATATTTTTCTAATGAATAAAACTTTTTTGATTCTGATTTCTGTTTTTTTTTCGAATAAGACTCAACTATTTAACGATAGGGTAAATCTGATTTAAAATATTATATTTTTATTAAAATACATTTTCTATGGCTATTTTTGCTATCTATTGTCACGTAAACGTAATTTGAACTCAAATAAAAAGATAAATATTTAAAAACTTCTGATTATATACGTTTTCGCTTTCGACGAAAGAATCCCGCTTTTTTCACTCAAAAAGTTCCAAAATCCCGACTTGGCAAAAAAAATCTAGCAACACTGATGACAAACCTCACAGCTTGAAATTTCTTTTCAAGAAGAACCAAGGAAAATGGCCTATCATAATATTTCATTAATACATTTTTCAATTATTTCAACAAAATTGGAATGCCTACTAAATTTACCTGTACCCTGAAGAAAGCATTATTGTAAGATAAATCTATGAGTATAATACAAAGTTATGTGGTTCCTTCTTTTGTCATTTATGTTTTCTTTTCAATGCACATTTTCTCAAGTGTAAGAGAAATACGTGATATGGTTTCATTATACAAACTAAAGCACAAATTACACTGTCATAATTATTTCGCCGTTTATTTCGATTTAGGCTTAGCTCTGACACGGTGGATTGAAGCTCAGTGCCCACAGATCCAAATAAATGATTCACAAAGTATTTAATCGGTCGATTTAACTGTCGTAGGTGAGCGCATGTTAATGAGACCTGGCGTTGACAGGCAATTTTTGATTGTGCAATTATTCGGTTAGTTAATCGACGGTTGGCACCCATATACGAAAAAACTAACAATTGCAAGCGTACGTGTGATTATACTTTATAAGAACACTTGGTACTCAGGCACCTAAACAGTCGTACGACTAAAAACTACTACTGCTACTACTAATTTATTGCTTCTTCATGCGTTATATACAATATTAACACCATTAAAATTCTTCCTGTCTTGCCATATATTATTGTTTATCAGCTGGTCTATATGTGAAAATTTTAATGTCTGTCATTTAAATAATAAATGACAGACATTAAAATTTTCAGTTTTTTGTCCTTACTTCACACTTACTACACACACTACTGTACATGCCTTCCATGACTTACCATGATGCTTTACAAACAAAAGCATTCGTAGAATAATGCTTTGTACCAATGTGACAACCGAATTCAACCAGCCCTATTTTTTACCATACTGATATATTTTCAAATCAAACTTTTAGAATTTACAATAATCGCAATTACTTTTCATTTATAGCAGGCGCGTAGCTACCGCCGTATCTGCCGTATCAATTATACGGGGCCCCCGGGCCACGGGGGCCCCCAACGTGCGTTAGCAAAAATTAATAAAAAAATCCCAATTTTTTTTTATTTCAGAAATGACAAAAGTCAAAAAAAGCAATTTCTTTTTTTCCCGCGTAAAGCGTGCGTTCAAAATTTGGCAACACCCTGCATCGGTTATCGCGGGCTGCGGGATTTCCCCGTTTAAGTCATTTACTTCAACGGGGAAAGGGCCCCCAAACAAATTTTTGTACGGGGCCCCGCCAAGGCACGCTACACTTCTGATTTATAGGTATATTTATCGTAAAGATAAATAACCCTGCATAGAAAATAATACAGCCAGGTAAAACGCATATATCTAAAATGTAATCAGGATTAAGAAAAATGTGTTTTTCATTTTTTTAAATATATTTTTTTAGCTTAAACATATAGTTTCAGTAATTCCATCAAAAATGTGTACCTATCATTGAAAAATTAATTATTTTTGGAGAAATATGTTTTACAGTTTTCAAATAAGCTTTAGACACATATCCGATTTACAAAAGTTTCCTCAGGCGAAACTAACATAACAATTCGCTATAGGCGTCGCCACTAGAAGGTCAAAGGCTTATTGTTGTAGTCGAAACAGAACGTATCCGTAGCACCTGACAACACCATTGTTCTTTTTTGAGTCAAACAATAATGTTATAATGTTGATTGTTTTGTTAAATATGGCAATTACCTCTTAGCGCTTATAAGCATTTACATAAATAAATAATTAGCCACATAGAAAATTTAAAAAGAATAATTATCTTACAGTATAACATCATTGACTTAATACCAGTTAAGCTTTTGTACCTATAACGAAGGGTATGGTGTTTTTCACTCTATATTATAATATGTAAATGTATATTGATAGAAAAAATACAGGGTTGCGTATTACCGGAATCAATACGCAACCCTGTATCGCTTTTAGTTCCAGAGGTACGGACGTTTAATATTAAAAAAGATAATATTGTCCCGGATATTTTTTTAATATTTATACATTTTAAACTACTATAAAACTACTGTAATTGTGGTTAAAAAGATTTTTATATAACACAGAACGATCAATGTCTTTTTTGGCACAGTATTTTTTTTTTCATAATTACAATGAAATCGTTTTTTTATAATGAATCTTTGTTTCAACGTATTTTTCATAAACATACTATACTTTTACCAATAAACGTTATTGTTGTAGATTATAGACGCCCGATAACTTTGGTAACTACTATTAATCAAGCCGAAACTATCACAATTCACATTACACGTTTCTATTTTATATTTTTAAACGATTTTTTAAGTACAATCGATGTGTAATTTTGAGCACATAAAATAGTCCAAAAACATATTTTAACGGGAAAAATATATACTTTAGCTACATATATTACATTTCATAATAGAAATAAATTTTCTGTTTAAAGCAAATAAAGGCTCACCGGTGGCAGGGTAAATATGATTTTTAATTTCAAACGTTACATTTGAGAATAATAAACTCCATTACTAAGTCTTTTTAAGTTTTCTATTTGATATAAAGATAATAAAATTCCTTCGACAATTTTCCTTTTTATTACGTCTTTATAATGTTGCACATAGTTTTTTTTTCGTTCCGCATTGCATATGCTTTCCTAAAGAGAAGACGTATCCGTGAATACATTTACGAAGAAAAACGTTTAACTCAATAACTTTTTATAGATAGGTATTTGTAGAGTGTAACTATAGAATAAACTCGGGATAACTGAGGTAATATTTTTATAACGTACATATCGATGGTTAAAGTCTAAAAAGGCATAAGCGACATTTTGTAAATTTTACAAGAGAGCCAAAAAACATTTCGCGGTTCTATTTCCAATATTATGTTTACCGTTTTAGTGTAAAACTGTTATTCAGCAATTTGTCACTTAGGCAGTTTTTCAAAAGTTATAGCAATTTACTACGACTTCCGACGCATATGCCGTTTTACCACATTACATCCGAACTAATGAAGATAATAATTCTATTCTATTATATTCTATTGTATTCTATTCTACTGTTTATTAATTTATTCTTACGAACTATACCGTAGTGAACAATTTACTAATACATATAATAATTCAGGTAAAAACGCAATTTTACAAAAACTGTTACTAATGCCTTTTTGCACATTTAATCCTCGATATTGTCATATTATATTAAAAAATACTGATATAAGAAAATATCATGGATTAAAACTGAATCAAAATAATATTCGAGTATCGGTTTGAGATATTTTTTAATTTCGTTTTTAGTTTCGTTCCGATTTCGGTATATTTAGCGATAATTTTCAACACTTATAAAATGTGAAAAATTCAATTATAAATAACTATTTTATATTTTTAATAACAGAAAAAATAAAAAGTGACTAATACAATAGTATATATATATATATATATATAATAAAAAATTTAAATTTATGAGCAGACTTACCCTGATATAAATTATTTAATACATTGTAACTTTATGTGTATAAAAATAAAAACAGTCATAAAAGTATATAAATAAGATCTACTGCCTCGCAATCATTTGACAGATCCACCGAATGACGTTATTCCCCCACTACTATTCAACGGAACCAGGCAGCCTCTACTTTAATAAGCTTCAAGGTATGCTACTTTGCGAGGAGTTTGATGCGTAATCGGCCATGGCCTTGAATAAGGAATCATTTCGATATTTATCTGAAGTTTATTGAAGAAACCAAGAAAAACCTTAACAAGATGACTGGTTTACCGTTCTCGACGTGAGGCAGTAGGAAAAAATCCCAGCCACATCTGCCCCGTCGGGGATCGAACCTTGTATATGATTATATCAAACTGCGCCATCTATTTATAGATGAGATTAAAAAGCAATTTCATTTTGAATTACCGAAATATGATACGCCATTTCATTGGAAGCTTGACTAAAAAACAAATTGGAAAACGGAAAACTCGATAACTTTTATGTGTCAACTATGCTGAAACAAGAATTTCAAGAAGGAAGTTATACATTTCACACTAATCTTTTTTTTTTCAAGTTTAAGTTAAAACAGTAAATAGTGCATTTTTAATATATTTTCTTTATAATAAATTAATTTTATTTAATGTTCAAATGATTAGTGGCCGATAATAGTTTATAAGGAATTAATTTTCATTTTAAAATTGGTTAACTTCGTTCAGTCGGCAAGCAAAAAAAAAACCGCCAAGAGTAGTTTCTTCTATTTTTAATGTTTACCAAAACCGCGATCCACCCGGAAATCCAGAACACCATTTCATTTTGAGTTTCTTTAAAATATATATTATAATCTTATCCTTAAAAAATTACACCTACAATGTAAACTTGAAATTCGTAAGTGCCGCTATCAAATTTCGAGAGCGCAGTAATAATAAAATTAAAAGAACGAACTCACTGACGACGTAACATAAAGTCATTGTTTTATAAAGCATTTATTATTTTGTGTCGTCGATCAATGAATCCGTTCTTATTATTATTTAGAAGTATGATGACAAAGATAATATGTAAACATTAGCACATTAACTCTCGGTGTAAAAATGAAAAACCTAAATGTATTTGAATTCCCGTAAATAAGGCATTTTAGTAGACCGTCTGTCACACGAACTCGGTGATCTACCAATTGCCTGTATGGTAGTAATATGTACAAATGAGGACATTAACGCCATCTCTCGGTGTAAAAATGAAAAACCTAAATGTATTTGGATTCCCGTAAATAACGCATTTTAGTAGACCGTCTGTCGCACGAACTCAGTGATCTACCAATTGCCTCTATGACAGTAAATTTGACAACCTTTAGTGTGATAAGATAGACACAAAAAAAAACTTACCAAGTATTCAAAAAAATAAGAATAAAATAAAAATAGAAAAATATGCTACCTAGTAAGTGTGGTCAAATTTAGTGGCTTAAAAATATCCACGGATTATTCATTAAGACGTGAAATTCTACAACCATGAGCACTCCTTTATCTTCTTAATTCATTAAAAACAATTTATCTTTTTCATAGTCACACATAGCAATGTAGACGAAAGCTTGCTTTATGAATGATATCTATATTCTCTACTGTTATAATATATTTTATAGGAAGCAATGTAAAACTTATAAAGAACAAACTTTTAATGTGACATATTTCCTAAGCTATAAAAATAAAGTAGATTATTTTAACATTGCAACCGAAAGATTTCTTGTTAAAATGTACGTACGACCAATTAAAGCGTCCAATCACTTTCGAGAAAGACAGTATATAATTTGAAATTAATAATATCTCTAATCGTCCCGGCAATTTCTGTTTTTAATAAATAAAATCACTTGAATACATACAAATATATCCAAGTCGCAGCCATATTGTAAATTTAATCGCTTTAGAAAGCGGCTAGTCGTTTATTTAGTAAAAAACTATATAAGTTCAGTCGGACTGTCATTACGTCGCATTTAGGCATGCAGCTGGCCACTTTTAGCCTTATTGCAAAACGACGGAAATGTCAGCCTCTTTACAAAACTATGAACTATGCCTAAAATTACAAAATATTAATTGTAAAAAAGGCAATATTATGTATGCATATACTTACTAGGTATATTATTTCTTTACGAAAGATAAACTAAACTAAATTCAATAAGCGTTAAACGGCTAATCGCTGACCCAGTCGTATTATAAAACACCAAACGTCAATCAATTCGACGGTTATTGAGTCAACCTCGTTTTAAAGTGGCTAACATTTTAAATACGCTTTTATTTTATTCACTTCACATCAATTATGTATGCAAGTATGTATCAATAGAATTAGAATTAGAATTCATTGATCCAAAGACATACACATATGTATAGGATTCGAAATATTTCAACGTAATGTTCACCAACATCCGATTGATTAAAAAATTTGCACGCGTATTAAGGACCGATGACAATACAATAATTTGACAACTTTGTTCTAATGTCATGATCAGGACAAAAAAATAAGACTAAAATATAAATAATAGTTTATAAAAATTAAAAGAACACACCTTAATAACAAACCGAACTAAAAAGAAAAACATAATTTTTAATTATAAGGATTTTGTTTAACATCGATTGAAAGTCAACTCATTCAATATAATTATGGACTTTCTATCGCTGCTAAACAAAATCCTTATAATTAAAATGTATTTTTTATTTTTTACTTTTCAGTTCAGTTTGCTATTAAAGCGTGTTTTTTTAGTTTTTTTTATTATTATTATTTTATTATTATTTCTACAAAACAGAGTATAGATTTAATAGTGCTTATGGTTATTGCAGACATAAACCTTTCCCAGTTAGGAGCCACAAGACGTATCGATGTGAACATGGATGTGAAGGAACCAATTAAATCGTGTTATATTAAAGTATGCATGAGGTTTGAGTGAATAAGTAATCCACTCTGCCCTAACTACGATACTAGCCTAACTCATTAAGAACGTAGTTCGTTCAAATAGTTCATCGATTTATATAAAAATTATGTTATTTTTAATAACTTATTTAAAAAAGGTTTGATTTGAGAAATAAAAATGTTTAGAGTTCTTTCAATGGTATACTTTATTCTAATTATTAAATTAATTGTATACATCACTGACCGAGTGGCGCACCTGCTTACCAAACACACGCTCGTTTCGTAGTGCTCCGCTAGCTCCAGAGTAGGGCTTCAAGGTCAACCGAGAAAGGGTTAATTAATTATTAAAGCCCTAGACCTCATTTAAACAGGAAAGATAGTCGACCGACATTTGGTTGAATTTTTCTTTATTGGAATCATTTAACCGAACCATCGTGACACCAACTTGAAAAATAAGATTCTCATCGCTAGCGTACTGGTGAAATTTTTGCATAATATCGATCTTTCGACGCACAAGGTCCTTTTTGAGAGCTGTCAAATCACTCCCATACTTATTAATGCATTCGATAACTTCTTTCTGTTGTTTTAAACCTGAAACAAAGTACGACTTAATTTTGTCCGGAATCAAATTTTATTTCACTATGTTTGTTGGTGCAGTTCTGAGCTGATTCTATCAGTTCTCAAATCGTTTGTTGGCACTACAAAGCTCCTTGGATTGTTTAAATTTGCTTCTAGCAATTGCAAGACTCATTATTCCTTCCACAAATGTCGAATTGTGGTATTGTTGTATTTATTGTTCAATTACAGGCAAGCGTAATTCCGTTTGCGTATTCAGTAGAAGGCACTACTGCCTTCAAACTATCACGGTTTTGTAATGCAACATTAACTTACAAAAACGTCAGTCTTCCACGAATTGCGCACGCGTGTTCATTTTGAGATCTAGAATTTAAAAAAAATCTAGAATAAAAGACATAGATATCATTGTAAATATTTTTTATAATGGAGTGTAACGGTACGTTAAAACAATGGATGTTTTCTACCAGTAGTAGCAAACTATCAAACCCTCTATTCGTTTTTAGCAGGGAGGTCATTGTTTTCAATGTTATAATACATACTACGAATACGTTTTCTTTCCATAGTTTCAACCTCGGTTGGTTTACCTGACTGAATGACAGACTTGTTTCTTTACGGCGAGCGATCGATACGCTTTGGTGCCTTCTACGCTTTTGTAAGTTATTCTTGCTTTACAAGAACGTGATTGTTTGGAGGCAATACGCTTTTGCAAGTTAATATTGCATTACAAAACCGTGCTTGTTTGGAGACAATAGTGTCCTACTGAATACGCAGACGGGAAGAATAGAACTGGCCCTCCAATCGTCTTACCTGGATAATCCATACAGAGATAAACAAGATCATTAGCTTTAGAGTCACTGAGCATTGACTCCATGAGCTTTTTAACTTTAACAGACAGTTGATGAGAATGATCATTCAATTTGAGTTTCAGTTTTGTTGCCTCGTGGTTGGCTTCTTTGCGTGCTTGCAATAATTTATCTAATTGTAAACTGAGACAATTGACTTTTTTACTATTAAGGTCGGGGCTATTGCCTATTTCCTTGGTAATAAGTTCTTCTAATTTATTGATATTGTTCTGATATTCATCGTTTACCGATTCAATACCATCATTAACAATTTCACCAATACGTTCCACCATATCAGGTACTTTTAATTCGATGTTGGAATAATAATAAAATCTAAATTCGAACATCCCACTGTGATAACATAGCTGCAAAAAATAATAAAATATCTAAATTTGAGAATAATTGCGATGGAGACATAATTTTTTACTTCGCTTTTTCGTAAGGAATTAGAAGTATGACAATGGAATCAACATGCATATCGGGTCCGAGATTACGTCAAATTAATATTGTTCTTTTCTCAGAAAGAAAGAAATGTTATTTTCCGCTTGGCGGTTGGGTTGGTTTGGATAACTTTTTACAAGCTATTTGTGTTATTAAAGACTCCACGCAAATTGATTTTGGTGCAAATTGACATTTTTCATAATCAGTCGTAAAACTAACCTATTTCGATTTGAAAGCTATACTTTTGATTATTAATAATTATTTATAAATATTTTAGAGGAATTAGGATCAATGAAATTAAAAGACAAATTATTATTTCACAACGTTTCGTATTAAATTAATACTTCATCAGGTGATCTAAAATAAAATAACAAGACAATTTAACAACCAATAATAAAACAAATAAATAAATATTAAACATACCTTAATTAATTGTCTTAAAAATTAGATTTAATTCAATTATCTTGTTATACTATTTTGAGATATCATAACAAATCAATTTTTAAGTAGTTATATTACAATTTATACAGAGTAAAAATTTTTTTAAACTAAATAAACTACCAATTTATAGATATTATTTATCACAACAGTTACGTAGTAACTAATTTGTATGTAACTGTTGTGATAAATAATATAAATTATTTAGTTGTTTATTTAGTTTAAAAAAATTTTTACTCTATAAATTGTAATATAACTATTTAAAAATTTGATTTGTTATGATATCTCAAAATAGTATAACAAGATAATTGAATTAAATCTAATTATTAAGACAATTAATTAAGGTATGTTTAATATTTATTTATTTGTTTTATTATTGGTTGTTAAATTGTCTTGTTATTTTATTTTTGATCACCTGATGAAGTATTCATTTAATACGAAACGTTGTGAAATAATAATTTGTCTTTTAATTTCATTGATCCTAATTCCTCTAAAATATTCATAAATTATTAACATCAAAAGGATCTGATATATACATTATTAATTATTATTTTAACAAATCAAACTAATTGCTAAAGTAACATGTTGTAAATGTTTTAAAATTACGCTAATATCGTTAGCATCACCAAAATATAAAATTCAACACTTTTCGCGGTGCCAAATCCTATCGACAAAATTGTGTACTTGGTTATACAAGTATTTGAGGTGCCATTTTTGAATTTAAATTTGTTCTTTAATAGCTGCTTTTCGAAACTGTATTGCGGTTTTAAAATGACCCTTCTTTGCACTAGCTCGTAAAGTAAAACAAATGTAATGTGATTTTACACATCCAATAGTCATCTCAATTGCCATTTAAATCTTTATGAGTGACAGAGACCACAGTTAGCTCTGAGCAAACAAATAAATACCAATATGACCGAACTTGAACTGTAAAAAATATTACAAATATACTTATTATGATGTAAAAATCAGCTATTTTATAGAAGGTACGTGAGAAAAGTGTTAGTGTGTAGCGAATTCCTATAACCCGGTTAAGAAAAAACATTCAGTACTTCATTTCTTGTAAGTTTTTCTGAACTTAATCATTAATCGAAATAAATCCATCGAATTTTTCATACGCACTATTTTCATTACTATAAATCTTAATTTATAGATAGTTACACAATTTTTGGTGAGAGTTTTTATACATAAATAAGAAACAAAAGAAAAAGTTTTTTATGAGATACTTGTAAATTATTATGCTGTACTTACGTGAACTACAATTGCCACTATACCAAGGATAAAATAAATAATCCTCATTTTTCTGATAAATATTTGTCGACTAAATTCATCAGAATATTAAAAAATACTGAAGATCTCACCTTCAGTATTTTTTAATATTCTGATGAATTTAGTCGACAAATTAGATTAATTTTATCAGATAAATATTTAGTAATCGCTCGATACGTAAACTTAGATAATTGCTTGCAAAATGTTGTAAATAGTTAATTTCTTCTAACTTATTCAGCAACACACATCTTCTACATACGTCCTGTTTTAAACTACAAACAGCATTGGCAAATATTTATTCTGTAGGGGATTTCCCTAACTGTGGCGAGTTTAATTGAAGCGGGAGTTTTCGAATAATATAAGCGATGACGTACGAAATGGTTCCGATTTTATAGAGAACCAGTCGCTGACCGCGCCTCCGAAATCAGTTGAGATGAAATACGACAGAGGCATTAAAATGGTACTCATGCTAATGCGAGAAACGATAAGATTTTTGAAAAAAATGTTTGCATTATATCAAAATGTATATCTTATCAACAACAAATAATCACAGGGCAAGTTTCAATTGGTTTGAAAATAAATAAATTGACAACTGAAATACATATCGATAATAATTAATATCTTGTGATAATACTGATATCAAGATTTCGTCTTACAATTAAGGAAAATCAAGTCAATATTATATAATCTGCATTCACACAAAAATTCTTATGAGCAACTACTTAGTCCACTCCACTGATTTCATAGCAAAACACCTTAATATATTTAGCTTCGTTTTTTAGGAATATATTATTTTCTCTCTATTTATTATAGAAATTAATGATCATCACTCATGCAAGTTCAAGTTGCAGTTTTTATAGGGTTCCGTATTCAACTGCAGTCAACTATTGGATAATGGCTAAGGGAATAACATAAAGAATAGTGTCGTCCCGCATTTTTTAAAGCATCATCAGAATAAACAGCTTATATGATACGGACGTGATACACGTTAAACGCGACGTAACCTGACTAAACGAAGTTGCACGTCGTACCGTATTCATAGGTAATTCGCTTATTGGCTGGACTGCTCGAACTAGATTACGTCATGTACAAAGTTGCAATTTGAAATAAACATACAATTTTATTCTCACATAGCGGTTAGCTAGCGACTTCGTCCTCGTGGTATAGTAAATATATTGTATCCGATTAGATTCTTTTATATAAAATCCACCCGCAACCCGTTCGGGTAGTGTTTTCAAAAGACTGTCAAACATGTATTTCTTTTTTTTAATTAAGTAATTTCAGAGATACAGAGTATCCTTTATGAAGGTTTCCATCATCGTCTTCACCGTTAGTAGCCTAAGTTATAATATCAGTGAAAGTCCCGGCAAAATCGGCACAGCCGTTTTGGAGATTAGTCAGTCAAAAATTTTAAAAATTGTTTTTTTTTATATAAGTACCGTACTTTCATATGCATTTAGTAAAAAGCTGTTATTTTGACATTACAAATAGAACTTTGAATTTTATTTATATGTATAGATAAGGTAGTGATTTTTTTGCCTCCTTATCATGTATGTTATTGTCAAGTAAAATGACCCCCTTTTACAAGTAAATTCATTTTTTCGCTACGTTCATTTATTCGATTGGAATCCCACTGAAATATGCACCATATGCAATGTGAAAGAAAGTGAAAATATTATCCATTTCATGTTTAAATGCCCTCTTTACAATTCCATAAGATCGTTTTATTTGGCAAAATATATTAGTTATAACCTAAATGAAGTGTCACAAAATTTAATAGTTCTATTAACCAAGTTGGATGAACAAAAATTAAATGATATATACTGCTATGTTACCAACGCTTTGAAAACCAGAAGCTTTATAATCAACGAGTAAAATTAGGGGCATTAATCAATCCAATTAATGTATGCAATATTGCACAGAGCAAGTAAATATGTTATATTTTGTGTACATTCACTTGTTATATTTCTTTATATTTTATTATTATTTTTTTGTAACTTTAAATTGTAAAGGTAACACCATCTCACCTGTAATAAGCTATGCTTGAAATACAGTATCTTTATTATTATTATTATTATTATTATTATTATAAAAGAAATATATCAATTATATTGCTATATAAGTTTTTATTTTAAGCGATTACAATTTTTAAGACATTTGGTTACTAATAAATAAAATAATTTAAATGCATATAAACGTTATGCGTACGTTCTATTTTAATTATTATAGATTTAATACGTTGAGAGTATTTTTTTAATGATTGGCTTCAAACTCAAACATGATAAAATATTGTTAAACGTCTGATTGTATTTTTTATTGTTAGCATCATCGTAGCTAACCATTGATACACCACCTTGTACACCAATATTGTGAGCATCCTTTTGAAATTTGTAACCGTTGTCGACTATCTGACGCGCAAGGACCTTCTCGTCAACTGTCAAATCGCTTCCAAAATTATTAAGGCAATTGATAACCTCTGCATTTTGATTCAAACCTGAAACAAAGTAGTCATGATGTGTTATAATATAGGTATATATAGTATAATTTGCACTGATTTTGCACTCGGCACTTAGTAGAACATGATTAATAATAACAGATAAAAACACTTGAATTAATACCATTTTTTTATATTTCTCGACGATCGTTTCAGACAATAAGTCCATCCTCAGGAATAAAAACGTAGTTATTTATCTGTTATTATATATACAGTGTCCCAAAGATGACTCCCCAGATGGCAGTAAATGATCGACGATTTGTATATATTCAATTACAGAATTTTTGTCTAGCTTTAGTGTATTCAGTAATTTTTGAATTAAATTCATTCGTACAGACATACAGATCCTGTGATGTAACAGATGCTGATTTTTAAACATCCGCGAATCCGAATGCGAAAACTCATATGGAAAGTAGGGATGACAATTTTTTTCTCGTACCCCATAGTTGCATATTTTATGAAATATGAGCTTTCAAAGTCGCTAGCAATGTGTCCCACCTCTCATATAATTTCCCAGTCACTTTAAAAATCGTTTAAAAAATCGAGATAATAGCACTTAGTAAAGATTGTCTTCGAAAATTGGAACGAGTCAGTTAAATGATAAGTTTATGAGTTACAAAAAAGCTATTAAAACTTTATCTCCTATGTTTTTGAATTGCTTATCAATATGAGCTTTCAAAGACGCTAGCAATGTGTCCCACCTCTCATATAATTTTCCAGTCACTTTAAAAATCTTATAAAAAATCGAGGTAATAGCACTTAGTAAAGATTGTCTTCGAGAATTGGAACGATTCAGTTAAATAATAAATGAGTTACAAAAAAGCGATTTTCATCTCCTGTGGTTTCAATTGCTTATCAATAAAAAAATCGTGTGTTGGTTCGTAAACATTGGATTTGTCTTAGTATTTAAACGCTGAAAAATCGAAAATCGCTTCTATTTTATTTGTCTTTATTGTATATTACCTGGATATAAACCGAAACACAAATCAACAACGAATTTAACTTGAGAGTCGGGATGAACTGATTCGATGAGTTTTTGAACTTCCAGCGACAATTGCTGAGACTGATCATTCGGTTTGACTTTCAGGTTCGTTGCGTTGTCGTTGGCTTCCTTGCGTGCTTGCGGAATTTTATCTGCTTGCAGTCTGAGACACTTGACTCTGTTACTCGTAGGGTCGGGGCTAAGATTTATCTCGTTGGTAATAATCTGGTCAAGTGCATTCATGTTGTTTTGGTATTCAGCGTTTACTGCATCAATACCGTCACCAACAATTTCTCCAAGATGTTCCACCAGATGGGGTACAGTTGGGTCATTATTTGCGGCCTCTTTTGTAACATATTCTATCCAATTGTCTACGTTAATTATCATTTTAGATACGTGATCTTCTACACTAAACAAATCATCACGCTTAGCTGCCTATAAAAATTCAAAAAAAATGATTACTGAATTATCAATATGTCTAAGGACTTTTCTGCTCAGAATTTTTGTCTGTCTTTCATTGAACTGTCTCTGTGGGCGATCTAGGAGACATTACATATAGACTCAAGTTAGGTGTCACCTCTATAATATAGATAAATGTTTGACTGTTTTGAAAGAAGCAAAAATTAATATTATGTGAGAAACTTATAGTTATATGTTATACTTACATTAGTCAAAGCCGCTACCAAAGCGAGAATAATAAGACAGGTCTTCATTTTTAGTTGATTGTCGATCTGTTGTATTCACAAAAATACTATAACTATTCAAGTGAAAGGATTCATTTTATACTCATTGCCCAGATTGTTTATCTAATAATCACGTGTTATTTCATTTAAGTAAAAATTGTTTGCGATATGTTGCAATGAATTGATTTTATTTAACGCGTCTTCCTTAAAGGTCCCTATAGACGCTCTGTTTTACACTACAACTTACTTGTACAGTGTGCAACACAACATCTAAGGGTAGAATTGACGGCGGAAGAATTTTTATTGGGGATGGGGGTTTGTAGATCTACAACTACTGATAAAAGCTTATATTTAGTGCCAAATTTGCATAAGGGCACTTGGAGCTCAGACCTAATGCAAAATCAAATTCCTGATTCTCGAACTTCGATGACACAAGAACGTTTGAATAGATTACCAATAATTACACGATATATTGTGTAAAATAAACATCAGCAGTTATTAATACCTTTGTTGATAAAAAAGTCAAAAAAATTTTAATTTAAACATCTTGTCAATATATCTAATTTTAAAATGCAGCCTTTATGCTTTATCGTTTTCATTAATCACTAAAAAAAAAGTTTTTTACTTTAACAAATTGCATCATGACGTGTTCTAATATCATCCAATCTTATTCTCATTACATGGGAGCTCCCCACAGCCTCTATACCCATGGGTCTTGAATTATCAAATCCGACATTGCTTACAGTGTAAAGGAACAATACTTCAAAATATAAATATATTTTATCAGGTGGGTTTCGTTTAACTGAATTAACAAATTACATTATTTAAATTGTTTGTTTATTTTCATTAACATTATTAATAATCAATATACAATTAACAGCTAATCCTATCTCATTGGTTTTTAAGCTACAGTGGCGACCTCAGTTCTTCTGCCAATAGATGAAGTAGCTAAGGTATTCCACCTAAAAACTACTAACATGCATTTTCTAGTTTTTTTTTGTATCTATAGTTCAACTGAAGGAAAACTAGGAAAAAACATTCAAAATTGCATCACAGTTTCTACTTAAAATTATCTCTTTGTCAGTAGATGCAAAAAAATCTACACCGCTTAAATTAAAAACAATTAGTTCACTAATTGTTTTCGGGGAAATAAGATAAGTTTTGCGCAAATTTATCTTATCAATAATAATGAATCTGCTCATTATCTTAAAATGCATTGCAATAAACACAAAAACTAAAAAACTGAAGTTTTTTATCTATAAGTTATTTTAAAAAGACAATCATTCTTCTTCTTACAAATCAGGAAAATCAAGTCAATATTATTTGACAATACAGTACAGTCCCGATTATCCGTCAGGGATTAAGACCGAGCGGATGATGACATGAGAAATAGATTGGTAATAGAAGTCCACAAATTGTGTTTAATTTTTTATTACTTTTACACAAACAATACACATATTACATAAGTACTATATAAAGGGTGGGCCATCTATTTGTTGAATTATAAATTAGCAATGAGAACAAGAAAAACTGACTTTGTTATTATTTATTTTATTTCATATGATTCAATGTTTATTCCGATTAAGTATGAAAAATGATTTCATTCATGTGACCACCTCGGCTGGCTCTGCAGTAGCCCATCCTGGAACACCAATTTTCGAGCACTTTATTAACGGTTTGTTGGTTTATTTGAGCGATTTGAGCCCGAATGTTTTGTTTCAAGTGGTCAATTGTTTGAGGATTGTCCCCATAAACTTTATCCTTCAATGCGCCCCAAAGAAAGTAGTCAAGTGGTGTTAAATCGCAGCTCCGAGCTGGCCAATTGACATCTCCGTTACGGCTAATTACGCGATTGTTAAACTTTGTGCGCAAAAGGTTGATGGTGAGGGCGGCGGTGTGGCAAGTTGCACCGTCCTGTTGAAACCAGACTTCATCGAGATTGATATCATCCAATTCCTGCCACAAAAAGTGATTTATCATATCTCGATAGCGGTCACCATTGACCGTAACTGCGCGACCAGCCTCATTCTGGAAAAAAAAGGGCCCAATCACGCCACCACTCCAAAATCCACACCACACAGTGACTCGATCTGGATGCATGGGCTTTGTTACGACGACGTGTGGATTTTCCGAGCCCCAAATCCTACAGTTTTGCTTGTTGACATAACCACCAAGGTGAAAATGCGCCTCATCCGAAAAGATGATTTTTCTTGCAAAATCAGGATCATCGTTCAGCTCGTTTAAAGCCCAATCAGCAAAGCGAAAACGTTGTTGATGGTCAACTTGCTTCAACTCCTGAACGAGCTGGACTTTGTACGCCAACATACCAAGATCTTTGTGCAGAATCCTCCTCAAAGTGGTACGGCAAATGTTGAGTTGTTGACTTCTGCGCCGAGTTGATGTTGACGCGTTGAGACGTACACTTTCGGCCACAGCAGCAATTGCTTCAGGTGTACGCCTAGGATGAGCATGAGGAACATGTTTGACGTCCACCAGCATTCCACTTCTGCGCACTTTATCAATGAAATTCTTAATTCCTTGGTTTGATGGCGCCTCATTTCTTCCAAACTTTCTACGCAAATTTCGCGCCGTCTCGGCAACCACAGAGCCACACTCAAAGTAAGTTTTAAGTATTTCTAACCGTTGATCCAAATTAAAGCGATGCATATTCTGTCAACGGAAGGCTTAAACTAAACAACTGTCAAAAATGCATAGCACTCTAGACGTCAGAGTTATTAATAGCACATGGTTTAAAATTCATCATTTATATGGCCCACCCGTTATTTGTAGGCATTCCGTTCGCGAGTTATTTCGGTGCGTCGTCAACTTTTTGTAACTAACTAAAAAGGTTATAACTTCGATATTTTCAATACCAACTAACAAAACCTTCTTTTTTTTTAAATTTACGTGTAAAAATGTTTTATACTTTTACAGCTTATTAATCGAGACGTCTCATTACGTACACACGTTATATTTGAAAACGTGCCCCAGTTGAAAACTGTGTCACCAAAGATTTCGTTAAACTCGAAGACTTGTGGTTTTGCTGTACGTGACGCCAGCCGTTGGTGTTTTATTTGATAGCAGGAATAGCATGTGCAGGAATATTCAAATATCATTCCCATGCGTGTAGATTGTCCAACATCAAAAACCAATTTTATAGGTAGTACCTACCTAGTAAATTCAGCTGAGCACGATGTTGTATAAACAAAATCTCTTTTAGACGAATTGAGAACCTCCTCCTTTTTTTTGAAGTCGGTTAATAAAAGTGATGTCAATAGTGCATAAAAACAATAAAAAAAAGTCATAATAGAACTGAAGGAGGAATCATATTTTATGTAGCAAAAACAAACAAGAATAAATTATTAGCTCGGATATGATTTACATAGTGCCATCGTTGCCTCGTCTGATATCAGATAACTCAAAAGTTTATGTTACTGATAAACCGAGATAGAAATAGGACAGATAATGCGTGCGACACGTGCCAAAGCCTTCAAAGACTAAGGAGAAGCACTTCTGACTTCTGTAACACGAGTACACGACAAATATGTGCTTCTCATAAAACAAAAAAGCTTTTTACTATTCATATATTTCATTGCTTCTTTTTCGAATTTATTATAGAACTCTCGGTATGCGAGCCTAATTCGCACATATCCGGTTTTTTTAACATGTTTTTATGTGCATTATTAATTATAATCATCTATAAATGTGCCTTGAAAAGATCAGATCGAATGATCTTCCATCTGTCAGCTTCTAACAAAAAATTATAAACACAAATCATTAATAAATGGTACATAAACTAAAACTGTAGAAGTTAAAGAAATAGTCTAGGTAGGCCGATGGTTTTGCTGTTCATTTAATAGAAATTTTTGAATTTGAGATAAACATTAATATTACTTTCCTGACAAGTACTATGTTACGAAGGTCATTTAATAATTTAAGGGCAAAGTATGAGCTATGCTTGTGAAAAACGGGACATCCTGATCAGCTGATAAACCTTAATAATAAATAATCGATGGAAAAGGTAAATAGGCCTGTTAAAAAACTGTTCATAATATTGTCTTCGTAGTTATAATTCGGATAAAGGTGAGATATTGGATAGAGGATAGAGATGGGAAAAACGGGTCTTTTTAGTGATCTGCATCTTTGCATCTGGATTCCGTATGTGAGCCGGCTCACTGAGCCGGTTCAAAAAGAGCCGAGTTCTGAATATGTTACTGCAGTCTGCCACTGAGTTACCTAGTTCAGTCAAACGTATCACG
Source organism: Venustoraphidia nigricollis (assembly GCA_034508555.1). Taxonomy (NCBI): domain Eukaryota; kingdom Metazoa; phylum Arthropoda; class Insecta; order Raphidioptera; family Raphidiidae; genus Venustoraphidia; species Venustoraphidia nigricollis. The sequence continues at coordinate 3,136,968 of JAVRKA010000047.1, forward strand.
TCCTGTATAGAATCAAGAATACATAGTCAAACAGGTGAAGCATGAGTCATTTGAGCTGACAGATGCATCAAAGCAAGAACTGATACGTTAAGTGTTTCACTGAGTTATGCGGATCCGTTGATCCGTCGGCTCAAAAAAAAGTGAGTCGGCTCTCACGGATCTTCTGTCGGAGTCGGCTCTTTGAACCGGTTCAGATTTGAGTTACACAACTCTAATAAAAGAATTAAAAGATTTCATATCTAACCGAAAATCCAGTTTACATCATCTCTCTTGCTTCCTGTTTCTATCTATCTGTGCACTATGTTCTGCGGTTACCGTAACATGTAGATTGTGTATCACATGTGCACAATGTTTGGTTCTAAAGCAAAACCGCGTATGTCAAACTTTCGGTAAAACAAAATTAACAACGTATTAACTACCGGTTCATCTGATGATTCCGTGCAACGAACGGTGATCGCAGAAACATTGTTCATACATTTCGACCGTCGCAAACGAAACTTTGATATAAATTTATCCAATCAGAAATTTGTGTTCCAGAATAATTGCGTCACTGAGTTCTGTATACTAGGGATGCACAACATTTTAAAATAGTTGGCAAAACCAAAAGTGCATATCCCACTAAGTTTTCCACTGTATGATAAAAATTGATAAAAAAAAATGGAAAAAAATATTTAAAAAATATTTAAAAAATGAAAAAATAATTAACAATATATAAAAAATAAATAAATAAAAATTGAAAAAAAAATTTAAATACCATTCAAAATAATATAATTTTTTTAAGTTTAAAAAAATTTAAAAAATATACATATATAAGTATCTGTTATATAAAAAAAGGTTTTTTTTTAATTGTAATTTCCCAGGAATTTTTCACCTATAAGATTTTTAGGCGAGGGGAAATTATTTGAGATGAAGAGTGCAGAAGTAATTTGAAAAATCGACATATATAATTTTGCCTTTTGACTATAGATATGTATGTATAAATCCCGGCGGAGTATCCAAAGTCGCATTGCATCTTAAAGATCACGTCTTTTCTGTTCCTGCTACCGGCTTCCTGTCAGTTTACCGCGTCGAATGTGGTTCGTGCTCGAAATACTCAGCGCAACGAGATAACTTGTCGTGTCGCAAAAAAAAAAGAGTAGAGACATACCATAACTACACAGTTATAATATAATAAGACTTTTGTATTATTTAGCTCAGTTCCCATCCTGTAAAAAACATTATTTATCCAAGCATCAGCATATTCAATCATTCATTTTATTGCTTGTTCATTTTTGGGGTTCGATACAGCGTTGCCAGATTTTTTTTTGCCAAGTCGGGATTTTGGAACTTTTTGAGTGAAAAAAGTGGGATTCTTTCGTTGAAAGCGGGACATAGTAAAAAAAACGTATATAATCAAAAGTTTTTAAATATTCATCTTTTTATTTGAGTTCAAATTACGTTTACGTGACAATAGATAGCAAAAATAGCCATAGAAAATGTATTTTAACAAAAATATGATATTTTAAATCAGATTTACTCTATCGTTAAATAGTTGAGTCTTATTCGTCTTCTGAATAAAAAAATAAAAAAAAAACAGAAATCAAAATCAAAAAAGTTTTATTCATTAGAAAAATATGGTGTTTCAAACAATAGTCTGAGGAGTGAGTGTTACAAATTGCAACTTACAATAAGAGAATAATTATTTACGCACGGTCGAGTTATCCCCGAAAAGCGGGACTGAGCCTGTCCCGCGCGGGACATTTAATTTTGATTTTAAAATCGGGACGTCCCGCCAAAATTGGGCCCTCTGGTAACGCTGGTTCCATACCAAAATAGTAAAAACGGTACCCTTGTAATAAGATTCCATTTTCCGTCCGTCTATTTGTCTAGTACTCAATATACCACAAACATGCATCTTCCAAACGCTTAGTTGTACGAAATTTAAATACGGCATGCAAATACAATGACGTATTCTTAAGAGTCGTTTTACCAAAGTAAGGGCATGAGTAAATAAATAATTTTATGTGGATTACGTATTACCGCTGAAAAAGAGAATTTATCACCCGCTCGGCTAATTTACATTAGCAGAAAAATGAAATCGTATTAAGAAGTCCACGCACTCTAACAAGAATTGTAAGTTGGTGACGGAAATCCATTCGGTTGGAATGTTGATATGCGCATGAAAAACTCGTGTTCAGGAAAATCAAATTTATACAAAATAACAGAGTGTTCAGGAAACGCAGATTTAGACGTGTTCATCGGATATTTCTTTCAGGAAGAACCAGGGTAAATCTATGACCACAGAGTAAAAAAGATTATGTCTTACTTGAAACGGTAATTTCAAAAACTTTGTATCGTCCAGTATCTGCAAAAATTGGCTTGTTTCTGCATTCATAACGACGGAGCCAAATTATAATTTTAGCCGATTTAAAGTGGCCAACCGTTTCACAAAGGATGCTGTTTTGTAAAAAAACTAACTTATGTTCAGCTGCTTTACAAAAAAACTGAACCAATAACCTTCAGAAATGAGATTTCACGTTATACAATACTATCCAAAGAGTTGGCGTTTTATAAAGCGGCTCGAAATAATTATTTCTATATTATAATATACTTGAAAATCAGCTATTTTATAAGAGGTACGTGCAACAAATGTAGTATGTATCTTGCTCGTAAAAATATTATGACTCGTTTTAACTTAATGTTGACATTAGATCACTTCTCGTATTATGCCTTCATTTACGAACGGGATAAATAAATTAGTATTATAATTTTGTATATGAATATACTCCTATTTCTTCTTGTACTAATAATATTATGTAAGGTTGTTATAGATCTGAGGATGTTAAGTTATGTTAATGAACTAGTTGCCATTTTTTATTTCAAAATAAAAAAGATCTTGTAAAAGGAAGTAATTTTTCTACCTAGTATGTTATTAGAATGGTTATTTTAAATCTAAATAGACAATAAATGGCGGCTTTGCAAAAAAATAACTACTTAAATGACTCCACAGAAGACTTAAACCGTAGTATGTTGTTTTACCAAAAATTTGACGTAAGTTACTTTGCCTTGCGACTAGAATAACTGTCATACAATAGACTGCAATTTTTTCTTATTATAGTAGCATTGGAAAACATTTTCAAACCAAAATCTTACATTGCATGAAAATTAAAGAAGGCGTATCTATTGAATGTAACCAAGCACATTTCGTTATGTAATTAAAGTGTAATTTAAAAATTTCCTGGAATTAATTAGTAATTTTTTTCAACTACACGTAGAGTTTCTTTTTTATTTTTCATTCATAAAAGTGATACAAATTTATTAACATTCATATTTATATATAAAAATACTGAGATAAACATATTTAGCTTTTAGTATAGATCGATTTACTGATTTAGAGCAATTTGAACTAAAGAAAGATTTGGCAAGGTTTCAATCCTTTAAGGCAAAGGTGCAAGCAATCAAACTAGATCGATTCGTGGACATATTTCTGCGAATTACTCCTGCTCAACAAAGGAAACGTTCAATGTTCATTCCATATTTGGAATTGTTTACCGTAAGTCTAGTTCAGTATCTCGTCTCTTTATAGTTTGAACATAGCTAACAGCAATAGAGGTAGGTATTTCACAACATAAAGCATAACCATTGTCGTCAAACTGCTGGCAGCTTCTTAGATAGAAGTTGCTATTTATATTTCGTAGATAAGACGCGTTTTGAAATAAAAAACCGAAATGTGACAAAAGCTCTCTGATACATTTTTGAAATGTTGTCATGAGTTCTACACGTTTTTATAATATTTTCTTTTCTTCTTTTCCAATCAAATTCATTGCACAGCTTCCGACAAAAGTCTCGTTGCCTTTTATGTACAATATAAACAGTTCTCCAAATCAGAAAGAAACATGTTTCAAAATAAATTATGAAAATTATATATACTTGAATTTTTTGTATGTTTCGACTTTAAAAAGAATATTTAAATCAGAAAATCATTTAAAAATAAACGATAGCGTTTCACGGTATAATTTCTAAATTTACAGAAACAAATTTTGGTTACCCGAAATAATGTACAATATAAGGACACTGAAAAATGTGAAGTAAAAAATTGAAACAATTTCAAAAAAGAGAAAATAATTTCTGTCTTCATTTTACAGGTATCTTCCTTATCTACATTCAATAAATACACACACGCACGGTATATTACGAAGTACAACTTATGCTGCAGGTAAAATAAAATATTCGAGATCTGCACAACAGCAATATAATGAATCTTGCCCTAGCACTGACTTTGTAAAATTCGGCCGGAAACATTAATGTAACAACTATAATTATAAAAATTGTGAATAAATAAATTAATTAATTTTAAAAAAATGAGTAGCGGCGTAATGATTTCTCTACTAATCGCAGCAGTTTTAAAATAAAATATAAGCTGATTGTAATACAAAGGAAAGATTTAGTTTTTTTACAAGCTTTTATTTAACTTGCAATGTATGTAATATGTTTGTTCGGGTGGAATCTTGCAACTGATTTTCAAAACAGTAATCCTCAACCGATTGAGCTGAAATTTTGAATTCACGTTTAGTTTGGATGACAATACATGGTTAGATAAATGACGTCATTCTAAATCCAATATGGCGGACAGCCCAAGATGGCGAACTAGTTATTTTTTATGCACTTCCATGATATGAATATCAAATGAAAGGGTATGACAAGTAGAATACAATCAGCAGTGTGACTTAATTTCAAATTTAAAATGGCGGCCGACACAAAATGGCGAATCATCTATTTCTTTGCAACCCCCTTGATATGGGTATCAAATGAGAGAATATGAAAAGCAGAATACATTAAACTGTGTGACGTTATTTAAATTCCATTATGGCAGCCAAAAGGAGTAGATAACTAAAAATTTAAAAATAAAATATTAGAAAAACAACGTTTTAAAAACGAGCTTTTATTAAATTGTACTAAAAAAGAAAAAATAACTCTTAATACTTTAGGTTCATAGTTATAAAAGCGCGGGTCGTTATTATCATAGAGCTTACAACCCACGCTTTTATAACTATGAACCTAAGTATTAAGAGTTATTTTTTCTTTTTTAGTACAATTTAATAAAAGCTTGTTTTTAAAAAGGATTTTTACTAATATTTTTTTCGTTCATTTTTAAGCTTTTAGATTTTATTTGGCCTAGGAGTGTACTGTATCATTTATGACAAAAACAAATATAAAGTGTTGTTTTGACTTTAGAATATACATTTTCTGCTCTAGTTTATTAAACATGTTATAATATTTATTCTTTTTGTTTACGTGACGCTGACTACACAGAACTTACATCTAGTGAAAAAAAAAACACGCCATGTAACCGTGATGTAGATTGCAGTGGCACACAAAGCACAGTATCCAACATACGAATCCTCGGGAGATCAACTGTGAATAAAAACCCAGTTAACTTGATCTGCGCTATTTGATGTGATTAATTACTAATGGATGATACCGGAAATAAGTTCTGGGTGGCTACAAAGAACTGTTTTTTGATAAAATCTACAAAAATCTGTCAGTGACACCGGCTGACTTATCAAGATTACATCACTGGATTGAGAGAAAAAGCACTTTTAAGATTTTCCATGCAAGCGCTTTTGTGAGAATCTTTTCCACTTACATTAATTTTTTTCAACATAATTTTAAATCATCTTAGAAATATTGGATTCTAATTTTTATTTCTGCGTTAAAACAGCACCCAATTTTCGATTGATTTAAACATTTCTTAAAAGAAATTAACACCTACATGAACAATGAAAGAATGAAATCGGTACAATAGTTTCTGAGATAATCGCTACAATACTTAGGTTACCAACAAATTTTTACAGATATTTATGCTCATGCAATTAAAAAATATGTATATGAGCGTACGCTTCATTACCTTTATAATGGAGTTTTAACGAATTTAAAAATAGACAGTAATATCAAAAAGTCATCGTAGTCTTTTTAATTAAACGTGCTTTTACTTGTCGATAAGAAAATAAGTTAATTTGTATATACTACACGAATGTTCATGACAAATAAGTTGATAATCTCTTTTATTTCAAAAAAGAAAAAATATAAATTTGAAATAAAAATACGAGAAACTAAAAACTAAAAACGGGGTTGTAATTTGTCGTCGTGCCTTCATGAAATCATAAATTAGAAAAACAAAAACGAAGCTTATAGTAATTACATTCAACTTTTTTTCTATTTCAAAATGCGCATTTTATCTTCCATGTCCGTCGTTGGAGCGAGACAAACACGTCCGCCAACATAATAAATTATCGCTAATGTGCAACTTCTTCTGATTTATTCTGCTGATATTTTTATCTGTTTGTTTTTATATGAAGCGTTTCCGATAAAAAGTGCCAGAATAACTATTTGACCTGCATGGATTGAACACTAGTCTTTTATTTTTAACGTATACAATGCCTGCAGTTGAATGCAACATCCGATTTATAATGTTAGCCCAGGCCATTGAGGTTTTTATCTCAAAATAATTTATGCAAAGCTGAATTTTGGTTTACTAACCAAATGAAACAAGACATTAATATTCTTGAAAATTTTTATGTCGGCGTTCTAAAAAAAATAACCAACTCCACAGAAATTTGTTTCGCGTTTATAGCTTCCAAACTGTTTAATGGACAATAAAAATGAACTTAGGTATAAAGATATTGTTCAATAAATTTAAAATAAAAAATGTCCTATCCATCATTCAGTTTATCTTTCAGGGTCAAAGTCAAATATAGTTTTCAATGCGTTGTTAAAGATGCGCTTGCTGCGTTTCTTTCTTAAGTATAAACAGCCAGTGTGACGAAAAAACTCACAGGAAGGAAATGGTAAACTTTGCTCTACACGATAAATTTGTTTTTTAGTTTTTTGTTGTTTTTAATTTTAGTTAATATTTTTACTCAATAGTCGAGCGTCTTTTATCTACAATCTCCCTCTTTCTCTCTCTCTCTCTCTCTCTCTTGAAAAATTCTACATCCCTGAAATTCTAATGTTGATATTAAATTCACTTGCATTTTTACGATTCAAGAAACCGATAAAAAGTATTTTTCAATACACGCTACAAAAATTCAGCTTTGTCGATACTAACTGCTTAACATTTGAGGATTCTAAGCAAGAAGTTAAATCAAACAAATAGCAGCTGCATTTAACGGTTCGCTTAACGTGCATTTTCCGTACGACGCGTTCAGCCTGAAAACTGACACAGCGAATTTTCTTGACGTACTTACCATTATTCATTGCAATTCGCAAGCAGGATTTAGTTTGCTATACAATTTATGACTGAGCTGCCGGAAAGCACTCAGTAAGCTATAAGACAGTTAAATGTTATTGTATTTATCAAATGTCATCCAAGAAATAAAATGAACTGCACTCTCTTAGAAGGTTTTTATTTTTTGTTAGAATTATTTAGAATGAGCAATGTTAAGAGTCATAGAAATAAAAAAATGTTTCGAAAAGCTTTCATTTATTATCTACAAAAATGTTTTTCTAATTGCGATAGATAGAAATAAAATTTCTAATGATTATAATTCGGCTTTTTGGTTTTATGTCCGTTTCAAAGTGGGTTAATTTCATTCTGCTATTTAAATCCTATATTGGTTTCGTTTTATCTTTTATTCCAAATGTATCTAAAAAGCCGAAAACACAATTTTACGATGTTTCAAATGGCCAACATAAATTGGCGTAATTGCATTTCAAAGTTGAAAGATTAAAACGAACAGTAAAAAAATAAAAAACGAAAGCAAATGTAATGGAAAACCAGCAAATTCAACAAAACAAATAACATCACGTACACATGCTTAGGGTAAACGAGCTAGATATAGACTTTTTCTACTATTCTTCAATCATAATAATTTACATTACTTGAAAGTAGTTATTTTGATATGCGATGTTTTAATTGGTGAATTTATTGCAAGTTCCTATTTTTAAGGCCTTCAACATTTAGGGCTAGTAACAAGTATTTTGATATTTGTTATTCGTTTTTATGTTTACAAATATGTTTTCACATGTAAAAATTAACCGAAGCATGCTTGTCAGCTACCCAGGTTATTTCTTTTTGACAAATCTTCAGAACAAAATATTCCCGAAACTAAAAAGTTTAGAAAAAAAATTGTTTAATAAAACTTTTTTGGAAAAATAAATAAAATAACAACCGTTCTGACAAGTAAATAAACAGACGAACAGACTTTTTCCAGAATTATATTTTTTGAACTCGGGAGACCTTCAAACGAAAAATATCGTGATTGGCTAGCTGTTGTTGAATCTTCTTTATCACACCGTTGAACTTTCAAAATGAAAGCAAACCATAAGACAAAGAAAGCAGACAGTCAGCTGTTTCCTCTTTATCTATTTGCGCGGAAGATGCAAACATTTGCCACGTCATCATATTATGGCTTTTGAAATAATCACGTATTTTACCATTCCAACTCGACAATTGGGGAATGGTACTAATTATATAATACTAGCCGCTCCCCGCGGCTCCGCCCGCGATTTTATTAGTTAGGGTTCTTTCATTACTCACTCATCCGTTCGTTCGCCCGAGTTTATAATTATTTGTTTCATTACCGCTCACTCACTCTGTTCGTTCGCTCGAATTTATAACAGATGTTGAGCGTCTATAATCTACAATCTCGAATTTATAATTATTTGTTTTATTACTCACTCACTCACTCCGTTCGTTCGCTCGAATTTATAATATCCTATGTCCGTCTCCTGGTTATAAGCTACCTCCCCACCAATTTTCAGCCAAAACGGTTCAGCCGTTCTTGAGTTATAACTAGTGTAACTAACACGACTTTCTTTTATATATATAGATGTCCAATATAATTTGTTGAAACTAGAATGGTTCTGTCGTCCAACTGGTTCTAATTTTTTATCTTCTATGCAATTAAAATAAATGATAATATAAGAACGAACAAGTTACTTCCCATTATTAGTTTATGTACCGAGCTGGGTAGAGTAGTGGTGACAGCACTAGACTCGCATTCGGGAGGTCCGGATTCGAATCCCGGCGGGGGCAGATGTGGCTGGGACTTTTTCCTACTGCCTCTCGCCGAGAAACGGTAATTCCAATAACTGGCCATCTTGATTGAGGTTTTCGATGGTTTCCCTTAATTAATTCCAGATAAATCTCGAGGTGGTTCCTTGTTTGAGGTCATGGCCGATTACCTATCAAACTCCTAGTTCGAAAATTACGTACCTTATCCTAATTTCCTATAATGCCTTCATTCGCCCATTGCTATTACATAAGTTGAAGTTTTAAAAATGTAGAAAAATAACGGGAAGTGTGGTAGATGGACAATAGGAATGGTGCGAATGGCGTCTGTTATGACATAAAGTCGAGAAACGGACGGTAAACGCATTATTATTATTATTATTGGTTTATGTGTGAAAAATAATGTTCACTATCCAAAACTTAAAATTTTGATATCTATCCTACAGGGTCAGTAGTTTCTATGACTTCTGAATGCAAAACAGAACCCCGCGTTATTTAGCTTGTATGGTATACATATTTGTACGTATGTAAATTAATAAGAATCAAACAGAGGCAACCTTTTGCATCAGTGAAACAATAAATATGCAAATTAACGTGCGCTTGTGTATACATAATGAACAGTGGAACAAAATGCGTTAAAAAGCTGAAGTTGAATTTTAAAACGGTTCAAATATTACGATCGTTGTACGAAAATTAAAAATTGCTTGCATTTTTCAGCTCAATTTACGTTCCTCAGATATCTGCGTTTACGGCCGTATTTCCCTTATCTACTTTTATTTCTACACTGCGATATCTTAAAGTTAATGGTAGAGACAATAATGCGCATTGCGTTTACATGGGCGCTAACAGTAAGTTTTCAGGGTCAGAACTCGAATCAATGACGTATCTAGGTACCAGCGTTGCCAGACGTCTCGATTTTGGCGGGACGTCCCGATTTTTAAATCAAAATTAAATGTCCCGCGCGGGACAGGCTCAGTCCCACTTTTCGGGGATAACTCAACCGTGCGTAAATAATTATTCTCTTATTGTAAGTTCAATTTGTAACACTCACTATTGTTTGAAATGCCATATTTTTCTAATGAATAAAACTTTTTTGATTTTGATTTCTGTTTTTTTTATTCAGCGAAGACGAATAAGACTCAACTATTTAACGATAGGGTAAATCTGATTTAAAATATCACATTTTTATTAAAATACATTTTCTATGGCTATTTTTGCTATCTATTGTCACGTAAACGTAATTTGAACTCAAATAAAAAGATAAATATTTAAAAACTTCTGATTATATACGTTTTTTTACTATGTCCCGCTTTCGACGAAAGATTCCCGCTTTTTTCACTCAGAAAGTTCCAAAATCCCGAATTGGCAAAAAAAAAAATCTGGCAACACTGCTAGGTATCCTTACGGAGCTTCCGAACTAATCGGGTTCCGACTTCAGAAGCCTTTGAAAAATTAAAAATCTATTACGAGAGCAAGCTAGCTTCACCATGATTCCATGTCAAAGAATTAGAAAAATAACAAATAAAACTATTTGCAATAGTTTTAAGTGTCATTTTGTAGGTTAACTTTTTACACAGTTCATATTTTCTCTGATAATAATGAAACTAAATACATATCAATTTATCTATCTACTTATTTTCTGATATATGCGAGAGCCTTTGTCAGTGCACCATACAAATTCTCTTAAAGGAAAAGTGGCTGCATGCCTCATAACTATAAATAATTAATATATAGTAATTCTGGTGGAAGTTAAGGTACAAAAACCCTTTTACTTACACCAAAATTATTTTCAGATATTTGTTTATTATTTTGTCTCATAATAACTTTATCAATTAAGCTTTGTGTAATACCTATTTAAAAACGTGCTACACAATAAAAAAAAATAGACTACCATTTGGAGAATTGCCAGTATACAGGGTGTTTATTAATTGTGTACCGATACTTAAAGGTATGAATCCTTGGGTGATTTTAAGAAGAAAAGTTAATATCAACATCTGTCCTAAACCTCTTGATTTTTCAGCTAAGGGTGTTAAAGTTTTAAGTCTACGAGTGATAAGAAAATTGTGATAAAAAAGTTATAATTTTCTTAAAATTTTAACACACTGTAGCTCAAAAATTAAGAGATTTAGGACATATGTTGGAATTAATTTATCTTCTTAAAATCACTCAAGGATTCACATCCTTAAGTATCGGCACTCAAATAATAAACACTCTGTATAGTGTTTTTTTTTATCTATATATTCTATATATAGAGAATTTGCATGATATGTCTTGAATGAATATTAATTTTTGAAGAAAGCAATTTCAAAATTTAAAATTTATTAAAATGTAAAGCGCTTTTCTTCAGATAATTTTTAGATTTTTATTAATTAAACATTTTTAATGAATACGAGACATAATACCATTATGTCCGAGATATATAGTATATTTTTGGCACGTACCATCTATAAAATAACTGATTTTCACTTAATTTAAATAAAATATCCTCCTTTTTTTGAAGTCAGTTAAAAAGCAGCTATAGTGGATGTGCAAAAAATAATTTTAAAAACTGAATAACATTATCAAAGACCATTCCTCCTTAACGTGAAGTAAATTCGAAGAAACGGAACAGAAAGAAAGTTAAATACAAAACTTTTATGTATGCTAATGCTCAATGATTTCGTTTGAACTCGACACCAAAGAAACTTGACAATCGCTTTAATACTTCAATTTTACCATATACTATATTTATACACGAACGACGTGTCGAACATACATACAAAATGTAGAACTATCTGGCACAACATACTTATCGATTTTTTAAAGCCTCCAAGCTCCAACTTACAAGGTTATCTGGGTCTAGTTCACAGATACCATAAATAAAAATTCGGGTCGCAGTGTCCAACCCTGCCTAAAATACAGCGTATTTGCTAATACAGGCACTAAAGCTTTATTATGTGGAATTAAGTTTGTTTTTGGATAAAATAAAAAAATGTAATGGTTAAATATAAAATTTGTCTATGAGTGTTTTCGTTACGGTATTTTAATTTTTTATATAAGTTCGGTCAAAGTGTCTTTGTGAAGATGGAAATATATTTTCCGAAACGTAGGCCACAAGCGAAACATCGGTAAAGCTTCTTTTTTTCAACTGTTCCTCAACCAAACTTTCCCTCCACGTTAAAAATATATATTGGAACAAAAAATATTAAAGACTATTTTGTAAAATGATTTTTTTAATTTAGGCAAATAAACGCATTCTATCTAAAGCTATCTATATTCTAATTGAATATCTATGTATATTGAAAATTTTATTGAGATCCGTTCAGCCGTTTAACTGGCAAAGACGAATAGTGGCCAATTTTACTAAATTAGTATGGACACGAACCAGCTTTAATAAGGAGTTAAATATTTAAAAAAAATATTAAATAAAGCATATTTGTTGCACATTTTGACATGTTTTTTATTTAATTGATTTTACATATTTCATTTCAATACCTATATAAAAATAATTTTCTAACATCATAAGCTTCGTTTTAATTCTCAATATTTTCACGTCCATTATAATTGATAGGTTTTTTTTTATTATTTAACAGGAAATAAAACGAATTAACGAAACGTCGCAAATTTTTTAATTTAGTTTACTATATTAAAATTGAATTGTCCAATTTCCTGTTAAATAATAAAAAAAACTTCGTTTTAATTTTTTGAAGAAAAAAATTAATTACGTCGGACTCAGTAAATTTTATTAAAAAATTCGTATAGATATTTGTTTTAAAATAATTAACAAAGCAAATATTTTTTTAATACTGACTGTCGGCTATATGACATGATTCTGCAACCCGTTATATAATGAAGAATTATCAGTAACTCAAGAGGAAAAATAAATTACTTTTCTCCTCGTTCACAATGCAAGGCAAAAGCTACACCTAATAAAGCTATAAAACTTGCATAAACATACTACATTGTTACTAGCCCTAAGCTTATTTGCATACGGAAATAGTTTCTTCAATTGAACAATTCCAAGATGTTTCTTTTTCATTAAAAATATATCATAAAATAAATTTTTAAGCAAATTACCATAATTCAGATATTCTACACACACAATGCGAAATATATACTTCATAATTATAATAATTTATTTTAGGGCTCCGTAGCCAAGGGCAAAATCGGGACTTTTATAATTTTGTCACGTCCGATCATCCGTATGTCACAGCCTTATAACTTCGCCATTTTTTTATCGATTCTGATGAAATTTTATGTTTTATGCGAACCTCCAAAAAATTGTGTACTAAAATTACAAAAAAAAATTAGGGTAGTTTTGAAAATGTATATGATACGTTCAGTAGTTCGTGTTTTCTTATTTTATAAACCAAAAAATTGTATTTCTTCCGATCATGTAAATGATTTTTTTTTTCTATAATTATAATCTTTATATACATTAAAAACAATAATTATAGAGGAAAGGGCTTTTTTTAATAAACTTTTAACTTTTATTCAACCATAGTGACCTCAAATTAACGTCAAGTCAACCAGCTAATGTTATTCAGGAACAAGCAACGTGCAACCCTCGAATTTTTCAATAATCGGTACTTATCTGTGAGCGTATGAAAGCACTTGACATTTGAAATATCATTCACGTACAAATGCGTTCTTAGTCAGTGTGTGTGGGTCTACAGGGAAGTTCAAATAAAAAAAAGGAATAGGTGACATATATATAGAAAATAAGACTTCAACTACCACTCAGGAGTCAGTTGCAACCTCGTGTTTCGAGATAAGAAATGGAACAAACAAAAATACCTTTTAATATCACATCAAAAATAGTTTTTTGTTTAGACTATAGATTATAAAGACTCATATTTTATATTGTTACCGCCCTTCTTATGTGATTTAGGTAAATTAATTCAACTACTGTTGTTGATGACGTGCATCATTATAATTGCGGGCGGAGCCGCGAGGAGCAGCTAGTTCGAAAATAAAAGTAAGTATACAATTTATTTTCAGAAAAACGTATTATATAAGCACAAAAAACAGTTGAGTAGCGTCTTATAGAAATTAAAGTTTAAACTCTAGAGTTAGTTGAAATGTGATCTTTAAAAGGATTATCTATTGTTAGTATTTCATCATTTCTAAGTTTTCTTACGTGTATCGTAGTGAACATTTATTTTACAAAAAGTACCTACGTATTTGTAACTAAAAAATTGATTTACCTGTAAGCGTATTACGCGATATTATATTTGTTTCAAGACTGAAAACAATTTCGTTTATTTTTAACTTTCCATCGAACAAAGGTCAAGCAAATCCAATTATAGGACAACCAGATTCAATGAACACACATGTTTTACAAAACGCCGGTTAATAACAATAATAAATTATTTAACCCAATAAATAGAAACGCATTTAAATCAGTTATAAAAAAATGTCAATAACAGTAAAAATGTAAATACACTATACTTCTTAATTATTTTCTACAGATCAGAATATTTTCTCTTGCAATGTACATTACAAATTTCTCTAATAGTATAACTTGCAAATAGGGCAGAAAGTTGTGGATTGCGAACAACAGTGATGTTAGGTCGTCAGAGCACAGCAAATATACGAGTCGCAATTGCAGTTGAATTATACGAAAAGAATAATATTAATTGTTTACAAAAACAACGCCTGGATATCGTAAGTTGAGCGAACTATCAGATATAGTTTACAAGTCACTTTCATTTACTTTCGGCCCGAAAAGAATTGTCCAAAGGACATAAACACTATACTTTTAATCTGCGCATGCGCGACTTTAATTTTTGTCACTGATATACGAAAAGTAACAGTCGTCTCCAAAACCAAGTATGCAATGTTGTTACAAAAAGTAATTTTTACTTCTAGGTTTACTGGACGTTTCTAGCTACGAAACTTATTTAAATTTCTGTACATTCAGTAAAGCGGCGAATAAAAGAATATTTTAATCAAAAAGAATTTCACTCATTCTCGGCCACTTTATGTGTTAAGTATCAAAATGAACAAATACAAATGTTGTAATAATGTGGTGGGAGTACGGGAGATAATGGTGGAAGTGATGGTTTTCTTTTTCAAAGTTTCATAATATGCCACGTAGGTGTATCATTCTGCTTGAACAGTCATATTAGATGTAATGTAACACTGAAATTCGTCTTACATTTTAAATAGCATCATCGCAGAACTAGCACCCAACCTATAATGTTGTATCATACTCGCCGAACTCTCATTTTGAGAGAAAACCTTAATTTAATATAGTATTTAATGTATATCTATACTAATATTATAAAGCTTGACAGTTTGTTTGTTTAATTGAACGCGCTAATCTCAGTAACTACTGGTTCGAATTGAAAAATTCTTGAATTCGTGAGACGTGACGTAATCAGACGAACAAGCAATTGATATACTTATTACAAACAAAACGATAAACTTATTTGTATATTAAATTTATTGTAAATTATAGAAGCTCGACAACAGAGGTCTGTCTATATATATCAAATACAAACCGTTTTCTTTCAATTCAGTAGAATTTACAAATAGACGATTACAACTATTTTTTGCAATTTGTAAAATCCATTTCCATTATTATCCTCATGCCGCGTCGTCCAATTTGGACGTAATGTTACACTTCTATGACAAAATATAACTGCTTGTAGTCAAACTTTCAAATGTCTGGCAGACATTCAAAGTACTCAGGAACTCATTTTAATACAAAGAAAAAACATTACTTGCTTACCTGTAAGTTTCCATTTAGATTTTCCACGTCAACCTGTAACCGACAGAAAAAAGAATAAATATTTCAGTTTTTATTAAAGTTCAGTGGAACCAGGTTTAATCTACAGATAAATATCGTTTAGAATATATAGATGCTAAGATTATTCGCGTTCTGTATTATTCAACCAGCACTGTGGTCATTTTTTAAAACAACAGTCCGCGTGGAACATATACCTAACATGCAATTTGCAGTAAATAAATATTAAAAGGAATATTCTTAACAGTCTTATTATTATGAAATGAATTTATTGTAATGGAAAAATAAATATTTATGCTATCCACAAAAGTTCTCAAGTAGAAAACCGAAATAAAATCAGATTTAAACTACTTATTCATGTAAAAATACATTTGTAACGCAACATGAATTTAATGATGCTATTCTGTTGATCAAAGTAAGAATTTACCGTGTTATTTATTTTCTCTCATTTTCTAACCAATCTAACAAAACATAAGTTAAAATGAGAACGGCCAATTTTAACAATGATCATACAGAATACGTTTTCCTACAAATATACAGTTGAAAACAAACCTGAATTTATTAAAGTTTCATTTCAGGAAGTAATACATTTGCATAGTGATTATCTTATCTAAACTACCCTGTCATAAATGCAAAGTGTATTTTGAAACTTCGACATGTTTGTTGTTTAGCTTGGACTAAATCGTAGGTACTGCAACGTTGGATTCTGAATGGTTGGGCTCAAAATCAATAAAAGAGTATTATCTTACAACTAGCGGTACCTGTGCGAATAATTCGCACTAAAATTCGTTTCTAATTTCTCACACTCTTTATAACTTTCTTCTTTTTGTTGTATTACATTACGAAGCTCAGAGACGGTTCAAGAAAATATTTTTTCTAAAACTGTCATATAGAGGCGCAAGTATCGAAAACGTTGAGCTGAAGCGCCACTATATGAAAAGTATTGATACATACGTGAGTTGATTTGAAATTGAATAAAAGAGTTACCGACCGTCAATCATATTGACGTCGTTTCAAAATCAAAGCCGTCAGATGGCAGCATTACTATATTGTGTCTTAATGTATATCTATATATATAATTTTAATAATTAATAAATTTACAAAAACAAAAGAAATAATAAATTTTTTAGTTGTTGATGTCGGTAGAGCAAGCAATTATCTATAAAATGATATAAAATTTATGTGGAGCAATTGTGTGGTTTTTTCGAAAAAGGGAGGCAAACATCTTAAGCTTAACGTATAAATATATATGATACCCGCCAATCTGCATTGTGTAAGTCGTAGGATAAAGATCATTTTCGTTGGTAAATTAGATCCCGAATGCTTGAATTTTAATCAGCGCTAGAATCTGGAATATTCTAACAAGAATGTATTCTAAATAACATTTCATATTCATAGCGAATTAGCTGCAGCGCTATTTAATAACAGTTGTTGTATGCCTTCCTGTTCGACAGTGGTATTCCAGAGAAATGTCAGCTGACCATAACCCCGGGAAAGGGTAATTAAATTCGTGGCAGTCACCAGCCATCTCTTCGGATGGATCGAATACAATAAAAAACCCGGGTCGCAGTGCCAAAACCCTGCCGACAATATAGTGTATTTGCTAATACAGGTATTGTGGCTTTATTAAATGAAATTAAGTTTGTTTTTGGACAAATAAAAAAAATCGAACCCCTTAATACACCCCTTACAATAATAATTTTATTAGTTGAAATATTGTTATCAATCCAACATCTGCACCAAATTAAATACGACCTTCAGTAAATAAATTCGTATTCGCAAACTAGTGTTTTCATAAAATTTGTAAGTCCGGTCCTGTCGGGCCGATTTTATTAAAATTTTAGGAGCACTTTTTAATTGCTATTAAAGGGTTAAATTTCAATTTTGAAACGATTCTGAGAATTTTTTAGGCATTTTTGGGCCCAAAAACTTTTTTCAACCCCTAAAAACTACCCTTAAAATGATCCGATTGGGCCCATTTTAAATAGGGTTCTTGCGGTGGTGGATTCCAACATGTGGGCAAAATTTCGTAAAAATCAATTAACTCTTTCGAAAGTTATAGCGCACACACATATATATATATATATATAAATATATATATATATATATATATACATATATATATAAACATTTTTAAAAATGGTGCCAAAGTGTTTAGGAGGTTATGAAACGTCGAGAAATTTTGGTCCGACCCCTAGGTCCCGCCATCCGACCAACGCCAATAGTGTATGTTGCCTTATGGCAAATACACTAATAATATATGCGTTGTAGCTGTTAGTGTGCGAGTTATACAGACAGAATAGGACAAAAACAACTTACAATTTTTAAGGTTTCAAAATTTAAATAGTATATATTACACCGCAAGGGCAGAAAGTTGAAATTTCTACACTGTGCGACCCATGATGCCCTCGGCTGTGCCTCGGACATCGTGTATCGCGCAGTGCAGGAATTTCAACTTTCTAGTCGTGTGGTGTATACAATTTTTCTTTACACCCGGCCGAAAGTACATACTTTCGTATCGGTGTGCACGAGAAAACTGTTTCGGCCCGCCGTTACCGATTGCGTGCGCGTAATCCCAGCAGACCATAAATGTCAGGTTTTCTGCCTTCAAATCGAAGCCGAAAATACGTACTTTCGATCGGATATAAGGGACAACTGATTTTATGTACTCATATTTGGAACACGTTTACTTCCTTTCAATAGATTTTTCATAAACGCAACGTCATTCCTTCAATGATTGTTCATTGACTAAATTTTTTTTCAGTGAGGGAGTAAGAAAAATTTATTGTCTGTACTTAAAGAGTTAATGATACGGTAAAAGAACAAAAATACGCATTGTTTCTGTCAGACCCTGTGCATATAAAAGCAGACAGACGTTATAGAGACCCGCAAACGCATAATGAATGAATTCAAGAATCCATCGTCATTTGTAGATATAATATTGTCAAAAGGTTCGCGTTTATACAGACTTTATGCAGAATTAATTGTACATATTTGGAAACACTAGGAAGTGCATATACACTCAATGAGTTAGAGTTGGGTAACTCAGATCTGAACCGGTTCAAAGAGCCGAATTCGACAGAAGATCCGTGAGAGCCGACTCACTTTTTTTTAAGCCGACAGATCAACGGATCCGCATAACTCAGTGAAACACTTAACACACTGAAGCAGGAAAGATAAGACTTTTTTTTCTTTCTCTGCTCTCATATAGTTTTAAAAAGCAATTGATAGGTCACTTTCAGAAATTATTGTTGGATAGGTAAGACGGCATTTATTCATAAAGCACTAGCATTTTACTGCCGCTATACAGGCCTGAAAAGCAGCTATTTTATAGAAGCATTTGCAAACACACTATTTCACCACAATACAACATAAAAACTGATTCATTTAAGCCTATTAAACACATGTTTTTATAATCCTACTTGCTCGGTATGAATTTATTACTTTCCAATATTATTGTATTACCAGAAACCAATTAAATGGGATAATATATCACTCTTACAGAATCAACATGGATTGCTATAATATTATGACGGCTATAAATTTTATCCCTATTATGAATAATAAATTTTCAAAGGAATAAACCAGTCATATTGTACATATAATCACTATTTATACCACCATCCTTAAAAAAGCAAATAATGAAATTTGTTTTAATTAGTGCCCAAATTTAAAGTACAGGATGGTTTTTTCCCGACTGCATTCGGGTTCCCGTCAAACCCCGCATTTCTGGTAATAAATGCTGGAAAAGGTTATTCAAGCGAAATCGTGAATAAAATAACAGTGTCTACCCGCGGTTTCGCCCACGTTAATGTCGGTTGCAACAATAACCTTGTCTTAATGCGATCGCAATAAAAAGTATCCTATCTTTAGAAGAGCAAATATAAACTGTGGAAACACGCCTTTCCATCCTTGTATCATACAAAATATTCAACGCCCCGAAATAACTACAAAAAATATGGACACAGATTGAATACAAAAAAATAGATTATATATATAAATATTACACTACACACTACAGAGATAAAACTGATATACAGGACACGTTTATTAATCCGACAACAGAATTTTTCGCGTATGTCGGACTAGTGAAAATATTGTATTATTGGACGTAGGCACGAACTAAAATTTTAAATACTAAAAAAGTATTATTTTAATTTTTTTTTTGTTCCTAAAGTCAATAACGACTTTATATAATACATATTTATAATACATTATTGAAAATTTTAACAATAAAACAATTTTTAATATCGATATTTTATAACACAAACAACGTGACGTCTTCTCCTTCCAATGTCTATTACAGAGCGAACGACTCCACGAAACGTCGGAGTACAGAGAAATATTTGTCAAGTAAACACGTGTGTCGGATTACAGAGCGCAATATCGTAAAAATGTCGAATTATAGACCTCTACATACTTGAAAACAGCTGATTACTGGACGCGTCGAATTAACGAGCAGCAGATTATCGATCGTATCCTGTAATTGTAAAAAAAAAATCGAAAAAAATAACAATAATGGCACCGACTGCCCGGATCGAGTCTACGACTTTTAAAACAATTTTTTCACCTCGCCACCACCTTAGCTTAACATTCTACAGCCAGTTTTTATAATATACGTACATTGCAACATGTTTGTTACATTTTCATCTCATGAATGAATTTTATCCTACCGTGCCAAAAAAGATTTACTTAAAAAAAAACACCAAAATATGGGCACTTTTTATGCGACGCACGTTTGGTTAACATCTTAGCATCGTCTGAAAACGATTAAAGTTTTAAATATCATCAGAGAAGCGTAACTTATTAAGCGTATTTTGCACTTACAGTTATGCGTTACGGGAATGCGTTACGCGTTACTCCAGACCGGTATGCGTTACGTCATCGGGTTACATGTTAAATAACCAGGCACACACTTTTTAATATTCATAATTCTTCACATCAATTATTCCATCGATCTTCAAGAGATCCGTTATCACAGACAAATGTCCGTTTACTATTTCATTAGTGTTGGTTGTCGGATCATTTCATACATCACGTGCAGTGTTTCGACTGCACTTGGACGTCCTGTCTCACAGGACATGTTTATTTAGATTGGAGTGCCTCTGTTGGAAACTTTCTTGTTATCGGCGTCCGTCTCTTGTTCCATCCTGTCAGTTGTTTACGAGTCGCACAGGAATCGCGCCTAACATAAACACATCTAGTAAACTGCAGACCACTGATGAAATTCTCTTTGTGTTACGTAATTACTAGACATGAAACTCAAGTGATACTCCGTCCTGCGTATAACGATTTTTGATTCTACCAAGGTACGAAATTTTAAGCCGAATAATAGGATCCAGCCTATCAAGATTAGATAATTTTGAACAGTGCACATTATTCCTTATACATAAACAAATAATGTAAACTAAGTGTCATACAATGGCGTTTAAGCTGGATCTGTGCCACCGCATCACTTTCGCGGAAATATAAAGAGAGGCGTGTCTATGAAAAGAGATTATATCTGTTATCTATACGACCACCCCGCTTGATCAGCTGAAGATGTCTAGCGATGACTTTTGGGAATTTTCCTCTTCTAGAAAAGCCCTATGAAAAATAACTCTTAAGAAAAAGAGTGAGAAAGACCAATTATCTAACTCTAAAAACTTACTACAATCAATTTTGTACTTATATCAATAATTAAATCAGTACTACTGATAAACCTGCTAGGAGAAACCCCTGCAAAAATTTTTAACTTCAAAAATTAGGAAGTTATTTCACGGCGATTTTCAAAAATCGAGTTTTCATTAGATCTCGCCGTTTTCAGGTCCTAAGAAGCTATTCTGACTATTTTTACGTTAGTGTCCTGTGACATAATATTATAATAAATAAAATAAAGTTTCCGTTACAATGTGCAAAGCCGCGGGTAACAGCTATTAAATGAATTCTTATATTTATAAATATAAATAAATGAAGAAAAACACGGGTCACAGTGCAAAACCCTAACGACAAAATAATGTGTTTGCTGATAACATGTATAATACATTTAATGTGACAAGAAACAGGTAACTGTTTTTTATGCAGGCCATGTTTTCCGCATGAAAGTAATCTGAGAAGTATTTACACCCTCTAAAAACGGTTTAGCTACCCGAATCTAGAGGTTTATACGAAAATACGTAGAATTTACATTTAATCGTGCGTATTTTCTTATAAAAATATATGAAGATCACGACACCTACATTAAAAAATGAAATTCCAAAATTATATTGCTAGAAAAAAGTTCTTTTTTATTTAAAATTTTATGATAGTAAAGAACAACCCTGTTATCTTTTAAAGTAAATCCTATTTTCTGCTTCGATAGATGCCATATAAATGATGTAATTACTACATACATTAAATGTGATCAAGAGTGGTTTATAATAAAACCCCAAATAATTAAAATCTCCTCCTTTTAAAACGTTTTAAAAGCTTAAAGATTAAATTAACAAAGCATAGAGGGATAACAATATTAATTTGGTTTCTGTAAATTTCGTAGATGAATACTTTAGTTTAATTTATGTTTTATTGATCTTATTAAATTTTGATAATCAAATCTAATTTAAAATAAAGAAGTATCTAGATTTCATATTAATCGTGAGCAAAAAATGGTTACAATTTTGAAATTACAAGCATATCAAACATACTTCCAAAATTCGATTTCAACCCGTTCAACTATTAGTTCTGTAACTTTTTCACAGACTAACCCACAGACTTTTTCCAAAAATATTTTTTTGAACTTTGGGAAATCCATAAGAAAAAATATTGTAAAATTGAATTTTGAGCTAATTAGTACCTACCATTCTCCAATAGTGGAGTTAAAATAGTAAAAGTCTCAAGTGCAAATAATTAATTCCCGTAGAAAATTTTAAGAAACCGCGTAAAATATATCGACTATTCTTGTTCTCCTATTTGCGGAAACTAGTTCCGCTTAATAAATAAAACGCTCTGTTAATTCCGTCTTTGGAACTGTTTTGTGCACGTCTAATTTACAGGTCTAATGATTGCACTATCCAGAGGCCAGAATAATCTGGGAAACAGGCACATTAATATTACATTACTGGGAAACGTGATTCGAATAGGGCTCTCACACCGGAAATCCGAGATTCGCAATTACAAAACTTCGGACAAATTTTTTATACGTATCGATTCCGGAACTGTAGAAAGTAATATAGGAATTCGGGAATTAATG
This sequence comes from Venustoraphidia nigricollis, assembly GCA_034508555.1. Lineage (NCBI taxonomy): Eukaryota > Metazoa > Arthropoda > Insecta > Raphidioptera > Raphidiidae > Venustoraphidia > Venustoraphidia nigricollis. The sequence continues at coordinate 3,159,897 of JAVRKA010000047.1, forward strand.
AAAACGTTGAAAATTATTAAAACTTCGATTTATTTGCTGACCAGAAAGTAGTCAAATATAAAGGAGTTATGTTTTTTTTAAGTTTTATATTAAAATTTATTGTTACTAACCGATAAATTCAACATTTAAGATGACTGTTCAATATTTCGCGAAATGGCTGTGAATTCACAAAATTTACATGGACTAGATCAGTCGCCTTAAAAAATGAGTTGTACAGTTACACTTCACAATGTAATACAAGAGGCCTAAGCGAACCTTACTATAATTATGACTCCTTAAATTTTGGTCCCTTACAAACAGCATAGTAGATAATGTTGATTTTTATGTTTGAATAACTCTCATAATTTCATTCAACGTTGTCTACTCGTATATATCAAAAAACATATTTTAATTTTTGTAAAATAAATGTTTCTTCTATACAGGAAAGATTTTTTCAGACCTTTCATAATATGGAAACTAGAATTCCGGAGCTGAAAACCAAATAATGAAATCAGTCTTGGAATTGAAGAGGATCCAAAATTAGAGACCCTAGATACGAAGCAAGCAATCATACTTTATATAAATTAATAACACAGAAGTACAGCATGTTAAAGCAGAATAAACATTAGTTTGTAAATATCATTAGGTACTAAATAATTATATTTAACCACATAATGTGTATTTGAAATATTTCAAATGTCTTATCAAAATTAATATGTTTATCTACAAAGGAATATACTAAAATCCTCATTTTAATTGCTATTTCACAAAAGAATCCTATTAATATTAAAAATGTTAAAACGACATGCTAATTGTTTATTTTAGCAGCTCTAATGTAGACACAGATTAAAAATAGTGTATAATTTAACTTGAAACAGAACACATTATTTCCCTGGGACTATAAAATTTAGTTGTCTGAGATAACTCTAAAATATTAAACCAACGCTGGTGTACAATATTACACTCTGCCAGGTAATTTCTTTGCAGAAAATGCGTCCGTAGAGACTGATCGTTAATCCACCTAATACTTAACCTGGCAGTATAAATAATACACGGAAACAGAAAGTTTATATACAAAATGGACAGATATTTATTATTGACCAATTTTTTACCGACATTAATTTGTCAATTTCGCAGTGAAAAATAAAAATAGGTCGTTAGATTTGTCTCAATAACGGCTACAAATTTCGTAAAAAAACCATTTGGTCAGATAAAAAATGGAAGTGGTATTGACCTGACCTCAGCATATCAATCGAAAAGAAAATCTATAAAAAACACATACTTCCTCCTAGATAACAAATAGTTTTTATTCAAAACCAATACTTTCTGAGTCATCAATTTATTTATCTTTATTTTAAAAAAACAATAACGATTCAACATAGTTTTTAACACGCTGCCAAAACATCAAATTATAATGATATAATTAGATATGTTCGCAGATGAAAAAGCGAACAAAATTACTTTATACATTTTTTTTATTTTGTTGTTTACAATACAATATAGATATTGTATTTAGTAAAGTTTATCTTGTTACATTAAAATATTTAATTTTCTGTCATTATTGGGTTACATGGAGGCGCAAGTTAGGCACTTGCCACAGGCGCTTCATACCGTCGTTACGGTACTATCTTTAAGAGTCAATTGACTTTTAATCTTTTTTGTCCTTGGTAATTAATATAAAAATGATTTGTCGGGAAAAAGGACTTTTTAAGTAAACACTTATTTGTTATTTATAGCGACGTTTCGTTCCTTGCTTGGAACTTTTTCAAGCTTTAAAAAACGGAATTATTATAAACTTTTAATAAACAATTGTTTACCTCAAATTTATATTTACATGTGTATTTTAACTTTTATATCTACTTGATCTAAACATTTAATAGTTATAAAGCTTGAAAAAGTTCCAAGCAAGGAACGAAACGTCGCTATAAATAACAAATAAGTGTTTACTTAAAAAGTCCTTTTTCCCGACAAATCATTTTTATTTTAAGAGTCAATATTTAAACAAAATCCCAGGGAGAAACCCCCCCTATTATGGCAATTTTACTACCCTCCATTTGTACTACTTTATACACCCCATGTGCCCCTGCAGAGGTCCGTCAATACTTTGTTATTACCCAATATAAATTTCGCACCTTGCAATTCTTAGATTATTTGTATGCTCCAAATATTTATAATTTGTGTATTTCACAAAATTTAACGCCTATTTATTTTAGAAACCATGTACGTTTTAAGCTCTACTCCACGCTTCCAGGCTTCAGTCGCAGCTAGCTTCGTGTTTGTAAAGCTGTGCCTGCGTTATCAATAATCTGTTCCTGGTATTGTTGATAGGGATTATACTCTTCTGTACGAGTCAACAACACACGCGTCCTCCAAACGAAAAGCACGCAAGTATTGTTTTTTTCGATAAAATAAATCTCTGTTGCATCATTTATGTTCTTGTGACATTTTATCTTAGTGCGGTTAAACAATATCGATTTTGAATTTGAGGTGCGGAACTAACGATCAATATTTTTATTTAACGAACCAAATATATAATTAGTCTTAAAGACCACGCACATTTGTCAAGAATGAGATAGCACGCACAGCACAAATCTTCAACCTGAACGATGACGGACACTAGACTAGCACAAACCAGCACGAACTAGCTTGAACTAGCAAAATTTAGTGCAGGTTTCGTAATGTGTTGTAGACATTTTGCAGTTTTCAAGTAATTTTATCAATGCAAATTAATTAATGAAAACGACCCATCACTAACACAATAGATCGGTCCAGCACAGCTAGACAGAAATTCCAGACAATCGATTGACGGTAGGCAGGTTGTGGTTTAAGGTGCGCTACTCCCATAATTAACATGAAACTACTACTTTAGAAGAAATGGAAAATAATGCCAAAAAATCACAAAACTCTTTAATGGTCAACGTTTCGACACAAATAATGTATTTCATCAGAATCATAAAAATTAGCAAATAATTCTTTTGTATCCACATTTTCTAAAAAAATTCGTGATTTTACAATATTAGTTGTGAAATCTACGGTTTTACAAAATTGTAGTAGATACAAAAGAACAATTTTATAATTTTGAAGTTCACAATTTGTGATGGAACGTTGTAGATAAAAAAAAGTTTAGCAAATAAATATATAAGATGTTTTTTCCTGTTCCTCGTTTCAATATAATTACGGTGTTGAAACAATTAAAACATAAAAAATTATTAATAACAATAACCACAATTTAGATTGTCTGAAATAATATTTATACAAGTGTTCTGGGAATGCTATTTGCCTTGATAGAATACCTGTTTCACAACAACAAAATATGTACAGAAAACCTTTATTTTCAATTTAAAAAAAATTCCAGCCATTTGGGCAACAGCTTGAGTATTGACGATTGACATATAAATAAAATTAAATGTCCCGCGCGGGACTGACTCAGTCCCGCTTTTGGTCGAAACGTCTTTTATATAAATAAAAATATTGAACTGTATTGCAAGTCATTTTATTTTGTTACTATTTATATATGTTTTTTATTATGTCCCGCTTTCGACGAAAGAATCCCGCTTTTTTTACTCAAATGATTTTAAAATCCCGCTTTGCCCGAAAAAAAAATCTGGCAACATTGGTCACACCCTAAGTTTGTTTTCAAATCTGATCTGCTTTCTGCAACGGTTGTTGCTAATTTTATAAATTCAAGTTCTACTGTATTCAAGAGACAAAATGATAAGGTATTATCTAAACCGCATACGTTGAACTAAGGTACATATATAAATAGTTAATTTTTTTAACTAAGCTTACGTGCTCAGCGACAATAGCTATATGCACGATTCTAGATTATTGTGGTAAGTATAATACACTATAAATATATAGATATAACTAATAACTATTACAAATAACAGGCAGAGCTAAGACAATTAATAGCTGTTAAATGACTGAAATTTTGTTATAGTTTTTTTATCAATTGTATTATTCGAAGGCATACAGGAGGAGTTCATTTTGTATCTCGATGTAAAGTAAGGTACCTATGTGTTATATTGTAATATTATTGCTTCATAAATATCTATGTTTACTAAAATGTCGTATGCTTCGTATATTTCAAATCAATAAAAGAGCTCATTCGTCTTTTTAATTTTATTTATTTATGGTGATTTGTTTATGCGTATTATAATGACTACAAAAATTCGTGCGATTTACACAGTTAGATTTCTTTCAAATAGATTCGTTCTAATTTCAAAGATCTCGAGCAAATGCAGCAGACACAAACGTAAAAATCAAGCGTTTAAAATTCCACAGGTCACAATGAACAAAGCGCTGTCATTGTTAGCAATATGTTTGGCTTTTCTGAGCCTGCAGTCGCTCGGAGAGCCAATCCCAGATCCAGTGCCCCTACCGCATTATATGGGACTTCATCCAAACGGGACGTCGCGAGTGAAACGCGACGGTCGATGCAATCCGTCGGGAACAACGACAAGCGGCAATGCTGCCGTCACAGGTCAGATCTGTTCAGCGGATATGATATTTCGCGATGACTTCAATTCCCTCGACCTTAACAAATGGTCACATGAATACACCATGACAGGGGGTGGCGTAAGTATTACCGATTATCTATACGTAGTATAAAAGAGAGTTTTTATTTACTTGAAAATACAAATATAAAATCTGTTATGACGACATCGAAGGGTCGTAAAAACCGATAGTCGTAACAACCGGTGATGTTTTCGAGGTACAAAGTAATTTTTTATTAAGTATGTTGTATTATTGAATGTGTAGGTACTATATAAATCCATAGATATTAATAGGAATAATATTCACATTATCATTATCATTTTTCTGTATTCATAAAACCTGTAATTTTAGTCTGTTTGGAACACTTCTGTGCGTACGAATTTTGTTTACAATACAGCTGGTCGTTCTAACAGATATAATTCTCCGAAGATATGAAGATATTCTTTAGGCGGTATGTCGTAATAAGCAATGTCGTAAAATAAAGTATTTTTTATAAGGCGGCCATATAACATTCAACCGAGACCTATGATTTTTGTCAATATAACCGGTATGTTGTTCTAAACGATGTCGTCGTAAACGGTTTTGACTGTATAAACTTTTAATGTAACTTTTTCAACCATTTGACAAAGAAATTGATATTTAAAATTTTATGATTTTAAATGTTCACAGAATTTTGAGTTTGAATGGTATACAAAAGATGCACAAAATGCTTTCACAAAAAATGGAAAACTTTTTATAAAACCAAGCATCACAGCTTATGAATATGGTGAAGATTGGTTGTATCATGCCACTCTCGATTTAGGACCTACGTAAGTTATTTTCATTTAGTTCAAATATAAGGAAAAGACATATTTAAAAACGTTCTTGTTTTTTCTTTTAACAATGAAATATCCACGGATATCACAAATCAAAAATTAAATACTTTCAAGTCACGAACGCAATATAGTTTTCAGTTGAGTTTTCGGTGTAAGTTTATTAACTTTAGTCTGATACGTAAGAAACTTAAATGAGGGGTAGAGGTGATGGGGTCAAGAAATAATAGCAGTTTAAATGTCTCAAAATTATTTAAATGATGTCGGAAAGAGTTTGCTGTTATCAAATATCACATCTTTTTGTTTTTTTTTAACAATATTGAGTAATTTAGATTATATGCTAAGCAGTTAACGTTTTTAGATATTTTTTTTATTAAACTAGTAAACCTAGTAAATTAAAAAAAGCTGTCGCAAGATTTGAAACAAAGTTATAAACAAATAAATATACGGAGTCAAGCTAAATAAAACCGTTTTAAAAAAACTAGATTAATAAAAGTGTAAACTATATTGGGTGAAGAGAAAGTGTAATTGTATTGCTTTATTGCGGTGGATCCGCATTTCATTTAATTAAATGTAAATCGAACCATATACGAACATTGTTATTTTACTAAGTGCATTTACTATATATAACTGCACACAGGAAACAATGATAACAATAACAACATACACAAAAGTCAATACAAGTGAGATTAATATTTTATTGATTTGCTTATTCCTAAATTCAAATTGCAAAAAGAGCCTCGGGGAAAAATGTTAAAATATGCCCACGTTAAAAAAATAAATATTCATGATTTATAACCTGGTATAAATGGTAATTGTCAATTATGTGAGCGGCTCTTGTAGATAACTGATTTATTTATAGATGTACCAACTCAGATAATTGGGGCTGCTGGCGTCAAGGTCAACAGAACGCAATATTACCACCTGTAAAGTCAGCGCGCCTAAGAACCCAGAGTCATTTCAGTTACAAATACGGTTACATGGAAGTGAGCGCCAAAGCCGCATCTGGTGATTGGTTGTGGCCAGCAATTTGGTTATTGCCAGAACGCTGGGTGTACGGCTCGTGGCCGGCTTCCGGTGAAATAGATATACTGGAAACGCGCGGAAATGCTCATCTGTGGGCCGGAAACTGGGATATGGGCGTTACGTTAGCCGAATCAACGTTGCATTACGGGCCGAACCCGAGTCAAAATGGAAGAGAGAAAGCGCACGGAATGAAACGCAAAAATGAAGGTTATAATAAAGGCTTCCATAAATTTGGATTTGAATGGACACCAGGTCAGTTTAAAAATTAAACTCTGAACTACCCCAAACCCCAATAATGATAAACTGTGGAGGACAACCAGACAGACAGACAGACAGAAAGAGAATTATTATAGAATATAGATCATAGAGGAATCACTTTAAATTGAATGGTTTCGGATGAATCGAAATTATCATTATATCTAGTTTGTACAAAAAACAGAATCTATGGAGGTTTATTATCCCATTCATTGGCAACAATTAGTAATTTTTGCTCTGGAATTGATTCTTCCCAAGTGGGAATAAAAATATGTAAATTTGCGTGTTATAAAGTTATTTTTTGACATTTTATTTTAGATTTCATAAAGTGGTTTTACGATGGTGAAGAGATAGGATATGTAAATCCCGGAAACAATTTCTGGGATTATTATGGAAAATTTACAGGAAATAATCCATGGAAAAATGGAGGGAAAATGGCACCATTCGATCAGGAATTCCATATACTTCTGAACTTAGCGATTGGCGGAAATTATTTCCCAGACAATGTTGGAAATAAACCGTGGAGAAATGGAGATCCGAGGGTAAGTTTTAGTTTTAAATAGATAAAAACTTAAACGGGTACGAATCTGAGAACTGGTGAAACTATCTATTATATTCTTAATTTAATATTAGAAAACTTACAGAAAAGTAAATAAATAATATTTTTAATAAATTATAAAAAAAACTCGCGAACCTGTTACGGAAACGAAACCCGGCGTCTAGTTAACACGGACAACTGTAGCTATAAAAGATTATTATTTTGAAAAGACTTCAGAAATACCAATATTTCATTTCCTAGAATTTTAATTATTTTACTGTTATTTTAGTTTAAGCTTTAATCTTTTTATATCTAAATTATAGGAAAGTACTCTTAGTTAGTTACTACATAAAGAATTTTTCAGTATCTTTGAGTCTCCTTACTATAAAATATAATCTTTAACCAGAAAAACGAATAACTTACTTTTGCCGAAGGCATTACCAGTGTCTTATTAGCGTAGCTCTGTATTAAAAAGTTACAAAAGAATACCGTATGTTTCATAAGGAATAAAAACTTTTAACTTAAAAAAATCACATAAAGAAAAACTAAAAAGTATATTTTTATTAGCAAAGATTTTTTTTGATGATACATTAAGGAGAGCTTGATGTGACATATTTCGGGTTCGAATCCCATCTCCACTAATGAATGTTTTGTGGTGTCGTTTAATTTAATTTGGTCTTATTAGACACTAAGTTATCGACCGTCTACAATATTTTATTATATTTTGGATTTTAAATTTAATATCTAGTTTATGAATCACAATAAAATACATGAAGATAATTAATTTTAAATTTTCTTATTTCAGGCTTGTACCAATTTCTGGGAAAAACGCGATCAATGGTTGGGTACTTGGCCACTTTGGAACAACAATGGAGATGATGCTGCACTTCAAATTGACTACATCTATGTCTGGGCACTTTAAAATAATTTGCTTGTTTTTTATTATATTTTATTTTTCAAATAATAAAAAACTGCGATTTAACAATATACTAAGCTTACTTGATATTTTATTACTGGTACCTTACAATTGGAAAACGTCCCTAACGTTCATGTTTTCATGATTCAGCGAGTTTGGCTATGTGTTGATGAATTAGCGAGAAAACCTAGAGTCAGCGAGGAACTTAATGTAATTGTATTTGAATAGAACGCTTTTTTGTAAGGGTGAAATTATGTTCTCGGGCAGATAAGATTATCGCCTGAAATACTGTGCATTTTTTGTAACCACTGTTCCCACCGTATAAAAATTATTTTTAGTATAACTAAGTGATCTATCATGTACATACTTTAACATTAATATCATAATTTCCGATGCAATGAATTTTTGCTCTAAAAAATCAGAAGAACAGGAAATAGCATATTTTTTTAATTCTACTTATTACAAGTTACATATGAGAATGCAATATGTTACAATTGTTTTTTCCGTAAATAAGACATTTTTGGTTTATGTTTTGAATCATACTCATTCCTCAGGGGATTTGTCACATATGACATCGCGGTTTAATTTTCTGTATATTCGTTTCATGCGATCATAGGTACGCATGTGGTGTTGTCATGTTATATTTTTTAATGACATCTGCAGACATCTGTTACTTACTAGTTAAGGATACATAAATATACAGAATGTAACATAAATTAATTCCTAAAATGAAGTAATAATTACGAACATTACGGGAGGATTAGGACTTTGCTCTCATTTTCAGTATTTTTAAGCAATTGGTTTTCAGGCATATCTGAAATTCAAAAAAAGAACTCCGTGACATAAGATCAAAAAATATGTTTATAACTAGTTAGAACATTTATTTTCGTCAAAAAACGCCCTTCTCAATTCTCATTCAATTTAAAGATACATAACCAAAAACCTTTCCTAAAACAGTACATCCTCAATAAACATGTTTTCCCAATAGACCACTGGTTTTCTAGTTACAAGCTAAATAAAGTCGTAGAAACATTCCTTCCCCTCTTGAGCTCCACTAACTTCAAATTTACTCAGGTAAGTGAAAATATTTATTGAACTATGCCTCACGGCAATAGTGTTAATGACCTTAACAGTGAAAGCATTAAATTAAAAAAAAATCTGGGGTAATGCTACAAAACAGAAAACAAACATTATATTATAAATCGGTTCGGTGCCTTCGTCAAAAAAACTTTTACAAGTTTGAGCATATTTTTTATTACATTTGTATTTTTTCTTAACCTGCCCCATGCTTGAAAATTGATCAGATTTTGATTTATTCAAGTGTTTTTGAAATATATGAAGACTACCTAGAATTTGACATCGCCAAAACGAAAACCCTAATTAAATTGCCCCAAGTAAATTGATCCGATTTCCAAAATCCTTACCACCGTAAAAAAAATACACATCCGAAGAATCCGTACGGATGTGCAAATATTTCAATAAGTAGACAACCAAATAAACAACGAATGGTTAATATAAATGACATAGCGGAAAACTGCAGCCGATGTTTTAAAGAAAAAATTTCATCACTTTAATGGATTATTTGTCACTGAACGTTCGAGCCTTTAATGCGGATAATGGATTGGTGATCGACACTTTCATTATGCACACATAGCATTCAAAACAACGAATTAGACGTTGCGCAATTCTCAATTTCAGGTTCGAATAAATATCAGAACATTTCTCGTCATCAATTATGTTATAAATTATTGGAGCGCCATCAAAAATTTAACTATAACAAATTGCATACTTATCACTTCATTTAATTTCATTTGCTTAATTACATATTGATAAAACAAAAACGGAACATCGTATTCTGAAATAGTATACAGATAATAAAAAAATTTGGTACCTAGCCTTATTTTAAATCATTACCAAATTCAGGTAAAGGCTGATTGTAATAATGAAAGATTTCGGTTTGAGTTCTGACGGTGGTAATGTTAAATAATATTTTATTTTAATATTGCATTCTAACTTCAAAAATGGATGTTTCATAATATTAAAACAGAATTTAAGTTATTATTTATACTCTACACATTTCAAAATGAATTGATCAGGCTTGCAAAGTCTAACTGAAACTAAGTTAGCAATAGATTTAAACAATACACTTTAGTATTTTATCTCAAATATGCAACATTATTTTATTTTATTGCCAACGTTTCATTAGCATTGTTAAAGTCTTCACGGCTTTAAAAACAAATAAAAACAATTAAAAAAAATATTACTATAACAATATTACCAAACATAAATTATTACACAGTAGTTAACAAGGTACATACGTATAAAAATGTATTATTTCATCTATGTATCAATTTCACACAAATGAAAATATTAATGATTTTTTTTTCACATTCCAACCAATCTTGTGACAGTTTATAAATCTATTACGACGGAGATTATGAATTTAAAATTGTAGTTCGTTTATTTATTTATCAAAAATCAGTAAGAAAGAAAAGCTATTTTTATCAACTATTCAACTTAATGAATACATATTCTAATTAATGAATACAGTTATAGCAGCCCTTAACGCGGTGTATTAATTCCCTATATTTTGTTTCCCGTAAAATATAATTACAGCGAAGAAAGAATTAGAACGTAAAAAACTGATAATAAATATGTCACAATTTAGATTATTAAAAAATAATATTTGTACAAGTGTTCGGGAAATGGAATTTACCTTGCTATGAATACCTATTTCAGAACCACATAATCCATACAGAAAGCCTCTATTTTTAATTTAGATCAAAACAGAGCTGTGATATTGTTCAAAATTATTATCACCAACCTCTAACGCTTGGGGGTCATAAAATTTATATAAAGCTCTACATTTTGAGGATATCACTCATTTTTGTTAAATTTCTATATTTTTTTGAAATAATATTTGGCAGTTTTTGTTAATAATATGTAAAAAAAACCCGGGTCGCAGTGCCAAAACCCTGCCGACAATATAGTGTATTTACTAATATAGGCAGTGTGACTTTATTATGCGAACTTAAGTTGGTTTTTTGGGCAAAATAAAAAATTTGACTCCTTAATACACCCCTTAAAAGAACATTTTTTTGTCAGTTGCAATATTATTATCAATCGAACCTCTAAACTAAATTATATACACCTTTCAGCAAATAATTCACTATCTGCAAACTAGTGTTTTCATAAAATTTGTAAATCCGGTCCTGTCGGGTCGATTTTATTAAAATTTTAGGAGCACTTTTTAATTGCTATTAAAGGGTTAAATTTCAATTTTGAAACGATTCTGAGAATTTTTTAGGTATTTTTGGGCCCAAAAACTTTTTTCAACCCCTAAAAACTACCCTTAAAATGGCCCGATTGGGCCCATTTTAAATAGGGTTCTTGCGGTAGTGGATTCCAACATGTGGGCAAAATTTCGTAAAAATCAATTAACTCTTTCGAAAGTTATAGCGCGCACACACATATATATATATATATATATATATATATATATATATATATATATATATATATATATATATATATATATATATATAAATATATATATATATATAAATATATATATATATATATATATATATATATATAAATATATATATATATATATACATATATATATAAACATTTTTAAAAATGGTGCCAACGTGTTTAGGAGGTTATGAAACGTCGAGAAATTTTGGTCCGACCCCTAGGTCCCGCCATCCGACCGACGCCAATAGTGTATGTTGCCTTATGGCAAATACACTAATTAGCACACTAACGTCATTTCTCCGTTAAAATTTAATACCCCCTAATAAGATTTAGTTCCATAATGATAATATATCAAAATCAGCACTGTAACGCAATCTCTCGGTGTAAAAATAAAAAGCCAAAGTGTAATTGTATTCCTGTAAATAAGGTTTTGTAGTAGATTATCTATCTCATGAGTTCCGCGGCCTTGATAAGATTATATAAGCCTATTTGATTTCTGGATTTTTTCCGCCTCTTTTTGTGAAATATCCTGTATATTATTGATAAAGTTGCAAACAAGTTACAGTACAAATACAGTACAATCAATATTTACATAACCAGTACTCCAGTAATTTATTTCTTTACAGTAGACATATCCGGCCTCAACTGTGTATTATCAAGCAGTTTCGACTATATAATATCAATTTAGTTGCGTTCCACAGGTCACAATGAAGAGAGCACTGTCACCGTTAACAATATGTATCGCTTTTTTGAGCTTACAGTCGCTAGGAAAGATCCTAGATCCTTTGCCTTTACCGCATTACATGGGATTTTACCCCGACGGGACATCGCGAGTGAAACGCGACGGCCCGTGCAAGCCAACGAAAACAACAACCAGCGGTGACGCTGCCGTCACAGGCCAGATCTGTTCAACCGATATGATATTTCGAGATGATTTCGATTCCTTTAACCTCAGCGTATGGTCACATGAATACACCATGGCTGGAGGCGGTGATAGAGTAAGTATTATCAGTTATAAATTAAGATAAATATTAAGAGCACTGTGGTTGGAACAAATAAAAATAAAAGAATAGTACTTCTTACCACAACAGATTTATTCAATGGATGTACATTTCGAGAGCTAAGCTCCCATCTTCAGCAAAATACTAAACTCAGTTTAGTGTTTTGAATAAATCTGTTGTGGTAAGAAGTACTATTCTTTTATTTTTATATAAATTAAGACCATGAATCTCTTGAATATTTGAATAATGCGTTGCGCTAGCCCTGTTAGCATCATTATTCTAACAATGAATTTGTTGTAGGATTGGTTGCAAGGAGGTTTTAAATGCAACCGTTGAAGAAGCAAATAGTTACGAATCGAGTACCTTTAATATCACAAATACAGTTTATTTAAAAGATCTTTCAACAGATATCCGTTAATAAATAATTGTTTAAATGATAATTTGTTATTTACTCAAGATTATAACGTAACATTTTAATGATTTGATTCCCAAAGGATCGATTTACAAATGGATATTTTTTAAAATTAGGTTTGATTTCGTGACTTGGAATATTTACAGAATCTTGAATTTGAATGGTATTCAAAAGACGTTCAAAATGCCTTTGCAAAAAATGGAAAACTTTTTATAAAACCAACGCTTACCGCATCTGAATATGGTGAAGACTGGTTGTACAACGGTACAGTCGATTTAGGATCTGAGTAAGTTATTTCCCCTCAATTCGAAACTATATTTTAAAAAAACGTGTGAGCCACAACCACAAAAGCTCACGGTTATTCTCGTCGGTGTAAAACGCGTCTTATGATACAATTATAAATATGAATTATAAATGGCCATCGTCTTTTCCACGACGTATATTTTTTTACTACTCTATCAATAATAAACCGTTTACTAACGAATCATCCCATAAAATGCAGCCGTTTGTACCATTCCGTATATATAAGCAACACACGGCTGTGACATTTATATCATTTTACAGTTTCAATTTTATGAAAGCTCTGTGAACATCAACAATCGTAACTCTTTGACAGACGCTGTTCATTAGGGTTGTTAAAAAAATACAACACACAATATAGTGTACATTTATGAACTTTAATAATCAGCAAGCTTTTGTTATATTCCACATTTTTTTTATCTCAAAGCAAGCTACGATAAACCTGGTTTTGAAAAAATAAACATAACTCAAAAATAACTATGCGCGCAATAATAGAAAAAACTATTGTTCGTTAGTTTACAGAACTTATCTGCGTCCTAGACTCAAAACTCACCAAATACAACAGCAGGCGCATTGAAAAAGCAATTGTTCAGGGCGGGAGAAAGTAATCAAGACAATTTTAAATATAGAATATAACCAGTTGATTAGATAATTATAATTGCACATCTTTTTTAAAAATGGAAACCATAATTTGTTATTTTTAAGAAATGAAGCTACTTGCTATATTCATGATTTGTTATTTCTTCATTATGTGCAGTTTTACTTTTGCGTGCAAATAACTACTTTATCATGCAAATTCAATTGAAAATGTCATTAACACGAGATTACTATTTTATCAATTAGCTCATTCCCAAATGCAAAGGGTGGAAAATACCTTAAAGAACGTTTGAACATATTGCATTAAGACCTACATTAAACATATAATCGTCTTTTGAACCTCGGCATTCGTCACTTGTGTCAATTGCTTTTTGAAATTTCTTTTGACGCGCCATGAAAAAATTAATGTGAATTTTTAAGATATGCACTGTAACATCAAAATTAACAGGGTGTAGCGTCTAATAGCTACGTTCATGCTAACGTCACGCCAGTCCTTTATCATCTTATTTCAATACACTACTTGCAAGCACATTAAAAATTACTTTTTAATTACACCAAACGAGTATAAATTCTAACGCGCGTACAGAAATACACACCTATTTTTAGTGTATTTGCCATATGGCAACATACACTATTGGCGTCGGTCGGATGGCGGGACCTAGGGGTCGGACCAAAATTTCTCGACGTTTCATAACCTCCTAAACACTTTGCCACCATTTTTAAAAATGTTTATATATATATGTATATATATATATATATATTTATATATATATATATATATATATATAGGTATATATGTGTGCGGGCTATAACTTTCGAAGAAGTTAATTTATTTTAACGAAATTTGGCACACATGTTGGAATCCATCACCGCACGAAGCCTATTTAAAATGGGCCCAATCGGGCCATTTTAAGGGTAGTTTTTAGGGGTTGAAAAAAGTTTTTGGGGCCCAAAATACCGAAAAAATTCTCCGAATCGTTTCAAAATTGAAATTTAACCCTCCGGTAGTAATTAAAAAGTGTCCCTAAAATTTTAATAAAATCGGCCCGACAGGACTGGACTTACAAATTTTATGAAAACATTAGTTTGCAGACAGTGACTTATTTATTGAAGGATGTATTTAATTCGGTGTAGACGTTAGATTGATAATAATATTACAATTAAGAAAAAAAATGTTATTTTAAGGGGTGTATTAAGGGGTTAAATTTTTTATTTTGCTCAAAAACATACTTAATGTCACATAATAAAAGTATAAAACCACACGGCCCTATACTAGTAAATACACTATATTGTTGACAGGGTTTTGGCACTGCGACCCGGGTTTTTTTTTATAGATGCACCAACTCAAATAATCATGGTTGTCGACGTCAGGGTCAGAAGGATTCAATCTTGCCACCTGTAAAGTCAGCGCGCCTGAGAACCCATACTCACTTCAGTTATAAATACGGTTACATGGAAGTGAGCGCCAAAGCACCATCGGGCGATTGGATGTGGCCAGCAATTTGGTTATTACCAGAGCACGGGGTGTACGGCACTTGGCCGGCTTCCGGTGAAATCGATATACTTGAAACGCGCGGAAATGCTCATCTATGGGAAGGAAACAATGATATAGGTGTCACGCTAGGTCAAGCGACTTTGAATTACGGACCGGACACGCATCAAAATGGAAGGACGAAAGCGTTTGGTACTAAACACATAGAGGAAGGTTTTAACAAAAACTTCCATAAATTCGGATTTGAATGGACACCAGGTCAGTTCAAACTCCTAACTACCTCGATTTCCATTAATGAAGAACACTGAACGTAACTGAATGCTTTTGGATGAGCTGTAATTGCGAATTATCAATGAAGAACCATAGAATTGTACTCTCCAGTTTATTCTCAACACTAAAATACAAAAAACTCGGGTCGCAGTGCCAAAACCCTGCCGACAATATAGTGTATTTGATTGTATAGGGCCGCGTGGTTTTATACTTTTATTATGTGAAATTAAGTTTGTTTTTGGGCAAAATAAAAAATTTAATCCCTTAATACACCCCTTAAAAACACATTTTTTTTTCTTAATTGTAATATTATTATCAATCTAAAGTCTACACCGAATTAAATACACCCTTCAATAAATAAGTCTATCTGCAAATTAGCGTTTTCAAAAAAATTGTAAGTCCGGTCCTGTTGAGCCGATTTTATTAAAATTTTAGGGGCACTTTTTAATTGCTACTAACAGGTTAAATGTCAATTTTGAAACGATTCTGAGAATTTTTTCGGTATTTTGAGGCCCAAAAACATTTTCCAACCCCTAAAAACTACCCTTAAAATGGCCCGATTAGGCCCAATTTAAATAGGCTTCTTGCGGTGATGAATTTCAACACGTGGGCCAAATTTCGTTAAAATCAATTAACTCTTTCGAAAGTTATTGCCCGCACACATATATATATATATATATATATATATAAATATATATATATATACATATATATATAAACATTTTCAAAAATGGTGCCAAAGTGTTTAGGAGGTTATGAAACGTCGAGAAATTTTGGTCCGACCCCTAGGTCCCGCCATCCGACCGATGCCAATAGTGTATGTTGCCATATGGCAAATACACTAAAAAGCATTTCAAATCATCCGAGGACAATAAAGGACCGTAGTTACGGTGGACGATCTGATTCTGCTAAATTAATAATATATATTAAATCAAACGCTTAAGAATGGAATACTCTTCATAATGAAATCCTTAAAATTCGTCAAAATCTAGATTAAACTCTTAGAAACTGAACAAAGTCGTTCGGGTTCTTCTAACAATATACCGCCTAAAACACGTGCTGTTTCGCTGATATTCAGAGTTTTTATTCGATTTTAAGGCAAAGCAGTAAATTATAAAATTAAATCGTTTTAAAAAAATATTTTTTCTTGGGATTTTAGACTACATAAAGTGGTTTTACGACGAAGATCAAATAGGATATGTAAATCCCGGAACCAATTTCTGGGACTATTACGGAAAATTTACAGGAAATAATCCATGGAAAAATGGAGGAAAAATGGCACCATTCGACCAGGAATTCTATTTACTTCTGAATTTGGCGATTGGTGGTAATTTTTTCCCGAATAATATTGGAAATAAACCGTGGACAAATGGTGATCCAAGAGTAAGTTTTAGTTTATAGTTATACAGCGTACAGAGATTCTAAATTTTAGGTTCGAATATAAATGAAAGCATTCTTTACATTTTACTGGAAATAATAATATATAATATAAAATCAGATAACCTTGGAAACGAAATGTCGCGAATAATTTAATAACAGCGCAGGAATGCTCATTAAAAATCTACAACAGAATATGACATGTTTCAGAAGCAATAAAAGTTTTTAACAAACTTTAAAAAATCTCATAAAGAATAACTAAAAAAGAAACTTTTATAAGAAAAGATTTTTTAATAATTCATTAAATTAATTCTAATCAAATTCTTTATTTCATATTTCATGTTCTTCAGAGCTTTTCCGAAATAAATATAATGTCTATTTTTTGTGTCTTATCTCACAAAGTCATTCAAAAAATACTAATTTCAAGTTTTCATATTTTAGGCATGTACCGATTTCTGGGAAAAACGTGATCAATGGCTGGATACTTGGCCACTTTCGAACAACAGTGGTGATGATGCTGCACTTCAAATCGATTACATTCATATCTGGGCACTTTAAAAATAATTTTCTGATTATTTAAAATTTACTTTTCACATACTCATAATAATAATAATAATAGAACAATATTGTACTAAATTTATTTTATATTTATCCTATCTACTTTTATTTTATCGTTTCTCTAGCTTAGGCGTTATAAGAAGGATGTTCAATTTATTTTGCAATTTTACACCCTATTCACGAATAAACAATAGGCGTACATACTCTTCTTTTGTTTTATGCATAGACGACACACGTAAGCTTATTTAGAATTCGTGTAAATCTGCGCAGAATCCCGGTTTATAGCATGGAGGATAAAAAGAAAGGAGAGTAATCTCCATGCATCTCCTTACATTTATCATTATCCAAAAAGTGGAGATTCCTATTCCAGCAGTAGAGGTGTCAAATAGAAATAAACCGATCAAATCTATGAATGAATTATTGCAAATGTGTTTATAATAAGCATAGATGTGATAGCATATATAAAAACTAATAGTGGATTCGTCCATAAGAGACTCAGGGCCTTTAGCTAGAGCGTCATATGTAAAGCATTTACGAACCCTTACCGTCATCGATTTTCGGAACACGTGACCTGTCGAGATCAGTTCTCTTTCTCTCTATCCTCCATGGATCATAGAATAAAAATGTTACGTTATTGACAGCCATTGTTCAGCGTGTTTTGAAACGATAAATAATTTATAAGAAGTGTTGTCTGCTAAATATATTAATACCTCTATGCCAGCTTTCAGCTAAAATCACTCAGAAACACAAGTTTCGTTTTTGTTTTAAATATAAATAAATGGTAGTTGCATTAGGTTAGCCATAGTCACGCCGTCACATTTACAAATTATAAATAGGTCAGTGTTTGGGACACAAAAAAAAGTTGACCGACATTACAGACACAGAGTTATTGTCTTCTCCAGAGGAAAATGAAATATTCTAAAGTAAAATGTGTGACAGTGAGAAATGGCAGCTGACATAACTTCGCATTCTCTGTGTGTAATACACATTTCATAGGCGGAGAGACAACCGTCAGATTTTCTAGGTATCTACTATACCATAAATTCCCAGCGGGGCGGTACTGCCTCTCACTGGGTGCCGGAGATTTTCCAGGGGGCGTTAGCTGATTCAAAGGCTTATCTAATTAGGAAATTAATATACCTAATAGAATACTTTGAAAATAGAGATAGGGCAGCAAAACGTACAATAAATAATGAATCGTGACGTGCCGTGAAAATTTGCTCACTTTGCATCCATAGCTTGCATTAAGAAGCATAGCTTCAATAATAATAATTGTAACTTGTTATTTTGCAGCCCCAACGCTAACTGACACAGTCAACGGTGGACTCTCTGTTTACTATGTGAAATAGGTACACATATTAGGGAAGGTATGTAGTATGTACTGTCCTTATACATAAATGTATATAAACTGTATATGGCAAAACATACCGTTACAGGGGTGGCTGCTATATATTATTAGTACTTAGCCGGCATTAAATCACCTCATCAATCAAGATACCTGCCTATATTTGCATAACTGATTCCTATCTTCAGGATACGTCGGATAACAAAAAAAAGTGTAGAATAATAGTATATAACTCTATTATAATATATATATATATATATATATGACTACAGCGAAACCAAAAATGAGGGTTATGTGTTTCGCCGTAATGTATGTACGTCCAATTCTATGTTCCTTTGTAAAACAAAAACTGGTCGTCCGATTTTAACAACTGAAATATTACTGGATTCGTTTTAGCACTATGAATGTCATAGAGTATCACGAAACATTGAAGATGGTGGTAACTGACCAAAACGTCAACACTAGATTCGCAGTGTCAAATCTGACCGTAATAGAATAAACAAAAACATTTCACTCACCAAATATTTCATCAGCATCTGTAATAAACAAAAAAAAACATTAGTATTTTGTTAGTTTTTAAACAATTAGAAAAGTAATCTAAAAGCCCATATTTTTCTGTAAATAGTGTGTACAAAAATAGTTTCTGTCACTAAACCCCACTACTCTTCAGCCAGGTCTGTATTTTTGTATTCGAATATTACTAAAGAGTTTATTGTACACATTTCCACAGTGCCTCAAATAGCTTAAATGCTTAATAGTTCTTGAACTATAACGTCTAACGTGCATAAAGAAGTATCACTTAAAACTAATAGACATAATATTGGATAATTGTGGATAAAATCTGTGGCACAGAATCAATAAAAACACAATACTGAAGTTTAAATTTGCATTTTCACTGACGTTTCAGTGCTCTGAAGATGGTGCAAAGCGCACCGAAACGTCAGTGAAAATGCAAATTTAAACTTCAGTATTGTGTTTTTATTGATCCTGTGCCACAGACTTTATCCACACTTATCCAACAATCATCAAGGATCACAACCACTCTAATTAACTTCTTTTAATTAGAGTTAACCTCGTAGACATAATATTGCGTCAGCTGTCTAGTGCTGAATCAGCAACCGACTGCATCGCCATTTTAATAACAATTTACAATATCCCTACGTCGTTCCTGTTCTTAAATATATTATCTGTAATAGCAGACTCTAAACTAAAGGCGACGTGGAAAATTAACAGTATGATTAGTTAAAAGTAATTTCCAATTTCTGTCGAGCTCTTTGAATGTATTTTCCAACAGTGTCTAATCGGTGAAGAAATAGCTAATATCTGCTTGTGTCTTTGCGTTACAGCAGACAATCAATTCTGATAAAACGCCAGGGGCGTTTGTACTACGTATAAACACGCACAATTAGTAAATGAAACTCCGGCTAAATCTCCTTAATAATACAAACAAAAAGTTTACAAGAATTTATATCCCCGGGCTGTTCAATTATATTTAAGTATAAAACTGACAGAAAGAAAGTCGGGAATGAACGAAGATGTATATAGTCAGTGAGATGAAAGATTGACAGAAGAAAATTCAGAGCTTGAAAAGAGCGGAGTTCATACATTGTTTAATATTCTGCAAAAAAAAAAACATTCAGTTAACAAACGGCTTCATTGAAAGCTTCATACACTTTGTTAGTAAATAAAACGCTCCATTTTTATAATTTGTTGGATTTTTGCCTCATAAGATAAAAATGGAAACATTTTTGGATCATAGATTGTTGTATTTTTCTAGTTTAAGATTCATATTCCCAAAAAACTACATGAAGTCGAAATTAACCTTTTAAGATTCTAACGCGAATTTCGAAAAAAGTTCCGAAAGAAAAAACACATACGGTATGGATTTTACATTATTATAGACAAAATGTTTCAACATAGGTAGTGTTACGCAAAGTTGAATTTGAAAAACTAGGTAACAATTTTTTTTAAACAAACTCTTAATACAATGTATTAATAACAGTGTTTAATTTACGTTTATAATTATAATAAAAACGGTCATTTTACATAATATTACCTAGTAGAGTTGGGTAACTCAGATCTGAACCGGTTCAAAGAGCCGACTCCGACAGAAGATTCGTGAGAGCCGACTCACTTTTTTTTGAGCCGACGGATCAACGGATCCGCATATAACTCAGTGAAACACTAAACACACAGAAGCCCATTTTACACTTACGTATCGGTTCTTGCTTTGATGCATCTGTCAGCTCAAATGACTCATGCATCACATGTTTGGCTATGCATTCTTGATTCTATACAAGTCGTGATATGGTTGACTGAACTAGGTAACTCAGTGGCAGACTGCAGTAACATATTCAGAACTCGGCTCTTTTCGAACCGGTTCAGTGAGCCGGCTCACATACGGGATACAGATGCAAAGATGCAGATCACTAAAAAGACCCGTTTTTCCCATCTCTATTACCTAGGTATATGAAAAAAAGGATTGTAGATACGCCTGCGAACACGCTCTCCCACCACATGAACCGGAGCTTCCACCATATGTTTTTTCTACATGCTATTTAAAAGACATTGGAATTAGATACGAGTGCAAAGTTTCTAGTCAACTAGTTAAGTGAAAGAGAGTTAAAAATACAACACAACATTTCAGTCTTCAAGAAAAGTGAAACTAAAAACCTATCTATCATCACACGAACTCTATATGTCTGCATTACATAACACCAACATAAACATTCTATATGAAAACAGAAACACAAGATGCGGTTGTCAGCCATTAAACAATTATTTGAGAATAAACAAAACAATTTATACTTTGTTTTTCTTTGCTTGTTTTCCTCGAGTTTGGAATTAACCATAAATACAATGCTCTCACTAAAGAATAGAATACAATGCATACTTCAAAGTTAATCTACGTTTTGAATTTATTTTCTATATGCATTTACATAAAAATATTTGTACATTTTATTATTTCTTAACTATGTACAGAAAACATAATATGTAATTACTTATTAGTAGATATTTTACATACGCTTGTAGCTACGTACCAGCTGAATTAATTTAGTATAATAGCTTTTGTCTGCTGTAATTGTTAAGAAACATTCATTGTTGTAGCACTATATTAGAAAAATTTATTATTTCAACAGGTCACCGTCGGGATTTAAACCCGAATCTTTCCACTTTCGCGGCGGAAGGATTAAAATGTTGAAATGTGTGCACTGTTGAGTAATTGATTAACTCATTCCGCCGCGAAAGTGGAAAGATTCGGGTTTAAATCCCGACGGTGACGTGTTGGAATAATAATTTTTTCTAATATAGTGCTACAACAATGAATGTTTCTTAACAATTATAGCAGACAAAAGCTATTATACATAATAATTACGTCAAAATCTTTTTTGAGACAAGAATTGGTTTCAGGGTTCCGTAACGGAATTTTATTAAATCATTCGTTTGTCCGTCCGTCTGCATGTTTGTCACAGTTTCTCTGGACTAAATAAAGGTATCAAGCTGGGCACAACGATGGAACTTAAAAAGATATTTTTAGAAAATTTGAGGAGGTCAAAGTGTGACACCCAAAAAATCTTTATATTCGGCCCTGAGGACTATCATTTGAAAGTGTTTTTTAAGGATATCAAAACTAGTTTTTTAGAATCTTACGTTACGTGACTTTTAAGATTTTTTTAAAATTTACTTATAAAACTGACCCCTCTCTCTATTGTTAGCTAAATTTCGAAAAAAAACTAATGGTTTTAGAAGTGTTATACTTAATTTAATAATAAACAATCACAAATGAATTTAGTTATGCGGTTTGTGAAATACCTACTAATTTGCGTTATAATAGACAAGAGTCAATGAAATGTAATTAAATTTATTATATTAGGTATGCTGTACCAAATTTTATCTATCAGACGTTAGCATCCCTACTTGTCTAAAAAATACAATCTATTGTAATAACAATTTGCTACATTTTCTCTCTTTCTCTAAAGTAATTTTATCTAAATGATTATTATTATTAAGAGTTATTATAATAGAATCTTGAAAAAAAACATTAAATTGTGAAATAATTTTAATTCAATAAAAAAAAATCTTGCATTGCTAAAATTAAATGATTTTTCTGTTAACGTAATCTGAAAATTAGTTTTTTTTTCAGAATGTTATTATAATTAATTTCAATTCTCATGCGTCGCTAAAAAAATTACACATAATTATTTAATCTAATCGAGACATCGACATTGATTCGGTTGAAGAAATTCATTCTTATTATACAATGCGTAGTTTCATTTTTTAAATTTATTTTAAACTAATCTACCATTTATCATGCTGAAGAGAGGACATCATAAAGAGAAACAGTGCTTTTGATACATTAATTAAGCTTATAAGCAAGGCGAATGGCCCGCCGTATGACGTAAAGCAGAAGCAACTAGCAGCTTCCTTTTAAACCGAAGGTGGCCATTAATCAACACGTTGTCGTTTTCAACTCGTTGTACCTAAGCTATAATGAGAAAATACTCGACAGACATTAAAATCTATACAGCAGACACGAAGATATGTTCAAATAACTATAGAAGATATAGTGAAAGTGACATTCCATAACATACAATCGAAATATAGCTGAATCAATTAATATCACCACAAGTTCGATGAACGAATGGCGTCGCATTTCTAAAATAAAATTCAGGTTTCTAATATAACTCAACCATTTTTACTTGGCTAAGATAAGTTTAAAATACATAATAAGGACAAAGCAGAAGAAAATCACAAATTTTGTGAGACTAAAATTAAATGTTTATTCAAAGAAAATATCCTAAATATTTATATAACCTATAACTGTTACAGCGTTTTCGGCACGGTTTAATTTTAATCATTCGAGCTGAAATTTTCAGAGAATCATTTTTTCAATGTAAAGAACCATTTTAAAGGTTAGCATGTGACAATTTTCAACTTGTCAAAATAAGGGCCAGTCTATTATTAGACTGGCCCTTATTTGTATAAACCAATTTTTTTTCAAATTTTTTGAGTTGCTGCCCCCTGAAATGGTTCTATATATTGAAAAAATGATTAGCTTAAAATTTCAGCCCAATTTATACAGTTTAACCCGTGCCGAAAACGCAGAGAGCTTCGGAAATACGTTACGTAGAAAGCAAATTCCGAAACTACTTAACTTTGTGCTTAGGATATAAAAAAAATAACTTTTCCTATGGATCTGGACAAATCAATTCTTCTCTTAAACACATCTTAGGACTTCTTTAAGATAGAAATTGGTTGGTGTAAAGTCATAGACAAAGTTACGCACTCGCACTACGGAACGTAATGCTCCGTGGGGGGCCAGTCCGACGCTGATTGTAATAGTTCGATTGTGAAACAAACTTCACTTCAATTAGCTTGTTAATGAAAATTAAAATTTGAGAGCCATTATTTTTCATATACTTCTAACGATAACTGATATCTAGTTTATGAAAATTACTGGTAAATCGCGTTCTTTTGTTTTCAATATAACACTAGTTCGGAATGGATCACTTCGCATGTCTATATAAATATACATTCATGTAAAGTAGTTATTTTATAGAGGTTAATATAGTACAAATAAATATAAACTGAATGGTAATTTGCAATCGTTCAACTCCATGTTGCTTCGTCGATATTATTTTAAATTTATTTTGCAAGTATTAAATTTCACGTCTGAACAGCAGGTTTGATTTATTAATGGGACACTTAGACAGATTGTAGATTATAGATGTTCGACAGCTGAGAGTAGTATTTATTTTGATAATAGATCAGTAATGAATCATCCTATATAACGCTAAAGTACTGATCAATAAACGAATTCTGATGATAAATACTCTCGAATTAATCATTTGTAACAAAATGTTGCGAAGAATGTGTTTTACCTCGTAAGTGTATTTTATACCTAAATGCACACCATTTAAAATGTATTTTCTGCGCAAGAATTATAATTGAAAAACTCGTAAAAACACTATTATTATAAAAGTTTGTTGACATTTACAAGTCTGCTAATAAAACAACGAAATTGGAATTTGGAATAATATATTTCAAGGCC
Organism: Venustoraphidia nigricollis; assembly: GCA_034508555.1. Lineage (NCBI taxonomy): Eukaryota > Metazoa > Arthropoda > Insecta > Raphidioptera > Raphidiidae > Venustoraphidia > Venustoraphidia nigricollis. The sequence continues at coordinate 3,184,804 of JAVRKA010000047.1, forward strand.
TACAGTACAATTATTGGCATTGTGTTAATACCGAGCGATTAACAACACTCACACAAGTCATAAAAGCATTATAACGAGGTAAATACTACATTTTTTGCACATACCTCCTATAAAATAGCTAATTTCACATCATAAAAAATATATTTGTAATATTTTTAACAATTCACGTCGGCCATATCCATGTGAACTGTTCAGCGCCTAATTTGCTTCTCTGCGGCTCTGTCACAGAGAACTATTTGATTGATAAAAGCACGTTACTTTTGCTTTACTTTACGCACTAGTGCAAAAGAAGGTTGTTTTACCATCGCCATTCAGGCACAAAAAGCAGCTATTTTATAGGGATTAGTGCAAAAAAATAGTTAATCCTTAAAGTTGGTGCACATAAATAAATATTTAAAATAAATAAATTATAATTCAAGATGGAACAAAAGGATGACATACACTATAAACCCCACAGATCTAGGTGTTATCTAATTCGTATTAAAACCTCAAAAAACAATGTAGTTAAAGATTTCTGAATAATTTTAATTCTGTTATAAAATACTCCTACTAATATTTTCTGAATATAGATTATGAATGTATTAGTTTTTTAATTCGGTAGGCTCCGGTAGATTTATGTTTGGCTGCAAAATTTGATTGTCAGAAAATTAGAGTACCTATCAGCTACATTTATGTTAGCTTGAAGTTATAAATTTCGTTAAATATAATACATAACGGTACGTAGCTCACAGCTCGACAGTTCCTCACCCCCATGAAAAGTACGTCATTCATTGGTGAATTAATTAACTGTGTCAGTAATTTGTATCGTCTCTTTTAATTTTCGTTTCATTCATTTTACTGTTCAAATCTTTGGGCTGTCGCCTGAGAAGTTTCACTTCAAAAGTTATTTCGAAACGGCCACTATTTTATAGCTTCCGACCTTTTTCTTATTACTAATTTATGGGTCCACATATCTTCTCTGAATAAAACATTTTCATAAACCTTCCGACTTCCGCGGACCATAGATTGTCGACCATCGTTGTTACGTAATTGGTTTGCTTGCCTGCAGTAAATACGTGTATACATCCACTCTGTCTCTGTGCAATATCCTTATACAGGATGTGTTGTTAAAAAGACGATGGAAAAACTTCTAGAATTAACAGTGTTGAATCACTTTCACACAGTTTGTTCTGAGGCCCAGCGGTAAGAGGCGAGGTAGGCAAAAGACATTTTGTGGGTGTGATCTTCTTTAGCTCTGTCTCGCTCTAATCATCCGCACGTTTCAATTTTTGGCTGGTGCCACACTACGAGGCTAAAAGATGCTATTACTCTAAGTTTTGGAAATATTTTAAAGATTTAAAAAAAAATTCCGAAAAAGGAAGAGTCACTTTAGGTTTGTGATGGAACAGTTTTGTGAAATAAGTACGAATAAGGGCGTAGCGTGACTTCGAAAACGTGTGTGTTTTTTGGCACAATTAATGCCAACTTTTTTCTAGTAAATCGTACATAAATTACAAAAGTAGTCCATTAGAGACCTAGATTTGTCCTTTATCTTCCTTATAGAGAAAGAATTTTTGCAGAATGTTGACGAATAAGTCTACAGTCAGTTGACTAGTATAACGTACTTTGTTGTTTTATGAAATAACTATTTTGACGTGAGCAGAAACAACTTCCGCAATATAACTCCCGCAACGTATTCGTTGCATACTGCGTACGCAACTTCCGTAACAGAAAAGCTTACCCTCAGTGCGCCAAAAGAAGTATAACTTCAAAAATAAATGATCTAAAGTTATGACACTTTTCCAACCATGGTTATTTATCCAAATACATTCAAGAAGTTTGACGGTAGAGTTTTTCAACACCCTGTTTATCATATGTATTATAGCAAAACTGCATAATGCGGTAGATATAGTATTCCCGACCTAAATTCGACCACAAAGTTAACATCAGTTATTACTATACGTTCAATCAAAGACAGCATAGTAATTTTACATTTTCTCGTTTTTTGCCGCCAGATGTCAAGTGATGGGAATTTGACAAGTAGGCGTGGTAATCCTCTAATCTTTATAAAGGATTGACCACTCCGCTAAGCTAATTTTGTGCCACAAAATGTCAAATTACGCATAATCCAAGCTGTACAATAACACGCTGGACGATGTATTGGAAACAGGGAAAGTCCCGATGTATTTAAAGGGGCGTTTGGCCTACGTTAATAACAGCCTTAAGCGAATATGTGTCTTTATATTCCAAGATCAGATCAGGTTAATCTTGCTGCCGTTTTTAAGCTTCCTAGTGAATATATTTTGCCTGGTTTGTCTGGCACACTGACATCGAACGTTATCTAACGCATACTTAAATACACAATTGGTAAGTGTTTCAAATATATATATATATAAATTATATACAAAATATATACAAAATATATACAAAATATATACAAAATATATACAAAATATATACAAAACATATACAAAATATATACTAAATATATACAAAATATATACAAAATATATACAAAATATATACAAAATATATACAAAATATACGCGTAATTTTAAACGTTAATCTAATGTAATGAGCATAAAATAGATGTGTCAAATTTCTACCTGAGTTAGGATTCTTTAAATTGAGCGATAAACCAGTACTTCGTGAAGTTCAAACTTAATCCGGGAATGCTGTATTATCTTTCTTATCTTTCGTAGAACTGTGCTCGTTCACCAAGACGCGCGACGTTACAAGCAGGTGTACTACTTTTGTCAAGTATAATAAAAATAGACAAACAAGAAAATAATAAACGTACGTCTCTGATAAACAAGAACTTACGGAATACATTATAAGAAGCGGATTAAAAAATAGTATCTTTATCATAGTTATTATTAAATTCACAGTGTTCAGCAACAATACTATTTTGATTTCAAATAAGCTTAAAAATGCGTTTTTAAATATTTTTGTAAGCCCCGCCCGCTAAAAAGTGTCGAGGGATTGACAGAAGACTGACTTCTAAAATTCTCTTTTCGGTTTATCATGAAATCATGAAATTCGTTGAGATCTTGAAATCGATTTTTTTTGCTATGAAAAAGCTTTCTTCACACTATGGTCGTTTGAAAGGAAAACTAATTAATTTTAGTTTATATATTTGGTTTTAGAATGTTGTGACAAAGGAATCTAGGAGTTCATTAATTTTCCAAAAACAACAGCATTGTCGTTTAATAATGAATACGCAAATAGCTTATACCGACACTTCCACCATGTTCAGGTAAATAACAATAACGTTAGATTATTCCTTGTTTATGAAAGACTAATCTTAATTAAATATCTAAACGCCAATTTACGCCGCGTATTTAAAATTGTCAACTTAAAATTCTAGTACATAAGAAACACCCGGGACTTCCACCAAGTTCTAAGAGAGTGGGCGCATGTCTCGAAAAATCATAGTAAAAAACGAGACATGTTTTCAATATTACACTAAAAACTTGTGTTAATTAAATTTTTGAATGAAATAATGATAATTGCAGATTTAACTGTTAATCTTAAAATGTACATTTTTATAACACCCGGCGCTTCCACCATATGACGTAAAACACGGATTTCTGTCGAAATGATCGATTCGTTTCAAATATTTACATTTATATATTGTATATTATATTATATTTGATTCTATTTTTGCACAATGTATATTTTCAATGCATAGATTCTATACGAATGCTAATGCTCTTAATATAAATAAATTATTTATTCGAAACTAAAATTGCGCCTCATGAATAAATTATTGCTTCCTGTAAGCTTTTCAATAAATTCAGAATTCATTTAGTTCCAAGTTGTACAGTATTGTATAAAATACGTCATTTTAAAATGAAATGAAAACCAGCTATTTTATATCTCGATTAATAGAAAACAGTATCACGGGTAATTGGAATAAAGAAATAAATCAATTTAAACACTCATTGATTGCAACGTTTCGTCTTTTCTTTAATTAAGACTTTTTCAAGCTCTCAATATGCTTAAATGATAGTAAAACTATGATATAATATGCAATTTGCCATTACAAAAAGCAATTATAAAAATTGAAAAATGTAGAAAATAATAGTGAGGGCTTGAAAAAGTCTTAATTAAAGAAAAGACGACACGTTGCAATCAGTGAGTGTTTAAATTGATTTATTTCTTTATTCCAATTACTCGTGATACTGTTTTCTATTATAACATATATCTGGAATTGGACTTTAAAGATGAATAATATTAATACTCGTGTGACTGTTAAAACAAGCAACATAATATCACATACTCGTGTAATATAATTCATTCCACCCTAGCTATTTAAACTACTTTCTAACTAAGAAGAACTGTTAAGAAGATGGAAACGTAAACAAATGAAACTTAGAAGAACAAAACACGATTAAGGAACACTGTTCCTACGAAATACCGTTCAAAGGATAACAAGAGAGAAAACTTTTGTCGCGCATTACATATTGTGGTCCTTGACTGTACCTGACCTTTATAAATAGAACTCGCCTATGGATATGTTTACGTAATATGTTTGTAGCATGCATGTAGTTTAATATCAAAGGCCAAAATAGCATTTATTGCAGCTGCTATACAATACCAACTGTTTTACTTAATATCAATCCGAATTCCCAGAATAACACAATGGCACAGAGCAGAAAGTTGGTGTTTGCAATGAGTATGGAGTTTACGTCACAGGCAAAACGAAGATGGCGATCAATCACACTTGTCGCAATTGGCAACTTTCTGCCGAGCAGCACGTGGGGAAACAAATACATTGAAAGAACACCGTAAATTCGTAGTTAAGTTTTTCAAAGATTCAGTTTATTTTCGAACTATTTTTACACGTGAAAGCTAATGTTGATGTACTTCCTCGAAAATGCTCTTACGTTACTTAACAACCATTACATCGTAGACCAGGGTTCATCACGAGTCGCAATCAGATCACAAACTCGTTTTTATGAAACAGAAAAAATCATAATTATTTTTCATTATAATCTTATATAAGAACTCAAAGAATTCCCCTCACAAAAGAAACAAAACAAAACGGGAGATCAGACGAAATTGAAGTTGGTGTTAAGGCTGTCGGAACGGTCTGAATTTAGGCCAAAAATGGGGCTTCGGCTGTTAGCTGATTGTAGACTTATTCGTCAACATTTTGCAAAAATTCTTTCTCTATAAGGAAGATATAGAATAAATATAGGTCTCTGTTGGGCTATTTTTATAATTTATGTACTAGAAAAAAGTTAGCATTTATTGTGCCAAAAAACACACGTTTTCAATGTCACACTACGACCTTATTCGTACTTATTTCACAAAATTGTTCCATCACAAACCTAAAGTGACTCTTCCTTTTTCGGAAAAGTGTTTTAAATCTTCAAAATATTTCCAAAATTTAGAATAATCAATTGACAGCGGCACCCTTGCAACAGTATTTTTTAGCCTCGTATAGTGTGGCTTAAATTCAGAGCGTTCCGACATCCTTAAGTTACAACAAAAATATCAGTTTGTATAATTTTGAGACGAGACATCACAACACATCTATAAAAAAAACATTTCTTTTTGAGTTTATTCCTGCCGAGTGTGAAACTGCATATTAAATATGTAAAGTACATTATTCCGGAAAATGAGAACTGTACTATTTTTCTTTACGTTCAAGTAAAACGGACAACCAGAGTATACTCTGCTCATTACAAAGTCAATTAACCTTTGATATTTTACATATTAAAATATGCATTTTCCTTCTTTGTTTAAAAGTTACGAAAGAATACTGACAAATGATGCTACAGGCGTTTTAAAAAAATAGTTATATTTACTTTAGTAGAGTGGGCGTCAAGACGTCCCGGATTATCGCGAAGTCGTTCCAAGGACGTGGCGTTCCGAGCAAAAGAAACGAAGCAAAAATTAAATGTTGAATAACAATTTTCTCCGTCAAACTGAGTTTAAATCCACCACAACTTCACATTTCTCATTAAATTATTATTTTTGAAGTGAAACTTCTTTAGACGCGGTAATTAAGAATGATACCGCTTGACTTTGCAAGGAAAATATGATTTGGTAAACCATACCAATATTAATTGAGATGCCAATGGATCTTAATATATTTTATTTATAAGTGCAAAATTTTTTTCAATAATTCGTTAATTTACATGACACATTGTAATAAATTAATGTAAAAAAACAGACTGTTCACATATTAACGAGTAAGTAAAAATGATCAGGGAAACTTATATTGTTATTACTGCAAAGTCTAAAAAAGTCGTGAATTTTTTCTTCCAGTTATTTGTGGTCGCTTTGTAATTATATAATGAAGATGATAAAATTCCGTTGCATTTAGACCTATAATCTGAATGGACAATGATCTTGCAGTATGATCACATTTTGCATGAATTGTATTTTGTGACCTGTATTCTAACTGTTTAAAAATATAGAAGCTAATAATAATAATGATAATAATAATTTTATTTGTCAATTAATTGATAAACTCAGTTGTCGAGCGTCTATAATCTACAAACATTTTCTCTCAATTTGAAATTAATTTCTGGTCCGGAATTAACTGATATAAAGTTCGTCATGTACTCAAATCCATGTTTTAAAAACCTTTGATTATTATTAAACATTTCGTACACTGTCGCTAAATAAATTATAAAATCTTAATATAATGCTGTAGAATATTGTGATGTGCTTTCACCGTATAGTTTTCATCAAAAAACATACTGCAAAAGCACGAAAGCTTGTTTCAAATGAAAGCTATTGTTCATTCAGTTAAAAGCTCTATTATTCTTCAACAACATTCTTAAATTAGTTTACTCGCATGCAACAGTTCTGCTTGTATAGAATGAAAATCTAAATAACTGATGCTAATGTTTAATTCAGTTACACTCACACAGTAGGATGTACTCTAGTCCCACGCTGAACTAAGACCGAAGCATTGTTCAAATTGACAGTAAAATAGTTCAGAATAAGAATAGATTGACGTCTTAATTTAACATCAATGATAGCTACAGACCGGCTGCTTTGTGTTTAGCAATTAATAAGAAATTAGGCCGTGAATATTTACAAACTTTTATTTAACTCGCTATGCCAGTCAGTTTGGGTCAAATCTTGTAATTAAAATAGCCTAAAACTAATTAAAGTATAGTGTATACGTCCAATGACAATGCAATATAATATATCTAACATCGTTCTAAATCCAATATGACGGACGCCTCAAATACGTCATTGTGATCCCAATATGGCGGACGCTACATATCCGATCAATTCGAAACTTTGTACACATATGTATTCTCGGATTCAATCGTTTTTAGAATTAAATAATCAATTGATTTTAATAGTAAAAATGTTGAAAGACTAAAAAGAACAAAATAAAAATTAGTAAAAAAACTTTTCAAAAACAGGCTTTTTTTGAAATTTACTAAAAAGAAGAAAATAATTTTTAATAATTTAGATTCATAATTATAAAAGCGTGTGTTATGATTAACAAACGATCACAGAGCTTTCAACTTACACTTTTATAATTATGAACCTAAATTATTAAAAATATTTTTTCGTTTTTAGTACATTTCAACAAAAACTTGTCTTTAAAAGTTTTTTTTTCACTAATATTATTTGTTGATTATTCATTCACTAGTTTTGCCTGCGACTTTTCTTGAACGTTATAAAAAGTTACCGAAAATTCTCAAAAAAAAATGTTTCATAATCTATTTGCAAAATATATTCCAACAAAAAAAACTGTGGGACGAGCCCATTTGAATCTGTCTTGAAACTTGTACACGGACAAAGTTGATACAAAATTTTATAAATTTCGATATAAGCCACTTCGGTTCTTAGCTACATTTATAGGATAAATGTTGAAGAAAGGTCGTTCCTACATCATTCTTCACTTCACACTTTCGTGCATGCTTCAGTGCTAATCTGTTTTTTTTTCTCCACTGCAATTTCCGACCTTTCGTCAATAAAATGGTTAGAGTAATCTTCTTACGTCAACGCTGTGCAAGTACAAAATCACGTAAAAATGTATTAGTCTTATATACCTTATATAGAGAAAAACGAATCATCTCAATATTATTTCCTGTTACGTCTGCTTGAAAAATATTATTTACCTACTTTAAGTTTTTTCCTTCTAAAAACAAAACTGTTTCTTTTCCACAATTTTGTATCGTAAGTTATGTCATGCTTTCGAGTTCTACATTTGATAAAATAGATTCAAATTCCAACCGATCGATACTTCTACTTCTTTATAATCTATATACACAAACGGATATTTGTCTGTTTGAGATTAATAAACTTCGACACTGGTTGACCGATCACCATGAAAGTTGGCACATATATGTATTTTTTCATGGAGAAATTTTTTACGCTATCGACTTTGTTATAACTCGTCAATAGATGGCGCCAGGTGAAGCCGAAGGCTCCACTACTGTTGTCGCTATCGTGATTCATCTCAATCGCGTGCTGAGTCGTGGGTAGTGGCTAGTTACTATATAAAATTAGTAATTACAGAACGCAACTGGTGATTATAAATATACTTATTTTAACATAAAACTATAGATCGACAAATAAATGAACAAATCCACTTTTTTCTGAATGTTCCATGTAATTTCATGCATCGAAAGTGTTTGTTAAAATCTATTAAAAAATAATACCAATTAGAACGTGCATTCCATATTTTTATAATTAATTTTACAGTCTAGTTTGCACATTTCATTTTATGTAAATTCAAGTACAATTTTAAAAAAACCTTCCCACTTTACTATATTTTCTGTTAAGTCTCGCATTTTATTTTTAATGAATATTTTAAAAAAATAACTGCTAACTTCTATTTTCCGTGTTTAGTTTTTTATCTCAAATATTCACACTAAAACTATCTATTTCAAATCCCTCCATTTTGTATTGTTCTTTGTAATGGCACTAGACGTAACACTGCGGTCAGCATTATCAACTGTACAATTTAATACAATGTTCTTAAAATAAAATACAGCTGAATTGGCTAACTCAAAAGTGAAAAACAGGCCTCTGTGTTTGTTTGATTGTATTTATTATTATTAGGCATAACAGGTTTTTTACGTTTTTTAATAATATGTTTACATTTCTTGGGTTTCCCATAACCGAACAATAATTGCTGATACAGTAAATTTAATTCTCTCGGATTGATCATCACTGAAGAACCGTATCCCAATCTTGTCGTTAGAATAACAATATGCTATATTGATTGAAATTTTTTTGTGAGAAAGTCCACAGAGAGAAATATCATAAAAATATAATGGTTTACGAAAATGTTTTGAAACAAAAGGTAAAAGTTCACAAACAATTGATGGGCGATGACCTGTTCAAGTCGAGAACAATGCATTTGTTTTTTGTTTTATAAAAATACTGCCAACAGCAAATATCACCAGTCAAGCCGAGGAGGTTTTTTTTTTAATTTTTTGTTTTTATTATATTTCATATGAACATCATAAAAATATATATTGAAAAAGAAAGCAAAACAGCGACTGCCATATTATGTCATATTAGCAATATTTTGTTTTCAATGAACTTTTCTTTTATAAAATATAAATTATAAACAGACTCTGTAACATAATATTTCTCCGAATTTATTAAAGCGAGACATTTTTCTTAACTAGCGGCTTAGCCATGTAAGAACGACCACTGACCAGGTTATATTAAAATTGAAAATTTTAATTAAGCGAGATGGAAACCCATTTACCACACTTTTAATAAATAATAGGCGTTTATTTTTGTATTGCGCACTTTACAAATTGTTTTATCATAATCATAAATTTGCATTGTCCCACTTTGGTGTATATTGTACAATACAATGTACATTACACAATTGTAAATGTGTCTCGTTTTGAATAGATACAGGAAAACTAAATATGCACATTAAGGCTTTTTTCGTTTCTGAGCTATAAACGAAGATTTAAAATCTGATCAATTTTAATATAGCTATTACTAGTCGTAACTTAAAAAATACATGTATTTGGTAAATAAGTGTAATGTAGATAAGCCAGTGAAATGTACGCTGAAAAATGTACGGTAAGTATATAACCAATTAAAACCAACACAACAGTGTCTCTGAATAGAATGGAATAGAATAACATTTATTTCCACCCTATTATATTATGTAACTGATCACTAACGGTGCGAAGTATTCGTACGGGTCCGCTAGTTAACAAAAAAAAAGGTATTTTTCATCTTTCTTATATTTATCGTAAATTTTAGGATATGACTCAAATTTACATTTTCTTCAATAGAAACCATGATTGACGAAGTTTTAATTTTCAGAAAATATATAACTTAGAACTTTCAGCGCTAAATGTACTTTCAAAGTATTTTAATTATCATGGTAAAATTCAGTACTGAAAGTACTTTCATCTCAAATTTACTTTCGAAGTTCTACCAGAAATCGAACATCTGCAGTCTTCGTCCTTCGAACAGTCTGTATAGTACATTATATATTCAGTGATTACGCAAATTGATTGCAAACATCCATGCAAACATTACAATCAATTTACAGGTGTGCAAAAACCACATTGTCCGTATGTTTACACAATTATATACATGACGTACAAACCCTATTCCCTAGATCTATCCCCTAGTTACTTGTACCTATACATCAATGTTTATCAAAGTTCACTAGATTGCGCCAAATAAGTGTTTAATGCTAAAAAAGTATTAAAAAAACTTCTTGAAATAGACTTTTTTTAGTGATTTAAGTTCATAATTATAAAAACCCGGGTCGCAGTGCCAAAACCCTGTCGACAATACAGTGTATTTGCTAATACAGGTATTGTGGCTTTATTAAATGAAATTAAGTTTGTTTTTGGACAAAATAAAAAAAAATTGAACCCCTTAATACACCCCTTACAATAATAATTTTATTAGTTGAAATATTGTTATCAATCCAACATCTGCACCAAATTAAATACGACCTTCAGTAAGTAAATTCGTATACGCAAACTAGTGTTTTCATAAAATTTGTAAGTCCGGTCCTGTCAGGCCGATTTGCTTATAATTTTAGGAGCACTTTTTAATTGCTACTAAAGGGTTAAATTTGAATTTTGAAACGATTCTGAGAATTTTTTCGGTATTTTTGAGCCCAAAAACTTTTTTCAACCCCTAAAAACTACCCTTCAAATGACCCGATTGGGCCCATTTTAAATAGGCTTCGTGCGGTGATGGATTCCAACATGTATGCCAAATTTCGTTAAAATGAATTAACTCCTTCGAAAGTTATTGCCCGCACATATATATATATATATATACATATATATATATATATAAACATTTTTAAAAATGGTGCCAAAGTGTTTAGGAGGTTATGAAACGTCGAGAAATTTTGATCCGACCCCTAGGTCCCGCCATCCGACCAACGCCAAAAGTGTATGTTGCCATATGGCAAATACACTAAAAACGTGGAATGTATAATTTATGATAATTTAATAGTCACAATTCTCACTTTTATAATTCTAAATCTCAATCACTAAAAATATTTTTTCCTTTTTAGTACAAAAGCTTGCTTTTTTTTCTATTATTCAAATTTTTAGTTACGTCTTAACCTATGCATTTCTGATAATGGAAGAAAAAGGTAATCGCCATCTTGGAGCATCTACCGACCACCATATTTGATTTAGAACGATATTAGACATACTATATTACATTGTCACTGAACTTATACACATTTGCAAGATTTCAAAGCTCGAACTTAATTAAAACTAGTCGAAATTTTTCCTGAAACATACTAACAGCTGGCGTAGTGAAATAAAATATGGGCATTTATGGGATTATCTTCACAAAAACCAAGAAAACCACGTCTTTTAAGAATCATTAAAGTATAATAAAACAAAAGCTAGCGATATCGATCATAGCAATCTATCAGTTCTGAAGATTATGGAATGAACATAATGTTATATTGGTGGTCAAAACGCTAAACAATTTATGTCTAAATTTTAAACGATGAACGATTTAATCATATATATTTAATGTTCCAATTATTCAATTTCCACTGCAATGAAAAAAACACCCTCAATCACATATTTCGAGGTAGTATTCGAGCGAAATTTAAATTTCTGTTTGGATTTCGGCACAATTACGATTCCGTACCTCAAAAGGAAATTTATTTGTCTGTCCGTATGTTTGTCACAATTGAATTTCTCAGAACTAAATAAAGGTACCAAGCTGAAATTTAACAGTGTTAAAGCTTACTAGCTCGCATAGATATCTCAATATTCAGATTCTAAAAACGCGATCAACAGGTAATCTCGCATAAAATTGAGATTTTCTTCTGCCTAACCCTTATCAGGTTCTTATGTTAAACAGTGTCTTAGTAAGATTGGTTGGTTTATATCAAATATGGGAATTTTAATTTAGCTGGACAGTAATTAATCTTCTTTTACTCCAAATTCGACATAAGCAGTTTCACATTTTGACCACAGAGATAATGTCGGTAAACGCAAGATATATGGTACTCTGATTCAAGTGACTCTCTCTCTCTCTTTCTCTCTTTCTATCTACACCTAACCACTGCATCGGTCATCCATCACAATCCATCAGACGCTGCCGGTTACACGCCTGACACGTTGACCCCGGCCTACTATGTTGGAAATCTCATTCTCGACTCAAACTAATCGAAAACAACACATCGTGTATCCACCAATGTTATACAGCTGTTACATTATTCCTTGACAAAAGATGACATGACATCATGTTCAATTGCAACAACAAAAATATTCGACTGATTGCACCGACAGATGCTGGTGGGTCGTTGACGATTTTAGCATTAACGAAACGAAACCGTTTACTGTGCCACGTCAACTATTTGAGACACTAGTTGATGCGTTAACTAGTTGAGATTACCTTCAAAGAACGATATAGGCAGGACCGTTGCGAAAAACTAACAACGCCACGTCAACTAATTAGGTTTTAACGGTAGCATATATACATATTTTGGTATGTGAGAATAAAATTTTGTGTTCAAAATTGTAATTTTTAACTCATTTTTATAAAAAGACTAATCACATACCGAAGTCATGATAGGTCATTTAAATATTAACTATCCTTCTCTATCGAAAAGAAGTGTTCATTCTTGTTGAAGTGTCGCGTTTTATAAAAGATATAGTGATTTCTGTGGACCTATATCACATTTTTCTTCACTTTACATATTACGATATTTCAAAGATACGCAAAACGATGCTGATCATACGGAGTTTTTGTTACAAAATTGACGTCATTGTTATGTGTGCTCAATGTTCATGGCTGTCGTTACAGAATCAACATAATTCCTTTGAGAAATTTTCTTCGCTGCAATATACTGTCGCAAAGGGAGACATTATTGTTGGAAACACAAACACTGAAACTGAAAAATTCTATTTTGTCTACCTCCAATAAAAGAGCTGCTTTTAAATGCACGTAACGGGGACCTATACTAAGTTTGTGTATTTTATTTGGTTTATTAGAAATTTATGTGTGTCAAGTTAGCTAAACACCTTCAACGGATCAACTGCTGAATAGGTGGAGAATTTGCCGTTATTTTGCCGTTAATTATTCGTGAAAAAAAAAATTTTGCCGCTCTATTATTTTTAGTAAAAAAGTGATGTTCTGCTAACTTTATATGAAGTTAGCTAAGCACCACCACTACGCATCATCCTAATTGAAAACTGAATGCGTCAGAATTTGCCGTTTTTTTGCCGTTAATTATTCGTGAAAAAAAAAATTTTGCCGCGCAATTATTTAAAAAAAAAAATTGATGTTCTGCTAACTTCATATGAAGTTAGCTAAACACCTTCAACAGATCAACTGCTGAATAGGTGGAGAATTTGCCGTTATTTTGCCGTTAATTATTCGTGAAAAAAAAAATTTGCCGCTCTATTATTTTTAGTAAAAAAGTGATGTTCTGCTAACTTCATATGAAGTTAGCTAAGCACCACCACTACGCATCATCCTAATTGAAAACTGAATGCGTCAGAATTTGCCGGTTTTTTGCCATTAATTATTCGTGAAAAAAAAAATTTTGCCGCTCAGTTATTTTAAAAAAAAAATTGATGTTCTGCTAACTTCATATGAAGTTAGCTAAACACCTTCAAAGGATCAACTGCTGAATAGGTGGAGAATTTGCCGTTATTTTGCCGTTAATTATTCGTGAAAAAAAAAATTTGCCGCTCTATTATTTTTAGTAAAAAAGTGATGTTCTGCTAACTTCATATGAAGTTAGCTAAGCACCACCACTACGCATCATCCTAATTGAAAACTGAGTGCGTCAGAATTTGCCGTTTTTTTGCCGTTAATTATTCGTGAAAAAAAAAATTTTGCCTCTCAATTATTTTTTAAAAAAAATTGATGTTCTGCTAACTTCATATGAAGTTAGCTAAACACCTTCAACGGATCAACTGCTGAATAGGTGGAGAATTTGCCGTTATTTTGCCGTTAATTATTCGTGAAAAAAAAAAATTTGTCGCTCCATTAATTTAAAAAAAAAATTGATGTTCTGCTAACTTCATATGAAGTTAGCTAAGCACCACCACTACGCATCATCCTAATTGAAAACTGAGTGCGTCAGAATTTGCCGTTTTTTTGCCGTTAATTATTCGTGAAAAAAAAAATTTTGCCTCTCAATTATTTTTTAAAAAAAATTGATGTTCTGCTAACTTCATATGAAGTTAGCTAAACACCTTCAATTTCATTTTTTTTTCCACGAATAATTAACGGCCAAAAAACGGCAAATTCTGACGCATTCAGTTTTCAATTAGGATGATGCGTAGTGGTGATACTTAGCTAACTTCATATGCAGGTAGAAAAACATCACTTTTTTTTAAAAAATAATGAAGCGGCAAATTTTGTTTTTTCACGAATAATTAACGGCAAAATAACGGCAAATTCTCCACCTATTCAGCAGTTGATCCGTTGAAGGTGCTTAGCTAACTTCATATGAAGTTAGCAGAACATCAATTTTTTTTTTAAAATTGAGCGGCAAAATTTTTTTTTCCACGAATAATTAACGGCTAGAAAACGGCAAATTCTGACGCATTCAGTTTTCGATTAGGATGATGCGTAGTGGTGATACTTAGCTAACCTCATATGCAGTTAGAAAAACATCACTTTTTTTTTTAAATAATGAAGCGGCAAATTTTGTTTTTTCACGATTAATTAACGGCAAAATAACGGCAAATTCTCCACCTATTCAGCAGTTGATCCGTTGAAGGTGTTTAGCTAACTTCATATGAAGTTAGCAGAACATCAATTTTTTTTAAAAATAATTGAGCTGCAAAATTTTTTTTTCCACGAATAATTAACGGCTAGAAAACGGCAAATTCCGACGCATTCAGTTTTCGATTAGGATGATGCGTAGTGGTGATACTTAGCTAACTTCATATGCAGTTAGAAAAACATCACTTTTTTTTTTTTAAATAATGAAGCGGCAAATTTTGTTTTTTCACGAATAATTAACGGCAAAATAACGGCAAATTCTCCACCTATTCAGCAGTTGATCCGTTGAAGGTGTTTAGCTAACTTCATATGAAGTTAGCAGAACATCAATTTTTTTTTTTAAATAATTGAGCGGCAAAATTTTTTTTTTCACGAATAATTAACGGCAAAAAAACGGCAAATTCTGACGCATTCAGTTTTCAATTAGGATGATGCGTAGTGGTGGTGCTTAGCTATCTTCATATGAAGTTAGCAGAACATCACTTTTTTACTAAAAATAATAGAGCGGCAAAATTTTTTTTTTCACGAATAAATAACGGCAAAATAACGGCAAATTCTCCACCTATTCAGCAGTTGATCCGTTGAAGGTGTTTAGCTAACTTGACACACATTAGAAATTTAGAAGTGAATGTCAGATTTTTAAAAATATGCTGGATTTAATGACAATTGCAGCCATTTTATATATTTGTAAAATTAATTCCTGTCTAATGATATCTAAATCTCAAGTACCTCTAGCGTGTATAAAGCTATAGACTTCCCGTCTACATGGGCGTTCAAACGAACGAATTGACGAGCAAAATTGACGCTCGCAACAGCGAAGACACGTGCAAGAATTAATGGTAAATAATCTTGTGGATTTATTTAATAAAAATATATACAATTAGTAAACAGAACGCTGAAGGCAAATGGGTGTCAATTTTTTTAAAATTTTTAATTTGTTAATATTCATAATTTAAATTATATATCAACAAAACTGTTTAAATTGGTTAAATTACATTAGCTATTCAGCGCCGATTTTAAAAAAGCATATAGCTTGCTTAAACTAATTTTTTTTTGTCGGTTTTATATTACTCACAATTCCCTTACGTAATTGTATCAAAAAAATATTAGAGTGGTACAGTAAAGGTAAATTTACAATGTGAAAACTCGCTGGATTTAAGTACTTGAAGCAATTAATTTAAAGTCAACAATTGACCTACACGCAAAACGTTTATGCGGAACGCTATATGAAAACAATTAGCTTGAGTTAATTTATGTACTAATATTATTCTAAATTCAAAAGTATGTGTTAAGTATACGATAATATTTTCAACTTAATATTTAAGTTTGCGTATTCTTCGATTCGAATTTCAAAAAGCCATTTACCGTTCTTAACAGCTCCCAAATATTGAAAATTAAACGACAAATAATAATGATCGAAATTGTCATTAAGTACCGATATAGGGTCGGTCGACTGAAATCTCAAAAAAATATATTTAGCAAAGTTATAAGTCCTCGAAAATCGAATTTCAGTGTTTTATTTTATGTACAACAAAATTGTTTATTGATAAAATTGCAAACGTGTTAGGAAACAATTTGCGAGGGCTCCGAGATATCAATTGTCTAAAGACATCCACAGGGCTAAATCCAGCACAGACTCGATGGCAAGTAGAAGGAATTTATTTAGTGCCTTTAAAAGTTGACTTCAATGAACTCTCCCGTGTAAATCTCGCTTTACAGTAAAAAGAAAACGCACGACAAAGGTAAATATGACAAATGATGTAATTATAAAGGCTACCCACACTAATTAATTATCGTCCGCTGGTCTCCAGCGGCTGGTCATGTAGATTGACTATATATACGACAGTTACGTTAAAAGCAAATGCGAATTTGAGAACGTTGAACAAATTAAATTAAAAAAGTCAATTATTACTTTGACAGTTATACGATATGTCTCAGATTTCTGCACGTAGATTTTATTCCCCTCCATTAGTGTAAAATGTCAAATCAGTCATATAGTAATTTCTTGAAGAAATTGTAATGGTATTTTATACAGAACCTGAGAACTTCTAATTTTATTCGACAAGAAAGGCTGTTGTGTTTATGCTGACCTGCAGAAAGCATTGTCATAAATTTGATTTGACAATGACCGTAGATTGTGATGATATAATTACAGTTTTTATATATGCAAGCGCAGTCTAATGTCGGTGGGAATCTTCCTGTCATGTAGAACATTAGATTGTACTCACACAAAAACAAATCATTTATCAATATAGAAACATATCACTCAATTTTGATCAAAATGCATAGATAAAAGACGTTTTGAAGTGGAAATCATACAAAAATCAAGTTACAACTTGATATTATATGCCTACATAGAAATCCAGGATATGTTATACATTTTCAAATTTCTATCAGTTATTAATCAAAAGTTATTCTAATGAAAGTTGACAGGTGAAATGTCGAGAAGTTAATTAAAACAAAACTCCAGCACGTTGTAAGACAAACGGCTCCTCCCGGCATTATTGCTGCCAACCTCTTTATCAGCTATACCGACAGTATACACATAGTGAACCAAAAAAAATATATTCTTTTATATTTTATTTTTTTTTTTTTGAAGTTATATCTGGTCTTAGTAAGCAATTCATATTTCAGTTGATATATTTTTTGCCAGTTCTCGGATTAGAACCTACGAACTGAGGACTTATAATACAGGCGTCATGGAAATATTCTCAAAAATGTTTGTAAATAGATTATAGACGCCCAGCAACTGGAGTCATCAACGTCTATATCAAACTTTTGAAATGAATTTTAACATTACTACGTACTTTCAAATTGTATTTAATAAAGGTTTAAGATAAACATTCAAAAAATGTGCTTTTAAACGCATATATGCAGGCAGTGACATTCGAAAGACTTTATATGTATATTTTTTGACTAATTTTTAAACACACATTGTGTTGAAAATAGCTTTTGGATACAAAAACACCCAAAAATTTAATAAAGATTAAAATACCTATGCCTTTAAAAATGTTAAGAAAATTCTATTGTGGGGATGGCGAATTACCGAAAGGTGTATATAATTTAGCGCAGGTGCTGAATGGTAAATAAAAGGTTAAATTTTATATTTTTTTCCAAAACATATGAATAACGCGATTCTGTACCCTCTGTTAGATGTGTACAGCGCTGTTAAATTTCTGTCTCACTTTAACTTATGTAATGTTAAATTTCTTAGAAAGTGACAAAAAGTTTACGGCACTGTAAATTCTTAAAGTCGCAACGCATCAACGAGCAAATACACTATTGTCAGCAGGGTTCTGCACTGTGATATGTATATTTAATTCTTTTGAGTTTTTACTGTATAGTGTACAACATCTCTAGGCCAGTTATGCAATTACCTAATGACTTTGTAATGTAACATTTTTTCAATGTAAAAGAAGCGTTTTTAGTTCATATTTGAATTCGTTTGAGCTTGCGTCAGATTTTTCTTTATTCTTTTTTTATGAAAATATGTACTACATTACAACTCAACTTTTTAATTGCTCATGTCAAAATATAGAGACCTTGGTCAGACTTTATCCGAAATTATATTTTCAACTGTCGGTGTTCATATTATTCAAGTTACAATGATACACTCCATACTTGACATGATCAGAGATTCCCAACCGACAGGCACCATTTCGCAGTGTGTTGCCAATTAATGTTTTAGAATATTTTAGAAAATTTTACAGTACGAAAGTAAACAAGCTGTGAGTCTATAAATGCTATCTTTGTGGTTCATACAACTGAAGATCCAATACAATCTTAACAAATTGATAAATGAGGCATTCAAATCTGCTTTAGTATCGTTCTTATTTTTATTATAGCTAATGAAAATTTGCTCTGTCCAATGACTAGTAATGTCCAATGACTAGTAATGTCCAATGACTAGTCGTTTACCCTACAAAGCTATGAGTGATTAGAATTTATCAGCTTGATAAACGGCGAGGCGTTCATTATTATTAGACCAGCGACAGCCGAACTGTATGCAGATTATAGACTCTTAACGGCTGAAGTTATCAGCGTCGCAAACCCTACGAGTGGGTACTGAATATCCTAAAATGGTGATCGGCGGTAATTTATTATAAGCCGCGACTATTTAGAATAATTATTATGCAAGTCTGCGCAGAAAGTTTTGCGCGTAATTGTAACTTCCAACGAGATTTTAATTTTATAACCAACATCTATATAAATATAAAACATTATTTAATACTTCTTTCGATTCCACTGTTGAAAACTGCTCTTGCTTTGTTTTGGTTGTTCTGAGAAACAGAAACCGGAAGCCGTCATGTTGTTTTTATAGATGGACGGTTAATTAACCGGTAAATTATTTGGACAAAACGGTTACTACTATAAATTTTACATCACTACTCTGAAGTAAGAAAGGTGAGAAATCCCTGCATCACAAACCTTGCGCAATATGAATGCTGAATCTACATATTTCTGTACCTGTGCAAATTCCCCCAAGTACAACCAAGGTCATTAAGAAAGAAGATGAGACTCATATAGTCAAGTATTAACATAAATTTAACAGTAAGAAAAGAACTTTATACTTATATTTAATAAAAAATTCACAATTTACCTGTCTTGCTTAAGCCCATTTACTGCTTTCGTAATCTTCATCTCCGCATGGAAGCAAACGCACAAAAATAAATGTCACAAATATACTTTACTAGTTTTTGTATTGTCATTGCATATGCTGATTTTCACTTAATTTTCAAAATGTTTAACAGTTCACTTTTAATTAAACAAGGGTCACTTAGACTATAAAAACTATGTATTTTAAAACAACTAAAGAACACGCTTTTATCACGCACTAAAAATTATAATATACGAGTAATATCATTAAATTAACTTTTATTTTTTATTCAACACGTAATGGATGATAGATATGCTACGTAGTTATTCGTTAGTGCGCTCAACTTCGGTTTCGTAAGCAATGGACAACTTCCCGTACTAGTTGCACAATATACTATTTTATAATGAATACGTAATGATATCAAAAGAGTCCCACGGTTTACATCCGAAATAACAATTTTATTATGGTGATATTCATTGCTTTAAATTCGAATATAGCGACTAGAAAATTTCGAATATACCTTAACATACAAGTAATTAGTAGCAGTTATTGCTAAAATTATGTACAAATTAAAAATTTACTGCGTACAATTAATCAACAATAATATAAAAAACACAAATTTTTATTCACTAAAATCGGTTTACATCACGATTCACGGCACACAAATAATTTTATTAGTCCAAATCGACGCAGAGTGTACGTAAAATGCTATTTCACATACAAATTACAAACTAAATGAAACAAGAACAGACAAAAGTAATCTTTGCAACAAAAACGTGTAATCATTATTCACTGCTTTCATAAATACCATAAAGGTAAAACACACACGTTGTATATATATAATGGAATATGTTGTTTTTTTCTAAGCGAAAAATATCATGACTCGTTCCTGTTTAAAATATATTTTTCAAATTTTCAATTATAATTATATCGTATTTTGAAACAACTACTCAGTTTTAGAATAATTTTATTTCGATTATAACAAGTTAGTACAGTTCATTGCTAGCAGTGATTACATAAAAGCTACATTAAACTACAAATGATATAAACATACTAGGCATGGTAAACTTTTTATGTACCACAGGTATAATAACGATATTTTATTTATTTATTTATTTTTTTATTTTAAATATAACAGGAATTTTGACTAAAAAGACGTTTGTTTATTATAATATGCTTACGGAAAATGTTTGTATAGCCTTTTGTCGATACTTTTTTGTAAAATAAAAATCTTTTTAGTCCAAAATATAATTTTCCTAATAATAAAAAAAATTTTGGAGTAAAGCTTCTTGTTGTACATTAGTAGCTGCTGTTGATTTTTTTCCAGAAAAAAGAGACAGAACAAATCTATCAAAAGTAATACTTGCAATGATTGTTAGAAGCATTCATTGTTACAATACTATATTAGAAAAAAAATATTTTTTAAACCACTTTCGCGACGGAATGAGTTACTCTACGATACGATATTTCAACAGTCACCCTTCATAATAAATCAAATTGTAACATTAAATTCACATCATGCGAGAGCAGATTTTAACTCGGTAACGTTAGACATGAACCCTCTCAGTAGTGAGAGTTACCAATGAATCAGATGAAAATTTCCATTTATTTATTATTAAAAAAAAACAATTCGACAAAAGTGATAGTTTAAATAATCACAATTTATTTAAATTCAGAAAGTAAAGAAATTAGAATCTTCCGTTTCAAATCTGAACTCGTACTTGAAGAAACAATCCCATTTTCTTCAAATAATACAATATATTGTATTTGATCCTTTTAACAAGAGACAGGTTTGTCTATCCAGTAACCATCAAAAGTGTAAATGAGCATAATGAAATTATCGATATAGAATTCGTAAGTCATGTCTAAGTAAAATGGTATTTTGAACAGCAAAATGTCTCTAAACTAAATTGGTTCTCTATAGTACTAGCAAACAACATTTTTTTTACAGTGCAATATTTTCCATAAATTTTGCAACTAATTACTAGCTAAATTTTGAACCAATCAGCATAATGTCACTGTTGATATGATTTTGTACTATTTTCAAATTAATTTTAAACGTGCAACAAAATTATTTTATTTCAATCAAAAAAATATACATTGACAAAATACAATTTAAAATTTTTAAAAAAATGATGGTTTACAGCCGAAGCAAGTTTTTTTTAATATTTTAACTTTTACAAAAGAACAGATTTCAATTTTTAAATAAAAATGCACTTACGCAGTGGTTGAAAGATTATTCAACATTTAAACAAAATAAAAGTATACAGAATGTCTGAACAGTCACATCAGGTTTTAAATGTGAAAAAATGTATCACAGTTAACATACCTTATCGATTCACACCCAAATTTAAAGTAAAAAGTATTTTTACCCCTTTACATTCTGATAAACATTGGGTTTTTGATAGTAACGTGAGTGAATCTGCGGGACAATCTAGCAAGTAGGCAAAATCATTAGATACATAGGTTACCTCGTTAATTAATGGCATCTGCTGAGAGACTAATTAATATTTTTATAAGCCAGGCTATACAAATTGAGTCCCCTGTATGACGTCTTCCCCTCACTACTATCCAATGGAACGAGGTTACCTCTGTAATCTAATAACCTTGATAAGTTATTGTTTTATATTATTTTATCCAAATACCTGTGATTTATTATTAAATTATCTTGATAAGTACATTTCATTGCGCAAGGTTTTAAATTTATGAACAAGCGCACCTAACACTACAATCAAACCGTTCTCATTTTTGTCAAAAGCTAAGGAGAACCTGTGTTGTCCAGCATCCACAATTTACAATATCTACGGCCGTGTTCATTTTTTTGTGTCCATTTTTATTTATTGCGCATGCGCAATAAATAAAAATGTACACCAAAAAAATGCCAACGAACACGACCGCAGTGTCTATCTAACTTTCATGTTGTTTCTGCTTCCACTTTTAGTCTTAAATTTAGATTTGAGCCTGCAAGTTCTACTAGAAATCTAGCGTTAGTCCATCAAAATGTTTCCACTTTAGGCCGTCATAGTTTCTAAAAATTCTATTCTATCACCACTCAAGGTCATGCGCATGACGAATAGCAAGTGAGCAGATATTACTGACATGTTCAATAGGAACGTTCTGCTTTCAAGATATTTTTCTACAATACTTTAATATGGGTAAATGTATCCTTCAAAAGATCAATGCTTAAAGCTATATCCTCCGGGAACTGTCAAACGTTATATCACTGGCGGGTCTCCTCTTGGAGCCTGATCAGTGCGTCCGTAGTATAAAGGTAATATCGTTTATGTAGACTTTTTTATGTTTCCAAATAGATTTTTTTACCATTCTAATTCCAAAAGTGGGGAATATGTCTATTTGGGTTAAAGTTCACATTTCACAAGTTTACAATACTTTTCCTGTTTGGTTCCCGAAGTGTAAAAAAATGTTTAGGTACCGCTTATGCAAAAATGGCTTAAAAATCAATTTTTTTTTAAGAATATTTAAGAAATAGATAGAAAAAATCTTCTTTTATAACGAAAATCAGCCTGTGAGCTATAATTTTGTTTTTTCAGTTATTATTATTGAGTAATTAATCTTATTTTGCTAACAATTCGACATGAATGATTTTGCCTTGTGACGCCCGATATTACGTACATTCTAGTGCACGGTAGCTAGCGTTGCGGTATCGTAGATAATTACATTTAAAACTAATTTGCTTCCAAAGTTTCTAAAGCAAACCGCTACTACGCGTTGGTCTTTGTTAACACAAAAGCAAAAAGTTTACAAAAGGTTGATTGCCATAATATATTTATGGATATATATGTATTAATTTTCGACAGGCTTATACAATTTCATGGTTTGTAAAAGAGAATGCTATTTTTTAATTTTTATATTCAACAGCACGGTGCCCACTTTCAATATCTATTTAGTACGTTCAATATTTTTTTTTTGAAATCATCTTTCAAGCTATCATAATTTTTTTTAAATTTCCAACTTGAGTACTAAGTTTTTGGACTAATTATATCGCCGACACAAAATATTTTTTCGACGAGAGGGAACACCAATTTTTCTCGCCGAGATCAAGAAATGAATTGTCGAGATCTAGACAAGACGAGAGTGTAGTAAAATTTACATTGAAAAGCGTACGTTAGGTTCACCAAAAGTATCAATTTGCTCCAACAATTGTCAAAATCAGAAATCTACATTACACTACGCTCCCCTGTTCAAGAGCCGGGGCTGCTAGCATTTACACTATTAGTCCGACACTGAAATACTAAACAGGTCAGTGTATCTTACACTGTTGTATAGCAAACACAATAATATCAAATCTATTACTTCTTACACTGAAGCATGATACAATAATAGAATCAAATAAAAGTAAGTCCTTACGACTTCATAGAGAAATTAAAAGCAGTTGCAATATCTATTGAATTTTCGGTTTGGTAAAGGATAGCAAATAAAAAAGTATCAAAATTCCGACAAGAAAATTAAATGGCCTGCATTTTTATCAAACTACTAAGCGTCTAAACACTAAAAGGCACCATTCTGCGTCCGTGCTCATTCGAATAAACGTAAATTTTTTCCATAAGATCTACGTGCGGGATATCTGTGAAATATTTTTTTTTCTAACAAGCAATTCATTTGAAGTTTTGCCGCTTTCAGCAAAACTGCGATTTATTTACACTAAGACCTCTCAGATATTATATTTGATATTAACCGTCTTTATACAATCCCTTGTGACTCTAGTTTTAGGTTGTTTTGTTTCATTCAATATGCTTTCGGTCTTGCGCTGAATAATGACATATCGTTCTTAATTAATTAATTATATATTTTATACAGAACAAATACAAATTGATTATGTAAATTTGAAAGGATATTTTATACAGTGACTAGATATTTCTGTTTCAGAATGGATTGTATCTTCTTGTTATATACAAGAGATCCAACGTTTTACAGAAAGCGCGATAATCAACCTCGTCTCTCAGGCCGCGTTCAAAACTGAAGCATTTGCATACGATTTCAAATTCCTTAGTCGATATCAGCTCTATCATTTTTCTTACACTGAGAACTTTCAGGAACTGACCTTTCGCGACAGTTCCGCAATTGGTGTGATCGTAGTCCTACAAAAAAATAAAAAGTTATACTTTGATGTTTTGAAACGTTAATAAAACCTGCCGTTCGCAGCAAGTTTAGCAGTATAACAGAACTGATTTTTTGTGTTGTAACAGTTACGAACGATTTTTGTACTAGAGGGGGTCAAACTGACAGTCATGGAAGCTAATCCATTAATAAATATGCAGCCCCTAGTGAATAACAAGCTTTTAATAATAACATCTTTCAACTCGAGCACCAAATCAAGACAATTTGAACGTCTGTAATAAAATAATACCGAATATTTTGATTTATCAGTTGGTCATTAAACAACCTTTATATATTTAACTTGCTATTTTTGTCATTATAATTTAGTTGATATAAGGAAAGAAGAGAAAAATAAATCGTTATTTTTATAACGAAATTTCAACTTATGTATTTTAATAATAACTTGATTAAACTTTTGAAACTCTAATTACAAACATAAATTAGCACGCTAGTTACAGATGAAAATCCTTCACCTGTTACGACTCAACAGTTGGATGACTTTCCTCATTTAGGTCATATACACCATTAAACTCACCGCTGGACACTTCATATATAACTGTACAGTAAAAGATGTATAGCTGTTCTAAAACAGCAAATTCATCCTGACTGCGATATACTTATAAAACAGAGTTCTATACTTCTATTTATTGGACATCTAGGAGCGCGTAGAGTTGGGTAACTCAGTTCTGAACGGTTCAAAGAGCCGACTCCGACAGAAGATCCGTGAGAGCTGACTCACTTTTTTTTGAGCCGACGGATCAACGGATCCGCATAACTCAGTGAAACACTTAACACACAGAAGCACATTTTACACTTACGTATCAGTTCTTGCTTTGATTCATCTGTCAGCTCAAATGACTCATGCATCACATGTTTGGTTATGCATTCTTGATTCTATACAGGTCGTGATATGATTGACTGAACTAGGTAACTCAGTGGCAGACTGCAGTAACATATTCAGAACTCGGCTCTTTTTGAACCGGTTCAGTGAGCCGGCTCACATACGGGATCCAGATGCAAAGATGCAGATCACTAAAAAGACCCGTCTTTCCTATCTCTAGCATACACGCCAATTAAATGCGCATCGTTGTAAATAGGTTAAATCGGTTTGTTTGATAGCACGTATACCTTAAAGACGGACATGAGATTCATTTGCATCTCTGGTTTGTCAGCTAATTTCTGCATGGCGAGCGACAACACTTGACGCTCGTCGTAATTGAGGAAGTTGCGTTCACAGTCACGTGTCGGCACGTGTTGAAGCGGTACGCAAAGTGGAGCACGTTCCAAACAGGCTTGCGTGAACACTTCTTCAACTGCCTCCGAGAAACGTCTATAGTCGACAAAACCCTTTCGCATTGGACTTCCATACCTATATATATATATATTAGAAAATGTTCCGATGAAATGTTCTATATACATATTTTTGTCGCCTCAAGTCAAAATAGCTCATGTCGAAAATTTGGTAAACGGCGTTGTTAAATTTTACTTTATAAAATGATATTATATATATCCAAAATACAGAAAAAAACAGGTTCATAAACGATTTTTTTTTTTAATCATTAGATGAGCTCTGGCTAACTTAAGGTAGTTGTCGTGGTTAAGGCACACCGTCAGAAAATGCTTAATTTTTATATACTTATTAAGGATATGATAATACAATTACCGTGAAAATTTGAACTCGATCGACCGTATATAATCCGAGATAAATTCAATTAAAAATTGGATAATTAACATTGATTGTATACGATCTCTGTAGTTCTGAACCAGTCTTATTTATAAAAAAAAACTAACTGTCAGAAACTTTCCAAAAACTGACAGTCTTTCAATGCATTTGTTATGAGTTTAAAAAACAATAAGAAAAAAAATTTCACAGTCTAATTATTTATAAATAACGGTTTAAAGTTCAACAATTTATAGAAAAGTATACATGCATGTGAATACGGTATGGGTTACGTTTCCAAGGGTACAGTCTTGAGTACAAATTATGGATCACTTAGTTACAAGCTAGTATACTTTTGTGGCGCGTATAATCTATAACTTTTTGACAATATTGTACCACGACAACTACCTTAAAATATAATGTCATTGTAATTTTTTGTCCGACGTTTCGCAGTACGTTTTCCAAGTTGGTTAAAATAAATCACAACTCTGTTTTTTCTTTCACTAACGCCTAAGTATGCGCCATATAACTCTATAGCCACGCGGTCAGCGTTAGTGACGTAAGTATTAAAAATTAAAAATTAAATACTTAACGTGTTGAGATAAAATAAACATCGTTGTGTATATGGCAATGATTTCTAATATAATTTTTCTATGACCTCATTCTAACTGGTTATCTTAATTTTGGACATAAGTCACTTTGCCTCGTAACCAAAGATATAAATACGGTATATTATAGAATATGGTACACATATTTTTTTTTAAATTAAAAGGCCACCAACTGCTCGGGGTATACGCGCCTGGTAGTAAATAATGTTTTTATAATAAACTGAAAATCCATTTGATGCCTTCAAAGGGTCGTAATGAAAACCACGCTAATTTAACATTTTTAAAACAAATTTCTTCGAAGCATTGGTAACTTTTTATTTTTTATTTAAATTTTAAAACCACCAACTTCCAGAGCTATCTAAGTCTAGTACCAAGTCATATTTCCAAGTGACTGCTATTTTTAATTATAAATTGAAAATTCAACTGTCGCTTCCATATCCATCGTTTCTTAGATTAAAATTAAGTTATAACGTCCTCAGCTCTTTTTAAGCGCCCTTCGTAACTTCAAGAAGTTATTAGAAGTTAAATGATTAAAACCTTTGAACTGGGGATCAATTAAACAACTGTCTCAGCTATTCTCGAGCCCCGTTAAAAACCTCAACAAGTTATTGAAGTTAAATTAATATAATAAATAATAATGCGTTTAACGTCCGTTTGTCGACTTTATGTCATAACAGACGCCATTCGCACCATTACTATTTACCATTTTACCACTTCCCGTTATTTTCTACATTTTCTAAAACTTCAACTTAACTAATAGCAATGGGCGAATGAAGAAATTATAGGAAATTAGGATAAGATAGGGAATTTTTGAACTGAGAGTTTGATAGGTAATCGGCCATGGCCTTGAATAAGGAACCATCTCGATATTTATCTGGAATTAATTGAAGGAAATCATGGAAAACCTCAATCAAAATGGCAGGGTACAGGAATTATCGTTTCTCAGCGAGAGACAATAGGAAAAAATCCCAGCCACATCTGCCCCCGCCGGGATTCGAACCCGTACCTCCCGAATGCGAGTTTAGTGCTGTCACCACTACTCTACCCAGCTCGGTTTAGAAGTTAAATTTACAGAATAGATCTATCATATCGTTTATTTTCACCGTGTGCTGAAAGAATAGACTTACACAGTGATCAAACAGTCCACTTCAGTTTCGGTGAGATTGAGTTTGCAATTGGACAAAGCACGCTTAAAATCTTCAGTGTGGATAATAAACTCATTGTTCCTGTCGAAGTCCTCCAGGAATTGTTGAACACGTATGCGGTCCCGCATTACAACACCTTTGATCTTAGCCAAAATCATCACAATGTCCTTCTCCCTGGAAGGCGGAGGTGGTTTAACAGGCGGGGCATTCACGCGTTTCATGTCTTCAACCAATTTATTGTACTGAAAAAAATAATAAATTTTCGTCGTCTAAAGAACAAGACAAAGTCGATGGAGATGCGTGAAAATAAACAAACATCCGTGTATTAAAATTAGAATTATCCTTCTCATATTCTTTATCAGATAGTAACATTTTAATCCATTTACTACAATAATAGTTTTGGAGCGATTAAAATGTTAGTTCAGTAAAAATACCAGGAACTTTTAAGTTCCTGGTATTTTTACCGAGCTTACACTTTTAGGACAGGCAGAGCAGATAAAGTTTTTATTCGAATTGCAAAGATAAAACTGTGTACAAAAGAATGTTTTCTTACTAAAGGTTCCTCTACACGTTTGGATTCAACATCGGCTAAGAATGAGAAGTAGTTGAAACCGAGATCGTTGTTATATCTCTCTTCCAGGGCATATAGCTCTTCGTCAGCAAGAAGTAAGCCGTTGGACGACATGCACTGTCTCATTTGCGACCGACTTACGTGTCCATTGTTATTTCTAGAAAAATGAAAGCAAAAGTACCTGTAAATTAGCTTTTTGCCCTCGTGGACAACTGGAAGCTATCCTTTTTCACGGCCGGGACCGTGAAAAAGGATAGCTTCCGGTTCCTTGAAAAACCAATCATCCTATGTGTCTTCGAATAGATACTCTATTTAAAAGTTTGTTTTTAACATGGTAAAACTCGGATGATTGGCGGATTCTGCTGCTCCGATGCTCCCACCAGCCGCGTATAAAGTTGATTCACGAGGTTGATATTCCTACCTCAAAGCTTTGAATATATCTTAAATTCAAGACCTACTATATTATTACTTATTAGTGACTATAACTACAACTATAACAAATTGTGCCGCGTGACGTCATAATACCCGACCAGACATCGATCAGTCTCGTTTTTATTATTATTTTCGTCATGTAAAAACTTTTTAATTAACACTACTCTGTTACGAACAAAACATTTGTTGTTTTTGAAAATTTGAAGAAAATATGCAAAGTATGTCGAAAATAATTGTTTAAGCCGGGTCCAGACGTGTGTAACGCGTAATGTAATCTATCATGTAATGTAACACGAATTCTGCGTGTAGACGGCACTACAAGCATTACATGTAATGCTCGCGCCGGCGTTCGCCGTGATCCATCGGCTGTTCGATTTTTAGCGCGAACACAAAGGCGCTCGCAGTACTCGTTTGGACGGCGTTCGTGACGATTGTGTCGTGTGTACGTTCATGATATGAACAATCGCTTGAACTTATCAGTTTGTATCAAGAAAAACGTGTTATTTGGGATCCAAAAAATCCGGATTACTTTAAAAAAATCTGAAATCTTCAGTTTAAATATATATAAATAAAAGCAGCACCAGCTATCATAACTTTCCTATTCGGCATGTTCGTAGCAACTGAGTGGAAACAGCTTTTGACAAAGATTCGCTTTCACGATTCGCGTTGAGTTCGTGTGCTGTCCACACTGTTGACGCTAAATTACACGTTATCTTACATTACACGTTACACAAGTCTGGACCCGACTCTAGACAGAATGTAACCCTACTACCAGACTATGCTCCTCGCACTACTCATCGCGCTGTCGCGATGTTGCCCTAAGCGGCCAGACACTGCTGTACTCGCGACGCTCCGCACTCGGCTTTCGCCTTTCGGCAATGGAGGTCGATACTGTGGCAGCGTGCGCACTATGCCTTTACAGCATAGCGCACTGAGTGGCGCGGGAGTATGTGGCCGGCTTACTCGTGCTTTTATTGCCGGTCCTTTGACTCGCGCACAAAAAACCGACAATCGAGGGAGCACTGAGCATGACGAGGAGCATGACGTGCGGCATGACGAGTAACGAGGCCACACAACGTCTCTGCCTCCTTTCCTCGCTACTTCCCATGCCACTCGTCGAGTGTGTGGCTGAGGCACTATAACGTAATTATTTTAAATAGCCTACAAACTCTTAACCTCAAAAAAAAATCACACTAACTTATCGTAATCTTTGAACGCAGGTTTAAGTATGAAGCGTCTCGTTGTGACTTTCTGTTTAATTTTAGTGAGAGTGTTCTCACAAAGATCCCGCATACTCGTGTTGACTTTATGCCAATCCGCCTGTCCTTTCTTCGGTAAGTCAACAACTTCAGTAGGTGGAACTTGAACTCGGAACATCGGTAACTTCTCCAGCTCTTTGATAGTGAACACAGAATTGATGTCGTTTTCGAACGTCTGCCAACAGACCCGACCCGGGTCGGTCGGATCGCGATACTGAACCATAATCATGTCCAGCTCCGGTTCCGATAAATAGAGCCGACTTAACCCACTCAAACCGATTGAATCTAAGCTACGTCTAAATTGAGCCATTGAAACGCGGCCTGACCTTAGCGGATCAAAGTCCTACGAATTAAAAAAATTATCAGCAAAAACAAACCGTCAATAAAATGTATGTATGATGATAAATGCTCATCCTTTCTTGAATGAACGTCAAATTGTTAGTTATGATTACAAATGCATCTGTTACAATATATTAAAGTACTGCCATTTCTCAAAATCTGGTGTAATTTATAATATTAAGCTCATATTCAGTTAAAGTCCACGTTTATTTAATTTAATTTATCTAATTGAATGTAGGTTCAAGAAGGTAATTGTAAGTAATTATTTTACCCCTTTCTGAGATATTTTTTAAAGTCGTACCAATTTTTATTTTATATCTTTGATTTTTAAATACAGGCGTCGTCCTGTTTCAAATCCCAAAGTCACGAGACATGTTTCTTATAATTTTGAAAGTCGAACTTACTGAAAACATATCAGCAATTCGTATCCTGTTATTAAGCACATGTTGCTGGATCCTTCTTAAGACAATATCCAGCGCTTCCTGTTCAGCTTTTGCCGCTAAAATTGGATGAAATATGCTTTGTTTTCCGAATACGACAGCTGGTCGAATTTTTCCGATTTCTGGTCGAGGGAGTTTTGGAAGCTCGGCATTTAATTCTTTGCCGGGGAATTGATTCAACAAATCCTAAAATATACTACCCTTGCATCAGTTTATCTTAAAATATTTATGGAACATATTTTTTATCTTCATTCAAATATAATTTGTAAATTAAGTTATCAAAGATATCTTAAAAACGCCGAAATATAAAATGCTTACTTACTCCTCCCACATCAAGCATTCCATTAGCTTCGAGAAATTGCACAGCATCGTCGATCATTTTTAAAAAAGATATATAATTTATTGTGTAGCTGTCTTTTATAAATTTCTTCACTAATAAATTAAAATCATCGCTAGATACCATAATTTTCAAAAATGATAAAATTCTAGCGAAATGATCTATTGTTATCGTTCCATTATTTTTTGCCACCTACAAATTTACAGTTTTATTTAAAATAAACTTGCACCAATACTAATTTCAATCCACATTTTCCTCATTATTACATCAATAGTGTATTTTTTTGTTAACACCGAAGTATGCGCGGAGGACTGATAGAAAATTAAAATTAAGAGCGCTGAACTAGGAAAGATTATCGACCATCTCGGCATTCATCCGGAATTATTGAAAGTAATTATGAGATTTCTCAATTAAAATGGCTGCTACAAGAATTCGAGTTTCTCTGCGATTCAAAATTTAAAAAAATAATCTTACAAGTTCATAGTCTTGAAAATACGGTCTTAAAACAAGTCGACGCAAATTGACAAACGCTGCAATTTTTGCAATTAACAAACACAATCTTCTCTCCTCCGAGACGCTGATGCGATTCACATGTTGTGGGTCTTCCCATTCAAGGCCAGTGACCAGAGGCTCATTTACACGAAAATCCGGTACTGGAAAACGTTTACAAACAAACCTTACAAAAAATTTATATAAACTTAAGAAGGATATTTTTTGCACAATCCCCTATTAAATAGCTGATTTTCATGTCTGTATCGCGGTAATAAAATAACCCATTTAGCGCTAGTTCTGTAAAGTAAAAACAAATAAATGGCATCTAAACGAAGTACCAAATTTTAAAGAAAACTAAACAATTAAAACTTTAAATTTACTAAAGTTTACTAACCGCCGTGGATAACTTCGCACATTTGTTTATAAAGTATCCTTCCATCCTGAACACGAAAATAATCAGCAAGCTGACAGATTTCTTGTTCTGATAGACCTGTTGGCCCTTTAAGTGGTCCAGCGAAAACCGATACAAACTGAGATTCTGCAATAACACAAAAGAAATTCTAGTTTCATTTTCCATTTTGAATTTAATTTTCGTATAGTTACCAAAAGTGATTAAATACTAGAATTGCCACGAATATTTAGCAACTATTCGATATTTTGTCTGTTCGAAAGTGTTTTTATTATTCGACCAAACCCGAATTAAAACTATAAAAGAGAAAATAGAACCAAAAAAAACTCTCCAACGTTGAACATTGGCGACATGAAATTTACACCGTTACAAATCCGGATAAATGTATCTCGCTATTTCATTCCCTTTCCATTTTATGTAAGAGCTTGTTAGCTCCACCCGAGCGAAGGCGGACCAGGCAGCTATAGTTATTTACGAATAAAAACATATAAGTAATCATAGGAATGCCCTCCACGTAAGTTATAGTTATCTAATATACAAAAATATTTTTTTTTAAACTTGAAGAACGTAATTTTTTCCGTCTCCAATTATTTGATTTCCCGGATTAATATAAATTTTATATTAAACCAGGGCATCCAGGAATTAGGAGCAGAAAAGTTTCAAATTATTTTTAATGTGTAAATACGTAAAATAAAAATGTGTATACTTTTAATACTTTTGAGTAACTAATTAAAAAGTCTTGCCTAACGATCGGTTATTCAGCATGTGATTTTGTCAAATATTTTGGTTTGGTGTTGAACGCTATTACAGTTTAATCAAATACCGATTTCTTATGGTTCGCATGATCAAATAATATTATTGAAATCGTCTACATAACTAAATAATAGTATTTAATTAATAAGTCTATTTATACATTCAGTGGACAAATCGAGTACCATTAGGATTATGTATTTAATCATTTTAGTGCCTAGATTATACTAACTACAATATGTAAATGGAAATTTTATATAATATTATATTCATTAAAATAGTTTAGAAGTACCTGATATTAAACAATTATTATTCGGATCTAATGGCAAGAAAAAATCATATAGATTCAGTCCTTTAATTCGAAATATAGCCGCACGAATTTTGTTGCATATTCTCCAAATATCATTCAATTTTAACACCTAAAATATAATAATTCATCAGTTTGCACCAACATCAATTAACAAGTTAACCAGAATTTCATTGTAGATGTCTGTAAGCTCAGATATTTTCATATTCCAATATTAGCAATATTTATAGCCACATCACTGTTTATCCAATCGCTGAAATGCTATCATTATTAAAATGTAGTCAAACCTACCGTAGGCGGAAAAAGTCGTAAATAAATAAATAAACATTATAATTATTCCTCGTATTTACTAAGCGTATGCCGAGAAAATTAAAAAGTGATTCATAAAAAATCAGATTAATTTTAAAACACATATTTTCTATATTATTCAAATCATTTTACTCTTAAGTAATTATTATTAACCCGTGGTTGGTTAAAAAAACAATTAAATTAAGCCTGACTTATTATAATGTGACAACAGTTTGAACAAATGTTACGTTATGTTTTAAAATGTTTGGATGTACCCAGAAGTAGCTTGAAACACCATTGATTCAAGTTATAAAATGTTAAGTTTACGGAAAACTTAAAAAGTCCATAAAAAGTTTCTCTATATTTTTAATTAAATTAGAAAAATAAAATGTGTGTATAACTCTTTAATTTCTTTCGATTGGAAGAAAATTCATTGTCAAGGCCTCTTAAAGAAGAATAACTAAAAAGCTGTGTAAAAAAATATCAAATTCAAATTTTCAACGGATTTTGACGTTTGCATACCGAAAAATTGAACTTTGGGAGTCTGTTAATCCATCCGTGGATTCATATGTCCAGAGGCCTACCTGACAACGAATAGAAACCAAATTTTAAGCTAAAGGTTTTGTAGGGGATTCCTCAGGATTTTTTTCTATTTTCTCTCAAATAAGGGTAGTTTTCTGGTGGACAAAAATAGAAAACTGCAAAACGGTTCTAGTGATGTTGATTATGTTTCATAAATTGATATAATATAATATACAACAATTAATTTGTCTCAGAAAAATTAAAAAATTATAATTTACTGATACATGAAATCTGTGGTCGTTGCAGCTTCGTAAACCGGTTACATATGGTTATTAAATGTTAACTTCTGTTTTTTATTTCTTCATTTTAAAGAGGTTAAATGTGGCTACATGAAAATATGGTTTACCTTGTCATGCATTGTAAAATCGTTTAATTTAAAACGTCACTAAATGGTACAGAAATTTTTAATAACGATCTATTATATTTTGATACGTTTTGAAAATAATTTTAATACAACTGGACACCTGTCACTAAATTTGCAAATAAATTGTTTATCTTATCAGAGCCTCCTAGGGCCTACTAATTAAACTGACCACGTTAAAAAAATGTTATGGTGAAATTTACATCGCTGTTGCATTTTTGTCTCACATTAACTTATCTAATTTTAAATGTGACAAAAAATTAACAACACTATAAATTCTTACATTGTACATACGGAGACATCGGAGCGTTATTATTTATTTAAATAGGAAAATGAATAATTTAATTTTATTAGCGCTGTTCTATCTGTATAACTGTTAAAGTCTACAGCACTCAACCGACGCTAATGAACTCAGTTATTGAACGTCTATAGTCTACAATATATTATATAATCTAATCTAAGATCTTCATAAAAAATTGCTAGCTTTGAGAGATTTTAAAGAATTTTCAAAGCAATATTTTATTAAAAAGACAAGTTATTAATAAAATTTAATTCTTTATGAATATGACTTATTTCGTTTTCTTTGAGGCTTTACTTTAAAAAAAAACGACTTCCATTCTATTCTTTAGTTTGACAGTGTAGACATCTCTGCTTTATGAGAAAAAAATTGGAGTTGAGATGTTTTTTTTTACATCCAGTGTAATGTGTGAGAGAATATGATGCACTAGCGCATGAACAACAGACGACATCGGCAAACGTCCACAGCTTGGCAAACCGTGAATGAAAGTCGATCTTGTGACATCGCATGCCGACATTCTGCCAGGACCGCACTTCACTCCTTTTAATTCGCAAAGGCCTAATAATCCATTCCATTTTATTTTTTCTGCAAAAATCGTGTTGTCTATTTTTTGTGTTAGGGGATGCCTTCTGAATATTTTGCCAAGTTGGCGGGATCAAAGTAGATGTGCGTTAAACGTAAATATCGCATGAAACGTTGGTGATACGACAAAAAAAGCCTTTTTTAATTCATGACTATATTCTCTACAAAATCAAATCACATTTGTAGAGCTAACCGTTTACGGGTTACCGACCGTCGAAATTTGAAAATTAGTGAATTATTTCGAAAACAGCTGACTGCGCATTTTTAGATCACGAAGCCACTTTTTTGACCTATTGAATAGGCAATATACAGGATACACCGTTAAGGTAGTTGTCGTGGTTAAGACACACCGTCAGAAAATTCTTAATTTTTGTATACTTATTAAGGACATGATAATACAATTACCCTGAAAATTTGAAGTCAATCGACCGTATATAATCCGAGATAAATTGAATTAAAAATTGAATAATTAACATTGATTGTATACGATCTCTGTAGTTCTGAACCAGTTTCTTATTTATAAAAAAAGAACTAACTGTCAGAAACTTTCCAAAAACTGACAGTCTGTCAATGCATTTGTTGTGAGTTTAAAAAAAATAAGAAAAAAATTTTGACCGTCTAATTATTTATAAATAACGGTTTTAAAGTTCAACAATTTATAGAAAAGTATACATGCATAATATGAATACTGTATGGGTTACGTTTCCACGGGTACAGTCTTGCGTACAAATTATGGATCACTTAGCTACAAGCTAGTATAGTTTTGTGGCGTTAAGTTTAGAGCTACGAGACTGTAGATCTGGTGACTCTCTAAGATCACCAACTGCTATAGAATCATGTATTTAGATCTATACCAATTTTATTTTCAATTTACTATGATAATTATTATTATAGAAAATTCAACTGATATTTTTACTAGTCTTCGATTTAGGACTTGTAAACTTATAATTAATGTTTCAAGGTAATGTTTTGATGCTTCAAAAACAACTACATCACTAGTTACTCCTTAAAACAAAAAGTTTCCAAATAAATGTTTGTTAACTTTTCCAACAAACCTTGTTATGTGATCGAAGTTTTATGTGTTCGTATATTTACTGTAGTTGAAATAAACAATAAATGTCTAAAAGAAATTACAACGAGAATTTCCACTAATTTAGAACAAATTTTATATCTATCACTGTCGTCAACACAAGTTAGTGTTTTTCAAATTTTAAGTCAGGTCACTGAACAGTCTTAAAGGTGTGTTGTCTTTTCTCCATCTTTCAACATGTCCTCTCGGGCATAAAACAACAAATAATAAAAATTTTAAAATGAACCAAGCCCTTGACATCTAAATGTCAATATGCAAATCCGTTCATTCATTTTTTAATCTAAAACTCCTGAGGCAGAACACCAAATACAACTGTTATTAGCCATACATTAATTGTAATAGTCATAAATTGAAAGGAGAAATAGGTGTGTTACAAAGAACAATGTTTCCAATTTCTTTGCACAATTTTCGATTCGAAGTTTTCCGCCCTAAAATTGGTTTACGGTATATCTACATAAGATCTACGATCCAAGTATTTTGATTAGTTCTGAAAATAGGCATACAACAAACACAATAATAACTAAGAAATAATTCGCAGTAATTATAGCCACTTGATAACTAATTAAGCTATTTTTATAAGCGTTTGTAATTTTTGTAATAAATTACTTTCATAACGACTATAACTTTTAAAAACCCGGGTCGCAGTGCCAAAACCCTGCCGACAATATAGTGTATTTGCTTATACAGGCAGTGTGGCTTTATTATGCGAACTTTAGTTGGTTTCTGGGCAAAATAAAAAATTAGACTCCTTAATACACCCCTTAATAACATTTTTTTTTCTTAATTGCAATATTATCAATTGAACCTCTATACTAAATTATATACACCTTTTAGTAAATAATTCATTATCTGCAAACTAGTTTTTTCATAAAATTTGTAAATCCGGTCCTGTCGGGCCGATTTTAGCAAAATTTTAGGGCCACTTTTTAATTATTACCAGAGGGTTAAATTTCAATTTTGAAATGATTCGGAGAATTTTTTCGGTATTTTGGAGCCCAAAAACATTTTTCAACCCCTAAAAACTACCCTTAAAATAGCCCGACTAGGTCCATTTTAAATAGGCTTCTTGCGGTGATGGATTTCAACACGTGGGCCAAATTTAGTTGAAATCAATTAACTCTTTCGAAAGTTATTGCCCGCACACACACACACATATATATATATATATATATATATATATATATATATATATATATATATATATATATATATATATATATATATATATATATATATATATAAATATATATATATATACATATATATATAAACATTTTTAAAAATGGTGCCAAAGTGTTTAGGAGGTTATGAAACGTCGAGAAATTTTGGTCCGACCCCTAGGTCCCGCCATCCGACCGACGCCAATAGTGTATGTTGCCTTATGGCAAATACACTAATAAATATTTATGACAAAAATATGCTAATGCATAACAGTTCCAAGTTGCAGTCTAGCTCTATTCACATTAACATAATGTTTATTCTATAGAATATTTGCATTCATGATGGGGGATAGTTTGCCAAACTGCAACTTCTATTCTACTGGAAAAGTTTTATAAGTTGTGTTCATCTCTGTATTTTTCTATGTTGTGCCACGTTTTGTCCTACATGTCTTGAAAAACTGAAAACACACAGTAAAAAAACTTTTTTATGGGCCAAATGAATTTTTTATTTTATGTCTAAGGCACGACATAATATTAGATTGTTTTAGCCGTTGTCAGCTTTTTTTATAACCATAAAATAAATGAACGAAAGATATTAACGTTGTTTACTCAAGTTTGTGACGATAAAATTTCTCTAATGCCGATTCTGACCAATCTAAGAATACCTACAAGATGCAAATGACGTCGCATTGCCGTCGCCATCACTTCATTATTACATATTACTAGAGAAAAACAAATGAAATTTTCCTTCGTCAGTCAGATGTTTTCCTTGCATATTAACAGCTCTCTGAACTATTTTTATTTCCTTTTTATTTCAAATTAAAATACGTTTTTCTTCAGGTAAGATTGTGTTACCACTTTTTATTACTACCATAAAATATGATTTATGCTTTCTTTATAACATTCCATTGATTTCGTAAAATATATTTGCATAACCTTGGGGGCCAACACTATTAACAAAATTAACACTTTTATTGCTCTAATCAGGTGCTCGTTAACAATGTGAAATTAAAATTGGCCGGATAAATAATTATTAGCGTCAGTTAACTACATAGCATTGTAAGTGATTGTTATCATAAAAACTACTTGGAAAAATGGCAAGTGTGCACAATAATGAAGAAAATAAACTATTATAAAAAAATATATACTGGCCATATTGCCTTTAAATTATTGTGACGTTTTATTTATTTAAATTATCATAATGTAGAATACTGACCTATAATAAGTGTTAAAACTGTAAAATATATATAATTTTCCAAAGCTTGCTATAGATTAATATCCGTATGTCCATCTTCAGATATCTGAAAGGATGCGTAATTTCGCGACGGTACCGATACTGTGACCATAGTTACATATTCATAAAACAGCACCAGTACCGTAGCAAAGTTACGTGTACCCATCCTTTCAGAAAACGGGCATAAGTATGCTAAATTATGATAAGGTTTAATCGAACAAAATACATTATAAAAGTGGTCCAAATAAAATATTGGTAACTATGCACTGAAATTTTTAATAGTAATTTGTAATACGGGAACGACTAAATTTGACAATTTTAAAGTAACCAATGCGTCAATGCAATGCTCATCCAAAAAAATATTGACTCTAGTGATAAATTTTTTTTTAATATCAAAAAACGAGTGAATGCAAGCATTCTCGCTAATAAACTCAGTTTTCGAACATCTATATTCTACAATCTCACATATACGTCTAATGTTTGGAAACCTGTGTAGTGCTTTGGATGTGATTCAAAACAAATTGTGTTTTTTAATTAAGAATGACACCAATAACTATTTTTAACAAAAAAAAATATATTAATTGACATCCGCACAAGAAAATTATTTATAAATATTGTTCTCCTTTCCAAAGAATTTTTCTACTCAAATTGATTTAGTCAGTGCTAGGGTTGAAAGGCATAATTTAATATAAAAACAAATGCAATCCTTGTGCAAAAAAAAAATAATATACCCATCAACTAAGGTCATTAGCCCCTAATCATTTAACAAACAATAAAATGAAAAATTATAAAAAAAATTCTGAAAATAATTCTCGTAATTTTCAAACAAAATATTTCCCTACATCTTCTTAATGACTACATCTAATCCGTCATCTCTTTCTTTACCATCTCTCGCACAATCGGTGTAATCTCTTTTTTCACTACTTCTAGAATAGCCCTGTAAATGAACTTCTCTATTTGTAATATTCGGTTTTTTTTTGTTTCTTTTGTGTTTTATAATTTTTAATAAAGACATTGTAAATGTTAACATCTTGATAGAAGATATTATGCTGATATTGAAACAATCGATCTACAACGCATACTAATACGAGTATTCTATTTCAGATAACAGTATCTTTCCGGGGTGTGGGTGATGATTGTTTGCTTTTTAGGGGGCCGGATAGTAATTATTTATTTTACATCTCAATGTCTCGAAATCATGCGTCATTACACTTTACACTGTTGAACTTCAGAAAGTCAGCAATGACCTTTAAAAAAATGATGATCATAATCAGCACTTGGCAGATTTCAGATAATCTTCTCGATGTGTCTGGAATTGATTTTATTTGGCAACATGTTGCTGTTACTGATGGCGGAGTCAGGGATAGCATTGCCGGCAACAGCTGTGCAGCATCGGACCGTGACGCGATCCGTCACCGACGCTGATGACCCGGCAATGAAAGGCGTCGGTGTAACCAGCGAAAACATCGTTCAAGTTGTACCTGCCGGACGTACCGTCTACTTAAATTGTACCAGTATGGATAGTGCACACAATTTCATGTTTTGGCAGCTAGCGGACGACACAGTTATCGGGCCGGATAATTATTTCGACTCGAACAAATATAAATACGAAATTCTTACCGGAAAACTCTTTATCAAAGTAAGTAAGCAACTGACTTTTCTCTTTTTTGTCCTTGGTAATTAATATAAAATTTATTTGTTGGGAAAAAGGACTTCTTTAACTGAACACTTATTTGTTATATATTGCGACGTTTCGTCCCTTTATTGGGACTTTTTCAAGCTTATAAAATTAAATGTTTTGTTCAAGTAGATATAATAACATGTAGATATATATTTTAGTTAAACATTTGTTCATAAAAACTTTTATAATAAAACCGTTTTTTAAAAAAAAATTTTACGGTTGATGTTCAAATTATTTTTTTTTTTAATAAAGGGACGAAACGTCGCTATATATAACAAATAAGTGTTCACTTAAAGAAGTCTTTTTTCCCAACAAATAAATTTTGTATGTAAGCAACTATTACAAAAATGAATTGACAAACTAATTGATTGCTTATCGATAGCGACAAGCGTGGATTGGTAAAATCGATTCATGAGATTAAAAGTGTAACAAAATGTTGCAATGCACATATACCGGATATTATAAGAACCGCAGCCTTACAATGTAGTGCTATAGTGGGTGAGAGATATAGTGGCTGCCTCGTTACTTAAAGGTCGTGGGTTCGATCCCAGCGCTCGATGCCACTATTATTTTTGTTTTGTTTTTTTTTACAATTATATCAGTTTTACTTCTGTAGTGTATAGTATAAAAATACAGATTCTCTTTTTTTAGAATGTGTCGCCAAAAGAAACCGGCAAGTATAAATGCGTATCACAGGGAGTCAGCGACAGCGATGTCAACATCCGCTCCGTTGAAATGGTCGTCAAAGAAGATTGGGACACAGTATATGAAGATGACACCGACGTGAGTAATATATTAGTATGTAGTTAAAATTGTAAATGAAAAAATTAACAGCAATGTTCGAATTTTGACATTTCGTAACACCAGCCACGTAGCAAGAGTAGCAAATGCTACGGGCCCCGCGAATTTGGGGGCCCCGCGCTCCAACGCCTGTCTGACCGTAATAAAAAAATATTAAACTAAACGTATGAAAGCATATCATAAGATTACTAGTGTTTTTGAAGTATTTCGACAGCTAAAATCTCTTACAACAGAAGAGATTTTGGAAAAATCCTCAAGTATGGTCAGTGCTTACGAAGATGATTTGGAGAACAGCCTAGGTGGCGAATTAGTGCAGTTCGCAGAGCTTCTGAAAACAGATGTGGCTACTGTTATTGACAGCAAGAAACAGAAGCCTCTGGAACAGTAATTTTATAAACTTTTATT
This sequence comes from Venustoraphidia nigricollis, assembly GCA_034508555.1. Taxonomy (NCBI): domain Eukaryota; kingdom Metazoa; phylum Arthropoda; class Insecta; order Raphidioptera; family Raphidiidae; genus Venustoraphidia; species Venustoraphidia nigricollis. The sequence goes on from JAVRKA010000047.1 coordinate 3,226,930, forward strand.
AAATAATTCTTTAGAATCGTGTTTCCCAAACTTAGAAATTGCCTAGCGCAATACTTGTCTCTCATGGTCACTAACTGCAGTGGCGAACGTTCTTTTTCAACATTAAAACGTATTAAAAATGAATTAAGGAACACGATGGGCCAAGAACGTCTTAATCACCTCACTTTGTTGAATATAGAGCATGATTTGCTTAAAGAAGTCGATATTGAAAGTGTTATCTCTAAATTTGCCCATATTAAATCCAGAAAAGTTTATTTGTAACAGTTTTGTTTTATTTAATATCCTAAACTTGAGAACCTAAAGCAAACCAAGGGCCCCTTGACAGAATTTGCTACAGGCCCCGCGCTGGCTTAATCCGGCACTGCGTAATATCTACACTTATAGATAGTGATCGACTACCTATAAGTAAATGACCTAGTCTGAAATTTTGCTTCTAATTATTAGAAACCTATATTTATCACGGCCAGACAGAAAAAGCTTACTTACTGCCCGAGCATAAGTATACAGGGTGTCCCATTTTAATCCGGCCGGCGGAATAAAATTTGAAGATTACACTTTCCAGAAAAAAATCTCAGACAAATGTTGCGAAAAATCACTGGCGCTCTAACTATTAAGTTACTTACGTTGGTCTGTTTTCAGTCGAAAAAAACATTATTTGTAAACCGAAGGCAATCCTTGGATTATTATTATTTATTATTAAAATAACAATAAGTTAAAGAGATGCATCGATACTCATACTAGACTCCAAAAATCTGTATTGAACTTCAAAAAAAGTCTGTTAAAACATTGCATATTCCTCATATTTTGCTATAACACTTTCCTTGTCAACACCGAAGAGTCGATCAAAACACGACTAAATATTTCGTCGCCCGGGGCGAAAGAAAAAAAAACACCCCGTAACAAAAAAAAAAGTTCGCTAATTTAACATTGCTAAGATATGTAGAAAAATTTATTCCATTTTTGCGTCCTTGCATAATTTTTTAGGCACGAATAGCGTAAGCTAAAGCGCATGTATACTCTCGTTTTCGATTTGCAATGTAGGTATTTTGCATACTAACGTGTGTCAATGTCAAAATTACTAGTTTCTAGTAGGTAATCTTGTGACAATGTAACTCAAAATGATTATAATTTTGTTTTTGATTTTTTATTCTGTTGCAGACCAATCTCCTTAGAGCTCTTATAGTGATTATTGCTATGCTAATATTACTATGGATTGGCTTTATAGCGTACAGCTACAAACCAAGATTTCAGGGTGCACGCTTTTTAGGTGAGTTTACTTGTCTATTAAAATGAAACACTTATAATTCTCGTGACGTTTCGTTTAATAAATTTCAAACTTCTTCAGACGGTCATATAACGTACCAAAACTAGTAAAATTTATAATAATGTTTGTTTCTTTTGATAGTAATCATTATGGTAATATATTTATCATTATTTAAAAAACCTTTTTAATAAAATTACTGCACAATAGAATATATCTTAGATCTGTGACAGATCTAACATATATTCCATTGTGCAGTAATTTTATTATAATTTTTTTTTAAATAATGATAAATTATAATATTACATAATATTTTGTTTTTGTGACAGAGTCATCTAATTCCGATTGATTTACAATTGACTTCCGACTTGATATACGATTTATTTCGGATTGATTTACGATTGATTACCGATTTATTTGCGATTTATTTCCGATTGATTTACGATTTATTTGCGACTTATTTCCGATTGATTTACGATTTATTTGCGATTGATTTACGATTTACCTGCGATTTATTTCCGATTGATTTATCAACACTTTTTCGTGAATTAACGTGTCGATGACTCGTATATATAGGGACACGGCGTACAAAATCCACATACTGCGACAGTTATTTTTTAATGAATTATACAGAAGTTAATTCAATCAATATAACTACGAAAATCGTACGTAGTTTGCAATTGTATAGTTTTAAAGATTACCAGAGCGAATTTTCAGTTTGGTCATCTCCGTAACCTACAGACTTGAAATTTGGCAGACATGTTTCTTTTGTTAAATAGAGATCCTAAAGTCGTCTGCTAAATAGCGGAAGGAGGAATTAACACATATTCTAATTTTCAAAATACAGTTTCTATGGACCGGAAATTGTTCTGCTAAAGGTTTCACTATTGTCGTCGCTGCTGTGTTTCATTACAATCGCGGGCGGAGCCGCGGGGATTGGCTAGTTTTAACTATAATTTGATCCTCTACCCTCTAAAAGCAAAACATTATAATCATCATTAGGATCTTAATCAATCAATTATGTTAGCTAGAATATTTTACAGATAATTACGAGTATAGAATTCGCCCCGTGAGAAAAACAGGTATTTGAAAATAATATTTATAAGGTATCTTAATAAAGCAGTTTTTTCTCAAAATTGTCTTACAGAATCGTCTGATGATGAAGATGACAGCGCCGAAGATGTGTTCACAGCGCCCAGACCGAGCACATCAAAAGCCGGCCGAAGCAACATTGTTCTCAATCAGAACACCACCAGATCAAATGGTAATATCGAAACACCCGGTTTCGATACTGATTTCAATGCCGTATTCGCCGCCATTCAAACACCGGAGCCATTAAAAAATCAAACCACATAAAAAGTGTAATAAATGTAATTATACAAAATTTGTGAACCTATTTTTGGGCAAAAATTGAGATTAAAAAAATTCAATGCCCTAGCAGAGTATATAGAATACTGATATTTTATACTAATGGCCCTAGTTTGGGCAATAAGAGCTAATCCTGTTCGATATTAGTGTATTATTGTTCAGAAAATTTGTAAAAAAGAGTGTGCTACACAGTAGAAGTGAAACTCTCTGTCTCTTTCTCTTTCTTTCACATACACTCATTGGTATACTTTCGGCGCACTCTCTCGTTAACATACACTAAAACAATGCAAAATTTTAAGGCAGCCGTCTCGGACAAAATTGGAATTCCCTTGTAATAATACCGGGACTCTATTCCTTTTGATCCCTACTTTTCATCAATCTATTTTTCTTACACTGTCGTCTGTCAATCGGAATCTCTACCTACAAAGAAGTTTCACTTCAAAAATGTTTGCAAAAATGATAGCATATTCTAAGTAGTAACGCTTTAATTTTTAAAACATATTCATCGAAATTTCAAGCTAGGAAATACTTTTTTAACAAGTGATATTTTACGCTAAGAAAACTTCAAACAAAAAGACAAACTATTTCGTAATATACAGTGATAGTAACCAGTAAGTAGTGTTTAGACTTTAGCTTATTATTTAAATATTTATACGGGTGCCTAAGCCTAAGTATAGAAATTTTATTATAACACTTTTATTTGTTTGATCGTGATTTTGTGTTGATCTGCCCCTTCAACTATATGTAAAAAAAAATCAAAGTAAAAAATTATTTATTTATAAGAAGCCATCAAGAGAATCGGCCGATTTCATACAAAACAGTTGTAGGAAGGGTATCACAAGATCAGCACAAAATTTCACATCACCAAATCTCTGGGATCAACGACGTTATTACCCACAGATGAAAAAGTGTTACCAGTTCCTTGATAATATAGTTTCTTGCTATGTACGTTTAATATGTATAAAATATACAATTTAATAATTGTTTTTTATTTTTATATTTCTTCTAAATCCGGTCCATACAAATGACACCTCTTATTACAAACGAAAATAGTTAATTGTCAGTTACATTGCATAAAAAATGAAGATAGAAGAAAATATATCAGTATTCTGTGCACAATAAGAATTAAAAAGAAAACAATTCAACGTTCAGAAATACAAAGAAAAAATAAGAATAGAATATCCAAAATAAGAATAGCCAGTCAACTTATGTAGTGATAGCCAGAGTTTGTGATATGCTTTTTTTAAAAGTAAAATAAGACATATTGAATATGTCAATGTAATAATTTTTTAATGAAACATCATTGTAGAGCTTAGTAATCCTGTTCATAGGTGAATTAATTCCATAATAAATGAATAACTCAAATAATGAAGATATTTTTCAATACTTATTTTATTGATGTACAAAATTTTAAAAGTATTTTACAATTTTTACACAGATACATTTTTAATTTTCATTATCAGTTATTCAACCATATTGGTATCAGTTGTACTCGTATCTACCGTACTAACATCTATACTATTTTCAGGAACACTATTGTCACTTTCTTTAGCAGTACTTATCGTAACATCACCTTCTTCTTCCTCCTCATCTTCGTCAACTTCCATTTCGAATAAAACAACATTTCTTAGATTTTCGGACAAAATAACTGAAACTTTACGACTTCCCGATACTGAAAACTTAGAAGCAATTAAATCATCTATCGGTCTTAAAGAAGTATTTATAATGACGCTACACCCATTAATTTCCGGTATATTATAATTACAAATTTTTCCTTCATCTGAAACAGGGATATCAGCCAATAAGTCTCTAGCAGGCGTGGTTGGAAACTGACCAAAAACGCAGGTTCTAGAGTCTGAATCTATTTCCAAAAGGACGGACAAAACATTCAATGTATAAAACTGAATGTCCAAAACTTTGAGACGTCTGTTACTACCTGAAAAATAATTCAATACGCTATCGTTCATATTTTCAGTCGACTCAAAATAGAAAAATGCACATTTAACTTGACCGGCATTAAATTCCAAAAAGTAAATTCCTTCGGATGGAGGAGATCCTTTTAAACATGCAAAAAATACTGACTTATTATCAAAATTTGTAAATGAAGATCTCACTTCACAATCTTCAGAAATATTTAAAATATTCAAAACATTTTTGAGCCTAAATTGAGTTTGAACAATTTTTTGAGGCTTAACAAATATATCTTTGATCGATTTACTCAAATGATTTTGTTGTTGGATTAAAGACATTTCGTTGTAATGTTTAAATACTACTTCATGGTCAGCGATACATGGATTTTCTTTTAATAACTGATTCCATGGATTCAAATCAGTTTCTATCGGTATTGTTAATTCGGAATCGATAAGATATTGGCCCAATCGTTCCAAATTAAAATACGTCCCGACTTTACTTGTTTCAGTGGGGAGTGAATCAAAATTCTGAAGGAACTCGGCAATAAAAGTAAGATCTTGCTGTGTCATTTTTGTGATTTCCGGAGGTAAAACTTCACCGGTCAATCTCAATATGACAACATAGAGCCAACGAAAGAAAGCTTTATAGTTTCTCATAGAATGATCAATAACTTGTTGAACTTCAGTGCCTTTAATCAAAAAAGACGCCGTAGCCGAAATCGCATTCGTAACACATTCGACATCCAAACCGACTTTTGCGTAACGGTGTTCGATTCTAGCCAATCCTCTAAGCTCAACTAAATGAAACATAATACTTTGTCCGACTTTCGTTAAATGTTTAAGAACTAATTTCTGTATGTTAGAGTAACTTAATTCAATCGAGTGTCCCAATTTCTTCAATCCTTTTTGAGTTAAATCTTGAAGTAGAAATGCCTCCATTTCGTCCGACGGTACGCCGAACATTAAAAGTTCAAGAAAATCAGCTGAAACAGCACCTTTCGGTACTGTCGAAGCATATTTCGCTAGCTTAGAATCCATCTCCATTAAAATGGTTTCCCATGCTTCAACTACCGCAACTATAGTTCCTTCCAAATACTTTAATAAGCTAATCAATGTACCATGTTTAAACGCAAAAGCATGCAGTTCCGGAGTATGTTTCATGATGACCGACGTATCCAATTCGACAATCTTTAAATCTTCACTTCCTTTGCATCGAACTACGACATACAAAACATCGAAGTTGTTTGAGATGTGTACAGATTCAACAGAACAATCCTCTTTGATAATTTCACTTATATTAATGTTGGCAATTATTAGCAAACCAAAAACGCTAACATGAAGTATTCCTGTTGGAGTACCAATAAACAAAATATTCATACAATTTGTATCCACTAAGCTATCCGAAAGTGTTTTGTTAACAGGATTGCCACCCCAAGATAATTCAGGAAGACTTGGCAAATACTGTTCTGCATTACTCTGAAAAATTAATAAAACAAAAATATAAATTACTTAACCAATAATTTACATTATATTTTTCGCTAAAACGTCAACTAAGGAAATCTACCAAAATTGTTGTTAATAATATTCTCCCCTAAAATTTCTATCTGAGATAAGAAACCAAAGCTGACAAAGAAATGTCTAAAAAATATTAGAATATTTATTCTACATTGGCAGTAGTAGTATAGTGATATTTAAAAATATAACCATAAGTAAACAAAATACCAACTTCGAAACGAGGAGACGTTTGACTTTCATCTCGCCCAGTATTGCAATCAATGGAGTTTTCATTTATCCAAGCTATACAACTCACGCCATCCTTTATACAAATGGTGTGAAGAACTCGTTCGGTTTCGATATCAATTAATTTTACATCACCTACGGACAAACATTAATGATAAAAACAGACCCTCGAACGGAAGCTTAAACGGGAAAATTGCATATAAAGACGAATTTAAGAGAAAATTATGAACTTAATAACAATAGAAACAATGAATGCAGGAAGAAAAAAGTCATACTGCAGAAAAGAAAAAAAGTGTAAGGCATTTATGGAAGATTATTTGACAAAATGTGTAAATATATTAGCACTAAAAACCTGTGCTGTATCCCACTGCAAATACTTTTCCATCAGGTCTCCAAGCCATCCCTTTTACTGTATCACCTTGTTGATGCGGAGGCAAATACCATACTCGTTGCCAATTGTATCGGTGTAAATAAACTTCGCCTACAAAAAATATTTTTAAAATTTAGTGTTGGGATTCCGACCTTCCGTGCTACTCTGTATTACTTAGTAATTGTTATACTTAAAATCACAGATTACTATCCAAATCTCAAACTATATTAAAATATACGTATTACTTTGCTAGAAATCAACAAAAATAAGAATATTTTACACACCTTTTAAATTGGCAAGTGCCAATAAATCCATCCGATCACTCCATACGAGTAAATGTATTTCATGACTTACATGTCGCTCTTCTATTTGTTTCATAGCACTTGACATCATTTAAATTTTTTTATCTAATTTTAAAACTTCACAATCGGGCACACAAAGGCATGTGTCAAGCTAGCTGTCAAAGTTAATTTGAAAAATATTTGAAAACCGAAATGTGTCCAACTTCACAAATGAAAATTGACATCGTTAAACTGGCAAAATAAAAATAGTTCTAGAAAAGTGACAGCTGATGACAACTTGGTAACAGAAATAATAAAAATTAAAAAATGAGAGTTGCATGTACGTAAAAACTTAATATGTAAACATATTTGAAGAAATGGCATGTTTTAAATAGATAATTTTAGTTCAGTATTTTTTTGTACAAGTATAGTCAGTTTTAAAAAATTGTGTTGGTCAAAAATATATTTATTTTAAGTTATAATTTTAACAATGTGGGATTCCACTATGTTTTTGAGTACTCTTACACCTAAATTTTATGTGGCGTTAACCGGTACTTCTTCCCTAATATCAGGATTAATTCTAATATTTGAATGGTGGTATTTTCGTAAATACGGAACGTCTTTTATTGAGCAAGTTTCGTTGCATCATTTAAGTCCATGGATTGGAAGTGGTGATTCAAACGCAGATTCTAACAACGCAAATTCAAATGGAAACGGTACTTCCAATCAGCAGAATATACCGGAATGTAAGGTTTGGAGAAATCCTTTGAATTTATATCGGGGAGCCGAATACCAGCGGTTCTACTGGGCCACGAATAAAGAACCGCTTACCTATTATGATATGAATCTGTCAGCACAAGATCATCAAACCTTCTTTACTTGCGAAGGTGATGCCGGCAAAGCAGAATACGAGATTATGCAAACCGCATGGCGAGAACGAAATCCTGTCGTACGCATTAAAGCAGCTCACAGCGCCCTGGAACATAATCCAGAATGTGCTCCGGCATATATTCTCCTTGCAGAAGAAGAAGCGACAACTATTGTAGAAGCCGAAAGAATTTTGAAACAAGCACTGAAAGTTGCCGAAGCTAACTATCGTAAATCTCAACACACTCAACACCAAGGCACTATTATGGAAGCAATTCATAGACGCGATACAAATGTATTAATTTATATTAAAAGACGTTTAGCTATGTGTGCACGCAAGTTAGGGAAACTTAAAGAGGCAGTGAAACTTTTCAGAGATCTCACTAAAGAAGTTCCTCCTATTATGAATGTTCTAAACATCCATGAAAATCTTATCGAAGCGTTACTGGAAATGCAAGCTTACGCAGATGTTCAAGCTGTGTTAGCTAAGTATGATGACATTAGTTTACCTAAATCAGCTACTATATGTTATACGGCTGCGTTACTAAAAGCGAGATTAGTAGCTGACAAATTCTCACCCGATATTGCCAGTAAACGTGGCTTAACAACGGCAGAAATGACAGCTGTCGAAGCCATTCACAGAGCTGTTGAATTCAATCCGCATGTACCAAAATATTTGTTAGAAATGAAACCTTTAATTTTACCACCAGAGCATGTACTAAAACGTGGAGATTCAGAAGCAATAGCTTACGCGTTTTTTCATTTATCTCATTGGAAACAAATTGAAGGAGCGTTAAATCTTCTCCATTGTACTTGGGAAGGAACATTTCGCATGTTACCGTATCCACTGGAAAGGGGACATTTATTTTATCCGTATCCAACTTGTACAGAATGTGCCGATCGGGAATTACTACCGGCATTTCATGAGGTGTCTGTGTATCCAAAGAAAGAGCTTCCATTTTTTATTTTGTTTACAGCGGGTTTGTGTTCTTTTACAGCGTTATTGGCTTTGTTAACTCATCAATATCCCGAGCCAATGGGTGTGATTGCTAAAGCTACTCTGGGATGGCTTTCACTTCCGGTTTACTATGTGCTAGACAAATTAGAAGCAATAATGCCTTCTAATTTATTACAACAGTTGTCTAGAATATAACTTGTTAAGTTTTAAAACAGATTAATTTCAATTGTCAGAGAAAAATAATTAAAGCATCTGATGCTTATATTATGTGTTACGTAAATTCTACAATTTGTAATTTACCAATTTGGTTTATCATTATTCAATTGACCAGGGCTAACTATTTTTATAAGATTGTAATTTATCTAAAACAGGTAATTTTAGATTTATTTTTAAATCTTATTCATATTTTATTATAAAATATGCATCAAATGTTTGCACGTTACATATTTAAAATATGCCTGTTGAAGAAGTTTAGATTTTTTTCCGAAACATCAAAGTAATAACCCGGTCTTTGTGAAATATTCAAAAATCATTTTCATTAAATGAAAATAAAATGTACTTATACCTAGTTGTATAGTTGACTAAATTATTTGTGGTCAAAATAATAATATTTATGTTTTTGTTCATTATAATAACTAAATTATTTTTTTGTGATATTTTCAACTGTATATTTTACCATTATTTATTATGATAATTTTACTGCCATGTTATTTTATATACCTGTGTATTTTGTTTTTAATTGGAAAATAAAATGATTGTATTAATTGTAATGCAAAATTTATTTTTTTAAATTCCAACTTTGCATCATGCAATAGCCGTGAATTTAGCCCCGCAAAATGTAAATATTCAGAGCTGTCAAATACTTGTCAAGTTTGTTTAAAATAATGAAAACGTATTAAAAGTGTGCAATTTTTCCAATGTATCCAGAACTTGACGTTTTTATTGGAAATTATACGTTAGTTGACCCAGATATTTATCAATTATGGGTTGACGGATTTACTCGTAAGTCTAAAATTTTAGGGTTATTTAAATAATCGAAAAAAGTACAGTAAAATATTTTTGCAGCAAATGAAACGGTATCAATATTAAATCAGCGTGGCATTTGCAAAGAAACTGGTGCCACAATAGAGATCGTTACCAGTGATGTTTTGGACCATTTTAGGACATATTCGTTAATAGAAAAGTTATTGAGTGATCCTCCAAAATTGGAAGAACAAGTTCTGTTTCAAATCGATACCGAAACAAAACACCTTTTAATTGAAAAGTTAGTACTTAGTCATATATACTATAGCTTTTGAACGTCAATTTTGGCTGCAAATTCACCCGTTTCCATATCAGTTTCGACGAGTCTTATAGATAAGATGAATTAGGATTATCAGCGTCTGTAACAGGAACCTTATACTAATTGCTAACCGCTATCCGCTGCTTCGCACGCGATTGAAACGAAACTTGGCAGCGACAACATTGGTGGAGCCTTCGGCTCAACCGTATTACTATCTTACCTCATGGGGCTGTGTTGAACTGTATTGGAGTCCAAACTATCCTAAAATATAGCCTTCTTGTGTCTGTAAATATATATATTACCCTTTACTATAATTTTGCATACTGTTTTCACTGACGCCAATAGTGCAAATAGACTGGCAATATTACTTTCGGTATTATTCAAAACACCGGCCAAAAAATCAAATACCAGAAAGTCTTGTTACTTTAAATACATGTAAGTATTAATGAGTTATTATTTGTTCTACTTATTTTTTTAGATACTATGAACTTGACGATGTAGTTGTACGTGAATTGTTAGGCAAAAAATTGTCTTCTAGACACAGAAAAGATTTAGATGAAGTCGCTGACAAAACTGCTATTAATTTAAAATCATGTCGGTACGAACTTAAATCTTTTTTTTTATACTGTTAACCTAATTTCCATAACATTCAAAGCTTTATTTCTATTATATTTTCCGTTTTGTTACTTTTAGAAGACAGTTCGACAATGTCAAACGAGTCTTTAAAATTGTGGAGGAAATGTCAGGTTCCCTAACACAAAACATACAAAAACATTTTTTTGTATCTGAAGATCTTGCAAAGTAAGTTTTTTTATATGTAGTAGGCTTGTTGAAAAAATATCGATATATCGGTATTTTTTGTTTGATATATCTATATTTTTGAGCCATATTTAATATTTCAATACATCGATATCTCAATATAAAATTCCAAGTATCGAAAAGGTATAAAATTCGATATTTTTTTCCAATAGCAACACTGAATGAACACTTGTACTATGACTAATATATCAATAGACGTAAACAAAATAATTTTTGCATTGCAATGAATTTGTGTTTTGTCTATAATGTCTAGTGTTGTATAGAACTTTTTCTAAAAAATAGACAAAGAAAATATACTAGGTTTCTTAGAGAGCCAATGTTCTCTTTTAAATCGTACCGATATATCCCTAATATGTAGTTGAATTTAAACAGCTTATTATACTGTATATAATTTTTGTTAATATTGCTTAATATATGTTAAAAAACATCTCATTTTATCGACGACTGGTGTCAACTGAATCAATACCTTTTTAAATAGCAGTAAAATATATCGCTATTGATTATTGAAACAAATGATTTGTCAAATATTTATCAACTATGTAAAGACCCAAACAAAATAATATGTATTGCTTTCTCTTTTATTTTGTAGAAAATACGGTTGCATAGTATTTTTGACTTGCCTCCGTTTTGAAACATCAAAACGCCGTTTGCAGTATTTAAGTTTTTCTGACTTTAAAGTCTGTAGTGAAAGCATGATTACAAATTGGACTTACGTTGTAACAGGTCCTGAATACTACGATACAGAATTAGACAAGGAATTCTTATTAGATTTAAGGGAGCTACGCCTATTACTAGACAAAGAAAAAGAACACAAGCAGTAAGTTCTATCGTGCCGCTATTGTGTGCATTTTATTGTCTAATTTTGCTATCTTTTACAGTTTAGTTTGTACCATGTTAAAGCCGTCAATGCTACAAAAATCATATTTAGAACTCGACTCAAATTTTCGGACCTATTCCCGCGCATTGTTAACACTAGCGATTAGCTTGCATAGGGCCAGAGAACTACGTTCTTTTTTTATGGAATTAGTATCATGCATTGAAATGTGGAAACAGAGTGCATGGACACACGTCGATCTGGAAAATTTTCTTAAAGCATTTACACAGTGTGCTTTGGACATGGATGTTTTGAGGTAAACAAAATTATTTGTGTATTAAGATCCTATATAATATGGGAGAAATCTACAGCTATTTTCCGATATACACTGTGAGCACTGTATAATAATTTCGGATTGATTTACGATTTATTTCCGTTGATTCCTGATTTATGTCAGATTTATTTCCGCTTGATATCCGATTGATTTACGATTTATTTCAGATTTATTTCCGTTTGATTACCGATTGATTTAAGATTTATTTCCGATTGATAACCGATTTGTTTCCGCTTGATTCACGATTTATTTCCGATTGATCACCGATTTATTTCAGATTTATTTCCGCTTGATTTACGATTTATTTCCGCTCTATTACCTATTTATTTCAGATTTAATTCCGTTTGATTACCGATTGATTTCAGATTTATTTACCTTTTTTTGTTACGTCCAGCAATCTATTGTCGATAGAGAAATATTGCATCAATGACACTCGGCTTGCCTTTCAACAACTTTTGCCTATCAACATTTGAATCATAGTATACTATCTAATTACTAATAATAAAAATTCGACATTCCCAAACTCTGTACAAAAGAACACTTTTTCGTGGCTGAACATGTCGAAGACTTGTATATATAGGAACACGGCTTACAAAATCCACATACTGCGACAGTTATTTTTTAACGAATTATACAGAAGTTAGTTCAATCAATACAACTATAAAAATCGTAATGTAGGTTGCAATTGTATAGTTTTGAAGATTACTAGAGCGAATTTTCAGTTTTCATAATTTTTTGTCTGTTTATTATGTCTGTTTCAAAATAAAAACTTACAAGGGGAATAAAATCAAAACAATAATCACGATTTTTTTTGTTGTAAATACATATAACTATTTCTTATTTTTTTTTATTAGTATACTAAATTTAATATAAATATAAATCTTTAATTATATGTTTATTAAAACAAAAAAATAACTGAAATTCATCTTATTATACAATAATATAAATCTTTAACTGTAACGACAATTAGGTAGTTATTTATTTGTTAATAAAAATATTATATATCGTATCGATATCGCAAGCCAAATTCACAGGCTTTGCGGGCCGCATTTGGCCCGCGGGCCACACTTGGGAAAACCCCTGCTTTATAGACCGGTTACTGTTTGAAACGGAACGCAGGTCAGTATACTGCATAGATTAGATAGTTTTGTATACTGCTACCCGAGCAGTGACGCCGCTTTCAAACGAAAATAAAAAATTGAAAAGTTCTCCATTCACTGCATTCAACGAGAAAACAAAAAAGTTGCTACAATATTTTTATAATAAATATTTGATGTTTAACTTAGTTATCAAGTGTATTAATATCACGTGATCAAAGTTATCCGGGTACATTACTAGTACTCACAGTATGAAAATGGCGGCGATTTATGACCCCTAGGGTACTGTAAAGTATACTGGCAGTCTTCTATAAAAAAAATCGTCCCGCCACCAATGAAAGTAATTTTTTTTAATTTTAGGGAAGCAGATTTGAAAAATGTTTGGGAAAGGTACATGAAAGTGGTGTCGGAATGCATTTTGGTTATGTATCATAATTAATATGAAAAATACCAGTCATGCAAAAATCGACATGAATTGGCGATATTTATTTTTGAATAAAAATATATCTACGCATTATGTGAAATAACTTTACATATATACATTGTTCTTAACAGCTAGTCCCGATTTTCTGTAATTACTCCTTTAACATTAAAAACCTTGTAAAAAAACCGACTTGTGCATTCATTTTATCCTGGAGTTTAGTAGGTAATGAAAACTCTTTAATTTAGGTTTCTTGCGATTTTTTTTTTTGGGAATTTTGTATATCAAGACGGGAAAATGCGTTTCTAGAATTTTCCTCTCGCTCTGATAGGTTTACAAACAAAATATGTATGAACTAAAGGAGGCTGTCAAATAAATGTTTATTATTAATATAAATGACAATTCGCAATTAAAATTTTTTTCATACCTATTTCTCTTATTATTTGTATGAATCAATGTAAAAATAATGAAAAACTCAGTGAACATTAGGTTAAATTGGTTAAATCAATTTTTGCTCCCCCTACCATGACTACGCATCTAGCGAGAATAATATGTAGTCTCCATGATTCTTACGCGTAACTATGGTGAAATTTTGTTATTATATTTCTTGAATTGTTATAAAGGTAAAAAATTTTCCTTGCATAAATTTACTTTTTAAAAACTCTACATGGGAAATAATCAAAACTGTTGCAAGCAGTCATATGTTCTAACAAGTGATGATTGTATTTTTAAAGTTGTAGAGGCTATATTCAAGTATGAAATCTGTAACCGCCAGCCGTCTGTACAAAATATTATTAAACATATAACCGAGAATTATATTTATGACGGCGATATTAAAACACAGATAAACATTGCAATCGAACAAGCTTGTTACACTGGTATTTTGTACAAAGATTGTGAAAACCGATATTATTTTATTGGAGCATTTGCGGACGTAATATCAACGCCATACCATTCGAGACAACGACGGCGCCAAATTCAAAATGCCATGTGTGCACGTTATGGTAAGAGATCTAGATCGAATTGTGAAATTCTAGGCGATTGTTGTAAAACAAAAAAATAGTATTTATGAACCCTAGGGTACTGTGGAAAGTACTGGCAGTTCATAACGGAACGAATTTTTCACCAGTAAGAATACCGAACAGTACTTACAGTGTATATCGAAATGGCCTACCTATGACGTAATTAATATAACGACATTAAAATAAAATTATCGCTTTTCTACTGTTTATGCCCACCCCAACACAGTGATCGTGGGCCTATAGACCTCCCTTCAACAAAAAAAAATCGTCCCGCCTTCAATGAAAAGTGCAGTTAGTATAGCACATTTTTTTTTTAATTTTAGGGATGCATATTTGAAAAATGTTTGGGACAGGTACATGAAAGTGGTGTCGGAATGCATTTTGGTTATGTATCATAATTAATGTGAAAAATACCAGCCATACAAAAATCAACATGAAAGTCGAGACAGTTTTTAATTAATTTTTATTCTTTGTGACGTCTCAGTTATCTGGATTTTGGTTGGTTAACTCTTAATAACTAGATCATTTTCCAGGATTTTGATTTAGTTCCGAACAAAAACATTGCTCGTATAATACTCACCACGGTTCTAAAAGGTTCTAAAGTTAGTCACAAACAGCGTCACAAATGCATATTTTAGAGCCGTCCTGGTTGTTTTGTGGGAAAGGAAGATTCCCACCACCTCCGAGTTGCCGGCACAGAACGTGCGCTCGTCAGAGATTAGTTATCGTTGGTTGTCGTGTCACTTGTCGCTTTCCTGCTATAAAGTATTGTCCAGTACGCTATTGTTATTTCTTTGATTGTTAATTGATCAAGATGCCTAATACAGTTTTGCATAGACAAGCACGAAAAATAATTTTTTGGATGACTTTATGCAAGGAATTAAACCTTTAGATTAAAGAAAAATTAAAAATAATAATATAGCGGAGTTTGTAATTTTTCAACCCACTGTACCTGCGCAAGCCTCCATTTCAATCTAACTTCAGAACCTTTTAGAACCGTGGCGCGTATTATACTGTCATTTTGCTGTGAACAGTGGATAGAAAATAAACAGATCAAAAAGTAAATTTATAAACTAATTTATTTGCAGCACGCACTCTTCGTTCCCTCTCCTCACACATATTTAATCGGGGGCTAGTTTAATAATATAAAAACGTTACTTAATTATACTGTTATAATATAATAGATTAAAAATATGTTGTAAAAAAATGAATGAAAGTATTACTGTCAATAAAAAAGAAATCTACAATAGTAATAATAAATAACAATAGTTTTTTTCTTTTCTCTGCGTGTATAACCGCAAAGTCGAACTTACACAATCATGGCCATGCTCATTAAAAGATGCCCGTAAGATTTACCCTACCGTTTCGATTAATATGAAAAATTGATTATCAATGCGGTCCATAGCGCGAAAAAATAGCTCCAGTTAAAAATATGGTGCACAAACTACGCCATTAAAGCCAATTCAGACTAGCCGTTCTCGGTTACGATTCACCAGTCCGGTTGGGAGCTCGACCAATCAGGGCGTAGTCGTTCCCGATCGCGGTTCGGTTCGAGCGTTTAGGTTCAGCTCTAATTTCAACCGGACCGTTCGCAACTGTAGCCAATGAGAACGCTTGCTGGAGTCACGTGACTAGCCAGCTGTTTTTGTTGACGTTTAACTACACATCAAACGTCAAATCCTATTTCGAAATTGCGCATGCGCACCGAGAATAATCGTAGAACCGGATCGGGATAGTGTGAGCAGCCTAGATTAATCGAAAACCGAACCGGACCGGTGAATCGTAACCGAGAACGGCTAGTCTGAATTGGCTTTTATGGCGTGTCCCTTACATGAGCTATTGACTTAAAAAAAGGAAATTAACTACAGTGAGTAGTAGAGTAATTAAAATTCGCTATAACATATGTTGTATTTGCCAATCAAATATTAGCCATTATTTTTAGAAAACAGTCCTCTTTTCAACAAGTTAGTGGGCGTGACCAAAATTGTATAAAGACGCACTGATAAAAAATCCATAAACAACATAATTTCTTTATTTCAGAGAACATGTAAGTTCAATACAAGTGTTTGATACGTCATATTTGTCTATTGTTCAATGTATTTTGAATACTCGAAATTATATCTTGAGTCAATTATTTCACATAACTTACAAATTGTAACATTTTGGTTAGAATTTTATTTGACAAATACAACAAATATAAACACTTCAAGGCTTTAACTCGAAAATTAATAGTTACATTTTCAAATTAAAATGAAGTCTTTGTATCAAATGCAATTATTTTATTTTTATCCATGATCATTAATATTAAAAAAATGATTATCAAAAATTCAACATAAATTGTTCTAATTTTGATGCAAATTTCAAATTATTATATGCAAATAGTTATTAGAAATTACATCATTGTTTTTAGTAAAGGATTCTAAATCGAAATTACCATACACACAATTATCATATGGTGATACAGTGGCGATATTTTGTGTGACAATCTCAAATGCATGTGTGTAGCAGGCTTTATTTAAAAATTGCTTTTCCCAATCAGACACAAATAAAATAAACTCACTTTAATTGAGTAGCCCTATAGCTCATTCTCAATACCTGCGATATTTTGATAAATAGTGACCAATAGCAGTTCAAATCATTATCCAAATTATTGATGCACTTGGAAAGGACTCCGCTTTATGGAAATTAGCTCTATGGAAATGTTGCATTCGATGAATAGGTCGGAAAACTCCATAAGTCCAAGTTCTCAAAAACTCGTGGTTCTGAGATATTCATATCTGAAGCTCACAACATAAGTTTTTGACAGCTTGTACCTATGGAGACTTCCAGTCTATTCCCAAAGTTTCAACAAGTTTGACCGAAAGTTCCATAAGGATTCTGCAGAGCCCTTTTTTTAAAAATTGTTTTAATTCACTAACCTTTTCTCTCGTTCCAAATCGCTATAAATCGAGCACCAAAACAAATGCACTTCGAAATGTAACACAAAATTTCAACACCACAAAAAATTATGAATTTAAAAAACACACAAATGCAACATTATTAATTATATACTGAAGTGGTCAGCAATGCATTGGCAAATATCTTTTAGTTGTTACATAAATTCCAAATAGAATGTTTCATAACAAACGCACGCTTGTTATAACTGAAATTAAATCATAATGACGTAATTTCCAAAAGCTATGAACACGAATATTCAAGAAAATACAAATCGTCGCCCAGTTGTAAAAATATCTTATCTGAAAAATATGCTCTTTTGATGGATCTGATGAGTTATTTTTATTTTTTATTATTACTGAGCGATCTTTTTTATAATCGAAAAGTTGAACTAAAAACTCGAAATATACCAAACAGAAAAAATAACTTGAAAATACCATTCCAAAAAGTAATTTTCCAGTAAGATTTTGTTGGTTGCAGCTGGGCAGTGACATATTTTTTATAATAAATTTGCACATCATTTACCTATAATGCCCTCAGTCTTATGTGTCAAATGTCTTATTGAACTACCTAAAAATGAGATAAAACGGGTATCCACAGTTAAAGAGATGAACACTCTTAAAATTTACTAATGAAACGTTAAAATAAAAATTTCACAACGGTAACAATTAGATTTATTTTTAAACTGTGTATTATTTATTATCGGTTTGGAAAAAATCTTATTAAAAGAGAAAAGCATCGAAATAGTTTTTGAAGTATTCTATATCGGCTACCTACTATTTCTAATAAATAAAGCAAGATCTTGATGTATACTATTTACTGACTACACCACCAGCAAATTCAGCCTTAAAACATACACTACTAGAATGTACACTATAAAAGTAGTAACAGAGAGACATTATAGATGTTTGTCGCCGAGTTTTGAACTCCGAAAGCATCTGTCAGCAATTTAGAACACATCTGCGTGTTTGTTGGTCAAATTCTCAGACTGTTTGAATTTGGTTCTAGCAGTTTTAAGACTCCTAGAACTGCAAAGAAGCATGTTCAAATAGTTCCGTCGGAGTATTTGGGTCAACAAACAGGTAGTTGTGCTTGAAGAGTTCTGCGTTGTTAACACACGCTTTGAGAATTCAGAACTTACCAACAAACACACCTTATAAAGTTCATTTATGGCTCATTCACATGGATAAAGCTTGAGGTGTATCTTGTCCATTACGACCAGGTATTATATTATTGTCCATCTGAACGTAATCCGAAACCAAATACAGTGTAAACTCTTTATAACATTATTCTTTATAACGAGTAACTCTCTATAACAAAGAAAAGATCACAATTTGGTTGATTGATACACTCTTTATAGCGCAGCAGCGATTCTCTATTACGAAGAAATGTGATCATATTTAGACACAGAAAATCGTCATTGTCGGTGTTATTGTTTATATTATCTTATCAGGTTACAAAAGACGCCGACTAAACCTTTGAAGCCTCGAAACGTCAGGCAAAGTTAACTGACTATATGTATTAATTTTATCAAAAACATACATATTAAAGATTATTGTTAATTTGGTTGTTTTTCTTCCTTCACTCCATATAACGGTAACTCTCTATAACGATAAAAAATGCTCGGTCCCTTGAGTTTCGTTACAAAGAGTTTACACTGTAATTGATTTATAGTACGAATGAAACCGGAATTGACGTCAGGATGGTGGTAACGAAAACTTCTTCCAGTAGTGTATATTTTAAATCCAACCTGATTTTGAAAATAACCATATGTTTTTCTATTTCTAAAGGCATTAGCGAAAATCATGGGGGGGGCAGTTACATAGTACATTTCAACATTAATTTGGAATCATTTTTTTTAAATCCAAACCAATAATCGTAAATAAAATTTACAGTATGACAGCATTTCTCGAATTTGCTTCAGTCATTAAATATTTTGATTTAAAATATTTGAACATTTCGATCCACTCTTAAAATGGCCATTTTATCTCACTGCTTGTCAATTTTTATAAACGCTAATTTTTTAGGATGGCAATTTGATATTCATAAATGATCTGTAATTAAACAACTACAATTATTATAAACATTGGAATAGATTAATTTTATGCTTCACAAAATGAGCTGCTATAAATTTATATTATATATAGTTCAAGTTTTATGTACAATTTAGTTACACAATTTGATTCACTGGCATTTCAATTTTCATCCCCGCCGTTAACAATTCACAATAAACCTCAATAAACAATAGGAGTCCACCGAGAACTTTATTATTACTTGGTCCTCAGCCATTTTATTCAGAAGTTCACAAAAAATAGAAAATTTTAAAAGTTAATGTCAAATTCGGCTTTGGACAATTTTATTGTATCTTTTAAACAGTTTAGTAATTATAAGCCCATAATAAACAGTCAGTGGACATCAGTACAATAGCGATGGGGTTCCAGACTACGAATTACAGAGAAATAAAAAATGAATAATGTTATATGAGGTAGCTCTACCCCTCAAAAGCTCCGTAAGTGGTGTCATTTATGTACTGATAGCAAGACTGTTTAAATTCGACCGGGTACCAGGTACTCTTTTTTTTAAACGAGTCCTCGGTGTGGCTCTAATAAAAATTAACTTCGCATTAAAATGACTAGCAAGACAAATATATATCGTTATAATTCACATTTAAAAAATTATACTTAAAAACGTTCCGATCCAAAGACAAGTGATAAAATGCAAAGAAATCATTAAGTAATAGTCAAAATAATAATCAACATTCAATTTTAAGAAATTTATAACCGGCTTTTGTGTGATTAATTTAAAATAAAAGTCGACAATGTTAACCAAGTGTAGATTAGCCCATGCGCAATTTATTTATGCCCAGTATTTCAAATTTGACTTTAATACCAAATGTCTCAGAAAACAATTAGTCTAAGCTTAATTTGAAATATTATCAAACTTATAACTGTATTAATAGTCGTTTGAAAAAATATGAAAATTTAAATAATTTATTATTTAACTATGAAATAGAAAATACTCGTATTCTATCCATCACACAAACATACTCCAACTGTAAGTTCCGGCGCCATGAGATTTACAATCTAATATGGTTGGAAAATACGGATGAATGTGGCGATTTTCATCTCGCTACATCGCTCCCTTCCCGATTTATGACAGTTTTATAGATATAAAATGTAAATTCAAACATAACCTAAAATCAAATCTCATTAAAACCTACCTTCAAAAATAGTTGTTTTAACTCATGGACGTCGCGATTCAAGTACTGTGATTATACGGTGTCTGCAATGAAGGGGTGTTTATGATATGAAAGAATTTAATAATTGTAAAAATATTCGAAAAACGGAGTAATATGATAAAGCACACTGAAAATCTAATCGAAAAATATTTTTGATATGACGTATCGTTTTTGAAAGCACTATTCACAAAGTCCTTTATAGTTGGCGCGCATTCTAGCGGTTTCTTTTGAAACTATCAAAATAATACAATAAAAATTTAAGGACCTATTTGTTGTTCATCTTCAGTCAATGACTATTAATACAGCCTTAATATTATGTGTTTCAAGTCTATCAACTTAATTAAAACCAGTTTATTAGTTATTCTACAGTACACCGGTAGTTTTACTCCAGCACGTATCACCATGTTCGAGGGTGACGTAATATGTGTGTAGTAGTGCAATGCAACAGTAGCGTACACTGTGAATAATACTAAATTGCATCCTCAAGAACATAGCAGAGAGTCCACATGATTAAAAAAAAAATATTAAAGGCTCTGCCGAGTAAAACTGCTGATTATACTGCGGTTGTGGTAAACTTGAAATGTTGAGTCCGTAGTGAAATTTAAAATCAGCGAAGTTCTTTTCTGCAACTGAAAAATATGGTTCTGTACCAAAATAATCGTCTTGAAATTTAAATATTTAGCTATTTGTTCTTAACTAATACTTTTCTAAAAGGTATATTTTAAAAAACCCTACTTACTGGTTATATTATTACATCTCGAGGACGTATTTCAAAAATAAGACACTTTGAAGTAATTATTTGTATTAAAAAAACTCTCTTGAAGCATTTTTATTTTTGCTTTTTTAATAAAAATTTTAAAAGTACAAACAACTTTAGCTTCTATTTAAAATAAGCCTTACCGAGTCCAAACATTTTTCCATTAATCGGTAAAAAATATAAATATTACGAATGGAAAAATAAAACAGGAATGTATCAGATTTACAATATTTTTATAATTTGGCACAGCAGAAAAATCTATTCTAAAATTGTGAACTAATATTGTAGGTAACAGTGATTTTTTTTTTCAAAATTTAAAATGCAAATGAGAATTTATTTTCAATAGAGTATGGCTAATAAAATTTTAACTATAATACAACTAAAATCATTTATCAAATTTATATTTTTGGTCAGCTAGTGTTACGCAAAGTTGCCCATAAAAACAAACAGCAGCTGTCTTCAATACGCAAAATGAATTTATTAAAAAAGAGCAATGAACTTAATTAAAATTTTGTGAAATTTGAAGGTTATAAAAAAATCACAAAAATAAATTCAGTCTTAAGTTTGTGATACAAAAAAATTTATGTTAGCTATATTAATCGCAAAATATTTTATCAGTAATCAGATTTTGATTAAATATATTAAATTCCGAATCACTCAAACGGGATTCCTAAAAATAAAGCTGCCACTTTTAGACCCATATCGATGTGTTAATCGAATACTGAGAAATTGTAATCAACATCTCAAATTATCTATTTATTTTGGATATGATTTTACTACTCTGAAAAACTGTAGATCATTTGTTGCTGAAAAATATTTATAAAGTATTTATTAAAAATGAGTTTGTGTAACGTGATCCATTTTAATTAGCTGTGCTGGGTCATATCTGACTTTTGAATTTCGAGGAGGCACTAGGTCCATGGAGCATGTATTTAATTTCAAAGTGGTCCTACCTGTTTTCAATACTATGTCCCTTAAAATTGAAAAATAAACGCTGCTAAATGTTTTTTTTTTAATAACTTATGCATAGAGCATTGAAAAATCGAAATTTTATTATGTTCACATTCTTCAAATTTTTTTAACACAAAATATATCAATTTTTTTAATAGAAATATCACAGCGCTACGGCCATTTCCACAATAAATACTTAAAAAAAAATTATAAAAATTTTAACACGGGTTTTTCTTTTCCACTTATAAAAAAAGATGTTGGGAAAACAAATACATATCCAGTCGACTTTCGATAATTTGACAATTGAAAACCAACTGCACAATAGTCGCATCCAAGTTGCGAAACAGTTGATCTGTAGCGAAAAGCTAATAAACAGTTGACAATCTAAATATTACATAGAAAATGGCTATCATGATTTTTCTTACTTTGAAAAGTTTTTCCAAAGTAATATTAAAATGAATGATTTATTTATTTTTAGATCAAATTATATTAATTAATAATATTAAAATTTAAAACGATGACATAATCCCATTTATTTATTTTTCGTTGATATGAAAATGGCCGTTTGGTAATATATTAAATTTTCTTTGGCTTAAAAGTTTTTAAAAAACCAAACTGTGTTTGAATTACTATTAAAAAAAAATTAATTACATTCCTGTTTTGAAACAAACAAAAATGTAAACTTTCCGAATTATCTAAATATTTTAGATGAAAATTAAAAATATCAAAAATAAATTATGTTCTTATATTAATAATTTTTCAGTTAAAAACTAAACCAGCAGTATTAAAAAATCAGTTTCGTAGCATAGCCTAATATTGACAAAAATTTAACCTAAGCTATACAAGAAATGTGATGTTCAATATATTACATATTGTGCTAACATAAAAACGCCATACAACACAATAATTAAAATCATTAAGCTCATCGAAAAATTTTCTAACCCTATTTTAATGCAATATTCAATATAACACTTTACTGTTATGGAATTCATTTTTTTTATAACACCAAAATTTTTGTAAACTCGTAAATCAGTTGCATACAATCTTCGTATCACAGCACACAATTTTATATCCAACTAGCTAAGCAATTTACAAAATCTTTTAAAAATTTACATTTTTTACAATTTTCATTAGACCAATAATATCATGGGATTCTATAACAAATATTAGATGGGCGATATCACATAAAAGCCAACAACATAATAAATAATTTAATTTGACAAATGACTGATACTTACATATTACCAATAATGATCGATAAAGTTCACATACATTAACCATCGTTTTATTCTACATCAGTGATCGATACTGATGATTCAACAAACATTCACAAAAAAATCGTTCATTATTTTCAGATGTTAGCTCGACAACGAACGCTATGCTTGTTTAATGTATTAAATTACATTCTTTTGACATTTCAAAATATCATTTAAAACAGATTTAATTCATATTAATCCAGTAAATCGATGATACTGTAGACCAGTGGTTCTCAACCTTTTTCAGCTGGCCATCCACCTTTCCTTATCGAAATATCTCCACGGTCCATTGATCCATGGTAGAGTAAAAAATCATATTTGTATCATATCCCTTCCTTATGTATAGAAAATTTACCATCAAATATTGCAAATATATATTATTTGCTCTTTTGAAGATACAGATTGATAAACAATTTGTGTTCTAATTTGAAAATGGTTGACAAAATATAAGCACTTTGTAGCCAAAAATCAAGAACAAAGAAAACAAGCAAAACACAATTTGATGTTTCGATTTTTCTTATCTTTTCTGATGGTTTACTCAATGGTTTCTGATAGTTTTAGGATTAAGTCGCGACCCACCGGTTGAGAACCGCTGTTGTAGACAAATAATATTGTTTTTGATAAAAACAAAATTTTATGCGAAACAGTACTTATAACAAACTGTCTTCTAAATGTGTGTTCTATGTGATATCTGGCCCAGTATTAAATATAAAATGTAATTTCATACTTAAAATACAAAAATAAATTATCACCGATTTTACAAAAATTCTGAGTAAACTTCGATTAATGGAATTGATCAAATCATTCAAAACATAAATAAAAAATATTCATTTAAGGTAGTTGTTGTGGTACAATATTGTCAAAAAGTTATAGATTATACGCGCCACGAAAGTATACTAGCTTGTAGCTAAGTGATCCATAATTTGTACGCAAGACTGTACCCGTGGAAAGGTAACCCATACTTTTCTATAAATTGTTGAACTTTAAACCGTTATTTATAAATAATTAGACGGTCAAAAATATTTTCTTATTTTTTTTTAAACTCATAACAAATGCATTGAAAGACCGTCAGTTTTTGGAAAGTTTCTGACAGTTAGTTCTTTTTTTATAAATAAGAAACCGGTTCAGAACTACAGAGATCGTATACAATCAATGTTAATTATCCAATTTTTAATTGAATTTATCTCGGATTATATACGGTCGATCGACTTCAAATTTTCAGGGTAATTGTATTATCATGTCCTTAATAAGTATACAAAAATTAAGAATTCTCTGGCGGCATCCTTAACCACGACAACTACCTTAACATTTGATTATTTTTTTTAAAAAGACACATTTATTTGTTTCATAAGCATAGTTATATTAATTCGTGTACTTCAGTTTCATTATAATTAACATTAAACTTTTCGCTCCGACTTTTGCATAAAATCTGCAGTCAATATGAGTATTTTCTTTTGTTATTATTTAAACTTAACCCTAAAATTAAATTAATTTCCAACTTTTTTTTTTAATTTGTAATAATTACACATAAGATTCGTTTAAGTATTATTATTGAAAGACAGTCTGACAAGTAAACGTTTCATTCAAGTCTTAAAGTTTCTATGTTGTGCAGCACAATTTGTATTTGATTCAGCATTTAGCGCTACCGAATTACGATTTGTCGATTTATACACTTCCGCTTATTGAATGAAATATTAAGAACATATTTACACGATTAATTTCAAAGATAAATAATATATCAAAATTAAATTTAATGAGCTGAAACGTAATTAAAAAAAACTATCCACTGTTTAAAATTTTATCAAAGTTATTCACACTCTGACACATTTATTTTTAGTTTGTTGAAACGGAACGGTTCCAATATATTGGGTCCCGCGAGACAAATATTTACAATATTCCATTTGTTAAATATTGAAAGCCATCGTAAAGCTTAGTACTCAGAGAATTAATACTACTTTCGACCATGTCGTCCACCAACACTTGCAGCTGGTCTTCTGTTAAAGTCCAATGGAAACGGCTTTTTATATTTTGTCCAGTGGCTGCTCCCGATTTGAAACAGGGCAATTGTGATCCTAGAAAACGCATTTTTAAATTTAAAAAAAAATAATATTTACGCGCAGTTAAAGTAAAGCTTTATGTATTAATTCTTATTGATCACAAAACAAAGCTCAATTTAGAATGAAAGACGAATTCAAGCACGTCAGAAATAACAGAGAATTCAAGTAAAAACTATTCAATTCAAATTTATAATCGCAAGTTCTTTCACTGAGAACAAAAACAGTTGAAATGTACTCAAAAACACGATTTCGATCCCAAGTTTCTTAACCGATGAAATAATTCACTGAAGCATCACACAAAACTGTACACAACCGTTAAATATATGCAAACATTAAAATGATCCAAGCTCGCATAGCAAATTTCACTTCCATAAAACGCCTAATTTCTTGATATGCACAGAAATTTCAAAAGTCAAATGAAATTATTACATCTATTACTGTATAATAGGGTATATGCATAATTTTTGAAAATAGTTTAAACCAATTATTTTCATATTAAAAGTTATCACACACACGAAATCATTCATGAAATCATTCTTATTGAATTGAAAAATAAATATTCTCTTTGAGCAAGATATTGTGGTTATTCAAACGCGCCTGACGTCATAGTATATGTCAAACATCTTGTTTAAACAAATTTGTATTGATTTTGGTGAAAGAATACCAAGCGTATT
The DNA here is from genome assembly GCA_034508555.1 of Venustoraphidia nigricollis. Taxonomy (NCBI): domain Eukaryota; kingdom Metazoa; phylum Arthropoda; class Insecta; order Raphidioptera; family Raphidiidae; genus Venustoraphidia; species Venustoraphidia nigricollis. Next base: position 3,253,341 of record JAVRKA010000047.1, read on the forward strand.
TTATATTTCGCGCGTATTTATTGCATTTTTGTTTAGTTGGTATTTATTATTCAGCAAACATTTAAAACGAAGAAACTATTTGGAGTTTAATCAATTGCAGTAAAGATTACAAAAAATAATATTTGAACTAAATATAAGTTACATCATATACCCTATTAAAACAACTAATGCCTTTAAAAATGAAAGAAAAACTTACCCGATCTCATAATATCGAGAACTGATAATATTAAGTCTTGATGTTTCCTTACTGCTATTAGTCCTTGAAGAATGAGAATTTTAAAATACAAAAACATATCAGAATCGCTTCCGCCCATAACCTCAACAAATTCTGGCGTCAGTTTAAATGGCGACATTTCAAAACCAAGATTCCGCGGCGATGCTGACAGGATAAAACCAAAATCGATGTGAATTAAATGGCCGTCGCTGTTTAATAGAATGTTACCGTTGTGTCTAAAAAAATTAATTTCGTTTTACAAATCAAAAAGTCTAAATAAATTATATGCACTCGAAATATTTTTGACTACAGTAAAACCATACATTACAGATTAAAAATACATACCTATCTTTTACTTGAACGAGGTAACAAATTAAGCAATATGCTGCACAACTTTGTACAAAATTTCTTTTTGCGGTTAAAAATGCTTCTGATGTTGGTGGTCCAAATTCGCGTTCAAAATATTCAAACAACGAAAGCTGACAATGTTTTTTTATTTGATGTAATGACACTGAATTTACAATTGGTTCTATTAATCCACTATCATTGGAGAGACACAATATTCTAAAATTAAAAAAAAACATATATATCAATAATGTCTAACAAACTCCGTATTAATTAAAATCGCGTATATAGAAGAGGTCATCTGGTATAACTTAGTAATGATTCAATATCACGAATATAAGGTCTGCCATCTGATGAAAAAATCGTTAGCAATGTTTAATAACGCTGTAATAAAATGAAACTATTTTCCCAAAAAAGAAATTCTTGATAAAGCTGATTCAAAACAACCAAAATATGCATTTGCGACACTGTTTGTGACTAACTTCAGAACCTTTTAGAACCGTGGCGAGTATTATAACAGTGTTTGTATTGAAAAGAATAACTGAAAATCGACTTACTTATAGGGATGAACCCACAAAGGTACGCGTTCAATGTTCCAGATCTTCTGGAACATGGTGAGCAATTGTGAAGCCATGAGTTCCTGTCGTAGATCATCGCCACATTTAACAATGACCGAAAGAAGTTTCCACGACGACATGTGTCCATACGGTGATGATTCGCGTACTCTCTGTTCCTTGCTGACCCAAGGTTCTTTGAGAGCCGCGGCTGAAGGATCCTCTGGATCGTGAGTGAACGTTCTACTTTTGCCTTCATGAAACGAATCAGACAACCGTCGACGTATCTCACAAGCAGATATTAATACCGGTTCACGACTATCGCTCGATTCTTGACTCAGCTGAGATATCGTGTCGCGATCCATAATCGGTTTCCTCAGCTGTAGATACTGAAAAAGAATCATTCTTTATTTAATCGAGTCATGTTGCTTCAGTCTGGAGGCTCCAACTGGCGCCGACCTCAAAATTTCATTATTTTCAACTTGTTACTGACTTTTTTGAAGGAGGTTAATATATTTTATAAGTTTTTTATTTGTAATCCGATATTATGCTAATTCACAACAACAAACAGAAATATTCTACGGAATCTGAAAACAGACAAGCTCATAGAACTAGAAAACTATGGAGTTGTAGATCTTAGTATTTGATATTAATTTCAACTTAATACTTCTTAAAAAAAAGGATCTTGACAGATAGACGAACAACAAAGCAATCCTGTAACAGTTTTTTTTTTTTCATTCTGACGTAAAAGAATTAATACTTACTTGTTGCGAAATTTCGTCGTCTTCTTGCGACCAACACGCTTCAACGTCTGCGTCCTCTCCGCACACGACGGTCGGAGGATTCAGAGTCAGTCCGACGTCGCCTGATTGATTCACGATATTCTCTTCGCTCCGCGTATGCCTCAGAGTATTCATAACTTTCGCTGGCACTGGACTTGCATACAAATCGTCGACTTCGATTACTTCGACGTAAATAATGTACGGCGCTTTGTCTTTCGAATTTAAGACAGCTGCCACTTGTGGAGGAATTCTAACAATATGATGCGGTTTACTACTGTGAATTGGCAGCCAAACTCGAGCCGGCAAATTTAAATTAAGCGTGCCCAATTCGGCAATGAGTCGCGTAGTTTTCGCTTCCTTCGTTGGGATCGTGCTCAAGACTTTCCCGATAGAAATTAAAGCTTTCATGAATTCAAGTTGGGGCGTCAGACGCGGTGCCTGTACACAAATAATTTAGGTTATTGTTAACGTTCAAAGAATGTAAAGCGATCGGTTTTGGTTAGCAAAAAAAAAAAGCCCGGGTCGCAGTGCCAAAACCCTGCCGACAATATAGCGTATTTGCTTGTATAGGGCCGTGTGGTTTTATACTTTTATTATGTGAAATTAAGTTTGTTTTTGGGAAAAATAAAAAATTTAACCCCTTAATACACCCCTTAAAATAACATTTTTTTCTTAATTGTAATATTATTATCAATCTAACGTCTACACCGAATTAAATACACCCTTCAATAAATAAGTCACTATCTGCAAACTAGTGTTTTCATAAAATTTGTAAATCCGGTCCTGTCGGGCCGATTTTATTAAAATTGTGGGGACACTTTTTAATCACTACCAAAGGGTTAAATTTCAATTTTGAAACGATTCGGAGAATTTTTTCGGTATTTTGGGGCCCAAAAACAGTTTTCAACCCCTAAAAACTACCCTTAAAATAGCCCGATTAGGCCCATTTTAAATAGGCTTCTTGCGGTGATGGATTTCAACACGTGGCCCAAATTTCGTTAAAATCAATTAACTCTTTCGAAAGTTATTGCCCGCACACATATATATATATATACGTATATATATATATATATATATATATAAATATATATATACATATATATATAAACATTTTTAAAAATGGTGCCAAAGTGTTTAGGAGGTTATGAAACGTCGAGAAATTTTGGTCCGACCCCTAGGTCCCGCCATCCGACCAACGCCAATAGTGTATGTTGCCTTATGGCAAATACACTAATTATAATGAACCTCATCCTCATAAACTCACATAAGAAATTTAACACTAAACCTACCATGACGGATCAAATGACCCATTTTAAACTTTTTGTCAGAATTTCTTAAAAATAACATTATCACATCGTCATTTGCCTTTACGACTTTTATTAAAAAATACATTGAATGTATTTTTCAAGATTTACTCCTCTCTTGTTAATTTTTTTATCGAGAAATATATGTAATCTGCCCTAACTACCGCAAGGGGTGGTCATTTGACCCGTGCAAAGATTCTGTATCTTGATTTGTATTTCTTGTGATACGAAACCGCTGTATTGGACATTTTTGTTATTGCGTGATATATTTTGCTGCATTGTGCTATATTTGTTGTTGGCTGACGGATGAATAGCCAATTTCACTCTACTCCAAGCGAGTATTAAAGTAAAAATTTTAAGTTATAGTGCTATTTTGCGAATCAAGAATTCTTATTTCATCATTTTACTAATAATTCTTATCCCCAAAATGTCGAAACATTCAAGATATTTGAAATCATTAGAAATTATAAATAACATAGATGAAGAGTGTTCGGAATTTAGTGAAGAGAAACTATCTGAAAGTGAAATGGATAACATAGAACAATATAGTGATTCATTTGACACTACGGACGAATGTGACAAACAAAGGAAGAGCAGTTTTACTTACAGAGCAAGTGCATTCAGTTAAACGTCCCCGCAAATCATTTACGACACCTTGACAGGAATCAAAACATGTGCAGCCGTTATCAAACGCTCGGCCCGAACTCAAATCGCCGAGCGACAATTTTGGTGACGTCGTAACAGTCGTTCCTCTGATACTGACTTGCGAAGGTTTGACAAGACCGGACGCGTCCGACTGCGACCGATGATGCGTCTTTCTAAGGGCGGCGACGGCCGGATGAGGCGCCGACGGAGCCGGCATCGGTGGCGGAATTGGAATATGTGCTGCGTTGGGCGACGTGGGTTTTCGGAAATGCGGCCTGTATAAACATGCTTGTTAAGTTTCCAAAAGAAAAAAAAACATTCGCATAACGCAGCATAACAATAGGGATGTTGACTGTATTCAAATAAAAACATAATTTTAACGTTAATCGGTAGTTTCTATGATAGAAATACTAAAAAACACAATATTTTTCCTTATTTTTAAGGAGTTAAATTAATATTTAATAAATAAAACCTAATTAAATCACTCTCAAGTCATGCGACAACGAACACCAATCAGAGCGCATGATATCAGAGGGCCATGAATAGCATCAGACGCTGTAAAAAGGCTTCATTGTTTGGTTAATATTTAGAGTGTGTATTATATTATTATTTGTTTATAGGAAACGTCAAATTACATGAAACTATAGCAACAACTACGAAACAACCTTTCGCCACCTCATCAATTTACCAGCGTTTATGAGCACAGCCTCCTACTATGTGACCGTCTGACGTCACGGAAATCACGGGATTTAAAATACATGATTTTTAAGGCTTGAGTTGTATTTAAATAAAAATAATAAATATTTGTGGCTATATTAGGTACTTATGCACTTTCCCAAAAATAGCCAACATCCCTATTTACTGATAAGCTTTATGAATACAAGAAACAATTAATACAGTTAACTTCTATAAGTTGATTCCCAAGAAACATCCACAAAAATTCGAGTTGTGTAGTAAAAAATACATGCCACATTAAAATTAATCCAAAAAAAAAATTCGACTTAAATATTATCAGGAAGTTCAACTGTAATTGGAATTTGAACTAATGCTATATTTTTAAAAGAATAGTAAGTACTCCAGTTTTCTGGAAACGTTAATAAAAAATACAAAATTTCTTTATGTGGTATTCTGTGAGACATTTCGTATTTATTTGTTTATTGTAGCGAATGATCAGCACGCTAACCATTACACCAAGCTATTCTCAAAACATCCTGTATGTGTTCACTAAACAATTTTAAAAAAGAAACAACTAATTTCCAACCTAAATTAAAATAATATCTTAAAGTTTCAAATACCTTAGTTCATCAGAAAGAATGAGATTTTTGAGCTTGGTTCCGTGTGATTTCTTTTTTGAAGGCAAAGATGCGTCGGAACTATACGCACCGAGCAACCATGCACACTTCAAGGAAAAATCAACCGACTGACGACATCTAAAAAAAAAAAAAAACAAATATATAAATTCTGATTTCCAATGTAATATATTTTTTGCACTACCCCCTAGAAAATAACTGCTTTACGTTCAATCCAAGGATGTAACAGGAACCATGACCACTATTGCGATAAAGTAAAACCAAACTGGTCGCGCTATATCGGTTCCATAGTTTGTCAGTTGTTTTTATAATCTACTACTATTAGAAGTGCAGTTCACTCAAAAATGAACCGTCAAAAACGAAGTGAAAACCAGCTATTTTACAGAAGGTACGTGCAAAAAATACCATATATATGTTATTAAGAATCGTGTGGCAGTTAAAATTCGCTGGCGCTCGTTTTAAACATGTCACAATCCGTCGGAATATAACCCATCAAGATACTAGGTATACAATCTACTATTACCATTCCTACTCCACAAATTAATTTAGGTCAAAATTCGCCTTTCAATTATTTTTTTAATTAGTCAAGTACCAATCCTAATTATACACAGAAAGTTTCTTCGGTAAAACAATAAGCTACACGACTTCCGAAAATATTAATTACATCGAGAACATCGTTAACTAAAAGAGAACAGACATTTCCATCACAAACCTTAAAGTGACTCTTCCTTTTTCGGAAAAGTTTTTTTAAATCTTCAGAGTATTTCCAAAATTTAGAGTAATCAACTGACAGCGGCACCCTTGCAACAGCATTTTTTAGCCTCGTAGTGTGGCTTAAATTCAGAGCGTTCCAACAGCCTTAAGTCGATTAAAAAGTGTCCTTAGACTTAGCATTGAATGAGATCTGCGGGTTGTATGCGGCCCGCATAAGTTACACTAATTCCGTGCACGGCATGCGTCTCAAATGAGTTTACCATCCCTGCTGTCTTTTGAAAGGTAATTCTATTACCATAGTCCATGGTTTTATGAATGATAACAGCATCAGTATAATTCTATTTATTGTAGACTAACGACCCAGTCCCCGGCTTCGCCCGGGTGTAAACGTAATATATAGGATATAAAAGATAAGAATCATTATCATAAAATTCTCAACGTGTATTGGGTTCGCGCGAATTCAATCGCTTTTAATTGTGAAAAAAATCGAAGAAATTGCCCAAAAACAACAAAAATCTGTTGATCCGATCGCTACCAAACTTCACAGGATTACCCGCTGGGCTAATCTAAAGATTGCCTTAAAATTTCATCAAAATCGGTCCAGCCGTTTTGGAGTCCATAGATAACATGCATACATAGATTGTCAACCCTCAACAATTGTTATAAACATTCATTGTTACAATGCTAAATTAGAAAAAAATATTTTTTATCCACCAACACCGTCGAGACTTAAAACCGAATCTTTCCACTTTCGCGGCGGAATGAGTTATCAATTACTCTACCGTGCGATATCTAAACAGTGTTGGTGGATAAAAAATATTTTTTTCTAATTTAGCACTGTAACAATAAATGTTTATAACAATTATATAGCGTTCTGCAGCTTTGTAGAAATAAAACATATCCTATCTTAAAAAACCCTCAACAACTTAAATCATTGGCGTCTTTAACAAATTACATCAAATGCAAACGACATCACAAAACATTCATAAGCGAAAATGGGATTCGAACCCACGACAGTCTGATCCAAAGGCCAGCACGCTAACAATTGCACCAAGCTGTCTCCAGCAGAATTACGTATGTACCTATACCTTTCACAAGACAATCATTAGACTGTGGCACAAACAACTGAGTTTAAACAATTAAACTTAATTATAATTAATACTATCACGTCAACAATGTAAAAAAAATGACACAGGTACATATTTTTAACTTATTACAATTTTTATGGAACTTTAATTATTAGTAGTATTTTCAATTTCCGGTATATTGTGCTGCTCTATAATTATGAAATATTTGACATGGTCTGTATATTTCATGGTCAAATTAAATAACGTTGTTTACTTTTTCAAAATTCCAATACATGAACCGCGAATCGCTAAAAATTATGGTCAAGAAGCCAGTAATCTAACCACTGGACCACAACGGTCCTCGAAAACACTACCTTAACAGTGTTGGATCATTTTCACACAGTTTGTGCTGAGGCCCAGCGGTAAGATGCGAGGTAGGCAAAAGACATATTGTGGATGTGACCTTCTTTAGCTCTGCCTCTCAAGTCATCCGCACGTTTCAATTTTTGGCTGGTGCCACACTACGAGGCTAAAAGATGCTTAGCAAGGGTCAATTGATTACTCTAATTTTCGGAAATATTTTGAAGATTTAAAAAACTTTTCCGAAAAAGGAAGAGTCACTTTGGGTTTGTGATGGAACAATTTTGAGAAATAAGTACGAATAAGGTCGTAGTGTGACATTGAAAACGTGTAATTTTTTTTGGCACAATTAATGCCAACTTTTTTCTAGTAAATGGTACATCAATTACAAAAGTAGTCCATTAGACACCTAGATTTGTCCTTTATCTTCCTTATAGAGAAAGAATTTTGGCAGAATGTTGACGAATAAGTCTACAATCAGTTGACAGCCGAAGCTTTATTTTTGGCTTAAATTCAGAGCATTCCGACAGCCTTAATAAATACATATAGGACTCACCTGTGCACCAAATAAGGATGTATAACTTCGGCAACATCATGCATCTGAACGTACATCAAAACTAGCTGAGGTAAATAAAAGTCCACCTCTGCATCCGGAAAAGTAAACATCTTATTTGCAATATAACTTTGCACGCCCGGTTCTTTCGACTGAAACAGGTACTGCATCGCCATCGACACGTCGAACATTTTACTTTCGAGTAGTCTCAACAACCAGTCTTTACTCGGCACTGGCGATACGGCAGTTTCATCATCGTCCCTATTCTTTTCAACACTACCACAACACAACGATAACGGCGCTCTTAAAGCCGACGTCGCCGGCACTACCGACGTCGTTTCAATCACGGTGTGCGTTTCACTGTTCGTATCGGAGCCGTCGCCGGCGTCTACTTCTGCCGGACACGCGGCCCCGGAATCTAAACTTTCGTGACTGTGATTGATCACTCCCGATAACAATTCAACACTGGATTCCCGAGTACCGCTCTCGGAACCGCACAATATGCCCGAATCGTCGGAACCTAAACTGGTCAGTTCCTCTCGCGCACTCTTGTTAGTGTTCGGAATGATGGCGGCGTCCGTTGAAATGGGACATGCGGTCGGTTCGCATTCAGGACTCGGCGTTATATCCACCTCCGGTATCCTTTGCAGTGCTGAATCCAAGCTTCGATTTCGATGGTGCATCGTCAAATGAGTATTGGTAACGGTGGTCACTTGTGTTACGGGAGGCAAGAGAATTCCCATTGACCTGTAAAAAAGTAACAGTTCGTTAAATTTCTTAGTTCTCAGATTCTTTTTTAATCTTAATAATTAAGGCTCTCGGAACTCTCAGTTTAACCAAAAAATAGGGCTTCGATAGACAGCTGATTGTAGACTTATTTGTCAACATTTTGCATAAATTATTTCTCTATAAGGAAGATAAAGTACAAATCTAGGTCTCTAAAGAACTACTTTTGTAATTTATGTGCGATTTACTAGAAAAAAGTTGGCATTAATTGTGACAAAAAAACAGACTACGACCTTATTCGTACTTATTTCACAGAACTGTTCCATCACAAACCTAAAGTGACTCTTCCTTTTTCAGAAAAGTTTTTTAAATCTTCAAAATATTTTCAAAAATTAGAGTTATCAACTGACAGCGGCACTCTTGCAACAGCATTTTTTAGCCTCGTAGTGTGGCACCAAATTCAAAGTTTTCCGACAGCCTTAATGTATGTGAATTTCTTTTTATTCTTGCATATTTTTAAAATGAAATTTCTTTACCCGTGGTGTGTTATTTTGCTCAACAAAGAAAAAAACGACAAAACTCTTAACGAAAAACCTGAGCCGATTAGCTGGCGGATAGGTATGAATGCATTGAGTAGAAAACTCGATCAAGACACCACTTTCTGTTTAGTGTTCACTTGGTTAAAAATGTTTACCCATTAAGTTTCACTTCCGACGTGTGAGATTTATACGCAGCCAGTTTTTTACGTATTTTTTATTTTGTATAAACTCTAAACTCTAAACAATAATATAAATTTAATAAACCGTCAAATGTTAGTATTCCCTTCCGTTCGCAGCTGAATATTTATCAGAGCAATGCGTAATGCAACTAAAAAAATATTTTACAATCTAGCGATTTCACTACCACGGCTAACAATTAAATACTGAACATATCACTTCCTGTTAACATAATATAGGATGAGATACTTATCAATCAACTATCTGTTCACCCAGTTCAGTCTATAATTTTTATAAACACGGCACATATGTGTTTTCAAGAAATAAAACAAATATTTAAATACTAAAAATAATATATAGGTAAGGTAGATGAGAATTATACCATAGTAATCGAATAAAAAGTACGCTCTACTTTTAAATTCGAGTACCAATTATAATGGCGTATGATCAAAATTGGGCCAGTCGTTTGATGGATAAAATGTCAGCTCAATGAAACGAAAATGTAGAACATAAATGCATATCATAAAATATATGCAACGGCTTGGAATGTATCCCCTCTTTTCTCGCGTCTATGGTATCAGTTGTGACGATAATGACTGGAATGATTTTTACTTTAACAAATAATTAGCCAGGGCTAGTTTTGACTTTCTAGTGAAATGTAGCGAAAATTTTACAAAAGAAACCAGCTGATGGTAAGAATCTAGAAATTGGAGGCATGAATACACAACTCAAAATTCCGAAAATCCATTCTAGGTAGTTATACAAAATATTAGGAACATCCGTAAGAAAACGAAATTACAGACAGACGTTCCGTTATAATTTTATTTATTATACGTACTTACTAGATACATTGTTGATTATAGACGCTCAGCATCTGAGGTCATACCAGCGTTGCCAGACGTCCCGATTTTTAAATCAAAATTAAATGTCCCGCGCGGGACAGGCTCAGTCCCGCTTTTCGGGGATAACTCGACCGTGCGTAAATAATTATTCTCTTATTGTAAGTTGCAATTTGTAACACTCACTCAGATTATTGTTTGAAACGCCATATTTTTCTAATGAATAAAACTTTTTTGATTTTGATTTCTGTTTTTTTTTATTTTTTTTACTCAGCAGACGAATAAGACTCAACTATTTAACGATAGGGTAAATCTGATTTAAAATATCATATTTTTATTAAAATACATTTTCTATGGCTATTTTTGCTATCTATTGTCACGTAAACGTAATTTGAACTCAAATAAAAAAATAAATATTTAAAAACTTCTGATTATATACCTTTTTTTTACTATGTCCCGCTTTCGACGAAAAAATCCCGCTTTTTTCACTCAAAAGTTCCAAAATCCCGACTTGGCAAAAAAAAACTGGCAACGCTGGGTCATACGTACTTACTGATTACAATTTACAATGATAAAAAAAACGATTAGTTAATTAGTTTTGCCAGTTATGTAGAATTAATAATGCAAAATCAAAGTGCGATACGATCTTTTCAAAGCTGGGGCAGCAGCATGGTGGAACAAAACTACAAAGTACAATGTTTGAAGGCGATGGCCTTGACAAATTGGATTATATCCATGTGATACGGGCATACAGCCAATGGCGAACTACTAATACCGGTCATATATTATCAGGAGTGTGAAAAAGTCTCATTTCTTACGTCGAAAAATTAAAAATACCAGGTCGTCGTCACATTCTATTAAACCAGTCATTTTGTCGATTGTTCGATTTTTATTTAACTTTCTTAAACAATCGCTGGCAGCCACCATAACGAATAGAATTGTTTTTATTAAAATATAGTTTTCATTGTCAACAATTTGCATCAAACTAATCGAAATTGGAAACATGCTACATCGAATACTCGAGGTTATGCAAATTGAGGTGTTTCAAAGCTTTAGCATTCAAATAAAAAAACAGCGTACCTTATACAAATGTTTTCCGTATTCTCTTGTTTTATTAAAATAAAAATTTGCATAGTTTCCATGTGACCGCCGAATGTCAACATTTTTTGTCATTTGTTTGCTGTTAATAGGGCCGTTCCACTAAATAAAAACTCACGTTCAAACACGTTACATGTAACTTTAAACGTATGTTGTGACGTAATCTGACTCAAGCAGTCCAGTCAATAGCGGCATTACTGCGTCATCATGGTAAAACATCAACCAATGAACAACGTGCGACAATAGACTTTCATTTGTTCGTCAGATAACGTACGCGTTTTAAGTGCGCTATTAACAGTTGACGACTTTAAATTACGTTTTCACAAGGGTTCGAGAAGAATACAAATCTTACAATGTACTTAGTTGTCAAATGAAGATGCTATAAAAAAATGCATTGTTGCTCGAAACAAATAACATTGCCAATGTCGGATTTATCTTTTTACCACCGGTAGCACCTTTTTACTGTATCAAACTTACGCAATGTTAGATGTCCTTTATCTTTTTTTTAATTAAAATTGCAACTGTGTTTATGACATCAATACGGTATTGCATGTAAAAAAATAATTTTTCTTAATACCATGCCGAAAGTACATACTTTCTGATTCGATTTTAAACCAGAAAAGTATAACATTTATGCACTGTTGTATTCACAGCTGGATTTACTCGCATATCGTCAATATACGCGGGCCTAAGCAGTTTTGTTATGCCCACTGATACGTAAGACTGCCGTTTGTCACATCACGTGTCCGGCACTAGGTAGCCATCTGTTGTTATTACATGGACATTATTAGATCCTTGTGTCATTACGCATAAGCTCAACATTGCTCACTTGAAAGTAATTAGTCTTTCTATATATTGGTGACAGTATGTACTTTTGACCGGGTATGAAAAAAAAATAGTATACACAACACGAGCAGAAAGCTCTGCACTGCGCGACATTTAATGCTCTCGACTTCGTCTCGGGCATCATGTGGCGCAGTGCAGGAAACTCAACTTTCTGCACTTGTGATGTTAATTTATCTAAAAATCTGTCCCACTTAGCCTTTTTAGAAATATGGATCTGCATTTTGTATAGAAACAACATAATCGCTATCAAAAACATAAAACAGTAAATATACCGTGAATTCGTCAAGTAGCATCATTGCACAATGCAATTATGTGTTATTTTATGCTATTATAAGTTCCATGTTTTGTCTGAACACTAAACCAAATAACCTACTATAACAAAGTATTTATTACTGTACATTCTTAACGCGAAAGTACAATAATACGAGTACTCTAAAATGAAATACGAGTTAGTCTTTAAAATATTGAAGAGCTATTTAGTAACTGAGCTTCTTTTCCATTATGTTCTAAATGAGTCAGTTATAAGGCTATTTATATATTTCGAGAAATGTCCGGGCAGTGTCCGAGAAATAGCCAGTCATCAATAAAATGACCCAAAAATCGCGCATCTGAGATAAGAAATAATTTTTCAGAAACTGCAAAATGGATTCTTAGTCAAAGTTTGGTGGAACCGTAGGCGGTCAAAACACACAAATTTTGCTGTATTGTGAATTTTATGATACACAAGCTGTTTCAGATCGGTAGCCTACGAACAGTACACTGAAATAGAGGAGAAAAAATTCTCAGTACAAAAGTTTTTGACATTTTTTGATCCTATGTAGCGTTAATTTAATTAATTTTCACCAATAAGTTGAGCGGATACAACAGAATATTAATAAACCACACCTACTCCTCCAGTTATTTTAATTAATGTCTCATCATAATTAATTAATATCTCATTCATTAATACATCGAATCAAAAAATGTTGAAGGACTTTTCTGCTCAGAATTGTTTTCTCTATTTCACTGTACTGTGCTCACGCGATCGATTCAAGACATCTATATAATATATTAACGTTTATTTTGAGTTCAAAATGGTTTTTATTTGAAAACCGTTCACTGACCTAGACTTAACTGTAGTGTTAGCTTTTCATAAAATAAGTGTTTAACCATCCCTAATCGCCATGATCACGTGCATTTGTTATTACTTTTTAGTTATTAGATTACACTAAATCTCCATTCGCTGTCTTATTAACGATCTCAGATCTGTCACCTTACAAACAAAGACGAATAAAATGATTACCAAACAGCTGTTAAAAAATTAACACATTTTATCAACACGGAATGTGTTACTGCTGCTAAAAAAGGCAAATTTATTTTTAGGGTTCCGTACCTCAAAAGAAAAAAACGGAATCCTTATCATTCTGACTGAAGAAAATGCGTCCATCAAAATAATGTACATAAGGTCTCCTAGTTAGAGAAAGAGGCCCCTTGACAAAAACTTGAAATTTATCATGGCATATATAGTGAACTCTCGATAATTTGCTGTTCAAGAAATCAGAGAAAAAGTTCAAATTGCCGAAAATTCAAAATAATAGAAGTTCAAATATTCGAGAGGAAATACGGAAAAATTCAAATAAATGAAAGTTTTCTTCCTACGCTTGAGACACTTCCGGTAACAGGCTCTTTATTTTTTAAATCATCGTCAATGTAGATGGTGTAATAGCGAACTGTTTTGCTACATCTTTTTCGAAATTCCATTCTTCCCAGCTTTAATGACAAGCCGTTTTTCATTAATTGAAAGACACTTGTTCCTTTCAGAGCCTATGGCCTTTGACAGTTTCAAGAAATACAGTTCACAGAATGAAAGCAGATCGCAAGACTGAATCACAGAAGTGGAGGACTTCAAATTATAGAGACTGCAGGAGTCTTGACTTCAAATTATACTATTGGTGAGCAAGATGTCCTCGCTATAACTTCAAACTACCGAGGGACTCACAACACATTGATGTCTTTTAATTTATCGAGTAAGGATCGGGAAAAAGCTTCAAATTATCGAATGTCAAATTATCAAGAGTCGACTGTATGAAGGAAACAATGAGAAAACAATCAATTGTGTATGGAGAATAGTCAAAATTGAAGACAAAGTTACTGGTGCAGTTACTGTCATACATCAAGCATGAACTAGGTGCACATATTATATAACTAGAAATGAAACTTCACACAAAGTATTGATATTCCACCAAAAACATAAATGTGAAAAAAGTAGCCAAGTTTGGTACACAAAATTGATTTAAGATATGTGTGCCAAGTTTTCATTTGGTAAGTTTTCACACACGACTCATTTATAATACAAAAGTGAAAACTTGGCATTCACTTTCCTTTTTTTATACCGAACTTGGACCCCTGTTTTCACATTTATGTTTTTGATGGGATGCTATTTTATAAATATATTTAATTTATGATTTTAAATACTGTTATAAGCATCACTAATGTCTGTCCTCAATGAGATTGATTTTTCTCATAAAAATTTCAAACGATGAGAAAGTTTATAAAGACATGATACATGGAGACACATATGGTTGAACTTTATTTAAAATAGAAACTAAAAAAATTAGCAAGCATGAATGTACAGACGTTAAAATGCCGGTTACCAAGCACAAGTCAGTTTTTTTTGGTGTTAACTAAATACGTCCACCACACATGTGCAACATATGTTTAACAGAGAAACAATCAAAACGTTATTACTCATTTTTGAAACATGAAGATTGGCATTGCAGTCAGCAATTTCACTTTTATAGTCTAAACTCCAAAGTAAAATTATTGTTAAATGATTCACCGAATACTAAAGAAAATATTTGTTATCAATAATAATTTAGACGTGTATTTAATATTATTCATTTCATAACAATTTTATTGAAATATGTGTGCAAAAAGACGATGCAAATTCAAAAGCAGTTTGTTTATTTACATATTTCTGTTTGGTACGTCACGTATTAGTGAAATTGTATTGATTTTTTTGATCGCTGATCTAAAAGAGTCAACATCATTCTGTACTAGCCTTTACCCGGAGCTTCGCTCGTATTAATGTCAGCTTTGACAAGGCCCTTAACAGTCCCGTTATTAGTATATATTTATATAACCGACTGACCAAAGAAAATCTAGCAAAATAATGTGCATAGGGTTCATTATTTCATGAAAGCGGCATGAAAACCAACGAACGATTTGTAGGTAATAATTTAATGTTAAGCTATACAATACGCTCTTGTCACATTGTGACAGTCCAGTAACCCAGACCTATTTGAATGGTGAGACATTTCTTTTACCATATCCAGCTGAGTCAATGAAGGGTTTTGATCAATTCATTCACATTTAAACGAAGTGCCAATGGAGTTACAGCATATTATGAGTAATTGACCGGAACTTGTATTTAACGAGATTTGTTATAGATTTGTGTGATTGTATGTAAAAATGAATCGTAAATACAAATAAATATCAATATATTAGTTACAACAAAAGTTTTCTCTTGTCGATAATCGTATCATACACTGACACTACGCGAGAACACCTATGATTTCGCAGAATTTTAAGTTTCACTTCCCTTCCGGACAGACGATTGGGCACACACATAGGTGGGCATTAACTCGTTAATCCGTTAATCGTTAATTAACGAAGTTAACAAAGTGCTTAACGATTTAACTGTTCAGTTAACTTTAAAAAATGTTAACGGACACATTAACTTCCGTTAACTTGCCATAAGTCCGTTCAATCGTTAATTAAGTACCTACAATTCACAAGGACACCGTGCGGACCGTGCCGCGCCGCGAAAAACACGTTCAGACATGTACGGTTTTGCCGGTCGGCCGGCGGTCATTGCGAGAAAAAGTCACAAATCTTTAAGAACTAAAGCTCTAAGTCTCGTCAAAATGTGGCTAGACATGAAGTCAAAAGACTCTTTTAACGATGCGGCATTCCTCGGAGAACAGATAATAATAAATCCGTTTATTAAATATAGTACCGCTATACCGTCAAGTGCTGCAGTCGAACGCCTTTTTTCTACGGGAAAAGACATTTTAACGCCTAAAAGAGCCTCACTTTCCGACGAAAACTTCATTATATTGTTGTTTATGAAGGGGAATATGCACCTTATGTCAGACTAGCTGTATTTTGAGTTGAACATTTATTATTAAAAACTCTAATGATACACCCTTCTTTTACTAATATTTCATGACCTGCCTAAACTTCCATAGCCCGTATTAACATTAAATATAAAATAGAATTTCTATCGCGAGTTAACGATTTACGATTCGTTAATCGTTAACCTGCAAGATTAACGGCTTAACGATTAACGAAGTTAACTTTTTTAGTAACGGATTAACGATTAACGAATTTAAGTATTTGATTAACGGTGCCCAGCTATGGGCACACACTACAGTGTTGCGGAAAAAAGTTTCAATTACATAACACAAACATATCAAAAAAACAAAGCGAAAAAACTGTACGTCACTTCTAGAAGTTTTTTATACGAAACTATGCAAGTTTCACTACAATCGCATCCTTAAAATCCACTTAGCGTGACTCTGACATATTTTGATACAACTATTCTTCAAGTTGTCGGAACGATACCTCGACAATTAAAGATCCAGTACCTAGTTTTTACGCGCATGAAAAACTAAATAACGCCTGGTCTATTAAATATAAAAACTCTCCAGACAGAAAACGCCAGATATTGATAACAAATCTGCTTTATCATTGTTATTACCAACAATCACGTTATTTGAAAAAAAAAATTAAAGATTAAATATCATTTGTCAATTTTTGTGCAAACATTTTTTATTTTCAAGTTACATTTCTCGGCTAGTGCCTATCTCGAAAAGAGACTTTTATTCAACACGAAAATATCTTACTCTCAGATGTTTTCGTTAGGCAAACAGCTCAGTAAAACCTATCAATTACTTTTCACAAATACGAAAGAAATATCAAAAATGTGTCAATATCTTTACTGCTGAAACCTTCCCCTTGCCATCTTTATTAAAGCGACTCAAAGAACTGTCACATCCATGGTAAGATATAAAAAAAATAGTAATCAAATCAAACAAATTTATTATAAAAATAACTCGAATTTGAATGTTTACACATCTACTAAGAATACTGGCGACTATTTTTTTTTCATACCAACAAATACGTAATAAGTTTTATAAAAGTAATAACAGTAAAATGTAATTTGATAAGCACGATAAAAATTTATCGGTTTACAAATAGTAAAATAATTAGAACAGTTAAAGCAATGTCAATTTTCGTTTATTTTAATAAAAATCCATAAATTTGAACATTATCATTCCAGCACAACCAGATAAAAATTATTAGCTAGTAACACTTACACAAAGCGAATAATGATAAAACCGTAACACAATTTTAAATTCGTATATCAAAGCAAACGATACATGGCGTATCTGAGATCAACCGCACGTAGTTTGTTTTTAAACAAAAATTCCCACTGGACAAAACTGTAACTTTGTCCTGCGAGGAACAAAATAGATACGTATACCTACATAACTTCTAATAGCCGCAAATATTTAAAAAATTATAGTGTCCCATATCATATTTTTTACGTATAAAGTGTAAATATTTGCCCCCACCCCCCCAATTTGTGCTGAAGTGAATCGCTGAAATATTAGTCTAGATTCGTCATTACAAATATATACTCCCATCTGTTATTTATTTTTTTTTAAATGAAAGATTATTTTATTGCCTATCCAACAGTACTAGGTTGCCCAAACAAAAGTGGGTTCCATCCATCGTTGCCTAGATTTTAGATGTTCAATTTTCTGGAAGAAATGTTTTGCTGATCATGTATGCGCGTTCCATTGATCACACCCCAAAAAAAATTTTTTTTCCTTAATTGCAATATTATTATCAATCTAACGTCTACATCGAATTAAATAAACCCTTCAATAAACTAACTGCAAATTAGTGTTTTCAAAAAATTTGTAAGTCCGGTCGTGTTGGGCCGATTTTATTAAAATTTTAGGGGCACTTTTTATTTGCTACCAGACGATTAAATTTCAACTTTGAAACGATTCGGATAAGTTTTTCGGTATTTTGGGGTCCAAAAACATTTTTCAACCCCTAAAAACTACCCATAGACCCACTTTTCTTTAGGCAACCTAGTACCGTTGGATAGGTAATAAAATAACCTATTATTAAAAAAAATAATTAGATAACAGATGGGAGTATATATTTGTATGCCAGATCTCGCACTATATGGAAGAATTGATGCAAAATAAATGTCTAATATGTAATAATAATAATAATAATAATAATAAAAACCCGGGTCGCAGTGCCAAAACCCTGCCGACAATATAGTGTATTTGTTTGTATAGGGCCGTGTGGTTTTATACTTTTATTATGTGAAATTAAGTTTGTTTTTGGGCAAAATAAAAAATTTAACCCCTTAATACACCCTTTAAAATAACATTTTTTTTCTCAATTGTAATATTATTATCAATCTAACGTCTACACCGAATTAAAGACACCCTTCAATAAATAACTCACTATCTGCAAATTAGTGTTTTCAAAAAATTTGTAAGTACGGTCCTGTCGGGCCGATTTTATTAAAATTTTAGGGACACTTTTTAATTACTACTAAAGGGTTAAATGTCAATTTTGAAACGATTCTGAGAATTTTTTCGGTATTTTGGGGCCCAAAAACTTTTTTCAACCCCTAAAAACTACCCTTAAAATGCCCCGATTACGCCCATTTTAAATAGGCTTCTTGCGGTGATGGATTTCAACACGTGGGCCAAATTTCGTTAAAATCAATTAACTCTTTCGAAAGTTATTGCCCGCACATATATATATATATATATATATATACGTATATAATATATATATATATATATATATATATATATATATATATATATATACATATATATATAAACATTTTCAAAAATGGTGCCAAAGTGTTTAGGAGGGTATGAAACGTCGAGAAATTTTGGTCCGATCCCTAGGTCCCGCCATCCGACCAACGCCAATAGTGTATGTTGCCATATGGCAAATACACTAATAATTCTTTATTCAAGAATGTTACAAATGGACATTTCCAGAATAAACATAAGATTTGTTTTAGTTGCAGCTTTCGTCAAATGAATTTAATTTTTCACTTCAAAAAAATATCATTTCACACTTGACATTTCATGCTTTTAAAATGTTTACAATTTGCTACAAAAAATCAATATCTGTCCAAGGTTTATTGGTCTATGTTCGGTCATCCTTTGAATATTGATGTCTATCAGACAGATATATTTGTAAAGATTACTGCTATGTATATAATTAATACAACAGCAATTATTATCAATTGAAATGAAGTTCGTTTTGTGAAACCAACACTGTACAATGTTCTTTGATCATTTGGTTCGATTTTTTACGTTTATCGAATAAATAGCAATTGGTATTTCCAAAGATATGAAAATGTTATCAGTTCTTCAAATGACACTAAAACAATACCGCTCATTCTTATTGTAATTATTATAAAATCAATGATCGATTAAGTTTACGCATTTTGTGAAATGACTAATAAGTACAACTAATAATAATTGTATTAAGGTCAAACATCAGTAAATATTACACGAATAAATATACAGTCATGCCTTCCATAATATGATACTTGTTTTCTAAAAATTATAGTAGTATAATATTATGGAATTCTGCGTAATGAAAATTACAATGCTCATGGGAAAAATAGGGTTAGGAGCCAAAACAAAACCAATAAAATTTCTTTATAATAATAAAGAAATACTGCAGCAGCATTAAAGCACGTTAATAAAAGAGATGAAGTTTTCACGATTCCATGTTTGGGTAATTTTTATTTACCGCGTATGAACAAATACGCATAGTAGACACGCGTTGTAGTAAAAGATTTATGGAACCTCAAATACTCAATAATTCTGAATAAGCATTACAAATCTAACTTTTTACTTCACTTAGAAACTATAAAAAAAATTACAAAATCGCATTTCCTTAGTATATTCCACAACATATACCGAAGGACGCTAACGGTCTGAGTTGTAGAGCGTCTATAATCAACGATATCTCTCTATCCGTTTACCAACATTAATAAACACAGATATAAAAAACATAAATACTCTTTAATAGTGTCTGATCACTTTCACACAGTTTGTGTTGAGACCCAGCGGTAAGAGGCGAGGTAGGCAAAAGACATTTTGTGGGTGTGACGTTCTTTAGCTCTGTCTCGCTCTAATCATCCTCACGTTTCAATTTTTGGCTGGTGCCCACTACGAGGCTAAAAGATGCTATTGCAAGGGTGCCGCTGTCAATTGATTACTCTAATTTTTGGAAATATTTTGAAGATTTAAAAAACTTTTCCGAAAAAGGAAGAGTCACTTTAGGTTTGTGACGTAGTGTGACATTGAAAATGTGTGTTTTTTTGGCACAATTAATGCCAACGTTTTTCTAGTAAATCGTACATAAATTACAAAAGTAGTTCATTAGAGACCTAGATTTGCCCATCTTCCTTATAGAGAAAGAATTTTTGCAGAATGTTGACGAATAAGTCTACAATCAGTTTGACAGCCGAAGCTTTATTTTTTTTGGCTTAAATTCAGAACGTTGTGTAAAATTATAATATCGGGGGTTACCTGAAATCGAGACTGAGATTCCGCTGATGGTTGCCGAGCCTTGGCCTGACTCCTGCACCATGTTGGCTGGCCGATCGGCCGTGCACCTGCGGGACAGCATCGGCCAACTTGGTGCTGCGCTTCATATGCGCAGCAACAGGAGGCGCCGACTGCACCATTTCACTCATGATTGCTATCCTTTCACTGATACCGCATCATCAGTTGTGTTCATCTCAAAATCTCAACGCCTTTTATGCAGATCAACATGTTCTGAAATTAAAAGAAAACATAGCCTTATCAAATAATTCAATCGCAGAAAAATATCTGTCATTTCCCACTCCATAAGTGCAGGGTCGTCTTTAACCTATTGGAGGCCCCTATGACTATAAAAAAAAAGATTAATTACTAATCAAATCAATAATTAACAAATACGTTATTAAAATATATCCATGTATTACATTTGTCGGCAGTATTGGTTATTGAAAGCTGATCTGGCAAGTTCTAGGGGGCCCCATCGATCGCGGGGCCCTGGGCACATGTCCAGAGTGTCCAGTGGAAAAAAGGGCCCTGCATTAGTGTTCTGAACAATTAAATAGGTACTATATTTTGAAAATTTAAGACGTTAGTCATAATACGTATACTTCGTAATGTAATATAAGCGGCATATATTGTATGCAAGGGACGGGCATGCGTTAGATTGTTTCGTTGCTTTGCCGCACCATTAAGCTAACCGTACTATAATGATGAGTCACTTCTTGAATTTTGATCACAGACTATAGCTCTACATTGTTATTATACATCACTTTAATCATTCTATGTTATGACTAGATTGAGATCTGGGTGAAAAGTTAGTGTATATTATTGTGGTTAAAAATATACACGGTGTTAAAAAAACAAACGTATAATATTTGTACTACATGCAACAGATACCAATAAACGTCGAAACATCCCAATAAAGAGAGGTTTATCAAAAATTAACCGTTTCAGAGATATGGTGTTTTTATTTTTTTTAACTTTGTTTGATTCGTTGACACGGTTCGTCGCAAGCTTATCAGTTTTTATACAAATACCGAGAATTCTTGAAAGAGTTCACTGTTCATTTATTCAAAGGTTGAAAACGATGGGAGTATTTTCAATATTTACTTCGACTCTAAAACATTTTAAGTGTTTTATTTAGACTGATATTGTATAAAAAATAAAATAAATAAAAATCAATCATATCTTCGAAACGGTTAATTTATTCGAACTTTTTTTTAATTTTAGTCTCTACAGTATATCCTACAAATTATTTTACCTTCACTGACTGGACTAAAATATTATACATTTGTTTTTTAACACTCTGTATGTACAATATTTAAGATGGCAGCAAACTGGTAATGTTGACAAATTTAGCCAGTTTATGTTTTTCATTTTAATACATAACCTCACAAAACAAACATTCTGAATGCGAAGAAACCATAAATTACCTATTTGAATTTTTTATACACAGAAATTTCTTGAACACTACGTACATTCACTTGTAACAAATTAGCAAAGTTCAACTTCTAAATGCATCAAAATGTGATAGCGTGTTTCAGATAAAAACAAAAGGCTACTGCAAACAAAATACAGTCGTATCTTTATAAACACGTGACCATTATTACATATTTTGTGTTTTCTCCTAACCAAAGGAGGTAATAACATAAAATTCTTATGTGACCAACAGCCAAACATAAATCAACTTCGCTATACAGCTCACAAACCGAGAAAACTAGATTTACGCAGAAAAAGTAAGATTTTTGGAACTCTCCTAAAAGCTCCGAAAAGCTCAAATGACTAATGTTTTTTTCTAAATTAAACAACATATAACCAAAAGAAATAAACCCACGTTCCTAAAAAAATCGACGGTGTGATTTCGTATTCTCAGAATTAAAAAAAAGCATACATATTTCCCTTTTAACACAGTTTCCCTCGTGTTTACAAATTGCCGATCAAAATGCCTTTTTTTATACTAAATACGTCTTTTTTATTAGAAAAACGTGCTCAGCAAATCTGGCAATATGAACCAATGGTAGTGACTTAGATTCCACACATAATTAATTCATTATTTTGTTGTTTTTGCGATCAGCACTGATAAGTAATCAACATGGCCGGGACAGATGAGATTAGTGAAGTTCTGATGAGTGGTGATAACTTAAAATACATTACTGGATTGTTAAACGTCACGTGGTATTTATCATATTTATTTGTTTATGGCCAAATCAAAAATATTTGCAATCGATAACTATTACAACGATGGTATATGTAATGTCTGGCTTAAATACTCATCATGGTAGAAGTGCATTAGTGTAATAATTTGATAGTCATTCGTGACAAAAATAAATAAATAAATACTGTTAAAACACCGAGTTTTACTTAAGCTGTTAGGGTCCGGTTTTGTTTTCATTTTTCCCTCGAATCTTCAGATTTACAGACTTGCAAAGGTAGTAGCCAAGCGTTACGTGTGATGCTGAGGGCTTACTTCCAAACACGATCATTGAGATTTGACCTCGGAGCCTTTGTCATCTTTATTTTACAAGGCACGTAATTATAAAAACAATAGAGTACAATACATATTTCTGATACATAAAAAGCGCAATGGTGATTTTTTTTATGTAGCAATAGTTACATAAGTTAATAAGCGCTTGTTAAAAATTAGAAATTCACCAGTCAACTCAAAAAATCATGTTTACAACCTAAATTATACACCAGCTGCTTTTTCTACAATTTATTACACCAGTAGGTATAACATAAAAAACGTCTAATTTTTACATTTTCTTTGAACATGAGGACATGAATATTTAAAGCCAATGTAAATAAAAAAAATTTCAAGTATATTTTGTTGTTAACATAGAAAGAAAACTGTCCAGTTTAAATTATTAAAAATATACTGACAGTGTCTGTGACACAGGATAGCCATGTCATAAAAACTATTTTTTATAGTTTTCTAATAATAAATAATGTGTAACGTAATGATTTCAGTCTTTTATCAGGATCATGATAGGTACTTGAAACAAATACATAATAAGGACTATAATACAAAATGTCAAAATAGTGGCATTTAAACGTATAAATTTAAAATCAGTCTTTTTGACAATCCATCATAAATAGTACAATGTTTATGACCCAAATCCCAAGAACCCGCTTTTCCCGAAACTCTGTAAGTACATCGAGTAGTTTTTGAGTAAATATTCTTTATCACTCATTCTTACTGATTTGTTCACAACTAATATTTTCTCAATAGGTCACGAATCAAGTAAAAACTGTACTTTAAGAAATTTCAGAATATTGAAAATCATGTCAAATTTGCCATTCATTGATAAAATAAGCATTTATAATAAGTAACTGTAATTGTCTACGTGTAACAAATTAACAACAAAATATAAAACTGTTGCAAATTTATATAAAATTTAAGTCGTTATTATTTTTGTACGGATGCACGTCAAAATAAAAAGCTTTATTATGGCATCTTGTATCCCTTGATGGGTGTGCCCTAAAAACGCGTTCGGAATGTAACATTCCCTGATTTAGCTATTAATTATTGCCGTTACAATATTTTTTCTCACTGAAATATGTGAAATATGCATCAGAGGCTAATGTCCTCGTTTATGAATGCAATGTTTAAATTAACTTTCTACCTTATAGCTTGGTGAAGGGAGCAAGCTGTCATGAGTGTTTGCTATTTTCTCTTCTTCATCAAAGTCTAAACATTCACTAAATACTTTATTTTTACAATAAATCACCAAAATATAACTGTACCGCACAAAACACCAGTTTACATGAAAAGTTAAATATAGAAATAATTTTATTATTCGATACAAATGAGCGAAGCACTATTTGCCAACATCACCGTCGCCATTATACTAATGAAACACTGTTGTCACTACACAAATAATTTACGATTCTACATTGCCATTTCATTTGACTTTACTAAACCACTAAACACACGTATTATCAAAACGTACAAAAAGACGATTCAACATATTTTTATTTAAAATACAAGTAGTTTAAAAGAAACGCACTTCAATAAAATAACAAAAATAAAACATTTAGTTCGTTGTGTGTTACGTTGGTTTCACTGCAGGTCACAACTAGTTGTGTTTGGGTGGGAAAGGTCACACGGCTCAACGCTTCGGTACACGAGCACTCCGAGATGGCGTTTGACAACAAACTGTGAACGATTTCATACGTACACTACGACTGCCGACCAGATACTGACTTGATACTCTGTGCTTGATATTTGATAAGCAGAAAACAAACGCCAGGACTGAGCCGGCCAGCAGATGCTGATAGATGGACGGACTCCCATCGGCCCGTAGGTCACTAGTCTTGGTGCCTAGTGGGAGGGAATCGGAGCCGTGATTCACAATCAGCTACTTCCTGTGAATTGTGTATGATAGTCACTATCTACTTAAATGCCTCACTGCACTTACGTCATTTTCTATTTAAATTAAACCTTAATTCTGCTTATCAAGATTGTTCTCATGAGACCAATTTAGAATCGTTTGCAATCCCAAAAGAATGCAACTTTGAACTTTTAAACGCAAAAGAACCAGTTCGGCAAATTGCAGAATTAATTAAAACAAAATTTAAAAGTTACTGGTAATAATATTATTGCATATTTGTGTAAATACAAACCATTTTTAAGAGAAAATTTCACTTCTATACTAAGATTGGGCGAAAAATTAGTTTTTAAATATTCGTTAGAGGAAGATCACTTCCTGGTGTGGCGGATATTTTCAAATTTCAAAAGATCCGATAATATAATAAATCATAAATTATTAATGTTTATTAAAAATTAATACCTTCTTTTCGTCAATTATTGCGTACCCATGGCTCGGATAAAAACCGCAAAATATATTGCAAATAAATTGGACAAAAGGAGAATATTTATTTACAAATAGAAATAATTTAGATGTTATTGTTGTCAATTCAATAATATAGATAACAGCATAATAAAACTAAAAATTGCGAAATAATGAACACTCAAAAACGATCACCTCTGTTGAACGGGCCGACTAAGCAAACATATAGATAGATAATTTTTTTTTCGAAAACTCGATGAAAATGTCTTATTCGTTCTAAGGTATGTCATAATCTGTGCAATACATAAACAAATACTGTAAACCAACTTTTTGAAGAAATACCACAAAAAATGTTATAAATTTGAAATTACTCTAATTTACCAATGGTTTGTCAAAAAATCTAAAAAAAACATGAAGATATTTTATATGATAGTTCAGCTACGTAACCTTAATTTATGCGTGTCCGACACACACTTGACCGATTTTTACTATCTTGATCACAGAAATAGCTTTTCATCTAAAAATAATTAAATATAAAATGTTTACGGTGTATTTACTTTGTTTTCTATTTATGACATTATCATTTATTATTAATGATGTGAGACGGCATAATATATCTGGTGAATAATTTTGTTGTCGAGGTTTAGAAAAACGGGAAGGTGACGTTCAATGCTCTCATAAAACAAAATCTGACGTGCGTCTAAAAATATACACCCACATTCAGTGCAACACAATATTGCACCGCGCTCAAACCGTTCCTTTTTTCAAACGTTTTCAAAAGTTTTGCAAAACATTTTTGAAGAAATGGCAAAACCTTAGTGTTATAATTTTTATCTTTTTAGTGGCTTTTTTAAGGATGTGCAATTTTTTAAAAAGTTTTTTAAACTTCTATAAGGAAGGATTTATGGGTTGATCTCAATTTTCAGGATTCCGTACCTTAAAAGGAAAAAACGGAACCCTTATAGGATCACTCGCGTGTCTGTCTGTCCATCTGTCTGTCACCGCGAATTTACTCCGAAACTACTGTACCGATTGAGTTGAAATTAGGTACTCATATGTAAATCGAGGGCAACTTTTGGGGGCTAAATTAGAAAATTAAAAAAAAGTTTTGCAAACTATATCGTGTGACATATCAAATGAGAGGGCGTGTTGTAAGAATCTCAAATATATTGTTTTTATAATTTTAAGATAAATAATTTTCAAGAAAGAAAATAGGCGACAGTTGACCATTCCCTCTGTATCTCCGAAACTACTTAGCCTAAAATTTTCAAAAAAATAGGGAATATCGGATCTCACCCAGAGTTTACAGGAAAACCTAAATGAAAATCTTAAGTCTTAAAGTACTCACGGAAAATGGAATAGTACGGAACCCTCTCGCGAGTTCGACTCGCACTTGACCGGTTTTTTAGAACCCAGAGGGTACTAAAATATACTGTAGACATGCAAGCAGCGAGTCTAATTTCAAGTCTTGAGCTTGCAGTAATATAATTCGTGTGGGAACATTTTTGTTCGTTTAATTGCTATAACCTGTAAACAAAGAATATGACCCTTCGTTGTCCACTTGGAATTACATAACGATTAGAACATATTCACAAGAGAGCAGCCATCTGTGAAATTACAGAAAATATTTCTACTTACATAATCAGCTTAGTTTGAACATGTTATTCAGTTGATCACAAAACGTACATGATAACTTTTTTGAAATACATACTAAAAAGTAATAATACTAAAAGAACCGTTTTTATAATAAACATACCTACCTGTTGCGCTCAGTTTTTTTTTATTTTTTTATATTGAAGGAAGCACTGAGCAAGAAGTGCTTTTTGTTTTTTGACGAAACCACGGTAAGCGTGAAATAACGAATATGGTGCCTGGAGTAAGACTTGCTGTCTGCAATAATTCTGCATACTCTGTGGCGGTGTTAAGCCAAATGCCTCCCCAGGGAACCACCATCAAATAGTTCCTTTGCAAGCAGCAAATCTTTCTCCAGGTCTTCACTGTTCAGTCATTTAGAGATCAAAATTACCCGGGTTTCATCAGAAAATAAAACATGCATCTCATTCAATAATTAGTCGTCAATATAAAAATATACTGCAGTTACTGTGTGGTGCGTTAATTTTGAACAGGAATTTTTCAATTAAGGAGCAGTTACAAATATGTACAAAAACTGCGGGTTTATTGTAATCATTAGTCTAACAATATCAATTTACTATAATGCTTCATATTATTGTAGAACTTAGTAATTCTATCATACGGGTTGGTCTGATAAGAAAAAAATATTAGACAGATGAATGCACATTATGATGAACCCGTAACGTTAAAAAATAAAAAATAAATATATATATGCTATTTACGTCTGTAGACCTGTTTGATCGACTTGTTCCAGAACTGTCAGTGTAAAAATGGGTTAATGGCTTGACATTCTCAAGACATCAAGGTCAAGCCGTTGCCTCATGTCCTGGAACAAATGAAAATACACCAAACAGAACTGATGTACCACTATAATATCTTTGTCCTAGGACCTAGATCAACGCGCTCACGATGTCTTTGCGAGGAGTGCGCTGTTGTTCATTTTATATATAGCAATCAACACAGAAAAAACTGCCACTAATTCTTACTGTATTTGAATAAGGTTACGCGAAAGACCAGCATTTAAAAACCGTATTCTAAACCAAAGATATAACATCTATGTACTTGGAACAATAAAACAGGTCACAATATAAAAACTTCCAATCAAAAGTCTAAATCATCCCCAAAAATGCTAATGTATTGTTTGGACTTGAACCATATAGCCCAAACTAAATTAAGATTTACCGGAATCTGATAAAAATCAAATACGTGTTGAAAAATAACAAATCTTAAATATAACTCTCACATATATATGAATTTTCACTTTTTATATGAAACAAGCTGCTTATCGTACCATTAATGCATTAATGAACACGAATAGATAAGAAACTATAGACTTTTCTAAGTCATCATATTTGTAACACCCTATATCTAAGTCTTTTTAATTTCTAAAAAGTCGACAATAAAACATGTTAGTGTTTAATCTACGAAAAGATCCCCCTCATGTCATAAATTATTATGTACACAAATCTAAAGTATATATGTAACAGACCATTTACTGAACTCGTATTCTTAATCGGATATTTAGTGGCATGCACATAAATACACAAAAATCGAACTAAGTTAGGGTCGCCATCTCTAAAATTTGGTAACTAGGACAAGACGCGTGAAAACCCTGGATTTTAGAGCCCAGAACCCGGACATGTCAACAGGTTTTTTTAAACAATTTAGCTATGACTAAAATGGAAGTCTATGAAGTATTCATGGAAGGTGCGAAATCTTCTCTTCAGTTTTAGTTATTAATAACATTGATTGTAAGTGTTGTGTAACATATATATACACACCATGATTCATGTGAAAAGTTGTGTAACATAATAATTATACATTATTAACTAGGTATTCCTTTATATCACAAAAACGAAGAACTTCAACTATTTCTATACTTAAATCCCTAAAATATATATACCATTGTATTATTGCCGTGTGGGAAAGAACATTTCGTTTATTTAAAACCAAGCGAATTATTTTTCAAGGCCAATGCAATTATATAGCACAAATATTTTAATAATAAACGAGTTTATTTATATCAGAAATAAAATGTGAGTGAGTTTATTTAAATCAACATAAATAAAATATCGGTTTATTAAAGATTTCCATTTATCATTATTTCAGGAACTGATAGAGTTTTGACGTAGCTTCGAATTTATTATTAACTAGCTTATCAATAATTACTACCATATAATAACTACGTCCAGGGGCGCCGCCACCAAGGGTGCTCGGATCGTCTCCAGTAACCATAGAAAATAAATATGTAATGAATGCGGACCACCCCCGACTACAGTTTGGAGACTTGGTATTTACGAGTGATATGTATCGATTTTACTTAAAATAAAAAATACATTTAACGTTTAATAGCTTGATCATTTCTACGGTTTATGTAGGTGTGTGCTATAAAGTACAAATAACTTTCTGATTTCAGTGAAGATTTGGAAATAGTATACTTGTTGGTGGGCAAATACACACCGAAATCTGGCACTTCGTCAGTTTTTGTAATCGAGGCAGCAAATGAGCAGTACTCACGGGGTTTACTAAACGTCGACGCCCTTGATTACATCATAAATTCAGTAGCCTAGTAACATCGATCAAATAATAATAATTATTATTATTATTTACTCAGTGTCAGCATTATTAAGTTAATTATTAATCATCAAAGCGTGTCAAATTGTTGATTGGAAATTGAACCAACGGATGATGTTACCTCACTTCCTTTTAATTTCTTTTATTAAAAAATGTTCGTTTAATTTTGAGAAAATTCACTTACAATCCGCTCTTTTGGATTTTTAATTAGTCTCCTTCGTAAATCATACCTATAATCAGGGCCGTCTTAAACCTATTGGAGACCCTGGGCACTTTAGAATAATGGGGCCCCTATGACTATAATATGGAAGACTTTTTTTAAATTAATCATTAAGCAAATAAATAATAATTAACAAATATTAAAAATTATATCGATATACGTTATTTGTCGGCGGTATCGGTTATCGAATGCTGATCTGGCAAGAACTAGAGGGCGCTATCGATCGCGGGGCCCTGGGCACGTAACCGGAGTGCTCAGTGGAAAAGAGGTACGGCACGAACCGATTTTTGAAATAGGATATCGGCATTCGTCGATACTCAAAATCTGAGTGTTATTTCAAAATTTTTGAGCTTTTTGGATTATTTATGCGATATGTAAAGACAGAATAAATTTTAGCATGTTTAAGCTATCAACTGATCCCTGAACTTAAATAAAAACATAACCAGAGCAATAAAGATTAATTTCGCAAATAACGTCATGTGATATAATTTATCGGTTTTTACCATTTTTAACATGATTAACGTCTTTCATTTAATTAGTGAAATTTAGTGATTTTGATAAGAGAAGAATTTTAATTATGTACTAGTTTATACATCGATGAAAAGAAAATATTCCAGCAATGTCACAGATAACAATATTTACTGACATATTTATTTCAAATTCGTTGTAAAATCATTAGCTCATTTATAAATCACCTAAACACTAGAAAATTAAAAAAAATACCTATATTACCTACATATTTTCATCAAATGTCCGGGTTGCCCGCCCAGCGAGCGGGTGCTGCAGTCACACTTCTTTACCTATAGAAAAAGGTGTTATAAATTATCTTCCTAGTGATTAGTTTAAATTTTGGCAGATCAGTGGACGTGGCATATTACATCTAGTCACTAAATCACAGGCAGGCGATATGCTACATCATTTTTGTACATAGCGACATTTTTTCGTGTTTATAAAAGTACATAAAAAGTACACACTTTTGGGAAAAATTCTCAAAAAAACTATTTTATAATATATTTGTAATGTAAATTGAAACAAAAAGACAACGATCCCACTGTAGATTGGGGTAGGGAACTTCAATTCTACGACTCTCCCCTACATCACTAGCCACAATAAATAAACTGTCGGATGTATTACTTTTAAGACGGAAATTCCATCGGTTTTACTTCTATTCATAGTCATGCTTGATGTAACGAAAAGATGTACCTAACCCTTAAACCCCAACTGCACCTGCAAACAGCTGGATCAAACACAGGAGTGGATTTAAAAGTTATATCAGGGGTGTCATTGCATCATCTGCAGATTTTGTCGGCTAAAAACATAAATATTGTACCTATGGTTTTGCTAACATTTTTCTTTTTTTCTTTAATAATAAATTGAAAACCTAATTGATGCTTTTATCAGTTCTCGGACTAGAACTGGGAGCTCCCCCCCCTCCAAAAAAAAACTCTGCTTGAGCGACTCTATGCTTTCCCATTCTAATATATGCAGTTACCATAGTCCTAACGACGACAGGATTCAAGATGATAAAAGAATTTACGCTTAATTAATTTAATTTAAAATTGGTACGAATGTTCACGCGATCACCGAGTCAAAGCAAATTGTTTTTAGTGTATTTTTTTTATATAACATCGATAGAAAGCAACTTTCTTCGGATGTATAATTGATTTTTTTTAATTAATTATTGTGTAGTAAACCAGATGTTTGACATTTAAAATAGAGTTTATAATATGACCACAAAAAATGGCTGTTTATAGCTGTCTTTTGACATGAATTTTGTTGGCTCCAACAACAGAATTGAAAGGATACCTATAAGTGATGCGGGTCTATATATAATATTGTCAAATAACAAATAACTTATCTTTCGACTGTGTGCCAACAAACGAGAATTTAGTTATCTGCACTGTCCTAGGCTGTAAAGCACATGTCGCCTTTTTTGTGAGTTATGTTTCCCTACTAGCCTAGCAGATCCAATTTTAATGTTCAACAAAATATATATGAAAATCTCAAACAAGGGTTCCATGAATTATATATGTTAAGTTTGCACCCTACTATGTATTTGAGAGTAACGGTTTCAAACCTTCATGGCGACTGGCCTACAGATGTTGGCGTATTCCCATCTTCTATGACGACAGCAAATGATTACCGGTTTACCACATAATATGTCATCTGACGTAGTTTATAGATATACTCTGTATATTTAATACTAATATAGCGAGAACTCACGTGGTTGAATGACAAACTGCGGTTAACATTAATCATAAAACCTAAAATTGATTATTGATTATTAAAATAATTATTTTTACTACATCGTCTGATGTCAACAAAACAATAAGGTTTGATAACGAATCAGAGATAATAATGATATAAAAGCATTGATGCCCTACATAAAAATATTTGTCAATTTATCCAATCGAATAAAAAGAAATTTTAAATGATATTCAAAACTAATAAACAATATTTTTTATTCATCCTCAAAGTTCAATTCCAGATATATGTTATAATAGAAAACAAGATCACGGGTAGGTAATTGGAATAATGAAAATAAATCAATTTAATTTAATTTAATTTATTTTCATTATTCCAATTACCCATGATCTTGTTTTCTATTAATATTTTTTATGATAATGAAATAGATTATCGAAACATTCGCACATTTTACTAATTTGAATATTAACCGTACTCTAATCGTCATACCTACAAATAAGAGAACTGGATGATACCTTTATAGCTAAGAGCATTTATCTCTACACTAATTCTCAGTTTCTGGTACGACTTAAAACGCTAAAATTATTTTCTTGCTAGATTGTGTACAGGAAACTGAGTTCGATCATTCGAGGAATAATTTTCACTATAGTTATAAAGCTAGCGATATTACGAGGTTATTATGTACCTCATAAACATGTTTGATGATGCTATTAACGACACGTGCTCCGAACTTTGAAATGCAATGTGTTGGTGTTTTAAATATAAAGAATATTATCCATTATGTAAAAAATGTAAAAACAATTCATAAATTTGATAATAATTGGCACCACTGCAATCATTCTTGCACACTATTTTGTATCTGTTTCAACATTAATCCAAATTTAAAATAAGGTGCGTTAGCGTTAAAATTAACATCATACCTACGTCATACAAGCTTGTCTAAAGACAATACTGTAAAATTACGGTTAAAGATGGATTCACAAACCACACTAGGCTTATAATGGCTTTCGTCTACAATCCATCTTTCATATATGATCTCAAGTCATACCTATAATAAAATTGTATTTGCGTGCAAAAAGACTGATCAAATGTAACCATCGTTATAAAGTTCTTATCTTTCGGAGTTCATAATTCCAATAGTTCTACTTATGTATGTAAAAAATAATTTGTGTCGTTGTGCAAAAGCCAGCAATCTCTCTTAGTTTAAATATTTGGCACTATTTTTATTAACTCAACATTTATAATCTACCAAAATATGTATACACATTTCAATAAGTAATTTACTACATCCGCAAATTAGTGGTTTCATAAATATTGTAAATAGTTGATTTTATAAAACTCATACCTATCTTGACTGATGTCAAAATTGATATGGCATTGATCAATTCGTTCACTGACATTTCTGGGATAAATATACTAAGCAGATCTATTATTATTTGGTATTATTAGTACAGTGAGAATCAGGGGCGTAGCTACCGCCGTATATGCCGTATCAATTATACGGGGCCCCCGGACCACGGGGGCCCCCAACGTGCGTAAGCAAAAAAAACTTCCCATTTTTTTTTATTTCAGAAATGACAAAAGCCAAAAAAATCAATTTCTTCTATTCCCGCATAAAGCGTGCGTTCAAAAGTTGGCAACACCCTACATCGGTTATCGCGGGCTGCGGGATTTCCCCGTTTAAGTCATTTACTTCAACGGGAGAAGGGCCCCCAAACAAATTTTTATACGGGGCCCCGCCAAGGCACGCTACGCTTCTGGTGAGAATCTACCTTAAACAATCCATAAAACACGTAAAATAAGAAGTTATCATCTGACATAAGAACGACGCCGTGATATTTACTAAGAAGCCATAAAATAATCCC
Organism: Venustoraphidia nigricollis; assembly: GCA_034508555.1. Classification (NCBI taxonomy): domain Eukaryota; kingdom Metazoa; phylum Arthropoda; class Insecta; order Raphidioptera; family Raphidiidae; genus Venustoraphidia; species Venustoraphidia nigricollis. The sequence goes on from JAVRKA010000047.1 coordinate 3,287,351, forward strand.
GAAATACATGTAATTATAAGCTTTTAAAACATCATAAAGATTGTTTTTTTCATTATTACATATGTGAACATCATTAAATCTATGGTACAGAGGCGCACTAAAATAAACTACATAGTACCAAACGACACACCAAGCTACAACTATGAACTAACTAGATACTTAAGTTTTTAAAAAAATCGGTTCAGTGTGTTCTGAGAATCTCGTGAAATATAAAAACTGCAAGTAGAGTACTCTTTATGTAACTGATAATGGACCGATTTTTACACGCTTTTATTAGCTTGACCTGTAACAATGTCAACATCTTTACAATTCACTTCGTCGTACTGATTTGAAACTTTGCAAAATTACGTAATTCTGGTGACAATACAAAAATATAGTACTATCGAGCTGGTAAGATCATGGAAGTGGAAGGTGGTTATAGGGAAAAAAATTAATAAACATTTAGTCTTTATACCGGTAAGTAATATTAAAAGCGTGGGGCGCACGTACGTGCGTATTCATTATGTCTAGACCGCTGTTATGTAGAACTGGCGCATGCTGCTATAATTACTAATTTAGAGACCAAATGTTTTAATTATTTTTAACTTTTTACTGCGCTACTCATAAAAGCGTATTTTTAGTGTTTTTAAACTATAAGTTTTATTATTATAAAAAACGTATTTCAAGTCATATAATATTGTTGGGTTTTAACTGGAAGATTCGAAACGAAAAGTCAAGTGTACATTAAAAAACAGGTGCGTAATTTTCTCGAATAATTAATTAAAAACATGAAATGCGATTTAACAGCGTAGGGTACTACTTACAATAATACATGACTTACAAGCATCGGACGTGTGAAATCCATTACATCCTCAACAATAGATAGAATATACAGTACACTCTCAGCGCACGAAACACTAGATTTCACTTTTTAATGTAAGTTCAGTTTCACAAATCACATATTATATTATATACTTACCGTAATGTTTATAATTTCATTATTAATTATATTGTTACACACACACACACCAACACTAAACAAGTAAATACAAAATCTTAATGAATAAGTTAACAATAAAAATATATCCTTCAAATTAAACAATACCAACAACATGTATATTGTATTTGTCTATGCAGTAAATGCAAAAACGAACTAATTAAAAAAGTATTCGATTCGAGATTGTAAGTGACTATTGTATAAAGATAAAATAAAATATTTTTGAGCACATTTTATAAACTTATTATTATCAATATATATACGTCATCAATATTAATTAATATTTGTTATATAGTAACGGATTCTCTAACTCTTAATTTTGTTTTATTTTTCTTATGCGTTGAGAGAATAATCTGGAATGTGCCCAGTTCGTCTATATTTTAACCAAGCACATCTAACATTTTTGCGTTAATTTTTTGCATTCATGATAACTTCTTCTGAAAAAGCCAACTTTCACAACAATATCTCAGAAGCAGGGTCGGCTCTATCTTTTTGCCGCCCGCAGCAAACAATAATTCACCGCACTTCGAATTCTTCAAAGTCTAGACTAGATTTTACAGACTAACGTCGTTGAGCTTATTTCAAATTGAATGAGCTATCTGTCACTCGGGCGGCCTTAAAAAATGTCGTCCCTGCAAGCACGTCACACGTGTTTTTTTGCTCCGAGCTTGCTGCACAGAAATTTGAAGATAATTACATAAGAAGTTTTTTTATTTGATCGATTTCTGCCATTCATCCATTAATTTTATGTTTAGGAAACATTGACATTATTATTATTATTAATGGGTGTACAATGCCGTTAAAAATATAAACATTGTGATGGAATGTAAACAAAATGCAGACAATTGTGAATGCGAATTTCCAGACAACCTTACCAAGGCCATGTTATAACATTGAAAATACCCCGCGTGGACCCACGTAGGTACCCCCAGGGCTAAACACAACACAGAGTACATAATATAAAATGCTTATGTGTGTGTTATTTCTAATGAAAACTATGTTAGAGGCACGTTTGCACGAACGCGTAATAATAAAATTTTGTTTTACATATTATTTCGTCGTTACAAACATGTGAAGCAAAAAGCAAGTCCCCATTCCCAATGACAGGTAGCTGATTAAAATTATTAGAGATCCCGAGCACAGAAGTTTCGTGAACAACTTCAAAGGCCAGGATAGTAGCCCATGGACACTAGGAGCCCCCAAACACTGTTCATTAATCATTATTGTTTTGATAAACATCTTTGCCAATTTTCTTCACTTGAATTTGATTTATTTTGTAATAAAAAGTTAACAGGTGAAAATTAAGTTTGTCTCAACATTAAGGCATATTTTACAATAAAGAAATATTTTTGACGACTATTATAAAACTGAAAATTGTTTTTTTTTAGCCACTTAGTGTGAACGACACCTTAAGATGTTCACACAATCATAGTAAACACATAGCTCAGTGAAGCGCCGATGGAATGCAAAATATGCACATACCATTGGAACAGGGATGTCCACTGACAATTATTAAGTCAATGTTCCAATTTTCAATCATTTTCTTTAATGTGTAGCTTCCAGCTTACATTACTTACACAGTCCCACCACTTTCAGCAAATTAAAATTCATGTTTGAGATACAACGCATTAGAATAGCGGTATTACGACCTAATTTCATCTTTTAAACCGCCGTCCCCAGGTGTCCCGATCGCTGAATAGTCGTCTACACTCTAAATACTAACTAAGTTATCTCAAAATAATAAACTTCACAAAATTCTTGCAATTTTTGATCACGAGCTTTTGAACTATTTCGTACTTTTGAACTAGAGATGGGAAAAACGGGTCTTTTTAGTGATCTGCATCTTTGCATCTGGATCCCGTATGTGAGCCGGCTCACTGAACCGGTTCAAAAAGAGCCGAGTTCTGAATCTGTTACTGCAGTCTGCCACTGAGTTACCTAGTTCAGTCAATCATATCACGACCTGTATAGAATCAAGAACGCATAGCCAAACATGTGATGCATGAGTCATTTGAGCTGACAGATGCATCAAAGCAAGAACTGATACGTAAGTGTAAAACGTGCTTCTGTGTGCTAAGTGTTTCACTGAGTTATGCGGATCCGTTGATCCGTCGGCTCAAAAAAAAGTGAGTCGGCTCTCACGGATCTTCTGTCGGAGTCGGCTCTTTGAACCGGTTCAGATCTGAGTTACCCAACTCTACTTTCGCTGGCATCTGAACCAATCGGTGAGGCATGGTTCCAGATGCGAGAATATGGCACTCCCTAATTAATATTATGTTATCAACGGACAACCCTGTTGGAAAATAGATATCATGTACATATAAATGTTTATTGCGCACATAGTATTACTACTAAATAAATTGATATTAGATACGAGTGCTTTATTAAGGTCATGAAATTGTATTTGCACTGAGTTATTTCCGAATTATTTGTTATATAACTTCTACGCAGTGAAAAAAACAACAGACGGAGAAAAATGATGCCAAAAAATCATGGATAACGATTTTAATGAACTTGATGTAATTGATAACTCATTCCGCCGCGAAAGTGGAAAGATTCGGGTTTAAATCCCGACGGTGACGTGTTGGAATAATACATTTTTCTAATATAGTGCTACAACAATGAATGTTTCTTAACAATTATAGCAGACAAGCAACAATATACTAATTCTAACTTAAGTAATAGTAGGTATAGGTGTCAGAGGCAAATTAGATAAGACAATATTATACTATTTTAAAAATCGTCTGCCAGATAGGTATCAATGCGACGATCAGGAAGATAAGGCGAACGAAGCCTTAATTATATTTTATATTTTGCGGGAGCAAATAGAAATAATACAAATTGTTCCTAATGAACAAAACGTTACAAAATGTAGGAATATTTATTGACCGGTATGCTGTTAATCAATCTAATAGATGTATTGTTAACGGTTCAGGACGTTTGCACAGATGAAGGGCAGTTTAAATGAGGGTAAAAGTGCTGAATTAGGGCGCGGTTTTATTACAGGTATATACAACCGTATTACAATAAAAGCTCAAATGCTTTCGCTATATACATATAATATTATAACAGGGACACTCGCACATTGGCGTACCATGGAAAAAAATTATTAAAAAGGGCTTAATTTTTTTATTTTGTTCAAAAACAAACTTATGTTAACCTAATAAAGCCACAATACCCATATTAGCAAATACATTATATTGTCGGCAGGGTTTTGGCCCTGCGACCCGAGTTTTTATTTCATAATAATAATTTTCATCTTGGGATTTTTTGCGTCCTACAGATTTCTTATTTAAAAACTATAATTCATCAATTTTTTTATCTGACAGTGAGGCGTAAAAAACATAATAAGGCCGCAAAGACGTGAAATTTCAAAATAAGAATAAACATTTTTTAACAAACATATTATTGTGGTGTTTCGATTTATAATTAAGTTTTGAGGCGACGCAGGCGTGCATTTCTGATATACTAAAATATAGTATACTTAATTAAAATTTTAATATACACGAAAATAAGGTAGGCTGTTTTTGGCTTGTTTGACTATAAAACCGCCCATCTCATTAAAGATTATCAGGGTTTTACCATTTTATTTGTTATGAAATTATTTATAGGTACAGGTATTTTAAAATTGGAATGTGATTACTTTTTTGTCATTTTTTTCCTCCTAAAGATAAATGCATTTTTTTTTGCATGAAAGTATGCGAAGGAACGCTCTAGAACGAAGGTCGGCGAAAATTGAAATAATTCTAAAGGACGCAAAATTTTTCTCATATAGGCATCATACAAGTTCAATAGTCAATTTTATAGATGTGTTTCTTGGTACTTAAATTCTAAACTGATTACATCGGATACAACTGCGTGTTTATTGATCAATTTCTCGGAGTCTTCGGACGGTTTGAACTTGGTTCTAACAATTTTAGGCCTCTATAGCAGTGTAAAAGCCTAGAACCATTAAAATCAAATTCAAATAGTCGAAGAATATGAGAATGTGTTAAAAAAACATGCAGTTGTGCTCGAAGAGTCATATATTGATGACAGACGCTTTGGAAGGGAGTTTCTGAACTTACCAACAAACATCTCTGTTCTTAGTCAATTAATAATTATTATTGTCAATATTTCGACCATCCTAAAAACTCTGCTTTTTTATCAATATATTAACTTTAATCCGTCAATATTGCCAATATTATCAAGCGCGTATAGAGTGCTTAATACGAGAAACTGAAAAAGTTTGCGTACTACAGAACTGAAACACTGACCGACCACCCGCCGTCCCTGCGTTTCACGACAGCACAATTTATTACATTGGCGTGGCTGCGAGGACGAAGTGAAAAGCAGGGCGCGTCCTTCCTATAAATGCCGGGGTTGATTCTGTCTCATTTAGTAGCAGCTAATAATGCCAGAAAACCAAATACATTATTAAGTCATGCATTTGACAAACACAGTTCATTATATCGTTCTGTTTGCAAAGAAATTATGGTTTCGAAAAATCTTAAAAACACGCTTATTAGACTTGGGTAACTCAGATCTGAACCTGTTCAAAGAGCCGACTCCGACAGAAGATCCGTGAGAGCCGACTCACTTTTTTTTGAGCCGACGGATCAACGGACCCGCATGACTCAGTGAAACACTTAACACACAGAAGCGCATTTTACACTTACGTATCAGTTCTTGCTTTGATGTATCTGTCAGCTCAAATGACTCATGCATCACATGTTTGGCTATGCATTCTTGATTCTATACAGGTCGTTATATGATTGACTGAACTAGATAACATATTCAGAGCTCGGCTCTTTTTGAACCGGTTCAGTGAGCCGGCTCACACACGGGATCCAGATGCAAAGATGCAGATCACTAACGCTTATATCAATACACTAAATAGTAGAAAATAAATTTATTTCACTTCTACGTTTAGAAACGTGAAGCACTCAACTGTGCTGATATTTCGCACAAGTAAGACCTCGTAACGGTTGAAAACAGTAAGACGGAAGATTGAGACGTGGAATGAGGAACAACTTAAAGAGAGACTATATTGTAAATTGTAAAAAATACGTATCTGCGAACTGTGCGTATAATCTATCAGGGACATTAATAATCATATAGGTAACGCACGCGAAGATAGGAGGCCTATGTATATGTAGAAAGCGTAAAAGATACACTTATTACGTTATAGTTGCATATATGAATGATCTAAATAATAAATTCCACACACCATTATACTGTAATAACAATAAAATTACATCATAATAATGTGTAGACAATAGACATGTAGTGCGTTCAATCTTTGACAATACACATTCCTCGACGCACAAAACAAGTCACTGTCGCAATTGTCAAAGATGTGCTTCAGTACTCGTTTAAAGATCGTATTTTAGTCTATTATTATTAATTGGACATATTCTTATCACGAAGTCTTGTTCTAGACTTTATAGTTTAACAGGCACGGTCGATTTATCCATTAGGCACGGTCGTAACTAGAGGGGAGCGTAGAGAAGTAAATGCAATGTCCTAGACTAGCTGCTCCCAACCGGTGGGTCGCGACTCCATCCTAAAACTATCAGAAACCATCGAATAAACCAGCAGAAAAGATAAGAAAAATCGAAACAAATCGAATTGCGTTCTTGATTTTTAGCATCAATTAAAAATTTCTATGACAACAATTACGAAAAAAACCCGGGTCGCAGTGCCAAAACCCTGCCGACAATATAGTGTATTTGCTTGTATAGGGCCGTGTGGTTTTATACTTTTATTATGTGAAATTAAGTTTGTTTTTGGGCAAAATAAAAAATTTAACCCCTTAATACACCCCTTAAAATAACATTTTTTTTCTTAATTGTAATATTATTATTAATCTAACGTCTACACCGAATTAAATACACCCTTCAATAAATAAGTCACTATCTGCAAATTAGTGTTTTCAAAAAATTTGTAAGTCCGGTCCTGTCGGGCCGATTTTATTAACATTTTAGGAGCACTTTTTAATTGCTATTAAAGGGTTAAATTTCAATTTTGAAACGATTCTGAGAATATTTTAGGTATTTTTGGGCCCAAAAACTTTTTTCAACCCCTAAAAACCACCCTTAAAATGACCCGATAGGGTCCATTTTAAATAGGCTTCGTGCGGTGATGGATTCCAACATGTGTGCCAAATTTCGTTAAAATGAATTAACTCCTTCGAAAGTTATTGCCCGTACACATATATACCTATATATATATATATATATATATATATAAATATATATATATATATATATATATATATATACATATATATATAAACATTTTCAAAAATGGTGCCAAAGTGTTTAGGAGGTTATGAAACGTCGAGAAATTTTGGTCCGACCCCTAGGTCCCGCCATCCGACCGACGCCAATAGTGTATGTTGCCATATGGCAAATACACTAAAAACCTATCACCTCATCAGTTGACAAGGATTACCGTTTTGGAGCGAAATTTGAAACGGAATTTAAAATACATGATTTGTAAAGCGTGAGCCGTATTTAAAAAATTATAATAAATATTTGTGGTTATATTAAGTACTTATGCACGATTCAAAACACTACCAAAAATAGTCAACATCCCTACCTTTTCGCTGTTAGGCAAATACGAGCGATCCTTGTTTATATGCTTTTAAATATTTATTGGAAAATACACTTGAAAGATTCAATTATTACGATGATACTAGACCGATATAATCCTGGCAGTTGGTGACTTTAAATAAATAAAAATACAATACTTCTATAATGGATTTTATAGCAATACACTTGATGATTATAATCAGTATCGCAGCTTACTGAACAGTACAAACAATAATTATTTTAAAAACGGCAACATTGCATTTTCTTTCTGAAGCAAAGCTTTTTTCAGACGTTATACGCTCGGCTGCTGGGGAGAGAAATGAGAAAACACGTCATGCGTCACCGTTAACCACGCGCGCTATTATATCCACACTTGCTACGCTGGTGCGCTCTGTGGCGCACGCGCGTTCGTTCCACGCTTATTTAGCTAGTGAAGTGATTTAAATCATTAATGCGTTGACGCTTCGCTTCTGTCGGGCGCCCCCAACGTCACCTGTTTTTTTTCGGTTGAATAAAATCGCGTGACAATTTTAACTAACAAATTGACAGACATGACAATTGCATTACTTACATTGTTCAATTAAATAAATTAAACAAATCGAGAATAAATATCGTAAAATTGGGGAAAAAAACGTTAAAACTTTGTATTTATATATATCAGAATTAGATATAAGGTCTCTGTAATAATTCTGTAGACAAAAAGGTATAGCTTATATTTTTGCAAAATAAATTTAATGACGATTTAACATACTAACGGGTCTATTTATTTAAAATAGACGTTGATGTATTTCGCTTAACTCTCGGCTTTCATGACGTGTGCTAAGACATATGATTGGCAGAGCTTTCATTAAAACAAACATTGTATAATCATGCTTACCTATTGGAACGTACTCCTCCTCCGGAATGTGTGATCTGCGATGTCCAGCTGACGGTGGAACACATATTGGAGACCTGCCCACTATATGACGTCCAACGGATGGATGCTGAGCTTCCACAGGATTTGAAGTCCATATTAATAAATGAAGAGAACAGCATAAAGTCTCTACTTCATTACATAAAAAGTATAAACAAATATAAAGATATATAATTAACTTAATTTATTTATTTGCGAAGTTATATAATTACGTCGTCTTATCATAATGTATTATTATATATACTTACCTTACTAATATTGTGTATTACGATGTATCTTATATGTAAGTGAATTGTAAGTTTTAATACGATAATAGCCACAGAAGCCGACTTGCTTATATTTTAAATTAAAAAAAAAAACTATTGTGTAATCCACACGCCCACCGGATGGTTAATAGTTCGTTTTAAAGGTTTAAAAAATATTACAAATCATGTGAAATGAGCTATAGAATTATTAATAAAACCAACAAATGCAATATATTAACAATAAATATTTCAGCGTTTCTTAGAGACCTTGCCTTTGGGTTTGTGGCTGCCGGCACCGCGATGACCGCGCTTCTTCTGCTGACGACGTTTCTTTTCTTCAGCGATCTTTCTCGCCTTCAAAATTTGTTCTGGATGTTTCAATTCCGACCGACGTTTCTTCTCCTCCAGTTTTTTGTTATGTCTTGCCCAGTGTTTGTGTGACATCTGACGATCTGAGAACAATAAAAAAATTTCAGCCAATTGGGCGACAGGACCATTCTAACGCATTTTGATATATTGCGAGTATAATAAATAAAATAAAATTTCTGCTAAAGCGTTTGGTGACGCATTTAACGACTAGTAATAAATATTCTGAAGCTGTTCATTTCCATAGTAACATGGTATGGTTTTATATGTGAAAATTAACCAAAGCATGCTTGTCAGCTACCTAATTTATTTTTGACAGATCTTCAGAACAAAAGAACATATTTTTTGGAAAAATAAATATAATAATAAATCGTTATATTCCATCTGCCGATTTTCCCTAAAAACAATAGGGCTTTTCACATTAAATATTAAAATACGCATTAATACTAATACAGTGAAATATTATATATTGTTTATAATAATAATGGTTATATGTCGATTTGTACCAGCATTAAGAGAACGGTTGAATCTATTTTGATGAATGGTACACTTTCATAGCTCGTGACGTCACAAGCAAAAACGCTTTTTTAAAAGTACGGCTTGCATAAATATTTCAAAAGCTATATTTGAACCTATTCGAAATCTGATTAAAGTAATTTAGGTGTAACACAAACAATTTTCATAAAAACAATCCGCGTTTTATAAGAAAAATTCGTTGTTTCTTTAGATTTTACTTTTCCCACAACAAAAAAAACTAATAATTGGAAATAAAAATGGTATTTATATTTTTCCAATAACTATCTATTAATTAAAATTAAAAGTTCAATGAGACGGCAAATTCTCCGTCAGGGCCAGTAAGCCAGTGGCCATCAAAAGGGCATGAAGGCCAAAAGAAATGCATGCCCTTGCTTTAAATCTTCTATTTCTGTATATTATTTTAAAAATCGTTTTTTTTTTTACAATGAAGCATAAAAAAATATACTGAGAAGGCGTATTAATTGGTGGTTTACAAGGCGAGAATAAATAATGTATTTTCTAATAAATTGAAGACAAGGTCATTTGCTATTTTTTATGAGCCGTGACATTCAGGAATTTAAAATCCAATTCATTTATTGCATCATCAATTTACATCTCTTAAAACGGTAATGAATTGTGCATTGAATTTTTTATGCTTAAACATAATGAGTGACATAAAAAGACAACGTAATAAGATTTAGAAGTCACCATCATCTATATGTTACGGATAAAGAGCAAATTTTTATTTTCTTTCATGTTAATGTTCTACAATGATTCAATGAAATCACATTTTATAATGATTATGACATGGAGGGGTGGTTTAATCACGTAAATACATTTTGCTATAATTTCATTTTCTGTCACCAGATGTCATCGCGTTAAATATCAAATTACTCATTCCGCCGCGAAAGTGGAAAGATTCGGGTGACGATTGTTTGAAAGTAAATTTTTCTAATATAGCATTGCAACAATGAATGTTTCTTAACAATTATAGCAAACGATAGCTATTAACTGTTTATTAATTTAAAAGTCTTGCGAAACTATACCGTGATAACCTTTACTAATATCAAATTAAAGTTTCTAATAACACTTCTGTCTAGAACAGGTATCGGCAACCTATGACCCGCGCGTCACCATGAGACCTATTTGATAATTTCAAGTGACGCAGTTCTTGAGTTACGCAAATAGAGTATAATTATATAATATATAAAACTAAATTATAAAACATAAACATGAAACAAACACACTGAGAAAATATGAATAATAAGACTAACATTTTGTTTTTCTATGTTGTGACTTTAATATTCACTAATGGACTGTTTTAAAATGAAAATACCCCTTGACCCAAACCACCTTCCTAATAGTCATATTTCGGTGGATTTTGACCCAAAGTTGAAAAAGGTTGCCGATGTCTGGTCTAGAAGAAAGACTAATTCAGGATCTGTCATTTTTCAAACAAAAACAAGTTAGTGAATGACTAACAAATGCAATAATAATCCGTGTCTTAAGAGATGCAAAAACCTACCAAATATATTTTAAGAACGATTTAAGTAAAAATTAAAATTTGTATTTTTAGTACACTATCAATCGGTACTCTAACTTGAAGTATAAAAAGCTCTTTGAAAGTAAAGATTCACTCGACAAGAGCAAACCAAAAATTGACACTGACAAAGTCTTGCTTGTTTTCGACAACAATTGTAGTAAACTGGAAGGAACGAAAAAGGACTCTTATTCCACAGAGGAACTGTTGAAAAAACCTAAAAAGAAAGCGTCTACGAATTCGCATATCAAAGTTTTTTACAGCAACACTGCGGATTATTGGTCGATAAACCGTGTTCCTATATTTTCGTCGGTTCTATATGCTTCAATTTCCTGAATTAAGATATGGTTCCCATCAAAAACAGCATTAACGCGAGCAAGGCGACGTTCACACGCGGAAAGAAGGGGACAAAAGCTAATATCTGCAATATAAACTTACCAATTCGAGATTTTGGTTTATCGTCCTCGCTGGCCTCGGCTTCTTCTTCTGCGTCAGCTTTAGTCCGTTCTCGCCACTGAGCGTATCGATCGCTTTTATATGTTGCCGGAATCCATATGCCTGATTCTGTGCGAATTTTCTTTGATTTAGAATCCTGTGAACAATAAGCAATAAAATCAAATATATGAAACAATTTCTCCAATCAATTCGAGAAGCCAATCCCAAATGTTCACACACTTTGGGCATATGCTTTTCCAGCAAGTCAACTCAAATAAATGATCGAAACGTCGCTAAATTAATAATTGGTTTAATGATTTACATCAATTGTCCACTTTCCTGCTAACCTAATTGTGAATGTTTGCAAAAATATGGACGCAACAATTTCCAAAATAAAAAATAATGTACCTGATTAACAGCGACCATCTTCTTCTTCTTACGATCCCAACGCTTCATTTGTTTTTGTAAACGTTGAGCATCTTCACTATCAGCAGTCAAATCTAACTGCATTTTGTCTGCTTCTCGAGTAAAATTATTTACTGACAATCTAAAAATGCAAGCCAATTTTCAACGAATTGTAATAAAAATCATATCATCAAAAAACTACTTATTTTGGGAAGGAGCACACAGAAAAAATAACGTTTAAACTAAACAAACGTCCGATCGATATGCACTTTTTAAAAACTACTATAACAGAACTTACCCTTCTTCTGTGAATTTATCAGGTGCTGTGTAGGGCACATAATGTTCTTCGTCCTTTATAACTTTTTGTTTTTTAACTTTTGGCTTATATAAATTATCCATATTTTTTCTTTTCGGTACTACAATACTTTTAAATGCTGAAGAAATATCTTCTGTGTTACTATCAGCTAGTATTTTGTTTTCTTGTTCATTTGTTTCAATCTTACAGCTCTCATTCAATTTTTCTAATCGTTGTTGATGCGACAAAATATTATTTTTGTGAAATTCACGAGTTGCTTTCATTATTGTGTATTCTGAATTTTTTGTGCCCATTTCAAAAACTGTCTAAAAATATAAACATTAACAATAAAAAATACCGATTTGTGCTGTTGACAAAACTATCTACTGAGTTTTGAAAATTAACTGATAAAAATTATCAATTTGGTCATAGTACGTGCCATGGATCTAAAAGGCTCGGAAGGAGGCTTGCGCAGGTACAGTCAGTTGAAAAACTACAAACTCGCGCTATATTTATATTTTTAATTTTTCTTTAATCTAAAGGTCTAATTCCTTGCATAAAGTCATCCGAAAAATAATTTGTCGTGCTTGTCTATGCAAAACTGTATTAGGCATCTTGATCAATTAACAATCAAAGGAACAACGTAACAATAGCATACTGGACTGTACTTTATAGCAGGAAAGTGACAATTGACAAGACAACCAATCACCGACGAGCGCACGTTCTGTGCCGGTAACTGTGGGTGGTAGGAGTCCTCCTTTCCCACAAAACAACCAAAATAAGCATTTGCGACGCTGTTTGTGACTAGCTTCAGAACCTTATAGAACCGTGGCGCGTATTATACTTTTGATTTAATACTTTTAAATACATAATTATTTACTTACTCCTTTGGACTGGTACTGTTTCATTTGATGTAACAATAAATATCGTTTCTTTTCGAGCTCATTGTCCACAGTACCAAATAACGGATGAATGCCCGCCGAACTAACCTGCAAATCTTTTATACGTTTGTTGCTGTCGGCAGATGCCAATGGTCTGGAACTCATATAACGTTTATAACCGTTTTCACACACTTTCTGCATACTAACCTAAAAATATTTATTCATTAAAATTATGTATTTTAAACATTATTACATATCATCATATCATATCATAGCTTTATTGTATATAGCCTTATTAAATTTATACAGTGTCAATATAATAATTAATACGTTAAGACACATTTGATATTTTCTAAAAACAACGATGCAACACTTTGATCACTTTTTCTTAAACTATTCAACTGATTTCCATGCAATTTTCACAGACAGGTAGAGAAAATATTTAAGACTATTTTGGACAAAATTTAATTATTCTATCGTAACTCGGGGTTGAGTATAATACTCGCCATGGTTCTAAAAGGTTCTGAAGTTAGTCTCAAATAGCGCCGCAAAAGCATATTTTAGAGCCGTCCTGGTTATTTTGTGGGAAAGGAAGATTCCCACCACCTCCCAGTTACCGGCACAGAACGTGCGCTCGTCAGTGATTGGTTGTCTTGTCAATTGTCGCTTTCCTGCTATAAAGTACAGTCCAGTACGCTATTGTTAAATTGTTTCTTTGATTGTTAATTGATCAAGATGCCTAATACAGTTTTGCATAGACAAGCACGAAAAATAATTTTTTGGATGACTTTATGCAAGGAATTAGACCTTTAGATTGAAGAAAAATTAAAAATAATAATAAAGCGCGAGTTTGTAGTTTTTCAACCGACTGTACTTGCGCAAGCCTCCATTTGTATTTAACTTCAGAACGTTTTAGATCCATGGCACAACTATAATTAATGAATTTGTGGAGCATGCAACGCGGGATAGAATACGGCTAACGAACAGTGAAACGATCATGTTATTTTACTTACTAAGTCAGTGTACATGTCATGCCATGAAAATAAAAGAGATTGTTGTTCTTCAAGCAAAGCTTGTGGTATTGTGCCAATGGCTCCGACGTTCACGTTTTCACTGGCGCTTAATCCACTCGGAGGAATGAGTTTAAGCGGTCTTCCCAAAAATAAATGTAAGTCTAATAAATGAGCATATTCATCCGGAGATATTATTGAATACGCCGTACCTGTTCTTCCAGCTCTGGCGCAACGACCTAACAACAATTTTCGATTTCGATTAAATTTTGTTCAGAACTTTGACTATAAAAGTTTCCAGTTTCATTATAAATTTCTGATTAAATAAATTAAATAATTAAAAATAACTACAGTAGAACCTTGATAAGTTAAAATCGAAGGGAAACGTTAAAAAATTTAAGTCAGCGAGTTTTTTACTTATCGAGAGTTGACGTTGGAGAGGTTGTCAGAGTAAAATTTTTAACTTACCGAGGTTTGTGGATTTTATAGATGTATTTTAGTTCAATAAAGGTGACATAAATTTTTTATCTATTCATTTAAAATCAATTATTTATTTATTTAAACAATCAATTATTTAAACAAAGAAATCAGTAATTTTTTTTGTTTCCTGCAATTTTGATTTTCGGCAGCAATTATGTTTTCTATATTATGTAAAGAAGAAAAAATTTCGTTGTTAACATAATCACAACGCTCGATAAAAGCGCGCAAATCGTTCAGAGCCTACCTTGCTCTACTGATTGAGATTGGCGGATCTAGTGGCGACTCATTCAAATCTCCATTTTCAAAAACCTTTTGTTTGGATACTTACTCATGACGACACTGGTAATACTTTAACTTATGGAGGTCACCAAAATATTATTTTGAGTTATCGAAAGCGATGTTCAGAATATTTGTTTAATTTACCGAGGTTTTGTGATTTAAGTAATGGAGGTTTTATATTTTCAGGGGAAGGGAATTAAAAAAAAAATTAACTTACAGACGTTTTTAACTTATCAAGGTTCTACTGTACATAGAAAAAATAATAAATAAAAATAAAATATGATACATACCGACTCGATGAACAAAAAGTTTAGCTTTTGAAGGAAAATTGTAGTTAATGACATTATCTAACTGAGGGATGTCTATACCGCGGGCTGCAACATCGGTGACGATAAGAACGGACACTTTTTTTGAACTGAATTTTGCTGCATTGATTTTACGTGCAGTCGGATCCAAATCAGAATAGATATATGCACTTTCGATTCCTGCTTTTTGCAAAATCTGCAATAAAACAACAAATGTTATGTTTTGAAAATCCACTACATAAGAACCGCAATATGTCACTGCGTAACAATTAGCACAAAAGTTTACCCTACTGGATGTCATTAATCGCGTTTAGTTTGGCTATGCAAATACTCACCATATGAATATATTCAACATGATGTTTTGTTGCTGCAAAAACAACGGTTGGAGATTTTTGTGGTATAACATTTTTAAGTAAAACTAATAACGCTGCTAATTTCTCTTCTAAACGACACGTGAGGAAGGATAATGTCAACTCGTCAGGTAATTTAGATTCCACATCAAGCCTGCAGCATAATAAAACATTGTAAGTATAAATTGCAATTGTAAAAAATCGAACTAAAAATTATAAAATATGTATATGTACCGAATTAATACAGGATCACTTAATCCAACTTTTGCAAATTCAACTAAAATTTTTGGTAAAGTTGCCGAAAATAATAGGGTCTGTCTGGATTCTGGTAACCTATTTATAATTTCGTTCAGCTGTTCACCAAATCCCATTTCAAAAAGTCGATCAGCTTCGTCAAATACAATATATTCAATGCTGTTCAATTTTAATTCCATCTCAACACAAATATGTAAAAATCGTCCGGGTGTTGCTACAATAATATCCGGATTACCATGAATTGCATTAAACTGATCGTCCATTGAATCGCCTCCAAGTATTACAGCTGCTTTTAGACCTGTGAATCGGCCTATTTCTTTAATAAATTTTAAAGTCTGAAAAATATACAATTGCAATTAATGTCGGAAAGATAATTCAATACTTTACATTACATTCCAATCTATACATCAACACACAACTCTAATATTTTATAATACGCGCCACGGTTCTAAAATTTTCTGAAGTTAGTCACAAACAGCGTCGCAAATGCATATTTTAGAGCCGTCCTGGTTGTTCTGTGGGAAAGGAAGACTCCCACCACCGACACAGAACGTGCGCTCGTCGGTGATTGGTTATCGCTGGTTGTCTTGTCACTTGTTGCTTTCCTGCTATAAAGTACAGTCCAGTACGCTATTGTTAAGTTGTTTCTTTGATTGTTAATTGATCAAGATGCCTAATACAGTTTTGCATAGACAAGCACGAAAAATAATTTTTTGGATGACTTTATGAAAGGAATTAGACCTTTAGATTAAAGAAAAATTAAAAATATAAATATAGCGCGAGTTTGTAGTTTTTCAACCGACTGTACCTGCGCAAGCCTCCATTTGTATCTAACTTCCGAGCCTTTTAGATCCATGGCGCGTACTATACCGTTGGATAGGCAATAAAATAAGCTCATTAAAAAAAAAATAAATAAATAACAAATGTGAGTATATATTTATAATGCTTTGTTAGCCAAATGAGTTCGAATGTTTTAGATGTGTTGTTACAAATCGGCTTTAAATATGTTAAAAAATAATACAATACCTGTAAAGCTAATTCTCTAGTCGGTGATAAAATTAAAGCCCTGGCACCAGCCATTGCTGTCCGAAGTTTAAGTTTTTCAAAGAGTGGTATGAGAAAACATGCTGTTTTGCCACTGCCGGTACGGGCCATGGCAACAACATCGCGACCCTCCAGTACAAGTGGAATAGACTATAAATAAAAAGTAATAATAAAAGTTACTTGAAAAACACATGAATAAAATTTGTCAAAACTTAACGAGGGCTCAGAAGATTACAATAGGTTTAGGTACATCTCGTAATTTGGTATTACCTTGCGTTGGATCGGAGTTGGAACTTTGTACCCTTTTTTTGTTATACCCTTTAAAATAGGAAAACTTAAACCCATTCCTTGAAACCCGCCACTTTTCTTCGATTTCTTCTTTTTGGAGACATCCAAAATTTCATTATCGTCAGAACCTTGTAAATCATCAAAACCTGGTACGTTATCTGTTGTAGCCTAAAATTGAAATATTAAGATAATTTTGTTAATAGTAAATCTTTGTATTATTAACAAGAAATATTCATTTTCTTACCATTTTTTCTTTTGACATTTAACACGTTGATTTGAGGTTATTGCACGTGGGTTAATGATCGATTTGAAGTTGTCTCAAAACTCGTGCATTCTAGAATAAAACTTTCCCAAATATGAACAATAGCCAATAAGGCATCGTAATCAGCAGCTATCAATTTTTTATAGTTATACTTTTCAATTAAAAATTCGTTATATTTGTTTACAAGTACCTACTTTATGTAGAATAAAATGCGCTAACTTTAAAATCAAATATTTATTTTACATACATAACATTAGCCATGTCAATATTCATTAACATAAAAATATACAATAAATTTTAATTTAAAGAACAAAAACAATGTTTTAAATTAGTTTTAAAAAGTGCTAAAAAATTAAGAGAACTTAGTTAATTTTTATTGTATATATGGATATTTTAGACTGCTGCTATTTCTTCACAAGTTTCTGATATTTTGTATAATATATTGCTTTGCCAAATTCACCGATGATAAAATATTTCATCTTCACTGAATTTACTTTAAAACTTCATTTGTATATTTTTATAAAAACATCTATAAACAATAGCCTTTTTGCTTTCTTTTTTTCTTATTTAACATATTTCAGACTGTCTCCATGTGTCTTATATTCCATTGGTATATTAGGAGGTAAATTTAAAATTCTTCTAAGAGTATCTCGGATGCGAGCGGTGCAAGCTTGATCTGACGCTGTTCGATTCCATACACATACTAAGTCTTCCGGATATCTAACTGACACGACTGCTCCACAAATTTCATTTCCGACCATAAACTGTTCTCCTAACATGGCCATGCATAAATTCTCCCAGGCTCTTCCCACTTGACCTTTACGTAACCGTACCACCTAAAATAATTAAATTTATTATACAAGATCATCCTGTCATAATAAATAACAAAACGACAGCTTCAATTTTAAATAAATTACCCATTTCCCTCCTTTCGCGTTGGCCGCATCTTCCCACATGGGCTGAATGCCTTCTTTAAATAAATGTAAATCCGTGTGTGGAGGCAAATCGCTTAACCGTACCATATGACTGTATAATGCCCACCATTGTTCAACAGTACCCACTCTTCCGACCAACTGCAACGATTGACTATATCGAGTCGTTTGTGGTTGCGCTCTCCTCCTCGAATACCATAACCAATATGTGTATTGTAACCGATGTTCACCGGATGGAATTTCAAGCGGTGGTAGATCTATGTTATTAAGATTTGACACTTCGTCATCTCCACTTCCACTATCGGTGCTATCGCCGTGTTCTTTCAATCTACAAAAATAACATCATTTATTGCACCTAACCACATTATTTAATGTGTCATATAAATTGTACACTTACGCTTCAAATTTATTGGACATTTTGTATAAAATATAAATTCAATATAAATATATTACGCTACAGAAATTATCACAGATTAACAATGTACACGATATTTAAATGTTTAAAATATTTTCTATTTTCTCCCACAAGTAAATTCTTTTGTATATATTTATAGCATTTATGTTGTAGTCTTGTAATTGCGTGTCTAAATTGTGCCACCAATCTCATGACAATCTCATTACATTCGGAATATTCTGAGCGTGAGCAGGGAAATTTTATTGTGTGTTAGTTCAAGTGTCACATGTGATGTTTGAGATTCCAGTTTTTGACATTAAATATTGTTGAACAATTTGTTAGATTATTGAATTAAAACTTCTACCAAGTTAATTAAACAGAAAAAATATGGCAACTGGTAATTCAAAGATTAATTGTAAGATAGGATTTATCGGAGCTGGAAATATGGCGAAAGCTATTTGTGCAGGAATGTTTAAAAAAGGTAATTAATCCTATAAAGTATTGTTACATACAGAAAGTTTGTTAGTTATGCCTTTAATATGAATATCTTAATATACAGATTTAGTACTGCCTTCTCAGTTATACATATCGGCACCACACCTAGACCACTTAAACGATTGGAAAGCAATGGGATGTAATATAACAAACAAGAACGGGTGGGTTGCAGAAGAAGCAGATATAATTTTTATTGCAGTAAAACCGCATATTTTAGCACCGGCAATAGCTAATATAATAGAAACTATGAGTGTTCAAAAGAAAATAGTAAATAAGTTGTTTGTTTCAATATTAGCAGGTGTTAAGTTAGATGCATTAGAAAATGTGAGTTAAGATTAATAGACTTTTAAGTTTTTTCGTGTTTAAATATTCTCTTATATTAACGATTCATGTTAAAGATTCTTAGTCAATTTGAAGGCAGCCGAGTGATTCGTGTAATGCCAAATACACCTATGATGGTAGGTGAAGGATGTACAGTATATTGTCCAGGACAACATGCTACCGAAGATGATATTGTAATTATAAGAACCATACTTGAAAGTACAGGTTTTTGTAATTTGGTGCCTGAATCAATGATTAATGCTATAGGTGCTCTTGCTGGGAGTGGGCCAGCTTTTGTAAGTACTTTGTGTTAGAAAAATACGTAGTTATGAGATATTTATAATAAAAGTAAAGATTTAATTTAAATCATGAAAATAAAATACACTTTTTTTTTGTTAAAGGCATATTTAACATGCGAAGCGTTATCTGATGGTGGTGTTAAAATGGGAATACCTAGAGCGATGGCTACACAGTTTGCTGCGCAAACTTTACTTGGAGCAGCAAAAATGGTATTAGAAACCGGGAAACATCCGGGTGTTCTGAAGGATGAAGTATGCTCTCCCGGAGGAACAACAATAACGGGAATACATGCTTTAGAAAGAGGGGGTGTTAGGTAAATAAAAATTCAATATTGTGAAATATTTCTCTATATTATCGCTGATTGTTTGAACAAAAATAGTGCGTCCCCGTTAAACATTCAGATTCAAATATGGTAACCGCTACATATAACATTCAAATTATTTTTCTTTTATGGAATATTACTTACCTATTAACTTTAGTCACGAGCGAACGCCGCGCAACGCTGTTGACATATATGTTGTCGTACTGCGCATGACGAGCAAGGATCCAATATGGCGGATGCGAATACTCACTTCTATAGTGCATTAATATAACCTCAAAAAATGTTGACAGCTAACCGAGGAGGGTTCATATAATTGACAGTGAACTCTGAAACACTTCACTTTCATGACATTCGCCGACTACTCTAGCAGAAATGTATACATAGAAAACTAACTCTATGTTCGTTTTTAATTAATTTTTAGAGCTGCTTTTATGGAAGCTGTAGAGGCAGCAGCGAAAAGATCTGAAGAATTGGGACACAAGAAATAAGCATAGACGCTGTCTGAATAGAAACATGGAGTTTTTATTAGACAACTTAATGATATAATATATTGGTAAACTAATGTCTAATCAAATGAAATTGTCACATTTTCTCAATCAAAAAAGTAGGTGAAAAATTCAATTAGAGGACAATGTGATGTAACAAATATGATATTTGCTATTTGTTTCCATGGTTACATAATATCCATGTTAACATGTAAAAATTAATCAAAGCATGCTTGTCAGCTACCTAACTAATTTCTTTTTGACAGATCTTTAGAAAATAGAACAGCTGATTCTTTTTTATTTTCAAAATATTTACGAAACTATAAAGTCTAGAAAAAAAAATTTTGTACAAAACTGTAAAATTTTGAAAAGTGAATTTTGACCTAAATACCATTCCCCACTAGTAGGTTGGAATGGTAAAACTATCTGTAGATGTGTATATTTTTTTAAATAAACATTTTCAAAAAATGAAGTACTTAATTTTTAAATCATGTCAAAAATGGACATTGACTATTCAAATAAAAAGATAATTTTAACGTTACGTGGTAGTTTCCTATGATAAAAATAATAAAAAACAATATTTTTCTTTATTTTTAAAGAATTTAATTAATATTTAATAAATAAAACCTAATTAATCACGTGACAACAAACACCAGAGAGCATGAAGTCACTTGTTCGTAAACATCATCAGACGCTGTCAAAAACCTTCATTGTTTGGTTAATATTTAAAGTGTAATTTACTATTTATTTATAGGATACGTCGTATTTAAAAAATAATAATAAATATTTGTGACTATATTAGGTACTTATGCACGATATAAAACACTTTCCCAATGGTCAACATCCCTACTCTAATTTATAGAAAGTAATAAAACCAAGTGCTGACGTTTAGCAGAAAATTTATTTTAAAATATGTACAAAATATGAGAACTTGGATATAAATCAAAATAATAATAAATAAAATTCCCATGTTAAACAGCTTTACCAAATGCTGCATATTCTACACACCGCGATGGATCAGTTGGAAAATATTCTTGACATTTCGTCATCAGACGTTTCAAGGCTTGTATATATTTGCGTTGTGTTTCGTCATTCATTACGTGAGCGACGTTTTTCGAGAAAATTTTTTCTCGCCCAGTACGAGCGTGAATACCAACCATTGTCACACCTATTGGCCACGGAGCATTACCTATTGCCATCTGTAAATATGCATCGCTTGCCTAGAAAAATAAAAATTGTACTATTACTCATCAACTAATCCATTTAATGCCAACATCAAGAATTCCAAATGAAGTATTCGTCAGACTGATATTATTTTATAGAACAAAATATTATCCTCACCATGAGATAGTTCCGATCAAGTAAATGTCTCGTTATTTCAGTAAGACTGTCAGAAATATCTTCAGGCAAACTTTTAGTTTTCAGTTTTCTTAATAATGGTTTCAAATATACTTGCGTTTGAGTGTACGTTGCGGTCGCTATTTTTGCTCGAGTTTCCATTTTCTCCTGATGTGATCGATTATTTAATTGATCACCCCACATTTTTAATAAAAACTAAAAAAAAAAGGTAGATATATATTAAAACAACTAATTCTGACGTTCTAACTATTTGTTCTCCCTCTTCCTGTATAGATAAAAAAATGAACCTCGCTGCAAGCAAAACACATACTGGTTACAAGCAATAAGAAAAAAAAATATTACAGTTAAAATTTACTGTAACTAAAAACGTTATAAAATTATTGCAAAATGCATTAAACATTTTGTGCTGGCTTAGTTCTGTCCGCTAGATTCTGACACTGCATCAACTGTTACGTTACCTTCTTAAATACTGACCTGTAAAAATGTCATTATTACTTTCATATCCAAATCTCTGTCTCCCTTTCCCATTTCTTGGGCCATTTCTTGTATAGAATCGTAAGTAACTTCAGTATTTAATACTTTTACATCATCTTTTGAAGTCCCAGATATCGTTCCGCTAGAAGTACCTCCTGAAGTAAGTATTTCATCTAAGAAAGCCTGATCAACTTGCTCCATAGCTTCTTGAAAGTCGTTTCGGAAACCCCTATTGACTTCCGGCTCTAAGATTTCACATCGACGCAATCTTCTAAATGCTTCAATTTCATTTTCTCCAAATAATAGAATAGGTTCACACCGTTCGCGAAGTCTACGAACAACTTCATGTCTTGGTAATGTAAGATGTTCGCTTCCTTCTGTAACTGCTCCGTCTTTCGCAGTTTCATTCTTTTTGGCAACTAGACTATCATTTGTACGTCCGTATTTTTGTAAGTATTCTTCCTCTTCTTTTGCTAACAGATCGCCAGTTTTGAAATATTTTTTCTTTGAATCCTTTAAAGTTTAATAAAAATGAATTAATTATTAGCAGTTGTAGTAACTTTATTGACAAATTACTTACGATTAGCTTAGATTCTTCTAATTTTTTGCGCTTTTTAGCAATTTCAGCTTTTAATATATCCATTGAAAATTGACAATTCTTGACAGTTGACAATCAATTTTGTGGTTAGATTTACTCTTAGATTATCAGTAATTTACGAATCTAACCATTTTGACCACATAATTTACCGGTTAATTAACCAATAATATATAAAGCAAAATGTTGGCTTCCGGTTTTTCTATCTCAAAGCAACAAAAAACATAACAATGAAGCAGTTATCAACAGCACAGTTTTGTGATGTCAACATTCTTAATGGGTCACAATCGCCCTATTAAGTATCAATTACACTTTCTATAACTGTTGGTGTTTTGTGAACTTGCACCTTCGTTTTACTAGTTTTTCTTTATTACACTTTAAAAATAATGATTATTTAACACAAAAATCTTTCAATCAAACCGAAACATATTATTTGCTATAAATTACTTCTTTTATTAAAACAAATACACATTAATTTTAAAACTAGGTATATTTATTTTGTGATACATAATATACAAAATTCAGTTGGGTCAAGCAACTAAAAATAAAAAAACATGCTGTCTTTAAATTAATATCATACATAATTATATTAATGTTATGTATATTAACGTTCGACCGATAATATTGAAAATGCTAAAACAGCCTTTTGCGTTTATAAAACTAAATCACTACTTCTGTCCGTCTAAAAGCTCTGTTTTAATTGTTTTTACATCACTCTTAAATATTCTAACAGTATTGTCAGCACCGCCAGTAACTATGACATTATTGTGCCAATCGCTACACAATATTTTATCTTCATGACCACCTAAATCATACAATGGCGCTTGTGGTCCACGCACATCCCATAATTTTGCTTGACCATCGTGACTTCCAGATATGAAAAAGTGTTCCATTTTGTCAGACCATCGAACTGTTTGTACCCATAAACTATGCGATGTATATGTACATTTTACAACAGATCCCTCTGAAAATAAAAAAAAAATCTATATTAACATCTTAAATTGACGTTAAAACAAAAATTAGATCTATTTTGCAACGCCAATCCCAATTTTGAGAGTTTACACATCAGCATTTTATTATGCATAATCCTGAACGATAAATAGAATATGAAACTAACCTTTTGATCTAGGGTCATATATTCTTACGTGTCGATCTGCTGATGCTGCCACAATTTGTCGACTGAGTGGAGAATAATCAATGTCGAAAAATGCCTTGTTTCCTGCTATTTCTCTTTGTAATCCACCGAGTTCGATATCCCACAGACGTATTGTGTGGTCCCAACTGCCACTAATAACTGTTCCGGGATCAATCCAAGTTAGACCCCCTACGGCTTCACGATGTCCTTGTAATGTTATTTTCGGTGTCTAAATTTATTAAATATAATCTACGTAAATAAACTGGGAATTCTGCTCGTTCCTTTCACGTAAAACTCAAAGAACCAATTTTCAACAAAATTGTAAATAGAACTTAGGTATTTATACATACCCTAACTTTATTTGCTTCAATTTTTATTCGTTTACTAGAAGGTTCTCCTTCTTCTTGTACAGGGTCGTTTTCTAATTCTATAAAAATATAATTTCAATAAAATCTGACGATATTAATCATAACTAAAAAATTGTTTTACTAACTTGTTGACCAAATTTTAACTAAACAATCCCAACCAGATGACGCTACAGTTTTTCCACTGGGATCTACTCTTATGCATTCAATTCCTCGCTCATGACCTCTCAATGCCGTTACGCATTGTACAGCATTATCATTTACCCTCCATTGCCACAGCATTGCAGTTTGATCATGCGATCCACTACAAATAGAAGAAAAAAAAATAGAAAAATCAAATACCGTCATTATCGTAATTCTGTTAAAAAAATAACTTTTTACCTAACAAAAATCCCATTTTCGCTGTCCAGCTGTACCCAACCTACTGCCTTGACGGGAGCCGTATGACCTGGAATTGTTAATTTATGTTTGCCCTTGGTACTCCATAAATGAATTGTATTATCATAACATCCGGTAAGAATCCATCGTTCTCTAACATCGACAGCTGAAACCCAGTCATCGTGTAATAAACAGTCTTGTGGTTGTGGAGGAGAGTATCTTTCAATATATTCGATATCTACTGTAGATTCACTAGATATGTTCCTCTCTTTAAGATGTTCTGAAAGATTAACTCGTAATAGTTCTCCGGTCACAAGAAAATCAAATTCAATATTTGATTTTATGTTTTCATTAGTTTCTCGTAGTAAATCATTTATTAAAGTATTTAAGGACGCTAAATCAATTGTAATGGGCACCGAATATGGACAATCTGGCACTGCATATCTGTAAAATAACAAAAAGTATTAGCTACAACTTACAAGCACATTTTTTTTGTTAAGAAATCAATTTCACAAAATAAATACACACTGTTCTTGTTTAGTTAACAGTCTGATCTGTATTAATGCATCGGTATTTCCACTTCCACTTGCCATATTTTGATATAATTATTACAGCAAAATAATAAAAAAATACTCTATTTTAAATCCAAGTGAAGGAAATACTAGCAAACTTAACCTAACTTCGTATTTTCGAACCTCACATTTCAGTTTCACATCACTGTCACGCTATTGTTTTTAATCAGAAGCATCTTGATCCTTCGTGTTGGTAGTTCTGCAGCTTTGCAAAAGGATACAAGCAGAAACAATAACAAGAAATGAAAGAACTGTCAAAACACTCAAAACATATTTTTTCAGCATTTTTATAATTTGTATGTTTCAATAATTATATATGGCAAAATGAAATCAGTTTTTTCATACAGTTTTCCAATAATTAAAAAACGTTAAGATAAAATATTATCATTTTTCTATATTGGTTGCTTGTAAGATTTTTTTAAAATTAGAACAACTTCAAGCAGTTGTTTTACTACGTGCCTTTGGGGTCTAAATAGGGGGCGATTTTGAGTCTCAACAGAAAAGAAAAATGAGTCAGTTTGGTGGGAAATCGGCCCTGGAACTTTTGGAAAGAGATGAATACTGTGATGATCCACTATTATCAAAAATTGCAACGCCCCTTTTAGGAGCAGGGTTTGGATTTGGTAGTGCTCTACTTTTAAATTTTGCTAATAGAAAGCCTCTGTTCAGCAGTAAGTTAAAAATCACAAATGCTTATTTTTTTCTGTTGATAACCGTTTCTCAGTTTTATTTTCACTTGTTAACAGGCATACAATACCATGTGCTAAGCACAATTGCTGGTGCGTTTATTGGAAAAATTGTTGAAGAGAAACGTCAAGAGCATTATGCAAGAAGAGACGCAGTTTTACGTCATTATGTTGAATTGCACCCAGAATTGTTTCCTAAACCAGGTAATTTTTTTCAGGGTAAAAATAAATGCCAAAAGTGACCCCTAAAAAAGTTTAAAAAACGAATAATATTTTTTTTCTAAAACAGTAATTTTTATTAAATTTTACATATGGTACTCCCGTAACCCTCTGGTACCAGTATGACGTTCCTCCTAAAAAAGGGGGACGGTGCCTGTGGGAGTGACAATGTATGATATTGATAAATGGAAAACAATCGGAGTTCTGTCAAACCGTTTATTTTTCTTTACTGTATTATTGAAAATCATTTCGTATTTTTTAATTTGAATAGTTGCACCAAATATCTTACAAGAAAGTTGAACACATTAGTACGATTATCAGCCGGTATGAAATGACTTACTCATTATCGTTGCCTCCTGGGTTCTAAGAAATGTTACCATATTAAGATTTAAATAGTATATTCTTTCTTTACAGAACGCCAAAAGTTTGCAGACGTTTTCTGGCCATGGAATCCCATTCGTTAAGATAGTTTAATATTATGTTCGTAGTTACTGATTGTATTTATATTGTAAAAAGTATACTGTTTAATTAAAATTTTAAAATAGAGAAAATCTTTTTTTTAAATACACAAGACAAAAATAAAACAATGCCAAAATAACAATTAAGGTAGTTGTCGTTTTACAATATTGTCAAAAAGTATACTAGCTTGTAGCTAAGTGATCCATAATTTGTACGCAAGACTGTACCCGTGGAAACGTAACCCATGCAGTATTCATATGCATGTATACTTTTCTATAAATTGTTGAACTTTAAACCGTTATTTATAAATAATTAGATGGTCAAAAAATTTTTCTTATTTTTTTTAAACTATAACAAATGCATTGAAAGGCTGTCAGTTTTCGGAAAGTTTCTGACAGTTAGTTCTTTTTTTTTAAATAAGAAACTGGTTCAGAACTACAGACATACACAATCAATGTTAATTATCCAATTTTTAATTGAATTTATCTCGGATTATATACGGTCGATCGACTTCAAATTTTCAGGGTAATTGTATTATCATGTCCTTAATAAGTATACAAAAATTAAGAATTTTCTGACGGTGTGCCTTAACCACGACAACTACCTTAAGTAATATATATGTACAAAAGAGCAAACAAAATAAAATCATCAAGAAAAAACAAACTTTTTCAAGAAAGTTGTATAAAAAATATTTTTTATTTATTTTACAATCAGTAATTCACAGAAGAATAAAGTTTAAGGTGAGAATTTTTTATAGTTGATGCCAAAACATCCAACAAAATCTATTAAAAATGACACATTATAGAAAACAGTTTTTAAAAAACTTTATTAGAAAAAAATTCTTATAACATAGTACATACATAATTAATCGATGGATCTATTGAAAATTTGTCATTTTTTTACATTATCGGGAACGTAATTGTCTTTTCCAGCTACACCGGTGCCTTCTGAATCTCCGAGCCAAGGATAGACATTAGGACACTCGCGGCATGTATGTAAGTATCTAGTATCACTAAAGTTAGCTTCAGACGGTTTGAAACTTAACGCGCATTTATTTGGATTGTTGCAACTTGGAGGCGGTAAATTTTCTTTCTTTTTACAACCCCAAGCATCAAAGTTGTTTAAACTGCTTGTTTTTTTTGGATCTGTCATCCAAGTTAGGGCTTGAGTCGTTGTTACAAACCAAACATCAGGTCTAAATAAAAATAAAAACGTTATTATTTTCAAGATATCAAATATTATTTTAAGTATCCGACTTTCAAATATCCAATACATAAAACTGACTTACAATGTGACTGCCCAGTCCAAAAATTTATGTAGTCCTAGTTCGAGATCTTTGATTGAAAACCAATTTGTATGGAATGGCATCATATAAGGTGCACGATTTTGTTCATAGTAGCGACTGAAATCTTCTTGTAACCATTCAAATACATCATCTGGATCATGATTGTGCAAAACACATTGATCTAAATATGGACAATGCCCTCCTTCAAAATCTTCCACATAATGCGCATTCAACGGAACTTCCCATACACCTAAATAAAAAAAAGATATAAACAGTTAATTTGAAAAACTAATCAGCCTGCATTGATGACAAACTACTAATTTTGTGGTAAATATAGGTATTTTATGTAAAGACAATGTTACAAAAAGTAGCATGTGTGCATTGGGTCTTACTCTTAATATAAATTTAATGTTGATTAGTATTATTTCAATCACTTCTTAACTATTTTCTTTTTACTTGTAAGAACACTGATACGTCGTGTATGTTTCTTTCGCTACATTACTTCTAAAAATATCTTAAAATAGCTGTTAACATTACGAACCTGGGAAAGACTTTGTTGGGCATGTACCAGATTTGCATTCATGTGGTATTTTATAGTCAAGTGTGTATGGCCAAACCGGAATTGGTAAAGCCGGAACACCAACCGAACTATCATAAATATATCCAAAATCTTCAATCACTTTATATTGAGTATTGCGACCAGGCTTCAAATATGGAGCTCTCATGCCAACAATATTATCTTTTGGAATACTCGAAAAATGCCTTAATATCTCTCTCATGCCAATCATCTCGCCTACCCATTCCTCATAACCTTTGTCTTGCAATCCTGTTTGCAGTCTAAACTTACAAAAATTATTATTATTATTGTCAAATTCATCAGTGACTTTGTATTGGCAACGCCTAATTGTATAGGTATATGTGTTCGGAGTTGAGCAAAGTATTACATAATTCATTTGAGTAAGTGCAGCCGTTCTGGAATTACGAGCAATAAAAATATCTACCCAAATAACGCAATAAATTTACTTAATGTTTAGCAGAAATAAGCGTGGTAAAGTGTTGGAACTTCAAGAGTTGTGATGTAAAGCAGTTACCTAATCAATGTTAAACTATTAAATACGCAAAGTAGGCAGTGGCAGATTTAGGTTCGATGTCGCCCTAGGCCCTGTCTGATATGGCGCCCTTTTTGCTCTATGTGAAAGTGATTATTGAAATTAAACCTTTAATGAAGCCTAAGAACCGTAAATTTGGACAACGAATGATAAATTAATTTCATCTAATGAATCCAGAGAACCGTAAATTTCGACAACGGATGATAAATTAATTTTTAAATTTCAACTGTCCTAGCATTGTTTAGTTCTGAAATTTTGTCGTCTCTAAAATTTTGCCGCCCTAGGCCTGGGCCTCTGATCAAGTAGGCACTGGCCTAATATAGGCGGTCGCGACAAGGAACAAGACGTTTTGCCACCGTCGTTTTTTCATCAATTCAAACTGAAAACGTATTAGGAAATAATTCGCAAGAAGCCTCGGTATTTCGAGTGCCTAGGGATCCTCTTCACAGGGTTTAATTCGACACTGCATCTCGTGAAAAATCGCGATAACCTACCACATCCTCGCGTTTTATGATTTTATTCCCTTGTTCATTTATCGAAATCGCATATTAGGTACGCGTTGTAACTAAAGAAACCGTACTATCGTAAGTGTTCTGATTTGAGCCGCGGATATAATAACAAGACGACAAATGCGAAATGTGTAAGCAAAATTGTTTGGCAAAAATAAATATCAAACGTGTACTTTAAAGCATAAAAATATTTGAAATATTTTTTCACGTAAGTACATAGTTGCACTGAAAATATCGCTCAACTCTTCGCACAGATAAGCTATACAATAGGTGCGTTTGTTGGTAAGTCATAGAACGCGGTTGTAGAACTCTTCAAACAATCCGAACTATTAGTATTATCAACAAACGTTTTAAAATTGTCGGAACCAATTCAGAACTGCACCAACAAACATTATCAGAGTAGGCTAGTACTTACGAAATAGTTTCTGTTGCAATTTCATGCCCGTCACTTGCAAGCTGTTGAATCATATTATAATTGCTATATTCATGAGCGATAAAGAATGTACCTTTGATTTCACAGCCGTTAGGATTTTTTCTATTATGAAAAACTTTCTTGTAAAGTTCAAAATTATTTAAATTTATGGCACCATCGAAAGTGAGAAGTATCATTTGTGGAGTCTGAAAGTGATTGTTTTTTTCTTAATTATTTCACAATAAGAACGGCAATAAATAATAATTTAATAAATACAATAGTTATGACTGATCACAGACAAACAGTTTAACAAACTTTTTCAGCGCAATGTCTTTTTAATCTAAAACTTGACAGTTCACACGCATAGAGTTCCATGCGAAACTGTTCCAGATTTATTTATTGCTAACTGTGTGTTTATGTTATCTGTGAATCACTCTGCAATATTTACATCTTCAGGATCCAAGCCTCCAGGTATTAGGGTTCCATCTTTCGAACAGAAACAATAAGGCAGTACACATTCCGCTGGATCACATTTTTTCGCCAGATCTAAAATCGGTTCTGTTACTGACGCAGGTGCTAGAAAATAATAAATAAATCAGTTTGTAGTCTGGAACGATCAGTTTCAACATTTTTTATGGAAATTTATGTCATCTCAGACCTTCACTGAGATATATTTCTGGTGTGTGCTTGATGTAAATATGAAAGCAACTGATACCCTACCAAAAACCAGTTTAATAAAGATTTTGGAAGGCAATGTTATTCTGTGTGTGGTGATTTAATAAAATACTTTAAGATAATAGAAAAAAATTAATAACTGTGTTAGGTACGTACTTGTAGATAATGGACCACATCTGGCTTCGCTTTTAAAAGTACAAAATTTACTAATGTCATCAAAATGTAATCCGGAAGGACAGCGGTTCACATATGGAAATCCATCTACGCACTGAAATGTTCTAACGATGTTTTATTTTTATAATTTATTGATTTCCCTATTACACATATTTATTGTAAATTACCTGATAAAATCTCCTACAAGTTGCCGGATCGGCGAAGTTTCCATTTCCTGTTGTTGTTGGACATTCAAAATCTTCTTTCTTATCCTCCACTACAGGCGCTTTGGTTCTTTGGTTTTGATTTTGGCTTCCAACTGAAGAATATAGATTTTAGAGTATTATAGTTTATTATCTCGACTATAAAATTTCGTAGAAAGAATCAAATCAGTTTTATTTAAATAAAAAATCAAATGTTTTGAAAAGAATCGTGTCTTCAGCAGAGAAAATCATACTTTCAAGTTCAGAGGAGGGGATCAGTTTGTTTCAAAGCCTCGATAAATAATTAAAAAATTAAAATTAAGTTTTTATGCCATAGGTACTGCTTCCGTAAGGTCCCAGAGCTCTAGGATCTTTGGGGAGAGGGGACGCTTATTAATAAATTAGATCGTTGATTAGCCATTCAAATAATTTATATCTCAACCAGACCGAAAACCTTTTACTATGAATTTTTTACGTCCGCAAAATCTTCTATCATTTATTTATTAATAGAAGGAAGAATGATGTGTTGTGAATAAATTTGAATTATTTTTATTAATAATTTCAGTTTAGACAAACTTGTTCTATAGCGGATCGATGAGATGTGATGTACTAACGTGAAAGTTTAAAGAAAGTGGTTCAGAATGAAATAGTTCGTAGCCACAGAGTATGGCGCGCGTTAAATAAATGTGTACATAATTATTATATGTGTGACTATTAGTATAGATAGGTACTGAGTGTTTCATAAATTCAGGCCAATCAAGTATCTCGACTTGTAGCATCTACTTTCTTCCAGTACCTAATATTTGTTTTTTAATATTGTGAAAATTTGCTCTCTTAGTATTTATTCAAATTGAAAAATTATTAATGAAAGAAGTTATTCCAAGTAATTTGTCGATGTTATACCTACTTACATAAGAAAAATAAATTATGATCGAAATATTATGTAATATAATTTTGAAATTAACAAAGACTAATTTTTAATTTGGTAGGGAATTCTTGTTACTTTTAAATAAATAGCCACATTTGTGTTCTATCCAGCTGTTAAATGGAATGTTCTGTATACTTCAAAGATTTAAAAAAAATGCGCATCTTGCGCTTGATATTTTAAACACCCGGTATACATAGCGTGACTATTTATGTATGAAAAAATAATATTATACAGAGATTTTGTATGGACAATTATGTTTTCATGCTCATTTTATGCCGCCTTCTTTTTGATTAAACAATTCGTCAGCTGAGTATCGGTTTGTTCCATGTCCATTTTTATTTTTTTTTTTAGATTAAACATTCTAACCATTTTTAATGCTGAAATGTATCATGTCCTATGTCCAATAATTTAACGCTAGCTCTGACATATAGATTATTACTTTCGTACAAAATTCAAAAAATACATATTCGTTTAGTATCGTTATGTTCCAAGGCTACAACCAATAGCATTAACCGCTCGCAGTCACGTGAACTGGACATGGATTCATTTTAACCATTATTTTGTTTTGACGTTTAAGTATGCGTTTGTGCGCGGTAAAGTGTTAAATTGAGTTAATTATTAATAAATACAACGAAATGGTTGAAAATAGTGATGGTTTAAGTGCAAGGTAAGCAATCTCAAATCAGACACACCTTTAAATTATATTTCGTACAAATTGACCTATTCTGATGAGTTTCATGCCGTGCGACTGAAATGTTAAACAAGACAAAAACAAAATTTTGGTAGATAACCTTAAGCCAATTAGCGTTATATTTTTAATTTCACAAGAAAAAAAGGAAAATTTACCGTCAATGTTGAAATACATGCCTTCGGTAGACCGAATTTTCTATGACAATTCTGTTTTGAAATGATCTAAGTTCCAATGTCCTCTAATATAATTATTTCTGATAAAATTTGGGCGAACATGAAATTTTGAATCGTTATTGCTGTTTGTCTAATAACTACTAATAATGGATGATCGTAATTTAATGCAAAATGTGTTTAACTTTCAAATTAAGACGTTAATCCGCAAATAACTGATCTCTAATGGCTTAATGAGTTTAAAGTTATGGGCAGTAAATTGCTCGTGTGTTATAAAGTGCAAATATGAGATAAACTACACGTATACAGGCTGTTCTCGGTGTGCCTATTTTTGGGTAATAATACAGGTATGATAATTTTGATGCACTTCCCCCTAAATTAAAATCACGTCAACAAATTCAGTGTTAGAATATGACTTTAGATAATCATATTCTTCTCTTATTATACAACTTTTACTCTAAAGGTGTGTTGACATGCTAATAGTCGTCTTTTGATCTTTCGCTTATCACTCAGTAAAAATAAAATATATCACGAACACCCTGTATATATTATGTTCAGTAGAGTATGAGATGCAACAGAAACAATTGCGTAAGTCGATGTCTAATTAATAATAATGTATTAACATTCATAATATCCAGAGAATTGTGCTGCTTCGCAAAGACTACCGTATCATTTACACAAAATAAAGAATAATTCAAAATTATTATTTATAATTAACATCTATTATGATATTATTTTGCGATAAAGTAATTCATTATTGATGAATAAACACAACAACAACATACTGTAT
The DNA here is from genome assembly GCA_034508555.1 of Venustoraphidia nigricollis. Lineage (NCBI taxonomy): Eukaryota > Metazoa > Arthropoda > Insecta > Raphidioptera > Raphidiidae > Venustoraphidia > Venustoraphidia nigricollis. The sequence goes on from JAVRKA010000047.1 coordinate 3,321,187, forward strand.
ACAATAAATTAATAATTTATCCAATGATAAACATCTACAATATTACTAACTAATTGTTATTACTTGTTTGTTAAAAATACTACAGAAATGCAATCTAAACCTTGACCACTCCAACTTTGTAGTAATAATAATGTAAAATAATGGTAACATAAAATTATTATCGATTAGTATTTCAGTAGTCATTTGGGCCATCAGCCTTTAAATCATGCTTATTTATTTTGACTACTTTCATGAAATCCAATTTATACTTTTACCAAAGGAGTTAGGGTTTATAATAGAAGAGTTATGGAAACGCTTGTAATTTTATTGGAGTACTGTTTTCGCAGAGAAAAGTCAACTTTTTCCTAGACAAATGTTAATTGTTTTAGCGACACAATCTTGTAGTTTTCCACGCTTTCCTCAGTAATTGCAGATAAATGTCACAATGATCCATGCACAAAGCCATGGTCGAAATTTTCTTTAATTCTTCTTTGGTAGTGTTTTGAAATTTGCGAGCGTGACGAGAGACATGCGACACGCGACAGCGACAGATTTCAAAAGCACCGATAAATGGAATTATTGAATATAAACCACTTCGAGATGAGCTACGCGAAAGGCTCGCTCGTTGTGTCTCGTCACGGTTGCACGTTTCGAACGACTACCTTCATGGTCTATCATTTCTCCACTCGCACGCGAAAGTTTAAAGAATTTGAAATAAATGGAAATAGGTCCAATGAGAAGAAACTGAACGCATTATTTTTTTAATATTTTTTATCAGTAAATACAATATTATGGTAATTTCTACTTCCTATACTGCTATTTTATTTGTGATAGAGAAACTGATAACTTCCCGGATACATAAAAAAACAACATTTATTTTTTCATGCACATAATATCCTCTTCCGACATTAATGTCTCATAGTGTTGTTAAAAATGACAAACAGTGAAATTATTAATTGTTTATTAATATTTATATAACATATAATTTATTTAAAAATAGAAAATATGTATGTTTTATTTATGGAACATGTAAAGTTAATTTTAACGAATTATTTCAAATTGTCGTTAATTGTTCAAATTTGATATAAACGCAGATAATTTTTAATTGCGTTATTTCTTTCATTACTTTTGCGTATAGGGATTTATATAGAAGAATAATAATTATTCTCAATATTGTTCACGTCCATTATAATTAGTAAGTTTTTTTTTATTTTTTAACGGGAAATTGGACAATTTAAATATCGTTAAACTAAATTAAAAAATTGCGACGTTTCGTTAAATCTTTTTAACTTCTTCAGCACAACTTAATCATTTCAGTTGTGCTTGAAGAAGTTAAAAACATTTAATGAAACGTCGCAATTTTTTAATTTAGTTTAACGATATTTGAATGGTCCAATTTCCCGTTAAAAAATAAAAAAAAAAACTTAATAATAATTATATTATTGAAAAAGGTTTCCATCAGTATCGTAGCTAGATTTCGGGGCCCAGGGCGAGAAGCTCATTTCGCGCTCTCAAAAACCTTTGCTCTATATTCTTTTCTCAAACTTCACAATACGGATCGCATCGCTAAGCTCTGGGACATACCCCTGCGATCAAGGCCTAGCGTTGGGGCTATATATTATATACTGTAAATACTATCTTACCCGAGTCTCGAGTGTATCCGGGTAAAAATTACCACTTATTTTACATTATATAATATGGGCTGTTAACCGGTAAAAAGTTCTCGAAACGCGTTGTTCCAGTTGAGGTATTATGCAAAATGCTCGAAAACCTTCAAGAAAACGAATTTTCAGACCGAAATCTCGTCCCAATTTCATAATTTATATTACTGACTAAACTAGTTCATTGATATTTAAACGTAGTTTTCATATTTGCTCGTAATTTTAATTAAAGAAGCTATGACTTGATGAAATGTTTTATGCCGTTAATATATCTACGTCATATTAAATGTAATTATGCAGCTACTGTAATATATTTGGCATTTAAAAGCGGTATCACCCTGAGCTGCATAATTAATATTTATTCTGAATTCATAATTATTTATTGACAGTGGCAGCGAGTTCTAAAATAGGGTTGTCAATTAAATAAGACTCCTTTAATTGTACATGTGTAATACGATCAGTTATTTGTTAGCCTAGATCGGGAGGCCCTAGGTCGAAGGACTTGAAATTGATAATTGCGAAAACGGAATCAATTAATCGAAATTTAATGTTGGGTTACATAATCGATGAGCCTGTCTAAAATCTGCATAACAGAACCAGTTCAAGAAGTAATTGAAGGGGAAAGTGCCGAAAAAATAAACGGTATTTTAAATCCGCAACTGCAGTTTAACTGCAAATTAAAATATACAGTCAAACCTGTCTATGTTGGCAATCTATGGTTCCACCAAAACGCGACAAAGTTAAGAGACCAATTATTACAGACGATCGTGTCGGCACTTTGTTCATATAGATTGGAGAAATTAAATAATTAGCTGGCACTTATTAAAACGGGACTTTAATAATAATTGTAAAAAATATTGGGAATGTAAATTTGAAAGAAGCTTTCAAATTTAAGCCTGTCCAAGAGCATATTTAACGAGCAAAAAGTGTTATTGTCGACAATTCTAAGAAAATATCGAGTTTCCCGCAGAGCCTCGCCAAACAATAAATCCGTATCTAAACCGACCTAATTTTTTATTTTATTTTTATTGCGAACGTGTACTGTGTATGGAATGTCTTAGGTATCTTTATTAATTATCATTTGTCAATAAGAAATAGTGGACGCTTTTAATAAAATCGGCGCCTATGCTACAATAATAATGATATAAGATAATGTTGTTTGTTATTCATATCACTGCAGGTATTATCATTTGATTTGAATCATACAAAAATGTGGTTAGTTTGTGACTTTGAAAGTTATTTCTTTTACCGGCTTGCAGTCACCAAGGACAATGATTATTATTATATTCTATTATATATTGGTTTCGATAGTTTGCTATTTCTTCCTTATAAATTACAAATACAAAATTCGGTACACGTATACTTTACAATGCAATACAAGCGACACAGTTTTTGTGCATGGGCCGGGTATACTTTACACTGTTTCATTGCTTCGCCGCTTCTGACTGATTCAACAGTAATCTCTCGTCTAACACGGTTTCATCAATCACTGATTCGCTTATCAGGGAGATTTTAGTTTGAGGAGAGAAAAGTATTTCAAGTATAGTAAAAAAAGAATATTCTAATTTTATAGAACGTATGCACAAGAGTAGATGTTATACAATATAAAATACAAAAATGTAATTGATGTCGCTACGTCAGTTCATTGAAAAAAAAAACAAAAAAAATTCATCTTATCTTTTATCAGCGCATTATGTGGATCCTCGCCTTCAACCGTGGCGGCACGGCCTATCTACGAAACTTAACCCTCTCGGTAACCGAGGGATTACTGTATATTATACCGTTGCATTTATGCTGTTTCAATTTGTCCTCGGTTAATAGTTTTTACTATTACTTAGACTTATTTTGTATTATTTTTTCTTATAGAAATATCTGCAGACACTGATTCGGGTTTGCCTCATTTAATGAATTAAATTAACGATTCATAAAATGCAATTATTTCAACTTCGCAAACATTAGTTTTATTGGGAGCAATACGTTTTATATATGCTAAGATTATTTAAAGTGTGACATTTTCCCCGCAGCTTTACTCTTTTCTTTTTTTTTTTGTTAAATTGCATCAATACAGAAATAATATCTACATATATAATTTCCAATTGTGTGTCCGGATGTCCCGATGTCCAGATGTCTGTCTGTCTTTCCAGACCCTCCAGAAGGCCCCAGCAGACTTAAGAAGTTGAAATTTGGCACACTTATAGTACGAAACACGGGACAGATCCTTACGTAGCCGGATTTTCGATTTTCTCCCCGGGGGTCAACATAGGGGGTTTTTTAGAAAAAAACTTCATAGAACACAATAGGCCATGGATGGATATTTGGTTGCCTTGGTTACCAATAATAATTCTGATATCAAATGTCAAATAAGTTTGCAAATAATTACAATTTTTTTAATTAAGCTAATAGTCAGTTGAAAAAAGTGTAGAATAATTCTGTGCGCAATGAGTTATTAGTTTACAGATTATTTTTCGCTTATAGTAGTAAAAAATGTGAATTAAAGGAAACATTGAAAGTGTGAATATTACAATTTAGTGCAAGCGTCATACTTCTGTATTCAAAATATGAACACCGCATTTTGCCCAGCGTGGGACTTCAACTCAGGGCGCTGCAGATTTGAATTTGACTCATACATTTAGACTTCCTAGGTCAACGGGACATAACTTAAGGGGATCTTCTAAAATATATGTAAAAGAAAAATGGCATTTTGAATATTTGAACTTCAATTGCGGCTGACGGAGACAGGCTTAACCCACTAGTTATAATTATATTTTTTAGAGGACTGTGGATCAATCAATTAATAATGCATTAATATCCAATCGCAACGTTTCGTTTTTATTTTAAAAACTTCATCAGGCTCTACAAATATAATAAAAACGAAATGTTGGGATTGGATATTAATGCATTATTAATTGATTGATCAGTCCTCTAAAAAATATAATTATAATATATACTGGATCTGAAACCACTTATATCAAGAAATCATATTTTTAAAACCTAACTATAGTGCTGTACCTAATTATTATAAAAAGGGCGAAAATAGACTGAAGAATAAGTATTGGTCCGCATTGTTTCTGAATCTCCCTTGACATTCATGCAATTGCAAAAAAAAATCAGTAATAAACTTTCAATTTCATTTTCATCTGTAAAATTCGTGTAAACTTATAAAAACCGCAAAAAAGAAAGCGCCCTCGAATCAAATAACTCGACATCTTATAAATAAATGTAAATCATTAATTACAGAACCGGCCCTAGCAGCATTTATTTTTACTTATAGCACGCGAAATATCTTGAATGCATTTTGAATTAAGGTTTCCTTGTACTGCTTTAAAAGTCTCTATTAGATTGACATTAACAGGAAAGGAAGATTTGGTTGAGGATCAAGCAAGGATAAGCTTTACCAAAGTTTCGCTAACGGCCAACGTTTCGAAAAATATATTTTCATCTTCAGGGCCTTAAGATGAAAATATATTTTTCGAAACGTTGGCCATTAGCGAAACTTTGGTAAAGCTTATTTATTTATTGCTCCTCAACCAAATCTTCCTTTCCTGTGACATTCTATTGGATCAACACCACCATATACGAAGACATTGACATTAACATATCTAAATATATATGCATTTTTAAAAATTATGAACGGTTGGATCTCCTGTGCAAATGGAGTCCTGTTGACTAATTAATAATAAACTTATCAAATTCACATACCATTGACTAACACTGCACAAATAACTACTGAAAACAGTAAAAGATTTTTCGTCCATTTAGCCATTTTTTTATACTTGGTATATTTTATGCAAGAAACAGTAAAATATACAAGAAACAAGACGTATTTCACAATCACTTATAGAACATTGGTCAGTAATGTTGAGAGACAGATAGTCAGGTGAAACTTTCCTGCTGTGATCACTGCATCACTGATCAGGGAAAAGTTCATTAACTCCCTCCATCCAATTCCAAAGCTGTCTCTGCGTTTCGATGTTGTCTCTTTATTTACCTGCAGAGATGGTGGTGGTGGACGGTGGTGCCGTAATTCTATCGTATATGCATGAACAAGCCGACACATATTATATTGTTGTAAGCTATAAAAACTTGTGCATATTATATTCCATGTCGGACCGTCCACACATTCTTTTTTCAGGGACTTCAAATTAGAGATCGTCACAGTGGCGAATTTAGGTTCGAAGCCGCCCTAGGCCCCGTCCGATATGACGCCCTTTTTGTTCTGTGTGGAAGTTATTATTGAAAATAAACATCTAAGTTTCAAATCCTTAAATTATGGCGAATTGCATTTTATTACTTTAAACCGAGCTGGGTAGAGTAGTGGTGACAGCACTAGACTCGCATTCGGGAGGTCCGGGTTCGAATCCCGGCGGGGGCAGATGTGGCTGGGACTTTTTCCTACTGCCTCTCGCCGAGAAACGGTAATTCCTGTACCGGCCATCTTGATTGAGGTTTTCCATGGTTTCCCTCAATTAATTCCAGATAAATATCGAGATGGTTCCTTATTTGAGGCCATGGCCGATTACCTATCAAACTCCTAGCTCAAAAATTACCTACCTTATCCTAATTTCCTATAATTCCTTCATTCGCCCATTGCTATTACATAAGTTGAAGTTTTAAAAATGTAGAAAAATAACGGGAAGTGTGGTAGATGGAAAATAGTAATGGTGCGAATGGCGTCTGTTATGACATAAAGTCGAGAAACGGACGTTAAACCCTAGTTTAAAAAAACCTGTTGACATGTCCGGGTTTTGGGCTCTAAAATCCGGGGTTTTCACGCGTCTTGTCCTCGTTGCCAAATTTTAGAGATGGCAACCCTAGTTTAGCTTAATAAAAAAACAACGCAAGCGAGTTCTAATCATTACAAAAGAAGTATGGACCGTTCTTTATTGTATATACACTTAAAATCACTTGTTTGTCCACTTTCTTTGTAAGTCAAGAGGTCAAGGAATCGAATCTTTTTTAAACACAGGTACATTACTATTGAATTTGTTTTCACTTGTTAGTCGCTATTATAACAATTTAACGAACGCAGCGTTTTCAGTGTTAAGGTTATAATGTACGATAAAAGGGTCGTTAACCTTAAAATGGATATCCCAAGTCACATAATGCAGACATTTAGCAGTTATTAATCTAATTTTTTATTAAAAACTGAAACAGTTCTTTTTTTTCTGTAAATTGATGGATTTGAACAAACAAAAACCCAATATGAGTACAAGTTATCTACTCTGAACAAGCCATTTTTTTTCGGAATGCTTAACGATAATTTTATTTGAAAAATCTAAGCACCTTTATTATTGCTTGCACTAATCTGCATACAACATATAACGAAAAAAAACTGCTTTTGTTGAGACTTGAACCCAAAATTGCCTGCCTTGCGTTGAACGCATTACCTTTACATAAGCTCTAGTCTGGGGGACCAGGAACTGAGAGGGGCTCGCCGTGGCGGGTCGGTGAACTAATAGATGACTAGAAGACAAAAATTGAAACCGCAAGTAAAGGCCCGCCAAAGATCTAGCCCTGGAGGCCCTCTATAGGATGTCGGAATATCATGTATCTACAAATCAGCGTTGTCAGATTTTTTTTTGCCAAGTCGGGATTTTGGAACTTTTTGAGTGAAAAAAGCGGGATGCCTTCGTCGAAAGCGGGACATAGTAAAGAAACGTATATAATCAGAAGTTTTTAAATATTTATCTTTTTATTTGAGTTCAAATTACGTTTACGTGACAATAGATAGCAAAAATAGCCATAGAAAATGTATTTTAATAAAACTATATTTTAAATCAGATTTACCCTATCGTTAAATAGTTGAGTCTTATTCGTCTTCTGAATAAAAAAAATAAAAAAAACAGAAATCAAAATCAAAAAAGTTTTATTCATTAGAAAAATATGGCCTTTCAAACAATAGTCTGAGGAGTGAGTGTTACAAATTGCAACTTACAATAAGAGAATAATTATTTACGCACGGTCGAGTTATCCCCGAAAAGCGGGACTGAGCCTGTCCCGCGCGGTACATTTAATTTTGATTTAAAAATCAGGACGTCCCGCCAAAATCGGGACGTCTGGCAACGCTGCTACAAATGTACAATGTTCTTTCATTATAACTCAACATAATCAAATATTTAACACCACCCAAAACACCCAAAATTTACTATTTCAGTATAATTACTTGAATGAAACTTATTGAATATCACTGTTTAGTTTGGACTAAAAAGAAATAGGTGTAGACTACACCCTGACAACGAAAGTGTACTGTACTGGGTTTAAATTGATAAAAAAACGAAGTTAATTTTTATGTATTACACTGTATTTCAAACATTAACCAACAAACATGTCACAAATTAATTTGCTAAATAATGATTGAATTCTTAAAAATATTGGCTAAAATTATCAATAAAATAGACACTTCCAATACTTCAAAGAAAGCAACAGACGTTGATAAAATAAAAATATTCAAATTTAAAACAAACCATTTTTAAAGTTAAATTTGAGGTAGACTATTATTAAGGCTAAGAAAATTCTTGTAAATGTTTTTGTTTGTAAAAAACAAGATCGACGGGCAAACTGCGTAAGCATCATTGTTCTAAGATAAAAATATTAACTATCTAACAAAAGCATTACGATTAATAATAATTACTGAATAATATTTTTATATAATATAATTTTATTTATTTTTTCAACCAAAATTTGTAGAGATTAACACTGGAATACTAGAAATACTTATTATATACATGTTTAAAAAATAGTTCCTGCAAATTTTATGTACATGACCAGATTAATATTTTTTATAACAAAAGATATTTGTGCAAAATTTAATCTAACAATAATATTGTATTTGATAACTTAGTTTTGTGGTGTCATCTGCTGTATTCAAGATTATTTTGAAAGAATTCGAAATGATCAAAAAAATATGACAGAAATCAGTCTTTTTTTCAGATAAAATTATAAAAAACATATTTCGCTAAGTTTATTTTACAATAGTTAAAAATGGAAAGGCAGCCTTTAGTTAGTGCTAAAATCTCCCTTTTAGCAATTCTCATGTGACAGTTAGTGAAACAAATGAGCCACGCATGTAAAACCAAATTTAACTGCAGATAAAAAAATGTTCAAAAGAAATTAAGTAGGTTTCAAACTCATAATTCTACACCAATTTGCACTTTGATGTTTTTTTTTTAAGCAGCAATCAGAAAACTAGACAACACATGCGCATTGTGACAAAATACAGATTGTTCTCACAATAAATAAATAATTTTATTTTATTTTTATTTTACAAACTCAACAAACATCGAAAAGATTTTAATGTTAAGTTTATGGCAATAATGCGTAGGAAAACTTAGTATTTTATAGTTTTGTCAATTTGAATTCAAAATCCCGTACATTTCACTTTCCAGATTGAGTTAACAAAAACTTGCAAAATTAAAATCTGTTCTTCGTTAAATACCAATAGAAATTTCGATAAGAAATATCAGTCAAAAATATGTTTCATAAAAACTAATAACAGAGTACTAAAATTAAAAGTAACTATTTTTGTTTATTTAAACTAGTAGCTAGTTCCTAAAACTTAAGCATAACTTAACAGATAATCATTTAAATTCGACGCATGTTCATTCTGAAATTGAAAAACATTTCTATAAATCCGAACTTTGTTGACTGCATAATTTGAAAACACAAGCTAAACTTACAAATAATTGTCAAATAAAATAGTTTGAACATCAACCGTAAAAATGTTTTTTAAAAACGGAATTATTACAAACTATTTAATGAACAATTGTTTAACTAAAATTTATATTTACGTGTGTATTTTAACTTTCATATCTACTTGATCAAAACATTTAATAGTTATAAAGCTTGAAAAAGTCCCAAGCAAGGGACGAAACGTCGCTATAAATAACAAATAAGTGTTTACTTAAAAAGTCCTTTTTCCCGACAAAACATTTTTATATTAATTACCAAGGACAAAAAAGAAAAAAAGTCAATAATTGTCAAATATTCGGAAATTAAATCGGTATGCTTACCAATCTGATTCGGTGTCTCCTGCCATTCCATATACTACATCGATGCCGCCTATCCACCCTTCTTCTATATCTGCAGGCATCCAATCTTCTTCATCATCTAGCAAGTCTTCCTCGATGAACCAAGCCACCGGATTTCTAACATTATTTTAAATGTCAACAAATATTTTTAAATTTATTTACACTTAATCTTTTGGCTGCATTAATAAAGAGCAGCAAAAGCTAGCATTTTATCCATCTTTACATTTGAGTATAAACTGCTAAATAAAACAGGAAGAAGAAAGCGCAATAATAAAAGAAAAACAAATAATTACCCATTAAACCCATTAACTACAGGATATCTGTTTCTGTTAGAACGGCGTGCAACTGGAGGTGGCGGGCCTGCATGCTGAACCGTAACATGACACGCGAACTCACTCCCTGTCGTACAAATATTACGGGCCGTATTGGCATCGATGCACAAACACTCGTTATTTCTTATTACTTGTTCTTCTGGTTCTCTACATGATATTACCTTAAAAATAACGTAAATTTATTTTCATTTATTTTGTATCTTCATATCCGCCCAGAAAGTTTCCGGAAAAGTTGTATACTCACTCTGCCAAGGTAATTAATAGTCTGTTTATTGCTGGTCAGTCGAATATGATAAGTATATTCTTGTGCAATTTTTAATTTCGCTACCATCGACATATATAAATAGAGTTTACCATCGTCCTTTATAGTGCTAACAAAATAAAACAGTCCCATTCGAGGTATTCTTACGGGATATGCCACAGTTTTATTCAATTCATAGTTAAATTCCAGAACATGAGAAAATGATTGATTATCATTCAATTTACCCTAAAAGTTCACGTCGCGTTTGAATTAAAAACAAAAGAATTAAAATTTATAAAACTTAATGAAGAACTAATATTTTCAAAATTAATAATATTGACTCTACCAACAGTAATAGAATATTAACAAAATAAAATTGCTTGCAATACTGTTCAATATTTTTATTTATATAAAAGACGTTTCAACTAACAGTTTTATATTGAACAGTATTGCAAGCAATTTTATTTTGTTAATTTTCAAAATTAGTTTTTGAGAAATCTAGTTTTACTTGTTCGTGCAGGTTTATTACAAAGGAAAGAACTAATTTTGAAAATATTTGTGTTGATGTATTAATAATTCAATCTGAGAAAATGTCTCATACAGAAAAATATCATCTTTTGGGAAATAGATCCTTGAATTAAATGGTTATTTTCCGTGGCAAAATATGTGTTAAGACAGCATAATAAAAAAACAGACTCAAAGCACATATTATAAAATCACTATTAATTTCGTCCTAGCAAGAATACAAACATATCACATTCAAATAATTAGTTAATGAATTATCTGTTGACTTCTAGGCATTTCTGTGATATTTCTTTAATATCACCTTACGGTGTTTCTGTTACAAATAAACTGGGGATTTTATAATTTATTTCATACATGTTTTTGATAATTTAGGCACGGTAGGTGGGAGCGATTCTGATCTGATATAGAGAAGGAAGTAGTGGTGGTTGAGGTGGAGTAGAAGAATTATTTAAGGTAGTTGTCATGGTACAATATTGTCAAAAAGTTATAGATTATACGCGCCACAAAAGTATACTAGCTTGTAGCTAAGTGATCCATAATTTGTCCGCGAGACTGTACCCGTGGAAACGTAACCCATACAGTATTCATATGCATGTGTACTTTTCTATAAATTGTTGAACTTTAAACCGTTATTTATAAATAATTATACGGTCAAAAAAAATGTCTGATTTTTTTTAAACTCATAACAAATGCATTGAAAGACTGTCAGTTTTTGGAAAGTTTCTGACAGTTAGTTCTTTTTTTATAAATAAGAAACTGATTCAGAACTACAGAGATCGTATACAATCAATGTTAATTATCCAATTTTTAATTGAATTTATCTCGGATTATATACGGTCGATCGACTCAAAATTTTCAAGGTAATTGTATTATCATGTCCTTAATAAGTATACAAAAATTAAGAATTTTCTGACGGTGTGCCTTAACCACGACAACTATCTTAACTTGCTAACAGAATGCAAAAAATAACATTGAAAAATGTGTCTTATAGGACATAGGTTACTTAAAAGCTTACATTGTTTTTAGTGTATATGAATTACAGTCAACGCGAAAATATAATGGTGAGTGAGAAAAAATTGTTGCTCTAGCAGGTGGTTTTAAAGACAGATTTTTTTTGTTTTGAGTCTATTTTTTTATTAAATATAGAGTCTTGAGGTTTAGCCTTATTGAAAATGACAATTCTTAGTCGTTACGGATGCTGAAATTCAGTAGGCATGCTAACCTCTACTAGTTGATCGGCGTGAAAATATCTAACATGATTTATCATCCTTCCCACTGGTAAAGATTGACCGCAGCCAATAACGCGACAGGGATAATTTCCCTTTGACTGTGCGGTTGCCGTTAAAACACTGGTCGGTGCAGCTTGCGGCCGTTCTGCAGGAACAACAATTTCACCGGTACTGTCATTGTTGTCTGCAGAACTAGACGATGAAGAAGGGGTGGCATCTTTACTTGTAGTATCAGTACTATAATTTTCATCTGTATTAACATTATCTACACTTGTCATTATTAACTGAAAAATGAATTCTCTTTAAACAGATATATAGTGATTTTTTAAATTCACAGACAGATAGATATGGTAAATAATTGTAAGTGCTTGAGAACAGATGTCATAAACGTATTGAATTTAATTATCTACTAGACATTACAATTAAAATACTCAAATTAGCATTATTTACTAATTATTAAGTTTTTTATTACTTTTTGCATTTTTTTAATTATAAGTATTTGTAGAGATTTCTCTGAAAAAAATAACCAAATCTCAACTAAAAAATAACACGCAGCAACGTGTTTGAAATGAACAAAAATGTTATGATCTTGCATAAAAAAAACTAAAGTTAGTGAATTTACTTTGGCATACGGCATGCCTAATTTTCTGGAACTTTACTAAATACCTTTAGTGTAGAAATATTCGTTAATAATTCTTCCATAACATAATTTCTCGTTCCATAAAACATGCTTTTGCAAAGCGGGCATTTTGCTATTCTTTGTCGACATTTTTCACAAATATGATGCCCTTGATCACAAACAAGAATATTACCTTTGGGCAAGTCGTAACATACTGGACACTGTAACAATTCCTCCAGCTGGGACCAACCCCACTGAAATAGAGCGAAAATATGTCAAATATTTTAACAATTTTTAATATTAGTTGTAAAAGTACCATGTGAAAAAAAAATGGTCAGCTCAATTGAAAACAAAAATCACAAAATTGATGCTAAATGCAATTTTCTTTTAAAAATTCTACGAATAGCTTAACCTAAAATATTGGTAGAATATTTTACCTCCGTTTCTTTTGTTGCCATTTTTTATTGTTTAAAAAATATAACTCTTCTCAATAAATCACTTTTTCTGTTTTTAATTGAAAACAAAAAACAAATATTTCTAAAAATTCACCAAAAAATTTAAAATTTACTTATTGTTTTATCTAATTTTCTTTAATAAGAATCAAAATAAAATTCACAATAGATACTTGATATGTACGTCAAAGGGTCACGGGCAAGTAACGAATAAACTCAATAAACGCAAAAAGGAACCAAAAAGCTTGTGTTCACTGAAAGAAAGGTTGTGCTACAGGTAAGGTTATGTCACAGATCACTTGTCAAATTTCGTCGCTCCAAGCAGCCTATAAAAACTTCGACAGACGAGTGTCATAGTTCAGAAAAAACCCCGTCTAATTTGAAAGTTGTTGCCAATTAAAGCCCCTCAACCCTTTCACTTTTAAAATACATATATTCCAACAGCTAATATAGATAAAAAAAGCCACTGATTGTCGACAAGGTTGACAATTCGGAACTATGTCAGCTGTTTTCCTTGAATTTTATAAATAATTGTTTGGTGATTTCCACACTACAGTTATTTGTAAAAACGAAACAGTTTCTACAAAAAAACATGCAACGTTATATTTGAGGGTTTATAATTAAAGTATAATTAATTAAAAAGCATAATTATTTATTATATACATTTAATACAATGATAAAATATTTTATTGTTGTAACTAGTGACATCTACCTGTAACAAAACCGGGCTAATTGTTGAAAATCACAAAAGAAACTTTAGTACATACAATATTTTTAGTCATCTAGAACGCATTTAATATATAATAAGTAGGTGTGTACTTTTATTTAATTACAAAGATTGTCGTTAAAATAACTGTTTACTTGAATCTTTAGTTCCCAGTTGTCTTCTCTTAACAATTCTATCATGAACGCGTTTCATTTCTAAAATTTCTTTCATTTCTTCTTTATCTTCCTCCTAAAAATATAATAGTAATGGGCTTTTATATACATAATTATATTTATTTATTTTTGATCAATTAACGCACCGTTTGATTTAGTCGAAGTACTAAAGCTCTGCGTCCATCGGACATTGGTTGAGAATATGCCATTAATTTCTTTAATCTTTCAGCTGGACTCACACCTCTTTCAACAACAAGCACAATACGTGCCCACTAAAAATGTAGCTGTTATGAAAAAATACGCAACTATAAACTTAGGCTTGCAGAACTCCCTTCACTAGAAACGCACGTGTTAAATTACCTACAGGTATGTGTATTATTAAACTATCTTTATTATTTGAAATTTTTCGGTTCAATTAGCAGTTAAAATTTAAAAATTGTTACCGAAAAACTATCACTACAAACTTTTGGCAATTTTCCAGTAGGCTATAGATTATTTTTATAAATTGTTAAAACCGTTATTTTAGACGCCATTAATTACATTTTGTATTTATTTACCTGTCTCTGCCACTCATTTCGTGTTTCGGCAATTTTTTGATAAGTATTACCCATCATAGCGATCAACATATTGACCAAAAGAATGGCCACAATCACCATATAAACAACAAACATTAACTAAAAACATTAAACTGTTTAACATCAACAACGTAGGAACTAAAGAGACAGTTTAAATAAATTATGCCTTATTATTTAATACCTTAGCAACAAATTCATGCTCTGTTCTTTCAAAAGCGGCAAAATAATCGCCAAAATTAGTCATCGACATCAAAAACATGGCCATAATTGCTTCAACTGGATTTGGCATAGGATTTGATACAGAATCATCTACACCCTCTGGTGTCAATGGATTATCAAATGATAAAAAAATAATATAATACGCTAAAACATATAAATAAATAATAGTATTTATAATCTACAATCTCTCTCTGAAATACTGGTTACTAGACTTTACGTTATGTATTTTTTCTAAGTAAATACATATTTTTAATTAAAATTACCTTGCGAGAAACCCATTACAAATACTAGATAAATAGACACAAACCGTAGAAGATCGCCCATTACCATTCGATAAATCATCACTACGAAGGGACCAACCGTTTTAAAACCTCTATAAAAAATAAATAATACGTAATTGTATTTTGTAGAATAGTTTCAATTCAAACATAAATTACCTGCAGAAAAACAAAAAATAAGGTGCCGTAGTTAACATAATAACCACTGCCACAACATCTTCGATTTCGTCAAGACAAAGCAGTCTTAAGGCTGGCATAGAGAGCATTAATATACAAGAAAAAAGAAACATTACACGCGACGGTGCTGTCATCTATAAAGAAAATAATTTAAATTACATCTTCTGTTGAATATTACCAGTCGATTTTGTTCTTGAGACATACCAAATTTTCAATAAACATTTGTCCACCTAGAAAACGAGCTTCCCTCAATGCCGCCGCAATATAGAATACGGCACCAATTTCCAGTGCTATCTCAGCTGCAACCCTAATTTTTGTGTTAGGGTCGCTAAATTGCAACAACCGACAGTGTTCAGTTAATTCTTCCAACCAGTTCAATATATTATCAGATTCTTCGGATGCATTCGGTAACAATGCTTGAAAAATATACATTAAATAGCAAAAAATTCCTATTCTTTCAAAGCCTTACTATAGATTTGTTAGAGATTTATTAAGTCGTCTCAGGCCATTTTTTAAAGATTTTCCACTAGGTGGCCAAACGAAAGATCCCCCCCTCCGTGCTATTATTACGTAAGCGATTGATTTGAACATTCGTGCTCTTAATGCGTGGGAATTAATCATCTAATTTATGTTTATGCGAGATCCAGTTTGTTTTGTTTTTAATTATTATTTTATTATTAAATTAATCTATAAGGGAATTGTTACTGCTAAATGACCGTGGTCCGTGGGTCATCACAATAATAACGTTAAAAATTTTTTGAATATAAATCTCAGTCGATTTTTGAACATACATTTTTGAATAACTTTTGTGGCCAGATCGTGGGTACTACGTGGCCACGGCAGATCACTACGTGGCCATTTGGCTACCTAAACACTCGCCGTGAAATACCCGTCATCTATGACTTTGGACTGTTTGCTGATTGCGGACGAAAAGTAAGAACAGCGTGCCAAATACTTGTCAACTACCTCGTAACGAGTAGCTGACTTAAAATATAAGCAGCTTACTTATAGTTTCCAACGATGTATTAAACAAATTAATAATAGAATCGTTTAAAGTAGTAACGTTTTCCAATTCAGTAAAGTTTGTTAAATTACGATTTATAACGTTTGTTGTCCCATTCATAGTAACGTTGACACTTTTGTTCAGTGTAGGCGGTCCAGGGCGCAATGTGAAACAAACAAGCGATATGAGAAAATATATCGAAAACTGAATAAACTGCCTGTAAAACTGCGATTTTATAAATGTATTCCATTTTGCTTTTAATAAATCAACTAAGACACCATCCATTAATTCTAAATGTTCGTCTTTGTCCTGAAAATTTAATTTTTATTTTTGTAACAATTGTTTTCAATTCTCCACCTTCCAGAGGGCGGATATATGTACTAGGAACTAGACAAATGTCATAAATGACATAAAAACTTGAAATAGTGTGATCTTCTTAGGGTTATAAATAACGAGTATATTTAAATTTGAAATGTATGTCTGTAAATAAAACGCTCGACTTTTCGTGTGCCATGTTCATTGTAACAATAAGATGCCTCGAGTTACATAAACAGCTATACTGTCTCTTTCTAATGCATCAAAAACTAAAGTACCGTAATTCCCTTTCCCCAGGAAGATTTGCGATAGTTTGAAACATAATACTTACTCCAAATACAACAAGATTTAAAGCGGAATTTTTACTGATTTGACCAGTTTCGATATCTATGGTATCGATCTGAGAAAGAGGGTATGCCGCACATGTTATGCTACCTAAAAAATCAAAAATTATCTAAAATAAAGACACTGACTGACACCAAACTGAAAACCACTCAAGCCTACCTATTTGCCAATATATTTCTCGCTCTAAATTTAAAATGTGAAAGAATAATTCAATGCGAGCTAATTTAGCTGCTAACGTAAGAGGTGTCAATTTCAAAACATTCCTTATGGATAAACTTGCACCAACTTCGTAAGCCATGTCAAAAGTGGACTAAAAAATATCAACAATTACATAATTTACATAAAATTCTATAAAATAAAAATCTATCGACATGCGTTAGTATCGTCATTGATGATAAAACAATCATCTTCTTGATGATCAATGCTAATTTTGTTGGACGCGCGTTAAGATTTTCAACTTAAATGTTTATTTTTGAGCATGAAGAATTCCAAATCTTAAATTTCAAAAGCAGTGTAGGTACTAAAAATAAACGAACCAATTTTTCGTGTATAACCAACAAGTGCAACACTGTATTTCCGTTAGTATCTTGAGCATCTGGATTAGCGCCTCTAGCTAATATTAGACGATAACATTCTTCCTGGCCTAAACAAGCAGCAAAGCATAAGGGATATTCTCCCCAATATACATATCTAGAAGTAATGCGTAAAAATGATTAACATTAATTTCAAATTAATATTCTTTATCAAATTGAGAATACGCACCCTTGATAATTTGTCAAACTATTAACATTGACCCATTCGTGATCTTGTGAATCATACCGGGTCGCTTTTTGATCTTCAGGGCACATGAAATTTCCAAAACAACGCTCTTGAAAATTGGCACCCGCATCGAGTAAATATTTCACCATTGCTGGATCCTCGTTAACTATCGCGACGTGTAAAACGTTTTCACCTGGGTATATAATTTGTCAGTGTATCGCAAAATGTCAATTTTCAAATTAAGCATTGGCTAATTATTATTATTAAATTATTATTATGTACTTACCATAGTATTCATCACACATATAGATATCATTGATTAGTTTTGGATAAAAACGAAGCAAACGTTTAGCAAGGTCGGCATGAAGCGATGTAGCATTTAACATGCATAAATGTAAAATAGTTTCACCAACAGCTCCGCGCTGCTTCAAATCCCAACAAACATCACGATATGCGCTTGGATCTTAAAATGATAAAAAAATATTGCTACATCTATTTCGGATTAGAAATCAGAGGAATATTCTAAGTCTCATCAGCCTAATTTTTCGAATTATGAAAAGATTTTTTTGCATTTTTAATAGTAGATAGGTATATCAATTTGTGAAAAACATTTATAATTGCAAAAATGAATCATAAAATTCGAAATGACAGGATTAAATAATTACCTTTCTTCACATCCTCCTCAGTTACTTCTGGACAGTTTTCATCTATGTCATAGTCATCTGGATTTTCCATAGCACGTAAGACAGGAAGCTTAGAAGATTTTTAAAAACATTACTTATAACGGTAATAACAACAATCGTAATACATTTAACGTTCGTTTCTCCATGTTAGTTATTGTCATTAACGTCACCCATATTTTTCTCAATGAAATATTTATACATTTTTAGATTATACATTCGATTTTCGCGATTAATTATTAAAGTATTTATAAATATTCAGCAAAATTCAAATAAAGATTTTATAATAGATGAGAAACTTTTAAGGGTTCTGGTAGGTTCTTATAGGTATGGATATATTTTTATATGAGAAAATGATTTCAGACATACATAAATGCTACCGGAATAAAAAAACATTAACTAGGTACACTAGTTTTGTATGGTGGTCGGTGTTATGGTTATGAAAAATGAAAATATAGGGGCATCCCCTTGCCGCATGTCGGAATAGCCGAGCGTATTGCGATGCCATCGTTTAAATTATGTTTCCATGGCTCCCCTATTCCAAGTCCCCAGTTCCCAGGCTCTAATCCGTTAACTGGTGAAATTACATTTTCTTAAGGAAATTATAAGCAGGAAACAAGGTCGCAATAACCCTATATGGTGGCCTTAAAAAAAATGAGTATGTAATGTGAACAATTATGTAATTCATATTTTGCTAGGTATTGCATCTAAGTGTTCTTTTAGATTTTGTAGATTATAGACGCTCGACAACACAGACCATAACCGTCTAGCCATCTACTCTGTGCAAACACAATTGTATTAGGTACTATAGAATTCCAGAACTATTGACTCTATCGCTGCAAATTTTATACATGATTTCATTCATAATATTGTTTTGCTTCTTACCATTTTATGGCGCGGTCGCTCCTTGTTTCGCAATAAAACTAATTGACTTATCGGTATGTACCGTCCTTTTCCCTTATTGTATAAAAATGGCTCCACCTAAGAAAAATGTTATTGTAAGCAAAAGTAAAAAAGCTTGATATCTTGAATATCTAGCCTTTTCCCCTCAATATAATGCAATATATTTTCATAATTTGCTGTCCGCTTACAACATTACAGTGCAGTGAGAGAAAACCAGTATTAAACATTATTGTCTACTGTTGAAATTGTTTAGCTGATTTCAATAATGGGGCAAAGAATACGTTTATCGTTGGACTATACTTTTATGAAAAGCTATCACTTTCTAGAAGCACGCGAAAATGTCTATATGGGGCTAAAAAATTCTTAAAAGATTGTTTCAAAGACATTCTAGTCTACACGTTTTACCTTAGTTTTAATTGCATGATCCAACTCTGCATATTGTTTATTTTGAGCAGCTCTTTTCATCATATCTACAAGTAGCCCTCCACCTGTACAATAACAAATTCTTGAAATAATAGGTACCAATGTGTTGACAGATGGTATTTAGTACTGTATTTATTACTCAAATTACCTTTTAAATCTACAAGTTTGTATGCGGCAATTGATCCTGTATCAGCTTGTTTTTTAACACCACTTGTAACGTTACTTTCGCTATTTCCCATTTTTTTACAATTGGATTATTAGTTAATCACTAAATTTCAGTTAAAGCGACAATCAAAAATTTCAGAATAAGTAAGAAAAGCGACCTTCCATAGAGCATTTATTATTAGCTATGGGTAGATTTTGTTTGAAGTTATTGCATTAGTATTGATCAAACAGTGGATTTTACAATATAAAAAAAACAAAATAAATATGCGTATTCTTTAAAAATCTCAAGACGAAAAATAATTAAAAAGAGAAAAAATGTATCACAAATAACATTCCCAATTCAATATATGACTTGAAAAATTTAACATTATTCATCCAAATAAATAAATTTAGTTTGGAAAAACGGATGACATAATTCATATTTTGTCAGTTTTATTTAAAGGGAAGTAAAGAAAATGTTACGAACGTTAAGGTAAAAATAAATAGTCAATAAATATCTACTGCAAAGACATCATACATGTGATTTTATTGTGATACAATACCTTAATACAATCTATTACATGTAAAAATCTTCATAATGTTACACAGAAATAAAAAATATAAGCACTGAACAATTCCATTAAAAAACACGACGCTGTCTCATAGAAATTTATATGTACTTAATTCTCTACATAATATGACATACGAGATTTATTTACTAAGATACAATAATGAATAGATAAAATGCCAAGGCAAGATCATTAACAGAAAGCAGTGACAATTGTTCAGAGTCCCAAAAATTAACCGAGGGCTCTGAATAACTATAACATTCAATGTAGAATATATTTATTGTACACCCATAAGCATGTTAAAAAGAAGATATGAAAAACTTTATATCTATAAAACCACTTAAACCAAGCTGATAATTTCTGTTAATGAGCTTGCATGAGAAAAAAATCGAATATTATAAACTGAAGAGTTGACTTAAAGAAATACCCACCATTGCAAACGTAAAATTTTTATCTTTCGAGTACAAATACTTTTTATATACGTATAATATAAAAATGCGAAATTATTGTTTGTAATAAATTAAAAGGGACTAATGTAAAAAAAATCTAATTAAAATTCGAGAAGTATTTTCTAAAAGTAAACTCATCAAAATCTTATTAATTAGATGCAAGCGCAATAGAACTCAAAATATTAAGAAAAAGTTTAGACAAATATAAAATCTGACAGACGAGGAATGACTTAGACATTAAAGTACTGGTGTGTCAATAATTTTTGACTTTCCATCTCTGTCTCTAGTGACGGTATAGTACTTCTCAATTTTGTCAACACTGGCGAGTTTTTCCAAAAACTCTCTATCGTGCGTAATGATCAATAACTGGAAGCTTTTAATAGTCTTCTTTTCTTTCACTAGTTCAGATATAGCGTTGCATAAACTATCTATGTTTTGTTTATCTAAGTTAGTGGTCGGCTCATCCAAAGCTAATATACCACAGTTCATACTGAAAGTTTCCGCAAGCGCTATTCTTATGATCAAGCAAGCCAAAACTCTTTGTCCAGCGCTGCAACGTCCTCTCATGTCCATTTCAGTACCATTTTTAACTTGTACTACTCTATAATTATATGCTCGTTTCGCCGTTTTACCAGTTTGTGCTGTTTCGTCCGTTTTTATTTCAATATAATCGCAATCGTTGCCCTGATACACAGATCTCCACAAATCTTTAACGATAGTATTAATTTTAATCATTTGATCTTTATGGAAGTTCATCATTGATTTGTCTAATGCCAACTCAAACTTGTCCATATCTCTAACAGCTAGCAAACTCAGTTTTAGTTCAATCAACTTCTGTTTATATTTCTCTTCAACATTAGCATTTACCTCTTTAGCAAGATCTTTCTTCAAATCTTTGATTGCGCGACGTATTTCACTTAACTTACCTTCCAGCCTTTGCGTTTCATGATTTATTTTGTTTATTGAGCTGTTGATGCTTTTCTTTTCGCTCATTATTACCTTAACATCCTTATTTTTGAGTTCTTCATTTAACGTGTCCACTTCAATTTTCAGTTCATCTTCTTCCTTCTTCTTTTCTCTCAGCTTGACATTGTCTTTAAGTTCTCTTTGTTTTGAATTCTGATTAGCTAAGAAGGTTTTCATTTCATCGACGCTTGCTTGGATTTCTTCTCTTGCTTTTGTGTGCACAGATTTTTCTTCCACTAGCTTTTCAATTGTCTGTTCTGATTCAGCCAACTGTTCTAAAATTCCCTTTGTATAAAATTCTTGAATGGTGGCTTCTATACTTTTAATATCCTGGAAACGCTTCTGTATCGCTTGCAATTCTGAATTTGCCACTGATAAGTTATGCTTATTATTATTTTTCATTTGTTTCAGCTTTGCCAAAGCAGCGTCCAGTTGTTTTCTAACCGGTTGCACTTGACCATCGAGATTTTTAACTTCTTCCGTTAATTTGTCACAGCTTTCCTGCAACTCCTTATGTTTTTCACGCAATTGTGTAGCATCCTGCAAATTTTTCTGGATATTTAGCTGTTGTTCCTTCAATGAATTTTTCATTTTTTCCAAGTTCATTTGCTGGTTTTTAAAATCATCAATTTTTTGTTTAGCCACTTCAATAGTTCGGCGCAGCTCCCCAACATCGGTTTGCAACGTTTTTTGTTCATTAAGAGCTTCTTGCAAACCGCGCGTACTCGTACCTTGCGGCATTTTTTCCTCGAGGTCCTCGACCGCTTTTTTCATTTTCTTTAAATCATTTAGTTGTTTATCCAATACTGCGATGTCACTCGACATTCCATGACACAGCTCTAAACGTTCTTGTGGCACTGTTTGTGATGCATGCAATGCTTCAAGTTCGTCAGCTGCAGTTTGTCTGTCTTTCTCAGCAGTCTCAATTTCTTCTTTGAGTTTTGGTATTTCTACATCCTTCAGAGCGATTATTCGTGCGTTAACAGTTTCTAATTGAATCAGTTTACTATGCTCCGCTTGTTTGGCAGCTAAGTCTTTTTCAATCTGTTTCAGTTTATTGGGGAAATCGGATATTTTATCATTGATTTCTTTAATGATTTCAGTAATGTGCTGTTGTTCCGGCATATTCCGGTGGCACACTGGACAACAACTGTCCTCCTCCAGGACTTTTGTGAAACGGGTATACATGTATTTTGATGATGAATAAAATCCCTTCTCATCTTGCAATCCTACTAACGTTTCATTGAGCTGTGATAAAACTTCATCAAACGGTTTGCCTTGGCATAATTCATTGACTTTGTCTTCATTATTTTTCAGTTCCTTTTCCAGATCTTCTAGTTTTTCTTTACGATGTTTAATGTTACTTTCAAGTTGAGTTACACTTTTCTGTTTCGATGTAATCGCGCGATTTGTCTCTTTAGTTTGTTTCGTCAACAATTTTTGACGTTCCGACAAAGCTTTCTTCAAATCGGATTCCGGAACTTCATTTTCAAATACGTTATTTAATGCCGTTTCATGTTTTTCCTTAATCTTACGAATCTCAGATTCAGTTTTTATAATGTTTTCTCGATTCATATCCAATTCCGTTTGAATACTGGTTACTTGTTGTAAGTGATAAACTTCTTTATTAACTTTTTCCAACTGCTTTTCCATTTCGTCTTTCTTCTCAGTTTCAGTTTCAACTTCTTTGGATTTCTCCTCCACATTTACACTTTCCAGCAATTTTGACAGTTCTTCTTCATTACGTTTCAACTTACCGTCAATCACTTCAAGACGATTTGTTGAGTCATCAGCATCTGCCAGTTGACGTGTTACTTTTTGCAACTGACTTTTTACATCTTTCAACTGGAGTGTCTTCGACCTGCATTCCTGCTCGAGTTGTACTTTATTTTCTCGCAAAGAATCTATTTCAGTCTGCAATGTCTGCTCATCGGACTCATAATTTTTGGATAGAGTCTCAAGATTTGTTTTTACTGCAGTTATGTTATCATCCAAAGTAGAAACGGCAGATTCAACTTCTTCTGAGTTTGAAACATTACTGATTTCAACGCTAAGTAAGTTGGCCAAATCTAACAGCATTTTATTACGTTTTGTTATTTGATTATTATTTTGTTTCTTCTGCTGTTGTAATTGACCCAACTTGACTTGTTCAGCATTTATTTGCTTCTGCACGCTTTTTTCCTCATCTATTTTTGCTTTCACTTGTCCTTCCAGGTCACGCATCTCTTCTTGTTTTTCTTCAACGCGTTTAGCAAATTCTTCAATAGCTTGTTGAAGTTCTTCATCTGTGCCTTCAAATTCGGTAATACCCGATAACAATTCTTGACGGAATTTACACAATTCTTTGTATTTGCTTCTTTTCACCTCGTATTTATTAAGCTCAGCGTGAAGTTTGGATTCTTCTTGTTTGACTTCTTCTAGTTTCTCATTTAAAGGTTTGAGTTTATTTTCATTGTCATTGATCATTTCTTGCATTTCGGTCCCCTTCCGTTCACTTTCTTCTTGCTGTTTCTTCTTCTTATCTACTTCAATTTTAATATATTCAATACCTTTCACTTCTTCCCTTTTAACTTTGTTACTTTGATCACGAACCTTACGCAGTTTCCTCATATATTCCAATGCTTTATTGTATTTAGTTGCGTCGAAAATGGCATCAAAACGTTCTTTCAATTTTTTCGGTTCATCTAGCGGCCAACTAGAATCTTCTTGGTGGCAAAATATAACGTAGTTTAAAATGGGTCTCGATACGCCCATAGCCAAGCACATTTCATTGTTGATGTCCACGCATCGTCCACTGAGCGTTACAGGTTCACCGCCCGGTTTTTTCCTTGTAATTGTTGTGTCCAGCATTTTAAATTCAAGCTTACTGTACTTCTGAGTTGCTTGCATCGATTTAGAAACTGTGACCATATCGCCATTTCTGCACTTGACTCGCAATTTCACCTGGCCTCTAGTTTCATAAACTCCCGCCAATTTTGGATCGTAAACAAAACCTTGCCCACCTTTGCTTCCGATAGGATATTCTCCAGTGCAGGCAAACTTCACAGCTTCAATAATTGTAGTTTTACCGCAACCATTTTGACCGAGGAATAGCGTCACCGGTGATTGAAATTCCACACGTTGCTTGTCCTTTTCATCGGGACCATAGCTTCGTATGCCCATGAGGTTTAGTTTGTCAAGGGTAGTCATCTTGATATTTTTTAGCTAAAATTTGAAACCATCTGTTAATATAAACTTAAGTATATTATACTTATTTTATGATGCAAAAAATTGATCAAGTTATAATTTATATATAATTTCGATGCTAGTCATATAGTAGAAATACTTCAGAACTTTATAGTGGGTGGTAAGATCTTTCTGTCATTCAATTCATTAAAATTACAATTTTTAAATTTTAAATACTAATGTGTGAAGTTGCTACTATCTACGAACTGTATTTCTGCATGAATACGATATTTCAAAAAATTGAAATCGATGAAAATGCTTAAAAAATTTGAATTTCAACCTTTTCTTAATTATATGTTAATTGTTGTTACTTTCAAACAATTAAAAACAATTATTTTCAAATGTTCATTCTCTGAACAACAGCTATTTTCCATTCAAAATCATAACAAGCATTTAGCAACTGGAAAACTAAAAGGACGCCAATATTGCATTTAGTTCTTTCTTCTACGTTCAGCTACGCCATTATTCATAACCTCAAGTTGATAATACAAACATTGAAAACGTCAAACTGAATATATTTACCTGCAGATATTGAAGTTATATGATTATATTTTCAATTAAACACAATTTATCTGAAATATTTCAATGTCAGTGAAATCGCGAAGTAAGCAAAAATATTCCGGCTTCTTGACCTTGAATGGCGGCTCCCAAGCCGCCGTTTACCGCCGCTCAATATAATATGACAACCAATGACACCAACGTAACATAATGAAAAATTACTGTGCAATATTAACAATAAAAACGTTTTAAATTGTTCTGTTATGCAAATTTTGACAATATTAGTATCTAATTCTATGCAAAATATTGGCTTTCCGTAATACTAATGACAGTACAAACCAAAAATTGATCACAAAGAACCCCGTAAAAAGGCTTGGACACACCAACGTAAAACGGCTGAATAAAACCAGGTAAAGTTGAAATTTGCCGGATTTTTAAGTAAATACTAAAAATGTTTCATCTTCGTTAGTGGACTATGAATTCTTTCGTAAACTAATGCAACGTAAAATAAACTAGTTATATTCTTAAAACGTCTCCTTTTTTTTGTAAATATTTTGTCATAACGCAAAATAAGAAGGGACTGCCATGTGTCAATACATCATGGACATGAATGTATGCGACTTGGTATTGTATACAAGGATATGATAAAGGCGAAGTATTGACATGCTTACATGTCTTGTTAGACCCACTTAAAAAAACGGAGTTACATAAAAAAAAATTATCAACTTTTTATTTTTCTATGTATTTTTGGAGCACAACTTACATTGAAACTACTATTCTAGACGGCAGTTTTTTGTCAAAAGCAATAATGTTCATTCTCAATATCAGATTCAGTCAGTTCAAATTTCGCAAAGCGAATCCCTATACTAATTTTTATCAATTTTATTTTCCGTATTACTTTCCTTAAAAATATTTATTTTGTAAGATACAAATGACACAAGAAAATACAAATTAAAAATCATTAAAATATAAATACATAATACAAAATATAAAACAAAACAGTATTTTTTATGTTGAAACCTTTGCGTTCAGTAGTCTTACGATCGTTTTATTTTACATTAGGACTAATACTGTATGTTGAAAAAAAGGACCCTTTTCTTAATTTTCATTTTGATTTCCAAACAAATGGCATTAAACATTACAATAGACGTATACTTTAAATAAGTAAGCACTTGCGAAAAATATTTCGAATTCAAAACTGCCTTAAATAATCACGCATGCAATATTCTATTTTTGAAAAGACGCCCTAGACGTTTTATTCATATTCTCTAAAAAAAATAGGGACCAATCTATTACACCGCTGGATTATATTCATTTCAACAATTTGGCTGCACAAATAATTTAATCAACCGCAATTTTCGTTTTCATTTTCTAAGTTACCGTTTGCAAACTGACTGCGTAGATTTTAAAACAATCAAAATATTTCTATTGGTTATTTTCATTTATCAAATAAACTTTGAGACTAAAAACAAATTCTTAAAAATGAAAACGTGTTGAATACTGTTTCAAGGCTTCGTTCATAAATGCTGTATGTAAGAAAATATATCTTAAACAAAAATATAATAAAAATGTGAAACAGAATAATTTTGAACAATAATGAAAAAAAAATTCCCTGCAAAATTTGCAAGTATTAAAATATTCACATTACAAAAAAAAAAAAGACAAACCAAGTATTTTCCCTTTACACTCATCGTGACTAAAAGTGGAAAAAAAATTTTATCAAATCAAGATTTGAATTATTTCTGTTGATGAAAAAGAAATGTAAATTACGAAATTAAGGCAAACCGTTTCCCGAAATACAACTATATGTACAGAATTACCTTATAAAAAAATACATAATTATGTTAAAATTTTCTCTGACTGAATAAGCGATGAAATCTTTTCAAGTGCATAACGCAGATTTCGGGCAAGTCCTTTGCTACAACCATTTTCTTCTAGCGTTTGGAATCGGTAGGTGCGGAAATTTCTTTGTTCATCGATGTAAGTGACGGATGCCATTAGCGGGCACATTATAATCTTTGAATGGTCGAAAAAGTTGATCTGAAAATTAAAATTTCAATTCGAGTCATACATCTGATCTCACCGTCTAGTTTAAGGTTGATCTGAATCAGCTGACACAAGGGCAGCTTTCCATAACGTTAAAACTCCTTGCAGTCTTTTCGAATAAATTACACACTAAATATTAACCAAACAATGAAGTTTTTTGACAGCGGCTGACTCTATGACGTCATGCGCTCTGATTGGTGTCTGTTGTCACGTGACTTGAGAGTGATTTTATTAGGTTTTATTTATTAAATATTAATTAAATTGTTTAAAAATAAAGAAAAATATAGTGTTCTTTAGTATTTCTATCATAGAAACTACCACTTTTTGTTAAAATTGTTTTTATTTGAACATCCCTATTATGTTTTCTATATCATGTAAAGAGGAAAACATTTCGAGGGCGATGTTCAGAATATTTGTTTAAGTTACCAAGGTTTTGTGATTTAAGTAATGCAGGTTTTATGCTTTCAGGGGAAGGGAATTCAAAAATTTTTTAACTTAGAGGTTTGTAACTTATCGAGATTCTACTGTACGTACCTGAACGATACCGTTCGACAAATGCATGACAGCTGCACTACTGGTACGTAACCAGTGATGCAAATGAGGTATACGTGATAAGTGGTCACATTCCTTGACGGGAATTTGTGCTCCAGCTTTCATCAAGTGCTCGCGCATGTAACGATGAAAATACGTTAGCAATTTCATTTTTTTTTCTAAGACATCTGGAAAGTTATCCACCGTCATGTATGCTTCTTGATGATCGTGATTTATGTAATGGACATTGCTAAAAAAAATTAAATTATAAATATTAATTTTTTATGAACTAACATATCCTCAAAACTATCTTTCTAAAGCCTTACAGATTTCACTGTAGATGCAAAAAAAAAAATGAATTGTCTGAAAATTAAAGAAATATTTTCGTGGCTCAAACAAGTTTTTACTTTCTGGCCAACAATTAAATTTCCGGAATGTAAGGTCACAAACGCATTAAAAATTGATTTAAATGGTTTTGAAATCGAAATACAAACGGAATTTTACTTACACTCCATTGGCAAACATAATCAACTTAGTTGTATCGTTAAACATAACTCCGACGCTATCATCGCATAACTGGTATCCAAAACCATATTTATCGGAATAATCAACCCACTTGGAAACCCAAAACAACGGTTGAGCGGCTGGATCGGTCATTTCATCACCTAAATTTTTACATTCTCTGGCTGGTTTTTTCTTCATCAGATTATCTAACTGATCTCTTAGCGCTACTAAATTTTTGCTGAATTCAGGCTGTGAAGACAAAAATTTCAAACTTTTAGGAAAATGTTTTTTTTTTTATAATGTTGTTTTATCCAGTTCCATTCAAAAGATTATGATAATGAGGAAGACTATAGAAAAAGTTGTTTAAATAAAACAGAACTACAGTACAATCTCGGTAACATGAACACAAAAAATCCTGAGGAGTTCATACTTGCGGTATGTTTATATTATCGAGATTCGCCAGAAACATGTACATTAGGGTGGTCCTTAACAGGGGTATTGGTCCCAAGGGGTCAAACGTTTCCAAATTGATAAAAAAATTTCTCTAAAAATTTGAGCTCTTAATATTAACTCTAAGATAGTCTTCATTCCAACCAAAGTTTCTTATGGAAAATAACATGTGGAAAACTCCTTTTGTTCTTCCAAATTTTAAAACTTGGGGACAAATAAATCTACAAAAATGAGACATACTTATTTTTGTAGAGATTTAACGCTTTACAAAAAAGGTATCTTGTGATTTTTCGGTAAGTTTACTGGTTCAAAAGTTTTCCGAGAATAAAGTTTAAACTTTTTTTTGTAGAGCGTTAAATTCTCTACAAAAATTATGTTCATATTACTGAGTCGTTCATAAGAGTGCATATTCATATTATCGCGATTGTACTGTATTATTAAATCAATAGCAACTTATTTTATAGAAAAGTAAAATAAGACACTTACCAATCCCCCAGATTCAGGTAGAGTTAGCGGAGTAGCAGAGCCTGCTTTGCGCGGCGAGGTGCCCATTTTTGACGACACACCATTAACTTCAACCAACGGTGTTCTGCGCGCTGTCTTTAGCATAACTTGATCGAACCGTGGCTCCATTGTCAAACAACTGACCGGCAACGACGTAGGCATAAAACCGTCAGTGAAGAAATCATCCTGTAGAAGTTTATCGACGGATGGTCGTTTGAACGGTTCAGACTGAAGCATATTGACTATCATCTTTCTAGCCGACATGCAGATAGATAGAGGCACTTTATATTCACATTTCTTTATCTTGACATAAGTTTCCTTTAAAGTCGATGTCTCGAATGGAGGTTTGCCCGCCATCAACGTATACATTATACAGCCGATAGACCAGATATCTACTTCAAACGAATGGCCCTTTTTATTCAATACTTCTGGTGCAATGTAGTTCGGAGTACCACAAAGAGTCTTTTTCCTCTCTCCATCATATTCGATACGTGTTGCTAATCCGAAATCACCAATTTTGACATTTAAATCTTCATCTAAAAATATGTTTCCTAGTTTCAAATCGCGGTGAATTATTTTCTTATTATGCAGGTATGACACCCCTAAAAGTATTTGGTGAAGATAGTATCTAGTTTCTGGTTCTGTTATTGCTTTTCTCCTCTTATGTAGCTCCATCATTGACTAAAAAATTAACAAATTTTAGTAAGAATTCAATAAAAATTTGAAATTAAATAATCAAATTCCTTACCCGTCGTTTGCACAATTCCAGTAAAATATAAATGTTATTATTATCTTCAAAAAAACTGTGAAAGCCAACAACATGTTTATGATTAAGTGATCGATGTATCATTATTTCTTGTGTCATTTTCTCTTTTTGATTGTGCTTAGCCATTAACTTTTTGCTAACTATTTTTCCAGCATAAACAGCTTTGCTGCCATCCATTTGTATTACTTCATAGCATTTTGCAAAACCACCCTGTTTAAAAACACATTATGTTAAAAATGAACACATACTATGTCTCAAATTAATGTCCACTGATGTTTGGGTGGCTTCATTATATCAAAAATAATAATAATTGTATAATCTTGTTTTGAAACCGATGCAACAAGAAAATAAACTGTTGACAGATAGACTTACTTTTCCAAAAAAGCGTCCTTTAGAATAGCTTGTTTTTGTGGTATTATCGTATATAATATCCGGAATATCTTTCTTTGCTTCATCTCGTGATGATGCCATTATAAATTGTATAAAATAAAAACTGTTTAAAATACTTTTCCACGTTTATAAAAACTTTCACAATGAGGTGAACGAAAGGTTTCTTTCAACTGTTTTCCGAAATCTACCCACTGTCCAACGTCTTTAAAACTGTCCAATCATAAACTTCTTCATTAAATTAAAAGAGAAAAAGGATTTCTCATTGGTTAAAAAGTTTTTTTACATCAAACAGCCAACATAATTTTTTATAGGTTGGTATTGTACACTGTAAACATTAATACCAGCTGGGCGCAGCTTCAACTCATTGTTCATAGATGACGCTAGGTATGCAATACTGCAATGCTATTAATTTCTAGTAATAATTTTGATGAGAATTTAGTCAGTCGACATTGTTTACCATACATTATAATAAAAAGATTAAAAGAATTATTCTTTTACGAACAATCGTTTCATATTACGAAGCATTTACCACATAATACTATAATATGATATTATTTACATGTCCTGTATAAAACATGTCTGGAATAAAACAGAATTTAAAATCAATAATAGCATGTTTCTAAATATGGAATTTATTCACCGATCTGAATAAATATACATAGTTCGAACTAAAAACAGCTACGTTTTTTTCAAAAATAGAAACATTTTTACAAATAACTTTTTTTTTAATCAGCTCCTGTATCTTTTTGTTAAAAATACTAAGAATACACTTTTGTATGGAATTATTTATTTTTAAATCAGTCAGTATGAGAAAATAAACTTTACATTTATCTAAATTAAACATTTTATTAAATGTTCAAAGCAGTTTCTATTCAATATACACCGATGTCCATATCTTTATGTTAAATAGATCAAAAAAAATTCCGGAAACAACAGGTGTACTTAAAGAGTTGATATTAAAATTTAAATATATTCAGAACATTTTATAAATTAATACGAAGATGAAGCCCGCATTTATTTCAGTCTGCTACTGTAAAAGATATATCGATACTAATTTAATATTAGGGTAGGTTTCGGGTCAATATTCAGACGTGATCTCGAAAATAAATTGGTAAATCACTCTTGAGTGAAACGAATGAGTACAAAAGAAAATTCTTATTTGGTACCAACATAACGCACGAGTATACTGTGTCATTACTTACAGGTGGCGTGGGACCATATACATATTATGAGTAGGAGTGTGTGGGGCCGGTTTAATTCACTATGTAACATTTCTGGGTGGACACATTATATACACACATTAGTAAACTGCATTAGGGATGTCGGAAGCGCTAAAAAGTATCGATAATATCGTATCGATATTTTTTTCAAGTATCGATATCGGTACCGATATATTTTTTAAAAAATATCGATATATCGGTCCAATTTGAAAGAGAACATTGACACTCGAAGAAATTTAGCATACATGTTGGCTAACAGCAATTAACGGACATAATAAATCAACTAATAAATATTTATCTGGAATCAAAAATTATGATAAGATTTTTTTTTGTTTATTAATTAAATGTCTAATACATTTAAGAGCAGATAATTTTAGAGATTAATCGAACAATTAATAAAGCCAGGAATGGTGAACCTATGGGATGCGTGCCAGAGGTGACATTCGACAGAAAATTGTTGGTACAGCATGAATCGAAATAATTAAAAATATTCTAGATGTTGTAGAAATGAAATGAAGTATTGCAGGAATAGACATTTTGACTGTTTATTATTCCGAAGATATCGAAAAATCCGATGAAAAAGAAACGTGTTTGATATGTGCTTTGTTTTTGGAACGCACGTAAAAGTGTTCTAAAAACATATGTAAAAACACATGTTTCTTTTTCAGTGAAGTTTTCGATTTGTCAGAATAATTAAACGGGCATAGTCAGTCGCGGTAGTACCAACATACAAGTGTTGCTACTGGGAAAAAATATCGGTTTTCGATACTCCGAATTTTATATCGATATATCGAAATATTAAATATCGCCCAAAAATATCGATATATCAAATAAAAAATATCGATATATCGATATTTTTTCGACATCCCTAAACTGCATTGATGCTGTAAAACGCAAACATCGTGTTTGTTGTTAATTTGGCGGTGTGCCCTTGGCTTGGCGGCCTACTGCGTTTACTATACATAATATCATACAACATTTATGTATATGCAGACCTTGGATTAAACAGATGAACATAACACGCGTGTATGAAAATATGTACATAATAAAATTTACTGTATTGGTATGTTCAACTAGTATCTGAGAATCATATCAAACCATTTTCTTTTGAAATACACTTTCTCTCGCAAAAACACAAGTACTTACTACCATTTAATTAATAAAAAAAATCTCACTGTAATCTTTATTTATATTATACATTAACCAAATACAATTTTCGAATTTTGATAATATAAAATATACTGTCAACTAAATGATGCCCGTGCTGTTAGATGGAATTTAGTCAGCTCAGACACTATTATAGTTACGCCACTGATTGAAAGAAAGAAAATATGGTTAAGAGAGAGGGAAGTTATAAACCACAAGCAAGATCTGCAAAACAACCGGACTCAAGGTTTTATGCTCTTAGTGGATTAATGGCCATTTGAACCAGTGTCGGTCAAGTTAGTTTACTATAAAATTTAATCGTAGGTAAACTTTCACTTTTGAAATATAAACTTCAGTTAACTTAAGTCTGATAACCGCAGGTTTCAGGAACAAATCAAAAACTGACAAATTCTGTTATCACAAAATCAAGCAAATACTGTAAAATAGCGGTTATTGGCGGATAGGGTCAATCTGAAAGGTTCTTAATTTTTTCAATAAAATCGTTTCAATTTCTACCTAATTACATGGAAAAGAGTGCGATATTTGCATAGCATATTATAAGTTCACAAATTTACATAAATACTGACGTCCGTTGTTTTTATACACCTTCACTTGTTATATTTGTAACCGCCATTATGCAACAATTACACAAACTCTCTCCATCTCATTATTTTCCTTCTTTCTCACAACCTATAATACCTATATTATACAGTGTGTCCAAGCGAAGTGTACATATGTACATATAAAATCCGTTTACAAGTGACATTTGGATGATATTGCCATAGGACCCCATATAACCATACAATTAAAAAATAAATAAACAAAAACCAATTACTGTCAATGACAACTATTACATAACTGTGCTGTCGATTCGTCGATGTCGGATTATTGTATTGTCGGTGGCGCCGCCATTCTGGGTGTAAAAAGAAAAAGCATGACTCGAAGTACGGTCGAACACAAACGAACGTCCGTGTGGCTTTTTGTAATAGCTCTCGCACAGCGGACGGCCGGTTGTGTTATAGTATCTAAACATTATTAAATGAAACAGATTCTGTTTACTAAATAATTTTATTATAAAAAAATAGATGTATTCTATATTTATAATACAAAATAAAATAATTCTGAGGAAATAAATAAATACTGTACTGTTTTCAGGTATTTAATCACAGAACATAAACATCACTGTTTTTTTTTTAAAAAAAGAACACAACACAAATTCATTACTCGTAACGGTACATAAAATGATGTACCGTTACATCACTGCCCCTCTTTTGGGGTGCCGACGTAGGCGCGTCGAAGAATACCCTGGCCGGTAAAGCGGAAGCGTCACATCTGTTGGTCGGAGGCGATGGCACAGTAGCTTCGAGAGCCGAAGACGGCCTGATGTGGGACCTCTATACATACGCCTGGTGCTGGGTGGAAAGTGTGGGCAGCCGGCAGAAGAGGACCATAGACCGGCCCTACGGAGTCTTGTTGGCGTGTGCCGGTTGGCGGTCGCGCTGGTTGCAGCTATTTTGCCTTTCCCCAAGTGACAGCCACTGGTGGCGGTCGGGTCGGGATCCTTGTTATTCCGACCATCGTATTAGTTGGCACCTTGGCGGGAGTCCTCGATTGAACTGGCGCTGGAGAGGCTTGCGAAATGGCCGTGGAGACGGGTCCCCTGGCCGGCGTGGCTGGTGTGACCGGAAGTTGCTGGTCACGGGGTACGGGTCTTCTTTTTGCGGTCTGGTACTTTTCCCGTAGACCTTGTAGCTTGCGGGTAGGCGGTATCGGCTGATCTAGTATGCCTACTATGTTTATAAACATTTTTTGTTGATTTTTTCAGTAATCATTTTTAGGGTTCCGTACATCCGATGAAAAAACGGAACCTTTATATAGGATCATTCTTGTGTCTGACTGTCACAGCTTATTTTCTCCTAATTTACTAGACGAAAAAAGTTAAAATTTGCTACACAAGTGAATTCGGGTTTTGAGGGTTTATTTTGGGGGATAAATTACAAAATTAAAAATATTTTTTAAGTGATGAGACATATCAAATGAAAGAGCTCGTTATGTGATTAACAAATATATATATTTTTTTATAATTTTAAAATGCATAACTTAAAAGATATTAAAGAAAATATACGAAAATAGGGCATTCCTCCTTTATCTCCTGCTTTCTGAGCGTAAAATTTTGAAAAAAGTATGGCATACAGAACCTCACTCTTAGTGTACAGAAAAACCTAAACGAAAATTCTAAGTCTTAAAGTTCTCACGGAAAACGCATTGGTATGGAACCCTCTCCATGAGAGTTCGACTCGCACTTGACAGGATTTCACTTTGACATTATTTATTTCTGACTATAACACCAATGTCAAATTTGTTTTCTTATATCCGTAACGACGAAACTACCCATCTCTGTATTTTTTATCCACGACGATTCGCTTTCATCATCTGGCATAGGAACATAAATGCGTAATTGGCCTATTTTTCCGTTTTTCTTTACGTAAATATTAATTTGTGTAATGTATTCTACTGAAGAAAAAGTAA
The DNA here is from genome assembly GCA_034508555.1 of Venustoraphidia nigricollis. Classification (NCBI taxonomy): domain Eukaryota; kingdom Metazoa; phylum Arthropoda; class Insecta; order Raphidioptera; family Raphidiidae; genus Venustoraphidia; species Venustoraphidia nigricollis. The sequence goes on from JAVRKA010000047.1 coordinate 3,356,745, forward strand.
AGGTCCTGGTTTATTGCAGCAAATAGTTTAAGAAACCGGTTTGGTGTTAAGAACCCTAGCATACTGTCAGCAACAACAAATCAAAAATATCACACTTTTAAAACATATGACTCCGTTTTATGTTCCAAATAAAGAACAATGGAGTAGAATGTAGATGAAAACAATATTAATAAATTAAGTATTAGACGGAACTACTTTCCATCTACAGATCACAGCTGAAGATTACAATATTGTCAGTAAAAGGCTGGGACAGTAACATTTACCCTATGCAGGGAAAATTAAAAATGTAAGCAATATTATTAAAATTTAAAAACATCAAACATTTTTTGTAGTTGGTATATCTCTGTTGGTATATTGTAAATACCGTTTCACCATGTAGCGAAGCAAGCCGGCCGCAGATGCGAGAGGATTTTACAAAACCAGTAGCTCAGTTGTTGGCAAATATCTGTATATAGGTCAGACCGGTTCAACCAATCAGAGCTGCGGTACGCTCGTCACGTGTTTTTTGTTGTTATCATCAGCTGTGGCTGGTCCTGTTTACATGCGCCAACAATTGAAAAGCGACGTGCGCGCGAATCGACAGCGCTGAAGCTCGCGCAAAACAAAAGAGAGTGAACGTAATGAACGTATGTCGCTCCATCAGCTGTTCGGTTCGTTTAACTGACCGGCCGGCTAGATCGCAATAATCAAGCATACACCAGTCTTCGTTTAGCAGTGTTGTTGTAAAGTTGTGCGTAGATTGATTCAAATCAATTAGGTACACTCTTTGTTTGCTATACCGACAAACCGCTCTAAAAATCAAGTTTGATTTATTATGAAAAATAATAATAGCATGTTTCTATATTTTTATAATGAATCTAATAATAATTCCATTACAAATGAAAGCTACGCGACATCTGTGAACAAATTTAATTTTCAAGAATTGTTGCGACAGAAGTTATTAGTACGCAGACTATATTTTCCGGACGGTGTAGTTTAGTGAAAATCGTTTGTTTTTAAGTTTGTGTTAGTTCACTGTATATTTAAGGCATTTTAGTTGTTTGATAAGTATTTAATATAAAATAGTAGTATATCTACATACCTAATTATAAATTTATTCTATACGGTATTGATCGTATATCTATCAAACTAGTTTTTGGACTTGGAGAAGTGAAACACAAAAAAAGACATTGATTGTGATTGATTTCAAAACACAAGTTCAAAATGTCGACAGGAAAACGTTTAGCTAAAAGATCCATTATAGGGACACGGGTTTGCGCCCCTGGCGACGATGGAAAATATTATTCCGGTGTAATTCATGCAGTGAAAACTCCGGCTACATTTCCCGAAAATAATAATTGTATTAATCTTACGCCGAATACCCGTTACTCGGTCCGGTTCGATACTAAGCACGCAGTCGGCAAGCGTTTATGTCGTGAGTTTCGTGAAAGTGAATTAATCGGTCCTGGTTTTGGTACTGTTACAGCCATACATCTACCACAGGGTCAGAAAGTATTTTTAACATTCAACGGGCGCGAAACTTCGGGCGAAGTCATAAATCACGACCAAAATTTGGACGAAGTAAAGATTCTTATTCCGCCACTGTCACTCGAGGTAGGTGATCTTTTGTTTATAGTAACTCAACTGTTTATCTGTTATGAGTTGTTGTGTGTCATCTTTATTTACAAATAAGTACTGTTCAAAAATGTTGTCTTCAAAATATCGAATTTATGAAATTTCGATAGGTTAGACTTTTCTTATTTAATTTATATGGCGTTATTCCTTTACAAAAAGTAGTAAAAAAATCAACGCGCAATATAATTGAATATGCCTGCTTATTTATCTATGCAAGTCGTAATTTGTAGCTTCATTATCGATGTTTGGTTTGTTTATTCTACTTTTATTAATCAAACAAGTTTTCTAAAATTTTCAAAGGCAAACAAACCAAAATTCTTATTATTTCAGTGCAAGAGAAAAAATTATGTTGTCAAGCGTACAACGGGTCCATTATGCCAATCAATATTTCAGCTGCAAGTTATAATAAAAATAATACATAATACGTAATTTTTTTCAATATTGCTGTACTGTTTTCTGGTAACAGTAGCAGCATTTTTTTTAAGAAAGTCAAATTTCAAACAGTAGCTTACATTTAATACTTGGTTTATTTAAATTACATTATTATTATCAATTATCATCATTAATTTAAACAAGTTCGGTGTGAAATTTTTTTAGGTATCATATATATATTTTTTTTAATTTAAAATTGATATAGGTATATAGCATTATTAAAAGAAGTAAATGCAATAATAATCCAGCATTGTTGTTTTTTCATCAAATAAAACAAAGGAATACCTAATACACTGAAAAAAATCAGTGCTTGCATGAAATGACGGAAAGTTAATAAAACAGCTGCTTGGAACAAAGGAATATTATCTTATCAATATTACTCAGACAGGTGTAATTATTAAAAAAATATTGATAAATTAAACCTGTGATATATGTTTTGTACATTCTTTGTTCCAAGAGTACAAATTAAAAAGTATCTATCGTAGCTTCTAAATTGAGTGTCAAAAAATGATAAAAAAAATAGAAATTCGATAATAACGCTGCCAGAAAATGACGTATAGGAAAAAGTTTTCCGAGGTCAATGACCTAACCGGTCTATTGTAGAAGAAAATCGACAGGACAAAGACATTGAACAAAGAGATTTTTGCATAAAATGCGTAAGACAAACCAAGATTGAATTTACAACAGTTAAACAAAACAACATCAGCTAGTTGTTTTCTGTTAATTAAACGCATGCCAAATGAAAAATGTCGCATAAAATCAAATAACTATGTTTTAATTTTAATGCATAATTTGACGTTTTGGTGTACAGGATTCACAGCTGTGTAGGAACAAATCCAGTCGCCCATTTCGTTTGTCCGCCATTGCTGTCCCCTAAACAAACGCAATGGACTTGTATTATTCGACTGACCGACTAAGCTTGTCAGACAATAACAACCGTACTACGCATGCACGGAAGACACGTTTCACCCCTCTTTTTGCCGCAACTATCCAGCGTTCACTTGTTTACTTATCATGGCCGGCCTCGATCGTTGGTCGTTGCGTGTGACGTCACATGTATAAACAGAACGATGCGCGTCAAATATCTGCGCATCTAATGATGCGTTATTATTTTTTATGTGCTATAATTTTACATACCAAGTTTTTTAATATGCTTGACATCGCGGTTGTATTAATTAATCACATGTAAACATTATACATTATTTTGTAAATTTGAACAAAAACAACGTCAATTTTAATGTAAATAGTACTGTGTTGGAATATTACCTAAGTATTTCGTACAAAGAGTATTATATTTGTATCTGATTCAACATTGATTCTGTATCAACAATATTTTATTTTTTACGCGTCCCAATCAGAGCGATTTCGTGTTAAGTTTAAATAATTATTTAGTTAAAAATCATATGACATACTGGTACCTTGTCGCCATATTCTTCGAAAGAGTACTACCTACTTTTTGCAAAGTAACCATTTCTTTAATACCGCGTATTACAAAATATAAAATAAAGAAAAATCTATACCAATTCAATAAACAATTGTCATCAAAGTAATTATGTTTAATATTCATTTCTAAATAATACAGTAGAATTCATAAAGAAAAACATAATAATAATAATTACTATAGGTAATATTACAATATAACGGAATTTAAATAATCAAAATCGTGACACATATTACAGATACTACAAACAAAACAAAGCATACAGCTAAGACACTATGTCTCTCCACCAAGTAGTATATTATAATAAACTAATAGTAATCTAGTATAATAATTTGTACCGCATCAAGATAAACAACCAAAAAACCAGTTTGCAAAATATTTAGTGGATATCACAGATGATTGTGTAAGTCTATGGCAAGGTCAAAATTGAAAATATTTGAGAAAGGCGTGTTGTTGCAGCAAGGTCGTTTTTTGCCACAAGTCTTTTTGTTTTTAAATGTCATCGTTTAATATTTTATTAATTTTAAAAGCCTATCACATAATCACATCATTACTTATTTCATATTTTGTTTATGAACAATATACGGTATTAATTATTTTAAATAGTACAGATTTTGTTGCCAATCGAGATTTACCAGTACAATCTATTGGTTACATCAAATGAAAGATAATAAAATGGAGTAGATTCTATTTTCACATTTTTCAGGCAGTTTTTTTTCTGGGCAGTACTTATAAATATCTTTTATTGCTGATGATAGTTGAATTATTTTTTACCCAACTGTGTTATGAGCGATACAATATTCTGCCAAGGCATACTTTGCTATATTTTGTGAGCGAAAGGCAACAAACAAAAGAGAATTTACGCGGCTATCATGTTTTTTTCTCGAAGGAAAATGCTCCAATACATCATTGGCATATTATATCCAGCGTTGCCAGATTTTCTTTTTGCCAAGTCAGGATTTTGGCACTTTTTGAGTGAAAAAAGCGGGATTCTTTCGTCGAAAGCGGGACATAGTAAAAAAACGTATGTAATCAGAAGTTTTTAAATATTTATCTTTTTATTTTAGTTCAAATTACGTTTACGTGACAATAGATAGCAAAAATAGCCATACAAAATGTATTTTAATAAAAATATGATATTTTAAATCAGATTTACCCTATCGTTAAATAGTTGAGTCTTATTCGTCTTTTGAATAAAAAAAATAAAAAATACAGAAATCAAAATCAAAAAAATTTTATTCATTAGAAAAATATGGCGTTTCAAACAATAGTCTGAGGAGTGAGGGTTACAAATTGCAACTTACAATAAGAGAATAATTATTTACGCACGGTCGAGTTATCCCCGAAAAGCGGGATTGAACCTGTCCCGCGCGGGACATTTAATTTTGATTTAAAAATCGGGACGTCCCGCCAAAATCGGGAGGTCTGGCAACGCTGATTATATCATTCATAAGTTGAACATCGCACATACTTTTTGCTTGACGAAAACACAAAAACGATAGATCTTTATTGTATACTGTATGATATTATTGGTATAGAAGAATGCTGATAACTTCAGATGTTGAGCGTCTGTAATCTACATGGGTAGGAGGAATTAGGAAAACCTTTTCCTGCAAACTGTTATTTGTCTTTGTGCTACGCGGCTCGAACCGTACTAACAATCCTTTGTGTAAAACAAGCTTACTGAGTTACTGCTGACTGACTGTGCATTATTGATTTTTCCAAACGCCGCGCTACGTTTCATGCGGCCCTCCAATGGAAAACTTTGTTTTCGTAGAATGGCGTGTGAAATTTCATTAAAACATTTTCCGCTAAATAAATTATGATATGGAAAGCTTAAAACCGAATTACAAGTTTACTACATTGCCAAAATAACAATCAGAATAAATTACGCCCAGAAAAATCTAAAAAAAAACATGAAAATTAAGTGTAGATTGAAAGAAAATTATCAGGATTGACAAATTTTAGCGCGCGAATGTTATAAACGATATAATTAACATATATATTTCCAATTATTAAGAATGCACGTCAACTTGATAATATATATAGAAAATCAAGCAATAGATGCCTTGTGCAGTGTAAGCTTTTTAACCGCAGGGTTTTGGATTCTAGCGCCACGTTGGGCATAAATATATTCTTGTTTTTTATGTCAATTTATCCGTTATTGTAAGTTTTTAGTAAAAAGTTTGAAAGCCTAAACAGAACAAAAAGAAATAAAATATCTGAATTGAAAAATTCTAGCGCGATCAATTATTTATTTGTTTCTTTATAACTGCGGAACCAAAATTTGGCTATATAGAACGTCCACCCGGGAGACTGATGGATCGGAACACTATATAATTGTGCAGGTATAAGCACTCGGCCGATTTTTTCAAAAACTAAATTGAGTTTTTTTTTGTAAGTCCAGCTCTATCATCGGAGTGATCTAATTATATTAGTTACTTGTTTCTTTGTTCATTTAGCTAGATAACAAACTAATTAGTGGAAATGTGACACTCGTATTATGCGTCATTTGACAGTGCAAAGTTCGATCGGAAAAAAATTAAATTAATAGGAATATATTTAATGACGCACAGGATTGCATTAAATTTTCTGTCGTCACATGCAAAAAATTATTTGCTTGCCTCACGCTTGGTGGCTCGATTTTACGTCTATACTTTACCAGAATAGGGATGTTGACTATTTTTGGGAAAGTGTTTTAAATCGTGCATTAGTACCCAATATAGCCACAAATATTTATTATTTTTAATTAAATACAACTCAAGCCTTAAAAATCATGTATTTTAAATTCCGTTTCAAATTTCGGTCCAAAACGCCAATACTAGTCGCGTGACGTCACCTGTTCATACCAAAGGAGGCTCAAAAGTTTACACGGGAGCTACCATCCTATCCTATACATGCGTATTCTGTGCTCATAAACGTTAGTAAACTGAGGTGATGAAAAGTTGTTTCGTAGTCGTTGCTATAGTTACATGTAATTTGACGTTTCCTATAAACAAATAATAATAAATTACACACTAAATATTAACCAAACATAGAAGTTTTTTGACAGCGGCTGAACATATGACGTCATGCCCTCTGATTGGTGACTGTTGTCACGTGACTTGAGAGTGATTTTATTAGGTTTTATTTATTAAATATTAATTAAATTCCTTAAAAATAAGGAAAAATATAGTGTTTTTTAGTATTTCTATCATAGAAACTACTACTTTTCGTTAAAATTATGTTTTTATTTGAATACAGTCAACATCCCTATTGGGTTCTATGCAAAACACCTCCTCTGGAAATGTGCCGTTAGCAGCTTGAATTTACTCTGGTGATCATAACTTGAGCCAGTCCTGATATGATTTGTTATTATTCTACAATATTCCGAGATAATCCCAATAAAGCGCAGGTGCAGTGGCTCAAAAAATATACATTTACACATATCATTATGTTTTTTCCGTCCTCTTATAATCTGGAAATTTTCTGTTCGTCGTGGAAACTGAATAATGTGTGTAATTTAAATAGAATAAATGAATCCTACCTTACGTGCTACAGCTAGTGTCTATCAAAAATAAATTACAACTAAGAACTTATTGGGAAACTTACAATGCTTGTTAGAAACATTCATTGTTACAATGTCATATTAGAAAAATTTTATTTTTGAACAACTGTCATCGTTTTTTTGAACCTATGTATTTTATTTTTGAACTTTTTAGTCTTTGATAAATTTCAACTCTTGCGGCGCTAGATTATTTGATATGGAGGAGATAGTTCTTTAATTATATATCTGTGTGACCTGAGGCACTTTTTTTAACCATCAAAACCATCTCGGCCGCCACGTATTTTTTTAATTTTAATTTTTTAATTTATATATTAGTATTATTGTAACCAAAATATCTGAATCTTTAATTGTCATCAAAACTACATATGACTGCAAAGTTTCCCGTCAATGGGACATTTGAAAGAGGATAAAAATCGAGTTTTTTTTACATACAACGACACCATAGAAGTGAAGCTAATATAAGCTTGTTAAAAATCATCACCTTCAAATAGATGGGACAGTATAACATCGGTGGTACATGGGCTGGGACTCTCGGAGCAACTATATTACCCAAAAATAATCTTTAACCGATTGGCAAATTGTTCTATTTAATAATAATTATAGACCTAGTTCACAACTAATGTAATCTTATCTAATTTTTTTAACCATACCTGGAACTTTAATATGTTCCCCAGACTGGTATTTTTCCTTGTATTTAATTATTTCAAAATATTCGTGATGCGAACAAAATGGGTTTCCCCGTAATTTTTCTTTCTTCTAATATTTCTACAAAGTTAATTCTTTAACAACCGGGCATAAATGATTGCATTAAAAAAAAACTAACTAATACAGACAAATCTTGTGTTGGGTATGCAAAAAATATCACTGATCTGCATAGGGTTGTCCCAAAAGTAATTGTTTCGACCACAGAATAATATTATTCGCATTATATATTATGCATTTGCAATGTATAGTAACTATGTACGTAATACATATAGTAATGCTGATGTACATAAGTAATTAGTATACATAATATGTAAATTGTAGAATCATAACTGGGTCACCCCGTTCAATTATCGATAACTTACAGTTTTAAAATGGTGTTAAATTGCCTATTACATTCGGAAATGTCGTAGCGATTTCAGAAATTATGACCTGTTTTATTTTAATACATCGAAATGTCATCAAACGATATTTGAATAAATTTACTAATCGTGAATAGTGAACGTACATTGATAGATTTTTAAATAAAGTTGAAATTAGTGGTTTTAAAAGAGTAAAGCCACAGTTAAGAATTGTGAAAACTCGGGTAGTTTCAGAGTTAGAGCTTTGAATTTTTATGAATTTGTTGGTCAGTAAGAGCTTTTTGGGAATAAATATGGTCGTCGTCTTAAACAATGGTCAAACATAATGTTAACTAACTTTTTTCATGTAATAACATATAAAAAAGAGTTCATTATGTTTGATTATTATATGAGACGTCAACCATCTATACCGAGCTGGGTAGAGTAGTAGTGATAGCACTAGACTCGCATTCGGGAGGTACCGGGTTCGAATCCCGGCGGGGGCAGATGTGGCTGGAACTTTTTCCTACTGCCTCTCGCCGAGAAATGGTTATTCCTGTACCGGCCATCTTGATTGAGGTTTTCCATGGTTTCCCTCAATTAATTCCAGATAAATATCGATTTGGTTCCTTATTTGAGGCCATGGCCGATTACCTATCAAACTCCTAGTTCAAAAATTACCTACCGTATCCTAATTTCCTATAATTCCTTCATTCGCCCATTGCTATTACATTAGTTGAAGTTGTAAAAAAATGTAGAAATAACGGGAAGTGGTAGATGAAAAAATAGTAATGGTGCGAATGGCTATGGAATAAAGTCGAGAAACAGACGTTAAACGCATTATTATTATTATTATTATTATTATTATTATTCCTAAAAAGACAAACAAATTCATAAAAATTAAAATCTCTAACTCTGTGGAACTAGTAACTACATCAAAATGTATACTGGAAGTGGTGTTTTCTCGCTGTTGGGTCGGGTTCTCGCAGGGTTGCGTATAGGCAAGTGATTGAAGTCACTATATGTACTCTCTCTAAAATAGGAACCATTTTTTACGTCTGCCGCTTGGACTATAGGGAATAGTGTAAAAAATACGTTACAGAATTGAGTGACATGCACCCAAGAACACATATGTATGAAAACAACCTTATTTTGGATTACAAATTAATTATGAGTGCAAGACGCGCTTTTATAATTAATATATTTGATAAAAGAAATAGCAAAATAACGTACGTTTATAGCCAACATTTCGCAGTGTACCACTCATCGGATTTTAAGTATCACTTCCGTTTTATAGATGCAGTTAAAGAATATTTTAATAGTTATAGCTTTTGACACTTTCTAAAAAAAATGACAGTGAAAGTGTGTACGCTATTTGAAATTCCTTTAGCCGGTACATTGCAGAACGCGATGGAAGTCATCTGCGAAATGACCCTTTCAAATCAATAATTTGCATTTGGTAAATCAACGGTACTTAAAATCTCTGTTTTAATGCATTTTGAATATGCAACATTGTGATAATTGTCTCCAGAATTGACAGTTGTTCAGTTATTATGTTGCAATTGTTTCGTGAAAATAGGTTTAGCCGTTTTTAATGTGGTGATTTACAGATTATAGTTATATGGAATAATTAAAAAGCACTTACCAATGCAGTTGGTTTCTACAAAAGGAAAAATAAGTACCTACTACTAACATGAAACAATAAACCTTTATGCAATATCGTGTGATCGTGGATTTTTATGCAATTTACAATATTTAGATTAATTTTTCTGTAACAAATTATAATTTATATGTGCAAGTTTTCCATACGCTGCTAATTGCGGAGATGTAAAACCAAGGAACGGGAAACACGAATGTTCGATTCAACCAGAAACTTGTAAATATTTGGTAAATAATTATATTTTTGAAAATGCAGTTTTATAGTTTTCAAAAATGTATCGAATATGCCCTTGGGGATTCCGAATTTATTTAATTGATTAGCGGTAAAATCATGCAATTTAAGTAGGTATATTTTTTATTAGGTTTATTGTAAAATAATGATATTTCTATTATTCTGAATCATTATATTTATTTAGAGAGTGGGTTTTTAAAAAAATATTAATTTATAAGTGTCCAGATTACTATTTCCTTTAAAAATATTCTAAAACTATTTTTTTTTGCATGTTGGTAGCGTATACTTTCTACTCTTTCTTTAGTTGCTGATAATTTTTTTTGCGTAAAAATAATCTATTGCGTATAAATTTTAAATTACTGTACAAAGCCTAATATTTTTTACTATAGAAATAACATATATTTCATTATTTTTCCCTTGACAGTTAAGTGTACCAAGGTAAATGGCCGCCATAAAGTATGTAAGGATGATAAAGCATTGACATCAAATTAAGCTAACATTGACTCCATTTACAACGGCTGTTAAACAACAAAAATCTAAATTATTATTGCATTTTGTAGATAAAAATAACATTTGTAACAAATTACGTGTACCAAAAATTAAAAATATTCTTAACTAGCGGCCCAGTCCGGCTTCGCCCGGGTGTAAATATAATATATAGGATATAAAAGATGAGAATCATTATCATTAAATTCTCAACGTGTATTGAATTTGCGCGAATTTAATCGCTTTTATTTGTGTATGTTCAAAAATCGAAGAAAAATCTTATTTCCCAAAAAGAAATTTAAAAAATTCTGTTGATCCGATCGCTACCAAACTTCAGAAGATCACCCGCTGGGCTAATCTAAAGATTGTCTGAAAATTTCATCAAAAATGGTCTACCCGTTTGGAGTCCATAGATTACATGTATATTATTATTATTATTATTATTATTATTTTCCCCTTTCTGAAATTCGCAGAAAATAGTTTTTATCGCGTCAGGTAATATTTTTTGTTCGTTTATCAGAAGTGGAATCAGTTAAATCCGTGATATATTTTGTGCTATCAATATATAGTGCTCCTATAAAACAGGTGAATGACATCGTTACATTTACCCTATCAATTGTTTTTTTAAAACAATGGACAGTCAGACAATAGATTCAAAATAATTTTTTTTATTTAATTACTTGCGTATGCAATAATTTGTTAATAGTTTATGTTACAATTATTATTTTATAATAAACGAAAATAATGTTGATGCAGTTGTTTTCACTTTATAAAACAATCAATTTTGAAGTTAATATTGATGCATACATTATAGTGCACTTGTTATTGTTATAAATAACTTATAAGTTTATAAAATATATATGAAACATATTTAATTTGTTGTAATGACTAATAATGTACCAATAAAACAATACAAATGTGAGCTGTAAAACTGCGCATTCGAAACACGTGCATTGCATTTTTTAAATACCGGAACTTGTAAGAACATTAATTGTCAGTCATTTTACTTCACTTATAGTTCTTATAGTTGTGTCAATAGAACTATACTCATTAAAAATGCAAATCACGATTAACTTTGTTATACAGAGTGATTCATTTCAAACCGGAACATACGACCTTTCATGTTAATTTTCCATAAGAAAATATAATCAAACAAATGTGCGTAGTCTAATTATGAATAGAATTAGTCCGCTGGAAATATTTTTGAAGCAAAATTTCTTTTGTTACGGTAGGGTAAAATTGATTCTTGTGATTGAAAATGTAACGAACGTGTCGCAATGTACATATATCATATATACACACTAAAAAAAGCAGCTGTAGAACAATTACTAAGGTGGCAATAAGGTAGAACGATTGCATTGTAACCTAAAGGTTGTGTGTTCGATCCAAGCGGTCGGTGCCATTTTTTTTTTACAATTATACTAGTCTTATTCCGTAGTGTGTAGTGTAAAATACACCATCACTTTTTTAATAAGTACGGTACTAGTGACATTTATTTCTGTGAACATTTGTGGCAACGATTCAATAATAGCATAAAAAATCTAATTACCCTGCAAGGGGTACACACTGACAGCGAGTATTTTTGAAAATTTAAATTACCTAAACATTACTGTTGTACAAATAATAATTTTAATAATTTTTGGAAATGTTGTGAAGCATAAAAGTAAACGCATGGGCATTTTTTACGGAAACTTTTAAATAATGTCTTTTATTAATATTTTGAGTTGTATAAATGTTTAGTATTAAATTATTCAGCCTGTATGGTTGACAAACCTTTTTTAACTTCCTTATTTAAATAGATACATCCGCTTATAGTTGCACTGAAACGTAACAAAGAAGTAAATAACGCAGGGATTGCAAAGCCATAGTAAACATGTCCCAATTAAGACGTCAGCCAATAAAAACAACGCTTTTTAGACGGTCTTAGATAGACTTTAGTTGACTGTATTTAATAGTTCTCGTAATTTGTTAGTGTTAATTATCAGCATGGTAGAAACCTCCAAAATCAAAGTATCAATTTTATATAAACACTGAATTAATTTTAATATTGAAGCCACTGATAACAAATTGGTTTCCATAAAGACAGTGATTCCCAGGTACACTCAAGTGATGTTAAGTTTATTTATAATTTCAAAAAATTTCACAGATTACGAAGAAGGGTAGAATACAACTGATAGTAGAATTTTGCGTCACTTCCGCAACACACCACTCCTGTGACATTGCAGCGAATCAGTATTAATAACAGCGTTGCCAGACGTCCCGATTTTGGCGGGACGTTCCGATTTTTAAATCAAAATTAAATGTCCCGCGCGGGACAGGCTCAGTCCCGCTTTTCGGGGATAACTCGACCGTGCGTAAATAATTATTCTCTTATTGTAAGTTGCAATTTGTAACACTCACTCCTCAGACTATTTGAAACGCCATATTTTTTTAATGAATAAAACTTTTTTGATTTTGATTTCTGTTTTTTTTATTTTTTTTATTCAGAAGACGAATAAGACTCAACTACTTAACGATAGGGTAAATTTGATTTAAAATATCATATTTTTATTACATTTTCTATGGCTATTTTTATTAAAATACATTTTGTATGGCTATTTTTGCTATCTATTGTCACGTAAACGTAATTTGAACTCAAATAAAAAGATAAATATTTAAAAACTTTTGATTATATACGTTTTTTTACTATGTCCCGCTTTCGACGAAAGAATCCCGCTTTTTTCACTCAAAAAGTTCCAAAATCCCGACTTGGCAAAAAAAAATCTGGCAACGCTGATTAATAATACTGAATAAATCTTTTTGTAAATTAAAAAAAAATCAACCCCATTTTGAATGAGTGTGTGCATCTATAATGGATCTATATAAACTTGAGTTAAAGTTCAAATGCCTTTCGAATTACAAAGAAAGTCATGTTTTCGTCATGAATCATGGAGTGACTGAATTGACCAGGTGTTTTCTATTATTCTAGAACGTACATTCCGTACACTTTTCCAGGGTTGCAGTCATAGGGCAAACGTCATATAAATACCGACAATCCAGCCTTTGTTCTGACATTGAGCAGTGAATTTCGTTTTGCTGAGTTGCATTTCTTATGTTCTTCAAACATTTGCAAATTATGTATGTTGATTTTATGAACCCAGTGAAACCGGATTCGAACACAAAGCTTAATAAAAATGACATCAGATTGGATTTGGTGCTTTTCGTCTTCTTCTTCTTCTTCTGTATTATCATTTCATTGTAAACTCTGGCACAGATCTTCAACATGGCAGGCAAACAAAAACAACCTTGAGGCATGAGAAGCAGCTGTTCGTAGAGATGAGTTTACAAGAGGGTGTTTTTTTTTTATTACGTTCCCTCGGGGTTATTAAACGCACTACTTTGTATAAAAGGTACCTTATTATCGTATCCCCTACGTCATATAATCAACACAATTGTTAATACAATAAAATATCTCCAAGAATAAGTTGTGTATCATCTATAACAGGTTATGTATCAAGACTGAAAATAAATCTATACTAATATTATAAAAAAGAAAAGTTAGTTTTGTTTGCTTGCGGCTGATTCGATTTGAAAAAAAAAATCTTTTGCTGTTTAAAATAATTCTTCGAGTTGACATTAGAGTTGGGTAACTCAGATCTGAACCGGTTCAAAGAGCCGACTCCAACTGAAGATCCGTGAGAGCCGACGGATCAACGGATCCGCATAACTCAGTGAAACACTTAACACACAGAAGCACATTTTACACTTACGTATCAGTTCTTACTTTGATGCATCTGTCAGCTCAAATGACTCATGCATCACATGCTTGGCTATGCGTTCTTGATTCTATACAGGTCGTGATATGATTGACTGAACTAGGTAACTCAGTGGCAGACTGCAGTAACATATTCAGAACTCGGCTCTTTTTGAACCGGTTCAGTGAGCCGGCTCACATACGGGATGCAGATGCAAAGATGCAGATCACTAAAAAGACCCGTTTTTCCCATCTCTAGTAGAAGATGTATTAACCGATTTGTTGCTCTAAATTACTTCGCTTCCAAATCAAAATCTACTATGGTCAGCAGGATTTTTTAAGGATCTAAGCAGGAAAGTGAATATACAGTCCTTACGTTTTGCCAGGGTTTTTATTCACGTAATATGGATACAAAAAGACAGGATGAACGTCACGTAATAATGCGCAGTGCTCGTTTTATGTACGTCGTGAAAGGCAAATAAAACGAATGACCTATCTTATCTGAGAACATGTGTAAAAGTGTATACTTAATACAAAGGTATATAGAAAGGGTACCTATGTGTACTGTACCTGATTGCCAGACCCCCAAGAACAACCGACAGGACATTCAACTCCTCTTTGCATTGGTTGAAGGAATGCACAGGTGTTCTTTAATGTTTAGAATGGGGCGAATGGTGAAGGATAGAACGATCCACGATTACGTCAGATCCATATTTTGTCCTCGTCACACCAGAAATAGAAATAATGTTTTTATTTTGACTGCCTTAATAGGGATGTTGACTATTTTTGGGAAAGTGTTTTCAATCGTGCATAAGTACCTAATATTGCCACAAATATTTATTATTTTTATTTAAATACAACTCAAGCTTTAAAAATCATGTATTTTAAATCCCGTTTCAAATTTCGGTCCAAAACGCCAATACTAGTCGCGTGACGTCACCTGTTCATACCAAAGGAAGCTCAAAAGTTTACACGGGAGCTACCGTCCTATAGATGCGTATTCTGTGCTCATAAACGTTAGTAAACTGAGGTGATGAAAAGTTGTTTCGTAGTCCTTGCTATAGTTACATGTAATTTGACGTTTCCTATAAACAAATAATAATAAATTACACACTAAATATTAACCAAACAATGAAGTTTTTTTGACAGCGGCTGAACATATGGCGTCATGCGCTCTGATTGGTGTCTGTTGTCACGTGACTTGAGAGTGATTTTATTAGGTTTTATTTATTAAATATTAATTAAATTCCTTAAAAATAAGGAAAAATATAGTGTTTTTTAGTATTTCTATTATAGAAACTACTACTTTTCGTTAAAATTATGTTTTTATTTGAATACAGTCAACATCCCTATTCTACCAGATTTAAAAAAATCCTTTTTTATGTATCTGTCCATTTCTACAACTCTCTTCCATCAGAAACAAAGGAAATAAAGTCAGCAAATATCTTTAACCAAAAAATAAAAAAAAACTATTAAGTAGTAAATAAGTCAGTATACAATTATATTATAGTATTAACGAATTTTTAAATTAATGTTCGCTTTTGTAACTCTATGTTTACCTTCTTTAACTTCACATAATTTAATTAATTTTTACGAATGTACTTTGCCATTTTCGATCACGATTAATTTTGTTTTATTCATTTGAGGAATGATATTTTACGTAAGAAACGGAACATTTCCGATTGAAATTACGGGATTGTTACGGAAATTTCGTAGACAAAGGAACTAGTTATGCAAACTAAATCCTTATAAAAAATTGCACTATGTGTGCATTCGTAGTCAATTGGAATCAAAATTGGATACAAGATTTGATCTTAATTAACAACGAACAAACGAGTGTTTTACAAATCTTGTAAAGCGATAATGTTGTAATACCGTGTTGTAATGCGTCCGTATTGGAACTCACGCATTTTTTGTGTTAAAATAAGACAGCGCCAAGAGCAGTTTATTTTGGGCAATTGTTTTTATAGAACAAAATATTTGCACACAGAAAGAGCGTGTAGTTTTGATATACATATATTTTATACAATATACAAACAAGAGAATGCGGCCGGCCGGTCGATGAGACATCGTATTTATAAACACGCAGCGGCTACCAGCGCAGTGTCGTAACTCTATAAACAGACGCCGGCCGGCCGGCGTTGGTTCGATCAACGCACATTCTGCTTACAAGGTGATTCTGACGATGACTGATGATCATCACACTGGTGATAGACGAAACTGTTATTTTTTCATAACAATTAACTGTCACTGTTATTTATATGCTTTCTTCTATGCCGTAACTTCGACCATCGATGCCTAGAAATGCTGGATTTGAGTCCGCAAACGTTCTGTGCTTGGTACATTCAAATAAAACAATCGTAATTGCATTGTTGATTGCAGGACTCTGTTGTCAGGTCATGACGCTGGTTTTCTATAGTGCAAATGAATAAAATTGCAACGAGAGTTTTTAACATGTTTCAACTTACATTTTATAAAATACTTAGATCGAATTAGCCATTCTCAAAATGGTTGTCAGTCACTTATTCCAACTCAAAAACTACTGACTCGATTTTTATCAAATGTTAAACATCAGGTAATACAATAGGCCATATCGTTTTCCCCAATGCATCTCAAACATTCAAGTCCGGTTAAAGTCGGGGCAAAATAGCTTTTGAATTAACCGAGAACAAACTGATAAAACATTTTAAAATGACTAATTCCGTCTAGGCATCGTATAAACTAGGGATGTTGCCAGCGTTGCCAGATTTTTTTTTTGCCAAGTCGGGATTTTGGAACTTTTTGATTGAAAAAAGCGGGATTCTTTCGTCGAAGGCGGGACATAGTAAAAAAACGTATATAATCAGAAGTTTTTAAATATTTTTTTTTTATTTGAGTTCAAATAACGTTTACGTGACAATAGATAGCAAAAATAGCCATAGAAAATGTATTTTAATAAAGATATGATATTTTAAAACAGATTTACCCTATCGTTAAATAGTTGAGTCTTATTCGTCTTCTGAATAAAAAAAAAATAAAAATTAACAGAAATCAAAATCAAAAAAGTTTTATTCATTAGAAAAATATGGCGTTTCAAACAATAGTCTGAGGAGTGAGTGTTACAAATTGCAACTTACAATAAGAGAATAATTATTTACGCACGGTCGAGTTATCCCTGAAAAGCGGGACAGAGCCTGTCCCGCGCGGGACTCTTAATTTTGATTTAAAAATCGGGACGTCTGGCAACGCTGGTTCTTTGGCTACTTGGTCAGTAGGAATCGAGGAATTTGGCGGCGCCTGCAAGTGACGACTTTACCAATTCTGAAATTTGACTATTAAGCAATAAAAATATTGACTTTTTTTAATAAAAATTTAATACGTATTTACCAATCAGAAGTCACATTTATTGTTAAAAATACAATTTTTATTATTATGTCCACATCTGAATCTGAAGATGTGGACGTTAAAAAATTCCCATTCGCATCTACAGATGTCAATAAAACCCATATATGTATAATATCCCTGATGCTGATATAAACTATACATTTCGGAATTTGGTTAGATTACAATAACTACGAAGCTACGATTTTATTTATTGCACCAGGCTTTAGAAAATTGAGTTAATTTCCAAACATTCTGTATATAGATAAATCGCAAATTGGAAGACCGGATGAAAGCTAAACAAACTCGCGGAGTGAGAGAGAGATGATAAGGTAGTGAAAAAGAGAGAATGATCATGATGTGAGCCAATAAAATATCACTCGGTTTAGCTTCCCCGTGACACAACTTTAAAAGTATACATAATGTATGTATGTTATAACAGGAGATCGGATAGACGGGAAAGGTGTCAAGCAATGTTGCTCAACAGTCATCAGTGGAGTACAGAAATAACACAGGCTGTGCCACAATGCCTACATATGATGATGAGTGACCTATTTCTGTATTTATTAACATACCTTCTTGAATGTCAAGATTGGATGATTGAGTTCACCGTTTTGACAGAATTACATAAGTGACCAGAGGTGACTCAGAAATAAACCGTCATACGTCAACCATAGAAAAATCTATGGACATACATATATGGGCATTGCATCCATGCTATCAAATGCTGGTGTAGAATGTATAGTCCTGCAACTCTGGTCTAATAACACTAGCGCCATGCAAGCCTTGTATCTCAAAAAAAGTTATAACTTATTGTCAAATACTATGGAAACAATGTTATAATGTAATCAGCAGATTGATTTTTTCAATTTTCCCGCGTAACCAAAGACAATCTTACATTGGAGAAAAATAATAATAATGCGTTTAACGTCCGTTTCTCGACTTTATGTCATAACAGACGTCATTCGCATCATTACTATTTACCATTTACCAGACTTCCCGTTATTTTTCTACATTTTTAAAACTTCAACTTATGTAATAGCAATGGGCGAATGAAAGAATTAAAGGAAATTAGGATAAGGTAGGTAATTTTTGAACTCTGGAGTTTGATAGGTCATCGGCCATGGCCTCAAATAAGGAACCATCTCGATATTTATCTGGAATCAATTGAGGGAAACCATGGAAAACCTCAATCAAGATGGCGGGTACAGGAATTACCGTTTCTCGGCGAGAAGCAGTAGGAAAAAGTCCCAGCCATATCTGCCCCCGCCGGGATCGAACCCGTACCTTCCGAATGCGAGTCTAGTGCTGTTACCACTACTCTACCCAGCTCGGTACATTGGGGAAAAAGAGAAATCATATAGCCAATAACTGTTGCTGTTCGTTGACATCCCGAGACCACTATGGCACTGTTTTTTGACTGCCGAATGTATAAAAACTGCCAAGAGTTATGCGTAATTGTATCCATAGTATTTAATGCTAGGCAGAAAGATTTTGAAGGCAGTAAGATTGTTAAAGGGAACCATTTTCAGCTAGTTTATTTTCGGAGAGTATTTTTCTTAATTATTTAATTTATTAAACAATACTACAAATAAGGCACAACACGGTATTCAAACTCGATATTCAGACATTTTCTAGCTATATGATTGATGAATGACGGTTTAATTTTGGGACATTCTGTATATGTGGACTATTTATTAATAACTCGCTGCTTCTAAAATCAGTGAAAGTTATTTATAATATATATCATCAGTTAGAACAATTAAACAAACTGACAGTTTCGTGGAACCTTATACAGGAAAGGTCGAAGATGTGCTGACAGTTCGAGACTGCTTCTTTGGTAGAACGAAATCAGATAGGGAAAATGGCAGCTTATCTTTGCTACCTGAAAATTTTTTGAGAAACATTCCTTTTTGATTTTCTCACTCCCGTAATTGCCTTGGAACTACGTGACTATAATAAAATAAAGTCTAGGTTAAGTAGAACAAGAATTAAATCGAAAACGGCTGGAATTTCAATAAGAAATAATTTTTGGGATTTGACTTAAAAAATTGAAAATTTGGTCATTACGGTGCACATAAATTAATGTAAGGTTGAGTTCTTTGGTTCACCATATTTTTTACACAAATTCTTTTTGCGTCATGACTTAAATCCAAATAGGCCATTGATTGATAAATTAACCAGTCAAAAAATATGAATCTCTTAAAGGTGGATGGAACACTACCTAACAGTTTTTTCACGGCACACGTTTCGCTAACAATGTTAGCATATTCGGGTTTTGTGGTTATTTAATATTCAGCTTGTGAACAAGCAAAAAATTCGAATTTTACACATTTACTGCCCTACCCAGTAATTTCTTTATATCATATTTTTCCATGATTTTATAACTTTCTGTTATTCTTTTAGCAAAACGTTGACGTGGTATCTTTCATTTAGATAAAAAATAAAATGAAAGAATTCCTTTTCTTCAATTTACGCAGATCCATAAAACATAATAACGGAAATTGAATATTTGATATATTATTTTCAGTTAAGAAACCGATTGCATTCCAGTAGTGTCTTGGAACTGTTGATTATTCGGTTTGGTGAAAGGAAGAAGAAAATAAAGATGGTTTCACCTTGTGATATAACACACGCACTTTACAACTGCAACGTCAGTTATAATAAATTTATTCATGAAAAATAGAAAGTGTATAAAAATCTGATAGTGGAAGCGGATGAAAATAGAATTACTTATATTGCAATCATTCCAATGAAAACTTTGTTATCGTATTTCGCTATATTTAAAATTACCCTTGAAAGAATAAATTTTCATTTAAATTAACTAAATGAATCTCAGACATATTAGCTTTGTTCCAACCTCTCTGCGAAGAGTAATATTACCGTCACGCGCATGCGCAGTAGGTAAAACGCGTTCCAACCGAAACCTAAACGGTTAAACAAATAATTCAAAGGATATTTTACGGAACAGATAAATTATTATTAGAGAAACTTCAGCTCCTTATTTTTAATGAAAACAAATAATTCAAAAAATATTTTATGGAGCAGATAAATTAGTTAATATTTATTTTGTTTAACACGACGTTTCGGAATAATTTATTATTTCTTCAGGTGCTCTATAAACAATAATATAAAATATAAAAATGTTATTAAAAATTATTACGAAACGTCGTGTTCAACAAAATAAATATTAACTAATTTATCTGCTCCATAAAATATTCTTTGAATTATTTGTTTTAATTAAAAATAAGGAGCTGAAGTTTCTGTAAACGGTTATCAAATGATCCATTAAACATTCCAACGAATTTGTGATCGTGTGATGACGGTTTCGAAACTGTCATATTATTATTTTATATTATTATTATTATTTCATATTGTTTTGGCTACATTTACGCGTTTTGCTGTATTATCAAACATTTTGTAGCATAGGTTCATTTGTTTTAAATTTAAGTGAGCTAGCTTTTTGTAGAACATTTAGATATTGATATTATTTTTATGAGTATAACTCATTTTATTTAATTTGAAACAACATCAGGAGACAACGCATTGTGGTATATTTTTGGATTAGACGTCTCCCAACCACAATTACATCATCTATGTACGTATTATTTAAACCACAAATTCAAATCAGACAGTAGCACATACTGGAAGCCGGCATTGTATTATCAGAAATATGTAGATTTACAAAAATGCTTGGCTTGATTTTAGAGAAAAATGCATTTTTTTCATGAGTTCAAATAATTCTTGTATTTGGAAAAAACATCAATTCAAGTTGCACTTTTTTAGATTCATTTTTTGTCTTTATTTTTTAACTTATTTCATATAATCATATAAAGAAGCATGCTTCAAATAGCCTTCAGTTTAAAAAAAGGAAACTAAAAAAAGAATAAATTTTTACCACTATGAAAAACCAAATATTTTTGAGGTCTGGGAAATTTGTTTATATGAAGTGTATTTTATTCTCCTATCAGAATTTCAAAACAAATGTTATTCAGGCAAAAATAAACGCTTACAAAATTTTGTGAGTTCTCGACTCAACCATTATAACATGATGAACATTCTTTTACGATGACCCCGAACAATGTTAACAGTGAAAATAAGTAGGTTAGGTTGAAATATTCGTAAAACATTCACTACTTCACCTGCGTAAGTTATAGTGGTATGCAGCAATGTGCACTACCTGTGCAACGCGATTTGATATACCGGGTGTTTTTTTTCAAACTTTAAATGGATTTTTTTGTTGATACACCCGTTGAATCAAAAAAAGTTTTAGGCAAAAATTGTTGGGTTTTTTGAGGGGGAAATAATTTACACGTAATACCAACCCCCTCCCCCACCCCTCGGCAGGGGTTAGGGGGTAACTTTGTTTTTTAAATGAAAACCCCCGATTTTTATAATTAAATTTTTTTTGTGTAAAAATGAACAACTTTAAAATTTAATTTAATTTAATCATAAAAATCGGGGGTTTCCATTTAAAAATCAAAAGTTACCCCCTCCCCCTGCCGAGGAGTGGGGGTGGATTGGTATTACGTGTAAATTATTTCCCCCTCAAAACCCAACAACTTTTGCCTCAAACTTTTTTTGATTCAACCGGTGTATCAACAAAAAAATCCATTCAAAGTTTTGAAAAAAAACACCCGGTATATGTATGCAATGTGTCTACAAACATATACTGATATAGAAAAGAAGATAGCAATTACGCTACCTAAAAACTCTAGAACCGCTGAACCAATTTGAAAAATGCTTCAATAGTTCTAAAGCTTATTTTATAACAGGTGACACAGGCTTAATAGCATTCCTCACAAGAAAAGTGAATAAGCAAAAATACTAATTTGCTAAATGATTTTTACAAAAATTAAAGAATTTTCTTAGGCTGTATCTCCACCCCAATGCGAACTTTTAATAAATTAAACACATTTTTAAGAAAAGGAAAAATATATTCTAAAAAACTGTTTCAATTTTTTTATTACTTATAAGTAATATGTATTTCTAGTTAAAAACGTATTAATTCCCAGAATATATCGGTATGAATGAACCAGTGTGTGACACTATTTAAGTTGTGAATCATTTTGCATTACGTGTCTATCAGTAAACACGACGCAATGTCTGACGCCCTTTACTCCAATCTATATCGTCACAAATACACCTAGCATATGTGCTTAGCGCTTGCATTGATGTCAATGCATTGGCCAGTTAGCAACACGTAATTTTTTATGGCACTTGTTTATTAGTTATTACAATAAATTGCATTATTGTGCCGGTTTTGCATTGATACAGGTGCACTAATGTTGATTTACAATAGATAATTATATGGTACTAGTCGTTACCAGCTGCATCGCACGAGACAACAATTTATTGAAGTTTAATTTCGGGTCGTTTAACAAAATACAAATTATACGATAATATAAATGCGAATGTGAGTTTGTTTATTACGGTTTCACGTCTAAACCGTTGAACCGATTTCGATAAAATTTGACAAAGACGTCCTAAAGGACATAGGCTACCTTTTGTCTCATAATAAAAATTTAAAGGGGGTGAAATAGGGGATGAATGTCACTGATAGGTCATCACGATACCTTGCGGAACTATTAGACCTCCAGACGTGAAATTTGGCAGACATGTTTCTTTTGTTGAGTAGAGATACTAAAATAGTCTTCTAAGGTGTGGAAAGGGGGGAAGTACAGGGGTGTCTAATTTTTAAAATACAGTTTCTATGAACTGAAAATGTAGCTGTTAGGTCTTGATGAAGATTCCACTACTGTTGTTGTTGCCGTGTATTATTACAATAATTGTGGGCGGAGCCGCGGGAAGCGACTAGTATACTATAATTCTGTAAAAGCCAGTTTTCGGAAATTTTGTGCAATGACTAATACTTATAAGTTATAAGCGGTACAGTTTTTATGCATGGGATATCTAAGAACGAGTTTGCTTTACATTGTTTTCTTGCTTAGCAGCTCCATTAAACTTGTTAGTACTAAATATGAATGACTGACCACAATTTTCGATCTGAATTATAAACACTGGTATTGGAGAAGCACCTTATTCTTTGATAATTTACGAAGCCTGATTTTATATACTGCTTTCACGAAAAAGAATAGACGCGAGAGAGTCATAGCGATTACCTAAATTGGGTCGCGACCCACTTGCAAACAGTCGTACGCGTGCGCCGTGCAAATTATATGATGTTATATTATGTACGATTCGCATTTGTTACTTTGCACACCTATTTTCGCATTCTTGTGCTGTAATTTAATTGTTTCGTAACTCACAAACTATGTAAGTATATATGAAGTATTCGTGACATCATTCTTGGATGCTGTTGCGATGAGAGTAAAGATGTTTGAGCTGGAGAAGCGAACTGATGAATGATTGACGATTATTATTTATTATATACAATGGAACTGAAAGTTTCAGACAAATCCTATAGTGTTATTGGCATCGATTCAAAATTTATGACGAGTGCATCCGGACGAAACGGAACGGGTCATCTACAATATCATAACCGTATATTATTTTCATTAATTAATTTTTAAGTGACATTAACTTCACGTCACAAGAAATAGATTAAATCGATGGGTATTGGTTAGAGAAAAAATTATGGTTAAGTGTTTCTTACATACTTTTGAAACTATGGATATGTTTTTCTTTAATTGTGGGAAATTGTAAACGCATACATCTTCTAAAACAAAAAAGATACAGACGTTTCTTGTGCTTATCATTTCATTTTCTTTATACAAGTATGGTAAATTTGAAAGAGTATCGAGAGATTTTGATTTTTAAGTGTGTTTTAAAAAAATCGCAAAAATATAAATCTGTAATATATTTTGAAAATTTTAAATGTTTATTACGCTACATGATTCTAATGAACACAATCAAATGTCTCCAACTCTTTTAGTTTAGAAAGATATGATTATTCAAAGGTTTTTTTGTGATTTTTTTTATTTTCTTAAAATATGATTTTTTTGGTATAATTCGATTTCGATATAATTTGCTATGTTACCATTCTGGTGCATTAACATCTTCAAAATGCAGGATGTTCAATATAATAAAGCAAATGGATGATCCATAATTTTTATGTCAGTCTCTGTACTCATTTTGACTCTTATAATAAAAGAAATTTGGTAGACTTTGACGGATGTCATCTACTGTATATAACTGTGTTAAGACGATGTCACAAACAGTTAATTACATTAGATAATTGCATTATATTAAACACAGTATAAGAAATGAATGAATATAAATATTATGGAAGTGAAAGTCAGATTAATAAAGATGCCTAGATGCCGTTGTACAAAGAAAGTATCCATATACACACCGGTGGTAGCCCTGCTTCCAAACATGTTTCAATTGCCGTAGCCTAACTGTTTGGGGATCGACTACGAGCATATATTCTGCATAGAGATGGGAAAAACGGGTCTTTTTAGTAATCTGCATCTTTGCATCTGGATCCCGTATGTGAGCCGGCTCACTGAACCGATTCAAAAAGAGCCGAGTTCTGAATATGTTACTGCAGTCTGCCACTGAGTTACCTAGTTCAGTCAATCATATCACGACCTGTATAGAATCAAGAATGCATAGCCAAACATGTGATGCATGAGTCATTTGAGTTGACAGATGCATCAAAGCAAGAACTGATACGTAAGTGTAAAATGTGCTTCTGTGTGTTAAGTGTTTCACTGAGTTATGCGAATCCGTTGATCCGTCGGCTCAAAAAAAAAGTGAGTCGGCTCTCACGGATCTTCTGTCGGAGTCGGCTCTTTGAACCGGTTCAGATCTGAGTTACCCAAATCTAATTCTACACGCTGATTTTTTTTACGTGTATCAGAACTCATCCATCTTCGTTGTCATCAGTTATATAAAATTATTCCATTAATATATAATCAATACATTTTGACAGACTTTGTGATCAGTACTACTTGAACTGTTCGCAACAGCTGGCCAAGGACAAAACAATTTCAAATAGTTTTTATTGATATTACGTACACATAAACAAATTTAACTTTAAGAATGATGATTGTTCGAATTGATGTTGTTAATTTATTCGCTTCAAAAGTATATTTTTATCACGTTGAAAGTTTTGAAGTTTTTAAAAGATTAATGGCTATCAATGGGCAATGTTTGCTAGACCTCCATACATATCTGAAAACTGAATAATATAGTTAGGATTGGTTATTGAAGTCAATAAGACCTAACAGGTCGCAGTGTTTACCGTTTGACTCCTACTTTTTTAATTCTAATTTTAAAGACAATGATATTATAGGAAGTCATAACTGGCTTGAAAGACCGTTAGTGAGAGAAGGAAAGCATACGAAGGCAATAACAAAGATGACTTTGATATTGGTCACATATATACTCTGGAACAGTGTCAAGACCTGTCTAGATCTTAAGAGTGCTGAAGAAGAATTTAATGTGAAAAACTAGTGAAAGATTTTGAACTTAATATCAGAAAATGATAAATTGAAAGTTTGAATTAGTATTGAGCCCAGGTTGGTGGATATAAAAATATGCACTTCTGAAAATAAAATACATGTAATATAATAAATTGTCCTTGACGTCATATCATTTAAAAATGTGATTGGGGTTTTCAAAATAACATCTTAAATAAAATAACATCTTGTTTGCTTGATTTCAGATCACTAATTCTTATTAGTCATAGTTAGTACCTAATATTTTTAAAATTCTAAATATTTTGTCATTGAATTGCAATTTAACAATAATAGCATACGATTTTATATCAATATGACAGATTTAATGCCAAAGTAGGTTATCATTTGTGATAACCTCCTCATGTATTTGTTGTTAAATAATTTCTCTTGTGTATTTGGTTTTTATTTACCTATTGTCAATCGTGTTATGAATTATGATAATATTGAGTATGTCTGCCCTCCAAATTGATGGAGTTCGGTGCAATATTTATAGCTAAAAGCCAAAACATCTCATGCCAGATTTTTGGTATGTTGATTCTTATTGCGTAAAAACACCTAACCTTAGATCACGTCACTCACATTCCAATTAGGTTTCTGCTAACAATTTGAAGGTTAAAAGTACTTTTTTTAGCATGAAAAGCATGGTGAATTTCAGTGATAAATGTAAAATTATGCTAGTTAAATTGACTCTAAAACTAATTTAGACTTTAGAGTAGATTTTGATCCTTGATTGTACTGTGAAATTTGAAAGAAACAGCTTCGTGGAACAGGGTCAATAAATAAAGCAATACTGATGTTTAAAATTACATTTAATCTATTGATATTTCAATATTCTTACACATTTTTATCAACAAATCACTGATTGGATATTGATAGCATTGACTATTCCGAAAATGATATGTTGATTATCTAAATCAGGGCCGTATCAATTATACGGGGCCCCCGGGCCACGGGGGCCCCCAACGTGCGTAAGCAAAAATTGATAAAAACTTCTCAATTTTTTTTTTATTTCAGTAATGACAAAAGTCAAAAAAAGCTATTTCTTTTTTTCCCGCGTAAAGCGTGCTTTCAAAAGTTGGCAACACCCTACATCGGTTATCGCGGGCTGCGGGATTTCCCCGTTTAAGTCATTTACTTCAACGGGGGAAGGGCCCCCAAGCAAATTTTTATACGGGGCCCCGCCAAGGCACGCTACGCTTCTGATCTAAATGTCAGTAAATTAAATGCTATTTTAAACATCAGTATTGTTTCATTTATTAATTCTGCGCCACGGTGTTCTTCCTTTATATTTCAAAGATGTATGCTATATTTACTTCAAAAATCATATCAGAAACCCAACATAAATGTAGGCTTACATATAAAATCACTGTTTGCGAGATGGGGCCCATACAATTCGTCAGGTGAACTGCATATTTCAAGCCTGCCCTTCGACTATTTCTCTATTTTTTCTGATTCATAATATGAAGAGGACAGTTAAATAGTCATTAATATTTTTGTATCAAGTATCAGCTCGTATTATCATCGTTTCTAATGATGATTTGAAAATCCAGTTAAACGTTCAATCGCTGTTCAAATTAAAGCTTTAGAATTCACGGCTAATTAATAACATCCTTATGAGCTCAGTTATTCTCAAGCTTCGTGATTAATCTTACATTTTCTACATTAACCGCCTCTGTCTTTTGACCACATACATTTACCGGTTATGATGATGCGAGATGCAAGGTGGACGTGTGAACCACGGACATACGTGATTTGTTGCATGTTCTTTTCTTTCGGTACAGACTTCAACTTATCATATGAAAAGCTGCAGGCTATTTAAAAGTAATCTTTAAAACGCAGCAAAGTAACCTCATAAAATTACTTGTAAGCCAAAATGCATTAGTTGTTGATGACTAGTGATCAACTCTCTGTAAATGACTATAATTTTGGTTTTGGGGCTTAGCCAGTGACGTAGCCAGAAAGGGGACTTGTAGAGCTACAGCCAGGGGAAGGGACCTTTTCCGAAATCTGTAAGTGCACTGTAAATATGTCACTCATTACGTGCCAACATTTTTATAGCTTTAGAAAAGGCTAAAATAATGTATAAAAATCATATCGAAAAAGTTATTGAAATAAAATTTAGCCGACATATTAATAAAATTTAATTAGGAAGTTTCCCATATTTTTTTACTCGTCATAATACAAAAAATTTCAACAACTAAGAATATAACAAGTCATGGAGAGAACAGACAATTAACATTTGTTAAATTAACGACTTACTATATTGTTACTTACTAGTTACTGTATTACTACTAATATGACACATCATGGCGCAGAAAGTCATAATGTCCGACCAGGAGTCGATCAATCTCGTTTCCGAACCCACGTACAAAAAATTAAATATTTCCGTTGAATTTGCAAAATATAGAAATTATGTTTTCAGCATTTTTAAAGTTATCCTTATTATCATGATGTGACACTATCATCATTAGTATTTTCGCTTAGTGGAAACTTCCTAACTATTAAACCAATATCCCAATAATGGGAAACGTGTAAGTGTTATTTTGAATAATTGTTGATACGTTTTAATATTGGTAGCTACATTGTTGTGGGGCATTAAAAATGTGCTGCCGAATAATCCAAAAAATAGATAATATTGATGTATCTTCAAAGTGTAATCGTTAACGGAATGCATATCATTTCCTTATTAACTTCTGTATGTTAATTAAACAACAGCGGAAATGATTTAAAAGTGAAAGATAATTTGTACAAGTCCCTGCCCCACGTAACAATACCTACCAATGCAAGTATCATTACATTTGGTACTTCGATACGCTTCGATTTGTACAAGGAATTTACTCTTTGGTAACAGTTATGAGCTGCATAATAAAAGTTACAAATAAGTGCTTGCGCACTACTATTTAATTCTAACCAATTATTTGTGAACTGCAGCAGTTCTCAACACTCTTAAATTTTTTAATTTATTCAGGTGTCCCTGCACACGTTTTTTATAGTCGACTATTTTTAAAAATACGATAGCGATGGCGGATAGTATTTTTAACAATTCTAGATTGTAAATAGAATTGAGTCTACATTATCTAAATAATGTGCACTGTTTAAAAGTTATTTAGGACGACTTTAAAAGTTTGTTAAGAAACTCCAGTTTTGTGCGGTGAAAGATATATTGAAAATGCTGATTAAAAGATTAAAGATTTATTATTTGTATTTTGAATAATCGTGATTTAAATATTAAAAAACTCGGGTCGCAGTGCCAAAACCCTGCCGACAATATAGTGTATTTGATTGTATAGGGCCGCGTGGTTTTATACTTTTATTATGTGAAATTAAGTTTGTTTTTGGGCAAAATAAAAAATTTAATCCCTTAATACACCCCTTAAAAACACATTTTTTTTTCTTAATTGTAATATTATTATCAATCTAAAGTCTACACCGAATTAAATACACCCTTCAATAAATAAGTCTATCTGCAAATTAGCGTTTTCAAAAAAATTGTAAGTCCGGTCCTGTTGAGCCGATTTTATTAAAATTTTAGGGGCACTTTTTAATTGCTACTAACAGGTTAAATGTCAATTTTGAAACGATTCTGAGAATTTTTTCGGTATTTTGAGGCCCAAAAACATTTTCCAACCCCTAAAAACTACCCTTAAAATGGCCCGATTAGGCCCAATTTAAATAGGCTTCTTGCGGTGATGAATTTCAACACGTGGGCCAAATTTCGTTAAAATCAATTAACTCTTTCGAAAGTTATTGCCCGCACACATATATATATATATATATATATATATAAATATATATATATATACATATATATATAAACATTTTCAAAAATGGTGCCAAAGTGTTTAGGAGGTTATGAAACGTCGAGAAATTTTGGTCCGACCCCTAGGTCCCGCCATCCGACCGATGCCAATAGTGTATGTTGCCATATGGCAAATACACTAAAAACGAATACGGAGTAAAAGTGAAAGATGAAATTATTGTTGCTGCAGGTGCTGAATATTGGTTGCTGTCTTCAAAACATTTACTTCATTGCAAGTCTTAACAATTGGACAATCTCTTTGGCTTTTAAATTTGAAATGTATTACATTTCTTTTAAAAAAATATTTTTTGCACGATCTCCTACAAAATTCATGACAGTATAGCTGTTATAAAGTGACCTTTTTTCGCACGAATGCGTCAAAGACTTTAAAATATGTGAAGACCCTACTGTATCGTATACCAAAAAATTTTGTTATAAAATAAAAATCTTAAATATAATTAATATTTTAATTTAATTTAAAAAGTAGCTAAAGTTTCACATTTATAAAAAATACGAATGTCTCAAGTATATCCGTTAAGATAAAACTTTTTTAAACAATATTAATTTCTATTAGAGCTGCCAATTATAATGGAAAGAGCCTTTGAAAGAGTTAATGTCATTGCTATTCCAATGTCATGTTCAATTTGTATGTCATTTCATCAGGCAAAATGGCCTCTGGTCTAACTAAACAATAACTAAATGTGTGTATATAAATATTATGAACTTGTATTCATATCCACTTTACCGTTAATTTATGCACAGAAAAAAACGGTAAGGTTTTGTTTCTGTACGACCACAGCCTTCTTTGTGTCGCTACTAACACAGTTACCATGATTTTAACCCTTTCCGGGTTGACCTTGAATTATACACCGGAGTTAGCTGGTGCATTAAGAGACGAGAGTAGGTGGTAAGTTCGTGTGTCCTGTGGCGTATACAAATATGATAATCGGAATAAAATATCCCATGAAAGAATTGTACTTTAAACATTTTTATTTCCCAAAACAAATATTTTTTTTAAATAACAGAGAATTTTTAAATAAGTTGATGAACTATTTGAATAAACTACATTATTAACTAGTTATGTTATTATCGTAATGATTCATGGTATTTCATTGCGTAATGTGAAAGGCAGTAGGCGGAGTAAACATTTCACGTACACACTACTACTCACTTATACTTATACCGATATATCTCGTGACTCTTTAACAAGGAAAGGGTTAAACTCTGAAAAATAATAAACAGTCTTATGTTTATTTTAACTCTTTTTTATCTTTTGTAAAATAAAAATATGAAAAAGAAAATTGACACAATAAATATTTGTTTTAAAATGGCTTTATTTGAGACAAATATTATTAGTTCAAGTCATTTTACGCGGCTTTTTTCCCCTGCGAAGCTTTAATTTAGACAACAAAATTCTGGTAACTTTAATTGTGCGGAATTTGTCACGTCGTTTTTAATATGGTATATTTTTATAATAGGGTTGCCATCTCTAAAATTTGGCAACCAGGACAAGACGCGTGAAAACCCCGGGTTTTAGAGCCCAGAACCCGGACATGTCATCAGGTTTTTTTAAACATAGTCAGTGTTATAAAAACCAGTAGAAAATGTCATAAATCACCATTTTATTTATTTTCAGACCTTAAAATTAAATTTAGTCATCTTTTATAATCATTTTAAATGTACCTAACAAAACAGAATCTTATTAGTTTGTTACAAATTGTTTTAATAATCAGTTAGAATTTTTTTATTCTTAAATTTTTAAACCCGGACTACAAATGAAGCCCAGCCCGGACGCTCCCCGGATGCCCTCTAAACTAGGACAAATCCGGGGAAACCCGGACGGATGGCAACCCTATTTTATAACAAACATTCCCGGTATTTGGTTTTGGTTTAGATGATTAAAGATATTTTCCAGTAAGTTAATTATCTTTGTGTAATTATTTTAAAAAGAGAAACTGATAACTCGTATTATACGAAACATTCTGAGGAAGTATGCAATTAAAAAAAAACAGTTGAAATGTAGGTAATTAGAACGAGTCGATATAAGATGGTGGTTAGACTGTGTTTTATGTTAAAATGGTGTAAATTGCAATAAACACACAGACATGATAATAATATGACCTTCTCGTGATGCATGAATAATAAATTACGTAATAGTAGATAATTTACTTTGCGAATTATAATATCATGATGCAACATTAGACAGTATAAAGTGAATTAAAGTGAAGTGTACATTCGATGCTAAATTGTACAAGAAACAAGAGAGTGGGCTCGTGTTTTACAGCATAAATGGCATGGTATTTCGGTAAATTTGTTTTTATTGCTTCGGTCGCGGTCGTATAATACCTATTTACTACCAACTGTTATAATTCACGCTAAATTAAGTGGGGAGATTTCAAATTATCTCTATATAATGATGATGACGACTTTTGATATACGAGGGTATTTTAAACGACGGTTTTTATTATAGAAAAGAATAGAATACAATTTATTTGGAGAGCCAGTCTGGATACGAAGCGTCAAATTTCATTATTATACATATTTTACATGGTCATACAAACAAGTTTTAATTAAATAATGTCTTAGTTTATTTTTAAAACAAGTGGTGTTGTTTATATTTTTTATGTCGGGAGGGAGATCATCTACACTAATATTATAAAGAGGAAAGATTTGTATTTTTGTGTGTATGTAATGAATAAACTCAAAAACTACTGTGCCGATTTAAAAAATTCTTTCACCATTAGAAAGCTACATTCACCCTGAGTAACATAGGCTATATTTATTGCTAGAAAATATTGGGTGTTTTTAGATTATACCGGGTGTTTATAGATTATACCGGGTGTTTTTAGATTATACTGGATGTTTTTAGATTATACCGGGTGTTTTTAGATTATATAAAACGCGTTACGAAAAACGTCTTATACGAAAGGGACTTCGTTCCAAATGCGTGTCCCGCGACACGTTCCAAGTTTTTTTTTTAATTTCTTTTTGGGAAATAAGATTTTTCTTCAATTTTTGAACATTCACAAATAAAAGCGATTGAATTCGCGCAAATTCAATACACGTTGAGAATTTAATGATAATGATTCTCATCTTTTATATCCTATATATTACATTTACAGCCGGGCGAAGCCGGACTGGGCCGCTAGTTGTACATATAGCAGTAAATTTTATTTAAATCGAAGTCTAGTATACTAACGACAAAACGTAAAAAAAATGTTTTTCCGCGTCTTAGTCTGTGTAGTTAAACTGTGGAATTTTAACTACTGCAAAAATTCACTGATTTGAATTATTAAAAAAAATCAGGCTCAGTGAGAACTAGATTGCAATATCATGCGCATATACAAAAAAATATTACATGGGGCTCCACCAAGATATCTTGACCACTATCGTGAAATATCAAAGTTGTGTCAAGACGACGTTACAAAATATCCACGAGCAAAGGTAAGATTTGAACCCACGATAATCTGATACACAGGTTAGAACGCTAACCAATACACCACATCATTCTTAGGACAAGCCTATATGGTGTATTTTGTGACTGAAGGTAATTTTTTTACTAAAGATGATAAAAGCTTCGGCTTTGTTCGGACTCTATGTCAATTTCCGTTTTAATGTTTTGAGGTATTCTCGTATAATATTTTTTGTAGTCTTCACTCGATTGTGAAATAAATTTTCGCGCACGTCACATGTATTCACTTTATCTTTCAATCATAATTGTTGTTGTTATTTTAATAAAGTGACGCGTTCGACGTATTCAACAAATAGATTTTGTTTTGTTTTCATTTTTTTAATGTGCGTTCAAAGAAACATGATTGGTCATAAAATATTAGAAACAATAACGTAATTACTCTATAATTCTGAATATTATTATTTTTCAAAGAAATTTACATTTCCATGACGGCTAGCGTTATTTTAATGTAATCTATACAACTTATACTCTTGGTGTGCAAACTTTTCAGTCGCGCCCTTCCGTAGTTCTTATAACTACTTTTTTGATAAAATTCGATACAACAGTTGTTTGACTTTCATTAATTTTTATCAATCTAACAATTAACCCCTACCATTCTTTAGGTAGATTTAAGATTAAACTACTATTTTCTTTAAATTGGATCAATTTGAAGAATTTAACATGAAAAATAAAATATTTTAGTTGAAATCAAACGCGCTGTATATTTTAGCTATGCGAGGTTCCAAAAGAGGTGATTTTTTATGTTCTTATAGTTCAAGAACGCTGCAGATTTATAATAATCTTTTTTTATCCAAAAATTGACGACTTTAGAATTATTAAGTGTATTATGGATGTTTCGCGGTGTTCAGGAATCTTCTACAGAAAAATCAGAGATAGTTCATTTCCAGAACTCCCGACTATTGTACGTAGCCGCTTTTGCACTACTATAGGCAACTGATAGTTGAAACAATAAAATTGCGATTTAAATTCCAGATAAGCCTTCTCAGTTTCTGAATTTCTCTTATGGTGAAATAAAATTTGCATCCTTTGTAATAATGTTCTCTTTGTTAAATATATGTTGTTATTAAAAATCTATCTTGTAATTTAGTTTGCGTGTTCAAATATGTTAATATTTTTAATAGCATTACCGGAAACTCGTGGATCTTGATATATCAACGCGCATTCAGCAATAATGCGCCTCCGTTATTTTAAATGGTTATTTAAATAAAATCTTATTAATTGATGACATCTAATCAACATCTGCGGCAGGAAATGATGCAGCTTGCAGTTGACCCTGAACTTACAATCTGCAACCGAGAGGAATATTTTATCATTTTATATTATTGTAAATCTTGCACGAGCCACCAGCATTTTTAGAATTGTGACTTTTTTTTTAAACAACGGGAAGACATGCAGTTTTCTCATGATAATATCACTGCGCTTAGTTGTAACTGATCATTTTTCTTTAATTTATTTTTCTTGCGGGGTTTGGGCTATTTCGTATATGAATCCAAGATGAAAAAACACGTTTCCAGAAAGGTTAGTGTCTGTTGTTTAAATTGTTTACTTGGTTCACTATCTGTTGACACCCAAACTTCGGAAATAAAATGCTTTTTGCTCGTGTAAGTTCGAATAAAGATATAATTCATGCCAAAACGGACCATTAATGCAGGGTAAATTGGACACTAGATTTGATAGATTACTGCAGTCGTCCACCATTTTGAGGCAAATGATTCAATTACAAGATATATAAGTTTTTCGTAACTATGGAAAAATAATAAAGATGGATAACAGATAATCATATTCAAAATTGTATATTGTCACGTGGCTACAATGTATTCCGATATTTGGAGCTTTAAAGACGCTGATCACGAATTATTATGTATTCTCCAAATTAAAGTCATCTTTTTTAACATTTAACTCCTCATATTTATAATTCGTGATGGGAGCACTGCACTTGAAATATGCATTCAATAATAACATTTTTGTGGTTAAGAAGTAACTAATTTGTTGTTTTTTTTTTTCAATAAATTGGAAAGTATAGCGGATGCAAATGTACCGTCTGTACTCACTGGTGGTGTAACTGAAGTAGCTTGATTGTTTTCCAAAGTTGGTCGATTTTTTATGCTGAACTGCAGAAAGCATTGTCAAAAAAATTGATTTGACAGCGACCTTAGATTGTAATCATATAATTACATTTTTATACATGCAAAAGCAGCCTAATGACGTTGTGAAACTCCCTGTCATTGTAGATTGTAGAACTTTACCTACTGACCCAAAAACAAATGATTGATCTACATAGAAAAAGAGCGCTTTTGAAGCAAAATTTTTAACATAATGATCAGAAAAACGTTGTTTTGAAGTGTAAATTATGGAAAACTATGTTAATTATACATATATACACAATTTCAATTGATCAATTCTATTTCTGGCACGATCGATTTAAAGTTCTACCAAGCTTTTTTATGGAGAAATATTAGTAGTCGCAATTTAAGGTCATTGCCAAATTAAATTTTCTGACAATGCTTTCTGCAACCCAGCATTATCTAAAAAAATGTGTTATTTAAAAAAACGCAATACAAATAAACAAGCATCTTGTATTTTTCTATGTGGCATCTACGCATTATGTATTATATAAATAGGACATATCGTGAGCAAAAATAATATATGAACTAAATCTAAATAAATGCAATAAAATTAAATTTATCAATTTGACACGATCTAGAAACACATTTTTTCGATTTCTTGTTTTAAACGTAATCATTTTGTTTCTTACAACAATATTATGTCAAGTATTTGTTTTTACAACTGAGAAAGCAGTAATTGATTTGTTTGTTCAGATAATTGATGTCGAGTTTTAGGTTTTTTTAAAATAGATATTAATGCACGGTTTTCTTTGTAGTGCATTTTAAAAACAATTATTTATTCACAAAATCAAACAAAATTTTCATATCCCAACAAAAATGAAACAATGAAGAAATTATGAAGTTTGAAATTTTTGAAATCTATATCCTAATATTATAATGCGAATGTTAGTTTGTTTGTTGCGCTTTCATGCCTAAACCGCTGAAAAATATGACGAAGAGATAGATTGCATCCTAAAGAAGGACATAGGCTACCTTTTGTCTCACAATAAAAACTTAAAGGAGATGAATGTCACTGATAGGTCATCACGATACCTTCCGGAACTATTACACCTCCAGACTTGAAATTTGGCAGACATGTTTCTTTTGTTGAGTAGAGATACTAAAATAGTCTTCTAAGGTGTCCAAAGGGGGGAAGTACAGGGGTGTCTAATTTTTAAAATACAGTTTCTATGAACTGAAAATGTAGCTGTAAGGTCTTGATGAAGATTCCACTACTGTTGTTGTTGCCGTGTATTATTACAATAATTGTGGGCGGAGCCGCGGGAAGCGACTAGTATACTATAATTCTGTAAATGCCAGTTTTCGGAAATTTTGTGCAATGACTAATACTTATAAGTTATAAGCGGCACAGTTTTTATGCATGGGATATCTAAGAACGAGTTTGCTTTACATTGTTTTCTTGCTTAGCAGCTCCATTAAACTTGTTAGTACTAAATATGAATGACTGACCACAATTTTCGATCTGAATAGTCTTCTAAGGTAAGGAAAGGGGGGAAGTACAGGGATGTCAATGATTAACACACTCTAATTTTTAAAATACAGTTTCTATGGACTGAAAATGTATCTGTCTTGATGAAGACTCCACTAGTGTTGTTGTTGCCGTGTATCATTACAATCGCGGGCGGAGCCGCGGGGAGCGGCTAGTGTATTTATAAGATAACCGTAGTAATTGCTATGAAATCAGATCATATTACACTTCTTTGCGATTTTTGTGACATATTTTGTTGAATTTGAACCACTTTAAATTATTTTGATTAGCATCCCTCTTTTTTGCGTCGCTTGAAAAAGATACGGTTCTGCGAAAATGGCATTAACATAAACGAAGCCGCGGCTAAAGTCTAGTCGTTTACTTTATCAGTTCCGTTATCAAAATTTTGATAGAGGGTGTAAAAAGTGACATTAATTGGTAATTATTATCGCTTATCCGTTATGTATGTTATCAGTTATCAAATTGAATCGTTTGTAAATAAAAAAAACCTGTAAAATGTATAATCAGTAGGTATTTAAGTAATCAGTGAATGTAATATTATACGTCATAGAACGCATGCGTCAATCAGCTGGCTGTCTGATGGTGTACAGATTGTGTTAAATGTAGATAAACAATTGGCACGGTTCATCACTTTGTTATGACCAAATTTAATATTGATAATGAACTGCGATTGTTCGTATGTTAAAGTGTGTGTGTTTGTCTGTCTGGCTGTTTGTGAAATATTCTTTCGTTCACAAAATCACTACATATTATAAATTGAAGCCCCCCGCCGCACTGCTTTTAAATATGTTAGGGCTAATCTCAGAAACTACTGTATACGGATTTTCATACGGTTTTTAACAATAGAAAGAGGGATTATCTAGGAAGGTTATAATTTATGAACATTTTGCGAAATTAAGCTACCGGTATGATGATATTTATGAATGAAGTCGAAAAAAATCATCCCTTCTGAGAGCTTCCGGGGCGTGCGCTGCGTAAATAGTTACACGAAAATAATGTACTGTAGAATACGTAATCTTAAAAAGTTCTAAAAAAAAGTCCGCGATAGCATATGTTTATCTTTTAAAGTTAGACTCACAATAACCATTTTTATGATTTTCAAAATTGGTCTAAAAGCAGAAGCGTAGCGTGCCTTGGCGGGGCCCCGTATAAAAATTTGTTTGGGGGCCCTTCCCCCGTTGAAGTAAATGACTTAAACGGGGAAATCCCGCAGCCAACTTTTGACCGCAATCTTTACGCGGGAAAAAAATTGCTTTTTTGACTTTTGTCATTTATGAAATAAAAAAAAAATTGGGAAGTTTTTACTAATTTTTGCTTACGCACGTTGGGGGCCCCTGTGTCCCGGGGGCCCCGTATAATTGATACGGCATATACGGCGGTAGCTACGCCCCTGTCTAAAAGATTGCTTTATTTTCGAAGCGTTTTTACCGACATATAATATTGACCCTTATTTACATAGATATGTTAGCCATCTTAAGTACATATTTAATTTAAACCAAAATTGCACTTTACACCATTTAATTTAGATTAATAGGTAAGTAAAAATTCGGGCGAAGCCGGACCAGGTCGCTAGTAAGGATGATTAACATAATATTTCAAATTTTTATTAAAAAAATACACGTAATATACTTACTTTTGATTTCAACTTTAAGATATTTTTTATATATGTATCGATATATTGATAATATTATCAGAAGGATTGATATAAAATTGATATTGATAAAAGCTGTTTTTAATTGTCAACTTTAATCCTGATAATATTGAAATGATTATATTCTATATATTTCGAAATCATATTTCAAATTTATTTAAACTCTATTAAATGAGCTGTAGGGCGAAGAAGTTGTCAAAATAGAGTTACAGAGAAAATTGACATATAAAATTATAAATATACGAAGGTTAAAATATTGAAAAATCACCAGACAAATTACATGACATCACCGAAAATACATAATTTTACTTTTAAATATTTTTGTAACCGAAAGTAAACATATTTACTTTCAGTTAAAAAAATGTTAATCTGTTTTAAGGTATTTTTGTCTCCTTAAATTGGTAACGCTACATGACACATAAGTATGTGCCTACGTGTGGGTACGTAGTAGCAGACCATTTAATAAAATGACGCAATATCAGAAATGTCAGTGCTAAATGAGAGAAACTGTCTGCGGTTACAAAAGTCAAGTAGAATACAAATAACGCGTGTCCTAGTTAGAAATTGTTGCTGTTTGGTCGTCTGTCACGCCTCCATCACGATTCCGGTTAGCACTACTGAATTTGCACATTGTTGCTACTTTGGAGTAGGATATTACGACAGCTTACGATACTAAATTATCATATTTTAATTATATTTTTGGTTATAGTATGTGTATTTTTTCACTACACATACAATCTTTCTAAGAATGGATGATGACGCGCAATTTTTTTTATACAAATGTTTCATAAAACTATTCGGTTTTTCCCGTACGAAGATGAAACTTGATGTATTTTTCATTTAATTATTATGTTGTTGATTAACCCTTTACTAATTATTTCACTTTTCTGAATTGTTCGCAGTAATTTTATCATAATGATTTGGCAGAACTGATGCAAAGTGTTAACTGCACTTGGTGAATAAGTTCCATTTGTATGGGGTTATATAAAAAAGAGACTGCATTTTTCACTAAACTCTACAGAAGAAAAACTGCAATAATCGTAAAAAAAAAATAATAATAATGGAACCGACTGCTGGGATCAACCTATGACCTTTTTTAGGCTACGGGGCAAGTGCTGTACCACGTCGCCAGCTTAGCTTAATGTTCTACATTCTGTTTTTATAGTATATGTTATACGTACATTGCGACCATTTCCGTTACATATTGAATCTCTACCGTGCCAAAAGAAATTTTACTTAAAGAAACAAATGTGACTCAATAAAATTATATAAATTATAAACACGAAATCCATAAATTGAGAAAAAAAATCACAATCTAGATACATCAGACAATTCACATGACTGCGGCGGCACTTTGAATGCGCGATTACCCTTCCCAGAATTTTTCTGCACACTTGACACGACAGTTTCAGTTTGCACAAACACCTGTAAATGATGATCACTTCAACCTATACGCGCGAATTAGAATTTCCACTATTTTAGTGATTAAGTCGTAAATGTGGGTTCTTTTTCCTGTGAAAATAAAGAATTTTGTACTTCTTCGTAATACTTCGGGAAATGCTTCGAAAGGCTATGAATGAAAGTTAATAAGAAAAAAGACTTTCATTATAGACACCCGGTATGTTCAGTGAACTTGAATGCGCAATAGATTACTGATAACCGTGATAACACTTTTTTTCTTTACTGACAGAAACCATTATCAGTCATTGGGTAATACATGTACTGACATGATTTTCTATTATATTTTCAAGGTTCTCAAAATGCGGTAAATAAGAAGGAAGAAAAAGTTTGATTTTAGATGATAAATTGGTAATTTTAAAATATATTATTGAATTATCTTTTGGGCTAGTCAATGATCTTAAAAACTGTCAAAACATTAAAACAGATTCATTTAGAATAAGATGATGATCAACCTTAATTTGTTTATCCTCAACTAAATATCTCGTCACAAATTCAGCTTTTTCGTGAAATTTGGAGGCTGGATAATTCAGAATATATTTGAAGCAAGAAAAAACATATTTGGAAAATCAAATCAGTTGGAAACGAATTATATATTGAGCATATAATTTAAAGATAAATTGGCATTCACTTTACTACATGATTGACATAGAATTGATGATGATGACTGCTTAATCAGGAATCAATGGTTCGAGTGTTGCAATTTTAATGCCGCCAGGCAAACTGTTGTTGACCGGGTCCGGAAATTGTTTTTTTCTTTCTTTTAATAATGCCGAACACTGAGAATCGCAAGTTGTATGATGAAATTTAATGATTTGTAATTTATGCTGGGTTAGTATAATATTCGCGACAAATACCCTGGAGGAAAACTTTACCCTTTCAAGAATTTTGACTTTTTGATACGATTAATTTTCTTAATGTACTCATTTTAATATTTTGGTATCTTAGTCACTTTTTGGTTAACAGGGTCAAAAAGCAAATTACAACAAATTCAGCAAAGAAGATAATTGTTCTAAAAATTGGGTAAATGATTTCAGTTTCGTTTAAATTAAAATAAACCATAACACGTCGGAACAAATAAGATTGTGAAAAGTATGCCGCTGACAATCACCATTTTTATCGAAAACTAAACTACTTATCTACTAAAAATGCGCACTAGTTAAAATTTATGATTGATTTAATTATTTCGGACTAGAATTTGTAACTTCCGCAATAGTAAGACATTTTTGTTATAAGTTTAAAATTTGTAGATGAAGAACCATAGTACGCTCCCGACATAATTGGCTCATGCATAAATACTGTGCCGCTTATATTGTTGAGTAACTGCCAATTATTTTGTCCGGGTGTAAATCGCTATTTTCACTCGTGTTACTCATCAGTCAGTGAAAAAAAAACACTGGTTCTTGAGTTTTGAGGCAACAAGTGAAAATTTCTTTTTTTATATTAATATTAGTAGTATACAGGGTCGGCCCGAAGCAATTTTTAGAATGAAGCGAGATCCAATTATGGCGCCTCCGTTGTGTGCCAATTCACCAATATTTTCATTTTATTTGATCGTAATATTGAAATTTAAATCACTGGAATAAAAATGGTTTCAACGGACTCAACCTTTAATGCGCAAAACCAAATCGTTTTAGAATTGGCACAATCGACGTCCGGCGTTGTCATTCGGCATTATTCGCATTTTGTCGGCCACCGGCCGGTCAATCCGACCAGCAAGCAGCGCGTGCAAATGTAAACACAATCACAGTGCATGTGTGTGTATCAAGCAAGCCGTGACCTGACCTGAATACTCCCCACCAGTGGCGTGCATCACATTCACTGCCGCACCGCGCCCCTGTTTGTTCTGTTACTACTGACCAGCGTCCACGCTTTGCATATAGGCGTCAACAATATTATCATCTATACGTCGTGCCGAATATTGATTACAATCGAACCTGTCAGTTTATAATACTCGCCACGGTTCTAAAAGCATCGCAAATGCATATTTTAGAGCCGTACTGGTTGTTTTGTGGGAAAGGAAGACTCCCACCACCTTCCAGTTACCGACACAGAACGTGCGCTCGTCGGTGATTTGTTATCGCTGGTTGTCGTGTCCAGTACATTATTGTTAAATTGTTTCTTTGATTGTTAATTGATCAAGATGCCTAACACAGTTTTGCATAGACAAGCACGAAAAATATTTTTTTTTGATGACTTTATGCAAGGAATTAGACCTTTAGATTAAAGAAAAATTGATAATAATAATATAGCGCGAGTTTGTAGTTTTTCAACCGACTGAACATGCGAAAGCCTCCATTTGCATCTAACTTCAGAACCTTTTAGAACCGTGGCGCTTATTATACATACAGTTAGAAACGGAGCGTACGGAATGCAAGGTGCAAGGTATAACCAGATTTGGGAAAGTAATTTTTGCGCATAGCTTTGTTTGTGAATCATTTAATAATAGTATACATCGACTCTGTATTACGTAATCATTTCCTTGCTTGAAAAAAGCTATTAATATGACGTTCTATGACTTTAAGCATTGAAAGCGGTATTCTTTTCCAGTTTTGGACATCCAGTAGCTACTTAGCCGGTTCATTTTATTCTACCGATAACGGGAATATTTATGTTTTCAGATTAACTCGCGCTATTCTTTTTTGCGTTGGATTTTGTTTACTATTTTCAAGATTTGGCTTAATTATTATGATTACACAATAAAATAGCTAGGAATCTTAAAATTTAGATGCATTAAATAGAATTTCGGAAATAATAGTGAATACATAGTTACTAAAAAGCTTAATGGAGCGGCAAAGTAATGAAATAATGTAACATACTTTAAATAAAACGCAAACCTTTGACGAATTGTCAAACGAACTCTCGAGGACTGTTCCCTATTGCGAACAAGAAGCATGTAGCTCGCGAATGGTGCGTCAACCTCTATTTTGATCTAAACGTGGCTTTACAAGTGTTGTGCAACCCTGAAGAAAGCATTCCGAAACATCGATAATATGTTGTTTACGTCGACGACCGATGGAAACGATACCTATAATTTTACTTGCTCAACATGACAAAACACTTAAGGCCAATCTTCGGTGTATTGCCACTGGCATTCTGCACAGTTGGTACTGTTAGTATTAAAGCTATAAAACCTTGGATCAAGTTGTACAGCATTTTCTTGTCCCTATCCGTTTACGCGTGGTCATCATGACGTAGTCGAAAAGTGTACAGCTCAATCTTTATGAGATATATTGACACAGAAAAAGCGTCACCGGTAGAAAAAGATAGGTGTCGGTAACTGCCTCTTTTGATCCTTTTCTAATCAGACTTGAACCAATAACCTAATAGCGTTTACAAAGATTTAGACTCGTGTCAATAGTGTCCCTAAAAAAAAATATTCTTGTAATCCAGAGGAATTAGACAAAATCTAACTTTCCGGGAATTTTTTCGAAGGG
Source organism: Venustoraphidia nigricollis (assembly GCA_034508555.1). Lineage (NCBI taxonomy): Eukaryota > Metazoa > Arthropoda > Insecta > Raphidioptera > Raphidiidae > Venustoraphidia > Venustoraphidia nigricollis. The sequence continues at coordinate 3,400,150 of JAVRKA010000047.1, forward strand.
CATGCTGCTAATTTCTCTTAGACTATTAGCCTAAAAGGTATTATGCAGTGCGAGAAACGAAGTAGTGAAATAAGTCTATTTATCTATTTTAAATATTTATCTTTTTATCTCTAAAATCTATTTCAAACAATAAAATTAATTTTTTTATTTTTGTTTCAGGTAAGCCAGAAATCGGTGCAATAATAAGATAATCCGCAACTATTTTACTGTAAGTAACTATGACATAAATAACTTGTGTAGATCAGGGTTTTCCAAAATTGTTCTGTCAAGAACACCTGTATAATTTTTCATAGATTGCGGAATCTATACCGCATAACTATATTTTACAATCCTGCATCCCAATTTTAATATGGCATAGGTATAAAACAAAAACGATCTTGGTGATATATAAACGTCAAAAAAAGCTAACAATAACAGAGACAAAATAAAGTTTAAAATTATAAAAATCGTGTTCTAGCGCCTAGCGCTCTGCATACTAAGGTTCTAAACATTTTTGCACAGACACTGACTTTATTATAAAGCAGTGAGAAAGATTTTTTTAATTTGCTTAGTACTTAGTAGTATCCCTATAGTATCTGATATTACTCGCCACAAACATACAAGCTTTTTCTTTTCATATTAGTATATATGTTGCAGGAAGATGATAAAAATTGAGTTTTGATCATATCTCTCATGTAGATGATCAATTCACGGAAAATGATCTTCCGTGAATTGATCATCTGCCTTAGGGACTTGATCAAATCTCCGTTTTCATCATTTCCCTGCGACGTATAGATTATTTCGGAACGGATAAAGGTTTGTTTTACATTTATTTTATTCGATTTTTTAAGAAAATAATTTTTAATCATTTCATCTTGTCTCGCGAAACACCTGAATTTTTCCACGGAACCTACTTAAGTGAAGTCAGTATTACTTGAATGTAGGTAATTAGTTTTATTTAATCATTAATGTGTAACGGATATACTGTAATCTGAAACTGTTTATAACTTATTTTTTAATTTATTTATAACAAAGTAAACAATGTAACTAATCTTGTACACAGTTTCATTCACTTGACAATAATAATAAAAATTTTAAAAATGCTTAAAATCAATGCCTTTTACAGTCTTACTACGAAAGTGTTATTTTTCAAGTTTATTATTAAATCTTATTGTTGACTTGAAATCTAATTTCGGATTGTGTTCGCGGCTATAGATAAAAGCTAATTTTAATTGAAATCAGATTTTAGGTACAAAACGTAACGATTTTTAGTAAATAAAATTAAGTTTATTAAAAAAGTTAACAAGAAATATGGGTAGAAAAATTGGCATCATCACTCACGAAATGTATCAAGCTTTTTGGGAGAGGATTTTGTGCATTGTACTTATTTATTCCATTTGAAATATAATTTTTAAAAAAGGTATAAAAATAGTAGAAAATATCTCACTCAACTTGAGGAATAAAATAACAAGGAACAAATATAGAATTATTGATAGTTCTTGGGTGACAAATCGTTTAATGTGTCAACCGACGATATCGCATAATTGAACTTGGCTGCCGACTGTCTATAACACACAGTCTCTCTCTCTCTGTAAAAATAAATGATTATTTATTTGAAGGTTTTAATTATAATCTACCAAACGATTGATAATTTTTTCTATTAGAGTTTTTCTATTCCTTTGTTTGTACTGCTCAGACTTTCACTATAAATAAAAATCCAAACGCAATGCACAGGCTGTTAAATGTTGATATACTTACAGTAACTGGTGTATAAATAAGCCAATTTAATACACATATTTAGTAACGGTACAAATCTACGTAATTCCACAAGCAAGTGACCAAGAGATGAAATGATAGAGCAAGTAGACTATGAAAAGACAACCTGTACATTGTAACTTAAAAAAGAGATGTAGGTAATTCAGAAAATTAGTTTTATGTATACCTACTTAAATTGTTGCATGCAAGGCAAAAGTTGTTTAATGTATAAAACAACATAGCAGATGAAAGTTGGCAGAAAATTAACAGTTCGTCAAAGATAATCAACTAATTTATGTAAAAAGTAATTCGGCACATTCGGCAATAAAGTGAAATAGTATATATTATACAACGTTCTCTATAATTTATATAAAGTAGAATTTTATTGTTTAATTTATTCTTTGTTCGTTTCGTATTTGAATCGTTTGATAATTATTTTATAATGTTTAGTAAAATGCAACTGACTCAAACTGTCTATTAATAGTAAAAAAAATCACAGGCGAGATTAGTGCGCATTAACACAGATGCGTTCAATGTTTTAGAAATTGCCTGGCAAACACCTAAGCATCGACAGATACAACGGTATAAAATATGTCATCTCAAAAGAAAGAGATAGAATGAATATTCGGTCAATTTGTTTCTTTCATTATAGTATATTTATTTTGATGGGCCGAAACTATGCTTTTTCTTTCTATTATTATTCATCGAGCCAAAAATTTACTACCTCCTGCGATATACCACCATTAGGTAGGGTTGCCATTCGTTCGGGTTTCCCTGGATTTGTCCTAGTTTAGAGGGTATCCGGGGGGCGTCCGGGCGAGGCTTCATTTGTAGTCCGGGTTTAAAAATTTAAGAATAAAAAAAATCTAACTGATTATTAAAACAATTTGTAACAAACTGTAATAAGATTCTGTTTTGTTAAGTACATTTAAAATGTTGATAAAAGATGACTAAATTTAATTTTAAGGTCTGAAAATAAATAAAAAGGTGATTTATGACATTTTCAACTGTTTTTTATTACACTGACTATGTTTAAAAAAACCTGTTGACATGTTCGGGTTTCCACGCGTCTTGTCCTGGTTGCCAAATTTTAGAGATGACAACCCTGCCTCTAGGTCACATCCAAATGCAGATAATCTAATGAACATGCACTGACGCAGAAAAGCGTGTTGATTTGCGTAAGTCTTTAGTTCTCCAAATTTGGAGCTACACAAAGAAATAATATTTTGATTTTTACTGTATCCATATTATATGCAAATTGTGAGTTTTAAATTTCATTGACATTGTTGTGTAATCTGAATATTTAATATTTGAAATAAAATACAATTATTATCGGCAATTCTGATTGTAGGTCATTATATGCATAATTAATATGAGCATTGCAAAAATAATTTATTTATTGAGCACTGTTTTATCATTAATACTCACAAATTAACCGTATTATTCTTTATTGTTCTATATTTTCATTTTGGCACCTTTAATGATTCCAGTGTAATACAATGTTTAAAATAAAATAAATCATTTCATTCAGCGTGTAGTACTCGTAGTGCATTTGCTGCAAAATTAAGATTAGAATGTAATACAGGGGAATTTTATGCCCTTAGGAACAAGATATGTTAGGCTGGTTGACTATAGTTTTACATTCCAATGAAACAATTAATGACCTTCAATGAGATGGAAGAATTGCGAAAAAGAAATATGAAGGTCGTTTCAATTACACTATCTATTTGTGTACATTGTTTGTGTTGTTAGTAAAGGCAGTGTACACAATTAAAATTTTAGAATTTACAATCAGTTTAGGTCCTAATAGATTCTTGATATTCATTAATTGGTTATTCCACCAAACTAACTTGCTTCGGTTGCGGATTTTCGTAGTGGGGAAATTAAAACAAACTTTCTAAGGAAACCTTTAAAAAAAATCGACCTGGTGAAGGGTGTGCCATCTACGCTTCTGGATATAAATTATACAAATGAACTATGAAACGTCTAAATCAGTTGAAATGTCGAATTCGATTTGTAACTCTGTAAGATTGCATTTCGCTGTTTATAATAGAAATTGAATTTAAATAATCTTCACCAGGAAATGTATTCACTATAACTATTTAGCATTTATTGCTTTTTGGTTTATTACTTATTATTTAAATATTTTTTTATTGTTACCGGGTTAAAAAACAAGCGAACTGCGCGTGTTTTATAGAGAATCTTCTTACAAAACGCTAGTAGGTTTTGGTGTTTCTTGGAGTGCACAGTAAAATTGAAGAATTAAGATCTTAGAATTTCTAGAACTATTCTCAAAATGTCATAAACACTAGAATGCAGAGATATATTTGTTTCTTTCACTTGTTACATTGTGTAATAATAATTATCTGTCAGCCTACTGGATTTATTGAGCTTTTCCGTTATAGAAAGCCATTACAAAAACAAGCACAATAATAATTGTTGTCCTGTTTATAAAACCTGCACGTGTTATTGAGTAACAAACTAACTTTTACTGTATTATAACTCGACTGTTCGGTATCGGAAAAAAATCTAATCAAATGCCTACACAATACGACTTGTGCACCTGCAGCGTATTTTTCAATTTTCTTTTTCCTAGATAGCTATGCAAGTTTGTAGTATAACATGCAACACGTTCCGTAACGCAATATTTTGCAACTAATTTATAAATTACAACTACCGTTTACCCACGAATTTGCTTGGGTTAATGTCGGTTTTCTTAATCTTTTTTTTTCATAGATTAAAATTTTTAAAAACTCACAAAAATATTTCTGAAAATATTCTGAATATGTTACTGCAGTCTGCCACTGAGTTACCTAGTTCAGTCAATCATATCACGACCTGTATAGAATCAAGAATGCATAGCCAAACATGTGATGCATGAGTCATTTGAGCTGACAGATGCATCAAAGCAAGAACTGATACGTAAGTGTAAAAATGTGCTTCTGTGTGTTAAGTGTTTCACTGAGTTATGCGGATCCGTTGATCCGTCGGCTCAAAAAAAAGTGAGTCGGCTCGCACGGATCTTCTGTCGGAGTCGGCTCTTTGAACCGGTTCAGATCTGAGTTACCCAACTCTAGTCAGTAAGGTACTGTTGTATTTTGCGTACGTGAGGCTGACTGTGTAAGCAGGCGATGTCCGTTTTGGGCCCTGACAAGCAAATGCGCGAGATACCGGTGTCCCGTTAGCTGGAAGTGCTCGAGGCTCCACTATAATACCACAACACAGCGCGATATTCACGCACGGGTCCCGCCTTATTCGCTATTGCGTGTCCATATTATAATATTATACCGGTACCTATCCCTACAGAATCTTTCATTAATGTTATTGTGTGGCCAACCAAAGAACGTCTATGCGCACGAAGAGTGAAACTAATAGAATTGTGAGAAACCGTAGGCGCTCGTTTCAACATATACGTGTAATATAATTGATTCCATCCTAGATATATAACTACTATTGTTTATATTTGTAGTTATTGATTAATATTTACGATTCATTTTTAACCGACTTCAAAAAAGGAGGAGAGGTTCTCTATTTGGTTGTATGTTTTTTTTAACTGACTTCAAAAAAAAGGAGGAGGTCCTCAATTCGTCGGAATCTTTTTTTTTATTTTTTATGTATGTTCCCCGATTACTCGAAGGCGCGTGAACCGATTTGGAAAATTCTTTTTTTGTTTGAAGGGGTATACATACCAGGTGGTCCCATGGTCATCAGGTCAGGATCTGATGATGGAACCCTGGAGAAATCGAGGGAAATTTTCAAAATTGTGCGAAATCAAATCCACCACTAAAAAGTTAAAAATAAAAAAACTTAAAAAAAATATATTAACCTCCTTCAAAAAAATCACTAAAAAGATGAAAATAATGAAATTTTGAGGTCGGAGCTAATTTAATTACAAAAACTTTTAATCACATATCTACTTTTATTAAATAGGCGCCGACCTCAAAATTTCATTATTTTCATCTTTTTAGTGATTTGTTTGAAGGAGGTTAATATTTTTTTTTTATTTGAATGTTTGTTACGCGATTACTCCGCGAATTATGAACTGATTTGAAAAATTTCAACGCCCTTTTGTTCAGATGTTACCAAATTGGTACCACATAGTTTTTATTAACATCGGTTCATCCGTTTTTATTTGATTTCGCACAATTTTATTAATAATATTTCCTAGTTGGTTTGTTTATAAATTATAATAAAAAAACCAATTTAAGTAAAATGTATGTGGTTTTTTTTACATAAAATTGCGCAAATTGCGTCAACTATAAGTTCGGTAAATTACACATACACCGTTACCATACTGGCACTTCGATTAGAGGTGCATCAATGAATCAACACCCAACATTGATGCAACTGGATATTTCAGGTTACCACTCAAATACGTCTGGGGGTTACAATGTGACAGGTGCATTGTGTATAACACTAAATCGTTCGTTTGTTTTCATGTCGCTTTCCCTAATTAAGGAACCCTAAGCGCATTCTTTTGGTGGACTTTCTTTGGCTGGACAGATAATACACATATTATACCGGTACCTATCAGTACAGTATCTTTCATTACTATTAGTTACTCCTCTGTGGTATAAATAACTGCGTGTTGGTTTTGCATACACATTATGATATTACAAACATGTAGACTTCCGTTAATAGTGAAGAGAGATTATACAATATATTATATAGACGCTCGATAACAAATGACTACAAATATCCAGGCGCCACTGTTATCGAACGCATATAATATTATAAAATTTACAAAAGTATCTAGAAAGAAAACAATTGTGACTTTTCCAGTACCTAATACACATTTTTTTTCTTTTTTTTCCATATGCATCCAAAAATTATTTATTCACATTATCAGCGAATTTCATACTAATTGAGACTATTAGTATTGCATCGGGTGGTCGGTTCCTGGGGCTTAAGTTTTCTGAATAAGTTTACATCGGAAAAATTGATTTGCTCATGTTTTTCCTGGCCATAATTAATATTTATTGACTTTTAATATGAGACTGTGGCAGGTAGTGTTGGGTAACTCAGATCTGAACCGGTTCAAAGAGCCGACTCCGACAGAAGATCCATGAAAGCCGACTCACTTTTTTTTGAGCCGACGGATCAACGGATCCGCATAACTCAGTGAAACACTTAACACACAGAAGCACATTTTACACTTACGTATCAGTTCTTGCTTTGATGCATCTGTCAGCTCAAATGACTCATGCGTCACATGTTTGGCTATGCATTCTTGATTCTATACAGGTCGTGATATGATTGACTGAACTAGGTAACTCAGTGGCAGACTGCAGTAACATATTCAGAACTCGGCTCTTTTTGAACCGGTTCAGTGAGCCGGCTCACATACGGGATCCAGATGCAAAGATGCAGATCACTAAAAAGACCCGTTTTTACCATCTCTAGTGGCAGGCGATTTCTATTTTATATCGCAATTTTTAGGATGATGTATTGTTAAATTAAACGAAAGTGTTCGTGAAAATATTTAAGTTTTTCCTTTAATATATAAAATATTATAGACATTGGTAAATGTTATATCGAAAGAGAAAGTTAGTGGTAAAATGTTTATCAGCAATACATAGAGATATTTTGTCACAATATGTAATAATTATTTTTTTATTTATGTGTTTGTTTTTAAAGCCCCCATTTTACTGTATCGAGGCTGCTTTGCTAATTATCAAGAACATTTTAACTGGCTTGTTTACCTCCGAATATCGGTATGCATATCATTGCACCTATAGGGTATCAAAAAAGGTCGCTAGTAGTAAAATTTATTGACAAAAACTAAATAACATTCATAAGCTGCGAACCAGTTGCATGTCATAAACAATATAAAATATTTGCTGGTGTTCGTTTTCTGGTACGACTTTCAATGTTTCATCTATTTTCAAAGTAGATTTAAAATATAACGAAAGATTTTTTTATTTGTGTCGTAACGTTAATCAATAAAGAGCGTAGCAAAGAAATATATTGTTTAGCCTTGCAACTAGTTTCTCTTAAAGTATTAAAAATAAATACTTAATATTTTCGAAGTAAAGTATTTACATTTCATGTTGAAAATATTGCTTTCATGAAATTTCGTCCAATAATAATAATGCGTTTAACGTCCGTGTCTCGAATTTATGTCATAACAGACGCCATTCGCACCATTACTATTTTTTCATCTACCGCTTCCCGTTATTTTCTACATTTTTTACAACTTCAACTTATGTAATAGCAATGGGCGAATGAAGGAATTATATAGGAAATTAGTATAAGGTAGGTAATTTTTGAATTAGGAATTTGATAGGTAATCGGCCATGGCCTCAAATAAGGAACCATCTCGATATTTATCTGGAATTAATTGAGGGAAACCATGGAAAACCTCAATCAAGATGGCCGGTACAGGAATTACCGTTTCTCGGCGAGAGGCAGTAGGAAAAAGTCCCAGCCACATCTGCCCCGCTGGGATTCGAACCCGGTACCTCCCGAATGCGAGTCTAGTGCTGTCACTACTACTCTACCCAGCTCGGTAATTTCGTCCAATAAACAAAAATGATAATGTCATTAGTTATGCGCGATCTATTAATAGACACTATGTGCATATTTTAGAAATTTGTTTAATATCGCAAGAAAACCTGTTCACCTTTCATTATGATGTCTAACGCCATATATACAACGTAGGTACATCACAGGTGTAGTCCGTGATTCGTAAGGTAACATCAAATATTGGCTTTAGTGAAAATGTCAAATACTATTAAGACAATTTAATAACGTTGTCTAATATACATTCTGTTCTTATGCGCGAATCTGTTCGTTTGCGATATTTAAATTGAGGATTAAAATTACCAAAACGCCAAATCGTTTTAGCTTATACGTAGGATTGCCATCCGTCCGGGTTTCCCCGGATTTTTCCTAGATTAGAGGGATTCCGGGGAGCGTCCGGGCGGGGCTTCATTTGTAGTCCGGATTTAAAAATTTAAAGTCTTGGGCCGCCCGCGAAATACGCACTGTGTTAGGTTTAATATTTTAATAAGGTTTTGTTTTCATAACAGAGTATATTAATATTTGTGTTTTATTTTAAGAATAAAAAATTCTAACTGATTATTTAAACAATTTGTAACAAACTGTACTAAGACTCTGTTCTGTTAAATACATTTAAAATGATGATAAAAGATGACTAAATTTAATTTTAAGGTCGGAAAATAAATAAAAAGGTGATTTATGACATTTTCAACTGTTTTTTTTATTACACTGACTATGTTTAAAAAAACCTGTTGACATGTCCGGGTTCTCGGCTCTAAAATCCGGGGTTTTCACGCGTCTTGTCCTGGTTGCCAAATTTTAAAGATGGCAACCCTAGCTTATACGCATCTTTTCAGAAATTCCTTGGTAAAAATTTCTGATGGTGATGTCCTTCCACACCTACCTCTTCTACATAAATGCCACATTTATTATACCCACTTCTAACAAGTAAACTTGATCTTTTGGCAAGTTATCCTCGTATTCTCGGCGGTACCGATTCTGTTATCATTGTTTGGTAACTAGGTAACAGTACCAGTAATGGTTGTAGAAAATATCGAAACTTTTTATTAGATAAATCATTGAAATTCCGATTAAAAATAATAAATATTTTGTTGTTCGAATGATATTGATATAATAATATCGATTTGATATGTCATACCTGATAACAATTATAATTAAATTATTTTTCAAATCAAATTCCAAGTAGGTCGTTGATAAGATTTTTCGTTAGACTGCTTGGCATTATCAATTCTATTTAATAATAAATATAATAATGGAAAGATAACACTTTCTTTGTTACAAGTTTGTTTACTGAAAATAAGTGAAGATTGATATTTTTTTTAAATAAAGTACAATCAGTTTTTTTTTATTTAAAGCCTTCCACTGATACGGTCATATGGACCTTATGGTATCTGCCGTTCTCGAATTTCTATAATCTACGATGTATCTGCCACAATATCTGTACCGACATTCATATATTATATATATCAAGAAAACTAGAAGGATACATTTTATAATTCTTGGAAGAATCTTTAAATTTGTAAGGAACAACGAACTCTGATATCCATCCAGATTATTATAGTTAGTAAAAACAATTTTAAACAACAAATCTAATTTTAGAACTGAATAAGAAATGACAACAAAAACACAAAAAACCACAATAATAGACAATTAATCTCGGTTTACAAAATCGTGTTTTCAATTAAACTGCTTTTGTTATTTTTTTTTGTATTTCAATAGTTATGCAGTGTTTGTCGAGTTTCTGACTCCTTGATATCTTTGCATTATTTTTTAACAATGTGTATTATGTGGAAAACTCCGTGGAATGTGTTTATTGGAACTTATTTTTTAATAATCAGTACAGTAAGGAACTGAAGTGTACACGGTATGTCCGGGTATGAGGTCATGATGATAAATTTGATTCGATGATCACTGGTCATATTTGCACATCTTTCATACCAAATTTTAAGTGAAAGTTTACTCCACAATAACTTCTGAAGCTTAATCTCCCATTTTTGAAATCGATAATAGACTACTAATGATAATAACTGATATTGGTACAATTGAACTAGAAATCTATTTACGATGTTACTATTGTACTTTTTTTTGACACGTTTCTAGACCATTTCGAAATATTATATAAAGCTGAGTTTAGTATAATAAAAACTGTGCAAATAATCGAGTCGTTACAATTATATCAGAAAATCCGTGCAAATATAAATTTCATGGAATAATTTTAATGATAGAGTGAAAGTTTCTAAATTAATATTGCACCTCTCACGAAAAATGTTACGATTAAAAAAAAAAAAATATATATATATATATATATATATATATATATATATATAGATAGATATATATATACACACGAGTATACTTAAATTACACCTATTAAAGTAATATTTTTTTGTAGTCGATGTATTTTAATTCGGCTGTACTACCGTAAAATCGATGTGCCTACTGGGTTAGTCAGTGAGGACACTCAGTTTTTTATATATAGAGATGAAAGATAAAAGTTTTCTTTAAAATAAAAACTATAATTTCTTATTATTCTTAATATACCTCTTTTAATGTAAATGATTTTCTAATTACAGTTTGGCAAACGAATATATGATTATCATCGTCAAATACTTTCTTTTATTTTAAACAAAATACTTAAAAAAGCGTAAGTCGGAAGTATTTTATAAAAATTAAGTGTGTGTAAATGTGAGAAATCATTATTTAATTTGCACGTTTATACGAATATTGTAATTAGTAATTATACATAAAAACATATGAACACATAACCGTATAATATCATAGGCACACAATAAAAACAAATGAAATGTAATACTCACTTATGTGAATGCGAGAATTATTAAGATATTCAGCCAAGAAGCAGTAATATTTCCGTATATAACCAAGATCTTATAAAAAAGAAATTTTTATTTTATTTGTCTTAAGACCACCAATTGTCAGAGCCTATATATCAATTTGTCATTATTTTTTATGAAAAACAAGTTAATAGTGCTACTAGTTTTTAGATTAGAACCTCGGAACTGGGTGTTTGTAATAGAAGAGCTATGGAACGATCTCTAAAAAAATCATATATACGTACTGTTTACGTATTTTAAGTCTTACGTTTTTTTCACTTGGGAGTGAATTTCAGATTTGAAGTTTATTCGTTGTTCTACGAATTTCTTATATTTTAAAAATTCGATTTCTCTGGAGATAAGGTTTTTTAAATTGAATTATTTTATTTTGGATTTTAGTCCTAAACAGCTGGTTACAATCATAATTATGAAGTCTTCTTGGAAGTAAAAAAAAAAGAAACAAATCGCTGGTACTCTCCAGAGATGCTGTCTAAACATTCAATCTTGAATACGACGGCAGTTACATATAACCTCAAAAAAATTAACAGTGACCAAAAAGGATAGAATATAACTAACCGTTGAATTTTGAGTCACTTCTGCGATATTTGACTTACAGTCTTTTGATAGGATGTTTACACATCAGAAAATAAAAATGTTTGGAAAGAATTCATATAAAAATATAATTAGTAATTAGTTGATTTGTAACAACTTTCTTAACTATTGTGTTTTTCGTCGAAACAATGCACATTCCTTCATGTACACCAGTCTAAGCAACACTTACTGTCACTATATTTATCTACATCGCTCTTTAAAAACAAAAGCGCGCGTTAGTACATAGTCTAATTTAATTACCTGCGTATTATGTGGGAAAAATGGTGTAATTTAAAAAGTACTGCTTTGTTCAAACTTTTCACAGTAATTGTACAATCCGGAATGCAAATTTATGAGGCCTCTAAAGAAAAGCAAATGAAATTTGTTACAATAATTCTAAACGGAACAACATGGTGCGTTTTTATTGATGAAATATACCTAGATATCTATATTATATTTTGACATTATGTTTCGTACTTTTCATAATATACCTCACTAAAAACAGTTTAATGCCTTATTCATTAAAATACACTAATTTTGCTGGGCAAGTAAAAGTAAAAGCAATTTACGCTTCTTGTAATTCGATATTATTTTGATCAGTTACCGTACCGATAGTGCATTAATAAGACACGGTCATTTATCGGTCATTCAAGCAACTGACTGTATGTCGATGACATGCCTGATTCTCTTATCGTCAGAAGTTATAGGTTGATATCGAAACGTTATTATAGCTCACCAATACAATATAAACAATTGTATCTATCGTATAGTTGCCAGATGACTTTCCCTTCTTCTTACATTTGCGATGCGATGCGCGATGTTTAGAAATTTGACTTTCACAAGTTTCAAAAGTCTGTTACCGAAACATAACACACTTGTTTGTTGTATCATGTAACATTGCTGTGGCATCCAACAACAAATAATTGTTATGGATGGAGAAATGTTCGAAACATATCATTTACGCGAATTCAGAATTGTGTCTCGTATTACAATTTTGGATGTTTCCAAAAGTACTAAATAAAATTTGTGAGAATAGCTGGTATGACAGAGGCAGGACGATTCAGAGAATAGCTAGAAAAATTTTCTTTGAAGACGATGTCTTCAAACTGTCTCAAAAATCCAGAATAAAAAACGCAATTATTGTAGCGAATTTCGCGTTTATGAAACGTCAGATAATAAATGCGAAATTCATGGCAGTTTAATTTTCATTATGGATGCTTTAGTCAATTTGATGCAAAAATATTAAAGCATTTACGAAAAGAAACATTAAGGTACAGAAATACAGCTCTGTAAATATCTCTGATAATGATTGTATGAAGAGTGCTAATAAGAAATTCCTAAGATTCCCGACTGAATCATTGAAAATGTTAGGAGTTAATCGAATAGTATTTCAACAATGTCTCATCCTTTTATAGAATGCAGTGTGGTGCAACATCAAGTCAACCGATTTTATCATGCCTTGATTCGGACATTTTCCTAATATGCAAATAAGAGTTGTTCTGTAACAATATGTAGACAAGATCAAGTGTTCACTATTGCAACATTGTAACAATGAAACAATAACCACTCACACTTACTGTATCTTACACAAGAGATAAACAATGACCTAGTTCGTAGAGCCGGGTTCTATCAATTAACCACCTTCTGCAGTATCATTGTGTAGGTGGCAGTAGAATTCTGTAATGAAACAGTGTCGTTAAGATGACTTACTTTTGCCGGGGAACAGAATAACGAATAGGAATGATTTCTTCCTGAATCCGGCTTTCAGAGCATATCGGGTAATGTTTATCAAAATCTTAAAGTATATTCGAAGGCTTTGCTCCAAAAGCTTGTAATGTTCGTGCTTTAGCACCAATAATCTTCACTTTAATTCTATTAATCCTCATTTAATCTTCGGTAAGAGCTTGGAACGTTTTTCATTATGTTTTAAGGTAGGTACTAAAATGGTATCGTTACTGGGTAGACGGTAGTGTCTTAATTATTCGCTCTATAGTAAGAAATAGAATAGCTATAGGTCACTACGTTGCTGACCCTGTAAAATTGGCAACTTTTTCATTGTTTAACCTAATTTTTCACTCGAATCACAATGGTGGTCAGAGTCAGACTCACCACCTATTGTGGATATTGCATTGATTAAAGCTTTAAAGGGATTTGACAAGGGCATAATTATGATATAATAATAAATTTATTTAAAACGTGACAATTTGAAAAAAACTTAATTTTAATCTTTCGGTATCCTATGTAATAATGAAATATATTTTGAACTTTCAGTGACAATAATTTTCAATCTAAATAAAATAAATGGATCACAAGAATTGGTTTTTATCAGACATCGTTTTTTTTTCTATTTTTTCCAAATTATACGGTTATTAATTTTAAATTAGACGATGCAAATCTGCAATCGTATCAGTAATCTAAATTATAAATAATAGGTATATTAAATTATGACTGTGGTTTAGTTTGTTGAGTATAGTTTATGCATACCTATATGCATATGTTTAACTTCTAATTATCTGATTGTTATCGACTGAACTTTTTTGTTTTTAATATACCATATCGAGACAGAATGCTAGTACAATCGTGACATGCCATTTTCGAGTCATATTAGAAATTACTTCTTATGCAATTAAAGATAACTGAAAATTTAATGATATATAGACAGATCTTGTAAATTGTAGACGCAAAGGTCACAAGCGTCTTACAGAATTTATTATTTTTATGGCAACAAAAAATAGTATATCCCCGATATCCAATATGCTTTTTTTTAGTTAATACTCATATATATATAAGCACTGTTTTCACTTATTTTATTTTATTGAGTGATGGTACTTACATGTTAAAAGACGGCGATTAGTGTTAAAACATCTTAGTAAAATGTATATGATAATTTTGAAGCACTTCCTCATAAGTTAGCATCGTGTCAACTAATTCAAAATTAGAATGTGAATTTAGATAATAATTTTTCTCTCTTATCATACAACTTTTACTAAGGCGTTTTAACACTACTTGTCTTCTTTTGACTTGTAATATCACTCTTTAAAAATAAAATAAATAGACCGAACACATCCTGTAAAATAATTCAATTGTGATTTGAATATTTCATTTTTATACATCTAAAAATAATGAAATCCCAAATCATCTCTTCAGAGTTTTTAAATTGAATCGACTTTTAGATAATAATAATAATAATGCGTTTAACGTCCGTTTTTCGACTTTATGTCATAACAGACGCCATTCGCACCATTACTATTTTTTCATCTACTACTTCCCGTTATTTTCTACATTTTTTTACAACTTCAACTTATGTAATAGCAATGGGCGAATGAAGGAATTATAGGAAATTAGGATAAGGTAGGTAATTTTTGAACTAGGAGTTTGATAGGTAATCGGCCATGACCTCAAATAAGGAACCATCTCGATATTTATCTGGAATTAATTGAGGGAAACCATGGAAAACCTCAATCAAGATGGCCGGTACAGGAATTACCGTTTCTCGGCAAGAGACAGTAGGAAAAAGTCCCAGCCACATCTGCCCCCGCCGAGATTCGAACCCGGTACCTCCCGAATGCGAGTCTAGTGCTGTCACCACTACTCTACCCAGCTCGGTTGACTTTTAGATAATGCTGCAAGTTCATTGAAATTTACCCTATCCCCGTTTTTACGTGATTCCCGAACAACAGAATTAAAATTTTGCGTAGATTTGAGTTCCATTCATATTCATTAACACTTTACCATCATTATAAATGTTCAGTCCTGCATATCTAACTGTAAGCAATAGGAAATAATTTGCAAATTAGAAGGCCGATTGCGCCAATAATAGATACATATATAGAGATATTTTGGAAAGGACGTTAGTTATTTATTGCACATAGATAATCATTTCGCAAGTATATTTAGCGCATGCAGCCTTGCTGAATGATGAGCAGCCTTGCCTCATTTCTTACGGAGTCTGAATATCTATCGTTCATATTTACACAATATAGTGCTAATTGCTAAATTAAATTGTATGCGTGAAATCTACATGTAACTGAATAATAGGTGTGTTTGATATCGTACTCCAGTTTAAAAGATGTTAATTTTTTAGTGTATTTGCCATATGGCAACATACACTATTGGCGTCGGTCGGATGGCGGGACCTAGGGGTCGGACCAAAATTTCTCGACGTTTCATAACCTCCTAAACACTTTGGCACCATTTTTAAAAATGTTTATATATATATGTATATATATATATATATATATATATATATATATATATATATATATATATATATATATATGTGTGTACGCGCGATAACTTTCGAAAGAGTTAATTGATTTCAACGAAATTTGGGCCACGTGTTGAAATCCATCACCGCAAGAAGCCTATTTAAAATGGGCCTAATCGGGCTATTTTAAGGGTAGTTTTTAGGGGTTGAAAACTGTTTTTGGGCCCCAAAATACCGAAAAAATTCTCCGAATCGTTTCAAAATTGAAATTTAACCCTTTGGTAGTGATTAAAAAGTGTCCCTACAATTTAAATAAAATCGGCCCGACAGGACCGGATTTACAAATTTTATGAAAACACTAGTTTGCAGATAGTGACTTATTTATTGAAGGGTGTATTTAATTCGGTGTAGACGTTAGATTGATAATAATATTACAATTAAGAAAAAAATGTTATTTTAAGGGGTGTATTAAGGGGTTAAATTTTTTATTTTGCCCAAAAACAAACTTAATTTCACATAATAAAAGTATAAAACCACACGGCCCTATACAAGCAAATACACTATATTGTCGGCAGGGTTTTGGCACTGCGACCCGGGTTTTTTTTACGTTTGTAATACAAAGGAGTAAAATACATACTGATCTGTTTGGTATCTCGGTGTCGAACGGAAGGAGTAAACACTAGCAGGAGTACATAGAGTAGAGTAGTTCACGTGACATATGTTTGAACTTGACAATTGCTACCGAGCTGGGTAGAGTAGTGGTGACAGCACTAGACTCGCATTCGGGAGGTCCGGGTTCGAATCCCAGCGGGGGCAGATGTGGCTGGAACTTTTTTCTACTGCCTCTCGCCGAGAAACGGTAATTCCTGTACCGGCCATCTTGATTGAGGTTTTCCATGGTTTCCCTCAATTAATTCCAGATAAAATTTCGAGATGGTTCCTTATTTGAGGCCATGGCCGATTACCTATCAAACTCCTAGTTTAAAAATTACTTATCTTATCACGAGGTGTATTTTCCCCAAACTTCAGTTCATTTTTAAATTCGCCTATATACTTATGCCATATTAAAGCTGGTTTCAAGTTTCTAGTGAACGAATGAGTTAATTTATCGGTGAGTGTGGTCAATGAGTTAGCGTCTGTTTTGTAATGCGGCTTACAATGTTGTTTGATAGTTTCTTGCAATAATGTGTGTGCGAATCAACAATACAGCCAATAGAGCTATGGGTACTAACTTAACTAACACACTGTGGACTAGATAGAGGTAGCCATGGCCTACTTCACCTGTTGGTCTGCACAGTGTTTAGTGTGCCATCGTGTTTAATTTTCATGGGTACCTTAGTTCGCAACAACCTGCCTAGTGGTTTTTGTTTTATTTATGCATTTCTACTTATCTGCCTGATTTTTTGAAACATTCAGCGTGCAAAATAATAATAATAATAATAATAATAAATTTTATTCCTCCTCGGGAAAAAAAAAACAGAAAACAGTTACAAAATTAGTACCTAATAGAAATAAATCACATTATGTTAAAAATATATGGAATTTTCCAACCCAACTTGGCTATTGCCAGTTCCAGGGTTGGAATAGACTGAGCTAGACGTGCGCGAGGGTGAGTTATTTAAGAAAGAAAATAAATAAATAAATAAATAAATAAAGAGGGGAAAATAAAAATAAAAAAGAGTAATGAATAGAAAAATAATAATAATAATAACTACAAAGAAAAATTTAGTTGTTGGTTAGTTGAGGATATTGTAAATGACCTGAGAATCTGTGTTGTCACATAACCACCTGAATATTTTTTTATTGAACGTTTTAATGTTTCGAATTTGTTTGAATTCAACCGGTATGCAGTTGTATAGTTTTGGACCAAGGAACGCTATATGTTTTTGGCTGAAAGTTTTTGACATTTTTGGAGTCTGGATAGGATTTAAGATCTGCGATCTTGTATTGTAAGGATTCTGGTAAGCTACATGGTTTCCTGGACGTTTATGGAAGAAGGATAGAACTGATTTAGCGTAAATAGCGTAAATAAATCAACAGAAAAACAGTCGGAATCTAATACAGTCTTCTGGCTCATATATTTTCATCAACATCTATTTTAAACTCATTAATTACTCACGTATTTTCAAGTTTTTAGTCCTTGCTTCTCACACAAAGTGTCTTCTCCTACGCTACTCAGCCAGTTAAAAAATACGTTTGACAGCGCTTAATCACCAATTAATAAACACTTTTCCTGATTGGTCTATGACTACGAAAGGATAAAAGAAAAGTTGAAAATACGGGAGTCGATTAGTCCTGACACGTTGAAAATACATGAGTTCTACTGTATTTACTATTAGCCTACTAGTGTATTAGTAGTACCTGATTGCGTCTGTGTTTTGTTGTAATAAAAAAATGTTATTTGACTTCATAAATTGTTATTTTTTATTCAATTATTATATCCTCTACCTAAATCATATTTTAATTTTTTATTATTTAATAGACATAATTTGACTACAGCAATATGTTACGTATAATGTGTTTGACAAAGACAGGCATAGTTCAAACATGGCGGACAGCTATAGTTTAACAGAGCTTTCGACAACATTTCAGTTATATTTTCCCAATAAACTACACGTGCAAGTTTATTTTTTAATTGTTACGTTATCTAAAAGAGTCAAACTTTCGCATTAGTGTTTCAAAATTTTGTTTGTAGCCAATTTAATTTAATTTTAATAATAATTAGCATTACCGGTGAATCTCCATTTATAATTGCAGTGTTAAAGACCAATTCCTTGAAAACTAGACGTCCAACTTTTAGATTATCTGGACATCGAAGTTTCATGAAAATCTTAATAACTAAATAATTGCTAATACATCTCTTGTCTCTTTATTCATGTTTTTATTTTATTTTTCAGTGTCAATCGATGGAACTGGTGAAGCGTTTGGACGAGGTGCGTTTGTTGGAATCGCGTAAGTCCGCTCGACTTATGGATCAGGACACTGATTTTGCTCGGCTGGCCGACATGTCTTGCGGAGAGCGTAAAAGACAGGCTTCGCATACGATAGACGTACCGCACGTTCACCAAGGGTTAGTACCAACTTATTACAATTATTTACGCATGCTTTGTTTCAAAATGTATTCTAAAATGTGCCGATTAAGACTTTACAAGTAAACCTAAAGTCCAAGTATAAATTGTGCTATATAACTAAATTAAACAGTCGTCACAGTTGTTCGACCAAAAATATAACAAATATTACCAGAAATACCTCAGTTAAATATAAGATTACTTTTTTTGAAAAAAGTTCTGTGCAAAATGGTTATGAATAAAAATAGCCAGAAAACTTAAAGGGAAAAAGATCTAAAATTGAAATAAAAAATGCGTAACTTATGCCTGTTCCTTATAATTATAGTGTTGTTGCCGAGACGATATTAAATAATAATTTAATTAATCATTTGTCTCGTATCGTATTTCGAGACGAGGTCGAAATTACTTCTCTAAATTTCGTCACTATCGAGACGAGAAAGTATCTAGACGAGAATTGGAATTTCTCGTGTCGACATACGAGACGAGAATAGCTTCCTGACAAGACAATTAATACAAATAAACTAGTAACGATTGCATTAATTTGTTATAGATGATACACCTTGTAAATTTTCAATGTCCTGTTTTGGTAATTAAATCCTGGAAAGGTTAAAAATGCGATCAACTTAACAAATGATCGATAAAACAGGAAGTGAGAACAAGGTCAAGAACTGAGTTATTGTGTAAAGTAGTTTGACAATGCACTGATTGACGTAACAAAATAATAATATTATGTTAGGTACGATAATAATAACTACAAATATGCCGTATCGTAACGTCACTAGATAATAAACTGACGTATATTTATTATTTACGACTTACGTTCTGTAAATCATGCATGCCAATTACGATTATAATAAGTGCATATAAAATAGGTACAATAAATATAAAAAAAATTGAAGACAGAGAAACTTTATCCTCAAGAAAAATCGGCGAAACTCAAAGTAAGTAACCAAGCATTTTAAAAAGGACAATTAAAAACTGTTTTTTGTAATAATATAAACAGTTAGTTATGTCTTTTGTTTCTAAGATACTTTTCTAAATATCCTCACTACGTGTATATTCTTTAAGAGTTTCCGCTATCATGATTTATTTTCTGTAAATCATCTATAAATGGATACGAAAAATTTTATGGTACTTCTTGGAGCTTTATGAAGCTGTGAAGTAGATCGTGAAAATAACTCATGCTGCATATTATGTAAATTAGAGCAAATTATACGATGACCCATTTTATAATAAAGTTGCACTATATTTTTCATAAAGTCCCGCATTGGAGAGACTACATGCATAGCCTGGTAATCTGACCCAATAACCTTATTCCGCAACACAATAATCAATTCCAAAGAATGCACTTTAACTGCTGTGACCTGATTTCATAACAAAAGAGCCAAGACAATGCTTCGCATCAACTTAAATTATAATAAGATATCGACTTCATGCTCTATTTTATGGGAAAACAAGCTCTTTTAAGAATCATAGATAGAGGAAATGGACTTTGATTTCGGAAGGTCACCATGACAATAATTGTTCGTAAAAGCTTTATGCGTGGCGCTGTAGCTATAAAACTTTAAGTCTCGTGAATTGTTGCACCTTTCTGCATGGAGCCAGTCTTCATGAACGAATAACGACAACGTGATATTGTTTACTGTCAGTTAATTATTTTTTTATTCAATTGATTTCTATTTTGCAAAAAAAGTAAAATTCAAATAGCCCGCTTACCCACTCTACTTGAGATCTTATTACCGGAATTGAATCCTTTATTTCTATCACCTTTTAGACAACGGCAAATGCATCAGTCTTCTTTTTCTCTTTCTTACATGACTAATGCTGGATCAAAGAACGTATTGTCAAAAAGTCTAGTTTCATCAGAAAAGCATCGGTCCTGATCGAAAAATAATGGATCGATTGAAATTAAAACTGGAGTGTATACTTCTTCTATGTCAATCAGTCATTTTTTCTGGGAGTACAATCTAATGTTCAGCATATAGCAAAGAATTTAACGACTACATTAGACTGTTCCTACATTTATGAAAACTCTAATTGTATGATTACAGTCTGAGAGTAATTGATTATCTGGCAATACGTTTTGCAGTCTAAACTGAAACATCTTCTTGTAATTTGATTTTAGATAATCCAGTTTCTAACCCCGTATTTATGGTGAGCAGCAGTATTTTTTGTATAATGTGCTATCGTAATTACTCCTAATGCATTCTAAAACTACAACACTACTATCCAATATAAACATTAAGAGCACTGTGGTTGGAACTATAAAATAATAAAAGAATAGTAATTTCTTACCACAACAGATTTATTCAGTGGATATACATTTCGAGAGCTAAGCTCCCATCTTCAGCAAAACACTAAACTAAATTAACAAACAAAATCCTTACATTTATATACAATAATAGGTAAAAAAAATTGGCGTGAATTATAAACTAAACCATAGACTAATAAAACTAAAGATCAGGTAACAAAAACCTGAGATCCAAACAATTTCTTGAAGAACAGTCAAAAGAGCCAGGGTCTACGTCGATGGTAAATCTGTAAAAAACAAAAGAAAAAACACACCCGAAAAATTGTCATTGAATGTTTTTATCGGATTTCGGAGTTTGTCCATTTCAGTGTACTAGAGGGTTGAGCGTATATATCCGCTGCAGAAATCCAGTTGCAGTGTTCCAGCGTGTTTGTGTATGCGGTGTGTTGGAGGTCTCGGGGGCAAAGGGGGTTGCAGTACGTTCAATATGAGAGAGCGTACGTCTAATATCCAAGCCCCTATTCGCTTTGGCACTGAATTGGGTCATTGGAGCACGCGCGCCAAGCTTTGCACTGTTCAGAGTATACAAAGTGATTCAAAAATAAAAGTCGGAACACACGAGAGCCATTTTGAAGCTAGAAATAAATAATTAAAAATATGTGAACAAAGGTCTTTGACATTAAAAAATAAACTACTTAGTAAAAACACCGAAACTCGCTATTTTTATGATACTGCGCGTTCCTTTGAAAATTTCTAAGAGCTCGAAAACTGAACCAGCAGCGGCGCCAGATGAACAAATCGTTTTGAGTATGAGGCTTAAAGATTAAAATAGAATGAGGTGGTCTCTTGCCCCAAATGCACTATATCCTGAAAGGATTTATGTGCTTCCCCTTTTACTGGATCTAGTCAGCAAATAATCTTGATTTTCTTAAGAGCTCCAGAAGATTAACTACTAGATTGTTCTGTGGAACTATTCCATCCTCATCAATGTATGAGGCTTGAAACAAAAAAACATTTTGCAAACTGCAGCTGGTTAAACGAAATTATTATTTTTTTAATTTTTAAAACACTATTGACTACTTTTTACTACTGTCATTGGCCCTTTAAAACTTAATTTGATCAACCAGTTTTCGTACAAAATACAAAAAAAACTTCCAAAAAAATCTTGATTATAGATTGCACCATGTGTTGATGGTGCTCTGGTGTAAAAAGTGTTGACTCCATTGCTTTTGTTATACAAAAGTGTAAGATACGCTGACCTAGATGATATTTCGAACTAAAAATGAAAAGCACTAGCAGTTTCGATTCTTGAGCAGGGGACCGTAGAGTAGTGGGTATGAATTTCTCAATTGCTAGAATGTACACTTTTCAATTTAAATTTCACTACCGCTACCCTACACTAATATACCAATCACTTTTATATAGATTACACAATAAATAAAATACGGAAATGCCAAAAATGTAATATATTAAGCGATTTAGCCTTGTGGTCAGAAATATTGATTACGTATCAGGCATTTCTCTTAGCAGGTGAGGATCTACTTTGCGTGTTCCCACCCCGGAATGGTCCGCGCATATACACAATACCAACAAACACGCCACCAATACATCAAAACACACGCTCAATATATGTAAGTATGTGATTACGTAACCCGTGTGACGGTTGGGGAGAGCTTGACGCGGCAGACATTGTGCGCATGACGCGAACCTGCAAGCTTCATGACACTCGGAGCTTTTGAAGGTCACTTTTGTTGGTGGAGGCAGCGGTGCTTTACCGTTCGTACGTCCCGCGTCCCGTTACCTACACCATCAACAAACACCGCACAGCTGGCTTGTGTGTGTGTCGTCATCGCTAAACACACGATATTATACTGTGTGTATGAAACATCGGACCGTACTGTGGACAAGTAAATTGCTGTTAAGTATTACCGTTTATAATCAGCACGAATAATAATAATAATAAACCGTCTTTATTTCGTGTAGAACACGTAGATGTGTATGAAACATGTCAAAAGGTTACATTAAAATACATTTACTTAAAAAAATTACATTAAAAAAAAAGCTTGAACATTTAAAAGTCTTTAATAAAATCATTCACTCTATACGGAGCCTTATCAATAAGATTTTTTTTAGTTCTTTTTTAAATTTTGGTGTCGGTAGTTCTCGTATATTTTTTGGTATATTATTATAAATTTTTGTTACCATGCTGTAGATACTTTTATTTATGAAAGTTTTTTTTGAGAATGGTTGCTGAGTATCTCGATATTGTCTTGTATTATAGCTGTGTGTATTTTCAATAAAAATGAATAGTTCTGGATGGGTTTTAACTAGTAAGGCGGATTCCAATATGCAGATAGCGGCTAGCGTTAAGATACCATGACTTCTAAAATATTCTACACACGAGTCTCTTTTTTTCAAATTAATATGTCTATCGATATTGGTAAAATATTAATAAAATGATGCAGGAGACAAAGTATCTATGCAGAGGAAACAACCTTAGCTCGCATATATTTATGCTGAGTTGCAGAAAGGATTGTCAGAAAATCTGATTTGACAATAACCTTAGATTGCACAGAATTATCCATAAAACAGCATTGCAGAATTTTAAAATTTATTTTGATACTGTTCGAAAAATAATTGGTCGATTGAAACGATATTTTTTTTAAACTTGTGTCTTCCACTTCGAAACAACATTTTTCACTGATAAAAATTTAGCTTGAAAAGCGTTTTTTGTAAATCAACAATTTGTTTTTATGTGGGTACAATCTAGTGTTCTACGTAACAGGGAGTTTCGCAACGACATTAGACTACTTTTGCATGCATAAAAACTATAATTATATAATCACCATCTAAGGTCATTGTCAAATTAATTTTTTTACAGTGCAGCATTCGTGTCAGAATTTTCTCTCCCATTTTATACTATTTTATCAGTAGCTTCGCCACGCATAGTGTATTTTTAGTGTATTTGCCATATGGCAACATACACTATTGGCGTCGGTCGGATGGCGGGACCTAGGGGTCGGACCAAAATTTCTCGACGTTTCATAACCTTCTAAACACTTTGGCACCATTTTTAAAAATGTTTATATATATATGTATATATATATATATATATTTATATATATATATATATATACATATATATATGTGTGTGCGCTATAACTTTCGAAAGAGTTAATTGATTTTTACGAAATTTTGCACACATGTTGGAATCCACCACCGCAAGAACCCTATTTAAAATGGACCCAATCGGACCATTTTAAGGGTAGTTTTTAGGGGTTGAAAAAAGTTTTTGGGCCTAAAAATGCCTAAAAAATTCTCAGAATCGTTTCAAAATTGAAATTTAACCCTTTAATAGCAATTAAAAAGTGCTCCTAAAATTTTAATAAAATCGGCCCGACAGGACCGGATTTACAAATTTTATGAAAACACTAGTTTGCAGATAGTGAATTATTTGCTGAAAGGTGTATATAATTTAGTTTAGAGGTTCGATTGATAATAATATTGCAACTGAGAAAAAAATGTTATTTTAAGGGGTGTATTAAGGAGTCTAATTTTTTATTTTGCCCAAAAACCAACTTAAGTTCGCATAATAAAGCCACACTGCCTGTATAAGCAAATACACTATATTGTCGGCAGGGTTTTGGCACTGCGACCCGGGTTTTTTTTCTTATTTTCATGTCATAACTAAACTAAATACATCTATAAAATCAATCTCTAATACTGCAGTTGATAACATATAGAAAAATTGTGTATTTTTTGAAAGCAAGTAAGTTTATTTTTTAAGTACGTCAAAGCCTACTTTGCTGTCTAAAAAAAATGTAGGCTTAGATCATATTTCGAAAATAATCTGAAATATAAAAATTCTAACCAATGTACCTACAATATTCAGTTATAAAAATTGCTATGTTATAAGTATAGTGAATAATTAAAATAGGGCAAATTATTATTAAAGAATTTGTTTAGTTGTTTGTTATATGTACCCGAGATACCATACAAAAACAGTGAAAATAGGACACACTGTATAACGGAAGACGTACAATTTTAAAAAGTTGTGTGTGCTGTGGCATAAAGTAATTTTTTGACATTATTGATTTTTTTTTAATAGACTAGCAAGTATTGTGTTTCAGTGTATAGGCTGTACTTATGATATTCGTATAGGTAGGTTCTTTATTTCTTTTTAGGAATTAGTTGGTTTATAACAATCTACCTGGGCGAAACCATATCGGAAAGCTATAGTATTATGCAAAGGAAAGAAACGGTTCACTTTTTTGTAATAAAGGTTTAAATTTTCCAAAAACAAAAAAATGCAAGTTTTGAAATCAAACTTCTTCAGCTTCGATGAGAATAATTTTGTCTAACAGTATAATGAAAACGCAAAACAACATCAGGAGCCATAATACCTCGATCGACTTCGCCTTTTTTTATTTGTTTAGTGTTTACACATGAAGTTTCAATTCAGGCGCGTGAGATAGAGATGGGAAAAACGGGTCTTTTTAGTGATCTGCATCTTTGCATCTGGATCCCGTATGTGAGCCGGCTCACTGAACCGGTTCAAAAAGAGCCGAGTTCTGAATATGTTACTGCAGTCTGCCACTGAGTTACCTAGTTCATTCCATCATTTCACGACCTGTATATAGAATCTAGAATGCATAGCCAAACATGTGATGCATGAGTCATTTGAGTCAAGTGTAAAATGTGCTTCTGTGTGTTAAGTGGTTCACTGAGTTATGCGGATCCCTTGATCCGTTGGCTCAAAAAAAAGTGAGTCGGCTCTCACGGATCTTCTGTCGGAGTCGGCTCTTTGAACCGGTTCAGATCTTAGTTACTCAACTCTAGCGTGAGATTTTCACGCCTTCAGTTTTATTATACTTTTTTGCAGCGTGCTGGATTCATTAGTAAACTTAAATCGCTACCACATTTTCTACGTACTTACTAGTAAATACACTTGACCTAGTTTCGATTCCGGGCTTCGCGTGTAACCGTCAAGTGGGAGGGAAGCAGGAAGTCGGACTCCGGCAACTGGTGCAAAGGGCTTTGTTGTACTATCGACGCTCTACCCTTTGTATGTTATACCTACTTACGGACTATATGTAGCTTGCATACAGAACTGCTGGAGACATTAAAAATAACTGATTTTTGATTTCATAAAATTATTTACATGCTATCAGCATGTAAAT
This sequence comes from Venustoraphidia nigricollis, assembly GCA_034508555.1. Lineage (NCBI taxonomy): Eukaryota > Metazoa > Arthropoda > Insecta > Raphidioptera > Raphidiidae > Venustoraphidia > Venustoraphidia nigricollis. The sequence continues at coordinate 3,426,534 of JAVRKA010000047.1, forward strand.
TTTCGTCTGTTAGTTTGTCATTTTACAGTCAGGTAAAGGATTATGCCAGCCAGGGCCGTCTTTAACCTACTGGGGGCCCTGGGCACTTTAGAATAATGGGGACTATTACGGAAGACTACTTTTTCTTAAAAAAAAGATTAATTTATTAAGCGAATCAATAATTAACAAATACATTATTAAAAATATATATCGATATATGATATTTGTCGGCAGTATCGGTATTTGAATGCTGATCTGGCAAGAACTAGGGGGCCCCAACGATCGCGCCTAGGGTGCCCAATGGAAAAGAGGTCCCTGATGCCAGCAGTGATCTAAGCTACATTTAATATAAAAAATAACCGGTGAGGGGGCAAAAATGGGGGATTGAAATCTTCCGAAAAGACGGAATCAATTGTGATGGAACTTCACAGACAGGTGAAGGACTATGTCAGGAGTGATCTAGGTTACATGTTAATCCAAAAGTAAGTGAGTGGAAACTTTCACACAGGGTACGTTGTATCTATGAAACTGCTCTATTATGTGTGTATATTATATATGAGTTTATTCTGATCCTAAATACAGGGTTATAGGGCTATAAATTCTATGACATCCTTTACTACAAATCGCTATTAATATAATATAGATGAGCCTAACTCTAAAGATCTTTTGCGCATTATGTAATCAAGGGAAGCGCAACATTTTGATTTGCTATTTTCTTTGTTTCTTAAGAATTTTAGAAATCGGTATATAAGAGTTCTTTAATTCTACAATATCACACTTATTGTTTACATAACTTTCACTTGATTATAGTATTTTTGTGCGGTGTCAAAAAGTCAATTTTGTAATCAACACAAAAAAAGTTAATTATAATTTTGCAATGAAATTGTAAACGTGCTAAAACGAGTTGTAAAACTATATACAATTTATTGCTTAGACATCAAGCACGTGCTGAAAATAGTTGTAAAAATATACAGGACGATTGCATACTGTGTTATCATTTATTAAAGATTGTGTAGTATATACTTCATGTTCAATCAAATAGAGAAACGGAACTGATAAACAACCTAACCACGACATGACTAAATTGACAATCAAATATTTTTTATCTTTCATGGAACTTAAGGTAGTTGTCGTGGTTAAGGCACACCGTCAGAAAATTCTTAATTTTTGTATACTTATTAAGGACATGATAATACAATTACCCTGAAAATTTGAAGTCGATCGACCGTATATAATCCGAGATAAATTCAATAAAAAATTGGGTAATTAACATTGATTGTATACGATCTCTGTAGTTCTGAACCAGTTTCTTATTTATAAAAAAAGAACTAACTGTCAGAAACTTTCCAAAAACTGACAGTCTTTCAATGCATTTGTTATGAGTTTAAAAAAAATAAGAAAAACATTTTTGACCATCCAATTATTTGTAAATAACGGTTTCAAGTTCAACAATTTATAGAAAAGTATACATGCATATGAATACTGTATGGGTTACGTTTCCACGGGTACAGTCTTGCGTACAAATTATGGATCACTTAGCTACAAGCTAGTATACTTTTGTGATGCGTATAATCTATAACTTTTTGACAATATTGGACCACGACAACTACCTTAAACAATACAGTTTTCACAAGAAAGTATGCTGTGATAGTTCGAAGAGATTTAGAATAAGAGGGCACGACTGTAAATAAACTCAGTGGAGTTTACACTGAAAATTGTATGCAAGGCTACCAAAACCGTAAATTTTCGGTTTGACATACCAATCATACTTTTGTATAACAAATGCAATACTGTAAAAAAATGTTAACACTTTTTAGACTAGAGCACGATACCAAACACACTTGGTTACTTGACCGATTTTTATTGTACAGTGATCTAGTGGTAATTGTATCGTCTTATGAGATCATCTGTATATTATAGAAATATTGTACCGTTATCATTGTTATTTGTTACGTTTCATAGTTATACAGAATTTGATTATTTAAAATTTAAAAGAAAAAGAGTGGTTCGATAGAACTGACCCATAAAATATATGATCTTTTTCATTCAAAAGTCGTTCGTGCGTAAAAAGTGGAGCTCTTTGATATGATATTAATATAATATCTGAATGTACAGTGACATTTGAAGAGCAAATTGAAAATCCTCAATAATCTGATTTTTTTTTCGATTTTGTACAAATGGAGTATTAAATAAATATTTTAAAATCAAAACTATTCTTAAATTGTCAACACTAAAACATTTTTTTTTGTTACGAAAGTTTTAAAAAATACATAGTTGATTTGTAGACAAAATAACAAAATTGTTATATATAAAATTGTTATATATATACCCCCCCACCTATTTTTGACTATAATGCAGCCCTATACAACGTTTAGTATACAATATGTAAATTTAGTCTGGAACAATTCATACAAAAAAAAATCCACATCAGCTGCGATCAAAATCTTCGAAACGTTAATTTTATTTTTTTAACCTAGATTTTTTTAATAGTCTGAAAATATAATAATATATATATATATATATATATATATATATATATATATATATATAATAGATTATAATATATATAATAAATAATCTGAAAAAAATTGCCCAAATGACATTTACACTTAACAAAGTGAGGTAAAAATTTATAAAAGCATATTTGAAATTCGGAATGTAGAGTTTTTACATCTCGTAAGTCACAGTATCCTCCGGGCCCTAATTGTTTTGATGGGTTGCAGAAAGCATTGTTAAAAAATCTGATTGAACAATGACCTTAGATTGTGATCAAATAGTTATAGTTTTTATAGTCAGGAGCCGTCTAATGTCGTTTTGAAACTTTCTGTTACATAGAACATTAGATTGTTCTCACATAAAAACAAATGATTAATCTAAAAAAATATAGCTTTTCGGGCAAAATTTTGTTCAAAATGCGTAGACAATCGTTGTTTCGAAGTGGAAATTGTGCAAAAATTCAATAAAAAATTTCGTTTCAGTCGATACATTATTTTTTGAGCAGGATAAATTTTAAATTCTTTTTCCTGTGGAGAATATATGTGGTCATAATATAAGGTCATTGCTCCATCATGCAGATTTTCTGACAATGCTTTTTGCAACCCAACATTATGTTTAGTGTGCAATCAATCACATATTTTTGTTCTATTTATAAGACACGTCATTCATACAGACTTCCGTATAGGCTTTTTTGCGCCGTGATATACAAGATATTGTTTTTACAAACTTGAAAATGGAATGCAAAATAAATAGGTATACTTATATACGTTCAGATACTCAGGGTCACGCGCCTACGCATAGGGCTCCGCCCCACTAGCTAGAGTACAGCGATCATCTCGCACGCAATTATATTGACATCACCATTACTGTACACGTTTCGTATTATATTGCGTTAACAAATACATTAGATATCATTTATCTACAGTGACGTAGAAAAAAGGGGATTTCGAACGGAAACGAACAGTTAAATGAAAAAACACATCTGAAGAATTCATACACTTTTAAACCAATTATAAATTATAAATTGACAGTTAGTAGTAGAGTACACCTACATAGTTTTTCCATACTTTACCATTTCTGGTAAATGTCTACACAAAGCTGGTTATTAACCGACTTCAAAAAAAAGGTTCTCAATTCGTCGGAATCTTTTTTCTTTTTTTTTATTTTTTATGTATGTTCCCCGATTACTCGAAGACGCCTGAACCGATTTGGAAAATTATTTTATTGTTTGAAAGGGTATACATCCCAGGTGGTCCCATATAGTTTTTATTAAAATCGGTTCATCCGTTTTTAAATGACGTCAAAAAAACATATTTTTTAATGTATGCTACCTCATATCTCCAACATTTGTAAAGCGATTATGATGATTCTTTTCTTATTTAATAGGGCACATCTTCATGGTGATCCCACATAAATTTTACTTAAATCGGTTCAGTAGTTTTTAAAAATGTGCGAAATCAAATCCACCACTAAAATGCAAAAAATAAAAAAACTTAAAAAAAATAACCTCCTTCAAAAAAGTTACTAAAAAGATAAAAATAATACTGAAATTTTGAGGTCGGTTCCAATTTAATAAAAGTAGATGCCTATTAATTTTAAGTTTCAGTAATAAAATTGACACCGACCTCAAAATTTCATTATTATTTTCATCTTTTTAGTGACTTTTTTGAAGGAGGTTAATTTTGGTAGAATTTGTTCTGCAATGAATATCGCACGCCGTCGTCATCGTGTTGTGAGAAATTGCTTAATAACAGTTGCAACTGCTTTGGAAGAAGAAATTTGCTAGGGAGAATATCCGTGCGATACTGGATAAAAAGAAGAGCTGTACACGGAGCATCTACTAACTTTCTAATGACCTGAAAAAATACAAATTGTGTCATAAATGACAGCAGATAATTTTGAAACATTTTTGAATTTAGATACCTCTGTTATATTGAAAAAAAAGATACATTTAAATAAGTATTGCGAAGCAAGGATGTTGGCACTTTTTTATTACTGTTAAAGTTTAATTGCAAAAGATGCTAATGAGCGAAAAAATATGATTGAGCGACGCATTGTGTGTAATCACGCCAAGGGCGCGTGCCTTGAATGCAAAAATGCAATAAATATTTTATAAACACATAAGTACGTGCATTCTACCTGAACACGTAACCACTACAAAATTAATTATAAATAGAAAATTTACATAGAATCAGCTATTCTTTTCTGAAAATAAATTAATTTAATATTAACGTTGTTATATTGTACTGTATCTACTGCATTAGTTGTCATTATGTTATTTTACAAACTTTTTTTAACTTCATTTGTTAATATAGCGGGTCAAATCTTCCGATCAGCAACCTTATCACACACACTTACTGCCGGATAATATATATTTTTGTGTTTTCGAAGAAAAGCTTGTCTTAAATTTTTTTACTAAAATCTTTTGTTATAGCCTGTCCTGAAAGTTCATTCGAGTCAATGGTCAATGTGTGTTTTGACAAAAAAGATATCTTGATTCAATCAAGGTAGTTGACGTGGTACAATATTGTCAAAAAGTTATAGATTATACGCGCCACAAAAGTATACTAGCTTGTAGCAAAGTGATCCATAATTTGTACGCAAGACTCATAACAAATGCATTAAAAGACTGTCAGTTTTTGGAAGGTTTCTGACAGTTAGTTCTTTTTTTATAAATAAAAAACTGGTTCAGAACTACAGAGATCGTATACAATCAATGTTAATTATCCAATTTTTAATTGAATTTATTTCGGATTATATACGGTCGATCGACTTCAAATTTTCAGGGTAATTGTATTATCATGTCCTTAATAAGTATACAAAAATTAAGAATTTTCTGACGGCAACTACCTTAACTGATTAAAAACTAACCTGTACTTTAAGTTTGAGTACTAAACAGATAGTGTATTACGTTTTATCAAAATTGATTTAGTTACTCTTATGAGTGATAGGTACTGTTACAAACAAACAGAAAGATGGACAGACGGACAAAGATTCTGGAAACACATTTTCCAATCTAGATGCTGTAGAAAATGTAAAAGAAATCCCAAGGAAATGAAATTTTATACTATTAATAAATAAACTATAATTTTAAAATATTTGTCTTGTTTCAGATCACGTAAGAGACGTCCCAGCAGCAGTCAAGATGACTTTTGTGGCTCGCGAGATGACGATTTGATGGACGAATGTAGTGCTGCTTTGGTGCTGATGAGCCTATCATGTTCACCGCATTCGCCTAAATTTGCTGGTGAGTTAACGATTTCATCAATTAAACGAAAAAAAAATACAGCCAAATACAAATACTGTGTCCTATTTTTAATTCGGCTGTAATTAAGTGACCTGTTGGAACTATCCAATTCTTCAGTATGGTGCAATATTGATTGTTAATAACAAGTAATTAAAAACACTTGAGAATTCTACAAATAATTAACGTAATAATTAATTTAGTAAAAATAATTTGAAAAATGAATTATTCGCATTCGCAATTTTATCTTTTTTTCTTTCGCATTAAACTTCGTTACAAATATAGTCCCATAGCTTTGTTGATCTTGAACCTCTTGTTTGTTTGTTAAGCCGCTATTCAGCGATCAAAGCGAGATACGCAGATATATAAATTAAAATAAATATATGTCCAAAACCGGATACATTGAACTGCATTTAATTATTTACCCCATAGTCAGTCCATTCACCCCTTTGGAGCGGATATGCGACTATACGAAGAGCGTTTCTGCCCCGACAGTTTCCGTAACCACATGGTGTGGTTTTACCATATTGTAACAAAATTTCCGGCGTATTGTTTAAGCAACGCTATCATTTATACTATATTATGCCGTGAAATAAGTACCTAGTTACAGAGAATTTAAAAAAATTACATATTCAAGTAATTATGACGTGCGTATGGTATCTCTGTGTGTGATGTATATCGCGCATAAATTATTTACGGGCGTTAGAACTGAAATAGTACGTATTTCAACAGTATTTTTTACACAAGTGTAGGAATATATTAAATGTAATTGTACTTAACCCGCTATTAAAAAAAATGCCGACATACTGCGGTTAAAAAAAACAAAACCGCGTAAATCGAAATTTTTTTTGTCTTGGAATATTTTCAACATTTTAACTTTACTTTGTGTAAAAAGGTTTTCTATTTACATTCGTCGTAAAAACTGAATTTATCTAATATGTGTCACTCAGAGTTTACTTTTTATACCAACAAAAAGTACCTTCCTAATACGAACCTCTTAATAATAATTAAGTAGTGTATAATTTAAAACACAACAGGTGTCATTTTTGTGATAGCTGGTTAGGTAGATTTTGTGAATTAGTTGGAATGGATAAATCATTAAATAAATCTGTGTAAATCTCACGCGTTGAAGTGAAACTTAATAGGTAAACATTTGTGACCAAACGCACAGAAAGGTAGGTACATGTCGATCAAGTTTCAATTTCTCGCTAGCAGTTCATGTCCCCCAAATCTGACGCTGTCATTTTTCGTTTTCATTACGTTGTTGAACAAAATTACTCTCATCGCGGCTAAAGAAGTTTCACTTCAGAAATCAATCCAAGACGATAGCCTTTTCAGTCTTATAGTTAATCTAGCCCTGAATGCAGTATAGTTTGGAAATGTTTCCAAGGAATGACTTCTTAATGGAATCAAGGAAATCATGTCAAACAATTGGTCCTTTGTTTTACGGTCCTAGGACATATACCAGAGTTATTGCGTAATAGATAACACAGTAATCGAAGGCATTGCGTGTCAGTTCCGTTCGAACAAAGTGAGAAGTTTCTCCCCTCGCCTTGTCGCACAATCCTACAAAGGTTACACTCTTGTACATGCGTTAGTCGGTATAAATAATATCAGCGAAGCACACTACAAACTGTGCGTTTTGTTTAGCGTGGTTTAATGACCCCATCTACTGCGCCGTAGCGTCATACTGTACGCCTGCGTCCGTCCCTCGACTCGAACTCTCTTCACTTTGAACTCCGATTATTATTATTGACAATAAAATAAGCCGGCTTACCGCAGCTCTGATTTTATCAACGACGTGATTTGTAAACAATTAATAATGTTGTATCCCCAAAACGCCAAAGATGGGTGCACGTTTTCCTGACAATGTTAGCATCGTCAAGAGTTGAATGTACAGATAATCATGATTATACTTTCATAATTAGGGTGACTTGCATTACCGTGAAAAATATTCAACTAGTAACGTTCATCGAAAGAAATACGTTGTGTTTATGAAAAATTCATTGAAAGGAAGAAAATATTAATTTCTGAACTGATGAACGTGTTATTGATACTGCGTACCTTTTTTGAATCAGTGTGATGACTATCAAAATTTAAATTTCGAGAACAATCTTGGTTGGAATCTAAGAAACTTTCTTCTTGGTTCTTTACAGCAGTCTATTTTGATTTAATGAAACCTTCAATATGCCAAATAGTTTATTATTAGTGGAAATTAAACCTTCAATTATTATTAGAGAATTCAACAGAAATCAAGTTCACAGGTATCTACGATTGATCATTGCAATATCTTTGTCAGCTAACTGTGTCTTGTTTTCAAAAACTGCCGTGTTGTTTTGAGAATAAAATGTTATTTTTCGATTATAATAACGATCAGATGCAAAGAGTGAAAATTAAATTGAAATCTAGTTTTTGATGCTTTCAAACCGTGATTTTTCATGTGTAAATCAAGGTAAACTTGATTGAAAAACATCAGAATAAAAAAGGAAGTCAAATATGTTCATCTCATGATGTTTTCTACTCCAGTGTTGCGCCATAAAATAAAAATTTCAATCGATAACAGTATTAAGATTAACACAACATGCACGCAGAATATGATTCGTAAAAGATCCAGTGTTGCATCATTTCGCTGTACAAAGTCATCAGATCTAACCCTTAGACTGTGAATGCATTGTATTAAAAAACGTGAATATAATTACAGTCTTCACAAATCATCATTATAATATTTCCTTAGATCCGGTCTGAGAGCATAGTACGTATTCCGTTCCCAGATGTTAAAAAAATACTTCGAAGTTAAAATCGATAAAATAATATATGAAGGAAATCTCTAGATTTAATTACAAATTCATCAGCTCACATTTTTTTCACATTTCCAGTTTAATATAGTTTAACGTAAGAATTGGCAACATCTAGAACTTGTTTATTAAGACTTAAAACGAGCTCGTTTAATAAGCAAAACCTGAAATTCGTCAAGGAAATCTTCATAAACTAACAAAAATGGTGAAGTCACACCGTTACAAGTTTAGTTTTAAAATGTGCGTTGTTGAATGAATTTTGTTCGGCTCGGTATCCATTGCGGTGGTGTAATAGAAGATACCTCGAGGCATGTAATCGGAAGCGTTGTCTTCTTTTTTTGCGTCAAATTCAACATAAGCCACATATCTCATTTCAATTTCACAGTGGAACATGCCTTGTCAAAAACATATTGTAACAATTTACAGTAACGTTCCCCTTCGAATAAACACTCCTGATGCTATAGCCTTGAAAAGCTTAATCGGTGTGGTACTTTTTTTCGATATAAGCTTATTAACTTGTAACAATCCCCGCATTTACAGAATATATTATTTTCAAGGCGCGTGAAGGCTAGCTTTAGTAAATGAAAGTAGATGACATTTATTTTTGATGGATCTTTTAATTTGAAAGTAAGATCATCGATCCGAACGTACTAGAAAATTAAAAGATCGATTAGGTATACATATTTATTTTTAAAATACGATGTCTAATAACTCTGTAACTCCCCCAATCAAATCCTATAATTACGTCTTTGTATGTGAACACTAGACCCTGTTTCCACCTCATTTAAAATTTTTCAGATCTCGCTTTGAGGTTACTGTCAACTTATTATTCTAAGCATATAAAAATTGTTTTTTCATCAGTTTTTACAATCGCATAATAATTTATATAATATGTTGTTTGACCTGACATCAAGGAACGTCTCTGCGTAATTTCATTAAAATTATTTCACGTACAGAACTAAATATCAGTTGGTTTCTTCACTCGTTTTTTCGATGCTTATAGTCGGAAATGAGGAAATAATTCTAAAACGCAACAGTGGTAAAATTCCGTACTCGAGGAATATTATTCCCAAATGTGGCAACGGTGAATTCACACAGAGCAGCACTGTGTACATAAACAAAACAAGCGACGCACGATGACCGGCGACGGCTGCGCGTGGATTTACTATCTAGGCCGGAATGAGTAAGCTATGCTATGCCATAGCTATGGCGATGGTGCGAGGATGTTGCCCTTCAGCACCAGAAGCTGTGTTATGGCCAACGCCTGCGGGACTGATATAAACCGACCGATCAAGACACAACGCGCGTTTATGCATTGTTACAGCATGAACAAGAAAGATGTTCATGAACAATAACGATATATCGTCCATCTTACGCTCCAAGATCAATACATTTATCTACTTTTGTTGACATTTCCTAGAATTATCACTACGTGACATCATGGCGTGTTTCAATTTAGAAATCCAAAACGGTATACAATGCAATTTTTATTCTTCCAATACCCGTGTCACTCAAACCCCTGATTAGTAATAATAATAATAACGTTTTTAATGTCCGTTTCTCGACTTTATGTCATAATAGACGCCATTTGCACCATTACTATTTTCCATTTACCACCTTCCGTTATTTTCTACATTTTTTAAAACTTCAACTTATATAATAGCAATGGGCGAATGAAGGAATTATAGGAAATTAGGATAAGGTAGGTGATTTTTGAACTAGGAGTTTGATAGGTAATCGGCCATGGCCTCAAATAACGAACCATCTCGATATTTATCTGGAATTAATTGAGGGAAACCATGGAAAACCTCAATCAAGATGGCCGGTACAGGAATTACCGTTTCTCGGCGAGAGGCATAGTAGGAAAAAATCCCAGCCACATCTGCCCCTGCCGGGAATCGGACCCGTACCTCCCGAATGCGAGTCTAGTGCTGTACCACTATTCTATCCAGCTCGGTAACCCCTGATTAGTAGTTCTCCATCATACTTGCAAATCTTTGCTAATAATCAGCAGTTTGCAGATAGTACGCAAACTTTTAGTTAGATTAAATCAGAGGCATGTGCATTAGGTAATTCCGCAATTGTATAAAACTGATCGAAAGTCGTTGCGTGGGACATTAGAACTGCAGAGGGTTCGATGAAAGTTCTTGAGGTCACCTGTTTCTTTTTTGACATACTGTAAATGCCACACCAGCAGTTCTAACAAAGAAGGCAATTTTTAAAATTATTTTTGTATCATAGTTTTTTAGTGTTTTTGTATTTTTACATGAAACCGAATAATGCGATTATGGTAAGGTACCAGAATTTAAGAAATTAGTCATCATATAGTACGGTGCGCTTAATGGAGCGGCAATGTAAAGTTTTGTTTTGCCTGTCTAGGTTATCTTTGTCTTTGTTGGGTTCAATAAGCACTTGCCTCCACCAACCATATCGCTTGTCTATACGAATGTGTTTCGACCGAAGGTCATTTATTTACCCAACTACAGCAACGCGAAAATGAAGGATTATGATATTATCATCGTAAACCGAACTTTAATTTTCGAATTAAAAGTGCCATTGGTTAATAAACACACTGTATAGAAACGTGATGACGAAGTCAAAGGAATTGTTGGTTATTGACTCCGCAATGTCAGTGTACTGTGCGGGATTCCTTGGCTCAAAAAAGTCGTACCAATACTTTAACACATGTGGAAGATCAACTGTAATTATTATGTGTTCCGTCTTTATTACATATTACTGAATATTAAATCTGTATACAAATCTGTGTGGTGCGGTTTCTCGTACGGCTCTTGAACTATTCCGCTATGCTGGTTCACAGTGCCTATTCACAACCGATGCGTATCAATGGCCTTCAATTATGTCTAATAACATGAATTGAATTAAAGTTGATGAGTTTTATACTATATTCTGATTGTTTCCATATAAATTCAATCAATAATAAAAATGATTGAAGCGAGTTTAAAAATCAGAATGCCTTTAAAAACGATAATATAATTTTTCCTTCTTTTTTTACAATCGCTTTCCCTAAATACATTCCCAATAACTGTCTTCAAGATCTTAGAAATTGGCTGACTTACATAGAAGTGACAGTTGAGTGCTGGCATTTTTTTATATACTCATATTTTGGAAGACCTTATGTCGTGATTTTTTACAGCCACTAACAACGAGGATTATTTGGGTTTATTACCAATTCATATTTTCTATTTGTTAACCGAGCTGGGTAGACTAGTGGTGACAGCACTAGACTCGCATTCGGGAGGTCCGGGTTCGAATCCCGGCGGGGGCAGATGTGACTGGGACTTTTTCCTACTGCCTCTCACCGAGAAACGGTAATTCCTGTACCGGTCATCTTGATTGAGGTTTTCCATGGTTTCCCTCAATTAATTCCAGATAAATATCGAGATGGTTCCTTATTTGAGGCCATGGCCGATTACCTATCAAACTCTTAGTTTTAAAATTACCTACCTTATCCTAATTTCCTATAATTCCTTCATTCGCCCTTTGCTATTGCATAAGTTGAAGTTTTAAAAATGTAGAAAAATAACGGGAAGTGTGGTAGATGGAAAATAGTAATGGTGCGAATGACGTCTGTTATGACATAAAGTCGAGAAACGGACGTTAAACGCATTATTATTATTATTATTATTATTTTTTAATAATTAATATTGAAGAGCCAGTTAATATTTTTATCAGTTACCGGATTAGGACCTGGGAATTGAGGGTCTTGTAATAACGGAGCTATGGAAAGATAACAAACAACGCTCAGCTATTTTCAAGTTCTCCCTTTGTTGTAAATTCTAAATATTGTACACGTGGCAAGCCCAACAAAGAACATCTTATGGTGTGGTAAAGGACAAATTTTACGAGTCTAATATGCATTATAGATAGAGATTGTTTGTTTATGTGCTTCTTCTGTAAACAAGAAGTGCAATAGACAACACGAATACACTTTATACACAATGGAAGTAGCAAAAATAGCCCAGTAGAGATGGAAAAAACGGGTCTTTTTAGTGATCTGCATCTTTGCATCTGGATCCCGTATGTGAGCCGGCTCCCTGAACCGGTTCAAAAAGAGCCGAGTTCTGAATATGTTACTGCAGTCTGCCACTGAGTTACCTAGTTCAGTCAGTCATATCACGACCTGTATAGAATCAAGAATGCATAGCCAAACATGTGATGCATGAGCATTTGAGCTGACAGATGCATCAAAGCAAGAAGTAAGTGTAAAATGTGTTTCTGCGTGTTAAGTGTTTCACTGAGTTATGCGGATCCGTTGATCCGTCGACTCAAAAAAAAAGTGAGTCGGCTCTCACGGATCTTCTGTCGGAGTCGGCTCTTTGAACCGATTCAGATCTGAGTTACCCAACTCTATAGCCCAGTACTTCGTTGCTCAGACCAGATGCAGCATCTAAATTGTCAACTGGGTAGGGCTGATAAAACTCAGTGATGATGGGAGTTGACTATCCCGTTAACCCATAATTAGGTATCAGACAGTTGTTAACCCCTTATTTATGACTAGTTGTTACCCGCAGCATCGCACGCGTTGATAGACACTTTTATTTTTTCTTAGCAGTTTTACAAATAGCCGCGCGTCGGTGTTCGGATATCTATGTTCCGTGCGAAAAGACCCTAAAGAAGACGGTTTTATTAGAAGTGATGTGAGGTAAACATCCGTAGTGTGTGGACTACACTACTTTTGTCGCGGGTCGCTGGCTGTGAGACACACCTTAATCAAGGTTGATACACTCCTTTTTATACAATGTGAGAGATAATTATTTATCATGTCCATTAGTTACGTAAATATAGCTGTCAGATGTCATCAAGGACAGTGCAGCCGGACCTTAACACTTCATCGCGTTCTTTTAGACGATGGAAACCGTTACACTTACATTTTTTTCGTACACTACAATCATTCACATATTCGAAATTGTTGTACTTTAATTGGGGATCAGATAGTGATGCTTTCTCCCTTATTTATTTGGTAGTACGAATTTATATCGTATACATATATGTTGTGGCGTCATTGATGTATATAAAGCTATTATAATTAATAGAACAAAAATAAATGATTCTTTTTTTTATAATTATATTTAAATATACTGCAATAAAAATATATCAGTATCTAAAAATTATGTAATTTTATAAAAAATATCAGTTTCGTCTCGGTTGAATAATTGTAATTTTTAATATTGTATAATATCCTAGGTATAAGGTCAAATTCTTTTGAAAATTTTTGTTTAAAAAAAATATTTTAAATAAATTTCAGTAATAGTTCAAATCTTAAATCGTCTACAATTATTTTTTAACAAAAACCTCTCCCAGTAACGCAACAATGTAGTTTTTAACTTTACAACGAACGATCAAAGACTTTTTGTAATTTTTGAGAAACTTTAATTACTCAAAACAACAAATATTTATAACTTGAATTGTAGAGGATCTTTGTGGATTTTTTAATAAAGGTGTTGATTTAAGATGGATTTTATTTAATTTTTTTTTACCCGGTATAACTGAAGGTGACTGTTCACAAACTGTTCAGTATACCTCCATACTCACCCGCATATATAGCTCTATTTTACGAAAATTTGAATGCGCATGTGCATACAAAATGCAACTAGCTCACGTTTAGAAAATCTCTAATTTCTATGAAATCTCTTATCAATTTTTGATGGTAATGCTTTTCATATGAGAGCCAGATTTTTATATAATATTATTTGTTCTAAATAAACAATTTAAAATCAGGTAAAAATGACAAAAATCATATTAGTTTAACACAAAATGAATAGAATAAAATAGATGTAAAAAAATGGCCTACGACCACAGTTTGAAATTTGCCGAGAGCATTTTTATATACACTCTGAATGAACAGCACCTTAACTATAAATACTGGTTTAAAACTGTACCAATTATATGTGTACCTATAAGTTCTGTGAAAATACCCAAAGATAATTAGATACTTCTTTGCAAATTAACAAATAGTTACACGAATGCTGCCGATCGACATCTGCTGACAAAAAAGTTGATTCATCTCCTTTGTAGAACTTTCACATACAGAATAAAAACTACATACCAATACAATTATATTTTCCTTTCAGGATTATGTGTGCATGTAATCCTGAATACTTCAATATGTGTTCAGCTTCAAATGTATACAGTGAATTTCATTTAATTAAGACGCAACATGCATGAGTTTTGTTGGCATGGTATAGCTATCGAAATCATTGATGCATTACAGAAAATCGTTCCACATAAAATGCAATATAGATCGGGCGCCCATAGAACTCGATGTTGCTAAGAAAAATTATGATCAAATATTTTTTTACATCTTCGCATCTCAGTTTTGAGAAAGTTGCATAAAATTTGGAGGATATACCTACATTTTTCAGTAACGTACGCATCCAAAAATAGAAGGTTTTTTTCATTCCTAAGGTGATCAAAAGGGGTGAAGGAGTTTTGCGCAGATTTAATCATTTTGTTCATACTAGTTGTCTTTGCGAGATGATATTTGGAAGGTACGTTCGAAACATAACGTAGGCGCGCACTAAAACAAGCTAGGGAGTTCTTAAATACTGCCTTTCCTTGACGGTAGATTTGTTTTGATGAGAAATACAGTATCCCCAGACTTGTCTCTCAATTGTTTTTTTCTTATTATGGTTTTAAAAATTGGAAACTATTGACCAACTTAAAATGTTTACCCTACAGATGGTTAATTCTGTTTTACATAATTTTTGTAACTGTTTAACCGTATATGGTGCTATTTTTGAGAATTTGTTATAATTTTTATTTTTTTAATTAAAATTTTATATCAAGTATATTTTTTTCGGTGATGTATTTTAAGTGAAACGATTTTCTCTAATGCATTAATGATTTCCATAGCTACTAAATAACCAAAAACCCGCTTATGTTGTGTCTTAACTGAAATTCACTGTTATATAGGTATAATTAAAGGTGATCCAAAGTAAACCGTTACAGTGCAAAACGCGTGCTTGTTACTTTAAATTACCATTTTATGTGGAGGAAAATAACATGGTACGGGGCTCATAATGGCTGTAATATAACAGGGAAATATATCCATAATTGTGTAAACTCGTAAAGCGCAAGTGCAATTCTTAGAAACAAAATGCGCTTGTGCTGTAATTACGTTCTCATCATTTGTAAATTGATGCACTTATTTGTAGAAAATATATGCCCAAACATATACCTGCTATGCAAACAGGTGTTTCCGGGAAACGAAGGAAATATTCTACTAAAAATGAATCATTGTTTCTTGTTCATTTTATAAGTAAGTTACAATTAGTTGAACTGTGATCAATCTTTGTATCTATTTTTACTCGATTACGGCAAAAGATCAATTTTGTTAAGAATAATTTAAAATAAAATTGATATTCTCATAAGTTTTCTGATTAGAATTCGAAAAGTAGGAGTTTTGGTATAAACAAGCTATGAGAATACCATAAAACGGTAGTGTCCCTATGATCTTGGCAATATCTTGGCTATTTTTAAAGCAAAACACTATTTGTTTATCGATATGTTACATGTAGATTGTAGTTGTTGCTTTATTAATTTACATTGAATCAAATAAAAAAATATTACTGTAGTTATGATGAATTTGTTATGTCACTAATTTTCGAGTTAGCCAGATACTTGGGTACTCTGAAAACGTGCCAACAATACACGTAATTACACATTTTTAACATGACTTCCGCCCACTTTTGCTACTATCCAATAAAATTGATAAATTTCATAGTAACTATAACTACAGTTCGATGCGATGGTATCACGACCACGATAATTTCTATGTTAGTATACTAATATGCATATATAGGTCAGTGTATAACAAACTGTACCAGGGTAAAAGTACTGGATACGTTCGTCATGCATCCCTACCTTATAGAATATTTTGCGGAAAATGATATACTTTTGTCTATGATTGTACCTCCCAAACATCCTTAAACTGTAAGTAGTTTCAATCTCAGTCCTGGCACATTATTCGATTACTCAGTATTGGCGTCGTGCATTAAAATCATAGCACGACTTTGTCGTTACGACCGACTCGGATCATAAAAAGACCAATGGATCCTTTTATTAATTAAATTAAACGTACTACTTATACAATGCAACATAAAAGACGTTTCGAATGCGCGAAAACAGCTGACAGAAGTGTAGAGAATTGAACTTACACAAAGTAATGTAATTGCGTTTGCTTTTCATTCGTTATTGTTGGTACGATTGTTAACACGCATATTATCATTGGTCGCAAGGCTAACTGGTTTATGTTAAATTTTTGATACAACATTGCTAAACACATTCTTTGAAAGATATAGAGAAAGAAAGAAAAGGCAATAAACACGGTATATGTATGTCCCTTTCTGGCTCGTCTTGTATGTTGTTGAGCAAAGACGGAATGGCTACCGCAATAATCGCTATGACTTTCCGTCATATTGCTTGCGTAGCCCAGACTGGCAGTCCATATCTTCATGACATTTCACCGAATCTCTCTAGTAGAAATTATGAGTAAAATAGTCGAAGATTTGAAAAAAGCCACTTTTCCTCAGTGTCATAGACGCTTCTAATACACAATATGATACGAGTGACTCGTAGAGATGGGAAAAACGGGTCTTTTTAGTGATCTGCATCTTTGCATCTGGATCCCGTATGTGAGCCGGCTCACTGAACCGGTTTAAAAAGAGCCGAGTTCTGAATATGTTACTGCAGTCTGCCACTGAGTAACCTAGTTCAGACAATCATATCACGACCTGTATCTGTATCTGTGTGTTAAGTGTTTCACTGAGTTATGCGGATCCGTTGATCCGTCGGCTCAAAAAAAAGTGAATCGGCTTTCACGGATCTTCTGTCGGAGTCGGCTCTTTGAACCGGTTCAGATCTGAGCAGGGGCGTAGCTACCGCCGTATCTGCCGTATCAATTATAAGGGGCCACGGGGGCCCCCAACGTGCGTAAGCAAAAATTAATAAAAACTTCCCAATTTTTTTTTTATTTCAGAAATAACAAAAGTCAACAAAAGCAATTTCTTTTTTTTCCCGCGTAAAGCGTGCGTTCAAAAGTTGGCAACACCCTACATCGGTTATCGCGGGCTGCGGAATTTCTCCGTTTAAGTCATTTACTTAAACGGGGGAAGGTCCCCCAAACAAATTTTTATACGGGGCCCCGCCAAGGCACGCTACGCTTCTGGATCTGAGTTACCCAACTCTAGTGACTAGTTGATATGTCCCTGTGATGCTGGTGCAGCCAGAGCTTGTGACTAATATAGTCTCGTTGAGGAATACAGTATTTACAAAGGTTCATTCAACTTGTACTCGAATTACGAATACAATTATTTATACTTGACTTTACAGTGTGTGCAGTTGCAGAAATACCTTATTAGTGCTTGCGTTTTACTTAAAGGCGTGATACTAATTGGACGCAAGCTTATCATGATGCCTGATCGCGTTTCATTAAGGTACAGGGCTGATTAAGGAGATAAGCTTGTGATACAGTTACGAATGACCCATAAAAGTCTTGAGTATCGATAAGTTGAGATTAAATGAGTTAGGCAGGTATTCCGATTACTTTCTACGAAAGCACAGGACTATTTAGGGACCTAGATTAGTTTCCTGTCTGTAGGAATTAAGGATTTAATTAAGTTATTAACCCCTTTAAGTATTTAAAATACAGTCGAACTCACGTATTTTCAAGTTTTTAGTCCCTACTTCTCACGCTGAATCTCTTATACGTTGCGGTGTCGTTGGAAAAATACGTTTAAGAATATATTTCACCTCCAATTGATAAAGGTTTTTTTTCTGATTGATCTATGAATGTTACGAAATGTAGAGCAGGGAGAAGTTGAAAATATTGAAAATACAGCAGTTTTTTCGTGTTTCTATTGTATAGTCCTTTGCCGAGTTTAAATTAGGTTAGGGGCGTATTTTAGGCTAAATAACCCGGAAGGATGCGTTTAACGTCCGTTTCTCGACTTTACGTCATAACAGACATTCGCACCATTACTATTTTTTGATCTACTACTTCCCGTTATTTTCTATACGCTTTTAAAACTTCAATTTAATTAATAGCAATGTGCAAATGAAGGAATTATAGAAAATTAGGATAAGGTAGGCAATTTTTGAACTAGGAGTTTGATAGGTAATCGGCCATGTCCTCAAATAAGGAACCATCTCGTCATATCTGGAATTAATTGAGGGAAACCATGGAAAATCTCAAAAAGATACCCGGTACAGGAATTACCGTTTCGCGGCGAGAGGCAGTAAGAAAAAGTCCCAGCCACATCTGAAGAGCCGGAATACACAACAAGCTTTAGATAAGAACAGGCTAGGAATTAATTGAATATACAATATAAATATAATATTAATGAAAAACCGAAATGTGAAAAGTGTAAAAAAAGACATTGTGTATATTTGTGTGGCGCCTGCAAAATTTGAAAATAGTAGACATTAACTCGACACACCTTTATTGAATATTTCATAAAACGGTTATCCATATAAGAGAAATCCACTATTCTGCATCAAGGACTCGGGTCGCTGACATTAAATGGTAGCCACAAAGGAAGATACGGGGTCCGCGACCTCACCGGCGCGGTCATAGCTTGGCGAAACCAATGAACTTGCACGGACAAGCGGCAGTAAAAGTCAATAATGAATAAAAAAATTGTGCCGGCATAAATTACAGAGAGGTTTTTGATATTTTTTATTTGATTTCTTGGAACTAGACAAGTATCGTTTTAAATTAAAAAACAAATAGTTCAATAAAATGGATTATTTTGTTTGATTTACTGAAATCGTTAAAGTATGCTAGTTATACATTGTTTCTATTTTAAAAACAAAAGACTGTAGTTGCAAACGGGATCAATAGGGTTGGTCGAAAGCCAATTTATCCTGTTATCAGAGAAGACAACTGAATTTTTATTCATACTACGGTACCGCTTTCCTAGGAAACCCCGCCTTAAGGGAAAAAGAAGTTACGAAAGTTTACGCAATTTAATCATCACATCTTAAAATATGTAGACGAAGGGCTTTTAAAGCGTTCAATGACCGATACTAACGCATTTAAGTTTATTTTAAATTTCCGCAAAACCATTTAAATATTTGTTGGAATTGGTAGATGGTTTACAAGCAATTATCAGCACGAGAACTATATATATTATGATAATTATATAGCACTCCAAAGTTGTATATACGTTAACTATTGTTGTACTAGGTGTACAGTCTACACCCACAACTATAACAAAACTTAGCACGATTATTAAACAACTTTCTCTGTCTTGCTCATCTTTAAGTCATCTGACAAAGAAAAGGTACAAGGTAGTGGTTATTTTTATATAGACATATTATAATGTCTACCCGCAATATATTTGATTATACAATATAGTATCTTTTAAAATATTAAAGATAGGCACAATTGTAATAAACTGAAAAAATAACTGTCTAGTAGTAACAGTAACAGTTATTTTAAACTATTACTGGAACAAAACCTGTTCTAAATGTTCACTTCTCTGAATTATGTCGTACAATAATAACAGTTCTTAAAAAGTAGGTTCTTAAGGAACGGATTCTTAAAGAACTAGCTTTTAAAATATGAAATAACGGTTTCCAAACTAACAGTTGCAAAAAGAACGCTTACCTTTTATTCGAGTAGGTATGAAGATGGATAGGAAAACAATAGATGGAAACTATTTAAATACCCTTTTACCACCTTTCCAAGATTTTAGGAAAAAAATTATTTACAAACTAGTTTTAGGACTTTTTTTTAAAGAACGGTAACAGTAACACCTTCAATATTGGAAAAGAACCGTTTTGGCTATCACTATATAGGCACTATTAGTGATTTAATAACGTTTGTGCCGTAGATGGCAGGACTGGAAGAATTTTCCCTTTGTTAAAATACGTTTGTTGTTAACAGTAGAATAATTATTATTGAAACTACTAAATTATAAAGATTTCTTTGTTTGCTATATGAAATTATTTAAATAATTCAAACTCGTTAGATGTTGTTCTTCTTTAGACATATTGTAAGTTGTCCTTCACGCGGGTTTATTTTGCCCTTTTTTTAAGGATGATAAAAAATGCTTCGTACGCGCATATGAGAAAGTCACTTTTCTCGAAACTTTGACATTGTACAAGGAACAATTTAATTCCATAATTATACAAACATATTATATTCTTGACTTGCTTTACTTTTTCGTTCACTATTCATCCACTTTTTATCGTAGCGTAATAATATACCTATAGCCAACCGTGAAACATTTTTCAAATTGGTCTAGTAGTTTATGATATAATTGAATTGATAACCTCCTCTTTTATAAGACGGTCTAACGCGGTGCACTGGTTGGCTGTTGTATAGTGGCGAAAACCCTTCAAACGAACATTGGAAGTACCTATCTACATTTTTTATAATCAAAGGTTGTTCTATAAATAATAACGTATACCTATACATTATGGATAATTACAAGGGCTAAAAAACGTTACAAATTGACCTTTTGTATATGATGAAAATAAAATTACTGTGACTTTGAACATTGTGGTATAAAAAAATGTTAGGTAGATTACAATTGAAGATAAATACAAATTAACAAAAAAAAACACGATTACGTTTTGATTGGGAAATCAATAAAACAGTCCATATTTAATCTTAGAATCTCGATGGTCGTTGCTACCTACCTCAAAATGTCAATGCCCGATCTTAAAAATAGGGTTACTTTAAATTTTTGATGCCCTATACGTAAAATTAATTTCCAACTACGGTCCCTAATGAATCCCAGAACATACTATTGATAAATTAGCGCATTTTTTTACAGAAATAGATGTTTTGTTTAGGTACGTCAATATTTTTTAAATAATGATATCAATGTAATATAAAAATCTCTTTAAATAAATCCTGATTCCTAAATGAGAAAAAAATAGGTGACAGTTTAAATTAATACTATTAATTTTTTTTATTACAATATCGCATATAACTTGAACAAGTCTTAATTTTTGTAATTTATTAAACAGTATAGGAGCCCTATTAAGATAGACATATTGGAGTTATTATATGCCCAATAAATCTTTCGTACTTCGGTTTAGATAACGTATGCCAAGAAAGCTTTTGATCGACCTATTTTTTGTCGATTTCCTTCAGTAAAGTTATCACTCTTAAAATTCCCTGTGATATCTAGCGTAAATATAGACTAATGGTGCTGTTAATTTTTTACCATTTTCTAACAATTTTAAAATTACATAAGGTAAAGTGAGATAGAAATTTAACAGCACTCTACACATTTACTAGAGGTTACAGAATTATTTTTTGTCGCTTTTCTTCAGTAAAGTTATCACTCCTAAAATTCCCTGTGATATCTAGCGTAAATATAGACTAATGGTGCTGTTAATTTTTTACCATTTTCTAACAATTTTAAAATTACATAAGGTAAAGTGAGATAGAAATTTAATAGCACTGTACACATTTACCAGAAGTTACAGAATTGCGCTATAAAACCTGGTCAGACAACGCATGTAAACAGGCCCTACCATAGGGCGAATGGAGCGAGCGCTCCAGGCGTCAAGTCCCAGGAGACGCTTCAGTGGTAAAGAAAAATAGAAAAAAATTATTTTTTTCGGTTTTCGATATTTTTATTGTGGTATTTATTAGGAGCAAGCAAGGCGGCGCCATAATTAGATCTGGCTCCGTCGTAAAACTTACCTCGGGGCAGTACTGCATGTAAATCGAATCAGTGGTTGTCAACCTATAGGCGTGCCAACGGACAGAACATTGTGTTTTATAATATTTATAGAAGAGAGAAATTTAAATCCCAGAATATTTTCGCTTTCAATATGAAGCTTTAAAGTTTTTTTATTACGGTCATCACCTCTGATCGGCTCACATGACATTGTACTTGAGTTATACAGTAAAAGAATCAATAAAACACGCCTTATTTCAGGTATGTATCCATTAATAATACAGAGTTGAACAGATTTCCGCAACAAATACAGAAAAACAAGACTTTTACAATGATAATAATTAATCAAAAAACTGTAAAAAATAAAATGAAACTTTGAACTGGTAAATAAATAACTGTAGTAAATAAAGATTGCGTTGTTTACATCATTGTATCCAACATTTGTTTGTGTAGGTGTTTGTGTGCTTTGTGCAACGAATGAAAGAACGAGAAAAAGATAGCATAAGATAAAACGAGACAGCTATAACAACGACAATCAGCTGATAGGTTTGTGCGCGTGTAGAGACCGGCCGGTTTATACGCGGACGTACCAAGGCCGTATGCCGACGTACACTAGACCTGTGCAAACTAATAAATACTTGGGCTATATGCCTGAGTGGCATTGTATTTAAAGTCTCGGTGTCCTTAACTTGGTGTATTCAGATTTTTACAGAATATTTATTTTATACTAATCATATAATTTGCACACGTCTTGCAGAGAGAAGCATTTTGATCCCCAGGTTGCTTACCAACTCGTTTTGAAATTATACGAAATCGTTCTGACATGCTAATAATCTCAGTTGTCGACCGATCTTCTTTTTGTCACACGATTTTGCATTTGAATTGCATACTATATGTGTGCTGAATATTCATCACGAGAATTTCGCGTAACTGGAGTAATCGTTAAATCACAGTGTAATATCCTATCGCAAATTTTCGATACAAAATGTAGCATTTTTAATATAGGGGTTCATTTTTTCTTTGCACATTTTTAATAATGTAGACTCAAAAGATATTATAATTTTTTAAATTTTAAATGGCAATAAAGGCATAGTTATCATAAAATTTTAACAATATAACAGAGCTACGGTAAAATATGAGTCAATATTCGAATTAAAACTAATACATTTCACCACCAGTTTTTTCTTATTAAGTCTTTTATGTTATAATGTAAAATTTTGATAGAAAATTCAAATTCAGCAACTAAGAAATGTTAAGATCTTTGAAACAACTATAAAATTAAGGCTTGAATAAGTTCGACAAACTGTATGGAAATTAGAAAGGATTGGATTTATGTATATCAATTCTTATAAAAGTTATGCCCTTTTGTTCCATATTTTTTCTCCTTCCAATTTTACAGTTGCTTTTAATAGGCTTTTGAAACGGTTAACGCTAATAGAAACCCATTATGCATATGGTGATACAATATAATGCATGTGAAAAATAGTTCAGTTGCAAAATCTTTTTTTGTATTTTGTAAGTTCATAAATGCTCTTAAAAGAACAATAAAAAAGCCTTAGCATTGTAATTGGAATTTCCACACTGATTTGAAACGTCTATTTTTACTATTATATTACTTGGCTGATAACAAAATTTGAAATAGGTGATTTCGAAATTGGCTAAGGAAAAACATACCGACTGTATGCAAAAAAGTATGTATATTATTAAAAGATTCAATCAGGTGGGTCAACAAAATAACAAATTTGAAAAGAAACAGCTGCTAAAATTTAAAGCACTGAATTAATGTTGTTTCAGGGCAATTCCTCTGATATATTCGAACGAAATTACAAGGAGTTAGAGGTGTTTTTTTAAATGTTGACTCGTGTATATTTATTTCACTCGAACTGTTTTCGGACGATTTTTCAAATGATAAGATATCTATTTATCTGCAAAATAAATCAGAAATTTGTAAACTAACGTGTTTTCAAAGAAAAAGAAAAAAACAAGTAAATGACTTTTCTAGGACAAACAATCAAGGCTATGTGGGTTTAGTACGCAGGAAAATTCATTCTCATGCAATGATTTTTGGAATTTCCTGACCCTTCCTGACTGAGAATAACTACTCCTTAATCCTAAGATTGTAATGCTTTTGTGAACAGTCGTGAAACTTTTTGAACGTAATCTTATTAATTTTTAGTTATTGCTACCTAGTTTTAGTTATTGGTTAGTTCTGGAAACACGTGTCGCTAAAAATACTTCGTATAATATTTTGTTCACGTGTTGCGTAATAGCATGACAGCTATTAAGAAAACATAAAAATAGATTTGGTATATATCTTGAAAAATAGAGCACAACTTAATATATAATGTACTTCTTATACATAATGTAGTTGGCATAATTCATAACCATTATTTATGATAAGCAGCGGTTGCAACGCAGTGATTTTGTAACGAACTGGTATCGCAATTACATCTGGCCGTATATTTGAAATTATGGACAAGGAAATTTTACTATACGGACTAAATTAAGCATAGCAACAAAACTAATGTATAACGCTAACGAATTGGTTATTTGATTGATTTTGCGCGCCGGTATAAATATTGCTTTGCGAAATTAAAACTGTTCTTATTTTTGTAATTTTATGACAGAATATAAACAAAATAATCGTTTACTGATAAATACAGTGAAATTGATTTGTAATCCCCCCTTGCCACAGATGTGAAAACTTTCAGCTTTGATCAAGTACTCTGTTTTAATAAATTAAAACAGAGGATGTTTTAGAAGTTAAACTAATTACCCTTTCTAAATATTTTTGGAGATAATATTGTTACGTGTCTCTTTGAGTGTCTAGTGACCTAGTCTATAAAATAATATAAATCATAATAATGTGTAAATAATTACTACGCAGTTATAAACTTATAATAATCCTACTAAATTTCAACATTGCAACGCGTGATAGACATAATACGATTGACAAAAACTCCTATTGTCATGTCTGTGAAATTATGTATTAACTAGTATTTTCAGATTATAGCGTAACTCATGTGAGTACTAGATACGAACGTTTGGAATAAAAGTAATGTAGACAGAAAAGTAATACTGAATTACACGAATGGTATAAAACGATATAAATGATAATCCGTGAATTTTCTTTCATCAACTGTATTAGAATATTAGAATGCATAGTGCTCTAAAATTTATCTCACTTGAACTTTTGTTATATTGTTAGAGTAACAAAAATTTAATAACATTATAAAACCTAACATTTATATAAAATAGTTTTTAGCATACATATAATAAAGGACAGCTCTTTTGAGCAAACTGTACATTTATCAGCAGATATTATGTAAGATTAATGTACATACTAAGTACATAATAATATGTAGATATGTACCTACTATATTATGTGTGCTATTTTTTGTCGGTAACTAGGTGTGCACTGTGCAGGTAGCGTATGTAGATCATTACAGCTGTTTTAGTCAAGGACACAGCTGATTGGTAAATGCTTATTGAAAGCGTTCGTTTCCACATAATAATTTGATATATTCATATTATATTTATTCATAATAATTATAAATTCATTAGTTATAGAAGCTCAGTTAATTAAACAATATATGAAAAAAAATACAAATCAGCTAGGAATTTATTTCAAATAATTGTCACTATTTTGAATCTATCGTAATTTATTAGAAGGCTAATGGCCTCTCGTTTTGTTTAGTTGATTACATTGCGAGAGTGCGTTTCATTAAATTTTGGAATCATCTTTGAATGAATACAATCCATAATGTGTGTGATGATATGTTATCCTTGAGCAGAAGGGTTGCGTGCCTTGGCGGGGCCCCGTATAAAAATTTGTTTGGGGGCCCTTCCCCTGTTGAAGTAAATGACTTAAACGGGGAAATCCCGCAGCCCGCGATGTAGGGTGTTGCCAACTTTTGAACACACGCTTTATGCGGGAATAGAAGAAATTGATTTTTTTGACTTTTGTCATTTCTGAAATAAAAAAAAAAATGGGAAGTTTTTTTTTACTTACGCACGTTGGGGGCCCCCGTGGTCCGGGGGCCCCGTATAATTGATACGGCATATACGGCGGTAGCTACGCCCCTGTCCTTGAGTCTTCGTCCATTGTCTACTGTGATTGATGCGT
Organism: Venustoraphidia nigricollis; assembly: GCA_034508555.1. Taxonomy (NCBI): domain Eukaryota; kingdom Metazoa; phylum Arthropoda; class Insecta; order Raphidioptera; family Raphidiidae; genus Venustoraphidia; species Venustoraphidia nigricollis. Next base: position 3,452,835 of record JAVRKA010000047.1, read on the forward strand.
TATCCTAAAACCTAGATTCCCATTCATTACGGCAGTGATTGATAAGTTATTGGTAAAAATTTAAGCATCACTCGGTTTTTCTGGTATATTTTTAGTGTAAAACGAATAATTAATCTAGAAGGATGTTTTGTGGTAAGTTTGAGATCATCAAATGGTCGTGAACGAGTATGGTGAAGACCTGAAGAAAGATTTGCTTCTTGCAATGTATCTTCGAACCAATTCCTGTACAAAACATTAACTGGTTCTCTAGCAGAGAAACGGTAAGAGATAGCAATTAATCACCTCCAGGTTTTCATCATACTCGATTTCGAGGATCTAAACTTTATCGGCTTACTGCCGATGGTTGGTACGTTGTCCTGGAATCATGATACATATGTCGATCTTTAGTGATAGATACGTTATTCAAGAATCTCCATTGAAATTTTGATCTACTGTGAAGGATTCATGGTCTTATGAATATTTTATAATAAATTATTTAGTGGGTAATTGACTATGACATTGCGAAGGTGGTATTATGCACGATAATTTTGATTATAGGTGTGTACTTAGTATCTTCTCTCTCTCTGCCCCATGCTATTACTGCTACACATATATATCTATTTTTATTTATCGTTTCGCCTGATTTGATTTGCAAATTATCCGCTGTGATTTCGTAACTTGTTTTGTTGACGATGCCTACTGGTGTTTCATGTCATTATTTTAAATGTCGCATATTACATAACTATTTGGTACAATTTATTACTGTTATCAATTAATAACTAGATGGCCTGATTTTTTAGCACTGACCAATTTTATTATGGAGGTAGGGTTTTTCACATCACTAGTACCTACACTCACTGTAAAAAAAATCATAATTTACATATATAGGCTAATTGAAACTATAGCGACCCATCTCGACCTTACAGTTATTGTGAGCTATCATTTAAAATTAGTGTATTATGGTAAATTACATAACAAAAACGTGTTCATAGAAATAAAAGAATGTCGCTTTTTACGTTACGGCGGTTCCGCCGCTGCCAGGAAAACCATATCCATTTATTTCTATGCGCACGTTTTTTGCTACATCATTCACCGTCATATTACGGTCGCTATATCACGGGACCGATATCTAAGAAAACTAAGGCTTAAACCAAGAAAGCGCTCACAAGGCATTTGATTTCATACCTGGCATCTAAGCGTTTCTTAATTCTATTCTAAAGTATTGAATTTTGTGTACCTTATAGAGTTGGGTAACTCAGATCTGAACCGGTTCAAAGAGCCGACTCCGACAGAAGATCCGAGAGAGCCGACTCACTTTTTTTTGAGCCGACGGATCAACGCATCCACATAACTCAGTGAAACACTTAATACACAGAAGCACATTTTACACTTACGTGTCAGTTCTTGCTTTGATGCATCTGTCAGCTCAAATGACTCATGCATCACATGTTTGGCTATGCATTCTTGATTCTATACAGGTCGTGATATGATTGTCTGAACTAGGTAACTCAGTGGCAGACTGCAGTAACATATTCAGAACTCGGCTCTTTTTGAACCGGTTCAGTGAGCCGGCTCACATACGGGATCCAGATGCAAAGATGCAGATCACTAAAAAGACCCGTTTTTCCCATCACTAGTACCTTATGAATAATTTAAAATAATGGTATGTCTTAAATAATACATTTGTTTTATTGTTGCAGGTGGCACATGGGGTGGTAGAAGTCCTCCGAGCGATAGCTCTGACTCATGGTGCTCCGGGACACCGTCGCCTCCTCTGAGCGACGACGGACCGATCACAGGAAGCTATCAGTACTGGATGCAAGGACAACAACCGGCTCTACCGGGTCCTGTGGCTCCGCCTGCAGCCACTATGTCCAGTAGTGCCAGCGATGAAGGTATCGTTCAAGACTACCAAGATGAGTTGCCCAAGAAGAAGAAGGTACGTCGATCTGTACGTTATCGCAAGTTTTATTTTTCTTTTCTTTTATTTTTAGTTTCGTGCTGATTTCAACTGGCTCCAGTTGAAATCAGCATATATATTTATAAACGATTTGGTTTTATCAACTAAATTCTTTTAAGGTAGTTGTCGTGGTACAATATTATCAAAAAGTTATAGATTATACGCGCCACAAAAGTATACTAGCTTGTAGCTAAGTGATCCATAATTTGTACGCAAGACTGTACTCGTGGAAACGTAACCCATACAGTATTCATATGCATGTATACTTTTCTATAAATTGTTGAACTTTAAACCGTTATTTATAAATAATTAGACGGTCAAAAATTGTTTCTTATTTTTTTTTAAACTCATAACAAATGCATTGAAACACTGTCAGTTTTTGGAAAGTTTCTGACAGTTAGTTCTTTTTTTATAAATAAGAAACTGGTTCAGAACTACAAAGATCGTATACAATCAATGTTAATTTTCCAATTTTTAATTGAATTTATCTCGGATTATATACGGTCGATCGACTTCAAATTTTCAAGGTAATTGTATTGTCATGTCCTTAATAAGTATACAAAAATTAAGAATTTTCTGACGGTGTGCCTTAACCGCGACAGCTACCTTAAAGCCAGTTGTTGGCTCTGCACTGTGCGGTTCTATCGCAAGATGAATCAGTAAATTACTGGCGCTGCTAGCTACGACACAGTTTCACTCAAAGAATAGAATTATTTTAGTACAATTATTGTCAAAAACGAATCGTTTATAATTTTTATTTTTAATTTTCTCTTATTTACGAGATAAGGATTTGGAAAGAATGATTTTTTAAAAGAAATATCGTCTATGAAAATATTCTTATTGTGACTTTATTGTGACCGTAAGTGGGTAAATATAAGATTAAATAATAAAACACATTTCAGTTAACGAATAGTATATGATTCTATATGAATTTTTGACACTATAAATCTCTAAAATTATCAGAGCATCGAGGTAAAATTTGAGCTAAGTGAAATGATTCCATTGCAGAATTTTCGTTATGGAACAGAAATTACATGTCGGTAAAACACGTATGGGATTTGACATAATTTAACATAAAACGATACGACATCTGGTAACAACAGTTTAAGTCTATTGATTTGCATTTTGCATGTTGAAAAATGACGGATTCGACATTATATTTGGCCTAAAATATGTCAAATCCCAATAGTGTTGACAGTATTTTTTTACGTTATTATTTTACTGATAACTTTTACTTTTCACAAATTCCGTGACACAACTACGATCTTTCCAAATGCTTTCTCATTTTACTAATATGCCTACATATTTTTTTTTTTTATTTCGAAATAGATTTTCTCGTAGACGTAAACTATTTTCACATATTACATCTATTTAATTATATTAAACGCAGTGAATGGCTAAGTGAAAGCATGTATTACGCATGTCTGATAAATTGTGAACGCATATTTAATGCAGTGCTCGTCAATCGTTGGTGCGTGTACACATTTTCCATCGTTCATAACATAGATATCGCATTGTTAACTAAGATAAAATAGTAGAATGCTAATTTGGTTAGTTACTTTACTTCCTGCACTTAATTAGCCAGACTCAATGCGAAATGAAGAATTGGCAAAAAGAATTTTGTATTAACAAAATATTATCGCTATATATATGATGCAAGGGAGAGTGTTGTACCTTGAGCATATTTGGCGTCTTTTTGAGACTTTTTACATCAGTTTTCTAAATATTTTGGCAATTTGTATAGTTTTAAATTATATTTTACCACACCAGTTAAATTGTAGTGCAGTCATGTACATTAAGTATTGGACAATTACGTTAAATTAATGATTTCTTTATTACTTCATAACATATAGACACGGACTTAATTTTTAGTCAAAAGTCAAGGTCTTGTACTTTGGAACGTCTTTTCATACCTTGAAACATGTGACATGTCGGAGAAGAAAAAAATAAAAAATCTTAAGAAGAAGAAAGACTTAAAGCGTCAAAGTGTAGTTACAAAACTAAATTTTGGCCCAGAACCAAGTCGGTTACTCGAAAGTAAAGAAAACAAAAGAAATGAAAAAAGCACGGACTAAATTATTTATTTATGTTTAACGCGATAATGGCCACACAAACCGATTCTCACTATTTAAAATAAAAAAGTAGTGTTTCGTTTTAAATCTGATTCGATAAAATAAACTCTGTTTCAAGGTACCAGATGTGGTGTGGTACACGAACATATTGTGACTTGGATACGATTACAAAACATTTTTTTTTGCAAGCACTAACATACATTTTGTGCAACAAATTTGGAAAATTGCGAGTCTTTTTGACATTAATTTTAATCAAATGAATTTAAATTAGAAGGGAAAGTTTACAATGTGTTCCGAGATAGTCCCCTAGTTGTGTTATTTTAAAACACAAGCCGTTTTCATTTGACAGACCGCCAGTATGTTTTTTTAATAGTAGATTTTTACCATTTAGGTTGCAGAAAAAAAATACATAGAGGCAAATAAATATATGTTTACCGCAAACAATTTTTGATTGATCCAAATAAATTATAGGATCCAGTAAGCACAAACAAATATTTGTTTTCCTCTAACAGTTTGATATAAAACAATCGATGACGGAACCGATCTTTTTTTTTAGAAATAAGTTTGACAAGTAGGTACTGCTAATCCCAGTGACTTTTAAAATGCATGCGTTGAGTATTTAGTGCCTATAATATGTAGTGTTTTCGTGTTGGATGTAGAAATACAATAATTTATCATTCAAAGATCTTCTTATCTCTTGCCCGTGACACTAATTACCAGTGTACAGTCTCTAGCTCTATGTACTTCTTTATATGAGGCATACCGTGTAACTTTGAAATGTCACTCACTTTCTAGTTACCCAAACGGCGTTACATGAATTATTATTTTAATTGTAACAACAGTACAAATACCAAGTTAATATCATAATGTATCGGTGTTTCGTAACAACAAATAAACCAGGCACATTGTGCAAGCCATTTAAAGGCCCCAGTACACAGTGGTCTGTAGTGGGCCATGCTTTGTAATGTGCAACTGTAGGCCACTATCACTTGGTGTTCACACAATGGCCCATGGCTCATTTCTGCCTGGCGAAGCACTTGCGATGGACGTGGAAGTAATTACGGCCGCGGCTACTTATTTATATGCTGTTTACAAGTATTATAGTATTATAAACCTAAAAGTCTCTTCATTGCTCCAGGATACTGACATTTTGGGCGATTAAAAATTTAAATAGTATAGCACGCAACAAAAAAAGTAGGTACCTACCTGTCCAAAACAATGGGCCACTGTGTGAACACCACAGGCCAAGCTACACCTCTATTCCTTTGAAGTGTGTCAAAAAAACCGACAACAAATGGATTGCGCACCACGATTCACAATTGTCCGCCACTACAGACCATTACCCTCTGTACACAATGGCGATGGTCTACAATGGCCCACTACAGACCACTGTGTACTGGGGCCTTAATAAGGGCAATTTACTAAGATAAACTTTTGAATCATTATTAATTTTTGAGTCTTATTCTATAGTGTATTACACCGCAAGGGCAGAAATTTCAACTTTATAGCCGTGCTGTGTATACTATTTTTATTTATACCCGGTCGAAAACACGTACTTTCGTATCAGTGTGCACGAGAAAACTGTTTCGGCCCGCTGTTTTAGATGGCGTGCGAGTAATTCCAGCAGTGCATAAATAGTAGGCTTTCTGACTTAAAATCGAAGCCGAATGTACGTACCGACCGGGTATAAAGGAAAAGCTTTTTGGATTATAGTCGCAAAAATCTATTGGGACCGGACATAATATAATGCTACATGTAGTGATAAAATCCGACCTTCTAAGGGATATTTCTAAACATTAAAATTTTTTTGCATGCACGATCGCAATATTATGTTTTTTCCTGAAATTATAAAACTATATCTTTCAGAGCGGATTCGATCTAATGCTTATTCATAATTTTTAATGTATTATCCCTTTCTTGTCGTCATATTGATTACGTCACAAGTAAAGTCCTCTCATATGTCAAATCTCAATATGAATAGTATTCAAAGAGAAGAGCTTGGTTAGCGTACTGGCTTTTGAAACAAATTGACGTGGATTCGATTCTCAACTTCGCTCATAGATGTTTTGTAATGTTTTTTTAATTAATTTAATTTAAACTAATTAAATGCTAATATCCTTAGTTGTGAGCACTGAGCGTCTATGATTTAAAATAATTAAATAAAAAATTGTAAGATTAAAACTTCATAGCGTCTATCCCGTTCTAGTGCGATCATAAGACGTCTACTTAAGCTTTAAATAATTTACGGTTTGCTTAAAATAGTATTTAGTACATTTTTGATAGAAAAAGTTATTAAATAAATTAGCATTTGACGTGATAATATGACATTTCCGTTTCCTCTCCACCACCTGGCAATTGTTTGGTGCTTAATGACCCGTCTTGATAATTGGACTGTTCTTCTTTGAAATCAAAGTAAACAAATGGCAAAAATTGAGAGTGAAGGTAATTTAAATGCACAGTTTGGTTGAATGTTAAGTTATTACGTCATGTTCTTCCAATAATTATTACGTCTTTAAATTGTTACTAAAGTACAGAAGCGTAGCGTGCCTTGGCGGAGCCCCGTATAAAAATTTGTTTGGGGGCCCTTCCCCCGTTGAAGTAAATGACTTAAACGGGGAAATCCCGCAGCCCGCGATAACCGATGTAGGGTGTTGCCAACTTTTGAACGCACGCTTTACGCGGGAAAAAAATTGCTTTTTTTGACTTTTGTCATTTCTGAAATAAAAAAAAAAAATGAGAAGTTTTTATTAATTTTTGCTTACGCACGTTTGGGGCCCCCGTGGCTCGAGGGCCCCGTATAATTGATACGGCAGATACGGCGGTAGCTACGCCCCTGCTAAAGTATTAAATGTAGGAACAAATCTAAACATTCTAAAATGTGCCTCCCCTATTTCTAGGATATTTAAATTTAATTTAGAAAGAATCTAGAAAAATTAAAAAATATTTTTTTATACATTTTCTTTTTTACATTTAGAACTATTTTCGTTTAAGTTTGCCTAAACTTCGTGCATATCAGTATCTTTTTAGAGACGTATTAACACTAGATGTATTTTAATTCAGACAACATTGTTTGCTAAAACACAGTAAAAATTCGTAGTTTATAAATTTGGTTAAAACTAAATCACGTGAATTGTAGATCCGGAAGTTTCCTCTTTATACAACATAGTAATTGCAAACATCATTTATCAACGTCACGTGTATATTTTTTGTTGATGCACAAATATTTAAAACATAATTGTAGAGAATTCACAAAAAGTAAACAAATGAATGTGATTATGTATCTGTCGTTATACTGGTGACCAAAAACGTAAATATAATGGTACGCGACTATTATTCCTCAAATACTTTAGATACATTTTTTTTTATCAATTACAACTTTATTACGCCTGTCGTTTTGTATTTTTCGTGACCCAAATATTTTATGAATCTTTTGAAGTCACTTTCTTGAAAATCGATCTAGAGGTTCGGGCACTCGTCGATAAGAAACATCTATTTATATATGATTATCATACAACTTTTACTAAGTTATATTATTTTAACATTGCTAGTTTTCTTTTGACCTGTTTTTTTATTTTTAATGGGTGATAAGTAGATCAAAAACACCCTGCCAAAGACATCATTCGTTGTGGCTTTGCCATACCTGAGTTGGGTAACAAGAAATAAATTTTGAGTTCAATTGATAATTTATATAAGTATTCGTCATATTTTAATGTTATTTCAATACTTTTATATGCTAAATTTATTTTGAAATTGTGTATAAATTTCCAATTTGATAAATGTGGGTTAACTGTATTTGAAATTAGTGATAAGCCATTTGATAGCCTTGGTATCTTGCCTGCAAAACTTTTGCAGTCTTACAATTTTCACATTTTATAATAATTTGACTTATTTACATGTATTCAGGAGTTTTTTAAATAATTAAAAATTAGTGGTTTTCATATTTACACCGCGGTGTAACATGTTAAAAACGATTGCTTCAATCACTAATAAATAATCGATTCTTTGCCCAGTTCTTGCAAAAAATGCAAGACCAAGATCGATTTTGCTCAGCAATGTACGGTTCTCGAATCTAATGGCTATTAAACTTTAAGAACAACTTTTCAATAAAGTTCAATCCTGCTTTTGAAAATTTCAATAGTTGTGGAGCATTCTATTTATTGTTTATTGTTATTATATAATACATTGCTGCTGGTATTTTGTTTTGTCCTTGGGGCTGTTGGTAGATATGTAGACCTTGTCTATTTTATATATATACTTATGTATAATATAATTATTGCGCTGTCTCTTATTATATATATTGTAGGTACAGGTCTAATGATGTGTTTCTGTAGAAATGTTACCTGAATGTCAAACAAGACGTGCGCCAGTTATCTCTATTTAGCCTGAAAAAATTAGCCAATGAACCATTCATTGCAAGAAATATAATGAATGAAATTTTCATTTTAATAAAAAAATGGATGATGTTTTCCTTCATTTTTACAAATCGAAGTAACAGACCAACACCATAATGCATAGTGCTTGTGGAAAGATGAGAACAGCGCGGTCAAGTGGTTAGCGTGCTGGCTTCTTGACTAGACTGTCGTGGGTTCCAATCGTGCCTCACACCTCATGGATGTTTTATGATGTCGTTTAGTTTTAATTTTAAGTGATTGGATGTAAATAATTAAGACGCTAATGACTTACTTTGTCAAGTGATTATAATCTACAATAAATAAAACAATTATGGAAAGATGCAACAATGCTGTGAATTTCGAATTATCAGCCACAGTTACGTTACAGCAGCGATATTAATTGCTCTTGATTCTTAAAAGACAGATTTGTAGATTATATCGCTCGACTTTGACGACAACATGCACCTATACGATTATGGTGTTCAGTCCTGCGCAAATCCCATACTTTGCTTACGATGTGGATTTGATAAATTACAAGTGCAGAAGTTCGTTGCCATAAATTTCACGAAGTTGTGATCAGAGGGTGGGGAGCCCCGAAGATGCGCGATTGCACCAACACATTCCGCGGCCAATATAGTTTTGTTTTTGCGAAATAATAAAAAAACCCGGGTCGCAGTGCCAAAACCCTGCCGACAATATAGTGTATTTGCTGATACAGGCAGTGTGGCTTTATTATGCGGACTTAAGTTGGTTTTTGGGTAAAAAAAAAATTTTACTCCTTAATACAGCCCTTAAAAAAACATTTTTTTTCTTAATTGCAATATTATTATCAATCGAACCTCTATACCAAATTATATGCAACTTTTAGTAAATAATTCACTATCTGCAAACTAGTGTTTTCATAAAATTTGTAAATCCGGTCCTGTCGGACCGATTTTATTAAAATTTTAGGAACACTTTTTAATTACTACCGAAGGGTTAAATTTCAATTTTGAAACGATTCGGAGAATTTTTTCGGTATTTTGAGCCCCAAAAACATTTTTCAACCCCTAAAAACTACCCTTAAAATGGCCCGATTGGGCCCATTTTAAATAGGCTTCCTGCGGTGATGGATTCCAACATGTGTGCCAAATTTCGTTAAAATAAATTAACTTCTTCGAAAGTTATAGCCCGCACACATATATACCTATATATATATATATATATATATATATATATATATATATATATATATATATATATATATATATACACATATACACATATATATAAACATTTTTAAAAATGGTGCCAAAGTGTTTAGGAGGTTATGAAACGTCGAGAAATTTTGGTCAGACCCCTAGGTCCCGCCATCCGACCGATGCCAATAGTGTATGTTGCCATATGGCAAATACACTAAAAAGTAATTTTTCAAACAACTGTAGGTATATATATAAATATAGGCAATGCATCACGTCATCTCAAAGGTTGACTGCAAAAGCTATACATATATAGCGTACTTCATATTAATTACATGCAAATCACCTGCCACTAGTAACATATCGTTAAACTCATTGATGATAACATTGATAACGTTTGCGAATTGTGCGTTAACTATGTAGTGCCCTTGAATAAACAAGTATTCAATTTATTGTAGTGCGCATATAACAACAATCTATGATTTATCGGACGCCATTTTATGATTGCTAACCTTAAAATAAAATGAGTAAAAACATTGACCAAATTTGAAAAGTTGTGGATTATTCTGACTAAAAATCATTTCAACTGTAACTCAACAGATTAAGTTATAATTAATGTGATTTAAACGATTAAAATGCCAGTTTTTCGATGATTTGCTGCGATATGATGATAAAAAATGTATGATAATTAACTTTAACAGTAGAAAGAATTGATTTATCGACACGATTAGTTTTGGGATAGCCATATTTAATACATTATGAACATATTATAAATATCTATATATGTAGAATCTCTAATGTGCAATACTGTTTTGTTGTTTTTTTTGTGTCTTCAAGTATTTTGTATCATAAGAGTCAACGAGATAACACATTTTTATTTTTTGCTGGTTGAACCGATTTTGATGAAACTCTATCTAAACTTAAACTACATCGAATTTTACCGGGCTACGCTTGCATTGAGAAGGTTCCCGTCAAAAACGGCATTATAAATCAGGTTGTCCTGCGAGTAAAACCGACGTTTAGCGCCATATCTAGGACAATTTATTGAAACATTAACAAATACCTTTTCATGTAAAGTTACTGGTTTTACCAAGTACCGCAATCCATTGTACCCACGTGCTAGAGCTCGAGAAAAATAACAATGAAACCGCCTCAGGATGGTTGACTGACAGAAAATAGTGATTTTAAGTCTCACGTGTTCCTAGTTTCCCAGATTGCAATTAAAAAAAAAATCACAATTTTACGTTACAATAACATTTCCACAGTTTAAATTTATATAATTTGGGTGATTAGTGTATTTTTTAATATGACAATAATTATCTGTTTTTGATATTCATTTTTGAACTTGTTATAATTTTTTTCATATAGTTAACAACTTTTATATATTTTACGGACGATTGAGGCACTTTGTCAGTTATAGTAACTTTATTTTCATCATATATTTATTTCTGCCATCTTTTAACAAGTTAACTAATTCCTTCTATAGTAGTACCGCGGTTGTATTCGTTTCTCCTCATAATTACTTCCGTCACGCTTTTTTACACTGTCATTTGGAATCATTCCTACCTACCGCGCCTCAAGAAGTTTACATGTTTGATAATAAAAATAAAAGTAAATTTCAATATCAAATTAAGTTTATGTAGGCCACATTCGTATATAATGTGGGCCGAACTGTTGTTATTAAACTAGTGCTGTTGGCTAAATATACCGTGGAAGCAGACACATCTGGTATAACACTACATCACTACATATCTAAATAAATTAACACCCAGTTGTCAATAAGGAAGTTTCTGTGATGAATAGTCAAATGAAAATGTTGAATGAATTATTTAAATACTAAATAGTATTTGTGAATACATTGTACAGCGTGATCACCAATAATCAATATTCAATTGCCGTTTACTGCGTCTGTATTTTTTTGAAGTGTAACTGATAATGCACGAGACTTCGGGCCCTTGTAACTATTGCGCCGCAAATAAAACTTTTACAAACCCTTACCGTTATCGATTTTTGGAATACGTGCTTCGCATTGCGATCTGTCAAAATCAGCTCTTCTCTTGCCCCCCTCTATTCACCATGCTTACCAGAATGGAAAAAAAATCGGGAGAAAATTCCTGATTATCTATCGGACGATAGTTTAACATGTGTTTTCTAGTAAAAATTTATTATAGAATGATTTTAAATCGGGAAGAAATTTTGATTCGCAAGTTGTGAAAAATATAATGCCTAGAAATTGATTACATTATTTATTCATACGAAAATTTCGGACACGTCAGATAAAGTTTTTAGAATCCCGAACACTCTCGGATAGAGATGGGAAAAACGGGTCTTTTTAGTGATCTGCATCTTTGCATCTGGATCCCGTATGTGAGCCGGCTCACTGAACCGGTTCAAAAAGAGCCGAGTTCTGAATATGTTACTGCAGTTTGCCACTGAGTTACCTAGTTCAGTCAATCATATCACGACCTGTATAGAATCAAAAATGCATAGCCAAACATGTGATGCATGAGTCATTTGAGCTGACAGATGCATCAAAGCAAGAACGGATACGTAAGTGTAAAATGTGCTTCTGTGTGTTAAGTGTTTCACTGAGTCATGCGGATCCGTTGATCCGTCGGCTCAAAAAAAGTGAGTCGGCTCTCACGGGTCTTCTGTCGGAGTCGGCTCTTTGAACCGGTTCAGATCTGAGTTACTCAACTCTACTCTCGGAAACTTTCGAACGCATGGCAGCCCTACACAAAATGCGATTTACGCGTTGAGCCGATTGCCGTAATACGTTTATAGATTTGACCTCTGTTTTTTTTCCACGGATTGGCCTTAACTTATTTCGCAAATACATGACGCTATAAACTAATCTATGTTGCAGATCTTCACTCGAGATACGTTTGTGTATTTATAATGTAAGAATTAAGAAGCGAAAACTAACCCATTGTGACGTAGACAAGGCTGTTATTGTTGTATGTTTGTTGAACGGATTGTTTAATGTTACGTATACTTGTCATGGTTAGAGGTATTGTGTACACTGACGCAGTACGGTAGTAACTAGTAAGGCACGTGTCGCGTGCGAACTGCGAATAGGTACCACCTTAGTGACGACGACATAACCTTGCTTAGCTAAATATACACTTCATATACACCAGCTGTATGTAGCCTTGTTCATTGCCAAGCTCAACTGTGCTTCTGTTCTATGTTGTCGTGTACAGCAAAATGATTGATAGCTCACCACAAGTATTTAAAGAGAAACCCCCGAAGGCTTGCTTTAGACGGAAACAATTTTGATGTGGAGCCAAACGAAAAAAAATGTTGGCTTGATTTTTAGTCGCATTCGAATTGCAATACGAATCTACTTGTATTAATAATTTCGTCGAGGAACTTGTATGAAATCTATAAACAAAATTAAACAAAAAATATTAATTTCGAAGCAACAACATATTTCCACAAAATTCGAATACTCACGTTACCATGAATGACAATTATTTCATATACACACGCCATGACAGCTTTTCGTCTTTGTCTATAAAACAGTTTACTGTAGAATGGTGTTTTATCCACTTAAGTATTTGATAAAGTGGTTCATAGTTGACGCTTGATTACAATCACAATTTACTATTCTCTTTGTAATAAAATACTTTATCTATATTAATAACTGCAATTTGAAAATTGTATCCACACAGAACTAGAACTAAACGAAGCCGAGTTCGTAACTAGATACTGGCACCGCGATAATGCATTAAAAAGAAATAAAAAAGTATGCTGAATCATACAGGTAGCTTAACTGTTGGATGGGTTACGATACTAATTTGCAATTTTTAAACACAGTTTGATAAATATTTCGAGAATTTAGTCATACGCTTTAAAAAATTGGAAAATTACTGTAGGTGTTCAACAAGCTTTTCGCCGCGACTTCACTTGGGTGGATTTTGGTTCGAAATTTGCGGGATCTCTAATTTACTTTACATTTTGATTCACTATTTTTCCTTGTTTTATCTTAGCGTTACTAACGTTAAATAGCCTGTGTTACTGGGAAAGAAGTAAGCTTTTAAACAGTGAAAGACTTTTTCAAATAGGCTCAGAGTAGCTCCTGAGATTATCCGCGACAAACAAACCAACTTTTCTTTTTTGTAATATTAATACTAGTGTGCTATTTTCAGATGTTTCTTGAACAAGAAACATCTGAAAATAGCAGAAAATAATACATGTTAACGGATTTAAAATCGCATAAAGGATACGAATATTGTCAAAAAGTTAAGCTTTTGTAATTTATTGCAGTCCAGTGAGCCAATGGCATTGTTTAGATATTATATAATCTTTTTGTTGACATTACGGATTTAATTATATCTAATAATACAGCTGATGAGCTAACAGTTTATCTGGGGATACAGCGTCGGATGTCATTCGCCAGCATCTGGTTTGATGCCAAGTATCTGAAGTCTTCCAAAACTCAGTTTCATGAATTTCTGTCTCTAAATTCCTCTACATACATATGTTGCAGTTAATGTGATTAGTTGGTAGCTATTAATAATTACCGGTTATTATGAGTAATAATCTAATCATCCGGTTAAAGTATCAAATTTGGGTATACATCAACCAAACTCTATTGGAAATTATTAATAAATGCCAATAAATATAAGAAACACAGATTTATTTTTTACTTTTACCAAATGTGCAGGTTATAATTTATATTTACTGGTAATTATTCGTAGTAAACGGATCTACAGAATACACCGTAATGCATTTCAGTTACAAATTTTCCTACCGAAAATATGTAAGTTTAAATAACTGGACTTTTAGTGACATATTTTTAACAAGAATATCAGAAAATGTAATAAAAACTAGTTCTTATTGCCCACACATTCATCCAACCTGATTTCCTTGGTCATAATTCATAAAAAAAAACTATCTAAAACCGAGATTGCTTAAAATAGTTCCATACCAATTTTGTGATAGATAATTACATTGACATAAATTGCATATTTAAGACGTTTGTATGCCGTATTGGCTTATTTAGATATCAAAGATAAATGTTTTCAAAATTATTTGCCGATATTAGTTTTAATCATCTCCTGATAATGCTAACATGATTAGCGAAACGTGTGCGTCGAGAAAAAGTGCTCGCGTTTTAGTGTTTTATGCGGAAACTTTGCTAGTATTATGTTCCCTCTTCGTTGACAGTGTTGTATAAGAAACTCAGCGGCGTAGCTACCGCCGTATATGCCGTATCAATTATACGGGGCCCCCGGGCCACGGGGCCCCCAACGTGCGTAAGCAAAAATTTATAAAAACTTCCCATTTTTTTTTTATTTCAGAAATGACAAAAGTCAAAAAAAGCAATTTCTTTTTTTCCCGCGTAAAGCGTGCGTTCAAAAGTTGGCAACACCCTACATCGGTTATCGCGGGCTGCGGGATTTCCCCTAAAGATAGCTAGCTATCATCAGCTATAAATGATTTAATAAATCAGTTTGCCGAAAAAAGGCAAGGAGAGTGTATATTCAATTTGAATTGTTTGTAAAAATTTTGGAAAAAGTGACAGATAGATAATTATGATGAATAAATATTTCTTTTAATTTTATGCAAACATTTTTTTTTCTTTTGTGAGAAATCTTTACCCTTCCTAAGGGCTTCTGAAGAAACTTGAACAGATTTCTCAAAAAGGACACAACTAATTTCGAAAAACAATGTGTTGGTGTATAGAAAAATATTCCCTCCGAAGTTTTATTAATTTTAAGTTTATTTAGTAAACCAATAGGGGTATTTAAGGTGTGGGTAAATGCCTGATTTATTCCGAAAAAAATCAAATTGAACTTGCTGTGATCTTTTGGCAATATAGTCATTGACTTCTAGCCTTTTACACTACTTTAATAGATTTAGTTAGGTGTGATTCCAGCCCATATTGGCAAATCAACGGATACCGATGACTACAATTATTATAATCAAAACTCAGTCGATTATACGAAAACCGTTGTTTCTCTCGGCGAGTTTGCTGATAAGTTGCTTAATATTATGAATAAAATGCAAAATATTGTAATTATAATTGTTGATCTAAGCACAAGGAAGTGGTTTGAGTTGTATAATATTAAGTTAGAATACTTATGTGTTTTAACATGTTTGTTTTATTTTATATTTAATAAACATCTAATTGCAAAAACGCGTGTATGTAAATTTCAAGGTAAATCAAAAGTATTTTCCTAAATGAATCTAAAACAATTTAAATACTCGTTTGTTGCAACTTAAACTATATCTAATACATATATTTACTACACCTAATAAAAATATGTGTACCTTAGAATTATATTTTATGTAATTCTAAGTCAGAATTTAAAATATTGCGGGAGAGTTATTTGAAAATGTAAAATAGACACTGTTTGTTCTTCTTGCAACTTCAACACGCTTCACTAATTGTATGTTGTATGTAAAAAATCTTGCACCTGGATTTTCACCCACTTCCAAATGCCCAATTGTCGTGAAACTTTGCATTAGTATGTAGTTTTGTTGAAAATACAATATTTTGATATTTTTGGCAATGCTGATACTTATGTAACAAGTTTAAAATAATGAAAATGAAAAACATGTGGTGGAAGCGACGGTGCTAATGGTGGGAAACGGGTCTCCATTCGTTTAAAATTTAGATATAAACATTAATATTTATAATGACTATTTTTGTAACAATATTCAAATAACTAAAATTTGAAAATAAAAACAAATTAAAAAACAAAACCAATCTTATAGCAACATACTAAGAAGTAGAAAATTAGTTTCCTTCTCAGATGAATAACGTTCCATCCAAGATGGCTGTTATAGTCGACAACTGAAGTCATTGGTGCCACTGTAAGAAATCCCTTTCAAGAAATAGAAATATCGCAGAACTGCTGCAGTTACTGCTTTCGAATGAAAAAAAAATATTTTGAAAGATTTTTGCGTACAAATGTTTTGCAATAAATGTTATGATTTACTAGGTAATGTTTTTAAAATACATCGCAGTTTGTAAATAAACAGAACGCATATTCTGCTTGTTTGCCTAAAATAATAAAATATTTGTGAAGATGGAAAATAAGCTCACGTGTTTACAAATGGTTGTATTTCTGTAAGTCATACAAAATCAACATAATGCTTGTATACGTTACTCGTTTGTTATACTATTAATTGTGTCTAAAGATATTCTACGACTGTGTTTAGTTTACGTTTTTGCGTTCTTTTACTGTTTTTATTTGATTAACATCGCCTTCCAATTTTCAACAATAACAGATATGTTTGGTATCTACATATTTTCCCAGAACTGCCAGTGTAAAAAATGAACCAATATGATTGATCTAAGTTGGTCATTGGTTTGAGACAAAGTATATATTAGATTCAGACCCAAGGACAGTTTTTTAGTCAAAGCCAAACTTTGACTTTTTTTCACCTTTGGCCGATGTAATGTTTAATGCTAAAAAAACGGAGGAAAATAATAAGCTGAAGGCAATCGAATAATGAATAGTTACAACGAATAAAAATGCAAGGGCTTGAGCGCGCTTTCCTCTGCAGATTGAAAAATAATTTAATCGTATAAAAATAAATATTTTAAAGTTTATGTAAACGGCCACTCTTTTAAAATTTTATACAAATTACGTCCAATAATAATTATATTAACGAAAATATTTTTTGCGTAGAATTTGCGTGTTGATTACATATATATACCTACATAATTTTTTCTTGTTTCATATATATCTATAAATAAATTCATTAGAAATCGTTATTTTACGGTTTTGATTCGATAATTTATTAATATTAAATTAAAGTATGCGCACAGCATATGACGTGGAGGCCGTGGAAAGAATTCGTAATTTTACAAACAATATAATACTAATTAGACAAAGATTTAAAATACGTTATATTACGTAGCGAACGGCATAATTAGTGAGTTTTTATCATCCGTGTTTCTTATCATCCCACACAAAATCGGCACGTGCATTGTTTATGATATGCAAGTTATTTTTAACGACAAGTTAACTTTATTCAACTAGCATAATAATAGTGTATTAAAAATACATACCTTCCTCCTATTTCTGTGGCAACAGACCAAACCCAGTTATGTGAAATTTTGGGCAATATTTTCAAAACTACCACCACTCCTCTGCGCTTATTTACGTATAGATGTGCGTGTGTACAATCGTCGTGACTAGATCCCTATAACGCTTGTCTTGAAAATCAGTATTCGTGTTTACAATGACTCATGTGACTAACAGTTTCACTTCTGTAGTGTGAAGTGGACACTATACACTACAAAGTCCATTTTTAACAGTAGAGTTCGGTTCCGACTTTGTGACTTGTCTAGCCTACAGTGAAAGTGCGATCAAAATCAGTTCAGTAGTTTTTGACCAGGAACAGACGAACTACCAAAAAAGAAACAAAAATTATCTCTGTCTTATTCTCTCGTCGTTAATCGTATTTCACCGAAAATCTGACAAGTCATTTTGTCTGTTGACCAAATATTTTTTGCTGCTTAGTTTTTCATGAGCTCATCAAGTTTTTTCGCACTTATTAAATGTACGGTTTTTACGTTTCACATGAATTTGTTTTTACGGTAACAAATTATACATACTTATGTGATAATGAATTTTTACCTTAAAAATTTCCGCGAAAAATGATTAGACATAATTTAGTACTGCATAATTTTATTGATAAAATAATTACGAATTGTTGCTGTTATGTTTTCAATTGGAATTATCAGTCAGATGATTATCAGTTTTTTGTTATGAAATTTTGATAAATGCAAATTTAAAGATTAATAAAACAATAGATTGGCGAAAAACAATTATTGATAAAATTATGATAGATACAAAGGTCAAACAATTAAGAACACGCGTCAAGAAATATAATTTTGATATAAATGTGTGGGGATCGCACGTCAAGAATTTGAAGCGTGCGGTCAACGACAATAATTAAAATTTATTAATATAACAGAAGCAAAACATTTTAACAAAAAAATCATAAATCTTCCTTTTTATTACTTTCCCTATGATACGTATACTATAGATCTTTAGTGCCCCAAGTTCAAATTTGAGAACCACTTACTTAAAACGCCAGATTTTTAATTAAAATCATTACAAATTGTGGTGGCTAAGAGACAAAGCGAGATAATCGACAAGACAAGATGTTTTTAGTCCGATAACTCTCAGCGACTTTCACTTAACCGATTTTGATAAAAAAAAACTTTAATTAATAGTAATATTCTGTAGTGTTCCTAGGTCTGCTGTATTTTGCCATTTTTTTAAATGTTGATTCCATCAAGATAGTAGATTGTTGCATTTTTTCTGAGACTTTGCCCCCCCCCCTCCTCTCACGGCTTTCATCGACGGGTATTATAGGCACGACAGCTAGTAAAAAAATGAGGTTACTTTGGTTTAAATTACTGATACAGTAATCTCCTCACGTAATGATAAATTGAAAGTACAAATTGATCAGTCAACTATCTAAGTTGAATAAAACTTAAAAAGTGTGCTTGGTGGCAAGTTCTGAACTGCTAAAACATGTGTTGACAATGCAGAACTCTTCAGACACAATTGTGTGTCAAATTTTCGAATTCTTCGGATTGTTAGAACTTGGTTTTAGCACTACTAAATTCTAGGAGCCTGGAACTACTGAAACCAAATTCAAACAGTTGGAAGAGTTAAGGAATATGACCAAATACGCAGTTGTGTCTGAAGAGTTCTGTTTGGCCAATTGCCAAAAACACGTTTTGCCAACAAAGACACGTAATATAATGTTAATCAAAAGCATTGCAAACATTCCATTGATTGGTGCTATAAAGATATAACTTGTTTATGAATTTTGAATTTCACTGCGATCGTTCTTTGTCAATTAATATTTAAAAACACATACACATTATTTCTTCCTGTTTCTATAATCTATATATTTCAGTAATTTAACTTGAGTGTATCAAGGCTGGTAGTGTGACTTAACGAGTGCTTTCTAGTTTTTCTACTTCTCTGTAAGGTAGTGCAAATGTGGTCTAGTTTTCTTTTTCATAACCTCTTCCACTGCGACTAATCGTAAAAAAATTAAGAACTTTTTTAACTGTTTCTAAAAACTGGTAGTGCTATTGCTATTTTAAATGAAAACATATTATGGGAAATTTTTATTTTCAATGCTGTAAACATGACGTGACTTGACTTTCACTTGATTTGAAATCAACTTAAGTCGCTTGTCTTGTTGGAAAGTATTGTGTTCGACATTGTCATCTATGGGCGCTTTTTTGGCAGTTTTAATCGCCTATTAACACTGCCGGACTAGGCGATTAAGACTTCAAGACAGAAATTTTCACCGACGGTGATGATATCGGTGATTATACCACAGACTAGCAATTTTAATCGTCGTTATTAATAGCGGCGATTAAAACTGCCAAAAAACTAAGAGATGTGTGGGCACTTATGTCGATTACTAGAAGGCGTCCATTGTTATATTAAAACCTAGAGCCGTATTAATCCAAAATTGCCCGTTTTTTCATTTGATAGCTATAGAATCTTCCCAAATATGTATTTTCTCCACCACACAGCATGAAAATCGATTGATTTTATTATGTTGATATATGGATAGATGTTGCGTTTAATTTGTGTAGAAATAGGAATTCATTTTGCTGTTAAGAATTATAACGTTTATTTAATATTAATTTGTTATTTTCAGCTGTTTTGAATGCTGTTCTTTTGTTTTCAGGCGAGTCGAGTTGTATTCCAATGCACATGGCGCGGGTGCAGTGCAATTACCACTACGTGTTCAGCAATTGAAAACCATATTCGCAGCCAACATCTCGGGTGAGTTATTATTTGAAGAACGCGGGAGCTGTGAATTTAGGCTTTTATAGACAGACAAATTTTTGAAAGCGGATTCAATAGAGGAAGTATGTATCTCTTTTCAAGCCAAAAAATTGAGTGATCCAGAGGATTTTTATGTTATGGGAAAGAAAAAATAATTTGGGAATTACGTATAAAAAATATGAAAGATACAAGGTCGCGCAAAAAAACGCTTCAAAAACGGATTGTCCAGCCCTGTTCTATATCTTGCAACAATAGGCCATAATAATTGTTGATTTTATTTTATTTCTATAATTTATAACAATGATGTATTGAATCTTTTATTTATTCCCTGGTAAGGCTGCAATTTAATCACTTTTCGGTGTTAGGCTGTGGTCTTACATAACTTAGTTAAAATGACATAATCGTTAATGGTTTTTGATAGTCGGTTGAGAACGGGCGTCAGTCGCTTCCGAGTCTCGAACCTAAAACAAAGTCAAAAATTCCTTAATCCTTATAAATTTTTGATTCGCGTCTCAATCGTTATTCTTATGCTGATTATTTTTTCTATTTCATAGTTTCATTTTCATTTATGTAAAGTGCATTTATTTTTATTCATTTAGAATTATATTTTCTATGTTTAAATATACTTACCTTGTTGGTTAATATTTGTTTATTGCGTTTTTGTTAATTTCTTTCTGGATCAATAAGGTCGAGCTTATAATATTTACATGGGCCCAGCAACTTAAAAACCTTTTTTAACAACTGTTTGCTCGATCTACGGTCCTAAACGTTACAATCTTCAAATTATAATAAAAACCCGGGTCGCAGTGCCAAAACCCTGCCGACAATATAGTGTATTTGCTTGTATAGGGCCGTGTGGTTTTATACTTTTATTATGTGAAATTAAGTTTGTTTTTGGGCAAAATAAAAAATTTAACCCCTTAATACACCCCTTTAAATAACATTTTTTTCTTAATTGTAATATTATTATCAATCTAACGTCTGCACCGAATTAATTACACCCTTCAATAAATAAGTCACTATCTGCAAACTAGTGTTTTCATAAAATTTGTAAATCCGGTCCTGTCGGGCCGATTTTATTAAAATTGTGGGGACACTTTTTAATCACTACCAGAGGCTTAAATTTCAATTTTGAAACGATTCGGAGAATTTTTTCGGTATTTTGGGGCCCAAAAACAGTTTTCAACCCCTAAAAACTACCCTTAAAATAGCCCGATTAGGCCCATTTTAAATAGGCTTCTTGCGGTGATGGGTTTCAACACGTGGCCCAAATTTCGTTGAAATCAATTAACTCTTTCGAAAGTTATCGCGCGTACACATATATATATATAAATAAATAAATATATATATATATATATATATATACATATATGTATAAACATTTTTAAAAATGGTGCCAACGTGTTTAGGAGGTTATGAAACGTCGAGAAATTTTGGTCCGACCCCTAGGTCCCGCCATCCGACCGACGCCAATAGTGTATGTTGCCTTATGGCAAATACACTAATAATTATTCGTAACCATTAATTTAGTAACAGGTCATAAATCAGTAATAAACCGATACGTACGTAGGTAATATTAATAATTAATTAAATAGTAAATTAGGTTGCATTTTTTTAAGTGCGATGGAATGAGAACGTCCTTGAGATTCGCATACAATTAATTGCCTGTACATCTTGCAATCTCCAATTTATATATTGTTTGATTGAAGAAAATCTGTCTACGAAAAGAATGTGCATAGGGTCCCTTATAGTATTGGGAAGAAACGAATGATTTGTAGATGTGTATGTTATACAAGACGCTTGATTCATATTATTGTGACATTTCAGTAAGAAGTCAGTAACCTGAGGCGTTTTATATTTAATATCCAACTGTGTCAATGTTGGTTTTTGGTTCATTTATGCACCTGTACTACCTGTATCAGTGACGTATGAATAATTGACCGAACTTGTAGTTGACGAGATTTGTTGTACAGATTTATCAGATATATAAAAAGTAACCACAAAACACTAAGTGTCGCCAAATGTTAATAAAATATTATTTTCTTTACACCCAGTCGAAAGTACGTACTTTTAAGGCAGAAAGCCTAACATTTATGCTCTGCTGGAATTACTCGCACGCCATCTATAACAGCGGGTCGAAAGAAAGTAGCAGCGACGACGAAAGAGATTTCTCGTGCACACTGATACGTGAGACTGCCGCCAGTTAGTATAGTAGCTAAGAACTGTTATTGCGTATGACCACCTCAAAATTGCGTACTTTCGACAGGGTATAAAGAAAAATAGTATATATCACACGGACAGAAAGTTAAAAGCCCTGAATTGCGCCTCAGGCATCATGTCGCGCAATTCAGGACTTTCAACTTTCTGCCCGTGTGGTGTAATGTACTATTACAACAAGAGTTTTTCCTTATCGATAATTGCATTACCCGCATTATTCGGGAACACCTCCGCCATGGTTTCGCAGCTAGCTGTTACACGCGATTCCACTCTCCTTCCGCACAGACGTACTTTCGCTGGTCACACAGTAGTAATAAATTAGTGAACCCTTTATTACATCATACTGATACATCGCGGTCGTGAATCGTGCTATGTTTATGTGTGAATGTGTCGTGCTCTAGTTTTACTATCTGAGGTTATAAGCAAGTGCGCGTGATGTGGGTGAGAGTGGTTGGTTTGGTAAAGTGAGAGCGGATGATCTATTATCTAACATACTACATAATGTTTGATTATGCATGTATCACGCCCACACATAATTCTGTAACAATTATTTATGGACTTGGTTCTTATTAGTTCGACCCAAGGCCAGTTTTTTCTTAATTGAACCTCTTATACGGCACTTCGACGATTTGCAGAGATGCAAAATGAGTGAAACGAAATTTAAAAGAGTGACATAAATGCGTTCACGAATTAGTGACGTACTTTCCATGAGATGTTTATGCGGAATGGCCGGTTAGCTTAGTTGGTTGAAACGTCATGCTAATAATAATAATAATCTTTATTTATAGAATACAGCAATTAGTATGTAAGCAGCGTCAAATGATATTTAAAAATTATTTTACGTATTGTTCCAGTTGGATTCTCCGATCAGTTACAATAACACGAAGGTTAATACAATTTTTTATTTTTATAATAGTGGTAAACTTGTAAAGTTTTTATTTAAATAAAAAATAAGAGGTAATTGATTTTATATTACCTATCATAAGGAGTTTCACTTAGGGCGTGTGTGCTAGAGGTGCAAAGTGTGCGTGAAATTTCCCGTGACACTGAGTGTCACGACGTGACACGTCGTGAGTGTGACTGTTTAAAAAAAATCGTGAATGAGTGTGATTAAATAAAATTTATGGATACGTGAGCGTGCATGAGTGGAAAAAAACTTTTCGTGAGCGTGAGTTGCGTGAATGAAAAGTTAATCATGTAAAAAATTTTCTCCTGTATGCGGACTGTTAAATCTGGCCCGGAACTAACGTTAACAACTGTCAGGTGCAGTCATAATTTTTCTTGTTTAAAGTATCTACTTACTATTTAGAGGTTTTTTGTTTTTGTTTATTGTATTTGCATGTGTAAACTGTAACGTATATTACATAAAATTACGAAAAATCATTGTTTTGTACTTTATAGTTGACAAATACATAACCAGATCCTATTTCCATAGACCATATTATTGAACCATGTTTTGGTAGCTTAAGAAATGTTATAATATCAATTATAAAGTTACATCAGTTGAGTGAGTGTGATTGGAACGTACGTGAGCGGGCGTGAGTCTCAAAATATTAGTTATTAGTTTGTTAAAAGTCCCAAATTACTTTAATATTAGTACACTAGCCCAAACCAGTTGTAATACAGATTCACACCTATGATTAATTAATGCACGACTCTTTGTTCTAACGTGCAATTCGAGTACTAATTAATGGTAGTTCAATTAATTCACGTCCGATGTCGCTACACTGATTTTTCACTACTGTTTTTATTTTTATTTTATCTTACGTTCGCACCTTTGACGGTATGTAATTTAATGACACCCGAAAGCGACCGCTAAAATCTGCCTTTCAAAGGCTTTGTTTTACATAAGAGTTGATAGACCGTGGTCGGATAACGATCACTTGTTTGTTACATCTGCGAAAGCCAGAGTTGCGTAGCATATGACTCGTATGTTGTTTTCACATCAGTTACGAGGATCGGCGCGAAAAGCTGTCTGGAGTAAGGGTCTAATTTAATTGGCGTTTGAACATCGAGCATGTCACAAAATGGGGATCATCGGGCCGGCAATCGGTAAACTGGAGTTATTGGTCACAAAAAAAATCGACTGTCAGCCATTCCTCTCTTGATTCACAATTTTTTAATATAAAAGAGAATATATGCCCAGCAACTACCAATTCTTGAAAAAAAACAACAAATTTATTTACTGCGCATGCGCAGTAAGCAAAATTGGCCGATTTGCATCAATGCGCATGCGCACATGACCAAAAATATGAAAAATTTGCTTTTTAATACAAAAAAATCAAAATCTGGATTTTTTTTCTTTTTTCTTTAAAAATTTTTTTTATTAAAAAATAATATTTTCTAAATTTCTTGTAAAAATTAATATTTTCTAGTTGATGCGTGCTCTATTGTAGGGGCACACCGAGCTATTTAAGAAGGTGCTCGATGAACAAGCACATGCCAACAATTTGGATCCCAGCCGTTACAGGCGCTCTTCAGACCGACCTCGCAGTCCTTGTGTAGAGCACACCATTCGCAGCAACGCAGCTCTGACTTCACCATAGTAGCAAACAGATAATCACTATGTGACCACACTCTGTGTACTGTTGCGGAGAACAGAGCCTTTTTTAAGGCAAAGTTTTAATAGACGCGACCGAGATGCCATTAAAACACGTGCCGTCAAAAGTGCGAACGCAAAGTAAAATAAAAATAGTAATTGATAAATAAAAATTGTTGTAGCGATATCGGACGTCAATCAATTGAACTACTATTAATTAGTACTCAAATAGGACATTAGAGCAAAGTGTCGTGCACTAATTAATCATGGGTTTGAATCAATATAAACTGGATTGTGTAAATCATAATATACGGTCAACCAGATTATTAGTACACATATGTAAATGCCTAAAAGATTCTGATTTTCTTCCAGCCACTTGATGTCGATTCAACAAGGGCGAAGAAGGTTTCTATCTAACAAAAAGAAAAAGTTATTTTTTAATTCCTTATTCAACACGGGTATTCTTCACTAATTATGATATATGAAATTAAAAAAAAAAAAACTCGTGTCGTAATGTCAAACCTTGTCGACAGTATATATGCTAATAAATTGCATTCTTATGCGAACTAAAAATAGTTAAAGTTTAGAAGAAAAAAAAATACGAGGCTTGGAAAATACACCGAATCACTTCGAGAAAAGCAATATGCTAGGCAGTGTACTAGGAAATTTTGTATGCCAAAATAAAAAATCTTTATACATAATTATTTATTTAACAAACAGAAAATACCTTCGATAAAAAAAAACTTGTTTAGGACAGTGTTTTACCGGTCGGTTATTTAACCGGAAAATGTTTAACAATGATATTATTTCAAAGCAGTGGCCTTGTAAAATAACGTGACATTTTTCTTCGCTGTTTTAATTAATTGGCCAGTATTCCAATGACGAGGCGCATTCGAGCAAGCATGCATCCAGTTCTGTTTGAATGATGGTCCCGTTACACAAAATTAATGCATCTTGAATTTCCATTATTAAAAAGTTATTTTACGAAATCTGCAAAGGAAGTTGTTTTTTGATGGAAAAAGTAACCTTTACTTTATATTAAAATATGTTTTTAGTTTAATTTGAAGAAATACAGCTCCCAATATTATGATACAATTATTTCATCATTTAATAAACTAATATTCGAACTCAGTATAATAAGATTGTAACACAAAATGGAATACAACTCGGATAAAATGTAGGTATCTAATACAAAAATTGTACCGTTATTATAGTTGTTTGTTTGCATCTTTTATACGATTTTAAATTAGGTATATTATATGTAAGATTTCTGATACCGTTGGTTTTACAATTTCTGTATTTTAATGAACAACGCATGCCATACAATATTTATATAGTCAATTTTTGAACCTGAACTACGCGATTTCAATTACTTGTTTGTTTGTTTTTTTGCAAACGATTTTGTAAACGCGGGGTGCAAGTGTGTCAATAATTTGTGCGTTCGTTTATTTGTACCTAATGTAAAGAACCTAAAAATTATAATAATAAATCACATTATTGATAACAATTGTTTAATATTTTAAACATTAAACAATGTTTTTGGGCTCAAAAATATCGACAAAATTTCCACAATCGTGTCAAAATTGACACTTAACCCTTTAAGAAACATCAACATGTGTTACTAAAATTTTAACAAAATCAGCTCGATAAAACTGAACTTTAATGAAAACACTAGTTTGCGGATATGAATTTATTTACTAAAGGGTGTATTTAATTTAATTCACATGTTGAACTGATAATACTATCGAAATTAAGGAAACAATGTTATTTTAAGAGGTGTATTTATTTTTCAATTGTCGCTTTCCAGCTCTCAAGTACAGTCCAGAATGCTATTATTAAGTTGTTTCTTTGATTGTTAATTGATCAAGATGCCTAATACAGTTTTACAAAGACAAGCGTGACAAATAATTTTTTGGATGACTTTATGCAAGGAATTAGATCTTTAGATTAAAGAAAAATTAAAAATAATAATATAGCGCGAGTTTGTAGTTTTTCAACCGACTGTACCTGCGCAAGCCTCCATTTGCATCTACCTTTAGAACCTTTTAGAACCGTGGCGCGTATTATATCTATACGGTGTGAGAAAAATTCAATACATATTATTTCTTTTTTATTGCACCGAAATATTAGGATATTACCAGTACAATGACCTTTTGAAAATAAATGCATAAATGATTTTTTGATTCAACAATTAAAATATTTTAAAACCGCATGTCCATAATTTTTTCGAATGAAATCAAGAATTAGTTCACATTACACATTACAATTCGTGATTACGCGTCTCTCATACCGTTTTTTTTTTATTTGCAGACCGAAACAGAGTAACAATGACACAGATATATCAGATCACGAAGAAGAATTCTATTTTAACGAAGTGGAATTGAGTCATCACACATCATCGCCGCCAACATTATCGCATCAAGATATGGCCCGTCCACCTCACGAGGATCCAGAATACCAACGTCGTTTGGTCGGTAATATCCGAATGGGACTCCTAGCTCAAAATCAAGCCACGCCCATAACAATACCATCTTTGCCATCCAACAGTAACAATATTCATCGCTTGCCGTTCAATCCATCGCTAAAGCATAACAGGCTCAGCCCAAGGCCGACTAGCACATTCCCATATCCGAGCCCTTCCAGTCCGCCGGCGCTGTTGTCTCTGAGTGCACCGACCAGAGTCTTACCGTCAAGTCCTTCAAGGAGAATGAGAGGTGAAAATAAGAAATGTCGAAAAGTTTATGGCATGGAACACAGAGAACTCTGGTGCACTCAGTGTAAATGGAAAAAGGCTTGCAGCCGTTTCGGTGACTAAGTTTTTGTATTTTGAACGGTTGATACGTCTTGAAAAAAGATGATAAATTTCCCGTATAATTTCAGCACAAACGCAGTAAAAGTACTTGTACCTACAGAAGGGTATAAAGAATATAAAGTATTACAGTAATTTTATCCGTAAAACAATTCTGATTGTCAGTACTCACAGTTACCATTGATTATTATAATTACTAGATGAAAATAAAACCTGAAAGTGCAGTAGTGTCTGGTAACTTTTTCAGACCTATTAAATACGACAATATTAAAATATTAATTAATTGTGCACCAACTTTTTAAAAATCATTTTTCCGCGTAATATTTTTTTTATTTAACATACTGTTTGCGAGTTTATATAATTTTTATGTGCCAGATGCTACTGCGGTAAAGTTTTTGTTACAGATCTACCTCGAAAATATGCTTATGTTCACATAATTTTCGTTTCAAAATATTAAGACTTAGTTCACAGTAATTTCTTATTCAATATTGAAAAGATTATGTTAACTTTATATTGTTGCCATCAATCAACTTCAAGGATGTGAAAATGAACGTTAAAGAATGTTAAAATACGTACCAAGTTACCATAAATATGAAAAAGAGTAAAGTACGGTTTTTAGTAGTAAATAATTTTGGTTAATTTAAACAAAAGCCAAATTATTCATCACTAAAATGCCACTATTTTTATACATTGACGTAGACTGACAGATCTGCGTTAATTTTTATTTTTTTATATTAATTTATATTGAAAAAAATATTGCTTTGTATTTAAGCAATTGATATTTAAAAATACCGAAAAAATTTAAAAAAAGAAATTGGTTTGCGAAAAGCCTAATAAATATGACAAAAAAAAAGGAAAGAAAAACTGTTTTTTTAACACTTTGTTGCGATGAGAGAAAAAAACATACATCTAAGGTCTTCCAATTGTTTAAATAACAATAAGTGAACTAAAAAAAATAAATCAGTCCAAAAAAGTGTTAGAAAATGCAGTTTTTCTGATTTATTTTTACTTACAAAAGTAAAAAATTTTCAAGGAGGCTTAAAAAAAATAATAAAAGAGAGTTTATGGCAGCTTCTGATTTTTATATTCCAACAAAATTTATAGACTGAAATTCGTTAAAATGAGAATATTTTTAAAACAAAGAAAAATTAAAATCAGAGGCAGTTTGAGAGTAAAGCCCGATGTTCACGATCCAATGACGCAGGACGATTTTTGTTGGATATTGGCCGTCCAACCAAGTTGGGGCAATTTGACAAACAAACATGTCAGTCTGCACTATTGATTGGATCGTTTATTTGATTGTGTATTGTAACCAAGTCGGTGCAATTTGACCGCAAACACGTTAGTCTGCAGTGTTGACTGGATCGTTTATTTGATAGTGGATTGTGACTTTCGATTTGATCGTGTGATTTTGGTACTGCAAAACCAAAAAGACAACCTAAATTAGTTGTGATAAAATGCGCAAGATCAGCAAAGTATATTTTCATTCAACATACTGCAGGGTCGTTATTCGTTACGCGCGTGGTCTCATTTGATTTATAACGAAATTGTGCAAAATGGTAGTGCAATCGCATTTGACAAAAACGTAGTGCAGCATTGGATCGGCGGGCTTAAGACAACCGGTAAGTATATATTTGCGATTTAAACGGGCTATAGGCTATGAGAAATATAGCTAGCACTGGCTACATACAGTGTGTTCAGTAAATCTGCGATTTCTGTAATCGTTCTAACAATTGCTTGATTTATAAATAATGGAAAAATGTTTACAAAATAGTAACGTCACAATCGCGGACTCAATGAACGCACTTTTAATTCCGATCTTCCTAAGAGCGGCACTAAAAATGTAGTTAGTGTATTTTAGCTATAAGTTTAATTTCGAATAATTCAATCGTTGCAATAGCTGGAGAGTATTCATACATATCATCCCAAATTATTCCGAACGAAGAATTCATATTGAATAGAATTATAAAACTATACGATTTGTAATTATTCGAAATTAAACGCTTACTGAAACAAGTTTTTGATTGATAACAAATTTGCATTTTAAATGAAACGTAGCAATTCACTGGGATTCAAAATGATGGAGACACTTTCTTAAAATGACTATTGATACAATAAAATCGTTTGCATAATTTGTTAGAAAAACTTTCAAAATTTTAATTGAAATCAAACACTTAAAATGATAACTTTGTGTCATTTGGCAATCACCAATGTTCTTCAACTTATCCGTTCTCTTCCCGTTAACTGTTTAGATCAATGGTATATGATCATAGATAGGATAGACTATAGATGCTCCGCAGCTGAGGTAGTATGCGGTGTTCCGAGTCAGTAGATCAATTTTGAAATGTGTATGTAACAATATTTGCAACGCTGTAACTGCAAATTTGTTTTTGCTAGCTGCAGAACACAAGCGTACCTACTTCTTTTGCGGTGTTGCCATTTTATGAAACAAATTTCAAAACACCACATTATTCTAGTTATTAGAATTACAATATGACAAACGTTTCCATCATTTTCAATCACGGCGTATATGTTATTATAAGCCAATATATCATCACTTGGATTACCATATATTCAATTTATTGAAAATGGAGGGCAAATGCAAATTTAAGGATAATCTCAATTTTTTGAGATATAAAATGTACTGAAATGGTTCAGTTTTTAAAAATCACCGATGTTTGTAAAGAGTGACAATGGATCTCAAATTATTAAAAGTACAATATTGTTTTATATAATAAAACAATGCAATAATAAATATTATTCATAAGTGTGCTTAACTTAATTAAAAGATAGCACTCTTATAATTATAAACAAATTGTTTGGTTTGCTCACAATTATTGGGATTTCAAATCAAATACAAAAAAAAAATGGTCAAACATGTATAATATGAACCGAAAGTTCTGTACTATAGTTTTTATTGTAATCCATTTTCCGCTAAATCTCAAAAACCAGTGAAAATCTTATCTTCGCTTAGGGCTCTACTAATTCTCATTGGTTTAACCCTTTCAAGACCATAAGATTTTAGGAGCGAAAGTAACCATTTTTTTACAATTTAGGATGATCCAATTTCCAGTGATCATAATCAAAGAATGACAGTTCAGATGCAGTGTTGACATATATAAAAAATGAAAAGATACGTTCAGGAAATAATAAATGTAAAATGACACCCACTAGTTTCTTAGTTATTCACTTCTTTTAAATTTTTGGTTTGGGACAAATGTGTCCCCGTAGTCGTTAAAGAGTTAAGAACACACTAGAATGTTTGTAAACATGAAACTTATGTTCGTTTGCACAAAGCATGTCAAAAAATTTTTGTTTGACAATGACCTTTGATTGCGATCATATAAACATTTGTTGTACATGCAGGAGCAGTCTAATGTCGTAAAACTCCCTGCCATATAGAACATCAAATTGTACTCCCAGAAAACAAGTTACTGTTCTGCATAGAAAAAATTGTTTTTGAAGCTAAATTTTATCAGAATGCTTGGAAAACTGTTGTTTCGAAGTGGATATTGGGCAAAAAACTATGTTAAATAGATGTATAATTGAAAAAATCGGATTTTCGCGAAAATCCTAGACGTTTGCAAAAAGATTCCAATTATCCGGTTTTTTTGCAAACATTCTAGGATTTTCGCGAAAATCCGTTTTCTTTAATTATCCTACGACATATACACAGTTAAAAAAATATCGTTTCAATTGACGAATTATTTTTTGAGAAGAACCGATTTAAAATTCTACAATGCTTTTCTAATAGAAAAATATGCGTGGTCATAATCTAAAGTCATTGTCACATACGATTTTCTGACAGTGCTTTCTGCAACCCAGCATTAATCCTCTAAATTTAAGAGTTGTGTCGAGTGTCATTTTAAATGTACTATAAATACTTTTTGAACGAATTCTTTGTTTACTTTGTTTCTTGACAATAGTCTTCATCCGCAACTTTGCTCGCGTTACTGTCAGTTCCTCTGCGATTATATTAAATTTTAATCTCTTCGCTGTAACAAACAGTACAGTGAAAATTTAATAAAAATCTAAGTCGAAATTTCCGATTACAAAATTGCGATTTTATTTAATGAAACGTTTTATCATATTTAATTTGAGTGCTGATACTTTTGAAGCAAACCAACAAACTGTGAATACAATTAAATGACTGTGAATAATCAAAAAAGGCGATTTTTGTAATGAAAATTATATTGAAAAACGAAAAAAAAAAATTAAATATAAAAATATATATATTAAATTATTATTATAGAAACATTATCAGAGAGATAATATATTATGCATACTGTATTTGCCTTGAATGTATAAGATTTTTTAAATACTCTATTTTTAGTTAATAAGTCTCAAGGTAATTTATTCAAAAACTATTTTTGTTTTTAAAATCTACATTAAAAAAACGTATCGGTTGATTATTAAAACAGAGTATGAAATGGAAAAAAAATAGTTATTTCGTACAAATTTTTAAATTCAACATTTTTTGAAGTGAATACTTCTTATACGACTTCAGACACGTTTAACGCAAGGAGTTAAGCGATTATGCGTGCTCTCACCATGGAAAATTGATGTGGCATACGGCATGCTCTGTCTGTAATACCAATATCGAGTAGTGCAAAGCAAAGCCACGCCCACTTCTCTTCCATCTCTCACAAAATCATCGTTCTCTCTCTTTCACACTACTACATCATTCAACTATGGTAAGAAATATTCACTTCAGCCGTGTGTAAATGACACACACACTTTTTTATTATATTATTATTGTTTTTAATATCTTACTAATTTTAAAAATAATGGGCATTCAAATTACATAGCTGTTTGAAATAAATTTTAATTTCTTCGTGTAACATTAAAGCATTTTTCTAAGATAGATTTTTGAATAAATTTATCGATAAGCACTCTTTAATATTGTGATGAATGTGTTTCTTTTAATTTTATAGAAATTGAAAAATTTTTACATGTTAAATATAATGCTGAAATACCAAAAGCAATCATATTATAAAATATTGCTTTTTAATATTTAAGTTATATCTGTTATTCATATTATACTTTTATTTTGTTATTATTATTATTGAACAAACGATTTGTTAAAGTATGTTATAATATTTTAGAGAGTAACTATTTTAAGATATAGATTTTGTATTATGTAAATGTGCTCGTGTCAGTCTTCTCCCTCTAAATATGTCAACGTATTGTTACAACAAAAGATGTTATGATCGCTAATAATTTATCATGTTTAAGTTACCAATTATTTTTATTTATTTGTTGCCAAAATCGTTGAAGTATTTCATACAGTCCATTTGAAATCTATTCAAAATGGCAAATCCTGTAGAAAACCGATAACACGTTAAATTCATCTGCACGGAAAGCCAGTGAAATTGAAATTGAACGTCTAATGAAGCCAGAAAACCGTAAATTTGGATAACGGATGATAAATTAATTTTTAAATTGTCCTAACATTGTTTACTTTTGAAATTTTGTCGTCTCTAAAATTTTGCCGCTCTAGGCCTGGGCCTCACGGGCCTAATAGTAAATTCGCCACTGCGGAAGGCTATGGTTTCGGGGACGAAAGTTGGTTTTTGCGTGCCAATAACGTAAAATAAAAATCTCGCATATGCAGATCAGGTGTTTTCGTCCTAAAACTTCACACTCATCACAAACGCCAACTTTCTGTCCTTGTACTATTAATGTTTGCAAATAAAGTAATGAACTCTTCGACATTTTTAATCTTTGTAATTGATTTATATTCGATTGTTCAAATTTAAAATAAAATACGACAATCATTAGGCAATTTCACAGCTCTACTGGCATATGGATATTACATAAAATCGAATTATTATACCATTCTTGATTAAATTTTAAACGCGCTGTATAAGTTGTTTTCTTTTTTAAACTCGCTGCTTATTAAATTTTATTATTTATAATTATATATTTACTTTATTTTAGATCGCATATATGAACTTTATTATTACGGATTGTATTTCCAGAATAAATACGATAAATCCACAGTATTCATGCCACTGGGTTCCTCAAAAACTTTTTATAATGCGAATATCCATCAATTGAACATTAATTTATTTGGGAAAAGTTACCTTCTTTATAAAATTGAAAAATAGTCGCAAAAATTACAAATTCGTAAATCGCGATGCGTGCATGTTTTATTGCTTCTTTTGTTAAAATGGAATTATAATAGTAAGAATAATTAGCGATCAAACAAATTTAATTTATAAAACTTGTTCCTTAAACAAACGGAATAAGGGAAGTGATTTGTCATTGTATATATTCGTCTAGGTAAAGTTGTCATCGTAAAACATCGCAAAAAAAAGAAAAACATACCTATAGTATAATATACAAAAATAATGTTCATGGAAGAAAAAGAATGTTTAAAGTGTTTTAACATATTAACTGAGTTTATTAACAAATATAAGTAATTTTAACTGACCATAGATACCAGTTAATGTGTTAGCAAGATTTCGGGGCTCACTCGTTGAAATGCTGGTGCCATTCCTAAGCCATTTTTAATATTTATTGGCTATTGCTCAATTTTCATACCTCTGTTAGATGCAAGATTCCATGAACACTAAAAGCATACCACTCTTTTTTTTTTTTTGTTATTTTCATAAATTATAAAATTGAAAAATGTTTTTTGTTAGTTTGTTGTTTTTGTGCTAAAAATGAATGCCAACCAATTAAATTTGTGACGGTAAAAATATA
Source organism: Venustoraphidia nigricollis (assembly GCA_034508555.1). Taxonomy (NCBI): domain Eukaryota; kingdom Metazoa; phylum Arthropoda; class Insecta; order Raphidioptera; family Raphidiidae; genus Venustoraphidia; species Venustoraphidia nigricollis. The sequence goes on from JAVRKA010000047.1 coordinate 3,487,478, forward strand.
GGAAATGGTAAATATTCAATATTTATTTTTTTCCTTTTAAATTAAAAATGTATAAAAGCAATTTGAACAATTCGGTGTACTTTTCAATCTGGAAAATTTTTGTCGAAGACAAAAAGGAAATATTTTACACTTTAAATATCTAACAAAATGTAGAACTGGCACTGTTGTCAAAGAAAAATGCAAGAAATTTTGATATATTTCCGTTAAATATATCACTTAAAATCAATAATGACAGTCACAAGTATAAAAAAGTTTGAAAATACAAGCAATCAAAGAAACGGATTTTTATTAAAAAAAACATTGGAATAAAAATGTAAAAATATTCATTCAAAGATACCGATAATATAAAATTATATCTAACTGATAAATTGCAGCCAAAACTAGACAGGTTGATATTAGACTAAAAATTGTATTTGTTTTTTATATGTAAGCTCGCATCTCCAAATTTTATATGACAGTAATCTCAGAATATTGATGGGACGAAAATCCAAACGGATACACACATACAATCATACGAAATATTTACACATACCATGAGAGTACTAACTGAACTCACATATTTTTTCTTTGATCGCATTGTATTTCAGAATGAAAAAAAAAATGAAAAATGAAATGAAACGACATTTTGTGAGAAGGCTGTGATTTTTTATCATTAAAATATTTATGTAAATAAAATTGTTTCGTCATAAATGTACATTTTAGATTGAAAACAATAATATTGTCAATGAGTTTTCGTATTGTACATAAATAAGTCATTTTAATTAGAAGCGTAATTTTTTACGTGTATTAATAATTATTATATTAGAAGAAAAAACTGCCAAGTAGTGAATTAATATATTCATGGTTCTAATTTAATGTCTTTAGTATTACAATCAAGTGATTTTTCGCAATGAACAATGAAATCATTCAAAAACTTTGACCACACTTTTTTATTGAAATTCATTATTGATGTGAATCCTTCAATTGGTTTTTCATTATAGAAACACGCCATGCTACATACTACATACACATTTTAATTATGAATATTAAAATTCTCCGACTTTTCCAGATCTGTAGCCACCATGTCGAATTTAAATTAGAACCAAGAAAAATTAATTGTTAATATATGACCGTCGCTTATACAGTGTTTTTAAACCATTCCTGCAATAAATTCACTGTCCTATTTATAGTTGCGCAACAGTGATCTGAGTCTTTCTAAATGTAGTTTTTTTTTTAATTATTAAAGTACAAAGTGTGAACAAGAAATGACACTGTACTTAAAAGTTTTTAAAGCTATTTCGATTTTTGATTCAAGACATTTTTTACGACGTAGCATAATATTCTTATTCAATTTATCTTAGCTTTTAATTCAAATTAAACATTCGATTCATTGTGAATATTTTAAGGGTTGAGCGCAGTAATTTACAAATGAACGCAGTATATTAAAGATTTTTTGGAATTTTTTCGACATTCCTGTCTTCCATTTTTTAAGTGAAACTCCTTTATCCTTATCTGGATAAAGGAAAACAACCGCGATCGAAGTATAGATGAATCGCTGACCGATGACAGTAAAAAATAAATGAAAAGTTCCTCAATTCCATTAACTTGTCATGGATGTCGTTTATAAATTTGCACTGTTTTTGGAGTATGCGCACTAAGCGCGAAATTTTACTGGTGAGTGAGTAAATAAGTTTCACTTCTAAGTACGCACACTTTTTTGTGAAGTACTAACAATTTTAACTGATAATTTCAATCAAGTTTAATTTCTGTACCTGCTACTATTTTTAAAACAAACCATAACTTTTTGTAACTCTTAAAATGTTCACTAATATCAATTTTTTTCGTTATTTTCTTTTGAATAATTTCTTGCCAACCTCATAAAGGCTTGACTACAGTGAGATCGAAACAATTCACTGCTAACAGGCATTTATCAGATACCTACATGCAATGTTTTGTTAAACAATTGCCTGTCAGTAGTGATGTTAAAAAAAACAATTGTTTACAGATATATATTATTATAAATGGCTATAATGACTTATAATTCGCGAATAAAGTTCCCTATAGATGGCAGTAACTTTCCATCCATATAACAGATTTGTGTTCAAATGTCAATAGGTGGTTCGCTTGTAAATTGTGTGCTGTGATATGTTTTCGTGCCGTAAAAATGTCTTGTAAATTTTCGCATGGCGGCACGGCACAATCGTTCATTTGTTATAGTTTTTTGCATTTCAATTGATGAGTAAATAAGAAGAAATAATGTCATAGTTCAATCAAGTCCGCATTGCGGCGACATGGTGTACTTTAATCGCGAATAACTCCGCAATCCAGTGAATTTATTATATTACTAACGTATCTTATTATAATATTAAAGTTATATATGCTGAAAGTGGCAGCTATATATATAAATTGAACAATTGACGATTATATCCACTGTTGTAAATCTTAATTTTACATCGGTAACCAATCAATATAGAAAAAATAATTGTAGGTATCTAACATAATTCTGTGCATAGTATAGATGGGGAAAAAATTATAGATAACTTACAGTTTAGAAAAAAAATCATACAGTATCTGTGAATATGTGCAATTTTAGAATACACAGTTAAATGCATTGCTGCCACTCAGTATACGTAACTTATTGTATCATAATGTGACACGTTTAGTAATGAAATAAATTTGACTGTACAACAATAATATATATGTCAGCAAGAAATGTAAATAAAATTATTGAAAGATCTTCACATATTTAATTACCTGTAGAGAACTTAAGGCTTGTTATTAATAAAAACGATTTGAGGTTACTAAAGTGCGCCTTAAATGCATTCAATGCGGCAACAATATTGTTTGTTTTTTTATGTAACGTGTTTATGCCAATGATATTCAAAACAAAAGTCGTTAATTTATGCTAATAACGAGAATATTTTAATATATAAAGAATTTCTTTTCACGTAACATCAATCAGTGCTGAGGTTGGATATTTTTGTAGACAACAAGACAGTCAATAATCGACGTTATTTTTTCCCTTATATAGTATTTATGATTAAGAAACTCTTGTAACGCTGTTTTAGTCATCGACAATTAATATTTTTGATTAAAACAATGTTGTGAGGTTACACGCACTTTAGTTATATTAAAGTTTATGATTTATAAAAATTTATATAAATATATATTAATATATTTACAATATGTATAAAACAAAGATACCTATAAAAGATTATATTATTGTAAAGTAAACAAAAGATTATATAAATGTATGTTTTTATTATTATATTATAAAAATATTTATCATCACTCAATAAAATCGATTCGTAACACTGTGAATATATTTTTTTATTTTTCTGTAATCAGTAATCACCCAAAATACATATGAATGAGTTTTTAAAACTGCGAGGCCAATTTTGAACATTCTCTTTCCTCTATAAGCAAAATTTAAAAATTTTAAACAAAAGAAAAAGGTTTTTAAAATCAGTTCAGGAATTTTTTCAATAAGCATGTGCAAAAAAATAGGTTGATATAGACTAGCTAAATTGAAACTAAAGTCAACTGAATAAAGCTCAACACAATTCACTCAATTTTAAGACAATCACACTATAGTTTTAAACGAATACATACAATAGGGATGTTGACTGTCGAGTGAGAATCGATTCTAATCGATTCGAGACAGGCTCAACTCGACCCTAAAAAGCCGATTACTTTTATCAAAAGATCGATTCTTGACTAAAGTCAGAGTCGACTTTCCTATCCCTAGTTTTTCATCACTGTAATAAATGACTAAAATCAACCTCACTATATTAAAAAAAAAACGAATACTTGATTGAAAACAAATGTATTAAATTTTATAATAATAAGTACAAATTGTAATGTTTTAAAAGCAAAAAGACGTACGCATTCGTAATTTACAAAATATTGAGAAAAATTGTACAAGAAACAATGGACTGTACTGATAATAGCGAGTTTTAAATTTTACAGTTATTAATTTTTATTGAGTAACAAAAAGTTTGATTAATATGGTCTATTTCTATTGCCATAATATCTCTGACCTTGTTTATGATATCCACTGTGACCGCCATACCTGTTGTCTTGTCTGTAATTTCTATCACGTTGTTGGTTACCATTATTTCTGTCCCAATTTCCTCCACCTTCGCCACCCCAACCACCACGTCGACCCATATTTCTGCGCGGTCTGCTAAACCAATTATTTACTATTGGAGGCTCTGAAATTCCCTTATCAAACTGCTCTTTGTACTGGCGATCACTGTCCGTGAAACGATCGGCAAATTCTATTTCACATTCTGACAAGAACTCTTGATCTTCCTTTGACAAAGGCGTCACACTATCTCTTTTTGATTCTGACATTTTTTCAAGTTAACGAGGCGATGGCGTTAATATTAACGAATCTGAAACTAAAATAGAGAAATGTTACTGCCCAAAATCAGAAATCATTTATTTACGCTGTACCTCCATGATTGAGTTATCTAATTCTATACATGCACTAAATATAAACTTTTTTCGTGTAGTAGACTCGGAATAATAATAATAATGCGTTTAACGTCCGTTTCTCGACTTTATGTCATAACAGACGACATTCGCACTATTACTATTTTTTCATCTACCACTTCCCGTTATTTTCTACATTTTTTACAACTTCAACTTATGTAATAGCAATGGCCGAATGAAGGAATTATAGGAAATTAGGATAAGGTAGGTAATTTTTGAACTAGGAGTTTGATAGGTAATCGGCCATGGCCTCAAATAAGGAACCATCTCGATATTTATCTGGAATTAATTGAGGGAAACCATGGAAAACCTCAATCAAGATGGCCGGTACAGGAATTACCGTTTCTCGGCGAGAGGCAGTAGGAAAAAGTCCCAGTCACATCTGCCCCCGTCGGGATTCGAACCCGGTACCTCCCGCATGCGAGTCTAGTGCTGTCACCACTACTCTATCCAGCTCGGTTAGATTCGGAATAAATAAGCTGTAACAGACAGACGAACAGACGAGAGTGATTCTAAAAGGTTTTTTCAACTGATGTACGGAATTTTAAAAGTTAATACAAAAACAGTTTTTAGTATTAAATACTTACAGCTCTTACTTATCAAATTTTCTACTACCAACGCATAAAACCCTTTCTTTGAAATTGTTATCTTATTTTCTGTTGCTGTTTCATAGGGTTCAAACAACCTGAAAAAAAAACACAAAATTAACAGTGGATTAGTAAATAATTTCTTCCTAAACAATAGATACTTGCTTCGCCATCAAAATGGCTTTTGAATTCGCGCAAATTCAATACACATTGAGAATTTTATGATAATGATTCTCATCTTTTATATTCTGTACAAGGGCGTCGCCAGCCTTTGAGCCAGAGGGGGGCAGAAAGATGAGAAAAAAACAAAAATTTCAGATTTGTGGGGGTTAAGATATATAAACATATTTATTGAATTCAAAATACAGTAAGGACCACGCGCGTTGGTTCAAAAAAAATGTGGCGATAGTCGGTTCATTTTTATCCATAAATTTGATATTAGTTTCAGAGTGATTCTGCTGAACGCTACAATTTATTACTTACTTATTTTGTGACATTAGGTAGGAAAAGTTATAACTTAAAAAAATCTCGAGCCTCTAGGTAGGGGCAGCTTCCCCTACCTGCCCCCCCTTGGCGACGCCCCTGATCCTGTATATTATATTTACACCTGGGCGAAGCCGGACTGGGCCGCTAGTATTTTATACGCATAATTTGACAAAATATGAAATGAAATAGGAACTAAATTTTCGGTCCAGTCGTTTTCCTTAGAAAACATGGAAAATCACTAGGAAAATAAGGCACAGAATTAAAAAAAATACGCTCTGTTCTCTCTTACCATCCAATATGGCCGTTACACTGTGAGCAAAGGCAAATTTTCCAAGCATAACCAGGAAACCAAGTGTCTGGGCCATGCCACTAAAATTTGTAAAAAAAACACATCTCATCTCACTTCTTAACTATTTATAATTTAGAAAACAATTTTTTGGACTAGCCTTTTTAGTTCCTAGGCATCGAGCTTTGCTTGCCGTTATTACAGAAAACTCAATGTTCAACGGATTTGTAAGAACTTGAACCAAAATATCTTCGTAACCATACAAATGATTTACTTCCTGAATGGCTCCAACGTTACTGATGTGATTTTCCAAAAAAATCGTATTGACCACGTCAGCACCACACTTACGACAAAGTAAAATATCTTCAATATAAAAATTAATATTGAATTTTTCAGTGATCTATTACTTCAAAATTCAGTAATGCGGAATAGTGACCACATTTTGGGTTTTAGAAAACATTTTCTATATGATGGAAAAATTATCTACGAATAGGTAAGTAGCTGGTCATATTACAGAAAACGGCAAATTTAAATACAAAATATTTTTCTCCCCTTTTTTGGGAATTAAAGAAAAACTGTATTGTATTGTAATAATGCACAAGGATTTGAGCATTTCTTTTCTTACTTTTTGAGAAATATCTCAGATCTTTTTCAAATTTAGTACGTTTATTGGCTTATACAAAATGTGACAGTAAATTTAAATGATATGCCTTATGCTTTTTTGTTCACCTAAAGATTAACGATATCAAAATGTTCACACAAGTATTTAATAATAAATGGATTTGAATTTAAAAAATACGTGCAAAACGACCAATTTTTGTGATCATTATTTTGTCGCTTGGAACACGTTATTCAATTTGTTAACTAAATCAACAATTTAATTTTCTGTTATACTTATGCCTATACAAATACATTTTGAGGTTATGCATAAAGCATAAAAAATAAAGCCATTAATATTTATTAATATAGGTCAATACATACCACTTGACAAAACGGGTTCAATACACAGAACCAATAAAACACTTAATTTTAACATCACAAATTTATAAAATTAAAAATAGTGCATGCACATTTAGAAATGTCAAAGTACTTCTAATCACAAAATGTCTCGTGTGGTTCAAATTTCAAACTATGGAGGGAATTCAAATTCTTCAAAAGTTCAAACATCAAAAAAATGATAACAGATTCCATAGACAAAATTAAAATTAAAACTACGGCGGGTATACTATAAACATATCGAATTTGAAAAGCATCTGAGAGATTTTCCAGTTTTTTCCAATAGCCTTAGATTAACATAAAATGATTTTTTACACCCAAAAATTAGCTCAAGTTTGCGATCTATGATGAAGCTGTTTAAATTTTTTTTTTTTTTATTAACTTTGAGTTAGAATCAGGGGCGTAACTACCGCCGTATCAATTATACGGGGCCCCCGGGCTATGGGGGCCCCCAACGTCCGTAAGCAAAAATTAATAAAAACTTCCCAATTTTTTTATTATTTCAGAATTGACAAAAGTCAAAAAAAGCCATTTTTTTTCCCGCGTAAAGCGTGCGTTCAAAAGTTGGCAACACCCTACATCGGTTATCGCGGGCTGCGGGATTTCCCCGTTTAAGTCACTTACTTCAACGGGGGAAGGGCCCCCAAACAAATTTTTATACGGGGCCCCGCCAAGGCACGCTACGCTTCTCGTTAGAATGCCGTTTTCTGTCAGTACCCCAAATTTGAAAAGCATTTTTCAAACATTGGAAGGCCATTATCTTCGAGTTTCGACACTGAAATGGTTACAGCGTACCGTTTTAACAAGCATATATAATTTGAACAGAATACGATTTTCCAATTTTTTCAAAAAAAAAATACTAATACTACAGAGAATATATCAATTTTCGATATAATAAAAAAATGACTTATTACATCCAAAAATAAATTTCAAAAAATTGTTTGGTTGATTTTATTTCTGAAACAGTACAAACGTCTGGGCAATGATTATTAAATATTGACTACGGATTCGGAATTATCAGGAATGTAAAATTTATGGAAAAACAAAAAAAAAAAAGAAAAATCTAAAAATATTAGTACATTTCAAATTCTTATATTTTCTTTTTAAAGGTTCACTAAGAAACAAATACTTGTGTACATCTTAAAAAACAAACGGTTATATTATTGCAGAACACGACAAACAGAATATCTGACATTTATAGAATTTGTAGTTTCTGAGTTCGTAAAATTCTTCTGGCTCAAAGTAAGAACAACGCGCCTGCACGAAAATGTTAAAAAAAAATAATTTAAGACGGTCAGGGTAGTTTTGGTCTGAGACCATATTTAATTTTTTAGATTTAATAACGCAAATAACTATTTGAAATTACATTTATTCCGTAAATACGATTTGATAAAAATGTTCTATTATCTGATTGACCGATATAAATTTTTTCTGACTTTTTTAAAAACCGTTCATCCATTATTTATTTAAAACAAGTCTCTAGCTTATACCGTTACGCCTTGGGAATTTATGACAGACGAACAGACAGATAAGATACTGGAGTATGTGTTCTATTTTTCCAATTTTGGTACGGAACACTAAAAATAATATGTGTCTTTAATTTATAATTAATTCTGTATTAAATTCAAATTTTGGTGCACATATATTTAAAAATCCAGTTATTTGATCACGCGCTATAAAATAATACAATCCCACTCTTTGCAGCAGTATTAATGTTACATTTTTAAATAGCGAATTTATAAAAGACTAGCCGTATTTATTTGACCTTGCCTGGACATGAGCCCTCATTATGATAGCATAATGAAATATAGCCTAATTAAAGTTTTCACATGTACAGTAAAAACCACAGTTGTGTCTGAATTACAACTACTAACATTTAAACACCTTTCAAATAAATCAGTGTACACGTGCTCTTGTTTAAAATATGCAAAATCGCATATAACTACACATCAAAAATTTGCTGTAAATCGAAGTTTCCCAATTTTGTTTTTTAATTCATTAAAACACAACTTACAAAAAAAACAACATACAATATCTCTATCTATGTAAGCTATGTAAGCCATTACATTGATCCAGTTCTACCGGTCAATATCATTTTCTTCATATTATGCCGAAAGTATGTACTTTCTGATTCGATTTTAAAGCAAAAAGCATAACATTTATGCACTAAAATGGAATTACTCGCATGTCGTCTGTATAGGCAGGTCTAAGCAGTTTTGTCATGCGCACTGATACGTGAGACTGCCGTTTGTCACCTCACTTGTTTGCAAGTAGACAGTAGGCTGCTGTTATTACATGGACATTATTAGATCCATGTGGCATTACGTATAACCTCAACATTGCTCACTTGAAAGTAATTAATCTTTTTATATATTGGTGAAAGTGCGTACTTTCGGCATAGTATGAAGAAAAATAGTATACACCATACGAGCAGAAAGCTGAAAGTCCTGCACTGCGCGACATATGATGCCCTCAACTTCGCCTCGGGCATCAGTGGCGCAGTGCAGGAAATTCACACTTTCGACTCTTGTGGGGGAATATACTATTTTGATCGAACACAAATTAAAACGCATAATTTGTTTTAACATAACCTCAGTTTATGTTAAAACAGTGATTTCCAAAGTGTGAGACAAAATTTTGGCGCCTCAGGGCGCTGCGGCTGTTTTATTGGGGCGCCGTGAAAAGTTTTGATTATTTATTAAATAAAATTGCAGACAAAAAATACTAATAGATTTCTCATCATTTTACTCAAGAATCGACATATTTTTTGATCATTGTACACTGGAAAATTTATTATTTATACACAAAATTAATAATTAATTAATAATATAACTACATAATTGCACTCTGATGTACTTATAAATTTATAATACCTCATTTAGGAATTGATAGAGAATTCTTTCTTCTTTTATTGAAGCAACGGAATTTTAAAATATTACATTATAATCTACAAAACAGTCAATAAAATTATATAAAAAATATAAATCTATTTTAAAATTTCAGTTATAAAATTCTAGTGGGGTTGAAAACACTGTAGGTTTTTTAAACTTTTTCTTCCATGAAACTACTCCAATTTGACATAACCTTAATTGTTGCACTGTATTAAAATATTTTTAACACACTGACTGCCAACTACGAGATATCTCGTAGGTTGTTTACTTGCCCAGGACGCCTACTACGAGTTATCTCGTCCTTTCATTACTTCCCATATTTGTACAGCTACGAGAAAACTCGTAGCATAACACTGTAATTACGAATAGATGACCTCAGGAACCAGAGTAAACAAAAATCAGGTTTGGCTTAAATGAACACTTAAACATTTCTTAAGCCTTTTGATTAATTATTAAAATTTTTAATAATATATCATGATTAAATCAAATTGGCTCTTTAGACTGGAATCGTGAAAAATTCCGTGGCAGTCAACGAGTTAAACAAAGGCGGCAAAGGAGTGATTTTGAACACAAAAAAATAAAAGTTCATACACTGAACAAATTTAATGTCAGTTTTTTTATCTGTTAGTGAGCCCAAATTTGTGTCGAGTAGTTTCATTGTTTCTTCTACAGACTAGTTCACGTACCAGTTGAAATGATTATTTATTCATAATATATAAATTTTCTAATTACGTTGAACGAAAATATATACGTAAATTTGAATAAAACTCTAAAATCTGAGGAGCACTGGACAATTTGTTTGAAGAGCTATGATTTACTAAAGCTGCAATGCTATTTATATGACATGTGACGTCACTCAACCAGTATTTTGATGTAGTTTAGACTATAGTTATTCAAAGTCAATCAAACACTTTTGACGTGAATTTTTGTCAGATTTGAGTTTTGTTCAAAATAACGTATAATTTCGCTAATAGCATTTTTGCTATGCAAAATATAAATGCTATACGATTAGCGAAATTTCAAGCCTGAAACAAGCTTAGTTTTTGACTTTGCATTCAAACATTTATTTTTTAAATAAAAATTTGAGTTCAGGAATAATATCTATAAGCATTTATATGATGTACAAAGTTGAAAAAAATACAAATTGTACAATATATTATAAAAACATAAAAGCTGTACACAAAATCATAAAATGTTATCTAATAGTAACTGAAATTATATGAGATTTAAAATTAATATTTGATAAAAATTTATATAAAATATTTGGATCATCAAATAGGTTAACAATTCGTTTAATAATTTCAATATACAGTTTTTTGTGTTTATATCAAAGCTAATTGATTGCAAAAGATGGCATTTTTACAGCTTAAAGAAAAGGAAAAATTCCATTCAGAAATGCCCAAATTATCAATAATTAACATCAAACCGATAAATCAATAGCTATTTTTATTGGTCATATCAATACATGATTTTAAGGTATAGGATGGAAATAATTGTTATGTATTTTTATAGATATATTATTGACTTTGTCAATGTAATAAATTATAAAATACATACACCGTTAAATATAACTGAACTATAATTGATTAGATATAAAAATATTTTATCTATTGAAAAACTAATTCATTGATACACTTTTTATCAGTTTTTACACTATTCTTTTATAGTTAGTTATCTTGTTTTTCTACAAATCATATATTTAGAAAGATAGTAACCAAATATAGGTACTTAAAAAATAAACCTTTTAATCTGTTTTTTCTGTCACCTTTTTTTGCGAACTTTTTGTTTAAATATACGAACCATTAATTTTTGATACAAATAAGGAAAATGATATAAATACTTTTTACAATTCATGCTAAGTTATTTCCTAAAGATATTTTCAAATTCAACCTAAAAACTGCGACTTATTTAATCATTTAGTTTTGATATAAATACTTGTTTTATTTTTTATACTATATAATATTATCTAGGCAATATTTCGAATGGGCACTTAATATATTTTCATTATTTCTCATTTACAAAGCAAGTTTCTGATTTACAAAGGGCTTCTGGAATATTCTCTTTGGTCTTTGAAACTAAACTTGTTCCTAGAAGTTCAGGACAAACATATTCTCCTGACTGAATCTTCGTCATGGTTTTCAGTAGATCGTAATTTATCCTTTCAGAAACAACCGAGTCTTTCCTAATAAAAACGCAATATTTTAATTTATTTGCTTACATTCAACTTATGTAAAATTGAGTTATCAATAGGGATGTTGACTGTGTTCAAATAAAAACATAATTTTAACGAAAATGGTAGTTTCTATGATAGAAATACTAAAAAATTTAATTAATATTTAATAAATAAAACCTAATAAAATCGCTCTCAAGTTACGTGACAACAGACACCAATCAGAGCGCATGACGTCATATGTTCAGCCGCTGTCAAAAAACTTCATTGTTTGGTTAATATTTAGTGTGTAATTTATTATTATTTGTTTATAGGAAACGTTCAATTACATGTAACTATAGCAACGACTACGAAACAACTTTTCATCACCTCAGTTTACTAACGTTTATGAGCACAGAATACGCATCTACAGGGTGGTAGCTCCCGTGTAAACTTTTGAGCCTCCTTTGATATGAACAGGTGACGTCATGAGACTAGTATTGGCGTTTTGGACCGAAATTTGAAACTGGATTTAAAATACATGATTTTTACGGCTTGAGTTGTATTTAAATAAAAATAATAAATATTTGTGGCTATATTAGGTACTTATGCACGATTTAAAACACTTTCCCAAAAATAGTCAACATCCCTATTGATTTTTTTTTGTATATGAATGAGAAAGTGCAAAAATAGAGCAGTGAGTAAGTTTCACTTCTATTGTGTAGTCTGAAGCACCTACTTTTTCCTTCTAGTAAAAATACAGTACAAAATATAGATCGACTTACTTGTATTCAGAATGATTCGTAACAAAGTTTCGAATCCATGTAGCAGTGGTGCAGACTTCTCCGGAGGCCCTGCGTTGTATTAGTTTGAGGTACTGTTGAATTGTACAATGTGTGTCTGCATCGACGTCCATCCCACTTAAATAACTGTTTATCATTGGAACTAGTCCCGGAAATTCTCCGTCCTATTAAAATAAGTAGTTAGTATAAGTTGATTATATCCATACTAATATATAAGGAGGTACAGTTAGTTTGTTTGTTTGTCAACACTAACTTAAAAAACAACTGGACGAAATTGAAAAATCCTTTAACTGTGTAAAAGCCTATATCTATTTTTAATAATTCACATTTTATTTTGTGCGCTAAGAACAGACGAAATAATTTTTTTTACTTCAAAATGCAGCAACACGTTTGATGTCGCCTGTGCATAAATAATAGGCATTAAACAAACCTCCACCTTTCGCGAAATCTGCGGTTTGCTTTTGGTTAGTTGATTATTTAGTCGAAATTTAGTAACAAATTAAGCCGCCTAAGTTTTGAGAAAATGTCCATAATTGGATGTTAAATTACCTTTCCATTAATGATTTGATTGATTGTCATCAGTTCATATTGTTCACAGTTGTTAGATGGACAACACTTGCTTGCTTCTGGCGGACTAACACATGTCAATATATCTTTGCGGAACCAAAACTTGTCTTCTCTGCAAGCGTTTCTCCTCTGAGCTTTCTGCATGTTCTCGTCAACTTTACTAATGGGTATTATAAAATTAAGCTGATACGATAATATTACACGAGTGAGCAATACAACAAAACAAACCAATGCAGCATTTTCAAAATCGGTTAGTTGTGCTTCACACGGTCGAAATTCAACTCTCCATCCGATTGTTGAATTTGGCGGTGGCGGTTTGAAGCGCATCGTTTGCCAATTGGTTGACTGAATGTTCTGTTTATAAAAACAACATTTACTATTACATTTATGCTTCTTCAATTATATAAGTTTAATGTTATTTTAGATAGAAACAATTTTGGTATTAAATTTGTGATCGTGTAAAAAGAACATTTTAATCGTAAAACAGGTTTGATATCAAATTTGCGGCATCCCAAATAAGTGATTTAAAAAATTGTCTCCACCTAAAAGAGGGTTTTTGTACTTGCCTCAAAATGATCAGTATCCGTTTCATCATCCTGATGTACTTTTTCTGAGAAAAGTGACACTGAATCTCTAATAAATAAATGCGCAATGTGTTGAGCCAATAAATGATCAATGCCATTTTCTATCAGTTGATTATAAATCTCTGGATCATAAACTAAAGGTACATCGTTGTATTTTTCTCCTTGAGGCGATAAATACGAATCTATTGAATCATATCTTGATTTGTTTATAACAAACTTATTTTCTTTGAGTGGTTTTAGCCCTCGTTCCTCTTCTGTTCGACAATCAACTGAGCATGAAATAACATTCCAGCGACAGTCGACATCTGTTAAAAATCCTCGATAAACTGGAGATGCTGCAGTCAATGCCAACTATTTTGAATATAAAAATGTATTTAAAAATCCATATAATGCTAAGGACAATCTATTTTCCAAGCTTCTATGTATTGATTTGTAAAATTTAAAGTAGTGGCCTACATTTATCAAAAATCACAAAATTTATATTTGGAAAACATAACGTGATGTCTGTTGTTTGTTTTTTTTTTTTTAATATTGTCTAGTAAATTAGACATTATATCGCATCCAAAATTATTACTATAATTCAATAATAAATCTCAGGTATTTGGATTAATAATACAAAACAATCGTGTTATTGTTAATCTTGCTACGTTTCGACTACTTTATTTAGTCTTATATATTTTTTACTGATTATAGTATAATTGAATTTGTATATATATGTATTTTTCAGAGCCTGATGAAGACTAAATAAAGTAGTCGAAACGTATTAACAATAACATGATTGTTTTGTATTATAAATACCTGAGATTTATTATTGAATTGTTGTCTAGTAAACTAACAATGTGTCGGCATAACGAAATCTTTACATTTTTAAATAAAAACTGGCATATATTTTTGTCATTGAACATAAAAAATATTTGTCAATGTAAATTAATGATTACATAAATCAACTCACCATAATTGGGCAAAGTGGAGTCAGTTGGTCATAAAGAGTGCGAGCCTCCATAATATTGCAGGCTTGGAATGTAAGTTGTAAGCAGCAACAGCCCATACCAAAACCCATGGCGTCCATATAAACATGGTCCGGCAATGCAGACTTACTGTGTATGTAACTATCATCGACTGGTATTTTCGATTTCTCATCTTTGAACACTGGTAAATTTATAGCCACTTTTTCACCGCGGCGTTCTCGGATATTCCTTGATAATGTTTTAAAACGAGGATGTCCCGGAAAAATTGCTTCGTCAGGAAAAAATAAACTTCTTGTTGCGCCCTGATCCGGAGTTGGTTTTGCGACCGGATTAGTAAAATTCGGACAACCCAATCGAGGAAAATTTGTCAAAGACATCAATACCTCATCTGGGCGTAATAATTGAGCAGCTTCTTCCCGTCTATATTTCATATTTGCTTCCACTATATTAAAATGCGCCAATAAGCCTCCATACGGTTTCCCAGGCGTTCCTTCGATCATATAAGCTCCATACTCTGGTCTCCACAGAGATTTTACGCCGGTTGGATCAGCTGCTTCTTTTTCATTTAATTTAGCCAGTATTTCCATTGCCCGCAAACTTACACTCGCTGTCTTTTTTTCGTCATCAAAACTTACAATAATATATTCTACTTCGTCTCCCCATTTTAGTACATCGCCTTGTCGGTCACGCAGCCTCTTGTATAAGTTAATAAATTGTATTACACCATGTTTACGAACATGGTCTGATAATTTTTTAGTTTCTTCCCATGTTAGAGGACTACCTTCACTTAATAAACCCATATTTTTTATATATAATTTACAGGACTACTAAAATATATTTTCTTAAAAAGAAATCACAGTTTTACAAGTTATAAAGTTTATCAAAAACTGTAATAAATGAATAATTGTATTTTTAAACGATTTAAAAACTGATATTATAAGGTGTTGTTACTTAAATTAACTGATAAGGAATGTAACCAAAGTTGTGTTTACAAGTCACTTAAATACTGCAGGTTTCATATTATAAATTCAATACGTTGTCATAATTTTTCAAGGAAATTTGAGATAAATTACTATTTAGACAA
Organism: Venustoraphidia nigricollis; assembly: GCA_034508555.1. Lineage (NCBI taxonomy): Eukaryota > Metazoa > Arthropoda > Insecta > Raphidioptera > Raphidiidae > Venustoraphidia > Venustoraphidia nigricollis. The sequence continues at coordinate 3,503,355 of JAVRKA010000047.1, forward strand.
AGATAGTTTCACACAATTTTTTTTGTATTAGTTCTTTATCATTTTTTTACATCAGTTATGACATCAGCACCTAAAATTTTCGTACACATTCAATTTCAAATTAAATCACATTTATTTTTACTTTTAAGCATTTGAAAGTCATTATACAATTAGTATTAAACAGTGAAAAATAAAGTAAAGCAAAAACTCAACTTTGAACACCTCACGATTTTGACATTTTCTTGACACTTCGCATACCAATACTTGGTGTACCAACTTTCAAGCAATGTGAAAATGAACTTCTCTTATCTCTATGGTGCATTATGCAAGCGCGCCAAACGACAAAATAGCCGCCGTGGAATTATCTAACCGTCTACATGCATTCCATTTTCATATAATACTGTTTGCAAATTAGCAAATGAATATTAATTGTTACGTATGACACAATTATGCCAATTAATTACACTCAGTATTATGATACTTGGGTTCTATTACATGACTAGACAGAATTTTGTCTTTAAAATTTCAAAGAAAATATTTGTTTTTATGTGCAACTCTTGCTTACAAATTTTTGCAAGTCATGTTTTTGTAATAAATCAATATTACCTAGTTAAATGAAATTCAACTTAAAGGAATCTAATTTTAAAACGCCCTTCATGCATATTTTTAAATTTTATTGATAAGTTATTATGGTATTTTCATTTTAATAAAATCACATCTTTACTGACTGTTACTAGCAAAAACATCCGTGCATAAAAAATTGTGTCTATAAATTCTTAGATTTCTTTGAGGAAATATTTTTTTTCTACACATTTAGGTTTTAAAGTGAATGGAACAGAGTTAGAAAAAAATGAGATGCGCAACTGAAAGTCTTTATAATTCATTTACAAAAAAAATGTCACAGTTAAATATTATACTATTGTTATAACATTTTGACATATCTGTTTCCTTTTACAAATTAATCCACAGAATACACTCTGTTCTAGCCAGGTTACAGCTAGTATTGTTTCGATTTAAACTACCTCGTGCACTGCTTTTTTTTAATCACAACACATCGACTCTTCAACACAGAACTTCAAGATTCAATATGACCGGAAATTAAATTTTCCATGCACTGGCAAAAAACAAAAAATGTTACCCAAACTTAAAATTCTTTCACTCCATAAATATATACCTTGTCAATTTTTTATAATTACTACATAATATATACATTATAAAATAATATTTAAAATATTTCGCAATACAGATAAGTATATCTATTAAAAATAATGTTTAAAACATTATAAAAATTTGGATTTTCCTTGTGAAAATCTATCATTTAATAATTGGGCTTTTTTGAATATGGCATTTTTTTGTGCTTCATCCAATCTATTGATTTTTAAATCAATGTCTCGATCAAATGGTCGTCTTTCAGTTGGACTACTTTTTGCTTTCTGTAATAGAAGAAAAATTATGATCACCATATTCAAAAAATGAATGAAAATAATAACTAAAGCCTGACTGAAGATTCAGTTTTCGCCAAAATAAGACCGAAAGTTTTGCCAAAGTCAACATATTGAATAATCAAGTGAAGTATTATTTTATGTCACACACACAACTCCGCCAAATAAATAATAATAAAAAGAAAAAAAAATGAAAACTTAATCTCAACTTCAAATTGAGCTTACAAGTGTTTTCACTTGACCAAAGGTTGATTCAACTAAAAAACTGGCCTTCAGCCGGGCTCTAATAATAATTTCAATCTTTTACCTTTTTTTCTTTCATTTTCTTAAGATGTATTTCTAACAAGGATTCTTTTTTGTCAGCATTCAGTTTGTTTATTATTTCTTCTTGTTCTAAATTCTTTTGTTCAATTAATTTCAGTTCTGCTTCACGTTTTAAATCAACTTTTTCATCCGACGATGTCTGCAAATTCAAAGCTTTTTTTTGTTTATCTTCAGTAGTCTCTGTCCAAGATGATCGGTCTGACAAATCAGGACCTTCTCGAGATCGAAATTGTCTCGGTCCAAGACCCAATTTGACTGCTTGCACATCTGGTAATTCAGTCATCCATTCTTCTCTAACGGGAGCTTTTGTTTCCTTTGATGACAATGTATTTAATTTGATTTCTAATGCTCGCTCTTCTAGCTCTATTTGAGCTTTCGATTTGGTTTCAACATCCACTGGAAGTGGACCAATGATTTCTTCATCTTCATTTGAGGAATCAGAAATAGTAGCATTAGAAGAAGTATTCAATAAATGAGGCGGTAATGCAGGACCTATTATTTTTTTCCTACACTTTTGCTTTTTTTCACTGGAAGTTTCTGAAACGCTTTCAGTACTTTTTTTTAAAGCTGGAGGTAAACTTGGCCCATATGTTTCTGTAGAATTATTTGATTCTTTCTCGATATTTTCAGACAAGTCAGAGCTAATATCTGAAATGTTAGACTGAAGTTGGGTTTCAGTAGGAATAGTAGACGTTTCCGCAACTATTGTTTGTGATGTTTTTCTCACAAGATGTGGTGGTAAAGCTGGTCCATATTCATTATCTACTACTGCACCTTTAATAATCGATTCAATTGATTCAACATTAGTCGAGGTTGAAGAAGAAATATCGTCTCTAATAATATTATTGGTTTCATTCCTTGCGTTATTCGTATTAATTGCAACTTCTTTCGGAAAAGTGGATTTTTCATCTCTTCCATTTTTTGATGAGTTATATTTAATTTCTTTTTCATCTTGTGATTTTTCCTTATGCTTCGTTTTTTTCGACTTTTTCTTTCTGTGCGACTGTTTTTTGCATTGCTTATCTTTATCTGAATCATCAGTATAATCTGGAAAATCATCTTTGTACTTTTTTCTCTTCGAAAAATCATGGTAATCGCTTTTTTGATAAGATGGTTCGTGCGTTTTTCTTTTTATCAACATTGAATCATATTTATCTTTACTACCATGTCCTGAATATTTTCGTCTATATTCAGGACTCGAATGTGTCCTTTTATGATGAGATGAACTTCCACTTCTTCGTTGGTCTGTAGAATGATGTGTACGGTGACCTCGGTCTATTTTTTTTGAATCACGGTCACTAGGATTACCATTTTTATTTCTTGTGCTATCAGTTTTGAATCTTATACCGCTTTCAGAATCTGAAGTATCTGAGTCAGAAAACCGATATGCCATTTCTGTAATTAAAGAACAAGCATTTTATTTTGATAATACGCAAGAATAAATTTATTCATTGTCTACAATAAATTATTACATAGCAATACGACTAAAAATATGTATATTTAACAATTTGCTGTAATTGTGTGTTTAATTTATGAGTTGCTATATTACACACCTATAATAAATAAAACTTTAATGAAAATGTTTATTTAATTCCACATTTTCTTAAGTTTTCTCCCGCTATATTTAACACTTTTAAAAAATCCAGCTGTGAGCAATCCTTTCAAACTTTGTTTTATCGAAGAATTCCATACAATTTCTTTAATGCACTGGTCAACAAAGGTTGAACAATCAGGATCGTAAGCCATTGCTCTTAGAACATCTTCAGTATCTTGTCTCAAACTACCTTTATTCCAAAATCTGACCAAAGCTTTTTGTGGACACTTTGGTAGTTGATTTAAATGATGTAATTTTGTAGATGGATGACCATCTTGGGTGCATGTCACTGCATAGTCAGTTATGTTCCCAGTTTTCTGTAAACAGCTTGTGTCTACAGTTTTACCTGTAGCGTCGGTTAATACTTTGTCGGAAGACACTGCGATTGGAAAATCTACATAGTCGCTCATCGATCTGATGATAGGTAAATAGAGGTTTCGAAATCCGACTAACTGCGGTTTTACAATGTTTTCAACTTTACTTTTATTTTCACCAAACGTCATTCGAAAATCACCGCTATAACTTAAATTTGACACCGTATAATAAAATTCATATTCAGTAAAAGTTTCTGGTAATAGTAATAAGGCTGCATGTACTGCTGATTGTAAATTCAGTTGCAAAGCTGTTTGCAACTGTGCCGTCGATGGCTTTTTAATTATTTCGACAGGTTTGTGTAATCTGCCAGCCAAATATATATCACACCAATCTAACAAATCTGTCTCTAAATCCTTTGTTGAAATTATGCCATATTTTATCATAACATCTTCCATATTTACTAACGTATTGTAGTATACTCTTGCACCAGAATTTTCTTGGAGTTTCGCTATAAAATTGTGACCCAAATATTTCAAAGCACTGTAATGACTCCGATTATCTTTCAAATTTTGCTCATGCCATGTAACTGGATTATCAATGCAATAAATAAGATCTATCATGTTATTTTTCCCATTTTGTGCGGATTTTGCTACTTGTTTTTTAACACCTGATCCGTAGGCAAAACAAAAAGAGAAATTTTGTGGAAACTTAGTTAAAATCCGTGAATAAATTGAAGGTACAACCAGAGTGCGCGAAGAAGCCATTTCGCAATACCAGAATACTACTTAACCTAGCTTTTCCAATTTCACATAAGTTTTCAAAACTAAACAATTTTAAATGTGATTTTTATTGTTTTGAATAATAAATTATTTTATAAAAAGACATACCTGATTCTGAGACACTTAATAAAGCAATTTAAATTTGATTTGACACTTACCTACAAAATATATAAAAATATGTTATAGAACAAACTCTAACTACTTATTTTCGACACTTCTTGTTTGGCAATTAGCCGTTCACCGTAAAGAAATTGGTCTGAAATGATGCTCCGTTTTCGACTTATGCAATAGTAGATGCCTTCTTCCAGGCATTGAACTTCATAAAAAATGGTCGGTATATATTTACCAACAGTTTTAAAATCAGATATTATGTACCTATACTCTTCTGTTTAAAAATTACAATTAATCTTTCCTTTAAACGTTTCGGTACGCATTTATTTTAAAATGAATAATGCTACTGCTGACCCACATTAATTTTTTTGAATCAGCAATTACGAAATTAAATAACTTACGAAAATGAAGGCTTACCAGCTTATTCAAACTTTTCCTAGCATTTTACTCATTTAAATATCTATTTTTAAGACTTAAAGGCCTTTTTAATTCTCACTCTCACTCTATACAATTTTTTAACAGCTTATGGCAGACTGTTTTGATAATACATCCATGCTAGGTGCTTATGGAGCAATTGAGTATTTGAATTAAAAAAAAACTACTCATTTTTTTATTTTTTAAATAATAAGTATATCGTAAATAATATTGAAGAACGAAAAGAAAAAAAATTAGTAACAAATTAATTAAAATGTATAAAACTTCATAAGATATCACGTGACTACAAAACATGCCAGGAATGTTTGTGACGTCAAAATGATAAAAGTCGTGTATTTGAGTTAGTTTTATTATACATACTATCAAAGTAACCATGGCAACCAGGGCCATAAAAACATTTTGACGTCAGAGAGGTTTTTGGCGCGTTATCGGATCTTAGCTTAAACATTATTTTTTTTGAGAATAAGACGAAGTTTATACATCTTAAAAAACCTAACTCACTATTTTCCAGTGAACTAAATATATATTATGTTGCTCCATTGTTAATTACCTATTCAGTTCTTTTTTAGTCCTTACATTAATATTTACACTAAAGATTTAAACATTATATAAGGAATTTATTTGTTTTATAAAATATATCATTATACATTTCTTTCTACTTACAAATAATAACATAGGTATAATAAGTAAAGGTTTATAAATGTGTGTTTGTAACGCAATTCTCCAAATTTAATTACAAAGCGCCATTATTATATAGAATATAGATTACTACAGCACAATATTATTGTAATTGGTAAGAAGGCTATTTTGTGACAGAGGACATACGGAGAAGCGTAAATATCTGCTCAGTACCATTAATTATCATAATATAACCGCGAAAAAAAACAAACATTATGAATGGTTACGTACACCTAGAACAAGTACTGAATTATGGAGCTAATTGTATACCTAATAATAATCTCAATCTATTATTTTTAATAATCAATTGAGAAATTCGATGGACACTTTTACCAGTTTATTAGCATCTGGGAATTAGTTTCTAGTATTTAGTATAGATAGGTACAGGGTAATTATATATTTTAAGAAAGGACAGGGTCTGCAACACGCCCTTCAAAAAGCAATATCTTCTGACTATGAGAATAAACTGCTATAATGAATGGATGATCAACTCGGAATTCATCTGGTGGCATTGGCATAGCACAAAATGCCATCATCATTAACCCTGAAAAATAAAATAAACAACGCTTCATACAAATATGGTGTAACTAAAATTATCAATCTATGATTAATAAATGACAATAAGTACCTACCAGGGGCGTAGCTACCGCCGTATCTGCCGTATCAATTATACGGGCCACGGGGGCCCCCAACGTGCAAAAATTAATAAAACCTTCCCAATTTTTTTTTTATTTCAGAAATGACAAAAGTCAAAAAAAGCAATTTCTTTTTTTCCCGCATAAAGCGTGCGTTCAAAAGTTGGCAACACCCTACATCGCTTACCGCGGGCTGCGGGATTTCCCCGTTTAAGTCATTTACTTCAACGGGGGAAGGGCCCCCAAACACATGTTTATACGGGGCCCCGCCAAGGCACGCTACGCTTCTGGTACCTACATATAAGTTATTTTAAATTGTTATTTTATAATCGATGGATTAAAAGTAACGTTGATGCAGCTCAAACGAAGTCCAAATAAGATTAAATTAATGCCTGATAGCTCTTGTTATTACTAAATGTTTTCAGATTACGTTCTCAGAGAATCTGTTTCGATTACATTTTTTTACTCGGAGAAAAACAAAAACATTAACAAAATACAAACACACAAAAAGCAACAAAAACAAATGTCCATAAACCAAATGAAAGTTAAGAAGTATCGTGATAATAGATGAAGATCGTTGATTAAGTGTTTTCTAAAGAGGAACGTATATTATGGCATTGCGAGTGTAAAAATATAAAAAAAATAGGCACATCAAAAAATAAATAGGCGGTAAATAACTGAGCAAGCGATAGGTTTGAGCACTAAATAAATAGTGTTTGAGCGTTAAATTATTTATCTCACAAATCTAAAATTAACTTTGAAAAAAATAAAAAAAAAAAATATCATGTAAACTTTGATTACACTCAAGCACTTTTTATTTTATTGCTCAGTTAGTTTGTTTTATTTCGTTTTTATTTTTTCTGTTGATTAAGATTTACTGCTCAATTCAGTTTTACAGCTTGTTCGATTAAATACTACCCTTAAATTTTAACAGCATATATGACCTAAAAATACCATTAGATTATTTTTAACTGTTATCATAAATGGAAAAAATTAGAATGTTTCCTCTTGGCGTTAATATTTATAATAAAACCAACAAAACTTCACATTCAGAAAATGTCACATTGATAAAAATTGCTTACACTTACGAGCTAAGAACTTATGACGAAATAGTTTTAATGTCACCCATAAAAAGGAGAACATTGGCAGATACCGAATAAATATTGAAAATAAAAGGATGGTCACACATAAAACTCCGTATTTTATATTTTAGACGACATCTTTTCTTTATTACCATTCCTGTAAAAAATGAGAATTTACATTTTTTCGCTTAGAGTAGTATTGATTATTTATAAATTGGTAATCAGTCATTAGGTCTGTTTATATAACTAATTATCGACTTTTTGATTATTAAAAATATGTACACCATGTTAAATTGCATATTTACACAACATTCTAAAATTTTTAAAAATAATATTTCGGAAAATCTTTCAGACTTTTTGACAGACAAAGTAACACGATTTTCTTATTATGAATACCCACTTTCAGTATACTTATGTTCATTGTTTCAATTTACTTTTTACTTCCTAGGATTAAACCTATGGCTTAACGATAAACTTCAATTTCGCTTCTTGTTTAAATTTTTCTTTAAATATGTAACTAATATAAGTATTATTATTTAAACTTTAACAATATGACCTAAGAATACCGGTGTATTATATTTCAACCATATCTATTTATTAGTGACTTAAGTACATTCATGAGCAATAACTCCGCAGTCGGACTACCTGTAGATGGAAACAACAATATTGCAACGATTCTCTACGCAGACGATTTGGTTATGCTTGCTGACTCGCCTATAAAAACTCAGAAAAATTTAGATATTTTAAATTCTTATTGCAAAAATAATAAATTAAAAATTAATCCTGAAAAAACAAAAATTGTTATCTTTAAAAAAGGGGGGCGTTTAAAAAATATCCGCAAATTTTACATAGTAAAAGAAAACATTGAAGTAGTTCAGAATTATAATTATTTGGGAATAATATTCTCCAGCTCAGGTTTATTTATACAAGCTGCCAATAATGCGGTCAGGAAAGCTAATATAGCAGTTAACAGTATAAGAGACATCATGATTAAAACTAAGGATAACTCCTGGGACTCTCGAATGAAACTTTTTGACAGCATTGTGTTGACCACATTAATGTTTGGCGCGGAAACATGGTCTCTAAGATATTTTGATATCTACGAAAAAGTTCAAAGCAATTTTTTAAAAAAAATTTATCTGCTCCCGCGTAATACTCCACACTATATGGTCAGAGCAGAAACAGGCAGAACTCATTTAAGTGTCCAATCTTTAAAAATAACCTTAAACTGGTGGCTAAATATCCTACAAATGGAAAACTCAAGATACCCTAGATTGTGTTATAATAGACTTGTGACTCTAGATATTAACTCCAACAATAACTCTAAATATAACTGGGCTACTCAGCTCAAAACGATTCTTATAAATTTAGGCTTTGAGCGTTTATGGCTTCTCCAAAACGTAGAATACATTAAGGCTGAATATGATAATATATTGAGAATATATATACAAAACTTAAAATTTAAAGACAGTCAGAAAATATTAAATTCTACATATAGCACCATTTATCATCATATCAAAGAATATCCAGAGACTGAAAAGTATTTAACTCTCAAAACAAACATAGCCAAAGCAAGAATCGTTATGCAACTTCGGTTAATGGGGGAAAAATGTATTAAATTTTGTAATAAAAATAACGCACACACTTGGAATCCCACTGAAATATGCACCATATGCAATGTGAAAGAAAGTGAAAATATTATCCATTTCATGTTTAAATGCCCTCTTTACAATTCCATAAGATCGTTTTATTTGGCAAAATATATTAGTTATAACCTAAATGAAGTGTCACAAAATTTAATAGTTCTATTAACCAAGTTGGATGAACAAAAATTAAATGATATATACTGCTATGTTACCAACGCTTTGAAAATCAGAAGCTTTATAATCAACGAGTAAAATTAGGGGCATTAATCAATCAAATTAATGTATGCAATATTGCACAGCACAAGTAAATATGATATATTCTGTGTACAGTCACTTGTTATATTTCTTTATATTTTATTATTATTTTTTGTAACTTTAAATTGTAAAGGTAACACCATCTCACCTGTAATAAGCTATGCTTGAAATACAGTATCTTTATTATTATATTATTATTATTATATTTCAACCATATAGCTAGTATAAATGGGTGATTCGCAATAAAATCTTGGTAAAAAATAGAGCATTTCTTCCGAGCGTTAATATTTATAAGATAAACGAAACAAATATCACAATCAGAAGATGCCACCAATCCACAAAACTTACGACGAAATAGTTTCAATGTCACCTATGAAAAGGAGAGCATTGGCAGATACCGAATAAATACTGAAAATAAAAGGATGGTCGCAGCAAAAACTCGTAGGTATGTTATATTTTAGGCATTTTTTCTTTATTGCCATTTTTGCTGTAATAGAAAAAAAAATAGATTTTACATTTCTTTTATTTATTAGTGGTATATGCAAACAGTCATTAGTTCTGTTTAGTATATTAATATGCAGAAGCGTAGCGTGCCTTGGCGGGGCCCCGTATAAAAATTAGTTTGGGGGCCCTTCCCCCGTTGAAGTAAATGACTTAAACGGGGAAATCCCGCAGCTCGCGATAACCGATGTAGGGTGTTGCCAACTTTTGAAAGCACGCTTTACGCGGGAAAAAAAGAAATTGCTTTTTTTGACTTTTGTCATTTCTGAAATAAAAAAAAATTGGGAAGTTTTTGGGATGTTTACGCATGTTGGGGGCCCCCGTGGCCCGGGGGCCCTGTATAATTGATACGGCATATACGGCGGTAGCTACGCCCCTGTTAATATGGTTAAAAACAAGCAGACTGCAGAAGGTATTTTCAGTTCTACTAATTCCCGAATATAGGATGTACTTGTTCCTAAGTCTTTCAGATTTTTTTGACACACAAAATTACAGAATTTGTTATTAATAAACCACACACTTCAGTATAATTTTGTTAGGTACATTGTTTCAACTTAGTTTCTAGGATAAAACCTATGGTTTAACGATACGGTCGAAGTTCAAGAAACGAGCTTCAACCTTATTTTACTTTCTTCCTTTATGCGCGAAGGCTTGGTTAACACGAGGAGTGAAAATTAGACGAATCTCGGTAAATCGCGAACTCGGAAAAAACGAGATCGGTTGATTCAACTTCTACTGTACCCAGGTTTGGATTGGAGTATAAAGTTATTAATTGTAAAATTGAGATTAATACATGCCGCTGTGACTATTGATGCAGTTCAGATGCACTAGTTCCACTAGTACTATATGAATAGTGTAACATCATATAGCAGGCTACTGGTTCTGGGACAGGGCTTTTATCTATTTAAAACACAAGACGATTTTTTTTGTCTGAAAACTTTCAGCGATTCCCACTTTTTCTGCGTTTTATATATGTAGATTGGTCGACAAAACCTTTAAACGATGTAAAAATATGTAAATTTCCAACACTACGCGTAATTTGTTTCTGGATTGATTTTTTTTAAGTCGGTAAAATATATATATTTATTTATTGTAACTGATAGACATTCAACAACACACACATCCGTGCTTATTCATGCGCACAAAGTGTCTATTTACGACCGCAGCGCGCTCGTTAAACCCCTTACTAGCTCAACTGCGTCGAACGATGCAGCGTTTCGTTACATTTTCTCTACCGTGCGTAAAGTAAAAAATACTATAAATTACTATACAATACCGTTGTGACCATTTTCTAGTATCAATTATTTATCTAAATAACTGCTGTATGTAAAATGCGTAACCGAGAAAAAAACAATAGGAAGATACTTTTAGGTAATCAGGAAAAAGGGATCAACGATGAAATTTCATGTCATTTTGGTTATATAAAAAAATTGAGTAGAAGATAGTACAATTGAAAAGCAATTTATAATTTTTGCAATCATGTATACATAATACTAAAATAATTCTTTGAATTTAAAATACAAAATATAAGTTGTAATATATGTTATTATCAAAAAAATATGAAAACTTAAAATTTAAAAATAGTGAACACTATACCTATAGACTAAATTATTATTTTCAAATAGACGCTAGTAAAAACAACTTATAAAAAAATAACTTCTTGACAGCAACTATTTAGTTAAAATGAAATATTTCTGATGATTTTTTTTTCATGATATATGTGGTTCAGATCCAGTATATTATAATGATATTGTTTAAGAGTACAGTGGACCAATTAATTAATGCTATTAAGCAATGTTACGGAGAAAAAAAACGTTGCAACTAGATATTGCTTAATAGCACTAATGAATTGATCCACCGTCCTCTTAAACAATATCATTTTTTTACTTTTGAAATACTAGTATACTTTTGGGTTTACATTACAAGACCGCAACCAACAGTTTTACGGTATTACTTTTCATTTGGGACCATACTCACATTAGGTATGCTTTTGTTACAGGAGATTTTTCATTAAAACTGAGTAAAAATATAAATAAAACATATAAAACAATGGGCGAACTGTTAAATCGAAAGAACAAAGAATAGTAGACTTTTGAACATTCAACAATTATCATAATGTAATGATTTAAAATTTTATGCTTATAACGCCAACGCAAGAGTACGTTCTAGTTAATAAGTATGTTTAGGTATTTTGTAGTAATTAAATAAAATTGTTGAAATTACATTTTGCTAATGTCTTTAACTCGTCCAATAAACAATGACATGCTGTGTTCTTTATGGACTATGGCACCAATAAATGGATGATCGGCGATAAATGTGACAGTGGGAGGAGACGTAATCAGAGCACACTCCTCTACTATTATCAGACCTGTGAATCAATATTTTTACATATTAAAGACAAAATCGGCTAGCACGAAATGTTGTTAACTGATAACGAGTAATGCATACTCGTATCGATATTTTCAAAAATAATTTTAACAAGAATATGATTAAAAATAAATTGCTGATGTCATGAGGAGTCGTTTTTTAGAAGTAATTTCTTCATCACTAATCATTTTAAAATTTAGTTCGACTAGATTTCAGGAATTTTTTTATTATTTGTACATGTTTTTTTATAAAAATATAAATCATAAACTACTTAAAACTTTTGAATAAATGATTTTTTAATTGAGATTTTTGTGTGAATTGAATGTAATTAATTTTGTCGTCTCTTGGAACCGTTGTATTTGAAAATGCTTTAACGAATTAAATTTTGCCGATTTTATTAACGCGCCCAATAAATAGTGGAATGCTGCATTCTCTATGCACTATTGCCCCAATAAACGAATGGTCGACAACAAATTTCTTAGGCTTAAAACTTGCACACAACATCGTCACCACCATACCTGCGAATAAATGATTAAAATCTGACTTAAAAATGTCTATTATAATTTCGATTAACTTTATTACAACTAGATTTACCCTGAATTAAAAATCATAGCATCAATGTACGCTTTTTATGAACATAATGGTCTGTAAGTCAACAACGGACTGAAACCTTTAAATACGTGTTATTTTAAAACTTTTTTTGTGGGTATTGTTTTGATGAACAACTTAATGTAACATCCCTGTAGTTGTAAAATTTAGTCGATTTCATAAACACGACACCGAGGATTCAAGTAATTTCTCTGTATGTTGTGAAAGGATGCCTAGCATTAGGCTTTGAAGATATCCTGTGTTTGCAGTAGTTAAAATGTGCCAATAAACATTATTACAACTTAAATTAAAAATAAAAATAACGCTGATATAAAATTGGTAACACGTAATGTCAATTGTGTTCGTATTGACATTTTTCAAATTGCTGATGTCATGAGAAGTTATTTTTTTCGAGAAATTTGCATCACTATGTCAAAAAAATTGTATCATGTGAGTCAATACAATCACAAATATAAGTACAGACAATACTAACGAATAATAGGAAATGTTATAAACTGATTCTGTTCGTATCGACATTTTCAAAAGCAGTTTTCCTCATAATTGATAAGATTATTAAAAACACACAGCTGATTTCATTATTTTTATCGAGGAAGTTTGTTCATTATCAATAGCTTTCAGTTTTAGTTATTCTAGATACGACTAGATTTTAGGCATTTTTTAATTATTTGTACATTTTTTACGTAAATATAAGACCGAGTTATAACACTAAATATAATATGAATACGACATTTTTAAATAAATTCTATAAATATCTGTATTGTGTGTGCCAATTTTTCTGTCCAACGACTTTTCGAAGTAAGTTGTAATTATTTTGTGGAATTAAATTTTGTCGATTTCATTAACATGACCAATAAACAATGGTACATTGTACTCTTTATGCAATATTGTCCCAATAAATGGATGATCGGCGACAAATTTCTTAGCAGGAGGTGTAATCATAGCACATCGCATCATCATCACCATGCCTAGGAATTAATCGTGAAAATACGAATTAAAAAAAAAAAGAAAGAAACCAAATTATGAATAGTAAGTTGTGGTAAGTAGAATAGAATCAAAAATTATTTTTCTATTGTAGAGAGAGAGAGAGAGAGAGAGAGATTGTAAATTATAGACGCTCAATATGTCAGATCACCGTATATTTTTCTTAAGAAATAGATGATGCCATGAAGTGTTCTTTTTACTTGGACTTGTTCATCAATAATAGCTTTTAAATGTACTACTCGATTTTAGGCATTATTTATGTAAATGTGAGCTTATAAACCACTAAAAATTAGATTCAAGTTTAGATATATGAATACGAAATTTTTAAATAAGATTCTAAAACGTGACGCTATTTTGTGTGCCAATTTTTCTGCAGTTTAATGACTTTTCAGTGTAATTTGTAAGTATTTTGTCGGATTAATTTTTATCGATTTCTCTAACACTACCAATAGATAATGGCATGTTGTACTCTTTATGCATTAAACAACACCAAACGGAAGAATAGTAATATAAGTTGTAGAAAATCATTAATTCGTTTTAATTTTAACTAAACTAGACTTCACGCGTTTCATCAATAAAGTTCATTTCCGTTATCTATAGTATTTATTTTGTTACAATTTACCTCTTATCTAGTTTTCTGCATTTATAAAATTTACAACGGGACCATCCCGTACCAGCTAAATTACAATTTACAATAACCTGTCATTCTTACTTAGCTACGATACATGATAAGAATTAGACAGAAGCATGGACATAAAATTACTAGATCCACGGGCAGAAGAGAATCACAATTTTATGAGAAATGAAAATCAGACCGTTTATTTCAAACAGGAATTTTTGATATCTGTGTGGTGTAATCTGATTCGAACAGTTAAATTTTATTAACATGGCCGATGAAAAGCGGGACACTTCTGTTGAGTAAAACTGCAGCGATAAAAGGATGATCGGCCACAAATTCCCGCGGAGGTTCAAGCATCACAAACGCACATTTCAGACTTACGGTCAGCCCTATGACAAATCAGATGACATACATAATATGTATATTATTATACAATATATATCTATGTTATTAACACATTGCTATTTGGTATAAATTAATTTTTTTAGACGCTAGAGAATCACTTACTTAAAAAAATGGTCAGATAAAAATACGAACGTCATAAAATATCTAATAAAGTATATATTTATCATTTAATACAATACTTTTCTTAAGAACAAAAAGAAGGCAACATATCACTGACAAAAGTTTGAAGAATTAAGAAAATATTCTAAGATTCAAGGTCGTATCACACGGCCTGTGAAGAGACGAAGTCCCAGATTTCTATGTAATATTGTCAACGAAAATGGACGATCAGCTTTAATGGATGGAGTTATCACCAAGCAATCCAACTCAATAGAGACAGCTAATACAAAAAAGAACAAATGTCAATTTAACTTAAACAGTTAAGTTTCTAATAAAACTAACAAATCCAAACAATCATTAAAAAGATAATCGATTCAACACTACTAGGGTCAACTTTCCCATATTGGAGTTAGACTTAACATCTCTTCATGCATTTTCGCAGATTGATACAAAGAAACTATCCATAAATCAAAATCGCTATGTGGGTTTACGAGAAAAAATATTTTCCGGTTTTTAATATTTTTATTAGCAGTTTTTAGGGGCTCATTTTCCACATTTGAACGATTTTGCCTCGAGGTTTGATCGTCCTGAACATGCATGCGAAATTTGAGCAAAATCGATACAGTGGTTTGGGCTCTAGATGCCTTTACAGACAGACAGACGACACACATACATTTTTAAAAACCACTTTTTTTTGCGTGAAAATTCACGAAACACTCAAAACACAAAAGACTTCTCCCTAATTGTGAGCATTCAATTTCGAATAAAAATCAGATAAAACCAATCTAACACAAAAATACATCAGGAAACAACTTAGAAAAAAACTACTACACATAAATTGTCCGATGTTTGTTTAACAGCTAACAAGATATCGAAAACAGACACCAAAAATGCAAAAACAACAAGCATCTCAAAGTCAGAACTGTGTAGTGTGTATACATTAAATTAGCATTCAACTAAAGGCGCCGAATTTTGAAAGTCGTGAGTGTCCAAGTATGCAATTGAGGATCAGATAATTTTTTCTTGCATCTCACTGCCAGGAAACAGAACATGTTCCAAACAAGCGCTTGAAACTTACGTAGGTCGGATTGGGTCAATAGACAATACGGGGATTTGATTAAGAAATAAAAGAATTATTGGATATTGGAAACAATTCACGTGTACTCAAGCACCGACGATCCACCTAGTCGGCGCCTATGCTCATACAATACATTTCGAAACATTACATTAATTTAAAAATATGACTATCGTTAATTAAAGTATAAAAATATTTTTTGAAGTGCACAAAATGATGTAGAAAACTACCCTTACATAAATAAAAACAGATTACTAACCACATATTACTTATTGCAGATACTGTTATGGTTGTAAAAGTCGACCTTCAAATAAAACGAAGCGATTTTGTCGATGGACAACGACGGTTATGAATGGATGATCAGCGTAAAATTGTTCTGATTCATTTGGCAACATTGCACAATACGTCACACATTGAATCATAGCTAATAACAAATAAGCGATATTTCAAACATGTGATTACATTTTTTGAACTGTATCATGCAAAACAGTAAGAACAGAATAATTCGTAGGATAATAATAGAAAGTAAAAACGATTTCAAAACATATGAAAATTTACAAAAAAATTAAAATTTGTTTTATTTGATGAAACAAAAAAAAGATGTTTAAAATTGAGATTTATTAAAGATCCGTTCTGGGGTGATGTCTTTGCCAGTACTTTAGAAGACGGTATTGGTGTTGCAATTATAGTTGCCTAAGTGCGCCATGGTCTGGCATTTTATTTGACCATTATTATGTACACTATTCTGGCAATCGAAATCAAATTAGATTGGCCACAGGCAGTTCTGAGAAATATGATCAGATCGTCAAATGAAAAAATATATAAATTTGGAAACTCGAAAATATTTGTAGAAAGATAATATTAAATTCGAAAAACTTGGGCAAATCAAGGTCAGTTCTGTTAAACAATAATATGCTGTCCAATTTTTAAATCCGAGATTACAACTGGTACAAATATTCTGGGCGTACGTTTTGAATATCCAATTTGTCACAGTAACTGAAATCTCTCGCCATAAATAAATGTAAAGGAATGCAAAATTAATACAATTTTAAATTTCAATAACATAAATATATTCCATTTCACAAACATGTAAACTATACACATTTCACAATAATATGAACCATCACCCATACAAAAATATTGTGTTGTTTTAGGCATTTGCGGATTTATAGTTAAAAATAAAAATAAAGTTAGCTGCTGTAGTTATAAATGCTAAAATTTAATTTGATCGCAGAAGTGCTATAATTGATATACAATAGCCAGCCTTGAAAAAGTACTATGATTTACTGTTATTACAGTAAAACAGCCCTGGATCTACGATTTTTTCGAACCCAGGCAGAAACTTGATAGTGGCGCCCCTTCTCTCCAGCGTTTGACATAAATTGTTTAAAAAAACTCAGAAATATAAAATGGGTGGCATTTTTTTGTGACCGTGAGGGGAGAATAAGAACCCTTTAATAAATTTGTTTGTTAAATAATTTGTTATCAATTTTCAAACATATAATATTATGATTTTGGCACCCTTTGAAACTGCCACCCGGGGCAGGTGCCCTGGTTTGCACCCCCTAGATCCGGGCCTGCAGTAAAAACCTGAATAAGTACACCAATTTAGGTTATAAACACGGGCGCCACCAAGAAGAAGCACCGAACGATATCAAGTATTACACATCATATTTATAACCCCCGCTCACAAAAAATGTCTAGCGGCGCCCATGGTTAATGAGGTATTACCGTATTTTATAGGAATGACTAAAAACGAACAAAATATAAATGCACATTTCGTATGATTCCCGAAAACTTTTCCAGAATCATTTCTAAAATTAATCTTCAACTAATTCGAAATCTACTTGCTTAACATAATTTGATTTGACTGACCAGAAAATAATTCAAATTTTGGTTTTAAAAAAATATATCAAATATTATTTTATGAAAATGAACGTCTAAAGAATCAAATGACAAATTAAAAAAATGATGTGTGTTCATTGTTCGTAGTAAAAAACAAAAAGGAAAATAATTTATAAACATTATAAATAAAAGTCATATGGTTTAAAGTTCATCGTGGTTATCAATGAATGTTTCTGGATTTGAATATTTTCCAGCAAAGAGAACTAAATTGCTAGAACTATGTCGCATTAAAAAGATGAATGGATGATCAGCTACGAAGACGGACGAAACTTCCAAGGAGCGTCTTAAGCGAATGTGGGTAGCTATGAACGTAAAACTCGGATTTAATTAAATTTTAATATTTAAAACTAGACAATTTGCCTCATAGAGTTTGATGTCGTTGACCAATTACATAATACATTTAAGATTTTATAAAGGCCCCAGTACACAGTGGTCTGTAGTGGGCCATGCTTTGCAATGTGCAACTGTAGGCCACTATCACTTGGTGTTCACACAATGGCCCATGGCTCATTTCTGCCTGGCGAAGCACTTGCGATGGACGTGGAAGTAATTACGGCCGCGGCTATTTATTTATATACTGTTTACAAGTATTATAGTATTCTAAACCTAAAAGTCTCTTCATTGCTCCAGGATACTGACATTTTGGGCGATTAAAAATTTAAATAGTATAGCACGCAACAAAAACAGTAAGTACCTGTCCCGGACAATGGGCCACTGTGTGAACACCAGAGGCCACGCTACACCATGATTCCTTTGAAGTGTGTCAAAAAAAACCGACAACAAATGGATTGCGCACCACGATTCACAATTGTCCGCCACTACAGACCATTACCCCCTGTACACAATGGCGATGGTCTACAGTGGCCCACTACAGACCACTGTGTACTGGGGTCTTAAAATCTTTAACTATTTATTTAAACTGGATGTTTCAGTCAGAGGTACGGTTGCCAGAACGTCGGGATTTCCGGGCAATTTCCGGCATTCGTCGGTTTGTCGCGTGTTCAGGAATTTAAATATTGTTTCCGAAAAACATAATTTTAACTATATCTTAGAAGTCCTGCTACCTGTGCTAGCAGCTACATTATTGCTAAATGTTGTCTTTCAAAACTTTTTGAAATATTATGTATTATCATTTTTCAACTATAGTCTCAGCTGTGTCCAATAAATATTGGGTTTCGATCTGGCAACCTTCAGGAACATTTCAATATATTGTATAAATGATGAAATAGTTGTTCGATGTTTCAGTTAAGAATACTTTCCATTATAAAAACGGCCCCTTCAAATTCAATTTCTGACTACGCGACTGACATAATAGAAAACAAGGATTACTACCTGTGACAAACAGGAGCGAAAGCATAGACCCGGAATGTCAAGAATAATAACGCGATTCTGAACCTGTTAGATTTGTATATCGCCCTTTATTTTTATATAATAAATGAGACAAATTTAACAACGCTGTACAAATATAACAGAGATTAGAGACTCGCCCTAGAAGATGTCCACGAATATTGAGTAGTTTTAATGAACAATAATTCATTTAAAAATTCCACTAATTAATTAATATACATAAAACATGACAAAATAATTGTCAGAAATCAGAATCCATGTCGACTTGGGTTTCTTATAAGTACTCCGACAGTGGCGAACGCTACATCTTTTGCACGGAACCCTAAAAATAATCAATCGGGTTGGGCCCTCCCGTGACGCGAGTTCCGCACCCCTGTATGTTACGCCACTGGTTTTCGTTTTTTAACCCCCTGCTTTGCATGTATTCATTTGGATTTAGGATTGTCAGAAAAATATAGGGTAATTTCGCAATATTGTTCATGTATCTGATATAAAACGTCATGGAAAAAGTAGGAAAAAAAAAAGCAACAAAAAATAAACATACGCCATTTCATAAACAATAATCACTGGGACAATAACAGTTATCAGTTCTATAAAATAATGTAAAACGTTGCTCAAAATGGCGAAATGCCGAGAATAAAGTACTGACGGGCCAAAATGAGAGCGAAATAATTGGCGCAATTGACTTTCTTACAGGCAACTGATTTTTTGAAAATACTATCTAAAATACAGTGGTTCTCAAAATGAAACATTTAGCATTCTATACGAAATTTTTATATGTAACGTTTATTACATAAAATAATGCAAACGAAACTGTTTATACTATAGCACCAGACAAATCTAATAATAATGCCCTCTACACAATTATTCTAGATGCGCACTTTTTATCATTTTTTTTTGTTCACTACTAAAAGTGAACTAAGCAAACAGGTAGATTTGTGATTCAAATGGCAAACGAATTAATAATTTTTAAATAAAACCAAGTAAAAAAACATAACATTATGGAAACATCAACTATTTTCTTTTTGAGATCTATTTTAGCGATTTTGTTATTTATGTTAAATAAATTATTTTCGATAGGTATCAAAATATTACGCAAATTCAACAAAATTAATTAAAAAAAACTCACCAGTAGCTGCTGCTGCTTCGCTCCCTTCCTCATTAACTTCAATAAAAGCTTTTTGAATGGCTTTGCTAACTTTCATTGGTATATCGCCAAACATTGGAGAGAAATCGGGTTTATCGAATATTATACCCAAGCCCATCTGAAACAACACAAAATTTAAATTAAGATACTTCTAAAACCAAAATCCAAAGAGTGAAATTGATTCATTGCTTTGCCGCTCCATTAAGCGAACCGCACTATAAAGGTGTCTCACTCTTGGAACCTATGAGTGGAGTGTTTTATGAGAAAGCGTTTGCAGCGTGAGTTTTAACTTAAAACCAAATTAAATGTGTTGAATAGTCTTAGCGCCATTTATAAAAAAAGAACAATGTTGATTATCACTCTACAGACAAAAAATTCCAAGAACTATATCTCGAATATTTTTTAAGATAAGCCCCATAAAATTCTATAATATTCGTAAATAATAATCCATAGAACTTACATCAGTAAGAATATCTTTCAATTCTACACTATATTCCATTTTGAATTTTGGAATTGAAACTTCGACCTCGCAGTTATGAGTAACTTGATTGAGTTTGGAGAAATCGAAATTTTTCAACTTTTTCTCGACAGCGGGAAGACCAGATTTGGAATTTGGCAAAATGAAAACCATGCTTAAGCTGTTGGGTCCTGAGCCCTCATACGGCATTTCCAAAATTGTTGCGTCCAATTCATCATTTTCACCATAATTAAACTTGCCTTTCAAGTGCATCATCTGACAATCTACTTTTGTTGATTCATCTAAATAAAACGGTTCGGTTCTGGTATGATTTGGATCAAATTTCTTTGCCCAGTTGCCTTTAAAGTAAATGGCATTTACCAAAACGGCCGATGTGTCTTCATTCAAATCACCTGACTTGATCAGATCTTTAATTTTGTTGTTTGTTTTATTTTCTACCCATTCATTTATGATACCGGCAGTTTTTTCATTTTGTTTAAAATCCACAGTTTCGATTTCAGCCAAAAACTGTTCTATTGCCTTTTTCTTATACTCCTCGCTCAGACTAAATTTGTCGGTACCATATACTTTGTTGGCTATTTTTAATGTAACACTTGTAATGTTATTCAACGCTGTAATCAGCTCTTTGTAACCTTTTTGTGCTACGACAGAATCGGAAACGTGCAAAGTTTTTGCCAACGCTGTAGCAGTTTCCCCTTTTGCTCCGGCATGCAACAATGAAAGGACGGCATGGATAGAAAATGGCGAAACAAAAATGTTTCCTTTTTCGGACGATATTTTATCATAGAAATCAAGCGAAAATTTTGTATTTCCTTCGGAAACTTTTTGTAATTCTGACGCCATGATTTTTCCAAGTAGCAATAACGTTAAAGTAGATAGCAAGAAGCCTGGAAAAAAGTTACTGTGTTACAATTTGTTTATGTAAAACTGAAGATAATAACTTACAATTTTTGCTCGAAAACCGTAAATTTATGTTAGCATATGATAACATTTTGAGTATAATTTCGAAATGCGGGTATGATAGCTTTTTATATAAAGGGTAAATAATTATACGTATAATTTATGTTAAAACAATCAAAGTGAAACAGTAAGAAAAAAATCAATAATCCATAATATGCAACAAATTCTAAACTTTAAACCACTGTTGAGTTGTTGATTTTTTTTAAAAGTATTGCAACTATTAAAAACATTTGACGTTGACTTGATTTTTGACTGCCGTAGCCAACCCTGAGTAGGCTCTGTATTAACTGAGAATTTGTTGATGAGCCCTGTATCATTTTGTTACATGTGCGGTAATTACGCCACTGCTGATTTTATAAATTTAAAGTATTGTGATACTAACTAATAACTGCTTACAGTAATTTGATACAGCACAGTATTCTGGTTGTAACTATCGAGCCTCTTTTATGTTATAAATGGAAATCGTCATAAAAATATTAAAAGGAAGATATAAAAAAGAAAATGACCTTCGAAAAATATATAAAGAAAAATAATATATAAGTATGGTAGGTGTAGTCAATCCGCAAAAATGATTTCTCAAAACAAATATTTAAATTTCAACAATAAACGAAGTATGAACTATTAATTTTTTGAGATATTGTTAAAAAGATAAAATAAACAATAAAATAACAATTGAATTATTAAAATTTACCTGTTGTACAATTACTTTTATATTTTAGATTGAACACCCGGCAACAACTAACCATCGGAATGTATTTGGCACAAATTATGTACTATATTTTGACACTGACATTTAAGCTGCGTTTATAAAATCTTGTGATCTTATTATTCAGAGCTGTAAAGCGAGATAGATTAATTCGGTTTCCGATTTACTTGTAAGAGAACACTACACACAATATCCAACGCATTTGACGAATGCGCGTTGATGACGTAATTTCAATTGTATACAAAATCTAAAATGCTGGCTTACATTCTGAGAAGTGACATGAGTAATTTCGTTTTTTCATATATTTTAGATCATTCTCGTCTCTACAACTGCGATTCGTAGATTACTAACTAAGGCTCTGCACAACATTGGATTTCCGCAAGCTCGTGTCTGGGGTTCCGCGAGAATTCGTAAAAGCTTTTGAAAAAGAAATACAACTTGCCACCTTTCATTGTTATTTTATTGAGCTGTATTCTTTTCGATAATTATTAACCATAGTTTATTAATCCTATTTCTTTACACAGTTATTTTGTAATTACCTCTGTCTTGCCTCCCTGACTATAGCACATTAATTAATGGAGGAATAACTAATTGTAGTAGTGAGCTGATAATTGCCATTTTAATTTTATTAATGGAAAAAAGCACACACGGCAAAGTTCGTCAAGTCAGATATAAAAGCTTTTATGCATATTGCTTAAAAATTAAAATTAATTATGCATTTGATAAAAATCACCAGCTCAAAACAATGTTGTTTTAAGTAGGTGCGTAATCATTAATCAACTGTTTTGGATATTTTGAAACCAGAAAGAAACATATTCTTAGATATTAATTGTAAATTAATTGTCTCAAATTTTGGCAATTATTCTTCATAGCATGTTTATTCATCTCCCAAGCAATTTAGAGCTGAATCACTCGACGTGTAAAATCTGATTGCTATTAAATGCTGCACAAATGGCCGCCATATTCTTAGAAAGCACAGTTAACGGTTCTGATTCAAATTGTCGAATCATTCGTAACTCGTGTAGTAAAATTACGAACGGGGTTAGCATGCGTTTCGTCCACACGAAAAGCCATACATCAAAGAAAGTGTTGATTTTTATTAACAACCAATGAGTCAATGGCACCAAATTCAAATTTCGTAGACGATTTGCAAAATATAGAATTTTCGAATTAATTCCAGCTCCACATGCAAATACCACAATATACGAGTATGTTACTGTTGGCGTTGGTTTGCATTGGGACTCACATTCAAGGTCTTAAAAATTTGCTGACAATGAATATCAAAGTGGCAAGAATCAAGTGAATTTGCTAATGTATGTGTTTATACATCACATAATGATGAAAATCTTTAAAGTTCAATTCCAGATATATGTTATAATAGAAAACAGTATCACGGGTAATTGGAATAATGAAAATAAATCAATTTAAACACTCATTGATTGCAACGTTTCGTCTTTTCTTTAATTAAGACTTTTTCAAGCTCTAAAAAATTTTTACAAAAATTAACATTCATATAATAAAAAATATTAAACATTATGGATTAAATAATTTACTAAAAAGAAACAATGGTAATCATTAATATTCGCCCATAATTTTTACGGCATGACACATTGAAATAATTCAATTATGATGACAATAATGGTGACTAAAATCGGCGTGATCATTTTTCAGTTGATTATGTATAAATACAGTTCAAATATTAAGTGTCAATAATGCAGCGATAACTGAGTAATGTGATTAAACATTTCTGTTTACAAATCAAGAGATGGCAACGAGGTGAATTCTAATCGAAATCGTTACAAAATCTATTAAAATCTCCAAATCATCTTAGCACAATATATACTTATAGAGTAGAAAATACGTCTATCAAAATATTTTAACCATGCCTCCCTCAAAAGGGGGTCTGGCACGGTTCTAGCTTGATGGGCTTAACGTTGAAATTTCGCATTTTTTCAAAATCCGTAAATTCTCTCAGACAGTCTGAAGTGGGGTTGAAAGGTTTTCGGTAAATTGTTGTTATTATTTCGAGCGAAATGAGTTTGCGTTTTCAACTAAACCGAATGAGCAAAAAAGTGACGGGTTCCTTATTAACTCAATTGAATTTGAGAAAATTTTATGTGAATGGAAATATGAATATAAATTTAATTATACTCAGGCTGGTGTCTTAACCGGAAAATGTCCTGTTATAGTGTAAATAGACCTTAGGGTGTTGCTACATTCTAATCAGTTGTCATGTAATAATTATTATTATTAGCTTTACTTTAGTTAAGATAATATCAAAGTATATTATACCTATTACATAATTATAATCTAATCAATAACGTTAAATTTATGTAAATAGCATAACAAAATTACCTACATTTTTTAGATTCACTAGAGACGTAGATAAGGAGGAGGATTCACAGATAAAGCCTTCCGCCTCTAGATTATAAGTACATATTTTGTATTATAAATACCAGAATACTATACTATCACAGCATAGCAGTACAAAGATATAAGGCGATACAAATTATTCAAAAACTTGCTCTGAAATATTATTAAACGTTTACTTAAAACCGCATCAAAATCGGCTAAACCGTTTTAAAGATATGAGACAACAAACACACAAACATAGATTTTTCATAATTTTTCTGTCTGTCTATTCCGGGTTCATTAAAAAACTACTAATCCGATTTTGATCGGACATTCAGTACAGTGAATGTTGTATATCAATACAAGAAAAAATAACATTATCATGCTTTAAAAACTGACTTACAAGCGAGGAGCGCTGTGGGCAAAGGCGAGCTATAAATATTTTGAACTTATTTTATGTATTATCTACCTATATTGAATTTAGTGGCAAAATGGATTCCCGCAATTTATAAGTACACTGTGCATGCAAAAATATATTTACTATTACATCAGCATTACTATTAATAAAATTGTAACGTGTATATAGTAATGTACTCTGTAGTGTGTACTAAATGTGTACTCTATAAGCTCGGGAACCGACGAACCGATTTGATTTTTTTTTTTAAATTAACTGTAAATTATTAGTTTATTACACTATGATACAACGAGGACGAGCACTGAGCAAAAATTGGAATCTGCATTCGGGCGAAGCCAGCGAGGCAGCTATAGTTATTTTTTTATAAAAGGGAAATGTGGATCATAGTGTAACACTTTTTTTAAACAGGATAATTTCTAATTATAGGATGCAGTCAATATTTTTTCGCGTTAATGTACAGTAAGACCCCGCTTAACGCGAGAGATGCGTTCCAATAAATTCCTGCGCTATACGAAACAGTGCTAAACGAAGTCATCTTAATACGTGGATAATAGGCATAAATGAAACAGAACCGAGAATAAGAAAATTTATTAGGTGTTTTTTTGTTTAATTTTATAACATTTATTGTTACATATTTTTATGTCACATTAATTATAGATTTATTTATTGCTATATCGATTTTTGTCCGTAAAATGTTTATGAAAATCAAATAAAAGTTCAAATAAGAAGTTGTTTGACATATTTTGTTTTTTGTGAAGAAATCATCTAATGTCGTTTGCCTTTTTTTTTTTGTTTTGTTCAGCAAACTGTCGTCGCTAGCAAGTCGTCTTGTCTTTGATCAACATTTGAATCATTTTGTATAAACTGATCCATAATTTACGTTATAGTGGCTAAACTTTTTTTTTGAAACCACGTAATACTGAAACAGCGTTAAGCGAGGTCTTACTGTATATAATAAGTATTTATTCACGACTTATAAAATTTTAATTATCGTAAAAATTTTAGCACAGTCAGGCAACTTGTTGACCATTATATCAAAGAATTGCCTACTCACAAGGCAATTTACACATCTTTTAAAACAAAAATTTTAATTATAGTAACGGATAGCGTTAAAGATCTCTATCTCTAAAAATTATAAATACGTTTTCAGGGTTCCGTCACAGCCAATTTGCTCCAAACTACTGGACCGATTGAGTTTAAATTTATAAGTCAGTGACCATAAGACGGTCGTGTAACGTAAATATACGATTTTATTAACATAGCACAGCTTGTCTTTGTTAAGTTTTCTTTTTGGATTTTTAGGTTCTTGAGATGCTGTTCGCTTTAAGACAACCAAATATATCGCGAAATATTTTTTTTTAGTTTTTAGGAATTATATTGTATACGCTATTCTACAAGTTTTTTCTACTCTATCGACTAATGAACTTTATTAAATAAGTTTCTGTTTGTCAAATTACACGTTTTTCAGGTATAAAGGCACTAGGTATGCTTTTTATGTTGTAATTTATATTTTATTGTGGCCAGGGGTGTCGCCAAGGGGGGGCAGGTAGGGGCAGCTGCCCCTCCCTAGAGGTTCGGGATTTTTTTAAGTTATAAGTTTTCCTGCCTAATGTCACAGAATAAGTAAGTAATAAAATGTAGCGTTCAGCAGAATCACTCTGAAACTAAAATCAAATTTAAGAATTCAATAAATGTGTTAATATTTAATATCTTAACCCTCCAAAATCTGATTTTTTTGTTTTTTTCTCATCCTTCTGCCCCCCTCTGGCTCAAAGGCTGGCGACGCCCTTGATTGTGACTGATATAACAAAATTATAAAACTTTCAAATTCGATTTTCCCAAGATCAAAATTTCTGACTTAGCATGTTTTGTTTCTAAGCCGACGATATATAGGTCATATTTTCTGCACTATACATTTTTTTATTGAATATATTATTTTGTATAGAAAGAAAAACTTACCGGTAATCGCTGCAAGTGTTTTAGGTTTGAAACACCTTGAACTAATAATAATATCTAAGTATTTCATATGATTAATAAAATAAAGTGATTAATAAATGAACTAAGCAATTAGATTAGATATACTACACTGACAACCCAACTATTAAATAATTTTTTTTTAATTATCACAAAAAATGAAGACTCAGTTGTTTATCAACTTATCAGTCACTTATGAGATATAAGATAAATGACACTAGTTTTTCCAAAAACGATAATTTCTCGGAATCGTCTTTGAGTCATTTTTGGAAACGGGGAATACCGAATTATTACTTACAAAATTTATTCATAGGCGCTGCGAAGGAGATGTGATTGCATCTCCCTGACATAGAGACGGAGAAGACCCGGGCAAAAACGCGTTAAGTTTTTCTTTATTAGTAGAACTAGTTTAATTTTATTAATTATTAATTAATTTTAATTTGCAATTGCATGTACATACACCCCTATAAAATATGACCATTTCAACAGTGCTGTGAACCAAAACATAAAAATGCTATCCAATAGTAATTCTCAAAAGCGACCTGTCAGTTACCGTTTATCACTATAAGAGGAACAGAGATAACAAAGCAGGCGTAGTTTTCGTAAACAACCCAAACAGATTGCAATTGGCTGTCAAAAATATTAAAGACGTGAAAATCAGCTATTTTACAGAGATACGTGGAAAAAATGTAATTGTATCTTGAACGTAATGCTACGCTCGTTTTTTTCTTAATGTTACAATTCGTACATATAATATTCGAATTTACGTTCTAGAAACATATATTTTTCTCATCTTGAATTTCGACAGAAAATCGAAATTAAATTGTCGAAATCTCGCTACTATTGAGACGAGACAATACTCTCGACAAGATACCGTGACGAAAGTTGTAACATTTCTCGTGTCGTTAGGTGAAACGAGAAAACCAAAGGCATTAGTAATAGAGACGTTACAGCTTTCACTTTAAATTTCGATATCTTATCAATATTAAAATTTTGACATATATTTCACAGTTAAGTATTTATAATATGGCGTCTAAAATATTTTATTAAGAACAACGGAAGAAGTCGTAAAAACAATTATGCAAATCAACAACATCAACAATTAGAAGAACCAGCTGATTGTTACGTAACCTCCTTGAAGAGGTCGTGCAGATCACATATGTCTCAAAAGTAGTTTGGTGAGTGCGGTGGGGTGCAAGAAGGACGCTAATTGAACTAATTAACCGTGTTTAGAACGATAACGAATGTGAAATAACAAATGACACCCACAAGCCCTTTTAATAGGATAAGCGACAATGGTGCGGATGTTCAGCTCATAATAACGTTACAGTATCATGTTAATGTTAAAGCATTTGATAACAAAAAAAAATACTTTTTAAATATTGATAAAAAAAAGTTTCACAAATTTTTATTGATCAGACAACATTATTCTGAATCTAATATGGTAGACGCTCCAAGATGACGGATTACCTTTTAAACTATAGTTCCTATGGATTAGAGTTGTGTAATTCAGATCTGAACCGGTTCAAAGAGCCGACTCCGACAGAAGATCCGTGAGAGCCGACTCACTTTTTTTTTGAGCCGACGGATCAACGGATCCGCGTAACTCAGTGAAACACTTAACACACAGAAGCACATTTTACACTGTATCAGTTCTTGCTTTAATGCATCTGTCAACTCAAATGACTCATGCATCACATGTTTGGTTATGCATTCTTGATTCTATACAGGTCGTGATATGATTGACTGAACTAGGTAACTCAGTGGCAGACTGCAGTAACATATTCAGAACTCGGGTCTTTTTGAACCGGTTCAGTGAGCCGGCTCACATACGGGATCCAGATGCAAAGATGCAGATCACTTAAGAGACCCGTTTTTCCTATCTCTACTATGGATTTGTTTAGCTATTATATGTTGTATGTTGCCTTGCGAGACAAGTTCGCAATACGGTGGACTTGAAGGTTATACTGCTGTTGTTGCTGCCAAGAGGGCGCAGCCCCGCGAGTCAAGATTACGTATGATACGGTTGTCGCTGCCGTGTTTCGTCTCAATTGCGCGCGGAGCCGCTGGTTGCGACTAGTATGTTTAATAAGGGTCTAATTCGCGTACCACTATTACGTGATCGAAATTTCTGATCCTATTCCCGTCACTCCCACCATAAATTCTCATTTCTCTCGCCATGCAAAATATAATATTTTCATGTCTTTGAAAATCGTTTGTTTAACGAAATGTTTTTACTAAAAACTTATTCTACAGTTAAAGCTAAAATGAGAAAAATGGAAAATAGTGATAAAGATAGACTGTTGTCAAAGTTTCGTCTGGAAGCCAGTAATTTGAATTTTCAATTAGACTTGAAATGACAGAATAGGTTGCAGAAATTTTATTTTATTTGTTATATCAAATGTGAATATTTTTAAAGTTGGAATGATTCTGTCGCGTAATTGGCTGGAATTATTGAGAAAAAACACATAAAAGAAGTGCATTGGGACTTGAAGATCATTACTCATTAGCATTGATTATTAAAAGAATAAGTATGAGTAATAAGTCAATCTTGCGCAACTTGGATCTGCCTTATCCATTAATCCACAATGGTTGTAATTAAAGACCTGTAAACACAGCATGTTACTGTGTAGTAAGACATCGTTCTTACAAACTGAATGAATCATTTTATTTATGAATTGCAAGAGCGGCTTTATAAAATTTAGTTGTCTCCCTTATTCGAAGAAAGAGCTATCACAAAAGAGATCATGCATTTGTAGTTCTAATTAAAAATTAAATATTTGTTTTACGATTAAGCAACAATTGTTCAAAAAAACATTAAGCATTAAATTATAAATATTTGTTAAATAGCAATAATTAAAATGTGTCGAGTGCAGTATAGTGTTATTGTGAGTGCATTATTGTTGAATATCAATGTTCCTCGTATCGATGGTGCAGCATCATTAAAATATTGCACTGATTTATCTCCACAAAACTCACTGGACATTGATGCTTTACTTGGAATGTGGTATGGAATAGAAGTTATTCAACATTTAGATAAAACTCTGCATTTAACAAATGATTCGTGTCCAAAGATTTCCATAGACATCATAAACGATCATCAGGATACAAGAAATTACGCTCGTGATTACGACTACACTACTTATGGCCAAAACTATGGTGGAAGTACGCGAAGTTATGGCAAGAATTATGGCAGTAATTACGGAAATACTGGACACAATTATGGACGGTCTGATTATGGAAGAACCGATTATGGAAGAACCGATTACGGAAGAACTGATTACGGCAGAAGTGATCATAATTACGGCAGTGAACAAAACTATGGATTGGGAAGTTATAAAGGGGGACATAGACGCCAAGGGAGTGCTGATCCAGAAAAAGGAATCCGTGACGTGAAATATAGAAATTTAACTCTGTTGTGGAATGAAGGAAGTAACAGTGTGGAATATTCGCTAAGATTCGATGATAAGAGAGCTGGATTTTGGCTGAGTTCCGGTCCTTACAACGGTAAGTTATTATAAAAAAAGATTAAATCAATTGATCTGATTATAAACAAACATATGACAAACGTTTCTTTCATTTAGAACTCATTAATTGTATAATAAAATTAATTGAAGATAATTTTACATCAATTTAATAGATGCTATTTACGCTATCACACTTATGATCTTTGATCTATGTTGAACAAATATCCGCCCTACAGCTTACTTATAATAGGTCATCGAGTAATTTCTGAAGGACATGGAAAAATAGGCAGACTCACAGAAAATTATATACAATATGTAGATGATAATTTGCTTTTGAAATAATACCAGTTGACTCAATATTTTTCCTTTATTAAGTATTCTATTTTTAAATTAATTATTTAGTATCCTATTTTTAAAATAACACAAAATGTCAAAAATAATTGAAATAAAAGCAACAGATTATTAAAAATATATTTTTAACATAAACAAAAATTACTGCATCGGCCGGGAATCGAACCCGGGCCGCCCGCGTGGCAGGCGAGCATTCTACCACTGAACCACCGATGCTTACGGCAAACGTGGTGTACTTTTAAAATACAACATTACTCATGAACTTTAGAAAAATAAAAATAAGTATAAAGGGCAAAAATTTTAGACAAATAATATTGTCCATGGATAAAAAAAATATTTGCCAAAATAATACATTACCGGTATAATAATTATTGTACAAAAACTATAAAATTTAAACATTACAATTTAATAATTTATTTGTGTTATAAAAGCAATAGTTATAGAAGCGCTTTGACTATACCTAATTGTTGGTTCTTTTTCAAGGATTTGTAAACATCGAGTGCCAAAGTAGAAAAATATATGAGTAAACGTGATCTCTAATAAGTGCTGAAAAAAATTAAATGCCGAGTAAAAAGAACGAGAAAATGTAAACTAATGGTACCTTTAATAAAAAAAAACTTTCAAATAAATTGAATCTCCTTCATAAAAAACACTAACGATTTATTTAAGAGGCTCTTTAATGCTCACGGGCTAACGTTAATAAAGAATTTGATTTACTACTGCTGAAAGGTACTAAATGCGTTATAAAGGATTCAGGCCTCTCTTTTCCAGTGGGCACTCTGGGCAAGTGCCTAGGGCCCCGCGATCGATGATAACTGATACTGTCGGCAAATATAGCGATTTATTTGTTAATAACGGTTTTGTTAACTATTGATTTGCATAGTAATTACGTTTTTTTAGTCATAAGGGCCCTATTATCCTAAAGTTTCCAGGGCCCCTAATAGGTTAAAGATGGCCCTGATTAAGGATTAAGTCGCATTGGAAAATTTCAACGACAAATTTTGTTATAGGTTCTATGCTTGTTAAACAATTCAACGATTATGCTGGCAACATCCAAGTGATCAAAGCTGTCAATACGCATCTAGTGTTGACGTTTTGCTACCGTCTTCCCGACAGTCAACTGTTCACAATTCTGTTGGCCCGCGAACCCGGGCTCAGCGAAGAGGATATCGAAGGCGTCCATAGCCTGCTAGGACGAAGACATTTGAGTACCTATAAAGCAAAACGCGTTTGTCGAAACGGTGCTTCCACATCTTTACCGACGGCTAGCGTCTATTCTGTGTTGATTTTAACATTGTGTTTTGTGTGGCTCAAAATGAACTAACATTAAAAAACATTTTTTTTACTATTTGATTCCAATCATTTTTGTATAAATTAACTAAAAAATTAAGAATGGTTTCGTATACTTCATTTTAAATAACAATTTGGGCATCGTAACTCTCAAATACAGAAAACTCCAGGTGGAGTGGGTTGGTGTCTATCACACGGTGAATTTTTAATTCTTTGACGTAATTTCAAAGTAAAGAACACTTTTTTGAATTGTCTGTATTTTTTACGTGACGTTTGAGCGATTTGTTAGTTTTAACATTATAAAATCAGGTAACTGTAAGTATTTTACAATTTTTTTGTAACGAATGTTTCATGAACTTATTAGTCTGAATTTTTATTTAATTTGAATTATAAGGATTAATGTTGATATATATTATACCTAAATGTTTTGTAAAAATCGAAATACTTTGTTAAACAATAAATAACCATATAAAACATAAGTACGTTTATTAGCTGATTTAAATATTTTTCAATTCTTCGAAGACGAATGTTTTCGCAGGTTTCACATTTGTTGTTTTTTCCTGTAAGATGATAAGAGTTATCAACAATCAGCAAAAATTACTTGTGGAGTTTAATTGATTTATGGCGTTATTCTGCATGGTCAATGTTAAAATTATCAGTACTGGTAAATTTCTGTCTCACTTTAACTTATATGATGTTAAATTTGTTAGAAAGTGTCAAAAAATTAACAACACTGTAAAATTATTATTACATTGACCATAGAGAATAAACACCATTAATGTTATCAAAGCGACCCTACGCACGAAAACATTTCCGAATCCGGTTCTACCAACATTGGCAACGGAACGGTTTATTTTGGAGAATGATCCATGATCACTTATGAATGTTTACATTGCTAGTTTGCAATTTTGGAGATTATTAGCACCCCAAACTCCACTTCCACCGTCAATGCTACTAATGTTATTGCTATGATCCAACTAAGATAGTTTGGAACAGCCGGGGTGCAAGTTTGAAATACATTCTGGGCATGATTAACGTTTGCAGACTAATACAAAATCTATCGCCTGTTTTTTAATACAAGATGAAAACGTGTAATAAATGCTTTCTCTGTGTTCCTATATTAAAATAATCAGAAGTTACGGATGTGACCATCTGCATCATTCCTATAATATATATTAGTATTCATTTTAATCAGAAAAAACTTCTTAGGCTTGAGAATTCTCAAAATCATTAAGTGCTGCCATTTATACGGAGTTAACACGGTTCGTCTACAAGTTCTTTTAGTACCCAAATTCTAATTTGAGGACTAGCAAAATTTATCAAAACTTATCGTTTTCAATCTGTTTATAATAAGTTAAAAATATGCATTGGTATTAGAACGAGATATCCCTGCCAATCGTTGATCATAAAAACCCAACCTTACAAATCAGTTGCTCTAGGCTCGAGCCTCACAGGGTTCCGCTTTTGGGCGTTTTGGAAATGAACAAAGTTTACCTCGGATTTATTAATCCCAAGCTGCAGTTAAAGGCAACGATAATAGTTTTACTACGATAACTAAAACACGATTTATAATTATATACACATCTATTTTGGATTCAGTTCGTAACGATTTTTAATTAATTAATTGTTAACTGCCAAAACAATTGACTTATGTACTGAAAGGACATTAATTTATTCAATTTAAAAATTCACAAAAAAAGCATAATGTAGCAATTATTGACTGCGTTAACCTTTAATTGACCCAATTATCTTCCCCCGCAGGAAACTGTACTCAGTTCAGTACTACTGTTCTATTGAATTTGATACGTAAATACTTATAGTAGTTTATCATAAACATAAACGTTTATTCTAAGAAGGCACAAGAAAATAATGGGTTTTGTTTTGAATGTTATTGTTCTACGCTTTACCACACATGTAAAAATGATAAACAGTTAATATTTTACTGTAAAATTATTCTGCACTATATTTTGAATAGCATGTTAATACGAGTATTAATTTCTGGGATGTAATCGTGTCAGGGCAACTAGGGCGTCGCCTTGGAAATTTCACAAGTGGTGAGGTCTCATTCCTCAATTGCGAAAATAATATATCCCCAACTTGCGTAACCAATTCCCATCCACACATATATAAAATATTATAGTCACACCCTAGGTAACCACTATACTGTAAAAATCTGTTTTGTGTGAGCTGTGTTTTGCTAACGAAATTTTTCTGTAAGAGCGCTTGCGACATTTAATATTAAGCATCGTTTCCTGAGCACCAAAAACATCAACAACTTAGCAGAAACGTAATACCGCAGAAGCCTGAGCTTGTAGCGCAAAACTCCTGGAAGTGCATTTTTTTCATTTTCGTTGAAAGGAATATACATTTTCATATTTTTAGAAATTACTCACATTATATGAAAGTTAAGCATTTAGATAGGATTTTCAGTAATAGCTGAAGAATCATTATTCGCGTAATTTGAAAAATTCTTCCATTTCTTATATTTTTCAAAGCTGAAAAAAGTGAAGTTTCCTAAGCTGTCTTCATTTATTTTTTGAAGTTATGTGTGAGAAAATATCTAGTTTATGGTTTATAACTTGTTTATTTTCGAATCGTTTTTTAAATGAAAATAAAAAAAAAATAATAAAAACACAGATGATTTCTTGCATCCTTCGTAGCAATATTGAGTGAAACTTTAAGAGAAGTTCTGTGCTATATAAGTTGGCTGGTTTACCGACAAACTTTGAAAGATGGAACTGCATGTCAAAATTTGTCGGTGAAATGTAGACTTTTTGTCACTATATCCGATTGATTGATATAAGCGATATCGTCATAAATAGATTTAACGCGGTTTATTTTTTGTGTTGATTAAGTGGCATTATCTACAGTTTGAATACTTGTTGTTCAAAAATACAAACATATTAAGCTGTTGTTTACAATAAACTTACGTCACCGGATCTACTTATTTAATCAAGGCGACATCCAGGAATGCGTCATATCTATTTACCGATTTGATGTCCATCTTATGCAAATGTTAGCTTTCAATCTTCTGTAATTCATATCAATCATATCATGTCATTAATAATTATTGTACTAGTCTAGTCAATGAAGTGTAAAGTGTAATATCATTTCTTTATTACCGGAGCATTTCAAATGTGATTAATTTTTGACATAAAGTTGACCAGACAAAACAAAAAGACATTAACTCATGAGCACGCCAAATGCTACGTCGTTCACTATAGTTTTCTTGACAATTCACAGACACTTATTTTGATTCATTAAAACAGGTTTAAAATACAAATTTAAAAGGTGAATGGAACTTTAATAGAATAGATTAATTAAATTATGCCCTAATGAAATGTTACAAGTAACCCATATATAATATTAACTTATTAAAAAAATTATAACTGACGCATTGTTAATGAAATTATAACTAATTGTATTTAACCCAGACTATAATATTATTATTAAATTTCAGTGAATTTATTCAAATTAAGCAGTTCGAGTCAAATAAATTGTGTGTAGGTCGATTCCTAGGCACGTATACTTACTCCATTAAAATTGCATTATATTTACTACTTTAGTCACCCAGGAAAAAACACTCCATTAATAATAATTTTATTATATACACTTTTCACATAATTATAGATTAAAACTGCATTTTTTAGGGTTTGTACCAAAATGGCAAAAAACGGAAATCTTTATGAGATGAGTCGTTGGTCCGTCCGTCAGTCACAAGAATTTCTCTGACCTCAAAAAAGGCATCACGCCGAAATTTGGCATAATTGTGAAATTTAGTAGTCCACATATATTTCAATAATGTAAAAAATATTTCTAGTAAATTTGTGAAGACTGAAGCTCAAAGTTTGACAACCAAAAAAATGTCCGTATTTGGTCGCGTGGGGTACCCTTAGAAAAGACTTTTCTTAAGAATCCCATGAGTATTTTTTTCAGAATTTTATGTCTTATGTTAAGTAGTTTTTGAAATTTTTCTGAAAACGCATCTCAAAAACTCATACCTCCCCTCTATTCCCAAAAGTAGGACAGCTCAAATTTCGAAAAAAAAACTAGTTGCGTTAGAGATATAGTACATATACTTAATAGCAAAACTATTACGATGGTTCAAGCAGCTATAGTTTTCGAATCTCAAAGGCAAATACTATTGTTGACGGTACGGAACCCTTTTAAATGAATCATTCAACTTGATATTTAAGAAATTTTACGCCAAGATGAACAGTTCTGACTTTAAAACCTTCCAAAATAATCTAGCTTTTTGAAATCCTTCTGTTTTAATTCGTATTATTGCGGTAATCAAGTAAAAACTGAATACAAAAATCCCATTTTGATCAGATATATTAACTATTCAAAACAAAAACCTTATAATTCTATAATTATTTATATTATTCAAAAAACTTTCTAACAGAAATTCTATACCATCATTCAAAAATAAGATTTGCTCATGTCAAATACGTTTGGAAGTAGACATAGCTTCATACACAGGGAAACTATTAACATGGACGACTGTATATTATTTTTGGCTAGCTCATGCCCTATCTATCCATATATACCTATACGTGTTCCTTGTCTGTATTATGGGACTCCTTGTCGTCGTCTATGTATCCAGACGCTGGGAGAATTAAACAAATTACTTATAGCTCACTGAATGAACATGTTAAATCGGAAGTAAAAAAGTACCTTTAATATAAATAAATAATGCAATCAAATGCAATAATACGTCCACGTGTTCGGTACTATAAGACGGTGACTTCGTCGTGTTTAGAATGTGACAATATGCGTTTGTAACCTGATGTGTGTGTTTGATACAGTGATTTTGTGTAAAGCTTGATTTTAATATAGATATTAAGTTTTTATTTATATCATGTAGTTGTTAAAAATAATATTGTAGTGTAATATAGCCGTTTTATATTTTATATAATAATAAACACTTAAAATTTCAATTTTCTGAAACACCAAAAAGTAAGTACCAAGAAGCAGTGGAATGTGATTTTTGGTTTGTAAAAAAAACAAAATTTATTACAGCAGTTATTACAATAATTTAGTTTTAAATAGTTACAAATTAATTCACTTGTTTTTTCGCAAATTCAGTCCCACGGAAATTTGTTTTTTTCTTATGAAAAACAATTGAATCAAAACACACAATCGGGCATCGGATATTTAATAAAATGCATTTTTTTCATTTTTTGGTAAAAATCTAATATTGAGCTTTAGTCCATAAATGTCAGGAGAAATTTGGACAAAACAAATTGTCGAAGTCTAACATATATTAAAATTGTAATCAATAGCATTAAATAACTACGTTACTCATATTTTGCACTGAATGTGCATAACTTTTCATGCTTTTCATATTTCCTTAAAATATATGATTCGTAAATACAGATAAATTAAAAAACAAAAATAAATTTGTTTATTTACTAAATTTATTGCATTTTCATGTTGTCCGGAATCTATATTGTATCTTACGCACATTTGCATATTATATAGTTGATTGCCATATGACGTCATAGGTATGACGCACAAAAGCTTTCATCAGAAAAGCTCGAATGCGCATGTGCAGCTAGAATTATTCATTTCTCAAAGCGCCAATGTTTTTGAATCGTATACAATTTATAAAATGTGCAAGTTGACTCAAAAAATACTTAATAACTTTACAAGTTCACGTACAGTCTATAGAATATTTTTTGAGATCAACAAAATTAGATCTATAATGTTCCATTCATGCGATTGAAGGTGAAATAAAAAAAGTGTTACAAAACGTTACAAAAAGGGTTTAGGGATTAAACCATGAGAAATCACACAGATCCACGAACACTGATTCTATATAGTCGATACTTGGTACAGCATATGCCATAAAAACCAGCTGTAGACCAATAGGATAGCGGCTGCCTCGTCCACATAGAAGATCATAGGTTCGTTTCGGGTGCTATTTTTTATTATCAAAACTACTAGCCGCTACTCGCGTCTCCACACGCGATTAAGACAAACAATGTTTTATAGCTCGCTCGGCAGCAACAACAGTAGTGGAGCCGGACTTTTACAATCTTGCCTTGAGAGGCTGCGTTCCGCTCGATAGTAACGACAATTTTTTTTTGTCGACTTACGTTGCAAAATTGGTTTCTACGAAACGTGATAGTATAATAATAATAATAATAAGATTCTTTATTTTCATCTAATCAAATGAACTATTTTAGAGTTATTTCTCGTATGAACAGAATTTCTCGCGAG
Organism: Venustoraphidia nigricollis; assembly: GCA_034508555.1. Lineage (NCBI taxonomy): Eukaryota > Metazoa > Arthropoda > Insecta > Raphidioptera > Raphidiidae > Venustoraphidia > Venustoraphidia nigricollis. The sequence goes on from JAVRKA010000047.1 coordinate 3,541,903, forward strand.
GGGATGTAGCTGCAAGACGGCGTTTTTTTGCGACGCGACTACAAGTTTCACTTTTGTGATGAAAGTTTAAAATGCACAGTCTCATTTTTTTTTTAATTTGACAACGGCACTTTTTTTACAAAATAAACATCACTCCTTTTTTACAGGACAAAAACAACGATATCTCCACAATGGCGCTTATAATGCTACCCTGTGATTTACCTTGGTGGGATTCTCTTCAACGACATCTCACTAAACTGCTCAATACGAAACATACAGAAGAACTTATCGAAGGAATGAACAAAATACATGAGCTATGCAAGTAAGTAAATCATAATTAAAAAAAAAAACATTAAAACAAATGTACAACGTTTCGCTCACAAAAGTTGATTTTCAAATTGTATTTTAACAGTATAGGTTTAGATCCAGAAGAAGACGAAACAGATCCAGAACAATTTATTGGTCTGTCAAATTTTTTGGATAATGATCTAACCACGGCGGAAAGATTAAATTTTTTTAAGAAAACCTTACCAAATATTGTCAGTCGGGCTTTGAATATGAAACAATGGAAACCTCCTGCCGGATTACTGTTTAGCTTACAACAACAACGTGAGCATAACATATAAAGTTGTCTTTTAAATTTTCTGTTTTATTAAATAAACTTTATTCTTCTTCTTAGCTGACAAAAATGAAATCGATTATAAGTTCGTCTCGTCACTTCTTGCCCACAGTTTTTTTTCGACATTTCCAAAACGCACAATGAAAACGCACCCAACATTACAAGATTTTAATTTTACGCACTTTTTTAAGTCTTTAAACATGCCAGTACAAAAAGCAAAACTTCGAAGTATACTCTACTACTTCGATTGGTTAGAAGACAACGAAGATGCTCAAAATGGACATTTGAAAATATTACGACAGGTAAAGCACATTTACAAAATTGTTTATTTATTTATCAATATCAATGATTGTTAAACTGAAAAAAACATTTTTTTCACAGTCATTGTTAGCATTAACCTTGGTGACCTTAAATACACTTTTGCCATGTGATCGGCGTGGCTCGCTTGGGCGCCCAAGCTGACCTAAGGCGTCGCATAATTAAAAGAAGTAAATATGTAAGAAGTTGACTGGAATTATATCGAAAAAAGAATAACTTCTTGTTATTCATTTTTTTATATAAAGAATGAAAATTAACCTTGAATAAAAATGAAAACCCCAGCGCCCAGCGCGTTAGAGTTATAGCTTTATTACTTAAATTATTGTAAGGTGGGTTTGTCTACAATTTATTCTTTATTATGTTATTAACTTATTAAACATCGTTTTCAGGTTATGTCTAGTAAAGAATGGTTAACAATAGAAGATTGGCTAGAATGCACCCTTCCGCTGTGTCCATTTCAAATAAAACACGAAGGTCGACTGGAAAGAGCTAGCGAAGATTCCGTCCACATTTGTTTTGCTAGTTCGAGGATCGGGAGCGATGTTTTATCAGAAGGGCACACGCAGGTATTTAAAAATTATCATTTGAACCTAAAATATACCGGTTTCGCCGCTTACGAGGTCAATTAGATCTTTCATCTTCCTTTTATTTAAAATGGAAATTCTAATATGACATACACGGAGAGTTTTCGCAAGTTAAAAACTGGACAGTTTCGAACTTTACAATTTAATTATGTATTTAGAATTGACTTTTAAGTGTTGTCAATTAAGTTCAATAGTTACTGCGTTAAGCGAACAAATATTGAAACTGACTAATGCGAACCTTTACATTAAGTTTTTCAGTAGAAAAAGCTAACGATTGATTGCCAAATCACATTTTTTTTTCTATTTGTCCAGGAATGTATTCAACTGTCGACGTTTCCAGAAATACTAAGTATACTGTTATCCGTTGAAGCACTTGAAGACAATGAAGTGTTGACTGTGGAGGGCGCAAGACACGTTGCTAGGATCATAAATCCAAAAAGTAAATCGTGCTTAGAATATGTGGAATGTCCACCTCAGGTAAATAGCTTACGTTTTATAAATACGGTTTCTTGTTTTTCCAATGCCTGAATCCTATATTCCGAACGACGTAAAAATGTGTTGGTTTTTATGCCTATACGTTTTATCTTTTTTTTTTGTCTCGTGATGTAAGTAAGTTTGTGTTATAGTTTGTTATTTTACATACGTTCAGACATATAGATACAGCTTTAATATTTTATTAGTAGGTGGTTGAAGTAAAAGTATTATTTGTATTTGCATAGATTTTTCAATTATAAAATAAGAATGCTGACATTATTTCTAAATTATTGCAATGGCTGTAATTTTGTTCAGCAAAAAATCTCGATTAAAATTCTAAGCACGATTTAGGTAACAATATTTAAAATCATATTCCAAAAATCCGAACATTATATTTTCACACAAATTATCGATATTTTTGAATTTAGATAGATATTAAAATCATAAAAGCCCATTTTTAATTTCAAGAACATCCCGAAAATAATGACAAACGCATTGCGAATAACACCTTCACTCCCACCATGTACAAATAACGGTCATTTCTGAACACAAACATAGGTGCTTTTTATAGATTAGATTATTGCAGATTATAAACGCTCGACAACCAAGGAATATACCTGCTGCTTTACTGTCTGCCTGTCTCCTTTTATAACCAAACTTTTATAATATGAAAGTCTAAAAAGAGCTATTATTTAATAAACAATTCTTGTTCTAGACAACTGTATGCTGTATGGATGCAGAAAATTACAGTGTACTTCCAATAAGCCAGTTTGAAGAAGATAACATCCTCAGGGAATTAAACAAATGTCTCTTAGCCTTTCAACAAAAGCAATATAAACCGAAAAAAGAATTATGTACACCAACGATCGCAATGCAACCAACGCACAGACAACAAAGAAGATTATCCCCCATCGGAGAATCCATATGCTCGACACCGCCCGAACTTGCTTCAAAAGTAGTAATTCGCCAACCATCAACTGAACATGAACACGAATCCTTTAGTACTGACCAATCAAATTCTCGACTAAGTGCTGGTGTTAAAACAAACGAAGCTGTATTAAACAGAACACCATCGACAGAGAAAAGAGTATGGCTAACACCAGAAAATAATACGTTAAATAACAGACGCGGACGATTTATTGTATTAGGATCATCTGGTGAATGCTTACCGGTAAAGAGAACACCTTTGGAACAAAATAAAAGTGTATATTCCAGTTGTAGTTCTGGTAGTGATGAATATCATAGTGCTCAAGCTAGTCCCGATAATAGTAAGTACAAAATAGTTAATGTTCAATATCTGTCGTGTACGAAACATGAAATCCACGAAAATTAATTTAAACTTCAAGCGCCGGCTTTTTAGAACATGTAAATCATAGCTCGATCGATTTTATCGAAAATTCTAAATTTCTATGTGCTATTCGAAATTATTTATATTATTTACACACAGTTTATCGTTTTGGGATGTAGTGCTAAAAACAACTATTGCTTCAGAGTTACTTGAGTAACATTTAGCGTGCTAAAGTTTCCGTTCCAACAATTCCAATCCTTCAAAACAAACAGCTCACTTATAACAAACACAGCGGTTCTTTATAGCTCTAAATTAAAGGGAATTTCTAGTGCTTCCCTATCATTATCCAAAATCAACTCTATAAGTATTTGAAATAATTATGATTGTTGAAAAGGTCGGTATCTTATATTGAAAAATTGAGATTAACTTAGGACGACCAAGTTAACTTCGTAGTAAACTTACATTGAAGCTGAGACATTATTTTTTCCTGAAATATTAGGTAGCGAGGATGAAGCTCAAGGTCGCAGATACAGCGGCGATTTAAATACACCTGAGAGACGCCACACTTTTGCTGAACGTTTGAGAGATGCACTACGTCGCGATGTCCACGCCACTACATCCTATGAAAGTTCTACAGACGAATCCAGTTATGCCGTTGGAATATCAATTGCGGGTTCAGGATTGGCTGACAAAGATATTGTGTATGTCATGATTAAATTTAAACCACGAATTTCTATCGAAATCAATGAGATAAAACTCTCACTTTCATTTGGATTAGAAATTGTTCTGATATTAATAACTCGCGGATTCATTATTATTTATCCTTTTTTTTAATCAATAGTACAATATGTTGAACAAAGACAACCTACTGTTGTTGTTCGATGTGAAAAATTAATGTTTTTTTCTAAACCAGCGTACGACGTGGAGGTTCGCGAGGATTTATGCTTCAAGGTGATTCTATAGATGAAGATGCAATGCAGACAATGTTAAGAGAAGAGCAAAAAATAGATGGTAGAAAATCGAGTTCAGCAAGAAACCAAAGTTATGATGATCAAGATCGTGATGATGGAGAGTCTTCCAAATATAGTTTTAGTAGTGAATACAGGTATGTTCTTAAAAATCGATAGAAATATGTGACGAATTGTTTTTATTTTATGTTTTATTTTCAGTTCTGAATTAGAAGAAGTGTTCGATCAATTTTCACGGTGGATGGACGACCCAATATTAAAAACTTGCGATGGACTTATTGAACCAAAGAAAAAGTTAGATGCTCGCGATCTAGCGGTTCTCAGATTCGCTGGCTCATTATTAAAAAGAGCGTTAAGTGATTCTTTCGCCGGTGTTCCATTAACCGAAGGATGCGCTAATAGCGTAGGATCTGATGTTGAAGCCAGAAGAAAAAATAAAATAAAATTAAGCGCTAAATCACTCAGTTTGGAATTGGCAAGGCATAAACATAAATTAGCTGCACAACTGGTGAGAAAGATTTGTTTTGATTTAAATAGTTTAAAATACTGTAACATAAATATGAATTACTGTGTTTTTTCATTTAGATAAAGCAGTTAAGTCACAAATCTCCAAGCGGACTAAAGTCAGTGTCAACGGGAAATTGGGGTTGTGGTCATTTACAGTCAGGTGACGTACAATTAAAAGTAATTATTCAATGGTTGGCAGCAAGTGTTGCGGGTATACCATCATTAATATATTATACGGCGGGACATCCCCGACTTACTAAACTTGACACACTCATTAGAATATTGACTGATCGGAAATGGACTGTTCAGGATCTTGCACAAGAGATGCTTCACTTCGCCGAAAGAATAATCAATGGTAAAGGGTATGAAAACGGCAGTTTGTTTGAAGAACTAATAGGCATTGAAAGAAATATTATTGAAAATTAGAACATTATGCTAGCTATTTCTTTTATATTTTCCATTTACTGCTGACAATATTGTTTGGCTATTTCTTATAGTTAATACTATACAGAAAAACGCTCTTTTTGAAAAAATATACACTATACATTTCTATAAGCGGGTACTATTAGATGATTTCGATAAATACGAAACATATTTTCTATTATCTTTCCTACGACAGCTTTAAAAGTGTTTAGGATTTATTCAAACTTTAAGAATTACATGTATCAAATTAATTAAAACAATGGAAAATTTACCTGATTTACGAACAGTGGATGAACTTTTAATTTGAAGGTTATGAACCCTCACAATTTCGTAAGTTTTTAAGGCAAATTATAATTCATAACACGAATTTACTTGCACTATAGTTTATGAAACATTCGATTTTGACTTTATCATTTTGTATTTCTACTGGAAACAATTTCTTAACGGATAAAATTCAATCAGCGTAAAACTGCGCACGTCAATATGAATGGATGTTGCTAATATGTCGAGAAGTCAAGGCAAGGATTATTTTTTGCTAGACTACATGGAATTGAATTCATATTATTTTGACTCGCAAAGATCAACATAGTATTATAAGTAGTGGTTATACATTTTGGAAACATTTTTATAGAGTAAAAAATATATAGGACCAGTTAGAATTAGATTATTCACAATTTTTACACTTTTTTTAAATACCCTATTGAAGTCACTCCCCAAAAAGACGTTGTTACAAAAGCAAAGAGGCTGACATAATGAAGGAGGGAAGCACTGAATATTATAGCTAAGAAATAATCATAGAAGAAAATTATGAAAAACGATTAATAAAAAGTTACTAAAATGACAAATATCTATTATATCTATATCACTTCTTTAAGACATTTTCTATATATAGTAGTACTGAATAATATTAAAAATTGCTGAATAAATCTGTTATCAACAAGAAAATGATATTCGAAATATATTTACCATTCATATCACAAAATTTCATATCGGAACAGTATGTAATCCGCATATCTTGGTGAAAATAATTGAATCATCAGTGACGTAGCCAGAATTTTATTTCAGGACATCTCATCCCCGAATTATGGTCGGCGGGCCATCTTAAGGCTAATAAGGGTGACGATACACTGAGTGCATTTGCAGATGGGGAAGAGGCTTCAGCCTCACAAGCTTTTGTCTGGCTACGTCAATGTAAATAATATTAAACAATCTCACCTGGAACAAATTACGGTCGCATGACCTGTGTTGTTTTTGTTCTTCGCGGTGTTTTTTTTTGCTTTAATAATATTCATAAAAGAGTAAAACTAACTGGCAATGAGTTTTTACATTACTTTAGTTTTATATTTGAAATTATTGTTTTTGCGAACTTCTGGTTTGTTCAAAATAAATGAAAAAATCAATAAAAATTTGCATAATGCGGTGTTCAATAGAAAATAAAAAATATTTGGTCTATTTAGGTATTTACCATATAGTCTATTATCAGTAAATATATTTAAAATTTTATCCCAGGCAAAGTTTTTGATATGTACTTAAAATTAATTTGCTCTACTGGCTTGTCAAAAGTAATTCGACACTTTCACACACTTTTGTTTTAAATGGAAATTGCGATAGACGATTCGCGCTGAAAAGGGTCGTTATTTAGCTTTAAAAAATATGAAAACTTATTAATTACTTGCCACATTTTAAAAAGTTGACTACGCTACCGAATTTTACTAAAGATGTACAAATTATCATATTAATGCTATTATTAGCGATTTTCATTATAACCAAGTTATTGCAAATTATTAACTGCCGGCAAATTTCAATTTTTGGTAATAGCTCCAAAACAAAATATGTCACCGAAATTCCGATTCTGCTAAAGCATTTGTAATTTACAATAGTTCAAACGTGCACATTTTTTTATTTAAATCTGGTTGCTACTTAACAAAAATCGGGCACCTCTATACAACTTACAGTTCATCTGATGATATATTTGAGCATATAATTAAAGTTTTAAAGTGTCCAGTGACTTTTGCGTCTCTGTATAATTAATATACGTCTTGTAATCATTTGGCTAGAATATGCTAGTGATTGCGACTGTCCTATTTAATATGTTAATTTCTGAAACTTATATTTTCTTTTAAATTTAAGACTTGTGAAATTGCAAGCAAGATAATTCCAAAAACATTATTTTAAGGCGCAAACGATTGTCTTCCATTAATAAAATACTCAAAATATTACTCAACATACTTTTTAAGTCAATAATAATTGTAATTAGCAGTTTGAAGTGATTTTCATTATACAGAGAATTTATTTTATTGCTAACCATACATTTTATATCACATTATAAATTCTATAGTTTTTTCGCACTGCAAGTGATAGCAACCGAAAAATAAAATATGACTCATTAAGTGAAGCTTAAACAATGATAATTAGGGCGGTAACTTTAGAGGATGCAATTCGTATTGAGTAAAGAATTTTATTAATAATTTTTTGAGGGTGCGAATCAAATTCTCGCCCTGAGCGCCGATCATCATTAAGAAATTCATTTCCATCATGGATAGGTTGTTTAGTCATAAAATAAATTCACTATATTCGCTTACATAATATATATTTAATTTTTCAAAAGACAAACTATTGCTTTTTAAATAATTACTTTTATCGTTTTTGTTGTCGGAATGTTTTTTTATTTTTTGTAAAAATGAAAAATCTTTTTTAATTATTGTATATTACACGTGTATTGACAATTTATATAATAAATTATGTACCATATTATTATGAATAAATTTATTATTTCATAATTATTCGACAACGGTTCAAATAAAATAAACAATAACATTCAGAGTAAAGTTACAAATTATTTAATGTTCATTTAGAAAAATAGACCCCTCATTCTACGACCCATTCCTTGACGATCGTACAGAATATTAAATTTGTTGACAAACTGATTAATATCATTACAGCCTTTGGTGATTGTACCTAAATATGTCATCAACCCAACATCATTGCATTGCTACAAAAAAAAATTTCATTTAAATCTATAAATTTCAGTTCCCTTCATAGAATAAGAATGGGACTCGAGGAAAGCCGAAATTGTAGGGATGCTATTGTTTCCATGGCTTGTTTACTTGCCCTATGCGCCAGTGATACAATACTGTCCCTAATTAAAATAAATGATAAACTAGCGGTACCCGTGCGAATAATCCGCACTAAATAAGTAATAATAATTATCATGAATTATTCAATTCAATAAGTCACAATTTATTACAGGTATTCAATTCGTTTCGAATTTCTCACACTCTTTATAACTTTCTTCTTTTTGTTGTATTACATTACGAAGCTCAGTGACGGTTCAAGAAAATATTTTTCTAAAACTGTCATATAGAGGCGCAAGTATCGAAAACGTTGAACTGAAGCGCCGCCATACGAAAAGTATTTATACGTGAATTTTGATTAAAAATTAAACAAAAAACATTTACCGACCGTCAATCATGTTGACGTTGTTTCAAAGTTAGAACCGTCAGATGGCAGCATTGCTGCATATACTGGATAAATGTATAATTGTTATAATTAATTATTTTGCAAAATAATAGATTTTTTAATTGTTGATGTACATAGAGCAAGTAATTATCTATAAAATGATATAAAATTTATGTGAAGTAATTGTGAGGTTTTTTTGGAAAAGGGAGGCAAACATCTTAACCTTAGCGTATTAATATATATGATATACTCACATTATAGAAGTTTTGTCTGAATCTATCACTTTGGATGACAGGTAATCGGTGGCTTAGTGAGTAAGCTTCACGTAAAATTTCATGATTTGATTTCAGTTCTCCAGCTTCGACAGCTCTTATATAAGCGAGAACAAGTTTTACTCGTGAATGTAACATTTTTATTGCACTGTGTTGAGCAGTTAAATGTTCAGCCACTAATAAAAAGACCGTATCGTATAAGATCATTAAAATATGTACATGTAAATGTGCTGATAAGGTCCTTACCGAGGGAGCTTTCACCGGCATCGTTTGCGGATACACGAGCAACGTGATCGACACCGATGCGCTCTGCTTCTTCGGTTGCGAGAGTATATGAAAGTGTTACGAATAACATCGTAGCTTCTCCTCCAACAATATCAATTACTGATTCATACAATGTCACAGGCAACTAATAATAACGAGAATAAATAAATATTCGGATTTTATTAAAACCATAAAGCTGATATCAGACGCTTCACTTTTTGTTCATTTCTGTCTTTTATTCAGCATCGAAGTGAAACGTTTGAACACAAAGTGACGAATGAATTCATTAGTGAACCGAGTCAACACTGCTAGATGTCGGCTTTTGGCATCATTTAATCGCGTTCTGAATGAACGAAAAATGAAACGTCTGAACTTAGAGAAAACATTCACTCGGGTTTGGCCATTTAGTCTCGCGTCTTGTAGAGGACGGACTTGGGACTACGACACCGCATAGTGAATATATTCTGTTTGCGTATGAGACAAAATGGTATTCAAGTGGAATGACTAAAACGCGCTGCTGTTTTTGGAGAATTACAAAACTTATCCATGCCTTTGGAGCCACAAACTCGACGAATACAAAGACAGAATAATACGGTCAAATTCTAATAAATCTCTAATTAATGATTTAAACTTAGACTTTGCTTTTTTTTGTCAATTCTTCGATCAAATTATCACAAATCAAAATAATTTCAAAGCACACAGCTTCATTCAAAGACTGGATGAGCTTTCATTTCTATGTCATTCTGTTTGTGCCTTGTGAACGCGGAATGGAAAACATTCACCCGAATGAACCGTCTGATATCACCTTAAAGAATTTACTTACGTCACCATTTCTCGATAACGGGTTCAGTTTTAACAAAATTGGACATTCATTTATTTCACAAATTTGTTTTTGAATTTTTATATCACTTTCATCTGGTATGTCACCAGTTGTGTACCAGCCGAGAAAATCCATGTCACTGAATACTTGTTTAACTAAAATTATTCGTTACAAAATATAATGATTAAGGAAGTTACAGATACGCATTTTTGAAATCTTAAAGAACACTTACATTGTTCCTCTTTAGTGTTATAATAATCTCGATCAATTATTGCATGACCAGCAATAATACTGATTAGTAGTTCAAATGAATTCATTACTTCGATATTGCGACCTTTTTGTTTACCAATAAGGGCTCCGACAACTATATCGAAAACAACATACCAAATAATTCAAGAAAGATAAAATAGAATATTGGATGCACGACAGCTGAGACAGTTATATTCTGTGCAGAAATTCAACTAATGATAAATCATTTCATATGTTACCTTTCTGTGGGGAGCCTTCTTGTGCCTTTAATCTAGTCCAGTGTTCTGATATGTTCATGATAACTAGAGGATGCAACGAAACGGTCACAGAACCAACAGTTCCCGAAGATGCCATTACATTTTTTGAAGAATCGCTTATTACAGCTGAACTACTAGTTCCTGCTGCTTCGACATCCATTGCGATATCGACCGGAATTTCGTCTGATCCTTCAGCCATTATAAATATGAATAATTTAAAAGTAACTTGCACGACAAAAGCTCACTGTAAGGTTTGACAGACAATTGTACTCTATTTTTCAGGTTAGAGTACAAACAGCATTCCGAATCAGTGTAGCCAACCGCATAACAAAACATTACGACAGGGCTAACAAATATTTGGGAAACGCGAGTAAACGAAAAAATCTTTTGAAATTAACGTTTCAAAATATAAATAAAATTTTAAAGTTCTCTGTTGTGAAGTTTTTATTAATTATGAATTTTGTATAGGAATTGCATATTAATTTACATTATTATTTATAAACAAGTTGAATAATACTTTGTTCTTTATTTCCTACGTAATTGTAATTTGTAACTTGATTACTTACAAAATAAAAGTTAAGATATAATACCAAATAACTAATTAAATTACAACAATAAATGTTCACAATGTTTCCTTAAACTATAGGTCAATTCTTCTAATCTGTCTTTATAACAGGGTTGTCGTCTGCAATTTTCCTCGATTATAATAAACCTGTCTTTTTTGTACATCATTTCCGTCAGATATGGATTACTGAATATCTCGTTAAAATATTCGTTGTCTGAAAGTACAAACTGGCTAACAAATGATACGTTGAGTAATGCATATGGTTTGATGTATTCACAAGATGCGATAAAGTCTTCAAAAGGAAACACTTCTTCGACTTCTATTCCACAGTTACGAAGTTCGGTGGAAACAACATGGTGATAAGTTTTCAAAATAACGGACATATTCTTTTCTTGAAATTCTCTTGAAGTTGTGAAATAAATAAAACACATCACATCATTGGCGGGTATCGTGTACCTAACAAATTGAAAATCGACAATGCATGTAGATGTTGGATTTCCACTCAAACCATATTTTATCATGAAATTATTGGCCCATACATCAGCATGTGTTATTACATTACGATATTTCGTTGAAGGCTTCACGTAGCTAGAGAATTTATAAGCGAGTTTTTTAATTTTATTTTTAAATTCTTCATCTGAAATTCCGTTCGTTTGATTAGGAAAAAGCAAATCGACCACTTTCGTCATAGCCTCGATTGATACTCCGACCCATTCTTTTTCTTCACTGGTATAAATTGCTTCTGAAAAATTGTCACAATATTCTTCACCAATTCGATAACGTCGTTGGTATTTTTTTGACATTTTTTCTTCATAGATTAAACTTGACACATGAAATTTAGCTAATGCCGTTATAACAGAAATTGCTTCGTCAAAATTTAAATACTTGTATTTATTGGGCGTTTGATAACCGATTTCAGATAAATTTTCTAATATTATGCATTGATTCACACGTGCAATATAGCATTGTGGTGCAAAGTCATTTATTTGATAAACACCATTGCTTAACATCGTTTGAAATAAATCATAAATAAATACTTCCTTATAAAATGCATTCGTTTCTTGTAACACTTCAAGAGAAAAATCATTCTCAGGCATTATCTTGACAAAAAACGAAAAACGCTTGTTTTTTCCTTTAGTTTGAACTTCAACATTTAGCATTCGATGTTCACCAAGATAGCCACGTTTTTCTGACGATATTTGGGAAGTGTTGAAACTAAGAATATCAAAATTAGTTGAATTTAATTTTACTTTCATTAGTTTATAACAATCTTCGATTGAAACATGTTCTTCTAATAGTTCATCTTGAACTTCCAGCATTATTTCGATTGCCTTTCTTTTATACTTTTCGTCTGTTGCATAAAATAATTTTATGTGTTCCGCTTTATCAATAAACATGAATTTTCTGTACAGTTCTGGATTACTTAATAAATTCAAAACGTATTCTTCAGGTAACATATGAATTATTTTATATATTACGCACTGAATCTTTGCCAACGTTTGCATATATCTTATACTACTTAAAAATTCAATTTTTGGAATTATATTCTTCAATAATAAACCTTTGTTTTTCAGTTTTTCATTTAAACATTCGTAGTAATAGTCCAGCATATCGTGGAAATATTGTTTTCTAAATTCAGGAGTTGTATTCAAATAAATAAATGTCAGCACATCATGGGCTGGTGGATTGTAACGTGTTAATTGAAAGTCAATTAGAACGCAATCGACTGGTTTACCATCTTCCACATATTTAAACATCATGTTATTACCCCACAGATCACCATGACAAACTATGTTTCGATAAATTTTCGACGGTTTGACCAAATCAATTAATTCAAAAAGTTTTTTAGTAACTTTCTCTTTCAAAATCTCGGGTGATACAAACATATCATTTTTCGGTAATAAATCAATTAGTTCTTCCAATGCTATTTTGTTACTTTTCAGCCACGAATTACCTAACGGTTTGTCTTCATCGACATATAGAGCTTCTTCAAACATTTCAGGATATTCCACACCGATTTTGAACTCTGACTTATTTTCCACGCTACATTTTTGTTCGTAAGCAATGGTTGCTGCATGAAAAGATGCAATAGTCTTCAATGCAATTTTGCAATGTGTAAGATCGTAATCCAGAAGCAGTTTTGGTGTCTTGTAGCCTTTCAAAGCCATATCTTCCATTACCAGCAAATGGTCTGGCTTACATAAATATAATTTTGGAGCAAAATCAACATTTTTATCGAGTATAAAGGTATTGAATATGAATTCTTCTTTCAGATACGCTTGAAATTCATTAGCAAATTGATTTTTAACATCGTCATTTCCTTCTGGTTTCAGTTTAGCAAATAATTCAATCTTTTCATATTTATTTTCTATGTCAACATTAATTGTTATCTTTAAATATTCACCAAGAAAACCACCGAACTCTTCACTGTAAGGTTTAATTGAATAATCGATTATTTTAAATTCTTTTATGTTTAATGCGCGTTGCACAATTTTTTCGCAGTCTAACTTAGATATTAGTTGTAAATTTTTTATTTCCATTTTTAACAACCGCTTAATGAGAGATGATGTGTTGGAATAATCTTTTTGTCGTTTGATATCGTTGGTCCCTATTTAAATACTCATATTTAATATTTCTAAAAATATTCCATTGTGTAGATGATTTATAAACTGTGTGTCTAACTGAAGTCAGATATTAACTTCTTAACGTTCAAATAATATAAACAATAAATTAAAAAAACACGAGATATAAAGATAAGTTTAGTTTGAACTTCGAATGACAATTTGAATTTTTTATTATTTTTAAAATGAACCGTTCGCTTAAAACAGATCTGTCTCAATTTTGGTCCATTATAAATTACAGGCTTCGCGAGAATGTATTTTTTTATTTTACACCCTATATAGATATATAGGCAACAGAATAATTAATGTTAAATAGGTCAATTTATTGCGCAGTATGACGCCACATAAGTTTCACGTAAGCAAGTAATAAGTTTCATAATTTATTTGTTTAAAGAAACAGTAAATAATTAAAATCACGTAATTTAAATATTGGCTTATTTAAGTAATTGTTCGCGGACTGATTAAAATTGGATAATGCAGATTCTTGCAATTTGAAACTGCATCATCTTCACGCGCCGCACAAAATTTACGGCCAGGAGGAAGGGACCCCTAACTTGAAATCAGCGAGGACAATAATAGTAGAATCAATTTAAAAATATCTTGCAACAAAAAAACTTTTCCTCAGTGTAATCACTATGCCGTAGGACAAATATCGAAATTAAATAATTTTTTTAAGATACATATTATTAAAAAAAAAAATTAAAATTATATTTAGGTATCGTCAGTTATTTTACCAGAATACTATAACGTCTCACCTTGACCTCTGACTTTCCATAAAAAAAAATGCCGTAGGTACATACCGAATTTCAATAAAAAAAACTTTTTTATACTATTAAAAAGAAAATTGAAATTACATGTGCCTATGGTCATTTTACCAGAATACTACATTGCCTTCATTGGCCCTTTGGCTTTTCTTACATCATTTTCCAAACTATAATAATATAAAGCCTTAATTTCGCATATGTTTATGTAAACTGAAAGTGATTGTAACTTTAAAGCGTGTAGACAGACATTTTTATTATATGCATAAAATTGTTAAAATCACATTTACGCTAGAGTGTGTGTATAAGAAGCATTTAATTAAGTAAAGTAAATACTTTTATCTGTAATCATTATCCATTTTTATGCTACATTTAGAGCGTTATGAGTTTAAGCAAAGTAAGTTGTAGACTGTAATTGTAGTTTTTTAAGTCCACGTTCATGTTTATGTTTTAAAATTGAACATAGCGCAAGTACTATTTTGACCTTTTCCCAGTTGGTGCCACGAGGACGCATCGATGTGAGCATGGAGATGGTGCAACCATTTGCATCGTGTTTTATCAAAGTACGTGTGAGATCTGAATGTAGTAGTGTATACGTGAGTTCTTCACTCCGCCCACTGCTTTTCACTTTATGCTGTGCCGTATCATGAATAAACTAATTTCTTAACCACGATAGTAACTCGTTAATAATGTAGTTTATCCAAATAGTTCATCGATTCATTGTCATTATTAATAACTTACATTTAAGAAATATTTGATTTGGGAAATAAACATGTTTAAAATACTACAATTATTTCTATAACATACTTGATTCTGATTATTAAATTTGTAAATGCCACTGGTCGCACGTGTTTACCATACACTTTCGTCTCGTAATGCTCCGCTTAACTCCAGATTAGGCATTCAAGGTCAACCGGAAAAGGGTTAATTGACTTCATGCTCTTCGATGGTATATATAAGTTGATATAATTTAAGGACTGATTTCCTACATTGCCGTCACATATGAGATATGGGATTATAATGCGATAATATGTTTAGTACAATATGGGCTTTTCGTCGTTATTACGAACAAGCGTCGTTGCCATGGTTGTGATCACGTATTCAAAAGTTTCGAGCTAAATTGAGACGGTGTAGTCTATGTAAATGTGAATTCAGAATCATTTCGCGAAATTTTTCCGAACGCCCCGAAACCCAATGATCCCGCCGTACTAGGGATCGGAAAAACCGAATTTGTTGGTCTCTGCTTCGCGCGACCCCCGAAAATAGTCAACCCCGTTTTGACATACTGAGCGTTTATAAATTACAATATTTATTTATCACTAAAATACATTCCCTGATTGGAGTATGTATTAAGAGTTTATAAGTACCTATAGCAGTTAAAATGGGCTCATAAAAACAATTACTACAGTACTGATAACTTCAACTGTTAATCATTAAAAAAATATTATTCTGACGTTATATCAGACACGTTTTCATTTCAACGTGGAGGCTGTCTAGAATACTAGATGATACAATATTTGCGCTAATTTTCAATAGATTCATAACAAAGTTAAATTAATGTAAATAAACTATAAAATATATTTTTAGCCTTGTATTTAGTGCTATGGATAATGATTTTATCGTCATATTATGGAACATAGTTGATGCAATAAAATTAAATTTTTGACTAATTTTATGATACTTTAGGAATTATTATATTTGTTGATTAAGACATCCTATTATTTGATAGATAGGTAGATTTTTTTTATTATAACACTAATAAAAGTATACAATAATCGTCAACAAACAAAATATATAATTCATATAAGATATAATTTACACTAAATTGTAAAACATTTGTCAAGCAGTAGATCTTTAATTGTTTTTTTGTAGTTATGATAATTCATTTCTTTAATGTTGTTTGATTAACCATTATAGAATTTTAATGTCCATGAGTAATTAGGTCCGTTAGTTAATTTTCCAATTTTATATAAAGGAATATAGAGGATACCTTGCAAGCAGTGCATTACGTATCTCGAAAACTCATTTCGCCTCCCTCTATCTCTAAAATTAGTTTTTGGTACTGCTAAAATTTCGAAAAAAACTAGTAATGTTGAAGTTATACAAGTATATATTTTACAGGAAAACTTTTAAGATGTTTCCAATAGTTATAGTTCCGAAATTTTTAACAGTTGATGATACGGAACTCTCACCCTGATTCTAACTCGCAGTTGTTCGCTTTTTTTAAATATGTAAATTAGCTCCTTTATTAAATACTGTCCACGAAATGTGTGATTCATTGGTATTATTGTCACTTAAGTTAAAATACTGTGTCTGCATCGTAAAGTTTGACGTTTTTCTGACGGATGCTAGAAACAGAAATACGCAAATTGTTTTCGTATACTTACCTGAAATGTGTACGTAACTTGTTTTTATAACAATAAAATCTATTTTAAATGTAATCATAATATTTTAGGTATTCCTATCTCATCTTAGTTCAGGTGCGGCGATATATTTTTTTTGTGTAAAAACAAATCGTATCATACCAAACTAAAACACAATATTTATTCACTGATTTATATAATCCGTGTAACCGAGCTGGGTAGAGTAGTGGTGACAACACTAGACTCGCATTCGGGAGGTTCGGGTTCAAATCCCAGCGGGGGCAGATGTGGCTGGGAGTTTTTCCTACTGCCTCTTGCCGAAAAACGGTAATTCCTGAACCGGCCATCTTGATTGAGGTTTTCCATGGTTTCCCTCAATTAATTCCAGATAAATAGCGAGATGGTTCCTTATTCAAGGCCATGGCCGAGTACCTATCAAACTCCCGGTTCGAAAATTACCTATCCTATCCTAATTTCCTATAATTCTTTCATTCGCCTATTGCTATTAGTTAAGTTGTAGTTTCAGAAATGTAGAAAATAACGGGAAGTGGTAAAATGGAAAATAGTAATGGTGCGAATGGCGTCTGTTATGACATAAAAGTCGACAAACGGACGTTAAACGCATTATTATTATTATTATTACTATATAATCCGTGTATATTTTTTGGATATTAATTATTAATGATGGACAATTATAGATTGCTTGACTTGTTAAGAAACACCCATTGTTACGATGCTATATTAGAAAAAATGCGTCATCAAACACTTTTTGATCAAAATGCGTAGAAAAATGTTGTTTTAAACTAGAAATTGTACACAAAAAAAACTATGTTAAATTCATGTATAACAGTTAGAAAAATATATCTTTCCAGTCGATTCGTCTAGCAAAATCTATTTAATTAAAATTCTACAACACTTTTCGCTTATGGATAAATATGTGTGGTCATAATTTAAGCTGTCATTGTCAAGTCAATTTTTCTTACAATGCTTTTTGCAACCCAGCATAAGTATACAATTTACCACTATTATTATTAAACTTTAAAAACAGGAAAATTTAGTTTTCTTTTTACGTATTTGAGGTTTTTATAATAGTGAGATCGTCATCAGCGCGCGGTTAAAGACCGCGCACACTTGTCAAGCATAAACCTGCACGGCTAGCACCGTATTCTAATTTTGTCTCAAGGGGCTGCGCCCCGTTCGATAAAGACAAAGAAATAGAGCCGAAGACTCCAGCATATTCAAGTTTTGCCTCGCGGGGCTCTGACATTGATTTAATAAGAATAAATCACAAAGAGAAAACACTTTCAGTGCTTTTTGAATTTTTCACTTTTTCAGGCAATTTTTCTTTTCCTAAAAGCCTTATTCGGATGATTAAGAACATTTAAAAAAATTGCCAAATCGGTCCAGCCGTTCTCAAGCGATGCGCTTACCAACAACCAGCATTTTATTTTTATTATATAGATGCACTTATGCGCAGGGTCGGACTGAGTCGGAACGGCCCGGGTGGCTCCCAGCAAGCTCGTGGCCCGAGACTTGATAATGGTAGATGGGATATTTTTCTATTCCATTTCTCTCTAATGTATGAACGAACTATCTGATCTAGTTTACATTTAGGTCGCAAGGGCTGCGATCTAGCCTGCGTGGGCCCCCTATCCTACCTACTGCCTGGCTTGCGTCAAGCCCCGCAAATCAGGCCCGTGGGGGGCCCGCGCAGGCTGGAAAACGCCACCTGGACTATATGGCCAGTCCGACGCTGCTTATGCGGTGCAGTATGTACGAGTATTTCATTAACATTTAAGACACTATTCTGGTAATTCCCATAAAAATGTATCTAACAACGTACCTACAAGTCAATGTCCTCTCAATATAAATGAATGGTACGTGCGATTAGGAAAAAAATTAATCGAAAATTTACCTGAGTGTCTCCAGCAACCACAATTTTAATATTTTTATATAATGAGTTGGAAGAGAATTTAAATTCTTTTTACTGTTTCTCTTTTTTTTAACAAAGCTGATAACTGGTGACATAAAAAACATAGACTAGTGGCAGTTTCTGAGTCATGTTTCAAGCTCCGACTTACCAATAAAATTGTACAAGCACTCACTATCTGAATCTAAGTGTCCTTCTCGGCTGCTTGTGAGGAGCCGAGAAGGACACTTCGCCCGCTACCACATCGCCTTTGATAATGTCTACCGCAGTTGTAGACGAAACATCAGGTAGAAATACCAATGGACCACGGCATACAAGCCCGGAAACCAAGAAGTTTTGCAACAACGCCAGCCGTGAAAGCCTACACAATTGGGTAGCGTACTTTTGTTTGATAGAACTTTTTTTAAGTCAAAATGAATACTTTAAAATCTTTATCGAAAATCTAAAGATCAGTGAACTTAAAGTAAAAATTCTGTTTTAGACATGCGGTGCAAGCAAACAGTCTAGGAAAATAAATTTTCGTGAAACTGAAAAAAAGAGGACATTACAGTTATGTAATATAATAAGTTAATATTGTTTAATATAGAGATAACTGATAAGTATTATATAGGTGTTTATTTTTTTTTAACTGAATCACTTTTGGGTAATTCCCAGGCCATTTCCTCTCAAAATTATAATTATTAATGTGTATTCATGCCAGTTTAATTGACATTACGAATTACTATGTATAATAAGTAATAAACGGATGTATGAAGCATCAATATTCAGAACAAAACCAACTTTCAGAAAATTGTATAATATACAATGTAAAATTGGAAATTGGTTTGTGAAATTAACTATAACAGGCTCTCTTATTACTAGTAATGACGACAATTTTTAAAAAATAAATTTTTGAGCTCGATTGATAACTCATCATAATTCACAAGTAAATATTTAACCGGTGCTGTGAGCATCAACCCGAATGCATCAATCGGTTGTCCAAAGATTACTCGCTTCTAATCTATGATATATGATATTTAAGGTAGTTGTCATGGTACAGGCACACCGTCAGAAAATTCTTAATTTTTGTATACTTATTAAGGATATGATAATACAATTACCCTGAAAATTTGAAGTCGATCGACCGTATATAATCCGAGATAAATTCAATTAAAAATTGGATAATTAGCATTGATTGTATACGATCTCTGTAGTTCTGAACGAGTTTCTTATTTATAAAAAAAGAACTAACTGTCAGAAACTTTCCAAAAACTGACAGTCTTTCAATGCATTTGTTATGAGTTTAAAAAAAATGAGAAAAAATTTTTGACCGTCTAATTATTTATAAATAACGGTTTAAAGTTCAACAATTTATAAAAAAGTATACATGCATATGAATACTGTATGGGTTACGTTTCCACGGGTACAGTCTTGCGTACAAATTATGCACCACTTAGCTACAAGCTAGTATACTTTTGTGGCGCGTATATAATCTATAACTTTTTGACAATATTGTACCACGACAACTACCTTAACTATAATATTAAGTAAGAATATAACTTTACAAAAAGTATTGAAATTCCACCAAAAACATAAATGTGAAAAAAGGATCAATTTCGAGTTTGCCGACTTGCCCGAAAAAAGAGGCAAAAATCTAAGGAGGTGCCAAGTTTTCACTTAACAAGTTTTTATGTTCCATATTACAAATAAATGACTTGTATAATATATAAGCTTGCCAAGTGAAAACTTGGCATCGTCCTAAATTTGACTTCTTTTTTCGACAAAGCCGGCAAACCCACTTGTTTGTTTTTGCATCGAACCTGGCTCTTTTTTCACATTTATGTTTAGGGCGGGATACACTTTTTCAATGTGCATTACTATGACAGACCGAGGTGTATGGTACCCCTAGTGGTGAACTATGGCAATGTTCATCTATTGAAAACAAATGACGTTACCGAGATTTAAAATTGAAAATAGTACCATAAAACCAGCTTCGTTAAACGCAAAGTTTGGTGATATATAAAAAAATGTGGATACAAAAACCATTTAGCGCCGTCTGTTATTATGTTGACGTAGATTACATTTACACCCCCAGGTTGGAAACACGATGCCAAGGTTGCCGATTTTTTTTTATATTTAAGAATATGAACTTGAATTTGTTTACACTGCAAAATTATTTTATCGCATAATCAATTTACCTACTCGAAATAAGTTTTTTATCTAAGGATTACAGAAAGCTAAAATATCTTAGGAAAAGAAATAGCCTCAAACCAACTTACAAGAAAGGTCAAATTCCAGTAACTCGCGGACCGAGGGATCCGTACAACTAACAAATGAATCCGCATACCTAATATATTAAATTAAATATCATTATAATAACACAAATTATTAGGCAGTGAGAAAATCGATTTTGATATAATAATAATAATAATAATAATGCGTTTACCGTCCGTTTCTCGACTTTATGTCATAACAGACGCCATTCGCACCATTACTATTTTCCATTTACCACCTTCCGTTATTTTCTACATTTTTTAAAACTTCAACTTATATAATAGCAATGGGCGAATGATGGAATTATAGGAAATTAGGATAAGGTAGGTAATTTTTTAACTAGGAGTTTGATAGGTAATCGGCCATGGCCTCAAATAAGGAACCATTCTCGATATTTATCTGGAATTAATTGAGGGAAACCATGGAAAACCTCAATTAAGATGGCCGGTACAAGAATTACCGTTTCTCGGCAAGAGGCAGTAGGAAAAAGTCCCAGTCACATCTGCCCCTGCCGGGAATCGAACCCGGACCTCCCGAATGCGAGTCTAGTGCTGTACCACTACTCTACCCAGCTCGGTGTCGATTTTGATATAAGGGCAATATATGATCGTTATTTACCGTTTTGGTGAAGAATTCTAACACAAATATGGCTACAGTACGCTGCTGTATTATGAATTACCGATTGTTGACAATATAATGCAATATTAGAAAAATGTATTATTCAATGTCACTGCCAGGACTCAAACCTGAATCTTCCACTTTTGCAGCGGCTGAATTATCATTGATGCACTTGTAGACTTAGCTCTCGATTGAATGAAGGTTCACAGGGGCGTCGCCAAGGCGGGGCAGGTAGGGGCAGCTGCCCCTCCCTAGAGGTTCGGGATTTTTTTAAGTTTTAGCTTTTCCTGCCTGATGTCACAGAATAAGTATGTAATAAATTGCAGCGTTCAGTAGAATCCCTCTCAAACTAAAATCAAATTTAAGGATAAAAATAAGTCTTTATGGGATGCAAAAATCGTGGGGGGACCCGAGAAAAACACGTTTTAGTTAAAAGTGTTTAAAGAAAAGGCGCGATAATTCAGCTGTTATTTTACAGAATTTATTTCAGTTGAACTTAATTGCTTCTCCCGCATCTGTAACAAAATGACTTTTTACGGCAAAGGTCGGCTAACCATTGTTTTGTGTTTTTAAATTTTATATAGTAAGGAGGGGATTCATAACTCTATATACAAGCAACAGTAGTAAACTGTGATGAAAAACGAAGCGGTCTCCATATTTATGGTGCATAAGCGGTCAATGGAAAGTGCCAGTTGGATACTTTTTTACTGATGGGTTGAGTGGAGAGCAAAATAATAATAATAATAATAAAAACCCGGGTCGCAGTGCCAAAACCCTGCCGACAATATAGTGTATTTGCTTATACAGGCAGTGTGGCTTTATTATGCGAACTTAAAATAAATAAAATAAAATAAAAAATTTGACTCCTTAATACACCCCTTAAAATAACATTTTTTTTCTTAATTGCAATATTATTATCAATCGAAACTCTATACTAAATTATATACACACTTCAGTAAATAATTCACTATCTGCAAACTAGTTTTTTCATAAAATTTGTAAATCCGGTCCTGTCGGGCCGATTTTATTAAAATTTCTGGAACACTTTTTAATTACTACCAGAGGGTTAAATATTATTTTTGAAACGATTCGGAGAATTTTTTCGGTATTTTGGGGCCCAAAAACATTTTTCAACCCCTAAAAACTACCCTTAAAATGGCCAGATTAGACCCATTTTAAATAGGCTTCTTGCGGTGATGGATTTTAATACGTGGGTCAAATTTCGTTAAAATCAATTAACTCCTTCGAAAGTTATTGCCCGCACACATATATATATATATACGTATATATATACGTATATATATATATATATAAATATATATATACATATATATATAAACATTTTTAAAAATGGTGCCAAAGTGTTTAGGAGGTTATGAAACGTCGAGAAATTTTGGTCCGACCCCTAGGTCCCGCCATCCGACCGATGCCAATAGTGTATGTTGCCATATGGCAAATACACTAATAATAATAATGCGTTTAACGTCCGTTTCTCGACTTTATGTCATAACAGACGCCATATTTTTTCATCTACCACTTCCCGTTATTTCTACATTTTTTAACAACTTCAACTAATGTAATAGCAATGGGCGAATGAAGGAATTATAGGAAATTAGGATGAGGTAGGTAATTTTTGAACTAGGAGTTTGATAGGTAATCGGCCATGGCCTCAAATAAGGAACCATCTCGATATTTATCTGGAATTAATTAAGGGAAACCATGGAAAACCTCAATCAAGATGGCCGGTACAGGAATTACCGTTTCTCGGCGAGAGGCAGTAGGAAAAAGTCCCAGCCACATCTGCCCCCGCCGGGATTCGAACCCGGTACCTCCCAAATGCGAGTCTAGTGCTGTCACCACTACTCTACCCAGCTTGGTCGAGTGGAGAACAAAAAGCTGAGCTTGTTACCACAGTCCATTCAGTTAACTGCCGAAACAGGTGCACAAATAGTGTCGTTGACATTTGATGGTGCTCCCTCAAACATTGTAATGGCCAACATTTTGGGTTGTAATAAATTCAATATTTCTGAAATGAAGCCCTATTTTTCTTCCAACGGAGAAAATATTTACATTTTTTATGACCCGTGTCATATGCTGAAGCTAGTGAGGAATGCGTTTGGTGAGAAGCAGATTTTTATAGATGATGTAGGAAATATTATCAATTGGCATTTTATTGAAAAATTAGAATAACTTCAAGAATCTGAAGGCTTGCATTTGGGAAATAAATTGAGAAAAGCTCACGTACATTTTTTTAAACAAAAAATGAAGATCAGGTTGGCTGTCCAGCTGTTGAGTGAGTCAGTGGCAAATGCTATTTCGTATTGCGAAAAAGAATTAGGTCTTAAAGAATTTAATGGATGTCAGGGAACTATAAAGTGCATTTCAATAATGAACAGAATTTTTGACATTTTAAATAGCAGATCCCTTGTTGCACCTCAATACAAAAACGCATTATGTGAAAAAAACATAGCCATGACCCGCGAGTTCATCGGTACTGCAATAAATTATATTTTAAATTTAAAAATTTAAAATTTAAAAACTGGATTTGTTGGATTAATTGTTTCCCTAAAAAGCACTCTATTACTATATGACGAATTAATGATCCAACAAAATAAATTACTATATTTTCCGCTATACAAAGTATACCAAGATCATATAGAACTATTTTCTTCCTCCATACGATCAAGAGGTGGTTGGAATAATAATCCCACCGCTGCATATAAAAGATTGTTAGTGAGAGCAGAAATACGTGAAGGTGGAATGGGAAATTGTATTCATTTGGATGACATACCAATTTTGGTTGGATCGAGCAGGTTGAAACAACCTGTAGAAAATATAAATATGAGCTATCCTCATCCGATAGAGAAGTTACCAGTTACTCCTTTGGAAATTATTTGGAGCGAGCATGATTATATTATGAATAATCACGTCATAAGCGAATGTTCATATCAAATTATTATATATATGGCGGGTTTTGTAGCACATCAGTTGCAAAATAGTAATAAGTGTGAGCAGTGTATCGAGGCGTTAATCGGAGACAAGGAAAATTTTTTAACTTCTTTAATTACAAAAAAAAACGCATGGTGGATTAACTTACCCATCTAAAGATGTAATATATATTTGTAAGACAAGCGAACATTTCTTACGGATAAATGAAAATACTATAACCAAGCCAAATGTTGTCAGAATATTAAAAAGAAAAATAATGTACCAATGTATACAAAATTTCATATTCAAATGTTTACAAGAGCATGTATTGGAAAATAATAGTAATCATATTTATTTTTTAATAGTGTATTATTATAAAATATTTGAATATTCGCATTCATTTTATAACAAAAAGGCTGTCTGAAAAAGTAGACCCGATTAGAAGTCATTTTACTAAATTGATACTTTTTAAAGGACAGTAATGAGATGGTCTGAGAATTTTTGCATGTTTGCAAATGTATTTTCCGAACATATTTATAAAAATTGTTTTGTTTTACTAAACTATAACTATGTCATTTTTATTTATTGTAAAATTGTGCTTTGTATTGTTGGGACAATTTTTTACAATCAAATTATGTTTTTTTGACATACTAATAAAGTAGAATAATTAATTATTATTTTTGTTGGCCATTATATACAGGGGCGTAGCTACCGCCGTATCTGCCGTATCAATTATACGGGGCCCCCAACGTGCGTAAGCAAAAATTAATAAAAACTTCCCAATTTTTTTTTTATTTCAGAAATGACAAAAGTCAAAAAAAGCAATTTCTTTTTTTCCCGCGTAAAGCGTGCGTTCAAAAATTGGCAATACCCTACATCGGTTATCGCGGGCTGCGGGATTTCCCCGTTTAAGTCATTTGCTTCAACGGGGAAGGGCCCCCAAACAAATTTTTATACGGGGCCCCGCCAAGGCACGCTACGCTTCTGATTATATACATAAAAAAATCAGATTAAATTAAAAAAACTAAATGAGACATTACAAGGTAAACATTTTTTATGTCGTTCTAAACTAAATTTCATCTTTTATACTTTTTATGATTATTTATATTTGAAGTTAAATACGAAAGGGATTTTTTTTTGTAATATAAATATTTGATTGTTGTCAGTGGAACGACCCTAATTATTATTTCATATTCTAATTGTGAATAAATATTATGGTTTCTTTTTACTTTTGATGCAGTAGTGTTTTTTTTTAAATTTATTTTTCTGTTGTAATAACTTTTTTTTATTTTAAAATAAATTGATACGACTTCTGTAATAAATATTTAAATATAAAAATGCCGTTTTTCTATTTTAATATAGGTTCAAATGATCAAAATTTCCTATTAATATTATTGGCATTGGTGTTTAAGATATGTTGTAATTTTCATTTAAAAAATGTATATTTTATTATATGAAAACAATTAAAAATCGTATGATACGTCACTGAGTATTCTTGTCTGGAGTCACCTGGTAATCACTCTGCGCGATTACGGTCCTTTATTCTTATTATGTCTATGTCTATATCGACTGTGTCGACAAAAACTTGCTCATCGGCAAACTAGAGAAGTATGGCATACGCGGAATAGCGTTGGATCTGTTTGACTCATACATGACAGGCAGACAGCAATGTGTTAAAATTGGAGAATCCTTTTCTAAGTGGGAAAACATAAAAAAAGGTGTGCCGCAAGGTGGAGTTTTAGCACTAAGTCTTTTTCTTTTAGTAAATTAAAGTAATTACAGATCGAATATTTCTATTTGCTGATGACACTGCTGTGATGTGTGAGTCAGATGATCCAACGTTGATCAAAACTAAGTTGGAACTTGTGATGTCCAATCTAAATGAATGGTTCACGAAAAACGGTCTAAAAATAAACGAAAACAAAACATAAATTATAAAATTTGGAAATTACTTCACTATGCCAAAAAACATAAACCTTCTAAGTGCCAATGTTAAAATACAATCTAATGTAAAATTCTTGGGCGTCATAATTGACAAACATTTAGATTGGAAATCACATGTTGATAGCATAATACCTAAACTATCTAAAACTCTTTATATTATTAGGCTGATGAAATATAATAACATAAATATTGATGCCCTCTTGAAAATTTCTTTTGCATTGTTTCACTCAGTGATGCAATATGGTTTAATCTTCTGGGGAGATAGTACAATGGCAATCAAGATATTTAAGTTACAAAAAAAATGCATTCGAATCATGGCAGGTGCGAGACATCGGGAGCACTGCAAAGATCTATTCCATTCATTTAAAATATTAACCCTACAGGATCAATACACTTTAGATTGCGCCTGCTTCGTAACAAAATATTCAAACCTCTTCCAAACCAATATAAAATCACATAACTATGAAACAAGAAATCAAAATAGCTTAAAAATAAACAAATCACATCTAAGCGTTGCTGTCGATAGTACTCGCAATGCCATGATTCGAATGTATAACAAAGTGCCAAAGGAAATAAGCAAGATCACAATCTATGACAAATATAAATCTAATTTAAAAAAATTTTTGTTATCAAAAAACTATTATAATGTCTCATTTTATTTGAACAACGTGTAATGCAATTGTATATGTACGACGCTATTACATCCTCTATGGATTTTAATACAGAATATTATTATTATGGTAACGACATTCTGTGCATGTGTGTGTATGTGTGTGTGAGTGGAAGTAATTCTTTAAAAGTTGATGCAACCGCTCCGAAGAGCTTCTATTCACTCTGTTGACCATTTGACAGTGCGCGCAATCTAATATTATTCCAGCGGTGTTAGTCAAACAAAAACCACAGTGGCATTTTTTTTAAATTAATATTCTATAATGAAATATTCTAAATGAGAACTCACTGTTCAAAAATAATCTACAATATGCAACTAACATTTCAACCTTACAAAAAAATGGGTTCAAACTTTGTGAACATTTCAATTTTTATAATAGTCACTTCAAATTTTTGCATAATGTGCGGTTATAGTGATATTATTAAAAATCGCAATGCTTTGATAACGCGATTTTCAAATATTAATAGTGATCAAGAACAGTTTATTGAATCGCTATATTTTAAAAATAGTTTCATTTATCCATTAATAACACTTAACAATGTAACAAACAGTTCAGTGGAAACAGAGAGTAGCTATGTGGCGAATCTACAAGTAGGCAACAATGCGTCCTGTGATGAATCGAATTGCAACCAGTCAATTAATAAGAACAACGACAGTTTTTGCGATGAAGGTACCGTCTGTAAAAAATTTCACTTTAATTATCGTAATTGTGTATTTCAATAAATTAACTTTTAAGTACTTATTTTGTGTCATTGTATTAAAACAAATGTGCATTCCGTTGCCTAGCACGGAAGATATTGTTGTGGCTTTTTGCGACAACATTGAAGTAGCGCCCCCCCCATAAATTGTAACCTGGCATGTTTAATATTCTTTTTAACCCCCGACGCAAAAACAATGGTGCTATCTGACCGCTATGTGTGTCTGTCTGCTGTATGGGGCACCGTAGCTCTTAAACGGCTGACTCGATTTGGATTGGTTTTTTTTTTATTTGAAAGTAAGTTTTCTAGCGATGGTTCTTAGACATGTTTTATCAAAATCGGTTCAGTCGTTTCAAGGCCATCAGCTCTTTTCTTTAAAAAGTATGAAATAAAACTTAAAATAAAAATTTAAATTTTTCACTTTTTAAAGGTTTTTTAAATTTTTAATTTTAGTTTTTTACACTATCCTCTACATAAAATAGCTGCTTTACATGCATGTAAGACATGTTAAGTGATCCATTACACACTAGTGCAGTAAAGTAAAACAAAACTAATTGCATCATACAAACTCACTGTTTGTTTGTCAGTTGTTTTTTTAAGCGATGCTTCCTTAGCCGCGTTGCGCGTTCGGTTTGCTGGGGAGTAAAGCGAGAAAAAATGTCACCATCACCAAAATACGTACAAGCTTCGCTTTTGTCGAGTGTCCCCCGACGCCTGTTCTTTTTTTATAACCTACTATTAATCAACTGTTCAAAAATGAACTGTCAAAAGTTTTGAAAATGAAGTGAAGAGCAACTATTTTATCGGAGATATGTTTAAAAAAATACTATGTATAACTCGTGCGTAATAGTATTACGGCTCGTGTGATTGTTAAAACTCTCCGGCTCTCGTTTTAAATATAATGTCACAATTCGCCGAAATATGACCAATTTTAGATATAGAATCTACTATTACAATGTAACTTTTCATATAGATGATCTATAGCCGTCCCAAAAAAATTTTATTCTACGGTCGACATGCTCATACCATCGTTGTCGTAGATTATATAACCGAATGTGTTTATCGTCAAAAAACAAGTTTTAAACATTAAGAGTTTTTCTAACTGTTCAGTAGTTGCCGAGTTTTGAAGTAACATAGATACTAGGTTGCTCTTTATATATTTGTACTAACAGGCTGGTCCGGCTGCGTCCGGATTTGCAGATTAGAAATACATACTATGCCGTCTCGGATTTTTCTTTATAGAACATAGCCATATTTTCTTCACGCTGCCACTAGGCCGGGAATAGCCTTAGGTGTTATGATAGCCAAAAACCATCTGTGTTTTTTTGGGATCTTTATGTTTTTTTTTTATAGTGAATGTAATTTCTACCTCTTTGGTACTTATTAGTTATTTGGTCTAGAATTATACAAAAAAAGATCTCAGTTATTAGATTTTGCCACTCGAAATAAACTACAAATAATGCAGAATGCATGTATAAGATTTATATATAATATTCCATATCGAAACCATAATTTAATACCGATAATTAATTATTGAGTACAATTTGCTTGATATGTATCATAGGGGTTTATTGCATTTTTGCAACTTTTTAGTAAAAATGTTAAAATCTAATGAGCCCCAGTAATCTACTTGCAAAACTGTCTGCCAGCCAAAATCCTTACAGTTCCCGTTATGACTTATTTACATTGTCTTTATCCCGTTCAGCTTAATTTCAAAAATCCTTTTCATATGTAGCCCCAAAACTGTTACATAATATGTCCTGTTCACCGGACCTGGCAGTTATTTTAAATAAAGTATTGTTTTTGAAATCGAACAAAATTAAAATTTTAATAACAAATTTTGTATACAAAAGGCAACTCAATGCAGATAAATATCGTGTTATTCTGAGTTAATGTATGTCCTACCTTTTTATTTTTGTGACTGGGTTTTATTTTGTCTACTTGTATTATTGTTTTGTATTATTCTTATTTTTAATCACCACTGGGGTACAAACACCAGGTAAAATATTACCGATTAGCTTTCAACAACGAGCAGGAATACACTAACATTTCGTGAAAATTATTCATTTCCGGGACAAAATATTAAAATTCCTAGACACAATAAGCTGACGAATTCCGGGACTTTCCCGATAATCGCGACCTTCTGGCAACATTAGGTATATATAATAATATAAGATCACATGGTCTAATCGGTTTAGTTTCAACTAAGAAGAAATTATAAGTATTTTCTTTGCCACCAACCCCGAAGCCCGTAGGCGCTTATTTAACGGATGATGTCACACAATATGTACGTTGTATATTTTTGTTTTTTAAACGGCTATATAAAATACCCTTGGAATATACATTCATATGGAAGCTCATTCCCTTTA
Organism: Venustoraphidia nigricollis; assembly: GCA_034508555.1. Classification (NCBI taxonomy): domain Eukaryota; kingdom Metazoa; phylum Arthropoda; class Insecta; order Raphidioptera; family Raphidiidae; genus Venustoraphidia; species Venustoraphidia nigricollis. The sequence continues at coordinate 3,572,104 of JAVRKA010000047.1, forward strand.
GTTCGCATTTATAAAATAAATTAAATTAAATAATCAGTTTAATCAGACCAAAAAATGTTTAATGTTGATTAAACTTTCATAATGTTACAACGTTTCATCGGCCATCCCGACTTCATCAGGTAATCTATAGATCACATACATAATTTTTTTTACATTTAACGTTATAAATTAAATAATTGAAAATAAGTAATTAATTATAGAAATCATCATACCATGAAATTATATCAACATATTCTTAATAAGTACATTATATTTGATGAATTTATAAAATAGTTAGCGCTTTTCTAGTCTTTTAAACTTAAAGTTCTCCTTATATCACGGCAGCACTTTGACATTATCCATCATATAAAATGAATCAGAATAGTAAAAGGACAGGAATGAGCCTTCCACATTACTGTACCTTTAAAGGAAATACCTCATTCATAAATTACAGGTTACTTTTTTAAGTTATCGAGTTTTTTACTTATCGAGAGTTGAATTTAGAGAGGTTGTCAGAGTAAAAATTTTAACTTACCGAGGTTTGTCGATTTTATGGAGGATGTATTTAGTTCAATAGAGGTGACACAAATTTTTTATCTATTCATTTAGAATCAATTATTTATTTAAACAAAGAAATCAGGAATTTTTTTCGTTTCATGCAATTTTGATTTTCTACATCAATTATGTTTTCTATATTATGTAAAGAAAAAAAAATTTCGTCGTTAACATAATCACAACGCGCGATAAAAGCGCGTAAATCGTTTACAGCCTCCTGGCTCTACTGATTGAGATTAGATTAATTTATGGAGGTCACCAAAATATTATTTTGAGTTATCGAGGACGATGTTCAGAATATTTGTTTAAGTTACCGAGGTTTTGTGATTTAAGTAATGGAGGTTTTATGCTTTCAGGGGAAGGGAATTCAAATTTTTTTTAACTTATCGAGGTTCTACTGTATATTCATTTACTTAATTGTTTATATTGTATATATCAATGATTATTTGACATAATTAAAAATGGAAAATTTATGACAAAACCACGCGGTTTTTACATTTAAATAAATGTAAATATATACAACAATTTATCCTGTTAAAAATCGCAGTAAAAAAATACGATTTATGACATATTATTAAAATTTGTTTATGCATTTTTTAATTTAAATAAAAACAATGTAAAACAATAAATTACCATTTTGTTGTTCATTAGTCATTACTATTGCATCTATCTATTACCATGTAATAATGCAATAAACACATAAAAGTCTACCGATGTTGCAATGCATTTAAAAAATGTAAATAACTCTTTTCAAGATGCAAGTTCAAGTTCAAATACCTTGCGTAGAACTGGTCTGCGTCAAGACTTTCACTTTTTACTTAGATAATAATATCATAGGTACATTAGATCATTCATAACTAGCTTTTGTCCGCGGATTCGCTTACGTGAACAACGATTCTTTAGCGTGAACGACAGTTGATAAGATTGCCGAAGTCCAAGTATTCAAAATGACATTTTTCTTTGAGATATAATATACAGTATAAACTCTTTATAACGAAACTCAAGGGACCGAGCATTTTTTATCGTTATAGAGAGTTACCGTTATATGGAGTGAAGAAAGAAACACAACCAAATTAACAATAATCTTTAATATGTATGTTTTTGATAAAATTAATTCATATAGTCAGTTAACATTGCCTGACGTTTTTTGCTGTCCCAGTACTTGTTTTGTATTTTCTTATGTAAGTATTCTATCCATCTCATGATATGTGGTGGAATCTTCTTGATTAAACAATAAAAAATTTTCTAAAGGTTTGGTCGGCGTCTTTTGTAACCTGATAAGATAACATAAACAATAACACCGACAATGACGATTTTCTGTGTCTAAATATGAACACATTTCTTCGTAATAGAGAATGGCTGCTGCGCTATAAAGAGTGTATCAATGTATGGGTTTTAAGGTAAACCAACCAAATTGTGATCTTTTCTGTGTTTCTGTATCTTATACTATAAGTGCACAAAGTTTCAGCTTTTCAGTTTAGCGGGGAACTTCATAACATGTGTTCTTTGCTTTCGAAAAATCTTCCTGTTTGTGTCTCCGAGGAGAAAATCAAAACACCGATTCTGTTAGATTCTGTCCCGTGTTGAATACTGTAAACGTACAAAGTTTCAGTTTCCTAGATGAATTTTGACCTTCTGGAGGGCCTAAAAAGACAGGTAGACGAATTGACAGACAGACATACATAGAATATCATATTATGTAGATTCGTTCACAAGAATGTCGACTTTATACAGATTCGCTCGCGTGAATGAATATTTTTTTCAAGATTTTCACTCGCAAGAACCTCAATTGTACTACCTATAGAATTTCTTTGTTCTTTTTTTACGGCCACTAAGTCAAAATCATACTTGTGTTCGATTATTATCAGATAATCTTGTTGATACCAGGTCTCAAACTAGAATTTAGGAATTGGTGAAATGTGATAGGGGCAATGCCGTTTCTTTTCCAATAAATTTGACTATTTTCAAATCACGATTTTTTATTTTCTTTTAGTGCATCATTCATTAGAGAAAATGTATTTTTATAGAATTTCCTAACTGTTTTCATAAATTACGAGAGTTATAATGACGTCACAGTAATTAAAATAATATGACAATTTTCCGGGAACATTACCACATTTGTAAGTTCCAATAATTAAGGTGGACAATTTAACCTTTTGTTTAATAATTAATTACACTCTTATATGTCTTATGTAATATGCAACTCATCAAGATTCACTTGGTTACTCATATGATTAATATGGCATTTATTTGAAAAACGGAAATTAAGTAAACAATATTACAAATTGGTTGTCATAAATTTTGAATTATTGTCTATCGTTATCAATTATTATCATTCATTCATTTTCAAGGAAATTGAAAAGTATAAAATAGGCGTGACCTAAAAATCTCTACTAAGAGTAAGTCAGATAGGTCTTTTTCTAACGGAAGTAACAGTGTTTTCAAACGGAAATTATAAGTAACGTTTTCGGGTGGACGTACGTTTTTTTGCATATAGTATATAGTAGAATATTTATGTGCTATACAATGAAATAGCTAGCTCTGTTGAGTAATGGATAAAATGTATGCTTAGTACTGGCAGGTCGCCGGTTCGATTTGGGCCGCTATCAATACAATTTTTTCACATCTATTCCATATTACTTCACTTGATATTTATTTATATATTTTTATATATAAACATATATTATTTTTTTAAAACTTTTTTTATATTTTTTCAATCGTTTTTTATCTTTGAAGTAAACCTTCTAGTAAAAGAATATTTATTTTTTTAATTTAATTGTAATATCTGCCACAACGTCAAAGAAGCTTTACTACAACCGCGACGGACTCCTTGCCCTTAAAATCTAGCGAACGAATTGAGAGCCTTCCCTTTCTGTTTAATGTGATATCTTTACCCAGCTGTAAATTGATAACTAGATAACTTCATATTATGATCAAGCCACCACTAAATTCAATCCTATTGTGTGCTTTATTGCATATACAGTAAAGAAAACTTTGATAGAAAATTGTTTCTAGTGTACAAGAGACAAGAGTTCTTTGGCTACCACCAATCACCATGTATGATAACCTGTCGTATATGAATGACAATAAACTTATTATTATTATTATGCCCTCTATAAATGGGGACATATAAAATTGCATATATCTTTTTAAAGATAGAAGAAAAATAATAATAAATAATTCATAATGTATGACGTGTGCAGCTTGATGTTACGTCGGCGGGTCTTTACAGTTGGGTACCTTGACGCATCCGTAGTGCACTATATCAATAATAAGTATGTTAATAATATACACATGTCATTCATTATAACAATGAACTTATCGTTGAATTTATTATGTATTGATGTGTTTTATAAACATTTAAAATAAGACTTTCTCATCGGAAGATTCTGTAAGATAATATTAAATATTACTTATTTAATCGCAAAAATTGTACATTTTCTGTGAAATTGAACATGTTTATAGAGAACAAAGTGCGCTGATTTTAATGAATCCAAGCAAACGTCCGTATCGCTTTTAGTGTAGGTGATGCGTATCACTTTTAAGGTAGTTGTCGTGGTTAATTAAGGCACACCGTCAGAAAATTCTGAATTTTTGTATACTTATTAAGGACATGATAATACAATTACCTCGAAAATTTGAAATCGATCGACCGTATACAATCCGAGATAAATTCAATTAAAAATTGGATAATTAACATTGATTGTATACGATCTCTGTAGTTCTGAACCAGTTTCTTATTTATAAAAAAAGAACTAACTGTCAGAAACTTTCCAAAAACTGACAGTCTTTCAATGCATTTGTTATGAGTTTAAATTCCATAAGAAATTTTTTTTGACCGTCTAATTATTTATAAATAACGGTTTAAAGTTCAATAATTTATTGAAAAGTATACATGCATATATGAATACTCTATGGGTTACGTTTCCACGGGTACAGTCTTGCGTACAAATTATGGATCACTTAGCTACAAGCTAGTATACTTTTGTGGCGCGTATAATCTATAACTTTTTGACAATATTGTACCACGACAACTACCTTAATCTAGATTATATGTAACGGTCAAGGAGACATTTTACTGAGTCAATCTAGCAGAAAATGGGGGGTAGTATTTGTACATCAAAAATATGAAACGCTAAGTATAAAAAAAAAATAAAATATGTTACAGGGTACTTTAATTTTATTTTAAAAAATTCTATTTTATTTTCGTGTGGCTCATACATGTTCCAAATCAAATTATTTTGCTATAAAAATACCTAGTTTTCAATAGCGATAACTCGTGTAGCTAATTCTTCTGAATTGGTTAAGTCAATTAAATTAATGAGGTTTCAGAAGTGTCTTTTGTGATTCAGCACGTGGCACTTGTTTCAAACTACAAAATTGTAAAAAGTAAAAACAGCTCATAAAAAACGATTGTGCTTCTCTGCTACGCGATGACGCGAGCAGAATCACCGGACGGCACAAAATTTTGTTTTTTTTGCGGGATTTTAATGTAGGTATAGAATACTTTTTATCCGTTACCGTGATTTTGTCAAAACCTACATTAATGTGGACGAGACCGCGGGTAACTGTTTTATTGCATAGATATTAAAGAAATAAAATCAATGAATGTTTGGTACAATGTTTCATAACTATTTTACGCATGCATTATCTCTGTGTGAACATTTACGATACTTTCAAGGGCATCGCCATATCCTGAAAGAATATCTGCAATCGCCATCTTTCCACGTGCGCTCGATTACATATTGCACAAGTGTAGATGAGCGTGTTTGTCCGCAGGACAATTGAAGACTTAAAAGTAGTTATCTATTTATATTCTTTGAGTTCATACAAAATACCGCACCTACCTTCAACATGAAACTTGCATAATATGCTTGACCTTTGACAGATGTCATGGTCGGAAATTGTAACTCTTAAAGACCCCAGTACACAGTGGTCTGTAGTGGACCATTGTAGACCGTCGCCATTGTGTACAGGGGGTAATGGTCTGTAGTGGCGGACAATTGTGAATCGTGGTGCGCAATCCATTTGTTGTCGGTTTTTTTGACACACTTCAAAAGAATCGTGGCGTGGCGTGGCCTGTGGTGTTCACATAGTCGCCCATTGTTTGGACAGGTACCTACTTTTTTTGTTGCGTGCTGTACTATTTAAATTTTTAATCTTCCAAAATGTCAGTATCCTGGAGCAACGAAGAGACTTTTAGGTTTGTAATACTATAATACTTGTAAATAGTATATAAATAAATAGCCGCAGCCGTAATTACTTCCACGTCCATCGCAAGTGCTTCGCCAGGCAGAAATGAGCCATGGGCCATTTTGTGAACACCAAGTGATAGTGGCCTACAGTTGCACATTGCAAAGCATGGCCCACTATAGACCACTGTCTACTGGGGCCTTAACAAATAATACAACCACAAGTCCTTTAAGTTACTTTACCTTTCGTCTAGGCAGTAATTGTTTCGTCAAATCTGTTAGTGCTGCCGAACGACAACGAAAATTTGACAAAAATCTTCATGAAGAATTTTTAATTCATGTAGAACATTTTTCACAGATTTCGCAGAACCAGTTGATTCAACGACGCGGTTTTTAATGGAAAACCTATTTAAAACAATGCCGCCTTTCGATTTTACAAGCGTTCCTGGGATCAGTTCGCAATGTCGAGTTCAAGGAATCCAATATTTACGAGCCCTTGATAATTTCAAGTTATGGGCATTGAAAAGTAAGTGTTAAAATATTTCGTAATTATGAGCACGTTTAAAAAGTGCGTCATGCATTTCAATTAAACACTTGTATTGTGCGTTTGACCATGAAACAATTACGCATTGATTTTAAGTATTCGGAACTGTAAGGCCCTTGAAAGAGTACAAACAACTATAAGATTGAAACATTCTGATTTAAGTTAAGGTTCGTGAGTACGAGATCAAAATTTTCTTAGTTTCGTCCACGGTATAAGAAAGAATGGTAGTGTTATATTCCTTTCTACATGGAAGGGACGAATCTCTTATTGGGCAAGAGCATGGAGAGCCCGCGGAGTAGCGCTGCGAGCACACCAGTAATGTTTACTGTGTTAAAAGAGATGCGTAACAGGTTAGCCTATGCGTTGGCGTTACATAATATACTTTGAAAATTGAATTTAATCTTTTTACTCTTTTTATTTAACACAGAAAGCATTGCTGCTGAGCTCGCAGCGCTACTTCTCGGGCTCTCCGTATACTAGCCCAATACTGCATTGTATTTTTTGCTTATAGCTGATATAAAGTAGCTGGTTACCATTTCATTTTCAAAATTTTTGACAGTTCACATTTGAAAAACGTCACTTCTAATAGTAGGTAAAAAACAACTGACAAACCAACAGTGATTTACTATGGAATTGGTATAGCACGGCCAGTTTTGTTTTACTTTACAGCATTAGTGCGTAATGGGTAACTTTACATGCATGTATGCGCAGACAAGGCAATATACCAATTCGATAGTAATTTGAGTGTGTGTGTGGTTGCTATTCAGCTTAATTGATCAGAAGTAAAGATTGCTCAAAAGTGAACTGTCAAATATTTTGAAAATATACTGAAAATTGGATGAAAAGCATCTATTTTATAGGAGGTTTGTGCAAAAATATATAATGATATTAGCGGAATGATATTAGCACTGTTGTGACTGTTAATAGCAACTGGCGCTCGATTATAATTCACCCCCCTCAAGATATACATGTACACTAAGTATTTACTATTATTTCAACGTCAAATTTAAAATCAATTAGATATTAATAAACGCGGTAAGGTATGTTTTAAATACCGTTTAATACCGGACATAAAAATCAAATTAAACGTGATCAGAGTTGCAGGTTTCGTACTTGCGGCTCCGATCACGTTTAATTCGATGCAGGTAAAAATTTACATATTAGCTAGTCTTTGATTACGCCATTAACGTTTTATGTTTGCATTTTTTGATGCATCTAACCAAACCCGAGAAACTTGTTTTTGTTTTTACGTAACATTTTCAATATGCTTTTTGGCATATCCGCTGTAAAACTGCTATTTTACATGTATGTATACCGGGGCACGAATTACGAATTAGAAACAAAACTTATCGCATTATACCAATTCCATATAGTAAATCACTGTTGGTTTTTTATAACCTACTATTATTACTTTTGCTCAAATGTGAACTGTCAATCGGTCGAGTACTTAAAAATAAACATAATATAAAAATGATTTGTCGGGAAAAGGACATTTTAAGTAAACACTTATTTGTTATTTCCCGACAAATCATTTTTATATTAATTACCAAGGACAAAAAAGAAAAAAAGTCAATAAAAATAATATTTTTTCACGTTTTCGTCACATAACTCCTAACCTACTTGACTGATTAGTCTCAAAAAATGAATTAAAGTTTTGAATAGCTCTTTTAATTGCTGAACAATTGCAGATTTTTTTTATTATCAAATAGTAAAAATCAATTTAGTATTTTTGAGCTCGAAAAGCTTGAAAACACATAGATAATAACGTTTTAGAGCTCAAAGAGTAACAGCAAGTTTCAGGGTTGGCCTGCAGAATCAACTGTTGTTCGTTACATAATCTCACACAAATGTATATATTCATTATAGCGTATTTAAAATATAGCGGGAAGCTTTAGGGTTGGTTGACAAGTCAATCGGTTTCCACATTTTTTGTTTAAATTTCAGTGTATGACGCCTCGGCTAAACTGCCGTCTGGTTTACTGAACGGAAATTTAAACCAGTTTGGTGATTTTGATCAATGCTTAGAAGTGCGGTCGGAGAATATGAAGAAGTCAATGACAGGTCAATATTGCCTTGCGTTTATACAAATAGACGCACCGGTAAATAGACAACTGCATCAAGTTCACAAGCTGATGCACTCTCACTCGATGCTCCGTAGCAAACTTAGTGATGTAAGTTTCATCTCACGCAACAATTAACATTGCGACACATGCATTAAATAATATGTAATAACTTGTATAGAAGTGTTTCCCAAATAGCCCGAGGACACCTAAATGCAACATTTTTGTAGACTTTGCATAAATATGTGTACATAGTTAAAAAAAAAACCCGGGTCGCAGTGCCAAAATCCTGCCGACAATATAGTGTATTTGCTTATACAGGCAGTGTGGCTTTATTATGCGAACTTAAGATGGATTTTGGACAAAATAAAAAATTTGACTCCTTAATACACCCCTTAAAATAATATTTTTTTTCTTAATAGCAATATTATTATCAATAGAACTTCTATACCAAATTATATACAACTTTCAGTAAATAATTCACTATCTGCAAACTAGGGTTTTCATAAAATTTGTGAATCCGGTCCTGTCGAGCCGTTTTTATTAGAATTTTAGGGACTATTTCTAATTACTACCAGAGGGTTAAATTTCAATTCTGAAACGATTCGAAGAATTTTTTCGGTATTTTGGGGCCCAAAAACTTTTTTCAACCCCTAAAAACTACCCTTAAAATGGTCCGATTGGGCCCATTTTAAATAGGCTTCTTGCGGTGATGGATTTCAACACGTGGACCAAATTTAGTTGAAATCAATTAACTCCTTCGAAAGTTATTGCCCGCACATCCAACAAATCCAACGATACCTTAATTTTAGAAATCCGTCCAGCCGTTTGGATGATACGAGGTAATAAAGAATATAAACGGTGTACTTTTTGCTTATATAGCCAGGACACAGAGTTCCAAGGTTCTCATCTTTCAACTGGGCAATGTGCGTCCCGAGCGGCTGTACTCCAACCGATACCGAAAAACTTCTAAAGTTCAGCATTGATTACATAGCAAGAGACTCAAATTTGTCGATAGAAGTCAAAATTAATCCAGAAATGTGCCAGACGAAAAAACCGTGGTCAATTTCTACATCTACTTTCTTCGGAGTGTAAGTTTTATTTTATACCGCTATCCAATTAGTTCCGGCAACGCATTTCCTCCATTTCTGACGGTGTTATTTTTCGTTTTCATTACGCTATTGAACAAATACACTTTCATCGCGGCTAAAGAAGTTTCACTTCAGAAAATGTGTCCACTACTTTAAGAGGTTACTATGAAATATAGATTGAGTTAAACATTTATTGTTGCTATAGTAAATATCATAAATCATGTAACTGCTTCCCACGAATTGTAGCTTAAAATATCGTGTGTTCATCGACAACTAGTATCTCTGTGGAACAATTTGTTCACGCGTACATGTTCGACGAAGATGCGCGTTTTTGAATGACTTGCTTGCCTTAAACTTACATTGAGGTATGTGACTTGTTTAAGATGTAATTATAGTCTAAATCCGGGTATTCATTTATCCTATTTTGAAAAGTACAAAGCTGCTATAATGATATCTGTATTTAAATTCTGAGTAAATAATTGCTTGCGGATAATTATACTGATTATATTGATTTTGCACATGAAATTAATTAATTTTGTTTATAAACAGGTTATTTTTTGCCGCAGTTTTCTGTATTGCAATAGCATCGACCATTTACGATTGCAATTCTAAAAACAGTGCTGGTAAGTTGTTGTGTTTCTATCGTTTGATTACTAGAAATGTTGATTTTTATACAGCTTATAATGGACAGGAATAATTCATTGATGGTAACGGAGCAAAAATCAATTTTTTCCTATTATGCTAAAAGTTAACTTTACAACACACTTTTATAAAAATTATTTTCAAAAAGTTCGGATATTTCAAATTTTATCAAAAATCGATCTTTTACAAACGGGAAAAATGAAAATCTTCGAATTTTTAAACAATTCTTTCAAATAAGATCGGTTAGATGATAATCTTATAGGTGCAAAATATGTACTGATCTTCGATTGACCTGGGATTATTACTGAGACAAACATTAAAAAAAATCAAATCGGTGAATTTTTGCAAAAGCTATTGTAAACGAACAAAATTTTCACAGACAAGTATTTTTTTTTGTTTCGTTTTGAGGGTAGGACAATCAAAATCTGAATTTATCTCAGATCCGATTTTTCGATCACCATACTTCCATTTTATGGAGCATGGAACTTAAAAATTATTTGAAAGTTCCAGATAACTCTTACAATCAGTGTCCTTGCGCTTATATTTTCTGCCAGATCCTAAACGAATTTACCATCCCCTGAAATAACTTCAGATTGAACTTTTTTGTTTTTTCAGATAATTTACTAAATGCGTATTCGTTACGTCGCAACATGCGGACGTTATTTTCTTTAAATCGACCAGCTGGTGACATCGCGGCTGCCCACGGTATAAGGGCGATCAATGCTTTTATGTTAGTTGTAGCACATAAATCGATGGCTCTTTTATTTATTCCTTACATTAATCGAACAGCTATGAGCGAGGTGAGTTTAGAATTTAAATTGTATTAGAAAATAGATTTGGGAAAAACGGGTCTTTTTAGTGATCTGCATCTTTGCATCTGGATCCCGTATGTGAGCCGGCTCACTGAACCGGTTTAAAAAGAGCCGAGTTCTGAATATGTTACTGCAGTCTGCCATCGAGTTACCTAGTTCAGTCAATCATATCACGACCTGTATAGAATCAAGAATGCATAGCCAAACATGTGATGCATGAGTCATTTGAGCTGACAGATGCATCAAAGCAAGAACTGATACGTAAGTGTAAAATGTGCTTCTGTGCGTTAAGTGTTTCACTGAGTTATGCGGATCCGTTGATCCGTCGGCTCAAAAAAAAGTGAGCCGGCTCTCACGGATCTTCTGTCGAAGTTGGCTCTTTGAACCGGTTCAGATCTGAGTTACCCAACTCTATTAGAAAATACAGGCTCCGTAAAGTATAGCTTGATATCTGAGTATATATTATCGGGAGTTACTGAAGAGTAATTTCTATATTTTCAGTTTACTGGTAAACCGTGGTCTGTAATTGGTCGAGCTGCCAGTCTTTATACTGATCCATTTATCATGCTGAGTGGAATGTTAACAGCGTACTCATTTTTTGGTCGTCTCAACAAATCTGGAAAAATTAATTTATTCCAAGAGTATATTTCCAGATTGATGAGGTAAATTGTTAATACGTCATAGGTACATATACTCGAATACTATAAAATTTTAGAAAAACCACAAACCCACGAACTTGTGGTTATAAGCAAAAAATATTAGATAAAAAAAAATAGTCGTAAGTGTCAGAGAATGGTTGATCATAAAATATTTGTTTAACCGCAAATAAATGAGTTTTGACAAACCAATATTGCACCTTGTAGCTCTGCCTACAACATAACAAGTTTAATGGACCCCGGGACAAACCAACCATATACTGAAGAAACAGTTTTGAGTGGTGCATGTTAAAATACGTATAGCAATGGTAATTTTTTTGTGGTTACCACTTATAACCTTTCTGTGTGATGTTATGTTGGATTCGAAATATTAACATTCAGGAAAAAAAATGTTTATTTATATAACAAACGGAGTAAAGCTGATACATGATTAATTGTTGTTAACGTTTCTAATTAAAATCAGTACTTTTTAAAAACCTCAATAATGATCAACTTTAGAAAAATTTTGAATATGAGAGTCACGATAAAAATATTTATCGTGGTGTCCATTTTCAAAATTTATACAACTGATCATTTTTAAGGTCTTCAAAAAGAACAGATTTTAGTTTGAAACGTTGACAACAATAAAGTAGATCAGTTTTGTTTTGTTTATTCAATACGAAAAAACTTTTTGGCTGCATGTTGAAATTGAGTTCTGAATCCAACATCTAATCAAAGCAAATATGATTAGTATGTGATCTAATCAAAGAGAAATGTTGGGTGATGACCACAAAAAATTACCATTTACTCATCAAGTCTCTAAAAATCTTCCAGTTTACTGGTGCATTTATTGGTTAACAAAATGACTTGCTATAAAAAAACAAAAAAACGATTCAAACCAAAATAGTTTATTTTGCAAATTAATTCTTATATTTGTATTTCTATTTACAGACTGGTGCCCACACTTGGAGCGTTAATTTTGTTTTGTACCTTTGTAATGCCATCGATAAATTCTGGTCCACAATGGAATCAAGTGGTAACGCATTACTCCGATATATGCAAAGATAATTGGTGGAGAAATTTACTTTTCATTCATAATTATTTTGGATTCGAGAAAATGGTAAAAACGAATGAGCTTATTTTTGTTGTTGTATAATACTCGCCACGGTTCTAAAAGGTTCTGAAGCTAGTCACAAACAGCGTCGCAAATGCATATTTTAGAGCCGTCCTGGACGTTTTGTGGGAAAGTAAGACTCCCACCATCCCCCAGTTACCGGCACAGAACGTGCGCTCGTCGGTGATTGCAGGTTATCGCTGGTTGTCATGTCACTTGTCGCTTTCCTGCTATAAAGTACAGTCCAGTACGCTATTGTTGTTTCTTTGATTGTTTGATCAAGATGTCTAATACAGTTTTGTATAGACAAGCACGAAAAATAATTTTTTGAATGATTTTTTGCAAGGAATTAGACCTTTAGATTAAAGAAAAATTAAAAATAATAATATAGCGAGAGTTTGTAGTTTTTCAACCGACTGTACCTGCGCATCTAACTTCAGAACCTTTTAGAACCGTGGTGCGTATTATAATAGAATAAAAAACATTTTTTTTTCTTTCAGTGTTTAACTCACACGCATCATGTTGGTATTGATACTCAGTTGTTTGCTGTTTCACCCATTTTTATTCTGTTGCTATGGAAATGGCCTCGTCGGGGATTAACCGTTCTTCTGATTTTAGCAATAGTCTCAACAATTATGCGCTATTATGTTACATACACGAAAGGACTGTCAAATTACATTCACTATGGAACTTCGTACGTATAATTACAATTCACAATTAATAACATTACATTCAGAGCGGGATTACGGCAGGTTTTGAGTGGGGTGGCAATCTTCCCCAAATATTAAATAACCTAAGCCATTTTCAAATAATTATATTTTCTAGAAACCTATATTATTATAAGGAGACCAAAAGTTGTTTGTTTGTATCTAAGCGATTATCTCTGAAACTACTGAACCGATTCTAAAAATTAAATTAAAAACTACACTATCTCTGACTAATATGGGCTATATTTTATTTTGATAAACCCAAGTTTTTAGTTCGAAATCTCAATATTTTTAAATCAAGTCAGAAGAAAAAGTCCTGCTTGGCTGCTTTATTAGCGTGTGTTAACCCAATGGTTTGATATATCTGGACAGATCAAATAGATTAACTGGGAAAATACTCGATAAGTAATACGGTGGAGCCAAAAGCTCCACTACTGTTGTCATTGTCATGTTTCACCTCAATCGCAGGTAGAGACTAGTACTATATACTTTTGCTGCGCATATTAGGGGCGGCAGACTAAAGTCTATCTCTGATTACAATAATTGATAAATTGTATTGGTTTTATGCAGTCGGAGCAGATTTATTAATTATCGATATCTGTTTTAGGATAACTCAACTCTTTAGTACTGCCGATAACATGTATATCTTGCCTACACATCGAGCCACAGTATATATAATGGGTATAGTTCTGGGTTACATGTTGAGAAACATCAAGAAAATTGTTTTTACTCCCGTAAGTATTATCTTAAGAATTAAATGACATTATTTATTCATTTAACATAGGGGTTTTGTGTTTTCCATTTCTTAAAATTGGATGGATAAAATGAACATTTTGACAACAAATATTGTTACCTTCAGAATCTTGCTAGTTTTTAAGATCCTGAAGAAAACTCAATTGATTTGTTGTCGATAAGTTGAGTTATAAAGGGCTCAACAAATAAATAGTTATTCTTTTGCCTTGATTCTTATTTTTTCTAAAAGAGGACCTTTTTTGTTAATTATTCAAAATTATGATTTCCATTGTTAAATATCCCTTTCTAGTGCTTTAATTCGATTGTTTTTTTAATGTAAGTTTCAGTTAAAGGCGGGACACGCTCTTGCTACAGCAGCGTTTTGCGGGGCATTTTTTAGTCCCGCATTTATGGGTAGCATTACGTACAAATATGATCCTGTCCATGCTGCGTGGTACGCTGCCTTTGCGCCTATTGCATGGTGCTTTTCTTTTGCATGGATCATTTTCACTTCACATCTTGGATACGAGAGTAAGTAATTAAATAAAATATGGCGAAGCATGAACCTACTTCAGAGCTTAGCCATCGAGGATTCCATACGTCAAAAGAAAAATTGACGCATAAAATTAATAAAACAATATCCGCGAGAAAACACATTTTAAAATAACAGGAGTCGTTCGTTCACGGCACACTAGACGGAATCATTTATGTTGACCAAAGTTCAACGAATCACGCCACTTCCACCATCATAGTTGTTCCATGGTTAGAGTAGAGCTAACTATATTATTGAAAAATTATTTGATCGGCCGATTTAACAGTATTAAGAACGCTTAATAATCGGTCGACTAAAAATCACCTGTCAGCGAGATATAATTTGCACTAGATATAAAAAACTAATGAAAATCTTACCTTCGCGACAATTTTCTTGTTTTACATGACTGTTTTTTTATCTTTCTGGTCCAATACTTTGCGAGATAATTTTTTTGTGTGATTTTATAAAATAACACATAAAATCATATAAAAAAAATGAATATCTTAAAGTGAGATCTTTCTAGCAATATGCCACGTCCGCTAAAATTTTGTTAAAAATCAGTTTTCACATTTTTTATAAGCCGACCCCTGAAATATCTGCGAACCGCAATACTCTGTAGTTCAGTTCGTAAATTTTGAAGTATATCATAGTATGTTATACCATATATTAATAATTTTGCTTTGGTTATATTTATGCGGCAGAATTTTTATGCGTATGACGGGTCTTTTTACAACTTACGTTATTTCATTGCTTCGCCGCTTCATTAATCGAACCGTACTATAATGATGACCCAGTCAATTATTTCCGAACCGAACTATAGCTATATATACTAAATTTCAAGTTTCTATGGTCAACCGTTAGCGGCTTGTGACAGACAGACGAGCAACTATGAGTGTCCTGTTTTATACCGTTTTGGTACGGGACCCTAAAAAATCACATTTTTGTTAATATGGCTTGTTTATTTATGCATTTTTCTTTTCCAGGTTTTCTTAGTAAAATGTTTTCATGGCCGGGATTTTTAATCTCAACAAGATTAGCGTATACAATCTATCTCACTCAGTTTCCAGTTTTCTTTTATAACGTTGGAAAAGCGAGACATGCCGAATTTTACGGCCTTTTTAGTAGTACAGTAAGTAATTTAAATATTATGTATAATAATGAAATATAGTAGACCTTAAGAAATAGATTAATCTGTGTCGTTTTTTTACAGCTCAACATTCCGGAGTATGGATTTATTATTATTTTTTCGATTGTCTTAACTTTATTATTTGAGAGTCCTTTTCAAAATATCAAAAAATATATATTCAAAAGAACTGAAACAAACGAAGCAAAGAAATACTTTTAGAAACAATAAAGTACAATGATTGTTCAATCGTTCAATGTAAATATGTTATCAAATCTGTGATAGTTTTAAATATTGTATATAGACTGTTTTTTAAACATAATTTACTATTAAGTATATTAGTTTTTAATTCTTACTAATACCAATAAAATTTTAAATTATGATAAGACCAATAATATAGTACGTCAAAGTTTGGACTAATCATTATTAATAGCATTAAACCATTAATAATACGTAAAATGCTTAGTATACAAGTCATTAAAATTTCTTAAACATAATTACCTATGTTAAACAAAACAAAAAAAGATAAATAACTCCTAAAAATAAGGGCTCTAACTATAATTAACTTGAATAAGACGTACTGTGTGCTGTAAGATTTCCAGTTGCTCTTAAAGTAAGTATATATTATATTAATTATTTAATTATATTTAGATGTATTTTTATAATATCACAACAAATTATTATTCAGTGCGTTAAATAAGTTTCAACAACTTACTTGTTAATCATAGTGTTGGTTTATCTTCTGGTAGCGTACCCTTTGTTGCATGAAGAACATTCAGAAATGGGTTCCATCAATAAGGATTTGTAGCACACGTAAAAACACTAATAACGTTTCACATTGATTTTATCACCCACAGCTTAAATTTAAAATATATACCTATCAATGAAATGGAATATTTTTTAACACAAAAAGTTCAAAAATAACTCTTCTATCAATAACAAAGTTTGGCACTTTAGTCGCAACTTACAGCCTTGTTAAAGTTTAAATATACTGAAAAATGTAGCTGTAATCTTCACAAACAATTAATTAAAACTACTACTGATAATATTTTAATAAACTGTTACTATAACCTATTTTATTTGATATAACCGTTGTATGTCGCGTAACCGTTAAAACTGCACTTTTTCAGCCAAATGTATTTTATCCTCATCGGGAATAATTACAAAATGGTCGAAAATGCTAGCTCAATAGTGTGGAGAAAACATGTAACGAACCTAGCGGATTGACGCGGAACAGGCGCGCTTTATTGCGGAGGAAACTGAAAATCAAACAATTTTTGACATGTACTTATGTTTGGTTTTGAATTGTTTAATGTTTGAAACTAGTGTCGTATTGAAAAAAAGTTTTAAAAAATGTCAACAGTAACATCTTCCTCTGTAGAATTAAGTTCTTACAGAGATCAGCATTTCAAGGTACGTCAGAATGTAAGCGGTATTTTATTTTTTATAGGTTATATTTTTATTTTCTTTTTATTTAAAGTTAATATTTTTGTTTATAATGTTTCTGAAAATATTCATAGGGTTCTCGTGCAGAACAGGACCGTTTATTGCGATTATCAACAACTTTGTATGTTGGTAATTTATCCTTTTATACAACTGAAGAACAAATTTATGAACTCTTCTCAAAATGCGGAGATATACGTCGCGTTATAATGGGGCTGGATAAATATAAAAAAACTCCTTGTGGTTTTTGTTTTGTGGAATATTATACTCGGAACGATGCAGAAAATTGTTTGAGGTACACCAAGCAATTTAAACATGTTCCAAATGTTTTAGATAGTCTTACAAATTTAATTCGCTCATATTCTCGTAGTTTTTTCGTTAAATCAATGCGTGATAAAATTTCAGATATGTAAATGGAACTAGGCTTGATGATCGAATAGTAAGGACGGATTGGGATGCAGGCTTTATTGAAGGACGCCAGTATGGCAGGGGAAAAACTGGAGGACAGGTATGTTTCATTCATATGTTCTTAGATATTTAAACTGGGTAATTCTGTAATTTTGTCTGAAATATTTAAATTAAACACTTTTAAGAAATACTTACAAGTACCGCATTAAAGATCTTGTGCGGTATGGGCTGTATTAATAATACTATTTATTATGGATTCCGTTTTTAACCGAAGCATAAGAAAATTAGCATATGTTCGAATACTCAAAAAGTTGAGTACATGTTCAGTAGTAGTAAAAGTAATCTTTCGGTGACTCGAGTAGAAAACCTATTCACAAAAATTCAAATGAAGTAACACTTTCTCTTCGTATTATCGTTTGGTTCCTGTCGATGTGCTCAAACTGCGTGTGGCGCGTTGTATGTCGACATGTAAAATTGTTTCGCCGTACTCATAGACTAGACTAACTACTCTGATTACAGATGTTATTTCATTTTCGTGGTAAAAGAATTTTTTTTTCAGGTTCGAGATGAATATCGTACTGATTATGATAGTGGAAGAGGTGGCTATGGTAAAATTGTGGCACAAAAGGTAAGCGATCCGTTTTTATTATAATAATAATAATATTGATCATCGTTCATTGTAGTTTTATTGATTTTTTTTGTATTTCTAGCCCAGTTTTGACTCTTAAGCAGCAACCGTCACTTATATAATTATAAAAGGAAAGATTTATTTTTAATTCAACAAAGTTTTTTAGAACATTATATTGATTGTATGAATGATTTTTTTTCATGTAAATAATAAATTATTGTGATACATGATACATTTTGAACTGAATTTTTAAAGTATTAGATAATTATAAAATTTTAGTGAAGTTTAACTTCTTTAGCGACGTATCTATTTGAAAAAAGTAAAAATCGAGGGGAAGTAGAACTTCCACATGAAATTGACAAAGACAGAAGTTTATAGCTTGTTGCTAATTACATGCGTTTGTGTAAATATTATTAATTAGTTTGACATAAAAAAAATATTAAACTTGGGAATAATATTAAAAACTAAAGAGGTTAAACTTCTTATGTGAGCTTATGAGGGTGAGGCTCATTATAATTTTTTTCTTATAATAGGTTCTCCGTGTTTCCTACCGTTTCCATTGACTTCAGTCCTATCCTGTTTGAAAATTTCCCCAGTATCCTTCAGGAAATCCATTAACAAGATGTCAGAATAATTCGTAAAATTAATGATTTAATATTTTCCTTTTTTCATTAATTAATCTAGAATTAATAAGTTTTTTTGCGGGTAATTTGACAATTAAATTGTTAGACTATTTTAAAAATTTGCTACGTTTCGTTCATTCTTTTAATCATCATCAGGCAAAACTGAAATGATTATAATAATACAAATTAATATAATGAAACACAATAATTTTTTTTTTTTAAATAAAATTGAAATAGTACTTTTAAATAGTTAACTCAATCGTAAAATTTAGATATTTACTAAAAACATACCTATGTTTATAACAGGGGCGTAGCTACCGCCGTATCTGCCGTATCAATTATACGGGGCCACGGGGGCCCCCAACGTGCGTAAGCAAAAATTAATAAAAACTTCCCAATTTTTTTTTTATTTCAGAAATGACAACAGTCAAAAAAAGCAATTTCTTTTTTTCCCGCGCAAAGCGTGTGTTCAAAAGTTGGTAACACCCTACATCGGTTATCGCGGGCTGCGGGATTTCCCCGTTTAAGTCATTTACTTCAACGGGGGAAGGGCCCCCAAACTAATTTTTATACAGGGCCCCGCCAGGGCACGCTACGCTTCTGGTTTATAATTACCATAAATATTAAATTATTTTAACAAATTGAATTATGAAATATAATTTTTTCTCTAAAACAAAAACAGTGTTTCAAACAAATATTAAATATGTTTTATTTTTGTTAGACAATTTTTTTTTTATAAAATTAAGTAACTACTACTTGATTTAGAAAAGCAATTAACTTAGAAATGTTTTTTTTAGAGTGTAACACATAAATATATTCATATCATATTATTTTTCATTATATTAATTTTTATACATATAATAATCGAAACGTAGTAAATTTTTAAAATAGTCTAACTAGTTAATTACCCGCAAAAAACTTATTAATTATATAATTGGGCGTGAACAATATGGAGAATTAATCTAGAATATTTTTTGTTATAAAATTGTGTATGTGTAACGTTGTATGACCTGTTTAACTTATTGAATATAAATATTTTATAAGAAATAAATGAGTTGTTTGATTTTTAAATAATATCAAATACATAAAATTTACTTAAAAATGTTTATAGTATAAATGCGTATTCATAGTTAATCCAAATATTTTTAGTTTTTTACCTTTTTTATGAAGTGTTTCTTTAAAGCAGGGTGTGTGGGACGCGGTGGGATAGGCAGCGAAGAATATTATTAATTATTATATATTTTATCATTCTTGATAAACAAACATATATTCTCACCGAAGTTTGGATTAATGGGTTGGGAGTCACCAAAGTTTGGGAACCCTGCTTTAACGTAATAGAATATGGAATAAGAAAAGTCTGTTGACTGCAATAATGCATATTCCGCAAAAAATATATATTAACACCTCAAAATCAAAATATGATATTCTTTTTGGGCTGACTGTTAAAAACAGATTAAAACTTTAAATTCCCCCACTTCACTTTTGTTTTAGATTAATAATTTATGAGAAATGTTCAATAATAATTAACCATGTTGAAAAATAATTGACGTTTAGTACGCTTCAACGGTAAGTATAACTTTAATGTATTTTCAAAGTATTTTTATATTATCAGACAGTTTTTGTTTAAAGGACTAGGTTTTGGTTTTTTTATGGCTGCACGAACGGCTTCTATAAACACTTCGTCGAGGTTCTCTTGATTTTTTGCAGAACATTCGATTAATTTATGTGCTTTAATTTTATGTTTAAGTCGTTTTCCTTCAGATGCCGTTATTACATCTATTGTAGGATCTTCCCTGAGATCGCTTTTTGTTGCTGCAACAATTTTACAAAACATTTTCTTATAAAATCAGTGCATAACTAATAGACTTATCGCTTGGCATTATTGATGCAATTAAGGTGATTACTGATTGGCCAATTCTTGAACTAAAAACTACAACACGAACAACAGTCTTCACAAAAATCCGTAAAATTTGTTAGCAATTAGCGTTGATTTCAAATTTAAAGATTTTTCTTAAAATTTGATATCAACATTATTGGTGTAATGTAATAAATAAATATATAGAAATAATTTTAGTACAGATTAAAATTTGCGAAATTATCCTGACGGGGATGTGAAACATACTTTAGTGTACTAACCTACTAATACTATAGGAGTATCAGGTCTGTGATGTTTAATTTCTGGATACCACTTGGACAACACGTTTTCGTATGAAGCTCTTGAAGAAATTGAATAACATATCAAGAAACAGTCTGTCTGTGAATTAAAATAACGAAAACATGTAACAATAACGAATCTCATGTTATCTAGAAATGAAATAAAAATTTATTACGTTTGGATATGAAAGGGGTCTTAGTCTTTCATAATCTTCTTGTCCTGCCGTGTCCCATAAAGACATGCCATATTCTATTCCATCTATGGTAATACTGCCAGCATAGTTTTCAAATCTGTAAATTAAAAACAATAAATATAAAGATAATGGTATTGCAAATTTAGAGCTGAAAGCAAAATACATTTTAATCTTTTACTTGTTTATAATACATTTAATGGAATCAAAAAAATGAAAAAAACAATATGATCAAAAATAAACTTACACTGTTGGTACATATTCTGTTGGAAATACTTTAGTTGTGTAAACGATTAAAAGACAAGTTTTGCCAACTAAACCGTCTCCTACTACCGTTATTTTAAGTGATTTAGGTTTATTTGCCATTCTGAAAAATAAAATACGAATTATAAATTGCCAATAAGTATACTTTTCTTATAAATAACACAAATCAGTAATTATAAAGTGCATTGTATAACAAAGTTTAAATAGCCGCTGATGATTTTAACGGTTGAGACAATCAATCTATCTATTTAACAAAGTTTAGATTAGAAATGAAAATATAAAATTTTTGGAGGAAAGTAGATTACATGTTATTATCAAGCTAAGTGAATTTTGAGAAAATATATTTAAAAAAATAAATTGATTGGTTAAATTTGTTTAATAACGCGCTGGAACCATTGATCTATTCAAAATGTAAGTACTATTTTCAATTTTCTGCCATTGGCAACATTGAACGCAATTCAGTTAACTGTCAGTTTTATAACGATAATTGCTTTTTGTCGTGCGATTAAATAGTTTATTGTTAACTGGTTGCTATTTTCTATTACTGGTAAGTTTATGCAATTTACGTATTGATTAAAGTAGCCTAGTCATTGGTGACTATGATTTATTATAATCGACATTCTTTTTCAAATTGTTTGCAATTTATGCAAGCATTGAATATTGGAAAGATTTTCACAAACGAAGTAGACTAATAAACAATCGAATTGCGTACAAAACATTAAAAAAATAATATACTTTTTCTGAGCGACAGAATGGCAAATTTCTCGTAATTAATATTACAAGATTAATCTGTGTAAATAGAAAAACTCTCCTGATTATTTTTTTTTATATTATAACGAAAGATTTTCAACTCCGGTCTACGAGTTCCGAGTTTAAATTTCATTTTTTACTTTAACTTTTTTTTGAGTGATTTCGATAACGAGAAGTTTAGAATCGACATTAAACCATATACTTAAGTTTTCATGTTATTTTTTAAAACTACTTTTGTATATTTACATACAATTTTTTGCAAATAAGTTCAAAATGGCCCTATTGATAATATTAACGAATTTGTAAAAAAGATAGTAAGAACTTTATTAAATTTACAAAAATTAACAAATTGATGAATTTCCGCTATAGCCTATGTCGGGCTAAAAATGGGACATACGTTATAAATAAAAGTACCTACATTAATAATTTAACACTTTAATTGAACCCTTTCCTACAGTCTACACCAACACAGCGAAATTAATTGTTTAAAACAGCTCGTTATTATCATTAGAAAAAATGACATAAGTTTTAAAATATTGCCACGTTCAGTTATAATCTAACAAAAATTAAATATACATATATTTTGTACCTACATAATATAGATTGCAAAATTATTTATTTTCAAAAGTCCACAAATATTTTTCACATAATGTTAAAACAGTAAAATATTTTCAAGTTCTATATTTCAATCACATAAAAAAATCACACTTTTTATCACTTGGCTGATAGAATTTAGAGTTCTGACTTTTGTTGCGTTTTTTTTATGAATCATACAACACCACGTACTAGTATTTTAACAATAAATGTTTCAATTCAAGTAGACCACATCCTCTTTGTTCATTGCTATTCAAAATACTGAAGCGTTAGTTTTTAATGTCTTTCACAATTAAAATTCTCCTGGAAAAAATGTATAGCGGAAATTTTACGTATTTATAAGCGCTACCCAGTGTAAGTCGCTACTGAACAGATAGATTACAGATTTATCTATAATTTTTTGACTGGCACATTTGAAATAAAATGATATGTATAAGGTGCTCCGATGTATAAATGATAAGGATATCGCTGTAAAAGGAAACTCTTTTATCTTATCATACAGCGAGAATTACTGCATAATATATTGTGTGTAACTCTATCATTCTATAGACACACGGTAGTGTGTCAGCCGAGCTCGGCAAGCACTAACTATATTTTGTATATATTAAGACCCCAGTACACAGTGGTCTGTAGTGAGCCATGCTTTGCAATGTGCAACTGTGACCACTATCACTTGGTGTTCACACAATGGCCCATGGCTCATTTCTGCCTGGCGAAGCACTTGCGATGGACGTGGAAGTAATTACGGCCGTGGCTATTTATTTATATACTGTTTACAAGTATTATAGTATTATAAACCTAAAAGTCTCTTCATTGCTCCAGGATACTGACATTTTGGGTGAATAAAATTTTAAATAGTATAGCACGCAACAAAAAATGTAGGTACCTGTCCCGGACAATGGGCCACTGTGTGAACACCACAGGCCACGCTACACCACGATTCCTTTTGAAGTGTGTCAAAAAAACCGACAACAAATGGATTGCGCACCACGATTCACAATTGTCCGCCACTATAGACCATTACCCCATGTACACAATGGCGATGGTCTACAATGGTCCACTACAGACCACTGTGTACTGGGGCCTTTAGACGAACCATTTCGAACCACTCCCCCCCCTCGTCATAACCATTTATAACTCAACAAAAACTTGAAATTTTGTTTATCCATTAATACTCCCAGAATTACAGAAATTATAAAAAAAAGAACTTGAACAGTTTCTGCGTTATTGACGTTCGAGTATTGCTACTGCATTCTGAGTGCCTGATTCATTAAAAACTTAAACTACTTTAACAGTTGACTTAGAAACTTGAAATTTGGCATGGAGTATAAAGGAAACAATGAGAAAATAGTCAATTGTGTGTCGAAAATAGTCGAAATTAAAGATAAATTTATTTATTGGTGCGATTATTGGCATACTTGAAGTATGAAACTATAATATGGTTCGTAGAGTGACTCATCATTAGATTTTATACATGGAATGGATATGATTTACATGGTTGCATTGCTTTGCCACTCCATTAAGCTAACCGTTCTGCGACTTTTGCGAAAAATATTGATATCCCACCAAAAACAAATGTAGAAAAGGGACCAAGTTTGGTATAAAAAATAATCTAAGATGATGCTAAGTTTTCACACTCGAGTCATTCATTTATAACATAAAACATGAAAATTTGTGAAGTGAAAACTTGGCATCCTTTGAGATCTCAATTCTTTTTTATACCCCCCTTTTTTACATTTATGTTTTGGTGGGGAGTGTATAATAAACGAAATTTTGGGCGTTGCCAGAAGCAAGTTAGGGATTTGACTGCAATAATATAATATAATAAACCATCCCTTTAATAACATTTGTTCAGTTGGAAAATAATATTTCAGTTTGCCGTATAAATTTTCGTTTATAAAATGAAAGGAATAAAAAAAGGGGTAATGAAGGTTGTGTATAATTTGTGTAATTTTTGTGAAATAGACAGCAGGAAAACACTAAAATTGATATCATAAATATCTATAAAAGCATTTGTGTCGTCATTTATACGATGCATAAAAATAAATATTAATATTACTCACTAAAATGAGTTGGAAAATGTGATAAAATTAACGTATATTATAGTGTACAGGGTTGAACTAGAGGATGTTAAGAAGCATTAATTATATATATGTACAGTAGAATTTCCTTAAATGCACGAGTACGGGACTGTATCGGCAATTAACACTGAATTATCGATTGCCTCCATTCTGGAAAAAAACAAAAGTATTTTTTGACATAACTAGAGCAAATTCAAGAAAATTGTTGATTTAGACGGGTGCAATCGAATACTTTTTTCGTTTGATGAGTTTTTGTTGAGAATACATTAAAAATAATCTCGTAGAAAAGTCAAAGTTGTATTTAAAAATATATATATATATATATCATTATTTCTAGAGTCAGATGAACCACGGGGAGAATCCCCCAATATTTATTCCTACGTTGGTCGAAATCAATTCTTCCCTGCATGCATTATGTTAGTACACCATGATTAATAAAACTATGAATCATAAATTCATAAAGAATTTATTGTGTTCTGCCAACAATAATTTATGTTTATCGATTTGGCGACGAAAAGTTTAAAAGTTCAAAACAGTTATGTGACACATGTATGTACATTCCGAAAGAATAATTGCTGTCAAAATGCGAAGTGATTCTTTAAGAAAAGTAAAATAATTATTGAATCAAGGGATGTTAGGGACTGCTCTGAAATAAAAGACCGTGCACACCTATCAAGCACGACCAGCACAGCACGGACCAGAAAAGTTTGTTCGTGAGGGTGCCTATGTTATGTAACGGAATAGCATACATTAAACCAGCACCTGCAACCAGCAATCTGCAGCCAGCAACAACCGTCAGACGTACTAGTGCATTCATTAAATCATTTGCAAAATGTCTGCCGAACACGAAACCTGCACTAAAACTTGCTGGTCCGTGTTGGTGTGCTACATCGTGCAGGTTGCCGGTTTTTAATGTGCTGGTTCATGTTTCATAAGTGTGCGCGGTCCTTACCACAGCCGTTTTTCATCCGAAAGCTGCAAAAACACTTTTATAAGATGAAATCTATCATAAAAGGGAAAAATTAAATAAAATACAAGTTTCGAAAGATAAAATTAATAATCTCTAATCATTTCAATTTCACTAGGTACCTAGAAAAAACTAATCTTTTTCTATATGTGTGGACAGTGGTTAGAAATTTTATTTTGGACTTTGGTAGGTCACAAACTAAAATTCAGTAATTTATGCTTCTGAAGGGACATGCATATAACTTTGTGACGGTACCGAAAATCACCATTCATTAAATTTTAGCAAAGCTGCCGGTACCGCCGCGAAATAACGTATCTATCCTTTTAAAAGACGGGCATAAGAATGTGTAAATACATTAAAATAAAGGTTTGATCATACTGAACAATTTTAGTCCAACCCTTTAGTTTTCAATGCGCTTTGATCACAACTCACAAGTATGGTATTGCAAATAGAATTTATATGTTGTATTGTCAAAGATCGAGATAGATGATAATTGTCAAGTCTTTTTGTGAATTGAGTGAGTATACAATATAATTGATTTTGAAACATGTGTTGGAAAACTCCAAGCACGCGAAATACAAAACAAAATATTAACAAATTCTATTTTAACGTTTATGGATTTTTTTTTTAATTTTGTCCACATATATACCTAGGTCCTAGAGCATATGCATATATAAAAAAAAGAATATTACTTGGGAGGTGGCTCCGCCCTGTAAGATATTTGGCCATTATCAACGCTGGGTCTAAATGACATCACAAAATATCCATGATCAGAGGTGGGCCTTGAACACTAATTCAAAGCCCAAGGCGAGCACACTGCTTCGCTGTACGCCACTGTACTAAACATTATTAGATATTTATAATTAAAATATGATAGTAGGAATCTTATGTATAAAATATTACGTAAAAGATATCTTTTAATGCTTAAAAATAGGCAATAAACTATTCTATTGGTCCGTGAAAGTTGATTACCGATTAGTCCCATAATACGAGAATATTTACAGAAAGTAAAAGTGTTGAACAGAGGTTCCAAACAATATGTTTTGTTGGGTTTATTTTCTTTTTTGGACTGGTATTTAGGGGACTCCCCGTTCCAGTACATCAAAAAGGGGGTAAACGTTTGTTTGCAGACCATGATGTAAGGTGTCTGTGAATAGGTTTCATCGAATAGCATATTATTTCTTTTGTCGACATAATATAAGGTCAGCAAAGTGGCTAATTTTGGCACAATATTATGCACACGTGTTGCATCTGGAAACTATTCGATCTACAGAAACATAAAACTGGTTGATAAGTTTAATTAAAATAGGTGTAGAGGTTTTTGAGCTAAACTAGTATAAGAGGCACAGTAATGTTACTATAATAATATGTAATTCGCTGGTAAACCAGAATCTATCGAATTCGGACCGGAAAATAAATGGACTTTCCTGCATACTGTCTAACATGAAACTGTTATCGGTCGTTTGTCATATTTGCTAAACTAAATATTTCGCTGTGACAGTCTTGTGTTCACAATGAGTTAAAAACTATTTTTATATTGTTGAAAGATAATTATTTTGTTATGTATATTTTTACAAATATATTTGGTAGTATATATGCATTCATTTAATTTAATTTAATAAGCTCTATAGATAATTTCATAATTACTTCGTATATGAAGTTATAAGGCCATATTTTCATTAAAATATGGGTTTTGACTCTTTTGATTATTACTTTGAAAAATGTTTATTTACGTTATTTTAATTTATTTTACGATTTTACTGATATAGGCGCATTGTACATAAAAAAAGCATTAAATTAATTAATCCTTAATTAAAATTAGGTAAGGCTTTGACAATAGTTTTAATTTTAAATTAAGGGAAAATTTCTGTAGACATAAAACAAGACTGCTTATGTCAATATATTTTGTTTCGTCAAAATCATTAGTCATTGGCTCATTGCAGTCGTTTTTGAGACAGACAGACAAGACTGACAAAAATTCTGGAAACGCGCTCGTCATACAAAATATTTGAAAACTTCGAACAACAAGAAAACTAAATTATAGAAGGGGATCCCATTTCTATCTTATATTAATAATTAATATAGAATATGCATTTTAACTAGATGTCTAATGAAGACGTTTAACTAATTTTCATAAATTATTTAAATTAACATGTTTACCTGTTCAAAAATTTAGAAACATAAAGGATATTATTATTTACATTTTAAATTAGTCACTGACACGCACCCAATTTATTAAAATATAAGTTTCGATTATTGTGTCATTCAAATAAAGTTCAGTTCACTTTTTTGTGAGCAAGTTTGTAACAAAACTTGTTACATAAAGTATAGGCACTGTTATGTTAAAAACTAAATGTGTCAGTTAAAACACAATATTAATTCGCACATTTAACGCAGTTAATTGTTGTCTCTCGGATGTGCTCAGTACTGACCACTCTGACTAAGCCGATCCATGATACATTCTCGTGTACTCTGTACATGGTGTATGTACTCATTTTGAAGTATATTATATACATTCATACATAATATGTTATAAACCATAAACGGTTCGTCACAGTTAAATAAAAGAGGCAATGCTTCAGGCGATTTTTTCTTATCAACAGTTTTTATACACTTTTAAAGCAATATTTTTATACCGGTTTTGTGCATTAGTTTTACTATTTTTGCATAGTTTAAACAAATTATAGCTGCGCCTATCCCTTGATGACGGGGCAAAGTCTATAGATGAATTCAACATTAAAAAAAAGCAGTATAAAGTTGGCAACTCTAAGTGATACGATTTTTTTTAAAGTTCTCAGACATAAAAAACGCCCGGTGTTTAAAATGTATAGATTAATGACAATTTCTAAGGATTACGAAAGTAACATATTATATGGATAGAATTTTTTGAAAGACATTTTGGTAATAATACTCAGTCTACGTATACTGTGTATTTATAGTAATTAGTTTATATAATATAATTATAAACGTATAGGTATTTCGAATTGATATCATTTTGAACAGCATGAAAAAAAATCGAAAAATGCGATTTCAACTTCTTTAAACTTTAACGCTCTTCAATCGAAAAATTTAAAATCTACAGACCATTTTTTGTTCATTTAATGCATCTTCAAATGTACAACGGGCACATGACTTAAAAATGAAAATAAAATTGTAATTAGTCTTTTTTTAAATTGATTTACGAATAATTTACAACAAGGATATTATTAATTGACAGTAATTCCATAGTACCTAACAGTAGGGACAAATGATTTTCTAGAATAAAATTGGTGACAGGTGATAGTAAATCCAACTTTGTTTCTGAAAATCCTGAAATAATTTCCAAAATAAACTGTCTACTATTTGTAAGGCTCATAAATATAAACAACTATTGCCTACAACGAGTCACCATTGAAATATTCATTATTATTCTAGCGGAATTTTGTTGACAAATGTTTATATATTGTATAGGAATATACTGTGTATTGTATTCGGCAATCGCTTATTTAAGGATTGACAAATACATGATTCAAGACAAGATATCGTTTTATGAATAAACTTTGGATACCTAATTCAGTCTAATCTCCTCCATTTCTAGTAGATGCTTTATGTAATTACTTTTGCTGTTCATACCAGAAATATTACAATGCATCAGCGCTTACCATTAATGGTGGATTAGGGGACTTTTATGTCTGGAGTTTACTGATAAGAGATGATAAAAATCAGCTGAAGAATTGTTAAACCTAAACTTTGACCAATTTCCGTTTTGTTTTCAAACAAAGAATATTTGACAGTCGGAATAGCATTTGTTTTTAATTTTTTTAACTATTGAGTGGACGACTCTGAATTTAAGCGCAACGCTATTTTTCGTAGTTTACCTTGAACAGCATTTCTCAACTCTTATCATTATCAATGAGTCAATTATAGACTTTTGAAGTGTCATTGTAAATGGCTCCAAATTAATTTAGAGAATTAAGTTGAAAAATAGTTTGAATGCTTTTATTCTTAAACCAACTTAAAAAAAAGAACGTTATTTTGATGCATATAGTTATATATGTATTATGAATACCTGCAGTAGTTGCTTATGTTTGATTAGCTTCAACTTCTTGAGAGGCTAGCCGATTTTAATAAATTCAACTCCGGTCTCCGTTGTGCTCAGAAGCATGACGATATGGTCTCTTTAAAATTTTATTTTAATCGGTTCTAGTTCAATAATTAAATATCAGAAAAGAAGTCAAACTAGAAAATAAATCTTTTTTTTTGTAAATTGTATTGCTTATCAAAAAGCCACTAAAAAGAAAGATGGGGAATTTTGAAATTAATGCCAATTTTATAAAAGTGCATAAAAGGTTTTAGTAAGTAATTAATCTCAAAATTTAATTATATTTTTCACTTCTTAATGGCGTTCTTTTGAAGGCATTTCAATTTTTCTTTAGAAGTTTTTCACTATATTCTAATGAGTTTTTAAATACTGAAAATGGGTGGAAAAAATTATAGAATTCAGATAAGAATTTGGCCAACCCTAAAATGAAATTTCCAGTCGATTACTGCAGTTTGTATAATCTTTATATTTGCGGATCTTTAGATAATAATTACGATGACTGTCCGTCTGCATTCCGTCCTTCAATAAAAATTATAACTTTATTTTTAATAATGAGTTTCATTTAAAATACTTCTTTTATTAAAAATAATAATAATAATAAACACCGTAATTCTGATGTAATGCCAAACTAAACTTCGGAAGTGTTTTCTTTCCAATATATGAGATTACATTATCATATATATTAATACGCTAAATATATATTAAATATATATAAATACGCTAAATGTTTGCCTCCCTTTTTCGGGAAAACCACACAATTGCTCTACATAAATTTTATATCATTTTATAGATAATTGCTTGCTCTACCGACATCAACAACTAAAAAATCTATTATTGCTTTTGTTTTTGCAAAATAATTAATTATAACAATTATGCATTTATTCAGTATATGCAGTACTGCTGCCATCTGACGGTTCTAACTTTGAAACAATGTCAACATGATTGACGGTCGGTACAATTTTTTTGTTTAACATTGAGTATGTAATTATTTGATCTATGTGTTTAATTTTTAATCGAAATTCACGTATAAATACTTTTCGTATGGCGGCGCTTCAGCTCAACGTTTTCGATACTTGCGCCTCTATATGACAGTTTTAGAAAAATATTTTCTTGAACCGTCACTGAGCTTCGTAATGTAATACAACAAAAAGAAGATAGTTTTAAAGAGTGTGAGAAATTAGAAACTAATTTTAGTGCGAATTATTCGCACAGGTACCGCTAGTTTTTATAAATACAATATACAGAGTCAGTGGCGTAGCTACGTAACCAAGGGTCCTGGTGCAAAAATGAAATTGGAACCCTATCTAAATTGGTCAAGTTTTATCAGCACAGCACCGACTACAAGGAACCTTATTTTCAATATTAAATGAAAATTATTAATAATAGAGATGAAGTTTCGAGAGTCGACATTATTTTCGGAAATTTCCTCCTTTCTAGGAATCTTTATTTAATTTCATTAGCATTAATAATTTTCGAGCTATTCGCAAACAGTTAGACTCCCTTTTTCGGAATTCTTTAATTGTTAATAACTTTTGTAATTGTTTTTGTGCGGATTTTAAAGTTCTGCGCATTTTTCTAGAGGTGATTATGAATTCAGTAAGCTATGACATGTATTTTATCTCGCAGTAGCAAACATTTTTCAACTTGTGAACCATACTACAGGGTCAAAGAGTCAAAAGTCAAAAATTCTCAATTCGATTAGGATATTTAAATAACGTTTTTGAACATCGCTCAGGAGGTCCGGGGGCCCCCTGAGCTTGAGGGCCCCAGTGTTCAGAGACAGGTCACTGTTTCGCTGAAGTCCCTGTATAATAGATTACTTTTTAAAAATTAGTAAAACATAACAATATTATACAAACATTGGAATGAAAGAAAAATATATTTTCGTTTCAAATGGACGAAAACGTTTTCAGAATTTTTGTCAGTACCTTTTTTCTCGGTTATGATCATACCATGCATCAGGGTTTCCGTCTAAATGAACATTATCGCAAGCTCGTCTTAAGTGTGCTGTTATTAGTGTATTTGCCATATGGCAACATACACTATTGGCGTCGGTCGGATGGCGGGACCTAGGGGTCGGACCAAAATTTCTCGACGTTTCATAACCTCCTAAACACTTTGGCACCATTTTTAAAAATGTTTATATATATATGTATATATATATATATTTATATACGTATATATATATATATATATATATATATATATATATATATATATATATATATATGTGTACGCGCGATAACTTTCGAAAGAGTTAATTGATTTCAACGAAATTTGGGCCACGTATTGAAATCCATCACCGCAAGAAGCCTATTTAAAATGGGCCTAATCGGGCTATTTTAAGGGTAGTTTTTAGGGGTTGAAAACTGTTTTTGGGCCCAAAAATACCGAAAAAATTCTCCGAATCGTTTCAAAATTGAAATTTAACCCTTTGGTAGTGATTAAAAAGTGTCCCCACAATTTTAATAAAATCGGCCCGACAGGACCGGATTTACAAATTTTATGAAAACACTAGTTTGCAGATAGTGACTTATTTATTGAAGGGTGTATTTAATTCGGTGTAGACGTTAGATTGATAATAATATTACAATTAAGAAAAAAATATTATTTTAAGGGGTGTATTAAGGGGTTAAATTTTTTATTTTGCCCAAAAACAAACTTAATTTCACATAATAAAAGTATAAAACCACACGGCCCTATACAAGCAAATACACTATATTGTCGGCAGGGTTTTGGCACTGCGACCCGGGTTTTTATTGATAACTTTACATTTTCTCACAAATAACGTTCGCATACAGGATTGGGAACATAGGGAAAACATTGGAGTGAAAATCATTAATGATTAGTGGTTCCTCAGATCCCATAAATTCATGTAAAAATAATGTTTTTTTTTTAAATTTAGTTAGTTATGTTTGCATTCTATCTTTGTCGTGCTATTCATTATATTAGTCTTCCTTGTTGCTCTCATTAATTTTCTGTTCTCAATTCTGTGAAACATGTTGTATAATCTGGGTTTTATAAGTGCTCTCTGATGATGCAATAAAAACGTGATGTTAACGCTATTCAGGAAATTTCAGGATAAATAATTGAACTGAGCTCCCACACAAATTGAACGTCCTGTATAAATGTTGTTATCATTCATCATAATATAAACAAGTGATTCTAGCGAGCACATTTTGTAGAGGATATAACTTTAACTTCATCAACATTCCTATCGCACTTTCTTCCTTTTGAACGTGTTTGCTTTACACCACCAACATAAGTACTGTATGTTTGATAGCCGGTAGTGGGCACAGTCTATTGTTTGACAAATGACAAGCGTCTATACAGCCGCCTCATGCAATTATTGTTTAGTTCCATTTTTGGATTCAACATTGTATAACAGAACACTTCAGCTGAACAGGCGTTGTTCTGCATACAAAATTAATGATTGACGTCTGTTTTAACATTACATATTTTTACAACTGAAAGAATTAATTAAATAATATATTTATATTTACATGTACTTATATTTATGTATAAAATGAAAATTAAAATCTCGACCGGAATTTACAATCATGTGCAAAACTTTCTGCGCAGCCTTGTACTCAAGTTGATACTTCGAATCGCGTACAAAAAAATCCAACATTTTTCTTACACTTACTGCCAAAATGTCGCCTCCAAAGTTGGCGTCCCAGACAAATGTCCGAGTTGCCTGTCCCTAGAGCGTGTGCTGTGACGATACGTTTTGTTTTAAGGCCTCTCGTGTCATAAAATTCACACAAGGGCAAGGTTAAAACTAGAATTATTTAAAACGAAACAAAACAGCGTAATTTTGACTAATGGCGCTGATTGGAATAATTAGCATTTTGCAATAATATAGATTTTACAGTCCCGACTCCCTTTTGATTTTGGACGCGGGCTTGATAACTGAGATAGCGTCTCTGAATTGAAGGGAAATATAAAGGTATAAATGCTATTTCTTTATTATAATTTCAGTTGATGAAATGGATCAATCATCAATTGCAAGAACGAATACCAACACAAAATTAGTTGCGTCTCCTGTGGATAACATCTTACGGTATGCGGCCGGCCAGGTATGTTTTTTAATAATCCTGTAGTTTTCATTGGTTATGGTATTTCCTTATTTCCTATATATATATTTAATTTGTTGACGTAATGATAACAAATCGTAACTATATGACCGCCTTATAAAAAACACTGTTTTTTACGACATACAGCTTTAAGCGACTACATTTAATGTAATATCTTCATATCTTCGGAGAATTATATCTGTTAGAACGACCGGCTGTATTGTAAACAAAATTCGTACGCACAGAAGTGTTCCAAACAGATTAGCATTACAGATTAATAAAAAATTACTTTTTACCTCGAAAACATCACCGGTTGTTACGACTATCGGTTTTTACGACCAAATATGAGTAGACCCCCGGATGTCGTTATAACGGATTTTGACTGTATTAACGAAAAATCGAAAACTGCTCTGTACATTGTTAAAAACTAACGACGTTGTTAATTTTAACATTTATGGTACAGAATAATACGAAATGAAAAATTAATTTATTTTCGTAGGCACATCTGTTTGCAGCTATGTCTAAAAGACAATGTGAGTTGAATAATGAGAAAGCTGAACTTGAAAAAATGCGATATGCGAGAAAACAACAAGAAAAAAAACTCAACCGCATTTTACTTAAATGTAACATGGAAGTTCAGGCGCGGTTTATGAGGCTGTTAACAGTGAAACCATTGGACAGTAATAAACAATTGATGACCGAGTTTATAAAAATAATTGACGGTGTTAATGCTGAATTTCAGGCTGAGTGAGTTAATTATTCGTTATATTCTTAACAAAAATGTGAACAAAACACTGACTTCACGCGCATGACCATGCCTTCAGCAGTAACATGTACCGTCTATACTCTATACCTTAGACAAGGAAGTCTATGCTCTATACCGTTTTAAAGACACCAGATCACGCAAAGAGAAGAGAATCTTTGGTATAGATCACTGAGCAATTCACCGGCGTGTCGCCCCTTAGAAATCGGGTTCTGGACGGCGTTCCCATACATTTATTATTTATTTTTTGAAATTTAACATAAAAAAAGTTTCACTTTTACCGAGTGTGAGAATACGGCACTTTTGATTTTTCATTTAAGTAGCTCGGGACTCATAGATACCTAATCGGGCACTACAGAGACTTTTATTAATGAAACGCAGTGGGTCTCCGCCTCCTTTCATAATTATGATTTACAAAAAAATGTGAAGACTATTTGATTTCTATTTTCAGAAGTGATCTTTTGGTCGAATACAACCAATTTACTAACGACGCTCGTGCTTCTCGCGAAAAATGTGTAAGTAATCACTGAACAATATTCAGAGAACTTAATCTCGGTAATTTTACTAGCGATAGATTAGATATTAATAATTAATATACCTAAGTGACTATTGTACTACTGTGATGGATTTTTTTAGGATTTAGCATGCGTGACTGCGCAAGCGCAAGAGAAAAATCTCGACATAGAAATTTTCAAACATTGCTATGAACATCAAGAAAAAGAATTGCGGAATTTCGTAGAACAGTTTCATTTGGTTGAAAATCATTCAGAGATAGACCGTTGTGCTGATGAAACGTATGAATTTTTATAATAATTTAGTGTTTCCATTTATAACCATATTACAGTAGAACCTTGATAAGTTAAAAACCTCTGTAAGCTAAAAATTTTTTGAATTCCCTTCTCCTGAAAGCATAAAACCTCCATTACTTAAATCACAAAACCTCGGTAACTTAAACAAATATTCTGAACATCGCCCTCGATAACTTAAAATAATATTTTGGTGACGTCCATAAGTTAAAGTATTATCAGTGTCATCATGAGTAAGTATCTACAAACCTCGGTAAGTTAAAAATTTTACTCTGACAACCTCTCTAACTTCAACTCACGATAAGTAAAAAAACTCGATATCTTAAATTTTTTGACGTTTCCCTTGGATTTTAATTTATCGAGGTTCTACTGTATATGTACTATAGGGTTGCCATTCGTTTCGGGTTTTTCCGAATTGTCGT
The DNA here is from genome assembly GCA_034508555.1 of Venustoraphidia nigricollis. Classification (NCBI taxonomy): domain Eukaryota; kingdom Metazoa; phylum Arthropoda; class Insecta; order Raphidioptera; family Raphidiidae; genus Venustoraphidia; species Venustoraphidia nigricollis. The sequence continues at coordinate 3,608,073 of JAVRKA010000047.1, forward strand.
CTTTTCTAGGATGTGCAGGGCTGCCCAGGAAACTTTTTTAGAAGTGTTTGAGTTAACATATTCGGCCATCATAAATTTACTTGCGGGAACTGTTAACGGCGTACTTATTTTAATTATATTAAAACAAAAACGGATGGCGTCTATACACATTTAATGATTTGAACGCGCCCAGTTAACGATGACGCATGACGTTTTTTATCATTTTACTCCCTAACAGTCGAGCGCGCAATTTCCGAAAAAAATTTTCGCTTCAAAAAAATTTAAAAAATTGTTACCGTGGTAAAATATCAATAATCAAATCTTATGGTTTTTGTTGTATGTTTCAAAATAAGACATCACAACTGCGTATATATACAATGTTGATCTTTATTTTTCAGAGTAAAATTGATTGAAGAGAGGAAAATTATGTTGACAAATGCGCGTCGACAGAGAGAATTTACTGAACGAACATATCGCATATAATTAATGTTTTTTTCACCTAACTTGAAGTTAAATATCTTTAAAAAATATTTATCTTTGTTTAAAAATTCATAGTTACAAACTGCCAAAGTAACAACAAAGGTTGTTTATAATTTTTGATAGTTATTTGTTGTGTTATTTTTCATAGAAAATGTTGTGTTGTAATTTATTGTTACTACGTCCTCGTCGTGAATATGTTTTTTTTATAATCTTGTGTCAAAGATTACGTTTAGATATTTTTAATTATATTTCGTTCTTAATAAAGATATGAATTGTTAATAATTGTTAACAATAAGTTTGTAAAGTTATTAAATTAAAAGCAAATAATATTATTTAAAATAGATGTTTTATTTTAATAATAGCAATTTAAACAAGTGTTTTTATGAACTTTTTTAATCTTTTTATGGTTTTAAAAATACCAAATCATTGTTTACGATTTTGTTATTTAATACGAAATGTGCCGAGGTTGTCCATTCTAAGTATGGAATGTTTGTGACTTGAATGATTTGATTTAGTTATCACTTTAATGAATGCTTTTATTTTCCTGTTTCCTTTTTATTAATTAGAGCGTACGTGTCATTACTCAAAGTGAAAATGGCAGGTGGGTATAGATTTATTTTTGATATTTTACTTAATTTAACATGTTTTTAATATTTTTCTAACCTCACAATTTTTCGGAGATCGACACGTCATAGCGGTTAAAGATTTTTTTGTATTTTGTTTTTTTCAATCGTCCTGTTTGAGATAATTAACATGTACCCAACTTTATTTTATTTTAGCACCGAATCCATATCTCAATTTAATCAAAACTTTAACAGTCGGAGGAAAGGAATACAAATATTTTGACTTATCAAAACTTGGTTCGGCGTATGGTATGTTGCAAAAAATTAATTTATAAATTTTTTCAGAGAAGCTATAGGTAATAAACCATTAATGCTTGAGAAAAACTGAGATCCTTATATGCCGTTCCAGTTCTAATCAGAGAATTAGTAAAACTATTGATTCAATATTAAAATAAAAAGTATGATATTGTACTGGTCATGTAATCATATGACCTCAAATAGCATTGACTTTATAAATTTGAAGTAGCCAGTGGCTTTTTGTAGAAAGAATTTTATTATCGTAACTAAGCTTAACTGTCGCATATGGGTTGATGTACAAATAGGCAAATTTTTAGATGCGTTTAATAAAATTGTTTTTTATTAATATTTTTGCATAGAAAAACTGCCATTTTCAATTAGAGTACTTTTGGAGTCTGCAGTTCGTAACTGTGATAATTTCCAAGTAACAGAACAAGATGTCACAAAAATATTGGAATGGGAAAGAAATCAATCGGTCGAAGGCGGCATTGAAGTTGCCTTCAAACCAGCTCGTGTTATTTTGCAGGTAGATTTTCCATTGAATAAAAGCTATTAGATTTCTCCCATTGTTTTGTTTTTGTTATTCTTTTTTTTTTGTGTTAGGATTTTACTGGTGTACCAGCTGTAGTTGATTTTGCTGCAATGCGTGATGCTGTAAAAAATCTAGGAGGAAATCCTGATAAAATCAATCCGATTTGTCCAGCTGACCTTGTTATTGACCATTCTGTACAGGTTGATTTCGTTAGAACGTAAGTATTTTACTTGCTTAGTTAAATCAGCTAAAATATTTTTGTCATTTTGTGGTAATTTACTTAAGCTTATGTGGTATGGATTACACATGAAACGGATATCCATTATCTGGGAACTATCCGGATAATCAAAAACTATGATAAAGTCTTAAAATCAACTTTAGTAAATGAATTACGACTGCTTTTATTTAAAGATGAAAAAGTTACGAAGTACAAAGTGAAATTAAATTTATTTTCCGAGATATTCACTTGTCAAATATCCGGTATCCAGCCAAACAACTATCCGTTTCATCTCTAGTATGGATTACTTCAAACTGTTGATTTTATGCGTTCTTGAGAAACAATCAAGCGAATTTTTTTTTCATTCTTATTAATTTTTTAACATTCGTTGGTATAACAATTATCATTCATTTTTATATACATTTCTAAAAAATATTTTTTAGGCCTGATGCATTGGAGAAAAATCAAAATCTCGAATTTGAAAGGAATAAGGAGCGGTTTACATTTCTTAAGGTTGTAATATATTTTTTTTTATTTTAAGACACTTCTTTTATGACTAAAAAGTAAAATATAATTGTTTTTTCATTTCAGTGGGGTGCTAAAGCGTTTAATAACATGTTAATTGTACCTCCTGGAAGTGGGATTGTTCACCAAGTAAATTTGGAATACTTAGCGCGAGTCGTTTTCAGCTCGCCAGAAGGAATGTTGTATCCGGATACAGTTGTCGGAACGGATTCACATACAACGATGATCAATGGACTCGGTGTTCTTGGATGGGGTGTTGGAGGTATAATAACACATAATATATGATTCTAAAAAGATATTTTGGAATCTATAATCAATTACTATTTATTGTCGTGATTTATTAACTCTTGTTTTCTTTTGTACAATTTTTGTTTTATTTATTTTCTAGGTATTGAAGCCGAAGCCGTAATGCTTGGTCAAGCAATCAGTATGTTACTTCCTCAAGTTGTCGGTTACAAATTAGTAGGCGAGTTAAATCAATACGTAACTTCAACAGATTTGGTATTGACTGTCACAAAGGTAATTTACAAAAAGCTATAACAATTTCCTGTTGTTATTTTGAATAACCCAAACAAATGAAGAACTTTTTCTGAAATAAAATTAAATATTAACATGGCTTTCGGGATAGTGAAACATCTTAAGGTAGTTGTCGTGGTACAATATTATCAAAAAGTTATAGAATATACGCGCCACAAAAGTATACTAGCTTGTAGCTAAGTGATCCATAATTTATACGCAAGACTGTACCCGTGGAAACGTAACCCATACAGTATTTACATGTATGTATACTTTTCTATAAATTGTTGAACTTTAAACCGTTATTTATAAATAATTAGACGGTCAAAAATGTTTTCTTATTTTTTTTAAACTCATAACAAACGCATTGAAAGACTGTCAATTTTTGGAAAGTTTCTGACAGTTAGTTCTTTTTTTATAAATAAGAAACTGGTTCAGAACTACAGAGATCGTATACAATCAATGTTAATTATCAAATTTTTAATTGAATTTATCTCGGATTATATACGGTCGATCGACTTAAAATTTTCAGGATAATTGTATTATCATGTCATTAATAAGTATACAAAAATTAAGAATTTTCTGACGGTGTGCCTTAACTACGACAACTACCTTAAATTATATAATACGTTTTTTATGTTACCTATTTTTCTTGACACAAGAAACAGTTACACCATCAGACGGGAATTAATTAAAACTAGCCAATAACGAATATGCACTAATGCTGCGTTTGGTAGATTAGTGTAGTGGAGATAATTCAATGAAAATGACACTGAAAAGTGTATGTTATAATCAATGGTTACACTTCTGTAAATATGAATGATGTTTTAATCACCTTATTGAGGTTTTATTTAAATAAATACATTATTATTATTATAACAAATGCAATCGTGTCAAAAGTGTCAACAATTTTTAAACTGGCACACTATATCAAACACACCTATTAATAGTTACCTAATAAGTGCAGATAATTCCAATGTTTTTTTTAAATAAATGTTCTCGCATTTTTGCAGAATTTACGTCAACTAGGCGTTGTAGGAAAGTTTGTCGAATTTTACGGTCCAGGTGTTGCAGCATTGTCCATTGCCGATCGTGCTACGATAGCCAATATGTGTCCGGAGTATGGTGCGACTGTCGGATATTTTCCTGTGGATTTAAATTCGTTGGATTATTTAAGACAAACAAGTAAGATAACATTTTGTGTATTAGATGCTATTTTTTAAGTTTTTAATTTATATACAGTACAACCTTGATATAACAAAGCTGAAGGGAATTAGAAATTGTTCATTATAATGAAGTTTGTTACATAGAGGTTAGGTTGGTCTAAGATTCGTTTTAACAAGATAAGAAAAACCCATTTTCTTCTGAAAACTCATCTTTAAACTTTAAAATTGTGGCCTATATACTCGCGGAAATTTAGCGATGTCTAATTTTTTCTTTGTAGGATTCTCGTCTGCATACTTAATGATTTTTCGGTTCTTTGCGACGGTTAAGGAACACCTTTTTCATTTCTTAACCGCTGCAACTTTAAATTTACTAACAACAGCAACCAACAGCAGTGTTTACATTACTTTACATCAGGGGCTCCCAAAGTTTTTCTTAGGCGGGCCAATTTAATATTACCGAATTTTTTGGCGGACCAAAAAAAAAAACCGGAATAAAATCAAAACAATAACTACGATTTTTTTTGTTTTAAATATATTTAACTATTTTTTTTTTATTAGTATACTAAATTTAATATAAATATAAATCTTAAATTATCTATTTATTAATTATATTTTGCATTAACGGGCAGTTCTAGGGGATTTCGAAAAATTTGTTAAATCGAGGAAGTTGTTATATTGAGGTTCGTTGTATTAAGGTTACATTGTAATTATATTTGAAAATAATCTTTCTTAGACCGATCTGAAGAAAAAATTGCGCAGATTGAAGCCTACTTAAAGGCCACAAAACAACTTCGAGACTATTTGAGTGCTTCCCAGGATCCTATATACAGCGTTAGCGTCACACTGGACCTTTCCACTGTAGTTTCTTCTGTTAGTGGACCAAAACGACCGAATGATCGAGTTTCAGTTTCTGAAATGAAAACCGACTTTTCTAATTGTCTCCGGAATAAGGTATGTTTGTTTGATTAATTTCTTCTTATTTCACAAACAATATTTATTATTGTTAATATACTACTTTTTCCATTGTACTAAAACAGAAAATTCACTTTAGTTTTCTTGTAACTGTAAAACGAACGTTTAATCAATTGTAAATTTTGAATTCCAAAGTATTATACTCGCCACGGTTCTAAAAGATTGTGAAGTTAGTCACAAACAGCGTCGCAAATGCATATTTTGGTTGTTTTGTGGGAAAGGAAGATTCCTACCACCTCCCAGTTACCGGCACAGTACGTGCACTCGTCGGTGATTGGTTAACGTTTATTGTCTTGTCAATTGTCGCTTTCCCGCTATAAAGTACAATCCAGTACGCCATTATTGTTTCTTTGATTGTTCAAGATGCCTAATGCGGTGATTCAGATGATAATTTGTCTGCTGAGAACCCCCAAAGTCCCACACCAAGTATGAGCAGGATGGATGACTTTATGCAAGGAATTAGACCTTTAGATTAAAGAAAAATTAAAAATAATAATATAGCGCGAGTTTGTAGTTTTTCAACTGACTATACCTACGCAAGCCTCCATTTGCATCTAACTTCCGAGCCTTTTAGATCCATGGCACTTACTATAGTGTCAGCAATTTTAAACTGACATGTTTAATACTTGCTCCGCCACCAAAGCTGATTCTATTCACGTTTTGTTTTGACATTTCCATGAACTGTGTTTCATTTGACGTATCAGATGAAATGGTCTACCTTAGAGAATAATTGCGTAATGTGTGTACTCTGACTCATGTCCGAATTTTGCCACCGACATTTTTTTTTTGATAAAGAAAACTTTTTTAAAAATAGTGGTGATCCAATATTGAACATCTTTAAGAGAAACACACCCAAATAATGAAAGTTTTATACATTAAATTGAGAATGTTTCTTCTAGAGATATAGAATAAAAAATATTTTGCTTCTTGGAGTTTTATAAGTCGCAAACGTGTTGATTTGTGAAACATTTAATGACAAAAGAATCCTATACTGATGACTGAGTGTATTACATCAATGTAGCAATTATTTTGTCAAAAAATATTTCACAGGACTTGTCCATTCAGAGTTGTAAAATTTCACTTCAATGAAAACTCATATTTTTTTATTAGTTCTGAAAACAAAATTAAATACTTTTTTTTAATATGTATACAAGTTAACCCATTCTGACATGATTTTGAGTCAAAAAAGTTAATATATCAACATGGAGTACACTGAGCTACTGACGTTTGAAATAATTACTGACTACTCATAATTTATACGGCAAAGTACTATACATAATTGCAAATCTTCACTGCTATTAGGGTTGGGTAACTCAGATCTGAACCGGTTCAAAGAGCCGACTCCGACAGAAGATCCGTGAGAGCCGATCACTTTTTTTTGAGCTGACGGATCACCGGATTCGCATGACTCAGTGAAACACTTAACACACAGAAGCACATTTTACACTTACGTATCAGTTCTTGCTTTGATGCATCTGTCAGCTTAAATGACTCATGCATCACATGTTTGGCTATGCATTCTTGATTCTATACAGGTCGTGATATGATTGACTGAACTAGGTATCTCAGTGGCAGACTGCAGTAACATATTCAGAACTTGGCTCTTTTTGAACAGGTTCAGTGAGCCGGCTCACATACGGGATCCAGATGCAAAGATGCAGATCACTAAAAAGACCCGTTTTTCCCATCTCTAACTGCTATACTGCAAAACTGCTTAGCGAAACTGCAATTCTATGTAACCTCATGTTGGATTGCAGACAGGGCCGTCTTTAATGTATTGGAGGCCCTGGGCACTTTAGGATAATGGGGCAAATCAATAATTAACAAATACAGTATTAAAAAATTTGACAATGAGCTTAGATTTAAACATGTATTTAACAGTTTTTTTTTTGTACAATTCCTACTTCGACACAACTTTTTTCAACGCATTTTAATCAAAATTGAGTTTCAAAAGCAATCTTTTTCTGTGTAGATCAATCATTTGTTTTTGTGTAAGTACAATCCAATGTTCTACATGATGGGGAGTTTCAGAACAACATTTTACAATGATTTTGAGCTAAACTATCAAGTTCAATTTTGGTTTGCCACAGATTATAAAACTAAGAAAATCAGATTAGGACCTATATTGATATGACATTTTTATTTCAAAATTATCTCAGAAATAGATAAAAAAAAAAAAAAATAGTGAAAGTAGTACATACCATTTTGAAGTTGTCTTTTTGAATATGAATCACTCAAGCTAATAGAAGAATTCAGAAAATAATTTATTTAAGTTAATAAGTATATGATCTACTATTAGTTCATTATCTTAGATACTTTATGCAATTTTACGTTGTAGTAATTTTCGTCAACTGTGTAGATTAATAAATTATTAAAATTAGTAGCACTTTATTTGAACACTTCAGGTAGACTATTAAATTTGCTTAGTAATTATATCTTTATATAATGAAATAGACGGAGGAAAAATCAATTAGCGTATTGTGTATCACAAATCACAATAGTTATTTACAAATTTAAAATATTATTTTGGATATATTCTTGTAACATCGTGTAACAAGAGATGTTAGGGATAATATTTTTTTTGCAAACTAATCGTATTGTTTTCATTAGCAAACATGATTAATGTTTAAAATTCCTGTTTAGAAATTTGAAGCTTTGATATGATATTATTTGTTTCATTTTTGTGATATCTGATTACAATGGAAGAGAAACAATGATTTGTTATTACTGTTGAATAAAAAACAATTACTTATCACTTAATTAAAGAACATTCAAATTTTTGTAGATACCTCAAAATAATAGATTCTAGCCTTTTCTTTTCATTACATTTTTGTTCTGTGAACGTTTCTATTATTTGTTTCATCACCTAATAGCAAACAATGGAAATACATTCAAATGCTATGTCGCGCGTCCCATAATTTTTAACGATTCGTGGTACATCTTCGCACCTTACAAAAAAAAATTTTTGTACAAAAGCTGTTTATTTTTTGACGAGGAACGGAATCTGCAAGAAAAAAAGGGATTCCCATTTGAAAAAATAAAGCTTACCTACGTTCCCCTGCACTTGAACGCGGCAGGTAAAAAAAGATATACGCCAATCAATTTTCCCCTCCCAGAACTGAAGATCATCCAAGGGGGCAAACATTCATAGGATGAAATTTGAAGGAATAAGAAAGGTGTTCGATTTTTAAAAAGCCATCCTGTATAATGATTAGCTTGCTTAAAGCGTCAACATCCCTGAAACCATAGTTGACAATTGCGTAATTTTTTACTTGCAGGTTGGATTTAAAGGATTTGATATTAGTCCTGAGAAATTGTCTACAACTGCCAAGTTTATGTTCAACGGTACCCAATATAATCTTAGTCATGGAAGTGTTATAATTGCCGCTATAACCAGTTGTACCAACACGAGCAACCCAAGTGTAATGCTGGGTGCAGGTCTGTTGGCCAAGAAAGCTGTGGAAGCTGGTCTGAATGTGGCACCTTACATCAAAACATCTCTGTCACCAGGTTCAGGCGTTGTTACGTACTATTTAAAGGTCATTGTCTTTTCTTATTCTTGTATCGAAAGTGAACTAGATTTTTGAGGTATTGGTAAATGGCTTCAGTGGAATATACTTCTGAACTAGTTTTTTAGCCTGAGGAAATTGGTATTTTTACGCCATTCAGTTCAAACAAGTCAAGTACTGTTCCATTCGCCAAAAACGAATAATGTGTCTAATTCATCTTTAAAGTTCAATTCCAGACATATGTTATAATAGAAAACAGTAATATTATTATTATATAATTATATTATTCCAATTACCCGTGATACTGTTTTCTATTTTAATATGTCTAATATTCGGCGAATACAAAATATTCGTATTTGTTGAATTACTAATTCATAGCCATGTTTTTTTGTTGTTCTGTCCGCTGCATGACGATGAAATCTATGAAATTCAATTATTCATTTGACAATTGGCTTTCGCCGAGTGAAATATATGACGTCACACCAGGGGGGGGGGGTCCCCACAAATGTAACTATCTGTAACAAGGACGAGGGGGGAGTCAAAAAAATCATAAAACTCGTGTGACGTAATTTATGGATGGCCCCTTAGGAACCATCTACACAACTCTAGTTGTGAGTATAATTCAGTATATATTTTATTTACAGGAATCCGGCGTAATTCCGTATTTGTCAAAGCTTGGATTTGAAGTAGTGGGCTACGGATGTATGACTTGTATTGGAAACAGTGGCTCAATTGATGAGAATATTGCAAATGCTATTGAACAGAATGATCTAGTTTGCTGCGGTGTGCTCTCTGGCAATCGTAATTTCGAGGGTCGTATTCATCCCAATACTAGGGCTAATTATTTAGCGAGTCCACTACTTGTCATCGCATATGCTATCGCAGGAACTGTGAATATTGATTTTGAAAAAGAACCACTTGGTGCGTACTAATTCTTTGAGACAAATAATACAGTCAACTCTTGATAATTTGACACTCAAGGGACCAGAGAAAAAAGAATTCAAAATAACAGGAGTTTAAATCAAGTAAACAAGAGTTTGATCAAAATTCGTGATTTATTATTTTAAACATTTGTACAATTATTCATTTTGAAAAGAAGTCCGTAATTTTCTGTTGAGTAAGCGACTTCAGTCTATCTTTGTCCAACGAATTTTTGATAGTGGTGAGAGCTGTGAAGAAATCGTCACTTGTGTGTATGTAAACAAAGAGCAGGTCTGTGCATGATAAACGCTTCAAATTTTAGAGAGTAGGGAAGCCCAGACTTCAAATTATTGCATGTTGGCGGGGTAAGATACTATTCCTTCAACTTCAAAATACCGAGGGGACCAATTAATATTAATTTTATTCAATTTATCGAGTATTTTTCAAGGGACCAGGAAAAAAGTTCAAATTATCGAGAGTCGACCGTACTTTTAATTAATCAAATTATTATATTACAATGGTTCTGCAGGAAAGAATGCTGCTGGAAAAGACGTGTTCTTATCAGAAATTTGGCCAACACGTTCGGAAATTCATGCTGTTGAAAACCAATATGTTATTCCAGCTATGTTTAAAGAGGTTTGTAAACTAAGTATGAACTGTGATTGCAATATAAATCTGAGAATTCGCGTCCAAAACTTGTATAAAAATGATTCTGCAAGTTGTAGAGCTGTTTTATTTTTAGGTGTATAGCAAAATCGAAGAAGGATCACAAAGCTGGAAACAACTTAACGCCCCTGATGGAAAATTGTACCCATGGCAGGATGATTCTACTTATATTAAAAAACCACCATTCTTCGATGGAATGACAACTGTAATTTTTAAAAAAATATTTATAACTATCAATAAATAAAATACCAAATAGTCAATAGTCAGTGTTGTTTTTAGGCATTACCTCCAATTAAGACGATTGAAAATGCACGTGTTTTGTTAAATTTGGGAGATTCAGTAACTACCGATCATATCAGTCCAGCTGGATCTATCGGACGCACAAGTCCTGCTGCTCGATATTTATCAGCGAGAGGGTATTTTTGTTTTGTACTGATGTAGTCAATGATTAATATTGTATTACAAACTACTTTTTATATATGCATTCATTATAGATTGACTTCAAGAGAATTTAACTCATATGGTTCTCGCCGTGGAAATGATGCTGTAATGGCAAGGGGAACTTTCGCGAACATTCGTTTGGTTAATAAGTTTTTGGGTCGACCTGGACCCCGCACACTATACCTACCAACAGGAGAAGAAGTAAGATTTAGTGTGTTTTTGTTCAAAGTTTTAAGACCAAATTATTATTAGTTCAGCAGCCACCGCCTGGGACTGCGTGGGACTAGGAAAACCTACCACTACATTTGTAGGACTTTGTGGCCATTCAATTATACTAATATTTAGTAAGCTGCATACAAAAAATCAACTGGTTATTAATAATTTTTATGACCTCGTTATTTCGACATATTCGGGGTGGAGGACGCTCCAACTCAAACCATCGATTTTGTAGGACAATTGTTTTTCCGAGTTTATTATCATATTATCTTAAAATTTCAATGAAAAATTTATTGTTAGTCAGACAATTTCGACACCCTACCAAATCGACATGTTTTACATCTGCGCAGTTCATTACCCACCTCTTTGAGAATTTGGACAGAGGAAAAACTTGGGCGTCTCGTCGAACCGAACGAACTCACGAAGATTCAGCCTGTTATTAATCACTTAAAAAAACAGGCGGTGGCTGCTGGACTATATTATGTTGAAGGAAATATTCTTTAAAAATGTTTGCATCCACAAGCACCCAAAACTTCGGGTTCTTTACTGTCATACTAGAGATACTTGTAGAGCAAGTTGAAACGATAATCGCGTCTCAAACCATGAAGTGAGCGATTACAGTTTGGGTCGTGCGCACGGAGTACACTTAATAAGCACAGCCTTTTGCATACTGCAAATTAGTGACTCAGCAATACGCTGACATGCCGGAATAGTTTTTATATTTGCCAACAGTGATGGTTTTGCCCCTCCAAGAACACCAATTATAAGGACAATTAATTTAACAGAATGCTGTGGATACTGCTTCCTGAGTTCAAAAAGAAGATCTTGATATTTTGTGTCCTTTGCGGCTATGTTCGTTTCAGCAGGGGTCGAGAACTGGATGACATACATAGCGTAGTTTTATCAAGGACAACTGTGTTATATTATTATTTTGTTTTAAGATGGATGTCTTCGATTGCGCTGAAAGATACGCAAAAGACAATACTGCATTGATTGTATTAGCTGGGAAAGATTATGGGTCAGGTTCCAGTCGTGATTGGGCAGCAAAAGGCCCATTTTTGCTGGTTAGTAAAAAATAATATATTTAGTGATATTCTACTATTTTTTTCAGCTATATTTTTTATATTAGTAGATATTTTACATACGCTTGTAGCTACGTACCAGCTGAATTAATTTAGTATAATAGCTTATGTCTGCTATAATTGTTAAGAAACAGTTATTGTTGTAGCACTATATTAGAAAAATTTATGTGTTGGAATAATAAATTTTTCTAATATAGTGCTACAACAATGAATGTTTCTTAACAATTATAGCAGACATAAGCTATTACACTAAATATATTTTTTATATTATTTGAGTACAAGTGCGGGGTATGTTTGACGAAACTAGATTGATTTTAATTTTCTTATTATAGGGAATAAGAGCAGTAATTGCGGAGTCTTTTGAGCGAATCCATCGTTCTAATTTAGTTGGAATGGGGGTGATTCCTCTGCAGTATCTAGATGGACAAAATGCCGAAACTCTCGGTCTTACAGGGAAAGAACAATACACCATACTTTTGCCAGCTGACTGTAAACCACTTCAGCACATCACAGTTCAGGTATTGTAAAATTCGTTTAAGGTAGTTGTCGTGGTTAAGGCACACCGTCAGAAAATTCTTAATTTTTGTATACTTATTAAGGACATGATAGTACAATTATCCTGAAAATTTGAAGTCGATCGACCGTATATAATCCGAGATAAATTCAATTAAAAATTGGATAATTAACATTGATTGTATACGATCTCTGTAGTTCTGAACCTGTTTCTTATTTATAAAAAAAGAACTAACTGTCAGAAACTTTCCAAAAACTGACAGTCTTTCAATGCATTTGTTATGAGTTTAAAAAAAATAAGAAAACATTTTTGACCGTCTAATTATTTATAAATAACGGTTTAAAGTTCAACAATTTATAGAAAAGTATACATGCATATGAATACTGTATGGGTTACGTTTCCACGGGTACAGTCTTGCGTACAAATTATGGATCACTTAGCTACAAGCTAGTATACTTTTGTGGCGCGTATAATCTATAACTTTTTGACAATATTGTACCACGACAACTACCATAAATTTAATTAATGACCAAACAATCCTTTTTACACATTAAAATAATCTTTCAGGTTAATGATGGACGAACATTCGAAGTGATTGTAAGGTTCGATACAGAAGTAGACTTAACCTATTTTCGCAATGGTGGAATACTTAATTACATGATTCGTAAAATGAGCGCATAAGCTATCGGTTATGTGAAAAATTTGTTTTTTACAGTTTACTTTTTCACTTTTTACAATTGTTTACTTTTGTAACATTACCCAATACTGTTTACTGATATTAATGATTACTGCATTGATATTCTTATTGGCAATATATTTGAGCAATATTTTTTCTGATTTTATTTGGTGGGAATAATGTAATAAAATCTTACCAATTGATTCAATTATTGTAACAATAGTTTAGTGTATGCTGTTTATGTTTGAATGATATTTGGTTTGAAATTCAATATGTAAAATGGTGATCATACATCTAATTTAAAGATTGCTTATAATATACAATGCGGCCTTTTTTCTTAGGCTAGTTGACTTATTATTTTCTTAACTGTTTGGAAGGATTAATATTTTTATGTTCAGATCATTCAGTTGTCAAATTAAGAATGTGTTTACATTTTTTTACTTCATTTTTACGTATTTTTTATGTATTTTTTACTATACTTTTTTGTTACTTATGGTTTATGATTTTGTTAAGTACATTTTATTAATGTGTAGAGGCCATACTGAATTATTTTTTTTTTATTCTTATGAGGTTGTTTTTAGATTATTGGGTTATTTTGGTTTTAATATCGAATACGTAATTTATAATATGTTTTTGACGCAGCAAAAAATTGAACCAACAAAATGGTTTCTGAAAAAATAAAAGCTGTATGTTCATTATGGTAATTTGTTTTCCATTTTTATTTTTAATTGTAAATTGTAGAAAATGGGTTATACTATAATATATATTTTAATAAACTTGTTGTTATGTTTAAAATATTAACTTAGCGTTTTAATCAATTTAGTGATTTTCCTCACATATCTTGTTTTCATTTTTCCTGTAGATAATTGGATTTGGGAACAGTTCCGCACTAAGGTTTGTCAAGGCTTTTAAATAGGATGATTAGTCAACATAGCCTGGTACAATTTGCTTTGTTTTTCAAATATATGTATGTAAAAAAATGTTTTAAGTTTATTCATGATTATTTTTTTAGTTTGTAGGTAACAGTTCAGTTTTAAGATTTATTTGAAAAATAGACTTGAAATGAGCGGTATTGCATTTGCACCATTAAAAAAATGCAGATACGGTTATGATAAGTTTTAAGTATGATTTTAATTAATTATCATCGCCATATTATAACAACCTTCACCCTGTTATCATATTAGGTAGGCCTGGTACGGCTGTACTGCAGTTTGGAGGCAATAATCTTCAATAAACTGAGGAAGTATAGATTTGAGGAGTTCAATGTTAAAAAAGTGATTTCGATTTGGTGGACGCGTAGATACTGTGCACACCGCACAGAGTATTCGGTCCACCAATCATCATTGACTAAAACACAAGGTCTGTGTTTTGTGGACTAAACGGATACCTTCTCTATGACGGTTACGTACACTAATAATTATTAAACGGTACTACCAAACGTCAGCGCTGTTTCTTGTTAGGAAAAATCATGAAAACGTCTATGTTGTTGAACTCCATAAATATATATACTCCGTGAGTAAGCTCTTCTCTGTGTAGGTAGAGGGAGAATGTATATAATTGTCAATTTCAATGCTGTCAATATTTAGTCAATAAAATATTAATTATATAGTTTGATAATGATAAAGTTGAGTAGAAAAATGAAACGAATTGCTTGTGCGGGTATAATTGCAGGAATTGGTAAGTCTGTTAATTTTGTTTTAAACGATTAGTTTTTGTTTTTTCATGCAACTGTTATTTTGAGGTTATACCTTTTGTTTTTTCATGCTGCAGTGTTGTGTTTTTATAAGAGTTGGGTCCATACTGAGACAATAGGAGATATCCACAATGAAAATATTAATCAAATTGAGCACAATGAAATACCAAATGATGTCCCAAGGATCAATGTATTTGAAGAAAATTTATTTGAAACTGATGTAGAAATTGGAAGTTTAGATGAGGCGAAAAAAAAGATTAGAATTTTAGAAGAACGCTTGAGACGATTGGAAGCTAGAACACCGAAACAGTTTCCTGATGTCAAGTTTTTGAACTACAGAGCTAGGAAAAGAATACTTGTAATATAATATGTTTCTGTGTTAGTGTGTTCCATTATATTATACATTATAATAGTATATTAAAAGTTACGTCAGGGTGGAATTTACTATAATAAATGAATATTGCATTTTGCTAACATATCGTGTCTTCCATGTGGTGGTAAGCAATCGCATGAATGTCAAGTAGGTATACTTAATAAATTTACCCGCTTGTGATCAAGAATCATCTCTGGGACTCAGATATAATCTATGCTTATTTAAATTACTTGTATTTTTTCCAGTTTTCATTTAAACATAAAGCACGTACGTTTTAAATTTCAAAAGATTTGATGTCATTTTTTTGTTTTGTTTCTACCACGAAAGTTTTTTTTTTTTTTTGACTATTGTGAATAACTGTTAATATTAACATTTTTTTAAATAACAATTCTCACCCTGACCAAAACTTCTATTTAAAACGATTAATATAGAAACTGTTCTAAAAACGCCGTATAAATTTCTCATTGAAAATTTAGGATGTTATCAGTACAGTATTTCTATATCAATTTTTTTTATTCGTTTGGCGATATATGCTAGAATTTTTTTATTACATTTCAAAGCATGAAATTTCATTGGATGTTGTGCTCTGTGTAACTCAATTTTTTTTAATGACATGATATTGCTCTTCCGAAATTATATAATCTGTCTATACTTTTAGATAACTGGTGGAGCAGGATTTGTCGGTTCACATTTGGTAGATAAATTAATGTTGTGTGGACATGAGGTGATAGTTGTCGATAATTTTTTTACTGGAAGAAAACGGAACGTTGAGCATTGGATTGGACACGAAAATTTCGAATTAATTCACCATGACATTGTAAATCCTCTCTTTATAGAAGTTGATGAAATATATAATTTAGCGAGCCCAGCAAGTCCGCCACATTATATGCGCAACAGGGTGAAGACAATTAAAACCAACACCATGGGGACAATTAATATTCTAGGTTGGTAGAAAGCATGTAGAAAGACTCAGATTTGAACAATAACGGAATTCTCTTTATGCGTTTTTGCTTTAAGAGTTCTTGGGTGTATGAGTTCTTCTTTTTTTCAAATATCAACAGAATTGTGAACGTGAATATTAATTGCAGTAAACAAATGCGAAAATTTCTTAAATAAACTATTTTGAACCCGAAATAATGCTTTTACTGTATGTGCGTTTGCTTGTTCAGGCAGATGAGAGCGTTAAGTAGCAGAATGTATCTTCATTTTTATATCTACGCGCGTTGATAAAATTTCTTATGCAGTCTATTTTAATTTTTACGGCTAGAATTTTTTTATATCAATGCATTATTGAAAATAAACAGGTTTGGCGAAAAGGGTTCGAGCAAGAGTTTTAATTGCTAGTACATCCGAAGTGTATGGAGATCCAACTATACACCCGCAACCAGAAACATATTGGGGGCACGTTAATCCAATAGGTAAAGCTTATTAACATTTCTATCTTTTTTTTTTTTTTTATTTATTTTTAATTTTTTTTTTGTTTTTTTATATATATGCCTACTAGCTCTCAAATTTCTGTTATCTGTAATCTATCTGTTGATAAGTATTAGAGATAAAGACGTTTGATGACTGAAGTTATAAATTCATGAAATTCGGAACCAGGTCTTCTTAAAAAAATTCAAACGTCTATAGTGGTCAATGAATTGCTCACATTATAACACATATTTTATATTCTTATCTCTTGTTTTTTATCCGTTTTATAACGCTTCTGTAAATATTTATTTACCAATAAAATTGAATTGAAGTGTCTACACTCTAGATTTGGACAGACATTTTGTTTAAGGTAGTTGTCATGGTACAATATTGTCAAAAAGTTATAGATTATACGTGCCACAAAAGTATACTAGCTTGTAGCTAAGTGATCCATGATTTGTACGCAAGACTGTACCTGTGGAAACGTAACCAATACAGTATTCATATGAATGTATACTTTTCTATAAATTGTTGAACTTTAAACCATTATTTATAAATAATTAGACGGTGAAAAATGTTTTCTTATTTTTTTCAACTCATGACAAATGCATTGAAACACTGTCAGTTTTTGGAAAGTTTCTGACAGTTAGTTCTTTTTTTATAAATAAGAAACTGGTTCAGAACTACAGAGATCGTATACAATCAATGTTAATTATCCAATTTTTAATTGAATTTATCTCGGATTATATACGGTCGATCGACTTCAAATTTTCAGGGTAATTGTATTATCATGTCCTTAATAAGTATACAAAAATTAAGAAATTTCTGACGGCGTGCCTTAGCCACGACACCTACCTTAATGTATTATTATGGATCATGTTATTTTAGGTCCAAGAGCATGCTATGATGAGGGTAAAAGAGTATCCGAAACGTTGAGTTATGCGTATGCCAAACAGGAAAATGTTGATGTACGGGTCGCTAGAATATTTAATACATATGGTCCACGTATGCATATGAACGATGGTCGGGTAGTATCGAATTTTATACTGCAGGCGCTTCAAAATGATGTGATAACAGTAAATATAATAATTATTTTTTATGTAGTATGCACCCTTGCTAGGCATCATATGCCATTTGAGTTAAATAACGAAAATTGAGCTATAGACATGCTCAGAATGATTTTACACTTTAAGTTTAAATTTTGTGATTTATAGTCAGTCTAGACTAAGAGTGGCACTCTTTTTTATAATTTGGACCAGCATAAATTTTATGTTTTTTGCGCGAGTCGTCTGCAAATATGAAATAAATAAAAAAAGAAGTTAATTACTATATTTACTTCTTTTTTTAAGAATAGTTGTTATGAGTGGGGACATTTGAAGTGAAAGATGCTTTAATAGATGCTAGTTTTAACATTAGTACTAAATTATGAGCATACATGTTATTACGTGCGTTTAGTATTCAATTTAAACTAGACCTCGCGGGTTGGATAGAAACTTTTCGCGGGCAGCAGATGGCCCGGGGGTTGCCCACCGTTGGTCTAGACAGTGATGAAAATGAACAGTGTGTAAACAACATGTCATCTAATTAAATCAAATTCTACATTGATGGAAACAATACCTACATTAAATTGTTTAATGATTAGATATGTTTAATTTGTAATTTTTTATATAATCATACAAATTATTACAATTGTATGGTGTTCATATTTTTTGACAGATTTATGGAAGTGGAAGTCAAACAAGATCATTTCAATATGTATCCGATCTAGTCGATGGTTTAGTTGCGTTGATGGAATCAAATTATACATTGCCAGTAAATATCGGAAACCCTGTTGAACATTCTATTGAAGGTATAGAATATATAGTACTTTTATATTAAAACAGAGCTAGTAAGTAGAGTCCGATTGAAGGCCAGTTTTTTGACCAAATCCAAACTTTGGTTTTTTCCTCGCCTTCGTCCCGAGCCAGATTTGTTGAAAATACTAATTATTGTGTGTTTGATTTAAATACTTGATTATTCAGTGAATTTAACCTTCAGTTTCGCCAAAACTGTGGACTTGATTTTGGCTGAATGTGGCCGAATATTCAATAGAACTCTACTAATGATGGATACTTGGAAATAAAGTATTTTAAAATTACGACATATTTCTAGAGTTTGCAGTTATTATAAAGGAATTAGTTGGTGGTAAAAGCAAAATTAGACAAATAGCTGCGGTTGAAGATGATCCTCAAAGAAGAAAACCTGACATTACACGTGCCAAAACCTATTTGAATTGGGAACCTAAGGTAAAATTATTAAAAAAAAAACTAAAGAAACAGATTTGTGCAATTTGTAAAAGTGAAAGATGAACGTCCAGATTTATGACTGATATTTCTTTTAGGTCTCACTTCATGAAGGACTTCAAAAAACTGTCGAATATTTTAAAAATGAATTAAAACGGTCTAGTCATTCACAGCGTAACAGTTTTATACCAGAAAATACTTAGAGATACAGTGACAATTTAGAAAAAAAGAATACATTAATATTGTTTTTTACATTTATAAGTGTTGTAATTTACTGTTTTATTTTTGTCTTTTTTTAATAAAAAGTTTGCAAATCAAATAGGTATTTCTATGTGGATATCCCAGTAGATGTATGCAAAACGCTGTTAAATTTAAAAATAATAAAATATAAATCTTTTACTGGCAATGAAAAAATTAAGTATTTTCTAAATTAAGTTAGAATAGGCATGTTAACTGTTTTCTTCATCTGATCAGTTTGCCAATGTTTATGACTGTATGACATCACAGCAGTCATTGGAGTTTTGGAGCGAAATTTGAAACGGAATTTAAAATAGTTGATTTTTAAAGCTTGAGTCGTATTTAAATAAAAATAATAAATATTTATGGCTATATTAGGTACTTATGCACGATTTAAAACACTTTCCCAAAAATAGTCAACGTCCCTATTGGCCTAAAATTATTTTGTATGTACTTTTTTAATACAGTTTGTTGTTTCTTTTAGAAAAATAACGTTAAAGTCATGCCACTTTAATTATTTTATTTGAGAGTAATTATATATTTTGGTTTGTGTGTAATTCATGGGACATCGGACAACTGACGTATCTTTTCTCACTTTTTTATGCGAGAGTCAAGTTCTTTTTTCTACGCTACTGCTGGTTACTGTGTGCTATTTGTCATACGTCGATAACTTCACTTCATTCAATGCGAAATAATTTGTCAAATGGAAATAATTATGACGTACTTGTCAAAGTGCTATTTGAGTTAATATATTTTTGTATAATGCCTAAAAACAGCAAAATTTACTGTTGTTTATTTTATTTTATAGATACTAAAGTATTGGTTTTCTAGATTTTCATTGAAAATCGAAATTAATAAACTATAAAAAGTGAAATGATTATTTTTGTGCAGAAGGGTTATCACTAAAAAGTGAGTGTATTTATAACAATTTTCGTCATTACATTGTTAGCATTAACTAAGTTAATTTATCGTTGTTCGAACAATTCTGTTTTTGTTAAGATTTCGCGTATTTTATCGCAATTGTATATTTTTCACGATTTCTCTAGTAATTGCCTTTTTGAGTTTTCACAATAGCCAACTAGGTATCCAATTGCACGTTTGATAACACATCTTGTGATTACCGATGGTGATTACTATTAATTAAGAATCTTGTGTTGTTGAAGATTCGCTATTTTTTTATGATTTCATTTTTACAGTTATTTGTGGAGTTGTCATGATTTCATAAGGTCTAAATATAAACAATTTGTTAATAATAATTGTTTGGTTAGTTTGCTCTTTGTGTCATAGATAAAATTCTAAATAAAGGTCAAATACAACGTATTTTGTGACCGTTTTCACAAATAAAAAGTTTTTTAGCTATACAAATTCATTACTTAAAGCGGACTCTGGTTTTAAAAGAAAACAAGTATTTTATTTGAGCTTATTATTTACTTTACCCACGGAAACTCAAAATTATCAACCAGTAGTAAAAGTAAAATAATACGTATATTTTTATTCTGGAGCTTTTTAGGTTGATAAGATCTTCATGTTAAACCTCAATGCAGTTCAATGCCAAATGTTGACCTGTAGGAGGGCTTTTACCTCCTCCCCTCCCCTCTACATTGTTAATGGATTATTTAGTTTTTAATAACTTTCTCAGAACTAAATCCTGTCTCCGAGGGCGTAATTGCATGAATTAAGGCAGCGTCCGCGACAGTTAACCGCAAATTATATTTAACTAACCATTTTTCTTTAGATATTTAATTAAATTGGCTTGTGCTATATAAATTACATTGTTATGAAACATCTACTATTTAATAAATAGGATCTATTATCCTGGTTACCCTATCATTGATATTTCTTTGATTAAAATTTGTTTGCAATATTACTAGTTTTTACTAGTTTTTGACTTAAAAATCATATTTTAAAAACATACTTATCTATAATTCACATAATGGAAAAAAAATCTAGAAACTATTAATTTTTGTTGGATTTTAGGAAATCAGAATTCCTTATTTAGGTGGAATTGGAAAAAATATGAATTCCGCATAAACACAGTCTTTACATTTCATTTATCTTTTTGACGATTGACTTAATGACTGATTTGTTTATTTATTCAAAATAATGGCGTTCAGCTTGCCAGAAACGATTGTAATATTTGTGACCTTAACAGGGGTTTTTGCTGATATATTTGTATTTCAACAAGTAAGTGTACCCACTTTGTTTATTTTCTAATTTATGGTTATTTGAAAACCATCAGAGACAAATATTAAATGTTATTTTTATATATTATCTAGTTTTTAAATTGAAACATAAGTTCTATTAAAATAAAAGTAAACACAGAACGCTATTTTAATTATAAATACTTCTTCAGCACATTTATTTTCACAATCTGATTATGATAGCTTTAGATATATTTGACCATAATTTATCAGTTTACATAAAAAAAAAGTATCGAACACCTATTTTAATATTGTAGGATCCCTTTCATGATTTGGCTGAAGAATTTAAGGATATGCCGGCTAGGTTTGGCGACAGCATACCGTTTGGCGGTAAGTTATTTGTTAGGAAAAATATATTGTGATTCTTACGGATTAATCTGAGTTTTTTTTTTTAATTTGCTAATTGATTTAGTGCTTACAATGTTTTTATTAAATATTCATTAACACTGTAGATAAGATTGACTTGAAGAAGCGAGTATCTTATTATTTTTTTTGTTCAATTTAAATAAGTCACATGATATATGGAAGTTATCTACAATTAATTACATTTTAGATAGACAAAAATATATTTATTTTTGATTGTTGGTATGTAAATAATTGTGTAATAATATTTGCAGGCTTTAAAGGAATGCTAATTGTGGCAGATCCTTTAAACGCATGTGCACCAATAGCTAAACCCCCAAAAGTGAGTGATAACTTTACTGGAAAATGGATTGCTCTGATAAGAAGATACGATTGTTCATTCGAAGAGAAAGTTCGCATTGCACAAAATGCAAGCTATGATGCGGTCGTTGTTTATAATGTGAATTCCAGTGATCTCGGTAAGTCAATTAAATTATCTTTTGACATCTACAAGTTTGAAATGTTACTCAACAACAGCGTTGCCAGATTTTTTTTTTGCCAAGTCGGGATTTTGGAACTTCTTGAGTGAAAAAAGCGGGACTCTTTCGTCGAAAGCGGGACATAGTAAAAAAAACGTATATAATCAGAAGTTTTTAAATATTTATCTTTTTATTTGAGTTCAAATTACGTTTACGTGACAATAGATAGCAAAAATAGCCATAGAAAATGTATTTTAATAAAAATATGATATTTTAAATCAGAATTACCCTATCGTTAAATAGTTGAGTCTTATTCGTCTTTTGAGTAAAAAAAACAGAAATCAAGATCAAAAAAGTTTTATTCATTAGAAAAATATAGCGTTTCAAACAATAGTCTGAGGAGTGAGTGTTACAAATTGCAACTTACAATAAGAGAATAATTATTTACTCACGGTCGAGTTATCCCCGAAAAGCGGGACTGAGCCTGTCCCGCGCGGGACATTTAATTTTGATTTAAAAATCGGGAAGTCTAGCAACGCTGCTCAACAATGTAAACTAAATATTTTTTTTTTACTTTCAGAACCGATGTCGGCAAAAGATCCCTTGGGAATTCACATACCGGCCGTGTTTGTTAGTGATATTGATGGCTTATTATTGAAAGACAATTATCAATATTTGGATGGATATTATTTAGTGATAACAAACGATTTACCTTTTAATTTCAATATGCATCTATTATTACCGTTCGCCATTGTTGTCGGCATCTGCTTTTTGGTTATGCTTATATTTATGGTAAGTTTTGGTATTTAATGGTTGCCATTTTGACAGTTTTGCTTGACTAATGTTTTTCTTTTGTTTTAGATAATCAAATGCATCAAGGATAGACGAAGACAGCGTAGATATAGGTTACCTTCCTCATCATTGAATAAAATTCCAACTTGTAAATTTACTAAAGGCGATCCTTATGAAACATGTGCAATCTGTTTGGAAGATTACGTAGAGGGAGAAAAACTCCGTGTTCTTCCGTGTGCTCATGGTATTTATATATTACAAAAAATCTTTTCGTGTCAAATCAGCTGAAAAATATTGATTGCTTTTTCCCTCTTTTTAGTGTATTTGCCAATATGGCAACATACACTATTGGCGTCGGTCGAATGGCAGGACCTAGGGGTCGGACCAAAATTTCTCGACGTTTCATAACCTCCTAAACACTTTGGCACAATTTTTAAAAATGTTTATATATATATGAGTTAATTGATTTCAACTAAATTTGGCACACGCGTTGGGATTCATCACCGCAAGAAGCCTATCTAAAATGGGCCTAATCGGGCCATTTTAAGGGTAGTTTTTAGAGGTTGAAAAATATTTTTGGACCCCAAAATACCGAAAAAATTCTCCGAATCGTTTCAAAATTGAAATTTAACCCTCTGATAGTAATTAAAATGTGTCCCTAAAATTTTAATAAAATCGGCCCGACAGGACCGGATTTACAAATTTTATGAAAAAATGCAGATAGTGAATTATTTACTGAAAGGTATAGAGGTTCGAATGATAATAGTATTGCAATTAAGAAAAAAATGTTATTTTAAGGGGTGTATTAAGTAGTCAATTTTTTTATTTTGCCCAAAAACCAACCCCAGTTCGCATAATAAAGCCACACTGCCTGTATTAGCAAATACACTATATTGTCGGCAGGGTTTTGGCACTGCGACCCGAGTTTTTTTTATCTATTGAGATAGATCGAAGTTGTAGTGTATTTTTTGTTTTGCAGCATACCATTGTAAGTGCATTGATCCTTGGCTTACAAAAAATCGAAGAGTCTGCCCGGTTTGCAAACGAAAAGTGTTCGCTCACGATGAACATCCCGAACCTGATAGTGAAAGTGAGAGTGAAGCTGACGACACGACCCCTTTGGTGACTCCGTCCAATAGACCGCGAACGCAAGGAGGAACGTTTGCACAGCAACGTGAAAATCCTTTCCAGCGAGCTCGTAGAACGTTTTCCACTCTCTCAGAAAGACAAAATCGTCCTCAAAATACTTCAGCGCCTTCATCGGAGGACACCGAAAGTCACAGATCTAGTTCCAGCAGTGAACATTCTCCGGAAGCATCACACAATGACAGTGCCGACTCTGTTTCGCAAACGTCTCAGAATTCGGCTTCGAAACGCCGCAGTAACTTTTTCGCTCGCGTATTTCGGCCGGCGTCACAGAATTCTCAATCGACTGAGGAGAGACCGGGACGTTCTTTTGTTAACGATTCGGGAAACCATTCGATCAACGGAGATCTAGACGAAGTTCATAGTTCCGACGTTGCCGAAGCTGTCGATTCAAACCAAAGCGAACCAACCGTACAAATTTCAGGGGAACATTCAAATAGTCGTGACTTTGTTGTTTAATGACACACACACTCAAGTTTAATGTTCTCAAAAATATGTAATCGCAAACCATTGTTATTGAATCGATATTTTGTTACGATTCCGAATATTTTAAATTTTAACAGTAGGACTTTTTATTTGTCAAAAACATTTTTATCTAACATTAAATTGAAAGGAATATTTGCTGTGATTAAGTTTTACATTGTAGCCAATACATCAAGGAATGAGACAGGCTTTCATTTGTTTATAACCAGTTCATTTCAACATGTATGCAGTATATTGTAAAAGACGCGTAGTCTGTAGAGGCATAGAGAAATATTTTTTTCAGGAACATCGGCAAGTTGCCAAAGTTGAGAATGAGAAAATGAAAACACCCAGTGCAAAGTTTTGAAAGATAGTCTGTTTTTTTTTAGGTGAGCTGAAATCTCACCAGTGACTGTTCTTTTGAAATATCTCTTTTCTCGAGTGTATCCACCTTAAAAGTAATTTGAATACAGGTTTTCGAGCGATGTCCATTCTTCGTAAATTCTGCAAATGAAACAACAAAATGGAACATTCAAAGGTGACTGGATTACCTTAAGAAATAAAATTGTTTCACAAAAACAAATACGTAAAATCCAAAAACCATGTTTCTCAACTTGCGGAATGTAATGAATAGGGTGCCAGTCAGGTTGCATAATTTTTTTGTTGGAAAGTTTTTCGTGATGATACTGTTTGGGCATTAAGAATTATTTTTTTCCATAGTAGAACTGCTGGGAAATATAGATTATTTCAACATTTTTCCGGCAACTTCTTAGATATGATGAAAATGGACTTTAACAAGCGAAGAGGTAGGATTTTAAACGTGTATTGAGGTATAAACATTTTATCCAAAAATTTTCTCCGATAACTGAGTGTACAACATGTTACGTAATATTACATTGTATATATTTTATTGTTAATATCAAACAGCTGTAATGTATGCAGTTGAATATTATGAAGTTGATAGACTGTTTTCATATTTTTATTTCAATTAACAAATGTTTGAAGTAATATGACGTTTTTTAACATAATGTTGTGTATGTGATTCTGAAATAATTTCAGTGCGTTTTTGTATGATCTGATTATTGTTAAAATATTCTAGATATATCCATTGTCATTTTATTAGTAAAATCATTGAATGCTAAAAAAATGGGTTATGATAAATGGATTTAAGTCTAATAAGTAATATTGGTTTATAATTATTGTCTAAATGAGAATATCATACCTTTTTGTGTTACGTTGGTGTAAATCGCAATGTTTTTTTTTTATTGATATTAATGTTTGAAAATTTATTAGTTATATTTAAATAAGTCATGACTATAAAATTGACCATGGGAAACGATGCCATATTTAAAAAAAAAAGTTTTATTTTTTAGTGGCTGTTTTTTCTGGCGGAATTTACCTATATGGCACACAAGAGTTATTACTATAAGAACTGGTGGTAACTTCAGGAACTATAAAAGATGTAGTCTAGTGATGTGCACTTGTTATATGAAAACATAGCGCACGCGAATCATAAATAGTGCTAATTGTCAAGTTGGACTTTTTTTATTGCAAAACTTCGTCAGTTGATTGTTGTTCTTTGCCATTTTTTAAAATTAAGTTAGAATTACTTAAATAATTGATGTGTGGACGTTTTGAAAAGGTGGAAAAATTGTTCCTTTTCCGCAACTGTAAATAAATGGTGATAGTTGTATTCAGTAGTGATGTACAAAATTCAATTTAAATATAAAAACAAGTCTACTCGTCAAATGACCCCAGTTTACTTGCAGTAATTACATTACTGAAATTAAAAGTAATAAAGAACATTTCTAACCGTTCTCAACAGAAATGGGCACATGAGATGGTATTTTTTTTCCTTCTGATAGCATGCCACCACTTCTTTTTCGGTTCTGGACCCTATGATTTGAATATTGTAAACACAGCACATGGACATTGTCAATAATTGACTTTTTTCTTTTTTGTCTTTGGTAATTAATATAAAAATGATTTGTCGGGAAAAAGGACTTTTTAAGTGAACACTTATTTGTTATTTATAGCGACGTTTCGTCCCTTGCTTGTATTTTAATAATTCAACTACAGTTATAAAGCTGGAAAAAGTCCCAAGCAAGGGACGAAACGTCGCTATAAATAACAAGTAACTGTTTACTTAAAAAGTACTTTTTCCCGACAAATCATTTTTATTGTCAATAATTATTCTGAACACTATACTATGGACTATTCACAGACCCAGGTGGCTATATAGCTGGCGCTCCAAGCGGTTATGTTTGACAGTGCCCGTCTCTAATCACTAATTATTATGACTATATTTCTATTACGTAAAAGATGTGGTCATAACAAAATGTAATTGATAGATTGTAGATTATAGACGCTCAACATCTAAGGTCATCAGCGTCTATTAACAAAATGTGGATAAGTGCTGTAATACAATATTTTTTGTATGTTAAAATGTATGTGGTATTGTTATTTTTCACAATCAACTAAAGTGTAAAAATGTGTTTCAAGTTTATTTAAGTTTGCATCTTGAATATGGTTCGAATAACTCCTTGGAAATCATAGTTTATGGAATGAACAATTACATCCATTTTCTCGTTAGTTGTCACTAAGTCTGTTCATTTCACATTTATATGATATTGGAAATAAATTTTGCATGCTTTTTTTTAGATGTAATCATGCAGGTACATTAATTTCTAATGCAGAATGTATATTATTAGAAATTTGACATTAGATAGCAACTTAGTTTCAGAATTAAACTTCAAGATAGCGTCCTATGATTGGTTTATTCTGCAGCAAAGAGATCAAACCATTTTCTATCTGCTTTACATAAAAAAATATAGCGGACGTAGTTCGTGTCCAGTTTTTAATTGTAAAGTATTTTATCATGGTTGGTTTTCATTTATCCGACTCCCAGTAACTGGAGTTGACCCATGTCAATGGCAAATGGAATGATGCGAAAAATTACCTGAACTTTTGTATAAAAATGCAGATAATTTGATGTTTACATTTTTGAATCGAGACTAAATCATCGCAATTCGCTCATTTTGTCATCATTCTTTATGGTAACAGGTTAACTCATCATCTGAGTAAAGTTTCAATGAGCCCCTACGTAAGTCATTGAATCAGCGACACAGATCTGATGGAAAAATACAAGTTGACTTGTGTCTCTAAATGGAAAGCACCGTATGTTTTAGGGCTGCATCAGTTAATCACAAATCTAGTATACATCGCAACAAAGACTGCTCTTTAGTATGAATTCGAAACCTCATTTGTTTTTTGTTTTATCATTTGTTTTCGGCTACTGAAGAACAACATTGAACCGCGACATGTAGGATTGTAAATATATTATATAGATTATTGAGTTATATTAAAATATGCGTGCTATAAAAGATAAATATGGACGCAAAACGTAATTTGTATCTTTGCTTTGTTGTTGCTATGGACATTTAATGGATTCAGCAAGATATATAAAAACAAATGACTAGACTGTCGGTTGGATTATATACCGTAATATTAAATAATTATTAGCGATCCAGTGTAATTACATCACTTTGGTCTGTATCATTTATTCCTATAGCGCTTAGAGCAAGAACTGGTTTACTTGCTTATGTTACTTTACAAAATTTATGAAATTGTTTGTATATTTTATGTATCTATTTAAGAAAAAATGGTGTAATAAAGTTATTTAATTAGTCAGTCGAGTGTTTAGTTTAATAAAATGTAAAAACTGAGTTATCCATTGTTTTTGTATTATTTTCATGTTTGCTTCAAATTATAAGTAATTCATCTTTAAAGTTCAATTCCAGATATATGTTATAATAGAAAACAGTATCACGGGTAATTGGAATAAATTGATTTATTTTCATCATTCCAATTACCCGTGATACTGTTTTCTATTATAAGAAATATTTATAGTTGCTAATTACTCGTAATAATAATTTTCTATAGTATTATGTTGCCCTCCATCACTCCAAAATCTGAGAGCTTCTATCTGTGAAAAATTCAAAACCAGTTGTGTAATCTGATTTGAAATATTTTCAAGTGATGTGTTTGAGTTTTGTAATAGCAGATATTCACATTTTTTAAGACCACCAAATATAGATTATCTGGTAGTAGTACTACTTTGAATTAGGATTTGTAATAGAAATATATATAATATATATAAAATATATAATAATAATAAATAATAGAAATAGAATATAAAGATGCGAATACATTTGTGAGCCGAACCGTTCGTTAAAATTATTTTCACTATCACGTATGTACTTGGAATAATTATGTTTTCGCGTGAGAAAAATTTTGCGATTTTGCTGGTAAGTGACGCGGTTTTAGAAATGGATAGTCTGTGCAAGAATAAGAAGAAGACACAACGACGTTGGTAGCACACTGATCTATATAAAAAAGTACTGTTCATAGCTTGTGATGGACTTGAAGTTACAAGAAATAAGCGTTCAATAAGGATTTCACGCGATTGTAAACAATGGAATCTGAAGATCCACGAGCAGAAAGAAATAATATATTACACCACAAGCGCGGAAAGTTGAAGTTCCTGCACTGCGCGACACATGATGCCCTCTGCTTCGAGAAAACTGATTCGGCTTGCTGTTATGGATGGCGTGCGAGTAATTCCAGCAGTGCATAAATGTTAGGCTTTCTGCCTTAAGATCGAAGCCAAAAGTGCGTACTTTCGACCGGGTATAAAGAAAAACAATGAACTACACACGACATCGCCCCAATGTAAACAATGTTCGTCAGAAAACGGCCAGGAGACGGTTCATTACGAGCGGTTCGTTTGGGATTTCAAATCGCGTTCCACTCATGAAAATTAGCGGCGTGCATTAATGATCAAGACTGCCGAGTGATATGACAGCTTCTCAAAGTCACTAAAATAAGGTAAATTTATTTGAGATTTTTATTAAATGTCTGGTTATTTCGTCGTAAATAAAAAAAATATCGTTTTTTTTTACTATTATTATGCATCGTATTTTACACATGTTGTATTTTACACATATTGAATAGTTTTCGTTGTTGAAGGCCCACCTAAAATTTACTTTTTGAAAATGCAATATATACCTACAAAAATACTGAATGTTGCAAAATTAGTTTAGTTTCAAGAAAAAAAAAGAAATAATGATGCGCGATGATACTAAACGTTTTAGACTATCGTTTGCGGTTCATTGAAGCTGTAAATTAATTGTTAAAAAACTGCAACGGTGACATCATTGTTTTGAATAATATATAGTTTATAATAAAAAATTTATTTGTTGGGAAAAAGGACTTCTTTAATAAATAAATTTTATATTAATTACCAAGGACAAAAAAGAAAAAAGTCTATATTTTATATTAATAATAATAATAGATATGTATATTGTACATTTTAACAGTTTGACATTGTTCTAGTGAGTAAATGATAACATTTTTTAGCATTGATTAACTATCAATGGGGTAAACAATAATATTTATTTTAATTATTATTGCAGCTAATTATGAAATATTTTTGGCAACTATATTATACCTACAATAAAATATCGAAAACTTGAACAGTTCCGTAAGATTAATGGAATTAGTAAGGCGATGTATTTCTGTATCTCGTGAGGTTTGCGCATTATTTTTTAATGTCTTTTGCTACGATACTATAAGATGGAGAATTTATTATGTGCTTTTTAAAATCAATGTTTTTTGCTGGTATATCGATTTGACGAAAATCTAAAAAAAGAATTCTGAAAAGTAATAAGAACTATCCCATAATTTGTTTTCATATGAAAACTAACGTGATTTTTTGTGTAAAGTTTGAATCCGTACCATGGGCGCCGCTTCAGCCGGAGAAGAAAAAAAAATCGGCATAGGAGAAATACCAGATTTGCATTATAGGATACACCAAAATTATTTAAGTAAACATTTTACATTTTGCACCCACTTGAAGTGCTCCGAATCAATATGTTGTCCTATGAATTTTTGTCCAGGTAGCTAGGAGAAGACAAAGGAGGCATCACCATAATTTAAAATACTAATGCCCTACCTTAAAAATAGCCAACATACAGTATATCCCACATTTTGTAATTTTGCACCCTACTTCAAATTTATGATGCCCGGATTAAAATTTTTCTAGGTCTTGACATAACTTTTATCGTTGTCAATATTGTGGACATACACTGTACAGTAATGTTGTTTACGCATAAAAATGTTCAGTGGTTGAGCATTATATGCTTATGTGTTTACATATATACAAAATTTCGTATATAGTGTAATGTACATTACATAAAACACATGTTAGTACATAATATATCAATATGACTACAGCTGTACATAATGTATACCATGCGTTCGGGAATTTCATGGCTTTATGACGCTAATAATTTTAAATGATGATTAGTACAGCTAACAGTTATCTCTATAATTAAACTAGCTTTCTGGCCTGGATTTGTTCAGGTACATTTTGGTTTGACAGCGAAATAATTAAGAACAACAAATCAAGAAAATAATCATATGAAAATATGAATTATTTATTGCATAATAAATAAACTCTTAGTTTTAGCAACACAAATATTTAAAAAGTATTGGAATATTTTTATTTTGATTCAAAGATAAAATTATTTCTTTTTGTTACGTAACGTAGACCCGTAACAAATTGAATGACCCCACGCCCTTAAAGTACGTTACGTATTTTATGGATGACTCCTTACTAATTGAGATCACAAAACACCAACAGTAGTGTTTTGTGATTTGATAGACAGTGGTGTGAGGACAGTGTGGTGTAATGGTAAGCGTGCTGGGCTTTGAATCACAGACTGTCGTGGGTTCGAATCCCACTTCTCCTTATGGATATTTTGTGATGTCATTTAAACCCAGGTTTAATACATTTTAATGATCAGGAAATCTATATTTACGCTTCGTGTTTAATGATACTGGTCAGCTAACCTTATATGGTGGAGCTATTCCGAAGTGATATTTTCTTGAATGCATGCTTTATATAGAATGTTGATATACGTACCTTTAAAAAGAGACTGTGTATCTAACACTACACACTACAGAAGTAGAACTGGTATAACTGTAAAAAAAAGGAATAATGGCATCGACCGCCAGGATCGAACCTGTAGCCTTTAGGTTAATGTTCTACATAGTCGATTCTTATAGTTTACGACGGTGGCTCCCAATCTTTTTCAGCTGGCGGCCCACTTTTTTTTATCGGAATACTTCCACGGTTCATCGGTCCATGGTGGAGTAAAAAAATAAATAAATTGGGAGGGATGTTGCGGTTCTTAGATGTCAAAAATCGAGAACCAAGAAAACAATCAAAACATAATTCGATTTTTCTTATCTTGGTTTCTGATAGTTGTAGGATCCAGTCGCGACCCACCTGTAACCCTTCCGCGACACACCGGTTGGAAGCCGCTGGTTTACGGTATACGTTCGTTTTCCATCCTAAGAATAAATTTTACCCTACCGTGCCAAAAGAAATTTTACTTAAAAAAAGGGAATGGATTGTGTAATAGATTAGAAAAAGTGTTATTTAGTAGAAAAAGATATAGAGTGCCTCTTCACGATCGGTGTAATGAATGCAGTTTTGAAATTTGATATATTAAAAATAAATGTGGTTACTGATCATGCTGTATATGTTACGATGTTCTGAATGTACAACATAGCCTGTGCTTATTTATAAACATATACACAGTAATGTCGCCTATCGTTCTGTAAAAGGGGCAGAGGTGTTGGAGGCCGACAACTATACGCGACGTCTGCCTCTATGTATGTGTGTTAAGCCGTTGAAGTAAACAACTTAAATGGGGGGCGCAGCCCAGCCTCTATCCGTTGTTTGTGAATGATTCTGCTGAATCAAATAATCGATTTGTTATAATGAATCGTTTTGTAAATTAATTAAAAATTGTATTTGCATTTTATATTTTTATGTGTATGATAGTATTTTTACTTCTGTATTTCAATAAATAAAAGAATAGTAACTTCCAAGGGCGTATCCAGCGAGGGGCAGAGGGGGGCAGCTGCCCCCCCCTGGAAGCAAAAAATAAGTCGTTATTAAATTTTGTTGCTGGAATTTTTACAAGTCTTGAAATAACTTTACTTCTACAAATCCAAGAAAAATGATACTAGTATAAGACATGTAACTAGAATTTTTTTTTTGTTAAATAACTTAGTTGATAAAGCGCTGCTATAATTATACATATTTTCTTAATATTTTGGTTTCATTCACCTTTTCCGTGATAAAATGTTACAACCTGAACGACCATGGCTTGCCCCCCCCCCCCTAGTTTTGATCCTGGGTACGCCCTTGGTAACTTCTTACCACAACAGATTTATTCAGTGGATGTACATTTCGAGAGCTAAGCTCCCATCTTCAGCAAAGTATTTTGCTGAAGATGTGAGCTTAGCTCTCGAAATGTACATCCATTGAATAAATCTGTTGTGGTAAGAAGTTACTATTCTTTTATTATTTTATTGTTCCAATCACAGTGCTCTTAATGTTTATATTCTGTGTTTCATGTAAAACAGTTTTGTTTTTAAGCACATTTTTTAACATTTTTTTAACTCACCATCTGATTATCCGACAAACAATTTAACCCACTGTTTTTTAATTAGTTGAAGGCTTAATTCAAAATTTTGTAATCCGCCGCTCGGTTTTTACGTTTAAATTCTGTAGTTCGCCGCTTACGCCACAAGTGCATTGTACCGTCTGTCTCGCTCTATCTAAATGAGAGGCTCCCAACCTTTTCTGGACCACCACCCACTTCAGAAGAAAAATAATTCCAGCGCCCCGTGGTTCATAATAGTTAATTTTGTAAAAAATAAAAAAAAATTGGAAAAACATTTTTTTTAAGAAAAGTTTTTTGACAAAATAGAAAATCTGGGTGCGAGAAAAGAAAATATCAGAGTTGTATAAAAGACCGCGCACACTTATCAGCACGACCAGCAAAGCACGAATCAGAAAAAAAACTGTTCGTGAAAGTACCCATGTTAGGTATATATCGGAAAAGCGCACATTAGACCTGCGTCAGTCAGTCCTTTGCAATTTTTGTCTAGCTGTGCTAATTGCGTGTCGTTTTTATTAATAAATTTTCATTAATAGGGTGAATCCAATACATTATTTTTTCCAGGCTTCGTCAAAATAAATGTTGCACACTTACTACTTAAAAACTGCAAAATGTTTGTTGTACACGGAACCTGCACTAAAGTTGTTAATCCGTGCTGGTTTGCGCTGATCTAGTGTGCGAAATAGCGCAGGTTGCAGGTTCGTGTTTAGCTGGTCGTGGTGGTATACGGTCGTGCGGTCTTTTATAGAACTTATTTGCTTGAAAATATCGTGTCTTTGAAGTTGAAAAAAATTTCTGGCAGTGACACGGTCGCCTGTTCCATCCTGCCGGCGCCCATGATTTCCCCAATTTAATTAAAGATTCTGCAGATCCAGATCAAGTTTTGAACTCAACGGTTCGTTTAGAGATGACTTTAATCGCATCGGTTCACTAGAAAAGAATGAAAGAGTCGCGTTGTGCGCGTTTGCGTATTTTTTCGTCAATCTTGAGGCTACTGGACGCAAGATCGAAAACTGAGCTCTCGATACCATCAGTTATTATCGCGACTTTAACAGTGTTGCTAGTTGCTTGAAAAACCGCGGACTGTTTGAACCGTGTTAAATCTACGAGTTATTTAGTTCTGTTTTTCTGAAACTGGAAATAAGGCATGTATTTATATTCTTTATTAAGTAATTGTTCAATACGTTTTTTGTTGTGTTGAAAAGTTGCAATCGAAACTTGTAATCCCATTTTGATTTCTTTCTTCAAAGATATTTGAATAAAGATATTATGTCTACTCATTAAAGTACCTAAACATTTAAAACTTTTTATTATATTTTTTGATTATTATTAGTATTTTAGATCATCATAATAACGTGTTTCTGTTAAATATGTGTTATATTTTTAATGAAATATGTTTATAATTTTCCAATAATGAAGAATTTGACAATTAAAAACATTTTGAAAATATTTATTCAATCAATTCAATCAAATTCAAGCAGTAAACATATTCATCTTTAAAGTTCAATTCCAGATATATGTTATAATAGAAAACAATATCACGGGTAATTGGAATAAAATAAATCAATTTTAAACACTCATTGATTGCAACGTTTCGTCTTTAATAAATTAAGTCTTAATTTATTAAAGACGAAACGTTGCAATCAATGAGTGTTTAAATTGATTTATTTTATTCCAATTACCCGTGATATTGTTTTCTAGTAAACATATTGTTTACTATTTTTTATTAGGAAAACAAAAACAAGTTTAACAAACTGTTCAAATAATAATGGTTTTCTAAGCTTGAAAAATTGCTGTAAAAGTATTGATATCGCGATTTAATTTTCTCGCTTTGTAACAAAAAAGCGTGACTATTTGGTCACGTGTGAGGTTATTTTTTCAAAATATCGAGCGAAAAAATTGCCATAAAAATGTATGTTTGATAAAATTACATTGTTATAATTAATATTCTTTATTGTTAAAAAATTAAAAAATTTCATATATTAAATTTGTATAGCCAGTATCTGAATTGTTAAGAACTTGTGAAAGTTTCGCTACTTAAGTTTTCTTTTTTTGGAAAGTTTGATCTATTTCTGGCAGAGTGCATATTTAATAATAAATGCACAATAAAATGCATAGATAGTACTTACTGCAGTGTTTACATTTGTACTACTTTGTTTATAGAACGGCTATTAGCAGGCCCGGTTCTAGAAAATTTAGAAATATGTTTAAGAGAGTAATTACAGCTTCAAAAATATGGGAGAAAAGAGGATTCGTGATTTTTTTAAAAATTAGTTTTAAAATATGCCATTTTGAGGTGAGACGAAATCATTTTTTTGACTGGAGCTATACCTAAGCAATAGAGGTGATGGCCTTACCTGTTGTGCGTCTATAATCTACAGTCTATCAATAAAGTGTTACTTTGTGCGGAGGCATGCATCATCTGTGAACGTTGAGCCGGAATGCATGACGATGGATCGATTTAATATAGACGCTCGACAACTATAAGGTCATTGGCGTCTTAATTACATTAGATAACACCATAAATCATAACTAAACGACATCGCAAAACATTCATGAGCGATGTGCAGGGGTTCGAACCCACGACAGTTTAATTCAAAGGCCAGCACGCTAATCATTATACCGAGCAGTCCTCCTTTATTTAAGAAGGAATGTGTGAGGTCACCAGGCCCATCTTTCTTCGTTGGGCTTGAGCTCAGGCCCCTGCGGCCCTAGTCCCTGGAACAAAATAACATTTATAACTAGAATGTTGCTTTATCCTGTTGATAACTCAAAAGACTACGCACTAATTACATTAAAAGGTGGCGTCGGTGAAAATTGAAAATTTCTGTGGATATGCATGAGTTATTTCTAGCCTCTAGAATAAAGTTCCTATCGTAAAAACCCCGGTGGATTACCTGAATTTCGTATCGGGCGGTTTGTTATTGACCACTTTTACCCTACTAACTTTGATTATTCTCACTCCACCTCACCCCCACCTTTCCACGTTTTCGGGGTGCTGAACACATTGGCGGTGTATAGATTTTTGTTTGTCGATTGCGCAGTCCCCCAAACTAGTCAAAAACTACATCCAAAATGTGTTTAACGCAAGTATAATCCGTTCCACTGGCTATATTTATATGATCGGAACTTTATTCCGGAGGCTATAAATAACTCAAATCTACAGAAATTTTCATCGAGGCCACTTTTTAGTGTAATTAGTGCGTGGTCCTTTCTGTAAAATGGGTCCCAAATGTCCATGAGGCTTCACTTGACTTCAGACGACCTTGGTTGCCACAAACAAAGGGAAAATTTTCTGGAAATGAGTTTCGCATTCCAGCCGAGTTCAACCGCGTTGGCTGGTACAGAAGTGCAACGGTTGATGCAAATTAATCAATCGTTTTTTGCATACTTTGCATATCTATTAATGTATTATGCAAACTTATAGACCGAGATATTTCATTTCGACCATTTTTAACAACATTGAGAAATCATTCCTAGATCGTAGATTTAGATAAGAAGACAATAAAGCTTTGACAATAATTTATCGATGTTTTAAAATGAAAACTTTTGAGCAAAATATTGCCCCAGCACCGTTGCTTAATGTTTCTCAACAATCAGTATTTAAATTCCCAAAAAATGCCCATTTGGTTGCTCTCAAAAACAACAGAGACAAGCATATAATAATTATTTTTAGAATAAATTATATTGACAAAGACATAATACATATTGCAAAACATTACATCACTTGGATTTGAACTCGTGTCTATCGCACGTAGTTCGAGTTGTTAGTAGTGTATGGCATTCAACAGGCTTTACTTTCTTTCGTTGACTCAGTTACTATTATTATACTGTAGGTTAACTCGAACCTATAATAATGCTATTACCTGCAACTATGTGATAAGTGGTGGCTTTAGAAAATTTTGTTTCATGAACTTGAGCTGGTATCTATTATTCGAGTTACTTCAACTTATGCAGCGTCGTTTTAAGCCATGCGGGTACTCATGGCACTTTAGTGTAAATGGAGCTCTTTTAATAGAAAATTGGGTAATCGACAGAAAGAAACAAGATTTTATTTATATTTTTTATTTTGTCACAACTCACAGGGGTTAGGGAGTTCATTCCAGTAATCCCGTGTGGGAAGATCGGCCTGGAATTATGTTCACTGAACTCGTTTAAACATAAGTTAAAGTCAAGACAACTGTAATAATCTAATGTAATCAAAGCATGCAATGATTAGTATATGCTCTGACCTCTGATCTACCACACAGCACTACCAAAATTTTATTATTGAATTTAACAGATAATAGAATGGAAATCGTCGAATCCGTGGTCGACTCAATCAATTTATTTCATTTTTTGATATTCGTGACTTGAATACGGCTCAATACTACATGATATTTACAATAATATCATCGACTGCCTT
The DNA here is from genome assembly GCA_034508555.1 of Venustoraphidia nigricollis. Lineage (NCBI taxonomy): Eukaryota > Metazoa > Arthropoda > Insecta > Raphidioptera > Raphidiidae > Venustoraphidia > Venustoraphidia nigricollis. The sequence continues at coordinate 3,645,707 of JAVRKA010000047.1, forward strand.
GCAGACCTCACATTGAACAAGTATCCGTTTGGAGAGACGTATACAAAGAAATTGCAAGTCAGACGACAATGATATGATGACAGATCCAGTTTAAACTTTAATTAAAATAAAGAATGGTTTAGCAAAGGCGGCCCTGTTACTTGCGAGCATTTACGTGCGTTTTTCCGTTTTGTTCATTGATCTTTTCTACACTGGGATGTCCATAATTGCTTAATGCAGTTGTAACACATTTTTTGAATCAGTATAGAGTCTCCTTGTTGTTCTTGTATCTCAATAATCGTTATAACGTGGAATTAAATGCTAAAGTTTATTTATAACAGGTATGACTGTATAGATAACTGATTTCAAAATAGAATTTCTTAAAAATATTTTTGATTATGAAGCTGTTAAAATATTTTGGAACGTTATGTTTATGTGTCAAAAAAATATTTATCGGGAACAACTGAACTGCACATCGTAATAGTGGTTTCGCACTTGTAACTGTAGTCGTTAGTCATATACAGATGATAAATATATATTTAGATCAGGAGTAGGTTGAATTTAGTTGATGGTTTAGAATTTAGATGAAACTAGTGGATCCGATGTAAAAGTGACCATCCAATATGCCAATAACTGTTATTACTATGTAGTATGTATAATAAACATATAGTGGTGCATTTCTGTCAGCCATATTGATATTTTATTGATGTTTTATTTATATTTTATTGATATTTTATTTATATTTTATTGTATTTTTACTTAGAAATTGTTAATTGACTCATTTTACACTGTGCTCAGTATGATGGAATAAAGATATATTATTATTATTTATGGTTGAATTTTGACAAAGTAAAAGATTTCCGTAAATTATACATAAATATAATAACTGCCACTTTAATTTCAGATATCTGTAAAATCGACGAGAGGACAGATTATTCTTCGAGTGCTGTACTACATGCTGTGGCAAGATAATTATCCAGGCGTTATAATAGTTTAATCGGCGGTATATCGTCGCTGCAAAACTGTTTTTCTGGAGGAAAGTAGTGAACAAATCGCGCAGGCTTTATCGTTACCGCGCGCATCACCCTAAAGACAGGAAGACACCGAAACAACCTCAACCAAGACCTCCACCATGAGTACATTGTTGGGTCGAAGGCCATCGTTGGCTGAAAAGGTGAGTTCTTAAAACTCCATCATAACACAATTAAGGTAAAAATAAAAGAATAGTTACTCCTTACCACAACAGATTTATTCAGTGGATGTACATTTCGAGAGCTAAGCTCCCATCTTCAGTGTTTTGCTGAAGATGGGAGCTTAGCTCTCGAAATGTACATCAACTGTATAAATCTGTTGTGGTAAGAAGTAACTGTTCTTTTATTTTTATTGTTCCTACCACAGTGCTCTTAATATTTATGAGGTTGACTCTAATTAAAAGAAGTTAATTAGAGTGGTTGTGATCCTTGATGATTGTTGGATAAGTTTGGATAAAATCCGTGGCACAGGATCAATAAAACACAATACCTACTGAAGTTAAAATTGCATTCTTACTAACGTTTCGGTGTGCTTTACACCATCTTCAGAGTTAATATTTATATATAATTAAGGTTTTCGGTGAAGACGAACTATTTATGTACTTTGACATTTGGGTCATTCAAAATAAGACATCGCTTCAAATGTATTTACGAGCTACTATTTTGTAACGGCTACAATACATCTGAAACAATGTTGACACACCTGTCGAGCTACGAAATTAGTCCATCCACTCGAGTGCTACCGATTTGTATCTTTTTTATGCTTACATTATATATTCGTGTTTAACACAAAGTGTGCAGCATCGAGCAGCACTTCGCAACGCAACGAAGCACTACAAAATGCTACTTACAGTTATTTTTTTCATGTTTTTAAATGATTCAATTCTCACTTAAACAATGCAGCGTGGCACAGCGCAGCAATTTTTCAATTTCTCCGTGAGCATTGATTCACAGGATTGCTGCTTACGAACGCGCGGTTCTGCTCGACGCTTATGCGATTCTATAAGTTGACTTCGGAAAGACAATATGAATGGAAAAAAATAATAAATCAATTTTACTGGAGAACATTCGATAATATTTGTAAAATTTTTATTTACCGTGTTAGAGTCGACTAAAAAGTGCATGAAATTAATCTTCTTATATAATATCATGGACGCAATATTTTCACTTCCTCTCCTTTGGTTTTTTCATATTAATGACATATAGCCGGTATCACTAAAAATTCGTCTGATGATGATGTAGAAATTGCTACTTTTAGTTGCTAGAAAAACGCTGCTACGTGCCGCGGTGCGCCCGCTGAGATTAGACGTTGGTCTTTACAATTATTTGAAGGTATCAGCGTAAAATGTATTTAATTATATTCAAGCAATGGTTCATCAACTGTCAATGTGATTTTTTTGTTAAAAAACATTGAACTTGACTTTGCTTTACTTTGCACTTTATTTTTGTAGTATTTTTTATTTCTCTGATTTATTAATGTTCATGCATTTTTTCTTATTTTAATTATTATTTTGTCTGTACTGTGATTAACAAAATTTTCTTGACGTCTTTCATCTTAAATGGTTGTTAGTGTGATTGATCTTTTATCTCGTAGACAAGTTGACATTTTGTGTTTGTTTATCTCGAAATTGTAAACTGGATGAATGACATGTTAATGATGAAATTGGTAATCAAGTTTAGATCAGAAGATGGGATTAGCTATTATTATTAGACCGTTTTTAATTATAAAAAAAATTACTCAGAAATTATTATACATTTTATTAGTTTTTGCCAGCTGCTTCTATCGTATTTATGTTGCTTTTGGCGAGAGTTCTATTTTAACATCAGCATAAAAGTACTCCAAAGCTCGTAGTTGTTAGTATTAAAATAGCAAAAATACGTGTTCTTCAGACGAGGTTATCATTTTTTGATACCCAATCTCAATTGAAATTCGTATGAATTCTAAATTCTGGATAGGCGTTAAATCTGGCGAGGGAATTTAAATTTATGTATGCTGTTATTCTTTAGCGATCTCATCTCACTTAATCATATTGCATGCGCATGTTAATTTGGAAGAAAGTGGCAAAAATTTAATAACAGGACTGTAAATCTCCAAATTGACCATCGTTAGATTCATATAATAATTATTCATTTAAATTTTAGAGCACTTAAACTGCCTAGCTCTTTCATTAAACTGATTCATTTATTTATTAAACATCTTTACAAAATAGCATAAAAATGTGTTTATTACTTTGTTCAACGAGATCATGAAATTAATTTCAGATTCTATAAATAGTTCGGATTAAAAGTAAACAACAGTAATTTTATGTCGTCTGTGAATGGAGAAATTTGACACTGAATAAATTATGTAAATTTTTTTCTATATTTTTCTGCTCTTGACCTTGGCAATACAACAACAGTTGGTCGTTCCTCTCTATAAATTGAATAAAATGTAATTATGTTGAGTTATTGCCAATATAATTAAAAATGAACAGCTATTGACATTTTCTCTTTACTATTCTTAATAATAGATTAATTTGAATGTTTGATTGATTATTAGTACGACTATTTTGTAGTGACTTCAATTTGTCACTATTTCAATTTATTTTTCAGTTTAATTTAGGTTTCGTATTTACAATGTAAATGCTTTTTCACTCATTATGTTCAAAAAATATTCAAAATGACAAAGGGGTCGTAACTGAACTGTAAACCAAATCGATCGGTTCGTTGGTCAGAGAATAATGCAGATAGTCTTAAATCTGTGAGATGGAATTACCGTTTTTATTTATTTATCTAGATATGACAACAAAGTCCAAATTGTGATTTAGACATCATCATAAAACATAACTAATATTTGATTTGTATCACCTACATGTATACAGGCTGCATGTATTTTTGCACCTTTGTCATATGGGTGCTACTTAGAATGTAGTTTTTAACAGTAAATGAAAGTTCTAATTTAATATCGAAATATATCTGTTTCAATCTGAATATGTTTTTGTAATATTTTATATTCAATGCAAAAAAAAGATGCGTGTAACCTTCTTGGGCGCTTGAAGTGAAACTTATATAACATGTAACTCGGTTACATGTGATCCGTTACAGTTTAACGTAACACATAACGTTTTGACTTACTCTAGCGTAAAAGTGCGAAACGGACTTAAAAAACTTGAATGCTTAACAAGCTTGTTGAATCCTTATTAAGCTTACGTTCTTAAGGTAGTTGTCGTGGTTAAGGCACACCGTCAGAAAATTCTTAATTTTTATATACTTATTAAGGACATGATAATACAATTACCCTGAAAATTTGAAGTCGATCAACCGTGTATAATCCGAGATAAATTCAATTAAAAATTGGATAATTAACATTACGATCTCTGTAGTTCTGAACCAGTTTCTTATTTATAAAAAAAGAACTAACTGTCAGAAACTTTCCAAAAACTGACAGTCTTTCAATGCATTTGTTATGAGTTTAAAAAAAATAAGAAAAAATTTTTGACAGTCTAATTATTTATAAATAACGGTTTAAAGTGCAACAATTTATAGAAAAGTATACATGCATATGAATACTGTATGGGTTACGTTTCCACGGGTACAGTCTTGCGTACAAATTATGGATCACTTAGCTACAAGCTAGCATACTTTTGTGGCGCGTATAATCTATAACCTTTTGACAATATTGTACCACGACAACTACCGTAATAAGTTACAAGTCTTTGTACAAATGCTCTAAGCATCGATCATCTGTTTTACAGAATGCTTTAAGCGAAGTGCTTTAAGCATTATCAGTTACTACAAGCACTAATTTCTTAGTATTACCCAGCTCTAAAAGGTATATAGTGTTTATTTTCATTTCAAATTAAGTTTTGTCACATTATCTCGCGTTAGTGTCGGTTTTGACATCCTCCCCAATTACTTATTGAAAAGGAGCTAAGTTTCATAAAAATCGGTTCAGTTGGTTTAGAACACTATCGGTGCAAGCAAATAAGCAAAAATTATGGCCTCTGAAGAAGACTAAATTTACAATTTTAACAATAATTAAATAATTTCTCTTAATGTAGACCTGCGTAAAAATTTAATTTATATTACATAATTTGAGAATGAATTGTTCTTATGTCTTTTTTACATTATTTCTAGCCTTTCAGGTTTAATTTTAAAACTGGTCTATTACATTATTATTAAAAAGAAACGTATTCTTAAAAATAATTGCCTTCACAATCGATAGTCTTAAATTAAATAAATATAGCTACTAACTGCCTAAATCGGTAAACAACCATACATTGTGAAATGCTTAAAATAATGTTTTTTTCGACCCACTGAGTTAATTAGGTAAATATGAGGGCGTTGGAAAACAGCTTCTTCAACTTTGTCATCCGTTCACACCGTCGTATTAATTATTGTGTTTTTTTCTAAACTGGATTTATAAAAAAAAATGTTTACAGTTATTAACGACGTGTTTTATTAATTGCTTTTGTTCACGATTTAATCAAAACGTCAGGTGTTTGTTTACTTTATTACAGACTACAGTTTTGCACGTTTCCTGTCTTGTTTATATGTAAAAAATAAGTCTGAGACCTTGGAACGTTGAAACATGTTTTGAATTCATTAATTTATTTATTACGCTTTTAGTAAGCGAATTTTAAATATTTTTAATGTAATAAAAATGTAAAACTAGTCCCGAAATAGAATTATTAGTGAGACAAAGCAGTAGATTTCTAATCGCGCATTCTTTAAATCAAGGGCTTTCAATTTAAAAGGCGGACATTCGAATATTAAACATGCAAACATCTAACAAACCGAGCGATATGATTTCTTTGGAAATTGAAAATTTGAGTGGGCAGATATTAGAAACAGAACACTTAACTAATTAAATTTTGCACTTGAATGATAATTAGATTTACCTCAACGTAATATTGCAAATGTAAAATTGAAGTGTCGGCGGCGAATGTTAATTTTCCTGATAATTAATTGTTCAATAAAAGCACACTTAAGTTTTCAAAGTAGACGCAGCTGAAGATTTATTATTTTTTTTATTAAAGCCGCCAATTGCGAAGATCGCAATCTATGGTACAGGTAAATATCTGTACGTGGGGCTAAGAAAATTAGAATGATATGCTCCTGGAGTTCTTAAAGAATTTTTTGAGGCAATTCAGGAACAAGGCGGTTCTGTGCAAAGTAACCGTTTGTCACCCCCTATATACTTGCCGCATTAAGAGAGGAAAGACATGCTTTCTTGACGCGATGTCTGTCAAAAAAAAGGACTGCCTTTTCGCACTTTATCTCTGAAACTATAGTACGTCAAAATTTTTGAAAAAATTAGACACGTAAAGAAGCTGGTAAATATTACACATTTATTGTGTTTGATGCAAAAACTTATTAAAACAAATTAAAAAACATTTCTGATGAGTTCTGACGCCGAATATATTGTTTGTTATAGTCTTCCTGTGATTTTTACTAGCTTTCAAAATTTTAAATCTAATAATTTCGGAGACGTCACCACGGTTGTAGTCTGAATGTCTTTCCCGTTTTATCTTTGATATTAGTACATCAAAAATTTTGGAAAAAATCGGGCATATAAAGAAATTGGTAGAGATTACAAAAAAAAAAACCCGGGTCGCAGTGCCAAAACCCTGCCGACAATATAGTGTATTTGCTTGTATAGGGCCGTGTGGTTTTATACTTTTATTATGTGAAATTAAGTTTGTTTTTGGGCAAAATAAAAAATTTAACCCTTTAATACACCCCTTAAAATAGCATTTTTTTTCTTAATTGTAATATTATTATCAATCTAACGTCTACACCGAATTAAATACACCCTTCAATAAATAAGTCACTATCTACAAATTAGTGTTTTCAAAAAATTTGTAAGTCCGGTCTTGTTGGGCCGATTTTATTAAAATTTTAGGGACACTTTTTAATTGCTACTAACGGGTTAAATGTCAATTTTGAAACGATTCTGAGAATTTTTTCGGTATTTTTGGGCCCAAAAACTTTTTTCAACCCCTAAAAACTACCCTTAAAATGACCCGATTGGGCCCATTTTAAATAGGCTTCGTGCGGTGATGGATTCCAACATGTATGCCAAATTTCGTTAAAATGAATTAACTCCTTCGAAAGTTATTGCCCGCACATATAAATATATATATATATACGTATATAAATATATATATATATATATATATATATATATATATATATATATATATATACATATATATATAAACATTTTTAAAAATGGTGCCAAAGTGTTTAGGAGGTTATGAAACGTCGAGAAATTTTGGTCCGACCCCTAGGTCCCGCCATCCGACCAACGCCAATAGTGTATGTTGCCATATGGCAAATACACTAAAAACTGCTCAACGCCAAAACTCATCACAAATATAAAAAAAAAATTGATGCGTTTTGTCGCCGAATTTATCGTTTGCTATTGTCTTCCTGCGATCTTTACCAGTCTCTTTATCAGCTTTATCTTTTTCAAAAGAGACATGCTTTTTTGATACATTAAACACAAAAAAGTATGTCTCTCCTCTTATCTGCGGAAGTATTGGATTTAAAATTTTTGTTCGCATCGCATAAAAGTAACTAAACCGATTTTGATCAAACTTGCTACACTGTCAACTAGTGCCAAATGTAAAGCTGCACATGGTACTTTCAACTCGCCTATGCGTTTACACATAAAGTTCTTGTCGATGTTGATCTTAGTGCAGTCGAATACGCGGATAAAATCGATGTTCACGCGAGTGAAGCCGCGCAATAAGCTAATACAATTATGTTCCGGAAAAGAATGCATTTCAAAAATATCTTTGGATACCCGATGAGTAATTAAAAAAACTGAAATAAAACGGCTTTAATATCAAGGATCCGAAGAAATGTGTTGCGTGATTTTTTTGACAGTTTTCAGTAATCTTTAAGGTGTGTCGGCGTTCAGTGTGCAGGTTTTTGGCTCGCTATCAAAAGTTCTACTTGAGTGTCAGATTAGCAAAAAGGAACGGAAACTCAAATTGGAAACCAACAGTATAAATGTAGTTCATCGCACCTTATTTTTACATACATATATTTGTATCTTGGCCAACATTCTGATCGAATTACTTAATACATTGGCGTTTGCTTTGTTCGAAAGACTTCTATTTATTTTAATGTCTCCCGTCCTTATAAATTATAATTTCAAATCAGCGCATCGCGTCAATGACACTTTCAATTGTTTAATTCTTTCAGCGTTTATACATTTTACGAGAATCATACTAACGAAGCCGCTATTACCGCAGTAGAAGTTTAAACTGCTATTACGGAAATGTGTATGTGGGCGTGGCGTCTGTACATGTTAAGAATAATATAATTAAAACATGTGATGTCATCATTTGATGACTTCGGATTGTAAAATATTTTAAAACCTTATTTGAACTATTATAGATGCAATCAGGGTCAAGTTTAGATTTGCTGAAACATTAAACCATGAATTGCTTTGAGACCCCTTGTTCAAAAAGAATAAATGTTTTAAACTGACCCGCCGGCAAGTATTTTGATTAATTAGACAAGCAAATACATCAAAATATTGTGACACAAAGATTATTTCCACAAATAATTGGTAACGACTGTAATGATGATGAGATGAAGGACAAATTATTTATATCGTATAAGCGTTTTTATACAAATAGTTTATGTATTATATGTTATAAATAAGTGTCGCAAGATTCTAATCGTTTTCTAGTGTTGTTGATGCAAAAGAAAAACAGACAACATTTTTTGAAAAATAATTTTCCATCAGGTCTCATACAATATATTCAAAAAGCGAAAAACCTTTAGGAAAACGCAATTACGGGCAGAGATCCCGTTATTATTATTCTAGAGTTGGTTGACAAAATTATATGCCATAGAAATATACCGAAATTCAATAATACGCCTCTGTTTGAACTTGATTATGAGTAGGGAAGGTTATTCACTGTTTCACTATTTATTAGTTCTAAAAATAACTATTTGATAACTTCTCTTTGATTATTGTATGTGCTTAATGCCTTCATTTAATATGTAGGTATTATTAAAAAAATAATCATTTCAACACAAAATTTGCGTTCAAATTTTGTGTTTTTTTTTATATTAGTCTGCTTTAAGATATTGATATTTCAGCTTTAACAGCGCTTGTAAGACTTCTTTAATTTAGGTTTGAAATAAATATGCTGTTATGAAAGTTTATATTGTGTATTCAACTTTCAGCTAAAATAGACGTAGTAAATTATTAAAAAAGTAGTAAAACGCAATCGTTATTATAATAAAAGTGTTGTCTTTGTTTTAATTGATATTTTCAAAAGCTATTGTTATTTCATTCTACCTAATAATGTTTTGTTGTGAAATTCATTTTTTCAGTTTAAAAAACTTGTCGCACTAGTGTCAGTAGAAAAATTAATTATTTTTTTTACTATATAAATGTAATAAACTGCAGTTGTGAACGACTCATGCGATTTTAATGAAACTTGCATAATTTTGTAGTTAAGACCAAATATTCGTAGAAGTGACTTTCACTTTGTTTTTTCGTCTCGATACGTTAACCCTTTTGCTTTGAACGGCATTTTTTTTTATTTTTTTGGCATGTAAGTGATGTTATAAACGCAATTTGGCAGCTTGTATTACGTAGGTGACCTATATAGTATATATACCTACTCAGGAAAACGTGATTTTTTCCTCTATTCGTGCTACAAATACTCAAGCTTTTTTAATATCAAATTGTAATGGTATCTCTGTAAGTCATATCATTTTCTGCTATTTTGGGTGAAAAAGCTCCTAGAGTTATTGTTCCTTATTTGACTGTTTGCTGAAGACTTGGTTTCCTAAAACAGCGGAACCGTAATAAAGCGGCCCGTTCAGTGACGTAACTAATGTTGTCTACCTAGAAATAAATGGATGTCGCTTGTTATATATGCTGCCGTTATCAAGAAAAACTCGTTCATTTATTTCTATGCACACGTTTTTTGTTACGATATTCACCGTCCTATCACGACCGCTATATTACGGTGCCCTTATCTTAAGGAACCTCGGCTTTACTGACATTACTCGAGAACGGCTGGGCCAATTTTTAAGAAACTTGATACTCAAACAATAGTTTTCTGAATATAACTGAGATAAAATAAGTTTTCTGTCAAAATCGATCCCAAAGGTTAATTTCTTCGATTAATAAAATTGTATCGTATTCTGTGGTTACTGCATAAACCTGAGAACTAATAGACCGATTTCGATGAGACCTACAAAAAGTTGGACGTCGGTTTGAACATAGGCTATGTTTATTTAAAATCGTTTCAACGGTTAATTACTTATTCTAGTTTTAGTTAATGCCTGTAAGAGACAGAGTCTGTTTACTGTCCCACTGAACGTGATAGACAACTTTTCTAGAACTAAATAGAGAAAATATTTAGAAAGTTTTTGCGCTCTATTTATTTAGGTTATTATAACAGGGGGTTGCAATTTTTGGGCAACGTCGGGTACACTAACAACAAGGAATTACTTATTCCTTTGTTTTAACAACTGAAATGTATGGAAGTATTTTGAATTTAGCAAGATCTTGTATTGGTGGATATTTTCTTCAACGATCAGTCTATTCGTCATGCAACTGTGAATGGGTTAGTTTTTGATTATAATTTATATATACTTATTTCCAAGATTGATTTATTATTTTATACGATTCTCAAATCTATTTTAATTTTTGATTGTTATAAATCGATTTATGTGGTTTATTTAAACTTATTGTTTCACAACCGAATACTGTTTATAATATAGACTACAGAGATGTGCTATTTTTAACTTTCATTCTTGTTTTACAAAAATAGATACATATTTCTGGATTGTTTTCACGATGTAGTTTTAGATTCTTAGAAATTAACTCTATATTGTAATTTATACACCTGTTTCACAGCAAGGATTTATTTTCTTCTTTGCAGTTTTCTATAATATAAATATTTAAGTTTCATCTCGACAATGATTTCATGTTTATTTAACTTTTTTCTATTCACTTGATTAATACTGCTGGGTTTTGCGATTAGAATAAATCAAATTGATAAAAAATATTGGAATTTATTAATTAATTCAGATGATCGACATGTATTGACATATTGCATTAAAATGCCAATGTAGAATGCGAATTATTTGTTTATGATTGATGTGTACCTACAGAAATTTAGAGAAATGTAAAACTTTTGATTTACGATTTTACTGTGATAATAATAAATTGCTAACATATTTCCCTACATGAACGACTATATATTTTGTGTCCGATTTCTTTTTTTATAACAAAAACTGCTATACAGATATTGTGCATGCCCTTTTTAAAAGAATTATATTGACTGACTTCAATGAAGCGAAGTTTATAAAATTGTTGTTCATTACATTAACTTGCTATGGAATTATAACGTTTTTAATTAAGTTCTTTTTGTTACAGAAATATGCCGTTAAAACTGAACACAGTGGAGAATTGAGTGTTTTCGTTCAGGTAAGAATGTAGAATTTTTATACAATTTTCACGGGGAGTTCTTTTGACATTGCTTTTATTATTTGTTTTAATTAAGCGACGAAATTCTCTATAAACCATTAATGAAATAGGGGCAAAAATATTATGGCTGAAATAATAATATGATTGTTTCGAACCCTACAATTTTATAACTACGTACCTACATTCAATCATATTAAATATTAAAGCGTACATTAACAGTTTGATCTTTTGTTTTGTTTTTGAACCGTGTTGAATGGATAATGATTATCAGACTAAAGGCTTTAATAGAAATGTTTACCAATTATGCTCCCCGGTTCCACTGCATACAAAAATAGATTTAAACCGTTGTTATGATGTCTATTATTATGAACAATAAATTGTGTGGGTGTAATTTGCATTCTAAAAATAGAACGACTCAATATTATGTATCATTAAGTTGTTATCGTAGTATGTAAATATGCTGCAATAGATAAACTCCGATAATATTAGCGAAAAATTGCCCAGGAACACCACCAACTATAAATGTTCTTTTTAGATGAGTCAATTTGCCCTCAGAGATAAATATGCTGCTATTATTAAACATTTTATTGATAAAAAAAATCAATATAAGATGTTGACATTACTTCAAATCAATATTACAGCACAGTATTAAAAGACAACATTCTCTATTTTTGGAATTATGATTCTTTTTGCAAGCATTTCGTATCAATGATAGATAACACACCTTATTTCTGATCATTCAATGATTCAATGCATAGCATTACTGTAACCATTGATACCTTATTAATGGATACCAGATAGACGGTTAGTCTCGATAAAACACCAAAGCGAATTGATGAAAATGGGATCTTTGGAGGTCTGTTTTAGCGGGAATAAATGTTTACTTTGACGATATGTATCTATATTAAAAAAACTGAAGACTTTTTTTAATAAGTGCTATAAGTCTATTGGTATCATTAATTAATATGACGCTGCTCAGGCTGGTGCCATTTGTTATCCGTTAATTAGAGATCAGTGGTTTTACTTCCTCTTACCGGAAGTTCAAATGGACCAACTAACTAACTATGTATTTATAGTAAACATTAAACATGATGTCATGTCATGCCTGACATAATTAGAATAATACTATACAATGCAAATAACTTCATAGTTGATAGATTAAAACCTGGGATGATCTAAGATTTCAATCAATAATAAATAATTGGCTATTTGTAAGCATAGAGTATTGTAAAAAAAAATATATATAATTTTTATTGTTATATTTTTTTGAAATGCCGACCTTTTCAATAAAGTTGCGATTTGTAGTCAGTGCTATGAGTTTTGGCATCCGTAGAAAATGACCGATATAATGACAATTATAATCCATTGGTTTCTTACTAACAACGCCAGCAAATATAGATATTTAAAAAGTATTATAATTTTGTGATATTTGTGAAAATCGTATAATGTTAATTATCTCTAAAATTAAAAAGATATAGATAATTGTTTCTTAGTTTTCCTGAATAAAAGGACGAGGGTTGAAAAGTGGTTCGGTTTGACCATTTAAGAAAAATTTAACATAATTAAAATTATAAAATATTACCCAAGCATAAAGCTTGTATTTTCTAAATGCTTATAGTGACTATTTGACTATTCATAGCTTATATTAGACACTTACTCAAAATTGAACTGACTTCATTTTTAACAAAATGTATACCTAATATTATGTTTTCTTATTTTATCTTTGACAATATATATAACTTATCTTTCGTGTCCAGCAAATGCTTTGATTATTATTGGATGCATTGTAATTATTTCTTATAAATTTAAATGAAATTGGCACGAAACTTTATAGGCAGTAATTAAATGTATTCCAGACCACCAGTGTTTTGTTTAACGTCATATTGTAGCCAGAAAATAAATAATTTACGTTTAAAAATTGACGAATTTACAGTATTTCTCAATTATAAAAGTTTCATTGTTATTTTAAGCGTTATTGTTGTTATGGAACCAAGTTTATAATTATAAATAAGTGATACATCACTTGTTAGTGCAGATGTTTAAATATTTTCTTTCATTGTTAGATTCGGTTTCATTTGGAAACTAGAATAAATAAATACCTTAAAAATACATTATAATGAAATGTTTTTATCTGCTTTGGGGCCTCCAATTGCTCTGCTTTTGTCAAATTTTCGTACTACGACTATTCAAATGAAGAGCTCCTGAAAAATTTGTCCCTCATTATTTTGGGTCTTAGAAAAATCTAGCAAATGCTTAAATTTTTGACAAAGATAAAAAAAAATTACGTTCCCCCGTGATATTCTTGCCCAACAAACCTGCATGCTTCTGCGAGGTAAACTGTTTCTGATCATTGTACATATATTTTATAGTTAGAAAATAGATATTTTATTACAGCCGATTTTTTCTTACTTGCAGGGTGATTTGTCCCAGCAAGAGACTAAAGCTCTTTTCTTGACAGTTCATGATTTAGGATGCAATCGTAAGTTATCTTTTTAATGGCTTAACAGATTACTTTGCTCATAGTATTTTATATGATTTTGACGTTTCGGATTAAGCATAAAAATTCGAAAAAAAAGTTGAATCGTTGTTAAAATTGTGAACCGATATTTTTTGCTAATTTAAAACGATTTAATCATTTCCTTTATACAGGGGTGTCAAACTCATTTCAGCCGTGACCCATAGGAGTGTGCGGTCCACGATAGATTTTGCCTTTGAAATCTAAAGACGATTTTTTATTGTTCTGTTGACTTCAATCGATTTCGATATTTTGACTGAGCTTTCCGCGTAAAACACGAACATTTTATTGCCAAAATATTTGCTTTTTTTATCAAGCAGTCAGCTCGGCGCTTACGACACTAAATGTGAGCCATATAATTATTTTATGTAATTATGACTTTTTCTTTAATTTTAGACACGTCTTTTCACGATTTTGTAAACCACCCTGCAATGAACGAAATCAAAGAACGTTCCGTATTTATACATATTGACGTTCCTGGACATGAAGATAACGCTCCTACTTTGCCAGAAACGTAAGTCAATTAGACGGATTTATAAATTAAAATAGTTATAACTTTCAATAATGTTTGAACGCCACTGATGTTCCTGAAAATATCTGGCTAATGCATAGTTGTGATTGTTTGAGCTTACAACAGGGAAATGAACTTAGTTAAAGAGAAAAAAAGATAAAATTAGATAAAAGCACGCGGTGCATATTTTGATGTTGGAGTGAGATGAGGATGATGAAAATAGTTAAAGATGTTAGATAGTTTTATGTCTAATCTGCTTAATTTTAGAACCAATTATTTCGCACCGGATGTTTCGTTGCGTGGGGTTTTATTCTAATATTTCCTCATTTGAAAAAGAAATAGATACTGTTTAATTGTTGTTATAACGAAATATTATATTTCAGTCACCCAAAAAAAGTATTGAATAGCATGCGTAAAATTATAAGTGATTATAAATTATAAGACGTTGCACTATTTAAGGCTGTCGGAACGCTCTGAATTTTGTTTGTGATGAAACCCAGCGGTAAGGTGTGAGGTAGGCAAAAGACATATTATGGGTGTGACCTTCTTTAGCTCTGTCTCGCTCAAATCATCCGCACGTTTCAATTTTTGGCTGGTGCCAACTACGAGGTTAAAAAATGTTTTTGCAAGGGTGCCGCTGTCAATTGATTACTCTAATTTTTGGAAATATTTTGAAGATTTAAAAAACTTTTCCGAAAAAGGAAGAGTCACTTTAGGTTTGTGATGGAACAGTTTTGTGAAATAAGTCATAGTGTGACATTGAAAACGTGTGTTTTTTTAGCACAATTAATACCAAATTTTTTCTAGTAAATCGTACATAAATTACAAAAGTAGTCCATTAGAAACCTAGATTTGTCCTTTATCTTCCTTATAGAGAAAGAATTTTTGCAGAATGTTGACGAATAACTCTACAATCAGTTGACAGCCGAAGCTCTATTTTTGGCTTAAATTCAGAGCGTTCCGACAGCCTTAAGTGTTTATTTTTCAAGTTGAAAAACTGCAAAAAAATATAAATTGCAATTTTTGAGGAATTTTTTAAGTGTACCGGAAATTGTTAATTCCGATTAATCTTGTCTGAAGTAATTTACATTTAAGGAAAACAGTTTTGTTTTTCTTGAAGAACATCTGCAGTTTCATTCAATGTTTAAAGTACATTTGCGTTGAACTGTTATTGTTTATCAAGTAATGCGAGTAATTGGGGTTAATTGGTACAATGAACACGAATTAGTGCTTTGTTTTCAGTTTTGAATTGAGCGCAGGCGTAAACTACTTCTAATGAATAACGGACATTAGACAATATTCTTAATTCTCAATATCCAGTCAATACTGGTTACTCGTCAAAATTTATCGACATTTAATTTTCATTGTCCTGAAAAATGCGTCCTATCACTTAGTAACTTCAATTCAATTAGTAAATGAAGCTGTTGTCACATTTTGATTAGTAATTGTACATAATTTATATTATATCCAGACAAAACTAGAAACAATCGAGAACTAATAATTGTCATTAAAAATGCGGGAATTAGAGTTTAAGACACTAATAACAATCGTTCGCAAGTCCAAACGTGCTCACCTCGCTAAGTTTGTCATTGTGTGATAACGAAAAAACTTTTTTTGTAAAAGACTTTCGCTTATATTACTGAATGCGTTCAAATGAATTTCGATATGGTCCTATTTTGAGCGAAAACAAAAAACAACTTAAGTCGATAAACCAAGAATCCTAACCTGTAAAGCTGGAACGTACGTATAGATTACATACTCAGGGTCGGCCCTATCATAAGTCGGGCGGAGTGGCCCATCCAGGCGCCTCGGGGGTAAAAAAAATAAGGAAAAATATTTTACTTGTTTTTAATTTTTTTTGATAGCATGACTGTTTTCAATCGACAAATTAAATACTTAAGATGTTGTCGAGATCTTTCAAGTTCCATGTTTGCACGCGCAAGTGGTATATATTAGGGGCAAACAAGGGGACACCCTAATTGGCTATCACTTCATCCTAAAACTTGCCTCAGGCCGACATTGTACAGACTAACTGGTAACTGGTGTATGATTTTCAATTCCCTTCTTTGCACTTATGTTAGTATGAATTTGAACCAATCTAAAAGTGGTTCTATTTTATAGAACACAAAATCCTCTTTTCGAAAATCTTCAATATGAATGATATGAATGCGTATCTTTCGAAATTTATATAGATATAACTATTTGCATGGGCGAAACTCAGCACATCTGCAACTTGTTAGCGGGATGTACAATTAATTATATTAGAATATTGATTAACGTCCATAACATAAATCGAATAATTAAACAGTAATAATTAATGTTCATAACTTAATTTTTATACAACGCTAAAGAAGTATAACTTCTATCACGTCTACATTAGTACGCGCACGTACTTTGTTCATAATAAAAATGTAGATAATTTTTGACGTTATAAAAGTGGACAAGATATTTTCGTTCTATTAGTTAGTTTTTTTTTATTATTTATTTCACAAAAATAAAGAACGAGGTACAGTAAATGGGTGATTGAGAAATAAAACGGGCACTCCAAACTTCCGTATTTTACGTTTTGTTTTACACACTTTATAAATTTAAAAGATCCGCGTAATAGTATTCGGTATTTGGCCGTGAAGTTAGTTTTTTTTTTTTATTGCTGAGACTTTGCACAGGAATTGTTGGACTCTTAGCGACGAGTTTACGTATTAGTGTTATTTTAATAATAGTATATTTTTATTATTATTTTTAATGGGCGTTCGGTAGTCTGCCAACATCCAGATGTTTTGTTCGAACAAACAACTCAACATCTGATTTCGTATATATAGATGACTCTTTTTTTTTAAATAGAACACGTATAATGTAATTTATCACACGAAAATTTATTTAAATCTTTGCGATGTTTTTTGAAGATGTAAAAACATTTTAGCAACCACTCAAATGAACTATTATTAACACTGTTGATTAATTCCCATAGAGTAGAATTATTGGTCCGGTAAGAAAGATTTAACGTAATGTGCCAAGTTTAAAAAAGATAGTTTAAAAACTCCATAATTTGAAATAGTGTAAGACAATTTGCCATTTGACAAACGCATATTTACGTATAGGTCAAATGACCATTGCCTCCACGAGTTCATTTGCTTGTTAATGCTTAATAAGAAAAGGTACAAGTGTCGTTATTTAGGGAGTCGTTGAATTTAAATCCGCCTATGACAGTCGGCCTTGTCGAAGAAAAGAAAAGTATCTTTAGGTCAAACATCTTTAGATATTGATCAGTTGGATTTTGAATATACCATTTTGTGCAGTTATTTAGGAATACAAGATGCAGTGGTTCTAAGTTTAAACTGTTTCGTCTTTTAGATTCCAGTTTCCTTCGCTGCAACAACTCGGCGAAGATTTGATAGCAGTGCTCGACCTGCTTCAGGTCAAGTATGTGATCGGTCTTGGTGAAGGGGCTGGTGCCAACGTCTTGGCTCGTTTTGGACTTGCACATCCGTCCCGTTTGCTTGGTCTTATTCTGATCAATTGTACCGGTAGCGCCGCCACTGTAATGGATTCATTCAAGAATAAGGTTAATAAATGTGATATTATTATGGTTGATTCATCGCTATATATATTTTTAGTAAAGCTGAGCCGCCAATGATAGTTTTACAATCTAAGCAAAGCCTAACCAAACTAGTTAAACTTTTAATTAACATTTTAAATAAAAAGTCAAATGTTTTGAAATCACTTTAAGTGTTAGGTTACTACCTGCGTTCTGTGATTATTCTTTGTGTAAATACGCAACTCATCTGGGCTTGACGCATGTCGATGTTAAATAAATTATAGTTAGTGAAATAGTTGAGGCTTTTAGATAATGACTTGAAAGACCAAAATCTATTATACTAAAATTTCGTTTAAATTGCTGCTAATAATATAGTTTTAAATTTTGCAGTTTATTAGTTGGACCGGCAAAAAAGAAGTGAGCCAATCCACTGAGCATTTCTTGGTTTATCATAAATTTGGACACGTAAGTTTTTAATTGTTCTAGTTGTTAGACGTATATGTTAGTATTATTATGTTTTTGTTTGAACTTTCAATTATTTTTAGCAATTAATGAATGAAATTAATCCTGATAAAGAAAAGGTGATTGAAGAGTTTCAAGCAAGATTGCACGACACGATCAATAATAAAAATATGAAACAATACGTCAATGCATTTTTGAGGTAATTATTTGGTCATTTATTGTTTAGGTGTGTACTGTCTATTCGCTGTAAAAAATTATATGGTGCGAGTATCAAATCGACTCGGTTTACGTCCACAATAAGACATGGAAACAAAATTGTGACTGTTTGAAAATACGAATTAATGAGAGACTGTTTGATCGGTTAGCAGAGCCGGTGTCCTACGTGATCTGGTGCAATGCACGAATCTTTGTGATTACAGTCGAACTTGCGAATTTTCAACACCATCTATTCTCAACAGATTTTACTTACGTAAATAGTAACAAAATTGTTTTTGTTTTCAGCCGCAAAGATCTGTCGTTAAAGAGTGCAACAATTGATATATTGTTGATTACTGGCTTGTTGAGCCCATATTCTCAAGTTGTTGAGAAGTTGCATCGAGAAATGAATAAAGATAAAGGTACTTTACTCAAAATTGAACGATCTGGCGATGTTCTTATTGATTCGGTGAGTTTTTCATATTGTGTTCTAATTTTCTATTGATATTTTTCTTTATACATATACTAGCTGCTAATCCCGTACCCAGCCACGACTCATGCCAAGTTGCAGAAAGCATTGTCAAAACATTTTATTTGACAATGGCCTATAATTGTCGTCGTATGATGACAGTTTTTATACATGCAAGAGCTATCTGATGTTGTTAAACTTTCTGTTAATGTAGAATTAGATTGTGCTCACACAAAATAAATGTTTGATAGAAAAAGGTCGCTTTTCAAACTAAATTTTGATCAAAGTGCGTAGTAAATGTTGTGTCGAAGTGAAAATTCTACAAATTGCTGTCCGTATTCAGTTTAGAAAATATATCGTTTTAATTAATCAATTATTTTTCAAACGGGCGATTTGAAATTTTGCAATGCTTTTTTTACGGAAAAGTATGTGTGGCCACAATCTAAAGTCAGATTTCTTAGACAATGCTTTCTGCAACCGTAATGACAAATTACCAGAATAATGTTTTTCACAAACTATCCAAACTTCTGATTTGACTTTTTATTTGTATGCTTTAGCCGCAGAAAGTAGCCCATAGTATCCTGTTGTTCTGTAAAGGGCAAGGTCTATTGTCATCAGTAGTAATGCCTGGTGTCGAAAGGCGCTTGTCTCGTGGAATGAGTATGGAGGACTACGACAAACCAAATATCAGAAGATTGTCACTGACTCCTAGCAATAGTTAAGCAATAAAAATTGCAACATATATCGTGTGTTCAGTTTGTGAATTGAATGCCCTGTTTATTTTATAATGATAGACATTATTATATTAGACTATGATTAGGAACATCGAGCTATATTACATAATATTTTTAATTTAAATGCTCCTAGACATTTTATATTACTCAGTTAGCTTGGTCGTAAATTAATTTTATTAACTTTTTAATTAAATACTGTTCAGTTTTAAGATTGTATTTAATGTCTTTTATTTTATGAGCTGTAATCCTAGAAGCAGTTCCAGTAGGAAGCATATTAAAGCAGCTCTAAGGGGGCGATTATTTCTTGTAGTTATTCAGAATCTAAATAAAAGGACCAAAGTCTTTAGATTTTTACAAAATTTGATTTTCGTGGCGACATTTTACGACATCTCTAATTTTAAATACCGACCCATTTATTTTCTTTTAGAGAAATATTATATTATAGAAATCATTAGTCAAAGAAATAGTATATTGTATATCTAGAGCGTAATGATAAATGAACTATATTTTCGGCGAACTGAGACATTTCGTTAAGCGATAGCTAGCGAGCTTAACAGTCGCACAAGTCATAATTGCGCCCTAGATATACACTGTGTTGTGTCCTAAGCTCTATAAAACAGCTATTTTTGTTTTCATTTCAAACATTTTTCGCATTTCACTTGTGTAGCAAACCTTACTATAGAATGTACACTATTCGTTTAAGTAACCTGTCTAAGCGGTGACATACAAAGAGCGGCCGTAGCCGTGCGGGTCAAGCTGTCCCAGATTTGCGCCCGGTCAGATTACTATGAAATATTAAAATCATTTAATTTTTCTTTATTCATTATTAAGAATAATAAATTGAAGTAAAAATTATTGTTGAATTTCACTTTAACGAAATGCAGATATCTTATAGGGGGTAGGACAAAGAATATTTAAAGTTCAAAAACAAAATGTATTAAAATACCTATCAATTGTAAGTACCTAGTATTTATTTCGGCTAGGATTGCATCGATGTTACAATTTAATCAATGGTTGTTGCATCACATAATTATCCTAAGTGAAATGAATGGTAGATCGTAGTTCAGGATAGCTTTTAGATCTAGTCATAATCTATTATAATTTGCATTTTTAGATCCTTCAGGCTAAGACTGTTTACGATATATGAAGCAAAAATTGTTTCTGAAAAATTTGAAAAATGATATTGTTATATGTGACGAATTTAATTGAAAATTCGCCATATGCATTTTGAGGATTTGCAGATAAAAAAAAAAATAATAAAAATAATAAATAAATAAAAAAATAATAATAATAAAACTTCGTGGAATTTTTTTATAGAAACAATATTTGTATAAATACCTAGATTTGTATAATCTAAATCTATATACGTATTATCAATTTGTAATATTATTATGTTAACTTTTATACAACCATTTAACATTCAGTTTTTAATAAAACGTGTTCATATATAAGAGGTGCCTTATCTTAAAAATATTAATTATTATTATTGTGACAAGAAAAAAATTAAATATATTACTGTTGAATGTAATTTTAAATTGTGTTGTCTTATTTTCAAAATAACATTTATATTTATTATTTTTCTATAAAAATATTTCATTCATTAATATAAGTGATATTTTTTTTCATAAATCTTATCATTTCTGTTTTTGGATCATTAGTCTACGTCTGTATACCAAATTTCATTTTAATACGCGACGTCGTTTCCGAGTTTAAGCTTCTTTTTTTCCAAAAATTGTGTCCTAACAGAATGATAATGTATTTGTACACCAAAAAAACATGATTATTGATCAATTAATGTTTTAAATGCCTGAAATATTCCATAGGTCTTTTAGATTACGCGCGACCGTTGCCGTTACAAATGACCACGCGCCCGCTTGAAGGTTAAATAGATTGTTTAACTGCGGTATATCATTAACGTTCCTCAAGAAATGTTTTCGAATGGTAAAAACTCCATTCAAACCTGGTCAGCAGTTCACGTGTTTATAGCGGACAGACGTGAATGACAACTTCTTTTATATATTTAGTATTGATTACGTCAGAATTTATCTAAGGTTATATGCCAAAGAAATACCGAGTTCATAATGATAAGTACCACTAATTTTTGTAACTGGACTCTTCAAATCTTAGCTCGGTTTGATATCTTTTAAATGCTTCACAGGAAAAAATTAATTTTTAATAACTCCAAAGTGAATTTTCCTAGCTTTTCAGAACTAAGGAAATGTTTCCTTCATTACTTCTATTGTTTTTCTTTTTTGGCCTAGAAACTATTTTTTTTTATTCTTGCGCGTTGAAAACTACCCTTGATGTTGTTTAGTGTAGGCTTGCCTAGAGGATGCTGAGCATGAATAAAATTATTTCTTTTAACAAATATTTTTACGTAGGTTTAGTTTCACCGCCAGTATAACCGTTTAAAAACTAGCCATGAAAATAGACGGGTTTTAAGGCGTTATGGACAAGTAATATTTTCAATAAGCCAAGTCAAGGTCATCACTGTAATGCTGTTTCAATAGTCCATCTATTTATAATGGTTTTCCCCATGTAATGTTTATGATTTATTTACTAATTTATCTCTGGTACTTATTTTTTGTGTTGAATTGTAAAAAAAAATAATAAGAAGACACAATTCGCTTCAGTACGTTGTAAATCAGCGTCCAAGATGCATAAAATATTGATTTCAACTGTGCTTTTTTGTTTCATCGATGTTTGTTATAGTTCTAATACGTTTCAAACTCCGGATATGAGTATTTTAGTAACCACTTTCAAGAATGCTACTGGACAATGTTCCGCAAAGGTAAGTTGATTAAAAATTAATTAGAATAATTAACAGTTATCAGAGTAACTACAAATTTGGGGTCTCTGGTTTGTTTTTCAGTTGGGTCTCTAAAACATGACATGAATCTTTTAATAACATGCCCACGCGTTTCTAGACTTGAAACTAAGGGACATTTTGCCAGTCGATAGTTAAACCGTCAACGATTTTATATTGGATGACTATGTCGATATGGCTGGTGGTTTAAAATTTAAGTTCATCGATATCAATAGATTTTTTGTTAAGTTGACCGATGATGCTGTAAGCGATATGAAATCGAGGACAAGTTTAATATACATTTAATTGCAGATTGGTGTTGACTTTTTTCGGGAAACAGCTGGAACGAATTATCATATAGATATTTCAAAACGCAATATTGATGATTACATTTTAAGCCAAGCCAACATATTTGGTATGTTATAATATAACAGCTTTTTGAGATCGCTGATATAATTATATCGAATGAATAAGGGTAAAAATGTAGATGACTAACAAACAAATGTGCGATACAAAAATAAGGTTGACCTGGTATTTTGAGCGCAGATGATTTTGGATTTTTTTATAAAAATGTTCTACACTAAACTTACACACTGTATATAATTACCGTGTTTTAATTTTTAGTGGTTGATGGCAGACCCGCTGGAAGTATGATTCTGCAAGAGTTTACTGGTGAAGGTTATAAGCTTTATCAAAACTTTGGTTTTTACAAGTTCCATACAACGCCGCTTCTTTGGGCAGACGCGCGGACCAAATGCGCTGAAGAAGGCGCCCAACTTGTAATTATTAATTCTCAAAAAGAAGCTGATGTTATAATGTCAATTTTTAGACAATATATGACTAATGATTATAACAATAAGTTGAAGCGTCGAGATTATGTTTTTGTAGGTTTTCATGACCTTTTTAAGGAAGGACAATATTTAACTCACTTTGGTAATTATTCTTTTAGTACAATCATTATTTTTACTTGTTTTGATATATTTGTGAACTGACATCTTAATTTTCAAATTTAATATTAACGATAATTTAAAACTAGTTTCTTGAGCACTCTAACTAGAGGTGGACAAAGCATTGAACCTAAGTGCTCAAAGTATCGAGTATCAAGTACTTTCTTGAATCCTTGATTTATTTATTGGTTATTAGACTAATACAACATTAATCCTCGACATTATCAGCGCAGTTTTGTTTTGATTGTTATGGCTCACACTCAAGAAATAAATACCGAATTTTAACCTTGTCTCGATTTAAATTAAATTTTATTTTTATTTATTTATTTATTTTTATATAAAGATGATGGAGGATCATTTATTATCACAATTATTGTCTTTATAATTATATATATTATATTCTTTTTAGGAACTCCTTTGGCAGAAACTGGATTTATGAAATGGTCGCCTAATGAGCCAAATAACGACGGTACCGAAAATTGCGGAACCATTCATAAAAATGGATTGTATAATGATTTCCCTTGTTATGTTGAAGCTCCATTTATTTGCGAAAAACGATTAGATTATGTGCCCGTTGATATAGATGTCAGATCAAACTGATTTCATTTCATCATTTATTAATTACTATTTTATTATTTATAAATCAACGAACATCAGTTGTGTAGACCAATGCTATTAAATATAAAACAATAAAAGATATTTGATTCCAAAACTCACAAAAATTATTTTCGTCAATAGAGTATTCTCTATTTTAGACTAAGATATTAGTGAGTATATTTTTGAAAATTTATAGAGGGATTTACTGTTTATATCGTAGAATCAAATCATTGTATAGTACAGGCCAATAATTTGTTAAAATATTGGCTTGTATTATTTTTATTCGCTTATTTATAAATACACCTCGGTAAAGCACTGAGCATCCAGCACTCGATTTAGACTCCGATCTCAATTAAATTTAATTTGTATGTATTTATATGCAACATTGTCGTCGACTTATGTGAATTCGACTTATACGGTTGTCGCTCGGTCCCATCTATCGCGTAAGTAGGGGTATTACTGTACAATATATTGTAATACTAGAACACCTATATCGTTGACAGTCAATCGCATCAATGTTACCACAGGCAGTCAGGCAACGTTCAGAATCAAAAGATTGCCTGCATTGTGTGTGAGTAGAGACTGCCCAAAATTACATTTATTCATGTCAATGATTTAATTTATTTATTATTTAATAACACTGATGCTGCTACGTAATCAAAGGACACGAACGTGCAGATTTCTCATTTTAGTTCATTAGAGATAGAGAAAGATAGACTGAATTTATTTAACTAGGTATTTTAGGTAACTCGATAATTCTTGTTCGAAGTGGTTGCATACTGTATTCTTTCAGTTTTGAAATCAGTCTTTGTTTGACAGTCGATAAGAGTGAAGTTAAAGTGAATCGGAAAATATTTAGGTTGACATCGAGTTTATGCTTTTGAACTGATTTAACAAACCAAAAACATTAGTTTTCATGTAAGGTTTTTGGAACAATAAATAAACTGTAGTTTAATACCTGTTTCGGAAAAAAATAGTGTATATATGTGTTCTCTGGTATTGGTAAATTTATTTTTTTGATTTTTTCTTAAAATTTAATAGTTATTACGTTCTGTGTTCATTTAATAAATTAGTGTGAGAAATTTTTGTAAATACGATTTGTTCGTTACTTGAAAGTTCATAAGTAGAGATTTGCTTGTACAGTTAGAACGAAAAACTCACTTCGCTGATTCTTCATGTTTTGAGCTACATACAAAAGTCTCTAAGATATTAATGGTAAGTCATTTTTGAATAAATTATTAAAGTTATTATTATTTCCTATATTATTTATTTCCTATTTGAGGGAAAATATAAAACAAGCAGATTTTTATATAAAACGAGTTTATTGTACATCAAAATGTAATATATTTTGTAGTAATAACATAATTATCCTTAATATGGCTACGATATTCGTATAAATAGAAAACTAAATAATATTTACAAGTAATTATTTATTTTATTCACTGTTACTTGTTAGGTATACATTGTTTAAATAAAATTATTCGGAATTTCCCCGTCAGACATTTATGCCTTCGATTGTTTTTATATTTATCAATATTGGCTATTAATTTTTTTATTTGTCAATATTAGCAATTTATTTATATTTTTCTTAAAATTAGCAATTTCACAGTGTTTAATTATCGTTTACATGTAATTTATTCTTGGCTATTTGACTATTTTTATCTACAAGAAATATCATTTACACAATAAAAATAAAAGTCTATAGCAGAGTTGCGCTAATGTAAAATGAAATCTTTACAGCCCCGTAAAATTTTCGCCCGACTGTTTAGTTGCATCAGTGGCGTAGCTATCGGAGTGCTAGGGGGCGCAGTGTACCAGGACCTCCCAAGCTCAGGGGGGCTCTCGGTCTCTTGAGCGACGTTCGAAAACTTTATTTAAATATCCTAAACGAATAAAGAATTTTTGATTTTTGATTCTTTGGCTCCTGTAGCCTGGTTCATAAGTGGAAAAACGTGTTAATTTTTTTGCTACTGCGAGTTAAAATACGTGTCATAGCTCATTGGATTCGTAATCATTTTTAGAAAAATGTGCAAAAGTTCGAAATCCGCACATAAACAATTGCAAAATTTATCAACAATTAAAGAATCCCAAAAAGGGTGTCTAATTGTTTGTAAATAACTCGAAAACTATTAATGCTTCGTCTTTATTATTAATACTTTTCATTTAATATTGAAAATAAGGCTCCGTGTGGCCGACGCTGTGCCGATAAAACATAACGAATTTCGATAGGGCTCCAATTTCATTTTTGCATCGGGGCCCTTGGTTACGTAGCTACACCACTGATGAAAATGCGCTCATAATGCATACCTGTTGAATCGGCTGTTTAAATAGTTTGTAAATCATTTAGTTGACCGAATATAATGGCTAGGCTTGAAAGGCGTTGAATTATGCGCGGCTCTACTATATTTCTTAAACTTTGGTTAATACACTTACGTAATATAATTTGAACATTTTGCACTAAAATTTTGTACAAAATTTAAAATATATAAAATGCAGGTTAATTGTCAGGTAAAATATTACAAATCTAGAATATTGATAAAATAACATGAAAATAAAGGTATTTTATAATATTAACAAATAACGTACTGTAAAAATTAATATTATAATATAAAATGTGATAATGTTTTTTATATACATATGTACACAACTGTTAAAAAACGTGGTAACAAAATTTTTTTAAACCGTACTTAAATATTTAACGTCAAAACCAAAAGAAAAAAAAATTAACTTGAGAAATAATTTACTATGAAATATATTTGGTTTCTCCCTGAAAATAAAATTAAATATCTACTGTATAAAATATTCGACATATTTACAGCCTTTTTGTGAATCACAGATTTATATGGGTGAGCCATAAAATGAGTGCTGAAAATTTAAGAACATGTTTCGTGAGCAGCAACTTCTTTGCCTAGCTCGAGTCTCCTAATAACCCTAGTTGCCAAACGTCCATGATTAAACTATAACCTCTCTCTCTTTTTCTCTTTCTGTCAGTTTCAGAACAATGTTTTTATAACAGCAGTAATTACTGTAACAAGATATTATATCATTTTTATACTTACAGTTTTTTAGGATATTTGTCTACGAAGTATTTTTATATGGTACATTGAATATTGGCGTCGTGCGTCGCTCGGATTGACTGAATAAAAAAATCTCGATGTTTTACATCATTCTGAACAACTTAGTACCGTTTTCAGAAATGTAATTGATTTTAACGAAATTTGGTATATACATTGGTATTCATCACCGACCGCACTAATTCTATTTTAAATGGATGCAACTAGAATATTTTAAGGATTTTTTACTGTTCAAAACCATCCAAAATTGTTTGAGAATTATATTTAACCCTTTAGTAATATTTAATCAAAATCATCCCGACAGGACCGGACTTGCAAATTTTAAGAGAATACTAATTGGCAGAATAAAGTGTGTATAATTTGGCGCAGATGCAGAACTGATAAAATAGAGGCCAAATATTAAAATTAAGAAAAATACTATTCATTCATTTTGAGGGATGAATTAAGGAGGTAATTTTGATATTTTTTTTAAAAACAAATTTAATGTATCAGCAAATAATACACTACTTTGTGGCCAGGGTTTGACCACTAAGTACTCGTATTTCCTCGGTTGTCCGATGCTTTATAATTATATATAAAACGTGCTCTTAAATTTTTAGTATTTATTTCAAGGACACTCTTATAATGCTTACAATGCCTAGAGTTAATAATAAAGACAAATTAATTGTGCAAAAAATAACAATTAATTCCTGCCATTTTAACAGCAAACCAGTCAGTATTCGTATCAAAATTTTGATGTGTTTTTGTCCCACTGCCAATAAAACAACTGTTTATTATCCATGTACCTACACTGGCCTTAAAATGACTCCATTCAGCACCGGTTCAAAATGTTGAAAATACTGGAAACGAAGACAAATACCCCTACTTCATAGGATGTAGGACAAAAAATATAAATGTATATCTAGGGCGCAATAATATTTTGATGTCTGATTGTTAAATTCGCTGTGCTCGTTTAACGTAATGTTACAACTTACAACTCGTCAATAATATGCTCCATTACGCCCTAGAAATACAATCTACTATTATGTAATCCAGTTTATTGTGCTGAAGTTACTACTTTTATTTTTTAATCACTTTATATACTTATCGGAATTATTTTTAATAAATTTTGTGGATAATCTTAAAAAATTTCAATGGATAATAATTAAAACTCCTATTAAACTACAGATTACAAATTTATTTTCGACGAATAAAATGTAATTTTGTGTTTGGGTAACTCGTAACAGTTGCCGTTGACTGTTATAATAAATAACGCTACTTACCTTAGTTATCGAGCGTTTATAATCAATTTTAATAATTAAATATGACTAGGCATTCATCCGATGTCACAAACTATTACTAAAAATTACTAATAATTATAATATTTAAAAAATATTTACACGTTAAGCCAACAAATCACAGTTCATGGGATTTTAAATAATATCTCATCAGAATTTCCCTAATGTCGTTTTATGGTATTTTTTGGAAATTCTTTCTACATCTTAAAATCATAAGCAATATTACGACTTGTAAGCGGGATGCACATTGCAGTGACTAAGTCTCCCCGACACGATATACGGAACGACCGACATTAAATAAGAATTTGCTATTTTCTGTAGAATAAATTTTATTACAAGTTCCCAATTTCCAGATTTTAATATAAGCTCTGGAAAAGTATCTATAAAATTTTTAGCATATTATTAGAAAATGGTAAACTAGAAATATTAATTCGTATTGCGCCAAATAACTATAGCTGTTCGAGGTCTTAAAAATCGAGTCGTTCAGCAAAGTGTATAATCCAAACCGATGCAATGCGTTTATGTTTTCTAAAAGTACCATTTGTTCTGTTTTGTTCCTTTTCAGGGCACATCAGCCGTCATGTTTTTAGTATTAATAGCTTAATTGAACACAGATAATACTTTTTTACTCGAAACAGGGGCGTAGCTACCGCCGTATCTGCCGTATCAATTATATGGGGCCCCCGCGCTACGGGGGCCCCCAACGTGCGTAAGCAAAAATCAATAAAAACTTCCCAATTTTTTTTTATTTCAAAAATGACAAAAGTCAAAAAAAGCAATTTCTTTTTTTCCCGCGTAAAGCGTGCGTTCAAAAGTTGGCAACACCCTACATCGGTTATCGCGGGCTGCGGGATTTCCCCGTTTAAGTCATTAACTTCAACGCGGGAAGGGCCCCAAAATAAATTTTTATACGGGGCCCCGCCAAGGCACGCTACGCTTCTGACTCGAAACCACTTTAAGCCACGCTTTTCATAATTGAAGTCTTTAAATTACTTGGCTATTAATTGCCTATTCGTTAACCGAGGAGACTTTTTTTGGTGCGTTGTGAATTTTTACGATGCGCATGTATACTGTAACATCAAAATTAACAGAATAAAGTTGTCGACGTAACATCAAAATTAACAGGATGAAGTTGCTTGCTGAACCATACATCTTGGATGTTTTATTTCGATACGAATAAAAATCATTTGCATGGCAAATTAAAAATTAGTTTTTAATCACACCAAAGAAGTATAACTTCTAAAGCGCATACATAACTTCACGCACCCACATTTTTAAACTTAGTGTCTGTAATTTAAATAAATTAATAACCACTCGATGATTCAATAAATTCAACATGTAACTTCAGCCTGATTTTGCTCGAAGCGTAATATTTTGCCGAAGATCCAATTTTTGACCGACTGTGTGCGGTCGATTTCTTGATAGTAATTTGTTGAACATTTAACACTATTTTTTTTAAATTTAACGTAATTTTTTATGTTTAAATATTAATCTAATTTAACTAAGACGTGTGCTTTTTAAAATTAATATCGCTTTTGTAATCATAAGTAATAACAGCAACATTTTGTCCAATAACAACTCCACGCGTTTTACGTCACGTGGATCGGCCTGATCCTTCCGATCCGTAATTTTTGCACATGAGCAAATTCTTGTAGGCTTGTCTATATTCACTGCTCATCACAACGTAAATCAACGGATTTATACAGGGTGTCATGTAAATAAGTATGTAACCCATGATGTTAAAGTAAGCCGAATCTATGAAGGTGAACGTTTTAGATAAAGTTATTGGTAAATAGCATGCCACAAATGAAAGAAATATGACAAGAATCATTTTTAATATTTTCTTATCTTTGGCAGTCATTTTTCCTGGTATTGAACTTTGCGATACACTTGCATGATGATGTATCCATCCGGTTCTTCCGTTTTCTTCATTTTTACCGCCACATTTGAAATTACTTTGGCGCCTAAATAAATTATTTGCAATATTACTGAGTACGACAGAAGCTGATCGTTTCTTAGAAGGATCGGTTTTTGATCCGTTTTCTAATGAAGCAATCTCATTTTTCTGAGAATCGTCGATGTTTATTTGACGACTGCTGTTATATTTTTGATTTGGTACTACTAATATGCCGGGGTTTCTTTCTGGTTCTTGATTATTTAAGTTTATTTTTACTTCTTCGCCGTTATTGTTGACATAAAAACTGTTGTCATTTTCACTGAGTAACGTATATTTTTCATTATTTTCATTTTGACTTAGAGAATTTTGTGATGCCTGGAAAGTGCTTGTTGCATTATTTAGTTTCGCAGGAGACTTTTTTGGAAAGTCGTTCATTTGAACGTTTTCTGAGTTTGACGAATTTATGGATGTTTTTGAGTTTTTAAAATTATCTAATTTCGGCAATTTTTTATCGCTGTTGGATACATTAAACGACGATTCATCTTGAAGATAGGATGTGCCTTCATTTGGATAACCGAGAGTAGCAGCAGTGGAAAGTGTTCCGAAAGCTGAGTCGTCCGGAATTTCGTCTGGCTTCTCCTAGAAGATATTTGTTTTTAGAATGAGATTGAGTGTTCCACTATAAATACAGTATAATCTACGTAAAAATATGCATACCTGAGACGTCTCTTTTTGAGTACTACTGGAATGATTTTTTGTAGCCACTACGTTACTACGGGGGGCTGAGCGAGATTTTAGAGCTGTTTTGCGAACGATGTAGAAGATTCGGGCATAACAGATCTGTGAAAGGAATAAATGAATAAATGTTTGTTTATCACTTTCAAGTAGTCGGAACAGATTCGATTAATGGATTGTTCTTCTTCTTACATTAGTGAGAAGTAATTCGAGAATTGCTTTTTGTATTTAGATGAAACATCGACCTGTTAAATATTAGTGTTCAAATTTCCCTTCTTTATATTCACGAAAAATAAATGCTCAGCCGTTTACACCAAACGTTGATTTTACAGTTGTTTGAACATGATGTTATTATCGTAGTTCAAACAACTTTAAAATCAGTGTTTGGTGTAAGCGGGCTGAATATTTATTTCAAGACAGGTTGTATTTCATGGAAGTCAATTTTGAGTAATTAGTTGTCAAATTTTTAATTCAATTTACTTTAAATTTAACATATTTGAAAGTGGTAATTTAGAGTAAAACTCTAATCATCTTGTTAATCGATTGCTCATTATTTATTTTGTAACACAGGGGGGGGGGGTACATCGGTCATTTAGCAGTTGGTACATATTTTGTTATAATATTTACAATCTAGTACTGAATATATATGGACAAAAAATTATGAAATTGTATGTGTGATAGCAAAATTTATTTTTTGAACGTTTTAATTATTTTTAACGTAAGAAATACGCACCAGAATACATAAACATGGAATGATAAACGCAACAATGAACAGAAATGCTTTAGGCGTGTGTCCATCTTTGTCAGGTAGAATGCTGCACGATCCCACCTCAACGTCCAGTCCAAATCGGCCCCAACGACCGAACCATGTGGCAACCAATGCTCCAAAACCACCCAAC
Organism: Venustoraphidia nigricollis; assembly: GCA_034508555.1. Taxonomy (NCBI): domain Eukaryota; kingdom Metazoa; phylum Arthropoda; class Insecta; order Raphidioptera; family Raphidiidae; genus Venustoraphidia; species Venustoraphidia nigricollis. The sequence continues at coordinate 3,677,823 of JAVRKA010000047.1, forward strand.
CACGTTGCAGCAACCATACACGCTAAATAACCATCTCGATACATTCTGCAAAAAATAGTGTTTTTTAAAGTTGTGAATGTTTTTTCTAACTTGTTTAATATTGCTCGATGTTCTACAAATTACATTTAAACAATGTAGAATAATCATTTAGTGAAAATAATGTACGTTTTGTGATCAACAAGTAAAAACATGGAATGTTTATATGTTGAATTTCGTAACTAAGTAAGACGAGATACATATGGTTCATAACAAAGATAACAATGCATGCTAATTTCAAATCTAATTAAAAAAAATTATCAAAAATTTACAACGTTTCATTATTGAACAACAACATGTAACGGTAAATTGTAATTGTATCCGATGCTATTACATCCACTAAAGATTTTATAAAGCATTTTATTATTATTATACGTTTTTTCCTAGAAATTAGATTAGCTTTCGTCTGTCCAATTTTATCGGCGAGGTAATAACTCTCCCCGTATATTTTAAAATACTTTTTTCGTAAGAGGAAAACTAAAAAGGTTATATTTTTTTGTCCAAGTTTGATGAAATGTAACTTTTTTTGTGGATTACTTACTTGGGGTAGAGTCTAGGATGTCCAATCATTACGTATCTGTTGATTGTTATTGCAAGAACTGTGAAGAGTGAGACAGCCAATAATCCGTATCGCAAAAGGGGACTGAGATGACATAACAGTTCACCGTGTGTCCACGCTCGTTCCCAAAACAAACGAGCAGCTAGTGGTAGATTGAAACAACAAAACGCCAAGTCACTGACCGATAGGTTCATTATGAATACGGCCGTCGCATTTCGGACCTGTAAAACGAAAATATTATCTCGTTAATTCGCCTGTTTTTATTATTGAAATTTATTACAATTACTTTTTTTATTATAGAAATATGGAATAATATTAAAATTGAGAGCGGCTAAATGTTGGTTGCGTTTGTCAAAAAAGACAAAAAATCGAATGGAATGGAAAGTCCAAATCAATCTGTTATTTCCGATCAACTGTTAATTTTTCATATCAGCTTTTTCTTTTTTTTGTTTTACCAAAGTCAAATTTCGGCCTATTCCAATTTTAATAACGTCTGTAAGAATATAATTTATAAACATTTAAGACATTTGGCTGCTGACTTAAAACTGTTTCAGTTGTTTTAATAAAAGCGTTCGTCTATTTCAAATCTATATTTGCACATTAATTGTTACCTAAGTTAAGAATTTAATAGACATTTTTATATACTTTCAGTATTGTTAACAATTAACTGTTTTGTCCGACGTTTATAACCATTTCCAGGACAAAAATATCTACAGATATTGTTAACACGATTGTTATTTATATGATAGAAGTACTAGTTACTAGCTAGATAGAGATCTGATCTACATGGTGGAATAACGGGTCAATATGGTGGAGGAACGTGTCTAGTTTAGCTTACAGTTACGAAAGACATTGGCAGTAACTAATAAGCTGAGTTGTTATGCTGTACTAACGCGATTTAAAATATCGTTTGCTTAGTTAATTGAACAACTGTTTTAAACAAATTTCAATTTGACACCGGAAACTCGACAACAATCGACACGTCATCGAAATGACTGGATATTTGAATCTATTTAAATATTCAGACTGTCATCTGTTGAACAGTTTCACGACAAAAATTGTTTACAGACTTCGTTAAAACCTTTGCTTTTATATGGTGAAAGCATTGGTTAACATGATGCGAGAATACATTCGCATGGTGGAATAACGGGTCAATATGGTGGAAGAACGTGTCTCTATAGCTGATGTTAAGAAAGATGTTGGTAAAAAGTTTCGATACGCTGTACTAACGTGATTTAAAGTGTCGTTTACTTAGTTTAGTAAACAATAGGGATGTTGACTCTTTTTGAGAAAGTGTTTTAAATCGTGCATAAGTACCTAATATTGCCACAAACATTTATTATTTTTATTTAAATACAACTCTAGCCTTAAAAAACATGTATTTTAAATCCTGATTCAAATTTCGGTCCAAAACGCCAATACTAGTCGCGTGACGTCACCTGTTCATATCAAAGGAGGCTCAAAAGTTTACACGGGAGCTACCATCCTATAGATGCGTATTCTGTGCTCATAAACGTTAGTAAACTGCGGTGATGAAAAGTTGTTTCGCAGTCGTTGCTATAGTTACATGTAATTTGACGTTTTCTATAAACAAATAATAATAAATTACACACTAAATATTAACCAAACAATGATTTTTTGACTGAACATATGACGTCATGCGCTCTGATTGGTGTCTGTTGTCACGTGAGTTGAGAGTGATTTTATTAGATTTTATTTATTAAATAATATTTAAATTCCTTTAAAATAAGGAAAAATATAGTGCTTTTTAGTATTTCTATCATAGAAACTAGTACTTTTCGTTAAAATTATGTTTTTATTTGAATACAGTCAACATCTCTATTCACGTTTGTACAACTATCGACTCAACTTATAATAAGCGATGTTGACGTATTGGAATTATGTAACTTGTGTCATAGTTTTTAGAGTTCTAAGGAAACTTAAACTTCTACATGTCGCGAGATACAATGGATGTGTAATATAATAGCAATCAGGTTACACAGGCTGATATCAAAGTACTTGAGACAGTTTTCTCAAGTGCGCGAGTAGTTTGTTATGACGGGTTAAGGGGGCGGCGTAGTATAACGGCGGTGAGAGCTCGTGTAACGACAACGAGATAACGATCGCATAACGGTTATTTACGACGACAGACGCACGTCGTTAACACGACGGCGGCATTTCATTCTCACACGACCGACGACGACGACGGACACTTATTATGCTATCAGCTGTAGCTTCGCGTGTTGTTCTCTCTCTTTTTCTGTTTAAATGCGAATCATATGAAAGTAGACAGAGAAGAAATGTATGGTATACGATATTTGTTTACATTCACGTAACAGTTACAGAGCTACGTTTGAGTATTTACTATAGAGAGTTTAGAATTAAAAACAGGAGATTTTTTTCCAGAATCTACTAAACTCGTGAAAAATAAAAAATCTTCAAATCCATACTGGGTTGTCTGTAAGATAAATTTAAAACAACGATACTAATCGCTCTTGTAGGATGTTCTGATTAAAAATACGGAGTTTTTTAATCATTTCCGGTCTTTCTTCCTTGGCAAGAATAATTCCTATACAGTCAGCTTTAGTTATCTTGCTCTTGTTTTATAATTTCAACCAAATAGAGAAATTCAAATTTTGAGCAGTAGTGTATATTTAAATGCTCGAGACGCGACAAAAAATAAAATGACACAAAGGTATTGACTACAAGTTGAACAACCTGTTTGTCATTCCGTTATAAAAGTTCTATGGAAAAACGACACTCGTCAAACTTATACAATAAGAGTGATTGTCAAGGACGCTTGACTGTCTATGAACCCTTGACAGCGAGTCCACACGTGATGATATTAACACCATAATGTGTCTATAATCCAGAGCAGACTACACTCAGGCTAGAGATGGGAAAAACGGGTCTTTTTAGTGATCTTCATCTTTGCATCTGGATCCCGTATGTGAGCCGGCTCACTGAACCGATTCAAAAAGAGCTGAGTTCTGAATATGTTACTGCAGTCTGCCACTGAGTTACCCAGTTCAGTCAATCATATCACGACCTGTATAGAATCAAGAATGCATAGCCAAACATGTGATGCATGAGTCATTTGAGCTGACAGATGCATCAAAGCAAGAACTGATACGTAAGTGTAAAATGTGCTTCTGTGTGTTAAGTGTTTCACTGAGTTACGCGGATCCGTTGATCCGTCGGCTTAAAAAAAAGTGAGTCGGCTCTCACGGATCTTCTGTCGGAGTCGGTTCTTTGAACCGGTTCAGATCTGAGTTACACAACTCTAGTAAAAAGTGTTGTTTCAAAGTGAACAGCGTGAAAAAAGCTTTGTAAAATACATGTGTACACTGTTTAAAAAAACGCATGAATTGATGAATTATTTTTCGAGCAGGATCTATTTAAAATTCTTCAATGCTTTTCTTATGGAGAAGTCTAGTCATTGTCAAATCAAATTTTCTAACAAAACTTTGTGTTACGAAGCATCAGTCTGTGGTATCGTTTCTTGCGAGCTAAGATATGGCTACTGTAAAAAAGCGACTTGAACATGAACGAATTTTCCGACAGAATTCACGATCATTTCACGAAAGTTGGGGTAAACGCTAGAACAGTACATACACATTTAGTTACTTAAATAATATTTAATGTCGTTAATAATTTGCGTTCAGTGAATTTGACTGCGTCACACGCTTTTTAATGATCAATTTAATGGCGCAACTCAATGACACTTTCAACATAACTTGTGTTGACGACGGAGTATGGAAATTAAATGGAGCGTTATATACAAACAGTGTTTCGGTAGTTTTTAATTCGTTGATTTATGCGCTTGCGCAGAGGGTAGCATAACAAACAACGTAATTTATAATTTTTACGCTTAAGAAATTTTCTTTAAGTATATTATGTAATATGCATAGGAAACGGAAAAGTGAAAGTTTTGAAATTATAAATTTTCATCTGTGTCGTCGTAAACTAAAGTTTTACATAAATATGTAAGATTTACACTTTACCTTTTAGAAGCGGTTCATAATTGCAATAAAACTAAAAATTTCATTGGATTATTTTTTGTCTAGTAGGTAGTAAACTAGCATTAGCTTTAAACATTTTTCTCTCTTATCAGATATCTTTTCGTAAGGTGTTTCAACATTAATAGTCTTCTTTTGACTTGTATTCACGCATATTAAAAATAAAATAAGTAGGCAGTCCGTATATTGTTAAACATTCATTGTTACAATGCTAAATCAGAAACATTTATTGTTATCCACCAACACCGTCGGGACTCAAACCCAAATCTTTCCACTTTCGCGGTGGAATGAGTTATTCCGCCGCGAAAATGGAAAGATTTGGGTTTGAGTCCCGACGGTGTTGGTGGATAAAAATATTTTTTTCTGATTTAACATTGTAACAATGAATGTTTAACAATTAAATAGCCATTCTGCAGCTTGTAGAAATTAAAACTTATATCTTATAGTCCGTATATTATCCTTTTATTAATAATAATCAAGATCTGTTTGAGTTGCAATTTAAACCACGATTAATTACTAGCTTTCAGATATGTTTATTCACTTTCATAAAAGTCCAAAATCTTCAGCGTTTGTAAAAATGTGATTTTATATAAAATTTTATTAGTTTATTTTGATATAAAATATTAAGGATTTAATAAATAAATAAGGAGTAAACGAATCAACACCTTTTCTTACTACAAACCCGCGCAATATTGAGAGCAAAAGCAAACGCAGAAACTTGAAAAACATACAAAATGAGTAATATTTGTAAAATGGAAGACATATTCTAATAGTACGTTTGACACAAAATGCTTTTATTTCGTAAACTTTGTACTTACTCGAAGGTAAAAATATGAGGGGAGATTTTTTTTTTATTTCGTAGACACTGCTATAAATCTTCTGGTGCATAATTTCGGCAGGATAAAAATGTGATTTAAACTTTAAACCAACAGTTTTAACTCAAAAGTCAGATTGACAAAATTGTAACAGAAAATCGCGGAACACCCCACATACGTATAAAATAATTTCTATTTAGGATTTGTAATTCAAATTCGTATAAAATAACATAAAACTGATCATTATAATATACAGCGGGTTCAATGTATTGAAATAATTACAGGTAATAAATGAAACTATATTTTTGAAGGTTCGTTAATTACTAATTATGTTTGACTCTAGTTATCCCTCATATAAATGGCGGTATCATGTACATTATACATACTGTCATACACGAATATTTTGACCGGCAACAACCCCTGGCTGGTTTCTCAGCGGTATCGGATTTCATAAAGTCCATGCATTAGGCACATGTGCAGTATAGTCAGTACGCCTGAGTTAGAGTTGGGTAACTCAGATCTGAACCGGTTCAAAGAGCCGACTCTGACATAAGATCCGTGAGAGCCGACTCACTTTTTTTTGAGCCGACGGATCAACGGATCCGCATAACTCAGTGAAACACACAGAAGCACATTTTACACTTACGTATCAGTTCTTACTTTGATGCATCTGTCAGCTCAAATGACTCATGCATCACATGTTTGGCTGTGCATTCTTGATTCTATACAGGTCGCGATATGATTGACTGAACTAGGTAACTCAGTGGCAGACTGCAGTAACATATTCAGAACTCGGCTCTTTTTGAACCGGTTCAGTGAGCCGGCTCACATACGGGATCCAGATGCAAAGATGCAGATCACTAAAAAGACCCGTTTTTCCCATCTCTAGCCTGAGTGTAGTCTGCTCTGGATTATAGACACATTATGGTGTTAATATCATCACGTGTGGACTCGCTGTCAAGGGTTCATAGACAGTCAAGCGTCCTTGACAATCACTCTTATTGTATAAGTTTGACGAGTGTCGTTTTTCCATAGAACTTTTATAACGGAATGACAAACAGGTTGTTCAACTTGTAGTCAATACCTTTGTGTTATTTTATTTTTTGTCGCGTCTCGAGCATTTAAATATACACTACTGCTCAAAATTTGAATTTCTCTATTTGGTTGAAATTATAAAACAAGAGCAAGATAACTAAAGCTGACTGTATAGGAATTATTCTTGCCAAGGAAGAAAGAACGGAAATGATTAAAAAACTCCGTATTTTTAACCACAACATCCTACAAGAGCGATTAGTATCGTCGTTTTAAATATATCTTACAGATAGACAACCCAATATTTATGGATTTGAAGAGTTTTTACTTTTCACGAGTTTAGTAACTGTTTACATCATTTAATATAAAATCGCGCCAAAATTGGTGGTGTCGATACAGACAGATATATAACCAAAAATTCTGGAAACACGTTCCTTCAAAATCTTGTAAAATTATCAACAGCAGTCTCATAATTTTAACAAAATAAAAAATAAAACACGACGAGAACTCTCCTCGAGAAACTTAAAATAATCACATAAAATTATGTCATCTAAAACGAAATTTCATTTTTATCTGCCTTGTAAAATACAATTTTAAACAAGGATTAAAAATGTCGTAGCGTATTACATCCATAACTTTGTCGATTTCACTATGCGGTAATACATTTCCCATTTCCCGAGGTTTTGTAAAGTTAATGCAAAGGTCATAAAAGATACAGCCGACATAAAACTACCGGACAGACAGACGGCATAATGTGACATACAGACGAATCACACGAGTCGCTGGCCCCGTCGATGTGACATTTGGTGATTTTCTATCCTTAGATGATGTCGGTAAACCTTTTTATAGTGATTTATGGCAAATTGATTGCCTGTTTCAGTGTTTTGTGTCTTACGGGTTTCCTTTCAACTTTAGCTAACAAATGAGTTTTCTTATGTTTGTGTGTTTGATAAAATGTTATACAATCTTCCCAAAAAAGGACCTATTTTTTTCTATGCTGAACAAATGGTGCAGATTGAAAACTATCTTTCAAGGGCTGGGATAGAACGATTTCCCGCGATTAATTCTCTATTGAATATGTATTTAAACTGATACAAAGTGGGAACTGTAAAATTGAGGATATTTAGGAGGACAAAGCACAGAAAGTATTTTTATGATGCAAGTCCAGAGTTATATGTGTAATGTGCACTCTTATGCTGGGTTGCAGAAAGGATTGTCAAATAATTTGATTTGACAATGACCTTAGATAGTTTCCATACAAAAAGCATTGTAGAATTTTAATTCGATTCTGTTCGAAAAATAATTACTCGATTGGAATGATATTTTTTCTAAACTGTGTATACGTAGATTTAACATAGTTTTTTGCATAATTAGTGTATTTGCCATATGGCAACATACACTATTGGCGTCGGTCGGATGGCGGGACCTAGGGGTCGGACCAAAATTTCTCGACGTTTCATAACCTCCTAAACACATTGGCACCATTTTTAAAAATGTTTATATATATATGTATATATATATATATATATATATATATATATATATATATATTTATATACGTATATATATATATATATATATATATATATATATGTGTGCGGGCAATAACTTTCGAAGGAGTTAATTCATTTTAACGAAATTTGGCCCACGTGTTGAAATCCATCACCGCAAGAAGCCTATTTAAAATGGGCCTAATCGGGCTATTTTAAGGGTAGTTTTTAGGGGTTGAAAAATGTTTTTGGGCCCCAAAATACCGAAAAAATTCTCCGAATCGTTTCAAAATTGAAATTTAACCCTCTTTTAGTAATTAAAAAGTGTCCCTAAAATTTTAATAAAATCAGCCCGACAGGACCGGATTTACAAATTTTATAAAAACGTTATTTTGCAGATAGTGAATTATTTACTGAAAGGTGTATATAATTTGGTATAGAGATTCGATTGATAATAATATTGCAATTAAGAAAAAAAAATGTTATATAAGGGGTGTATTAAGGAGTCTAATTTTTTATTTTGCCCAGAAACCAACTAAAGTTCGCATAATAAAGCCACACTGCCTGTATAAGCAAATACACTATATTGTCGGCAGGGTTTTGGCACTGCGACCCGGTTTTTTTTTTTACTTCAAAACGACATTTTTCTACGCATTTTAATTAAAATTTGACTTGAAAAACAAACTTTTCCTATGTGTAGATCAAGCATTTGTTTTTGTGAATATACCATCTAAGTTGTACATGACAGGGAGTTTGAATACGACATTAGACTGCTCTTGCATGCATGCAAACTGTAAAAATATTATCACATTCTAAGGTCACTGTCAAATCAATTTGTTTGACAATCTTTTTTGCAACGCAGCATGAGTTTGTCTTCAATTCACTGTAACTAAACTAAAAAAATGCTTGGGCCAACAAATATTTGCTCATGACTATTGGATCGTATAATTTATTTGGACTAAACAAAAATTGTTTGAGACAAAAAAATTGTTTGGTCGAAATAGGTTATACTTACCAATAGGCACGAACCAATATTTGTTTGCCTCCAACAATTTTTTTTAATGTACTTACTGTGAAAGATACAGAATCGCTGCTAATGTATGCATCTATGGACACTTTAGTGTTAAAACTATACGCAGAGTATAAATACTGAAATACGCGTACATAACTGAGTATATAACACCACATGTGTAATTTTATGGGCGGCGTATAAAGTTGGATGATATCGCGGTATCAACAGGGTCGACTCGACTAACCAAGGCAGATAAAAAATTAAAACTTCGAGAGATGATCCGCTTTTTATAGGTACCTACTGTTTTAATGATAGTGCATGCCAAATCATCTTTAAATTTTTCTTCAGGATCTTAAGAAAAGATACAGTTCCTGTTGAAACGTTGGTTATTAAAAATATCAGCAAATCAATTATTTTACCGTGTATTCCAGTCTTGTAAAAATAATAATAATAATAATAGATAATAATGCGTTTAACGTCCGTTTCTCGACTTTATGTCATAACAGACGCCATTCGCACCATTACTATTTTTTCATCTACCACTTCCCGTTATTTTCTACATTTTTTACAACTTATGTAATAGCAATGGGCGAATGACGGAATTATAGGAAATTAGGATAAGGTAGGTAATTTTTGAACTAGGAGTTTGATAGGTAATCGGCCATGGCCTCAAAAAAGGAACCATCTCGATATTTATCTGACATTAAACCATGGAAAACCTCAATCAAGATGGCCAGTACAGGAATTACCGTTTCTCGGCGAAAGGCAGTAGGAAAAAGTCCCAGCCACATTTGCTCCCGCCGGGATTCGAACCCGGTATCTCCCGAATGCAAGTCTAGTGCTGTCACCACTACTCTACCCAGCTCGGTTAGTCTGGTAAAAAAGATAAACTTCAAAAAGAGGTTCTAAATAAATTTATTTGTTAAGAAAAAAAGGCATGACGTGTCGCGGCAATTGTATGTACCGTGCAAAGTCAGAAGTCGAATTATTGCCCTTGACTGAACACACATTCCACGAGACTAAGTCGGTCGAAGCCTTTGGCTGTTTATAACACAAAATTTGCCATAACTCTCGTGTCACCCATTTTTCGTTTCATCGAGACAGCATTTTACTCTTCAAATCGTCTCGACAATCTCGTGGACTTTAGACAATACTTATTGTAAAATAAAATAAAAGAATAGTTACTTCTTACCACAACAGATTTATTGAGTGGATGTACATTTCGAGAGCTAAGCTCCCATCTTCAGCAAAACTCAGTTTAGCGTTTTGCTGAAAATGGGAACTTAGCTTTTGAAATGTACATCCACGGAATAAATCTGTTGTGGTAAGAAGTAACTATTCTTTTATTTTATTTTATTGTTCCAACTATAGTGCTCTTAATGTTTATACTATTTATTATGCGTAATAAGAGGGCTCTGGATGGTATGCGTTCTTCTTCTGACAACGTTTTTTTTGAATAAACTTTAGACAATCATCTTTTGTTTCTGTTGGGGGATGCTATCGTTCCTATTCCAATTACTTCGGTTTCCTTCAAATGCTCCACACAATTGGGCAGTTATTATTGGCACCATTTATTTGTCTCTCTCTCTTTCTAATATTTAGCACGTAAGAAGATTTAAGTGTTTAAAATGGAAGACATAAAATGATGAGAAATTTAATAAGAAAAAAGAACGAACAATAATGTAGGGGGTAGAGATGCAGTTTAGAAACAAGACTTTAAGGAACTGGCATTTCTACTATTTAATATAAATAGGGTGTTCAGCCTATCACTACCCAAAATGAAACGTCATATATTTATTTTTTCAACGATCTCAAATCTTCAATAATTGTTCACAACGCTCTTAATACTTTTTGATGTGCAAATATCTTTACAGATTCCTTCCCCCACCCAAAGACATAGAATGATGCTGTGAAATGTCACGGAAGGGATGCAAAGTTCCATTGTCAGATACAATAATATCGTTCTTTGGTCAGATTTTGAAGTCGTCCTGTTCGAATCTGAATGTTTACACATGTCTTGAGGGTACTGAGGGCTTATTAATAGTATTAAAAAAATAAACTTTAAAGTTGATGTTTATTTTATAAATTGTAATTGACGAAATTATTTTCCTAATTCCAAAACGTCGTTAACATTATTATGTGTTAACGCGTTATTTATAGATATGGGCTTATTAATGTTGTGCAATAAGGTTTAGGTGATAAAAGTGAAAATAGTGTCGAGTTCATAGCCTGTTAAAAAGACTATTGTGAACCGCGGGGTGGACTAGAATACAGTGCATACACATTTGCATAATAAAATTGTTAAACGTTGAACAAAAGAAGAGAATTAAGTTCGCGTTTCTTTGGGTAGATACTAATAATTAAGAATATTACTACTGTTCCTCTTGTAGAACGTATATTTTCTTTTATAGTTTCATATAAAATTTATCTAAAGTCGGAAATTTTCCCGTCCAGTTATCTAGTCATTGGTGACATGTAGAGCTTCTTTCTTGTTGGTTGCACGTGATGTGTTGTCGTCACGAGATATCTACGTTGTGAATTCAGAGATCAGAGAAAAGTAACTAGTTAATAGACAGTCAGCCAAACATTTTTACTAACCCTCTCCCATTTCTTATACAGTGACACGGCGAAATGTGATGGAAGTTTATTGCGAAAGTGATGCAAAACTCCTGTGCCAGCTATATTTTACGTTTTTCGGTTAGCTATGAGTTTTTTTTGACGCTACATGCAGCTATCTTCGTATTGAAATATCTAACTGGTTAAACATTTCTTGAGAGTAGTAATTATGTGTATTTATGATTGAAAGAATTTTTAGTACGTATCGAAGCGATGAAAACATCGACTGTTTTTTAGCAACTAAATATGTTTAATTGAACATTTTAATTAGTTAAACCTGTCAAAATAATGAGTTTTCAAATTAAAGTAATTTTTTTAATGCGATAGATTTGGTGGGATGTGATTTCGACCTTAATAACCTGTCTAGCGATTGAGAAAACTATAGGAAAAAAGTCAGTGAAACTTGTGGGTCGCGGGGTAAATTAGATTCTTATACAATAACATATAACTTTTCTATGATAAAAGTTGTGATCAGATAATGCGTTTTTCCGCTGCAGTGTGTCTTTTTTCTCAACTAAGAAAGAAAAATCATTGTTTTTGTCGCGCGCTGCCTTTTCATTTGACGTCACATTGGAATTGGCCAAGCGTGCAAATGATATAGAAATGAATTTAATGTTATTATCCCAACACAAATTTATTTTATCGTCTATTACAAAAGCGCTCGCTAGTTTTTACTTCAAATTAACAAACTTTCTCTTCTACTCGAAAAGTGAAAATGGGACACGGTATAGAAAAAAGAAATATTGAACTACTTATTTATTCCGATTACTATTTTGTGATGATGAAAAACTGACAGTTTTATTTGGGTTTGGAAAATTTAATTGTGCCTATCCAGTCTTCAAATTAATTTAGTAGCTTAAGACATTTTTTTACTCAAACTCATTTTACATTATGAATTTTTGATAAAGTAAATAATGCGTTTAACGTCAGTTTCTCGACTTTATGTCATAACAGACGCAATTCGCACCATTACTATTTTTTCATCTACCACTTCCCGTTATTTTCTACATTTTTTACAACTTCAACTTATGTAATAGCAATGGGCAAATGAAGGAATTATAGGAAATTAGGATAAGGTAGGTAATTTTTGAACTAGGAGTTTGATAGGTAATCGGCCATGGCCTCAAATAAGGAACCATCTCGATATTTATCTGGAATTAATTGAGGGAAACCATGGAAAACCTCAATCAAGATGGCCGGTACAGGAATTACCGTTTCTCGGCGAGAGGCAGTAGGAAAAAGTCCCAGCCACATCTGCCCCCGCCGGGATTCGAACCCGGTACCTCCCGAATGCGAGTCTAGTGCTGTCACCACTACTCTAAATAGCTCGGTATTTATATTATAAATAATGGTGTCCCTATGATTTCGACTATTTAATTTCATTTTGTCAAAAACTCGAAATAAGCCATCTGGTCGTCGGATCATAGATTTAATGTTCCGTCTTTGTTAGTTAGAAATACAATAGAGCGGTCATCATTGTTTTCAGAATTTGTGGTAAAAAATCTGATATGGGTCACTATTGTTAGAACTTATTCTCAAACTGTGAGATTAAACAATTGTCGTTATCGTGACAAAATACAATATGTGCAAGTGAAACAGTATTGTTGTGGCTGAAACAAACGCAATTAGGCCGCCACTAAAACAGCGGTCAACGATTTAATGTGTTAATCGTTTTACTTTAATTGTTCATATAATGTGATGCTATTATGGTAAAGTTTTAGGGTGATATTAAGAGGATAAAGCCGTGAAAGTTTACTGTTACTGCTGTTTTCGTTTGAATTTTGTAAGATATAAGCTAATGTACTCGGCGTTGCTCGGAAAATAAAAAAAACTATCAAGTATATCGTGGTCACACTTGATAGAAGTGAAGCTTATAAATTAACGTATTGTAAACTTATCTGCAAGTACTTAGATTATGTGTTTTATATATTTTCGTAAATTTTTCTTAAGGTTTAATAACGGCCTTCTTTTAAAATAATTTTCCATTTTGAAATTGTGCTTTTCTCGTACACAATATTACTATTTGTATAAGAAAATATTATTTGGTGTTAATAAATAAATATGTCAAAACAGATTTTGTAACAACGGAAATAGGTACCGTTCTTTTTAACTTTACATTTCTTATTTTTCATATACATAAATTAAGCATAGCCATTTTGTTAGTACAATGATTTGTAGCTGATCTTAATATTATTTTCCGCGATAAAAACAATTGAGAATTTCCAAATAATAAATTTCTTAAATGGAAATAAATTCTCGCTTTATTTAAAATGGATTTTTTATTTGCTACGAATAAAATCAGACGTGATATATTGCAAAGGAATAATGGAAAGAAATCCTTGCGTAATTGAAAATGCCAGAAGTGATGCTTTTTTTTCAAATTAATAACAAAATCGAGTCACGTAACATTTACTCTATTTGAGCGTAGAAACGTTAACTCGTATAGCTTCGTTTGTTTCTTACCGGTTTTTCTTTGTCATCCCACAAATATAAAAGAAACCTTTTCATTAGGATTCTTGAATACTATTATTACGATACTGCTATCTTTTTAAACGGTAATCTATTTTTTATTTCAAGCTTAGATTTTTGTAAACATTTGTTTCAATAAAAAAAAATCTTTTATGTGATTTGTGAGTATATCAAAAAACTTTTTTAACTATTCATCTTCAAAGTTCAATTCCAGATATATGTTATAATAGAAAACCAGATCACGGGTAATTGGAATAATGAAAATAAATCAATTTAAACACTCGTGATCTTGTTTTCTATTTTTTAACTATATACTATTTTTATTTTATAAATTTTTCGTCTAAATATAATTGTCACAGTTTTAGCACAAATTTATTTTTAAGTAGTATCGCGAAGCTGCTACAACTCATTTGTTTCATGAAACTTTTATAGCAAAAAACAAAGCAGCTTGTTTGAAAAATGTCTTTTGTTGTAACCTAGTTCTCTAGAATGCTTAGTTTCAATTATACATTTTTTACACGTAATATTTTTTAGTTCAAAATTTTCTTTTTGTATTTTATTTTGTAAAATAAAAAAAATCAAGTGGTATTGGAATCTATTGGGAATTACCGTGTTCTCTGGAAATTTCACATTTTATTTTGATTATTTCTACATATGTATTATATCATATTATTGTATATTTAGTTTTCTCTGTGAATAGTTTAGTTGCAACAGCGCGGCAGTATTATTCAAATATCTGTTACTAATATTTTGATCTTGTTAAACGCGGTCATTAATAACGAGCTCATGCATTCAAAACAATGATTAATTAACGAATCGGTTATTTAGACAATATGGGTTCAGGTCAACAACGTCACCGTCACCCTCTGCTTTGTGTATATACAAGGTGGTTTTTTATTTTGAAATAAAAAAAATATTCTTTTTTTAAATATTAGAACACTTAAAGTATATCTTTATTTGTAAGCCCATTAATTCTATTTGACTGATAAGAAATTATGTACTCGTAATTGCCGGAAATTAAACCATAATGTTCTTTTTACCGACCACGCTACGTCAAAATAACGTGTTTGTCAAAACTATGGTTGAGTACTTTTTCCGAAATATTATAAAAATATCCATATAAAAAATATTGTTATATATATTGTTTATATAATATTGCATTATGCTACCCCCTGAAATGGTTCTATATATTGAAAAAATGATTAGCTTAAAATTTCAGCTCAATTTATACAGTTTAACCCGTGCCGAAAACGTGGACAACTTTGGAAATACGTTACGTAGAAAGCAAATTCCGAAACTACTTAACTTTGTGCTAATAGGGTATAAAAAAATAAGTTTTTCTATGGATCTGGACAAATCAATTCTCCTCTTAAACACATCTTAGGACTTCTTTAAGATAGAAATTGGTTGGTGTTAAGTCATAGACAAAGTTACGCACTCGCACTACGAACTGTAATGCTAATGATAACCGATAATGAAATACTGATTGTATCGACGTATTAAATATATTGATAAATTCGATAATATAATTTTTTCGTTGTTCCGGTTCATGGATCTATCGATTTTATGGACAATTTGTTTTAAATATTATTAATTAATAAAGTCAGACTCATATATATTTTCAACTGATTTTGCTCACGTATTTTCAAATTCTTCGTCCTTACTCCCACGCTGCTCAGCTAACGGAAAAATACGTTTGACAATGTTGAACCTCAAATTAATAAAGGTTTTTTCTAGCTTGTCTATGACTGTCCCGAAGATGAAAATACGGGAGATTGAGGAGATGATTAGTTCCGACAGTACAATTAAATCTGCATACTGTTAACGAAATCGACGTTTATGCGAGCGAACTGATAAGTAAAAGACTAGTCGTTAATAAATGTCTGGAATAGAGATGGGAAAAACGGGTCTTTTTAGTGATCTGCATCTTTGCATCTGGATCCCGTATGTGAGCCGGCTCACTGAACCGGTTCAAAAAGAGCCGAGTTCTGAATATGTTACTGCAGTCTGCCACTGAGTTACCTAGTTCAGTCAATCATATCACGACCTGTATAGAATCAAGAATGCATAGCCAAACATGTGATGCATGAGTCATTTGAGCTAACAGATGCATCAAACCAAGGACTGGTACGTAAGTGTAAAATGTGCTTCTGTGCGTTAAGTGTTTCACTGAGTTACGCGGATCTGTCGGCTCAAAAAAAAAGAGAGCCGGCTCTCACGGATCTTGTGTCGGAGTCGGCTCTTTGAACCGGTTCAGATCTGAGTTACCCAACTCTAGTCTGGAACAGAGGCGCACTAGTGATCGGCTAAAAGAACGGGCAGTCGGTATGTGCACTATGACACTAGTGTGAGTAGTGCACGAGAAGTCGTGTCACAATAGCCGCTTGCTGTGGTGACACATTGTTCTACAGTTGGTACTATCACCGTACAATGGCGGCGGTGGTGTTAAAGCCAATTCAGACTAGCCGTTCTCGGTTACGATTCACCGGTCCGGTTGGGAGCTCGACCAATCACGGCGTAGTCGTTCCCGATTGTGGTTCGGTTCGAGCGTTTAGATTCAGCTCTAATTTCAACCGGACCGTTCGCAACCGTAGCCAATGAGAACGCTTGCTGGAGTCACGTGACTAGCCAGCTGTTTTTGTTGACGTTTAACTACACATCAAACATCAAATCATATTTCGAAATTGCGCATGCGCGCCGAGAATAATCGTAGAACCGAATCGGGATAGTGTGAGCAGCCTAGATTAATCGAAAACCGAACCGGACCGGTGAATCGTAACCGAGAACGGCTAGTCTGAATTGGCTTTTATGTCTGTCCAACACATGCAATACACATGCCTCGTTCTAAGAGTCGCCACGCTGTTTACACTGCACAAACAATAGTAAATGTATGATGCTTGTAGGCAGTGACCTATTCGAAACCTAATGGCTCATCATATCCTTTGACACGTCGGTCTGACGAGATGGTTTCGTAGTAGGGATGTGCTAAGGGCCCTCATCACCGCGTAGCGCCATTGCTTGAGCTGCCAGACCTGTCTGCGTATTTCCGTTTGTGTATCAGCCGAGGGTATCATTGCTTCCAAACAAGCACGGTTTTGTAATGCAACATTTGCTTACAAAGTCGTGTTTAGTAGAAGATACTACTGCCTTCAAAGTAGCATGGTTTTGTAATGTTTTGAGAACTTACTTAATTTATTTATCCAGAGTAAAATGTATTCTGACTGAAATCACATCACAAACGGCGTCGTTCTTATACAATATTTTCTCTAAAGCGACCGTAAAAGCTGTTTTATATGAGTATCGAAAAGCAAATGAGTTTAGTGTACTCACTACCAAACGTTCCCTGTTGTTCCAATTACATATTAACAGATAATTTCAGCAATAAAATGCGTCTCCCATTCTAAGCCCTTGAAAACAATATGTTGCCATGATGGCGCTTCGTTGTAATAGAATAAACATTACTGTAGCATGTTAAGCTCTGTAGTATGAACTAATTAAAAATTATGACAGGTCGAGAAGTGTGAGAGGGATGTCACGGCGACGCTGAACGTGGAGGATGTGCTGCCATTAATGTATATATAACAAAATTGTGTAAATAAAAACGTGCCCATTGGCGCCGTAGATTCAATTTGAAATTTAAGGTTTTTTACTTTCGAGTAACCCATAAGGGAGGTTGAGGTTTCTGATTAGATGTCGTGCTTATTCAACTTTAAATAGTATAGTTTTTCAGGTTATCTCGATTTTCCAGATTTCCTCGATTTTCCAGGTCTGTACTGACTCTGTCAGTTTCGGATGACTTTTGTAGATAGATACATTGTAGATTATAGACGCTGAACATCTGAGGTCATCAGCGTCTATGGATGACTTTTGTAAGTGTGCTTGTTGGTTTCTTAGATTTTCGTCAAAATGATGAAAGGCAATTGAAATATTGACTACGTACGTGCATTCCCATCATTTTGATGGAAATCTTCAAAAAGATTAAAGAAGAAACCAATGAACACACCCAAAATCATTAGTGACAGGTTACTTCGTACCAACTATACTTAATTGTTCTTTGTTAATAAATAACGAGAGTAATTATTGTTCACTTTAATATCTATTAAAAACAATTAACACTCTTATGTGATGTTTGCTCGGCGCATTCATGAATGAACGAATGTTTAGTAGAAATTAAAATTAATTACATTCAACTGAATAAAACACAACACATTAGTCGGGTTTTTGTTAGATCAAAAATAGGACACAGTAGCTTATTTTTAATTTATAGGTCAGTCCTTAATTCACAAAAACTGTACAATGTGCATTTCTGAACTTTTTTTTTAACATTTAATTTATTTTAAATTGTCATTGACATGTTTGTAAGTGGTCAAAAACTACAAAATTGTTAATTAAAACAATTATATACGTTATAGTAGCTTTTAAGGATTCCGCACTTCAGAATGAAAAAAAAAAATAAAACGGAACTTAATCGCTAATTGTCTGACTGCCCGTCAAAATCTTTTCTCTCAGGAGCGGCAAGACGTTTCAAGTTGAAATTAATATTAAATACTTAGTTCTACATACTCATGATCCTGTAAAACATTCAAGCTTTTAAATCAATGCAATGAGAAAATACGGTCACTCAAAAATATATTTTTTTTAATATAGATTGACTCACTGATCAAAACCTAGAATTTTGAAATTTGTTGCTAAGTGAGATTTCATAATACAAGAGAAAGAAAACATTCGGAAATCATGAATTTTTAATTCTATGTGGAATTATAACATCATTAACGTAATTTTTATTAGATTATCACAACGGTATGGAACTTTTCGGACGCGAGTTCAACTCGCACTTGTCCGTCTTTTTTAAATCAAACATCATTTTAAGTTTTAACTCATTTTTACCCATTAGTGAAGATGAATACAAAATAAAATTATTATATTTATTTTTATAGGTTTTGAGCGAAATTTGATATATTTTATGGACATCTGCTGCTGCTCTACTACAGCATAAGATGTTTTAATGTTTATTTATTATATATTTATGTAAATTAATATACTCTTAATGTAAATACGGGAATGTTTCCATGATGTTATGTTGGTGGCATTATTGTTTAATAAACAGTGTACGTAATAATATGTAAAAAAGTATAAACAAAGTATATTTTGGGTACAGACGAAATATTTTTTGTAGAATCAAATACATTCTCTTCTCTATACTTAGTATATCTTAACTTTTTCTATTAGCTATGTATGTAGGCCTTTCGGAATTTTACTGACGTGATCTATCATCGGGCATGAATTTATTAGAACCCTTCGAAAGTGATGACTTATTAATTAAAGTTTACAAATTTTTTTGTGGACTAGAAGATTTTTTGAATTTATCTTTAATCAGTTGATCAATTTTGCTTACATATATTAGGTGGCTTACGCTAGCAGCCTTCAAACTATGGCCCGCGAGTCAATTTTATGGAGATAAGGCTAAACTCCGGTTGAGTTATATAAAAAAATTAAAAACTTTTCTTATTAAAACTAATTTTGTATAGAAAAGAAATGTGTAGTGATTTTCATATTTGAAACGCATTTAAGGCCTCTTCAGATCAATAAATTAATTTATTAATATATTGTGATATGTCGAATGGTAAGGAGTCGACATGTGGCCCTTGATTTAAAAAGTTTAAAGACCGCTGGTCTACGCAAATGCGTTATTTACTATTTTTCTCAAATTTTGATTGAATAAAAGTCTACGCTCCTACAATAAAATGCTATCAACTCTACGGCACTGAATAAAGATTAATATGAAAATGTCAAAAAAGTGATTTAAACTTTTCCAATTATGAAAAAAAAATTGTCTGAAATTATGTAATTAAGTATTTATGTTAATTAAAAAATTATATTTTTCGGTGTATTTATCCTCAAATATTTATTGTATGAGAGCAGTTAACATTCCTACAGATTCAAAAGAGTGAAATGATTTAATCTTTTTTGAATTAAAAACATTGAAATTTGTTTGTTTTTAACTAATTAAAATTTTGTCTGGTCTCAAAATAATTTTTGCGAATTTTCTATACAAATTATGTTAGTTCATAAAGTACATAAAATAATATTGAACATACACATTTTAACACAGAACATTAATGTAATCAGAGTATTAAAACCACAGCGTTTCATTTTGGTTTTGTTAATTTTAATTTCTGCTAAATGTGTCAAAAAGGTATAAACTGTGGTTGAATGGAATTTTATTTATTTCGTTTTTTTATTGCAATATGAATTCATATTTATTAGCGATCTAATTAAAAAATATACCTATACTTTTATTTTTTAATTTATATTTATTTGTGCTAGAGTACGATCATGGAATTGTAAAAAGATTTTTTTTTATTATTTATGATACTGTAGTAATTATCCACTATTATATGCTTTGTTATTTAGTGTTAATTAACTAATTGTGATACTAATTGAAGCACTAATTAGAGTTTATCATCTGGACAGTAGTTTCGTGACATAAGGAGCCGCCTTTTGTGTCAACTAGAAAATTAACCCGTACTCAGTAAATGGATATTTTTATAGCAAATCTAAAAAGTATAAGGTTACACTGTACTAGTGTCGACAACTGAATATAGTTTAAATAAAAAAGTACAAAGTGACCTTTAGTAATAGTTTTTTTTTGTTAATACAATTGGTGTGCCTATTTACAGAAATAACAATTTTTTTTCTAAATTCTTCCACTTTAGTAAAAATTCGTTTTTGATTTAAGTTATAAATTAGTAGCTTCATTCACGTCAACGTTGATTTGGGAACTCGGTCTTATTTTGGAAATCGATAGAAACGAGTTTAACCAATATATATTAACGTAGCCATACATTGGATTAAAAAATGTCTTTGGGCCTTTCTGCTTGGAATTAGTCTTTTTTCTCTGAAGCTATCTGATAACCCTTTTAGTAAATAGAATTCATTTTATAAATTCCGTGGGGAATTTTCCAATCACTCTGGGTTTTATTTATATACGTTTCTCTGTGACACTGATTGATCAAATTGTTGTCTGTCAACTAAAATAGAATTTGTGGGTTTTGCAGATCTTCCGTTGACACAAATATTTGTCTTATCAATAGAAAAATATATTCGTATTGACAAAATAAAGTAATGGCATTGTAGTGAACATTTCATACCGCCTTATTTTAGAACTATCTCTTCTGTCTGGTTTCGCTCGGGTGGTGTTTAGAATGGCTGCGTTTTAATTATTTTAAACAGTGTAATATTTCGAAAAATCCACTCTGTTCACCTGTTTGAGTAGTTTTTCCGGAAAACCGTCGAACATGTATTTTTTTACGTTTTTAGATACAAACACTTGAAGAAATTTTAAAGAACTGTGAAGATGGCAAATTAGTAATTCAATTAAAATTTTAGTTAGTAGCATTTTTTAAAGTTATAAACTTCTTTTGGCGCGATATGAAAAAATGATGAGAGGTTTTTTTACGATGCAAACGCACACTGTAACATCAAAATTAACAGAAAAAAAAGAAAAATAAAACAATAATATTAAACGTCCTACAAAAAAGTTACTAAAAAGAGGAAAATAATGAAATTTTGAGGTCGGAGTCAATTTCATTACTGAAACTTATAATTACATAATATATGCTTTTATTAAATTGACACCGCCTTCAAAATTTTATTAGTTTAGGACTTTTTCGTGACTTCTTTGTAGGAGGTTAATATATAAAAATTTTTTTTAGTTTTTTTATTTTATACTTTTTAGTGGATTTGATTGCGCACATTTTTAAAAAAACTACTGAACCGATTTAAGTAAAATTTATGTGGAATCACCCTAAAGGTATGCCCTATTAAATAGGAAAGAGTCATCAAAATCGGTTCACAAATGCTGGAGATATGAGGTAGTATACATATGTTTATTGATGTTATTTAAGAACGGATGAACCGATTTGAATAAAAACTATATAGTACCATACATACAGACGAACATATAACCTTATCCTTCGGTTAAAAAGGCTACTAAAAATAAAAATTATGACCATATGACCAATAGCTGTACTTATTCTAATCTTACTCTAGTCCTTTCATTATTTTATTTCCATGAATTATTTGCATGCAAATAAAAAGTTTTTAATCACGCCAAAGAAGTATAACTTCTAACGCGCGTATCTCTTGACGTCAAAATTGTCTTTAATAAATACAATTTACTTTTCATTAACGTAACAATTTGAATTCACTGTTATTAGTGTATTTGCCATATGGCAACATACACTATTGGCATCGGTCGGATGGCGGGACCTAGGGGTCAGACCAAAATTTCTCGACGTTTCATAACCTCCTAAACACTTTGGCACCATTTTTGAAAATGTTTATATATATATGTATATATATATATATATATTTATATATATACGTATATATATATATATTATGTGTGAGGGCAATAACTTTCGAAAGAGTTAATTGATTTCAACGAAATTTGGTTCACATGTTGAAATCCATCACCGCAAGAAGCCTATTTAAAATGGGCCTAATCGGGCTATTTTAAGGGTAGTTTTTAGGGGTTGAAAAATGTTTTTGGGCCCCAAAAATACCGAAAAAATTCTCCGAATCGTTTCAAAATTGAAATTTAACCCTCTGGTAGTAATTAAAAAGTGTCCCCAAAATTTTAATAAAATCGGCCCGACAGGACCGGATTTACAAATTTTATCAAAACACTAGTTTGCAGATAGTGACTTATTTATTGAAGGGTGTATTTAATTCAATGTAGACGTTAGATTGATAATAATATTACAATTAAGAAAAAAAAATGTTATTTTAAGGGGTGTATTAAGGGGTTAAATTTTTTATTTTGCCCAAAAACAAACTTAATTTCACATAATAAAAGTATAAAACCACACTGCTCTATACAAGCAAATACACTATATTGTCGGCAGGGTTTTGGCACTGCGACCCGGGTTTTTTTTTAACGTCAAATTAGTTTTAGTTCAATCATTGAGTAACAATGGTTTTATGAAGAATGTTCGTAAACAGATAAAATTCTAGATTTCGATCACATTTTCTGTTCAATTGTTCATACCATTTATTTGCGGTAGATAATAAAGAATAAACTCAGAGTAATGTCGGTAAGTTTTATAAGTTCTAGAAAAAGAAAACAAAAAAGTTTTGTCGGTGTTTTGTACAAAAATTGTGTAACCTATATTCTGAATAAAAGTGATAGCAGTTTCTTTCCGATTAAGTTTCTATTTAGTTTCCTACTTTTTTGGATTATATATTATCAGAACATATTTTTAGTGATTCTTGCGCAGTGTTCGTCTTCGTATAAAGCATTCATATTATTCCTTGAAATTTTCCAACAAATTATTATTTTAAAACTGGAGCTCATCGTTGCTTGTTTAAGGTGAGTTTACCAGCTATTCAATATGCCTCCTTTTTCACCAGCATAGCTCTATTTTACGAACAATTAAATGTGTGTGCATGTTTCGAAAATCTAATAATAATAATAATAATGCGTTTAACGTCCGTTTTTCGACTTTATGTCATAACAGCCGCCATTCGCACCATTACTATTTTTTCATCTAACACTTCTCGTTATTTTCTACATTTTTTAGAACTTCAACTTATGTAATAGCAATGGGCGAATGAAGGAATTATAGGAAATTAGGATAAGGTAGGTAATTTTTGAACTAGGAGTTTGATAGGTAATCGGCCATGGCCTCAAATAAGGAACCATCTCGATATTTATCTGGAATTAATTGAGGGAAACCATGGAAAACCTCAATCAAGATGGCCGGTACAGGAATTACCGTTTCTCGGCGAGAGGCAGTAGGAAAAAGTCCCAGCCACATCTGCCCCCGCCGAGATTCGAACCCGGTACCTTCCGAATCCGAGTCTAGTGCTGTCACCACTACTCTACCCAGCTCGGTTGTTTCGGAAATCTCTGATTTCTATGAAAAATCTTATTAGATATTAATGCTTCAAAATAATCTAGAAATATGTACCATTCTTCCCATAGGACTTTTAGTCAAGTTTTTACAATTTATTTGATCTATTTAAAATTAGATAAAAACGAGAACATTACCAAGTTTTACACAAATTTTTGTACAGAAAAAATTAAATTTGAAAAAAAAATTTTGAGCAAGCTAAATTTGTCTGCATTTTTAACATGTTTGTAAAGAAAAACTTCCTTCAAAATGTAAATTTATTTTCAAATAATTCGAAATCTCGTAAAGAAATATTGAGTAATATTACGTTTCTTAATCGATTTTTGGGGCAAAAATATAGGTTTGCTGAAATTTTGCCAACATTTGGTGAAGCTCATTGCTTAATCATAGTCAATAAAAACCGTAATAAACTGAATTTTACGACCACAGTTGTTGATTATAGATAACATGATTATTTTTTGCGAATTCAGTTTGAAATCAATACCTAAATATAAAAAGAAACACCTTAAACTTTATAAATTAAAATCGTTATGCGTTGCAAGTTTTTAAAGAAAATTAAACTTTCGATGCTACAATATTGAAAACTGCTAATAAAGTTGATCAATATTATCAGAATAGATTAATTCAAAGAAAACTTATGTAATTTCCGCCACTGTCTATTATTAACTTCAAAGAAAATTACAAGCTCTACTGATATTATAGATAGCATAAAGTTGGAAGAAGCTTTGCGTTGATATGTTATTGACCCTTTAAGAAGCGTGGAACTTTTCTGACATGTTTATTAAATGAATATAATGAAGCCATTAAAAATTAACTTAAATAATTATGATGCATTTTGTAAGGGAAATGGAACAAGGAAATTTCCTATCAACAGAAACGAAGCGTGCCAATTTTGATTGAGTAGTTACTGATTCAATCAAAATCTATTTAGACTGATTACTAATATTCAAGGACCGCGCACACTTGTCAAGCATAAACCTGCACGACCAGCACAGCACGGACCAAAAAAGCTTGTTCATGAAGGTACCCATGTTATTTAACGGAATAGCACGCATTAAACCAGCACCTGCAATCAGCAACTAGCGTTCTAGGATGTTTCGTTTTCATGAATTAATTTGCATTGATAAAACTACTTAAGAACTTAAAAATGACTACCGCGCACATCACGAAATCTGCACTAAAATTTGTGCTAGTCCGTGCTGGTTTGTGCTGGTCTAGTGTGCGACATCGTGCAGGTTGCAGATTGTTCTGTGTCATGCAGGTTTATGGTTGACACGTAAGATCGTACATTAAAAAAATCAAAATGGTTCTTTCTGTCATAGTTTTAAATATAATTGATATTGAATATCAAAAAAGTTTTTAGAAAACACAAAAATACGAATACTTTTTCTTATCCTACTCATGTGCGTGCGCTTGTCGGACCGTCGGGAAGGGGGCGCTGCCCCCCCTGGAATCTGGAATAATCGAACAAAGTATGAAAAATCGTGAAACTTATTTCATAATAATTATTTTTTATTGCCCGTTATTGAGCATTGGCGTCTGAACATTCTCCGAATTACACTTAAAACTTATGGATGCGTTATGCATGCGTTAACATGATAAATTCAGGAGGAAATTTCTTCGATATATTTTCACACATTTAATTAATATAATACAAAAACTGCCTCAATCGATCGTTCAGTAAATTCAAACCCTTAGGTCTGATTGTGGCTGAAACGGAGCGTTTTGCTAAAGACGATGCTTCAGTCGAACTAATAAATGCACAGAATGCCACGCTTCGCCTTTTGACATGTGAGCTAGACATGATAGCTAGACATTTCGATCGATTCCTAGAAAATGCACGGAAAAAAGATAAATCAAGCTAAGCGAATACAAATACGTGGGTTCGGAAAATGCGTTTGTTTTTCAAATGTATGAAAAATGCAACAAAAGAAAAAGTACTTGAATAAAATTGTTTGTATTTCATAAATATGAAACAGCACACTGACGATACTGTTTGCTTTCTATAACGAGACTATCTATTTCAACCAGCTAATCGGGTTCGAGTCTCGGCAGTGGCATTTATTTTTTGAAGTTATCTCTCTTTTGGTGCATTGAGAGTAATGGAAGTTCCGCGCGCACAGTTAACGAATAATATGAAGTTAAGATAACGAATATTTGTAGGTAATGAAGTTGGTCGCGGTAACAAAAATTTGAAAGTATAAGAGACCGAAATAGAGACTGAAATGACACATCGACGAAATCAATGCGCTTTCTGCCATCTGGAAACTATATAATAATATATTAGACGACTATAACCTTTGATTGCAACCAATAGTTGTTTTAAGTGTCATACAGTGGAAAAAAGTCAAAATCAAAGTAAAATTTTAAGAATGTTTTCAAATATTTGACGTTAATTTTTTGTAAATACTTATTATTTTTAAATTTATTGAAGATTTTATTTCAATAAATTATTTACGTGTATATTAAAATTGGTTTTTAATCACTTCAAACTTTTTTTCGTATACAGCCTTGTAAGCAGCATTTTTATCTGGAAACTAGAGAATCACGAGTGCAAGGGAGTCGATATTGCGTAAAGGAATTATAATATAACTTACCTATAATCATTTATTATTATATTACTCGTTGTTGTCCATACGTTACTCAAATTTTTAGTTTGATATTTCATTATGATTAATTATTCCACATATTTTATTTGTGTAAAACTTTTTTTTCATATTTTTGCTATAAAAATTATGACTTTTTTATGCGAACTGTTTGTTCAACAAAAATGTATTCAATTTATATGTAAAATATGAAAGCTTCAGTATGAGATGCTTCAGAAAAAACATAATA
This sequence comes from Venustoraphidia nigricollis, assembly GCA_034508555.1. Lineage (NCBI taxonomy): Eukaryota > Metazoa > Arthropoda > Insecta > Raphidioptera > Raphidiidae > Venustoraphidia > Venustoraphidia nigricollis. Next base: position 3,704,623 of record JAVRKA010000047.1, read on the forward strand.
CAAAGAAAATCGAATATTTGTATATCTAATTGGGATATTCCTGCAATTCAATTTATATGCAAAGTACTAGATATAAATTCTTTCACAAGGTAACTTCAAGAAAAAGCAATTTTGCATGTCATTCATACCGCGTAATATCTATATGGGTGAATTGTAGACAAACTGTCTGGCATATATATAAAGAAACAGTAAAATAGAAGAATATTTAATGCCGGTACTGAAATTTTTAAATTGATTCATTAATTAAGAGCAAAAATCAAAAAGCTATCATAAAGTCGAAACAATCAAAGACAAAGCCAGATTTTGATTGTACTGGTATACTTATGCTGGGTTGCAGAAAGTGTTGTCAAAACATGTGATTTGACAATGACATTATGACCTGTTGTTGAGAAACTGCCCGTCTTGTCAAACATTAGACTGTACTCATACAAAAACAAAAACTTGAAATATAGAAAAATGTCGCTTTTGAAGTTAAATTCTGCACAAAATCCGTAGGAGAAAGTTATGTAAAAAAAAAACTTTTTAAAAAAAATATTAATCTCCTTCAAAAAAGTCACTAAAAAGATGCATCACCATGAAGATGTGCTCTATTAAATAAGAAAAGAATTATCATAATCGCTTTACAAATGTTGGAGATATGAGGTAGCATACATTAAAAAATATGTTTTTTGACCTCATTTAAAAACGGATGAAAAAAGAAAAAATCGAGGAGAAATAGTATCGACTCCTAAAGGAGAAGTTAGTTTGTCTCCTAAATTACATGAAACTGACAAGGACAGAAGTTTATAGTGTGTTGCTAAGTATGTGTAAATATTATTAATTAGTTTCACATAAAAAAAAAATAAACTTGGGAGGGTGACGCTCATTATAATTTTTTTTAATAAAATTTATTTTGGAAGATTGAGGCTATTTCCCATATTTTTACTATAAAACCATTTTTTTAGTTCAGAATTATTTATTTGTGTAATAAGCAAAGGTTATAGTGAAGTTGTATTTCTAGTTGATGTTTCTATGATGGAGAATCAGCTGTATAACTGTTTCTTGTTTTTCACTTTCACGTTCCGTTTGCATTTGTTTTGACGTTTCTCTGTTGTTTCGTTTTTCCAGAATTAACATTTTCCTTCGCACATTTCGACGTTTACATCATTAATCAGTCGAAACAACTTTTTATCGTTTGGGTAGAGTTATGTGAGGTTGTGTTTTCACTTTCACGAGGTGTTCTAAGAAAAGAATACAGTCAATTCTAAAAATATAGCTGCATTTTAAAAGTTGCTGTTTAGGGATGTTTACTTTACTTTATTAATAGAAGAAGAATATAAACAATAGCGTCCCTATTATCTCGACTATTCTCAAGAAGATTAAAACGAAAACAACAATTATTTATCAACGCTATACTTTTATGAAAAATTACGAGAGTGGTTTTTTACGATGCGCGCGCACACTGTAACATCAAAATTAACGGGTTCATAGAAAAACGGTACCACAAAATAGAGGCTACCATGTTTCCAAGCATTTAATGTCTAATCTCACTCCAGTCCTCTTATTATTACATTTCAATAAGTTATTTGCACGCAAATTAAAATTTTGTTTTTAATAACGCCAAAGAAGAACAATTTATAACGCGCGTACATAAATAAATGCACTCACTTTTTTATTTAGTGTGTTTATAAAATTTAATACACGTATTTTACTGTCTTAAAGCTAATTTGGGTGACAAATCACAGTTAGAATGTGAAGTTGTGATTTATTTTTAAATTATTTTCAGAGTTAGCAGTGCGCGTAAAATTTATTTAATTTAGCAAAGAAAACGCAATAAACATTTCAAGAGAAATATATTTTCTGCTTTTGTCGTTTTTAAGCTTTTTTGTAGTTTATTCTTTTTTCTCGTTAAAGTTTTTTGTCGGTATACCTAATTTCTGGTAATAAAATTTATATTATTCAAAATAAAATATGATCATAAAAATTTTACATATTACGCTATAATATTTTCGCAAGTTAAGCAATTTAGAGCGCGTTAGTATATTTGATGCCAGTTTTACGTTATAAATTTTATCGATTTCATGGAAGACTATCAAAACGCGATTTTAAATATATTTTGTTTTCTGATGTGACTGTCATGAAAACAAAGGATTATTTATTCTGACCACATCAATAAGTACCAACCGTAAAAATTTTGAACTGTTGTATGCCTATGAAAGCTGCAGAACCGATTTTATGTAGGACGTGACATTTTATACTTACAGCTAGACGACAGATGACAACAAGAAATGTCACCACATCTTGAATAGTAATATAAAAAACTTTCAACTCTAGTTTGAAAGAAAAAAAACTACACTCGTTAACATAGTTTTGATTTATTATTCTGACAATTATTAAAATAACAGAATAGTTTTAACGATCGAAAACTTAAAAAGTACAATGTTAAAAAATGGTAGTTTATGCATCTAGATCAGCGTTTCCTAAACTATGTTCCGCGGAGTATTAGCGATCCTCTGAAAGCCAATAAGTGCTCCCTGAAAAATTATGAAAATTAATAAGTCCCGTATGATTTTAAATGCTGCGTTAAGTTGAAAAATGTTACAACGTACCCCATAAAATAACTAGTTTGTTCTGTCATAGTAGAAGTTTGGGAAACGTTGATGTAGATTGTAATGGCTTATTTTATGAACGCGATGTGACATTATTTTAAAACGAGAGATCGGCGAGTTTTAACAGTTACACGAATCATAGAAGCATTTGAGTCGACATACATACTATATTTTTTACACGTGCCTCTAATAAAATAGCTGATTTTCACTTCATAATAAGTATTTATATATGTCACAGTTCAGCTATTGGAGTCACGAAATGAAGAAATATTATTTTTATTAAATAACGTCGTTCGGCAATACACATGATATTTTTATTTAGGAAATATATTACGTATATTACGAAATTTCATTTAAAATAAAAATATAGAGTTGTATTTTGCGTTACAGTCTGTAAAAACATACGAAAACTGCCTAAAACTGTCTTAGATAGGGTAAAACAATTGCATATCATTACGTAGTGGTAGAGGAATGAGATTAAAATATACGTTTATATTCAGACAAAACAAAGCAGAACTTTCTGTCAGATATATTTTAACAAAAGTGTAAGAAGTATTTCAATTATTACCGAAATTCAATTAACGAAAATTATTTACGACACCATCTTGTTGTCCATAAAATAATTCAGATTAAACACGAATAAACCGCAAAGAAAGAAAAAAAAGACAGTAGGGTAATAAGTGAAACAAAATAAGCGTCGGAACGGATAATAAATTTTAGTGAACTACGTATATCGTATTTAAATGTCTGTAATAATATGACATAATGGGTCTGATGGGATTGCAGAAGTGGGATCAAGACACTACTTGAGCCACGAAACTGCGTTATAACTCTCAATTAGGGATGGTTAACATCTACTATTAGATTCTGACGTTGTAAATCCTAATAATTTGGTATACAATATTGCATTGAATCATACATTCTAAAAACAATATGGTACATTTATTTGTACCAGGTGTTGGATATTTTCCAATCAGCCCGTATATTTTCTTAATGTTATTAGTACCTATATTTCACCTTAACCTTGAAACACTTTTAACATTTTAAACGTACTGTGTTGATATTTTGGGGCTATAAGTATTTAAAATATTCAAAAGTACATATTCAAATAGATAATTTGATTTATTATGTACTATACTACTATCCATTACACAAAGTTCCTAAATTTCTCGCGTGCGGTTTACTGTGTATTCACTAAAAACACGAGAACTACTGAACGGGTTTGAATGCGGTTTTTATCATTCGATAACTTGGGAAAGGCATTCTATGAACTATAATCTTTACCTGATCGTAGTTAGACAGAAAGTTTAGTTTGGATACCGTTACAAGTAGACAAGTGCACTAAATATAATCAAAATAGGCCCATCCGTTATCGAGTGATGTTAGCATTAACAGATAATCACGCGCAATTCATGGGGTTATGACTCCCACAGAACCAAGTCTACTTCAAGTTTATTCAAAAACTAATATATATATATATATATTAGAACTTACACTTTACACTTACACTTTTTGTAAATATTACGTAAATGTAAACGTTAGTTGATTGAACCCTGAGCAACAAGACCCTCGCTCTAAATTTGTCTTCTCGATTCGTGCTTGCCAGCAGACAATTCTGTAGTTCTAAATTCTGGCACGTTTTTTCTCGCCGTCATAAAATACTCCAAAACGAACAAGAAAGCGGAATCACAGGCAAAGGCTCTTTTACTTATTATTATGTGATACTATTTTTCGATTGATTGCGAGATGACTCTCGCATGGGGTCCTCCAATAGCTGTTGGTATTTTAAGATATGCGCGTGTTTAATTGCAGATGGTTACGACATAACGACCTCAGCGCTTGGGTGACCTAATAAAAATTACAGAGTAGTTAACCAATTCTGCGCACAGCGTTTAATTGTGTGACGTTGCATCTTCAAGAAAAGAGCTTATATGCTCCAATCTTTTGAAATGTTTCATCTACTAGACTACTGCTGGAGCTTATACTGAGACATAAATATTTTATGTTTCCCTTTGTTTTGTTCTTGTAGTCTTGTACAGGACCAGACTAACAGACTAAGGTTTTATTTTTTTAAGGTCACCAACTGCCAATTAAAAATGAAAATTGTGCTCGTATTTTTTTGAAAATTAAAAAGTTTAATAGACAAATATTGTGGTGACTTTTTTTCGAGTGTTGCTTAAGCTCCGTTTCACACGGATGGTCAATACGTGTGCAGTGAAGGAATATTCTATTATTTGAAATGAACAAAGAAAAATTCAAAAAATTTAATATATCTCGTATTACTCCAAGCCGAACGAAACCCTCGGATCTTATGCACGACGGACTGCATATTGCAGCTAGCTCACGCAAGCATTTATATGCCTATCTACAGTATAATATAAAGCCTAGTGATTAGACATTCCTTCCTGCTGTCACAAATAAACTGTTAAACATTTTGAAAGTACAGAAAATAAGATATTTTATACGAGGTACATGCAATATAGTATATATCTAGGGCATAATGATATTATTAGTCGTGTGACTATTAAAACTCGCTAGATCACGTGTCAACATAATGTCGCTATTCGTGTGTAATGAACGTCATTATGTCACTAGATATATAAGCTACTATTCCACATTCCAAATCTAGGCTGCAAACAATGTTGCCCTGGGCCTCGGAAGCCATGGGGCTTCTTAACTCCTGTGACAAAACAACATTTACAATAAGAATCTTGTTTATTTCTGTCGATAACCCAAATTTCTCTTAAAGGGGCCCTATTAACCTTGAAGTGTAATGAGACGGCTCTGACGCTAGGTCCAAGTGTACCTACTCTTAAAAAATTAATTACAATTTTTAAACTAAGCCCACCTCTGAATTAATCCGAACCGATATTCTTGGTGGAAGTGAGTCACAGAAGTGTTGGTAAGAGAAGGACGTTCATAAAAAAAACTTTTTTTATTCCCGCTAAAACTCAACTAACTCGCTGTTAAAAGAGGGCAAGTAAGTTGAAGAAGTGAAAGTAGAGAATCGTTCAGTGGGGCTATATTTCTCTTTTTCTATTTTGTCGTCGGCAATACTCTGTTGTTGATTTGTTAAATGCAATGGGCGGAGATGTGAACAACTGCTTTATACTCTTGAGAGAATTTTTGTATGCATGTGCGGATGCTATTCCTCGAGTTTTCAGACGAACGCACTTTCATCTTTTATTTTTAGTGTATTTGTCGTATGGCACATACTCTATTGAGATCGGTCGGATGGCGGGACCTACGGGTCGGGCCAAAAACAAATAAATTCATATAATAAAGTCACACTGTCTATGACATAACAAATGTATTATATTGTTGGCAGGGTTTTGGCACTGCGACCCGAGTTTTTTTTATTGTAAAAAATATTAGGTCTGAAGTCACTTAAGAACCTAAGAACATTCTCACAAAAATGTATAAAATGTAGTTTATTCAAGGATTTGTAGTCTAAATGTTGTATTTTTTAATGATTTTCGTAAGTTGCTATATAATTCTGTCTATAAGTCAAATTCAAATATTGAAATTAACCCACTTCTCGTTAATTGATTGAGTTAAAATTTTGTGCAAACATATACTCCCGAGGACAACACATGAATCAATCGTTTTTAGAAATTATTATTAATAAATAATGTGTTATTTTGCAAATTAATGATTGTACGTGAAACTGGTATATATGAATATGGAAAACTAGTTTTTCTACAGTATCTATTTATCTAGATCAACTTAAATGACAATAAAAAATAACAAAATTATATTTAAGTACTTCAGAGTATGAGCTTTTTCCAAAAAGAAGTGCTGTTTGGATACAGTTTTTTCCGAAACATCGCTTTAAATTTAATATAAATTGCATTTTTGACAAAACGACACATTGCTATGTTACATAAATCTTGCGTGTTATATGAGAAATATAAGGGTTTATCTTTTTAGATAAACCTACACTTTCCGGTGCAGATTAGAAACTAGCACCTTGACTAATCATAAAGAATATTATTCTGCAGACTTCGTGTAGAACAGCCAACGGATATGGTTGCCTATTCGGATCTCAAGTAGTTATAAGAAAATACAAAAGATTGTAATACCATTATAATAATAAACTAATAAATAAACATAATTAAAATAAATGATTTTTTAAAAACAAAATATTCTGAAGCAAGAATATAACTGGCGCAGTCGGTAATTTTTTCAAAAAGGGGAGAGTGAGCGGAAATCACTTAACTCTAGAAAAAGAAAAATACGAACTAACGTTCAAAACAAATAAAACTAAAAGTAAAGTGAATACTATTCTACGAAATAATAAATAAATAAAACAACCAATAAAATAAATAACAGTATAGTAAATTAATATTAAGTGACAGTGAGCGAAAATCACTAAACTCTAATAATTAATACGAATGAATTTACAATTCAACAAATAACAAAAATAATTAACATTAAGTGAAACCAACTATATATTTTGAGCCCTTTGCTCAGAAGGCCGGTAAGACCTTCGCAACGTACGCAAGTAACGAAGAATCCCGTACAACAACAATCAACATCAACAACAATGCTACTACGAATAATGTAAGTCGTTTACTCCGTCTTATACTAATATTTTATCCTAACTAACAATATTGTAAAATATTTGAATCCTAAACTATTTTTGTACCAAAGTTTGTAAAAAATCAAATTGATTGTAGGTACTAGTGAATGTCGAATAACAACGCTATAAATTTAAGTAACCTCCTTGAAGTATTAGAAAGTTTAGATAATTTAGAAAAACCAAATAAAAATCAAAATACAATGGCACCCCCAAATTTCGATTTAAATTTATTAAAAATTATCCCAGAATTCAATGGCGATAACGTAATTCAATTACACAGATTTCTAGTTTTATCAGAAAAACTATTAACAACTTATGGCGACACCGCTAACCCCTTAAACTTTCAAAATGAAATTATATTTCATGGAATAATTTCACGTGTAACTGGTAAAGCAGCTAGATGTTTAAATATCAACCCAGTATCTACTTGGATAAACCTTAAAGAAACGCTACTTTTAAATTTTGGAGATAAAAGAGATAAAACAGATTTGGTATTCCAACTGCTCAATATAAGACACAAACAAGGACAAACATACTTACAATACCTAGAACAGATAGAGTCACATTTAGAAGTTCTAACACAGTACATTACACTACACCAAAACGAAAATGAAAAAGTTCTCTTGATTAATGAATACACAAACTTAGCCCTCGCTACATTGTTGAAATATATTCAGGAACCCATGGCAAATTATCTCCGTAACCAAAAACCAAGCACACTTACAGAAGCAAAAAATATCATATTCACACAGAGCCAGAACATTGGACATTATCCAACACAAAATGTCAATGCTCAACAACGTAGACAACAAAATACGTTTTCACCTAGAACAAATCATAACAATGTGAACACATCAACACACCCCACATATAATAATCCAACACAAAGACAAACATTTCCATCCCAACCAATAACAAACATCAACCCGAGACCAAATAATCAGAAATATCCAACTAACAGACAAGTATTTGGTAACTCAAATCAGAATGTCTTTAAACCTCAACAAAACAGAGTACTAGATAAACCAACACCTATGAGTACAACAACAACAATCCCGCAGAGAAGGAATTTCATTCCAAATTCAAATTTTCGTTATAATCAACCTTATCAAACCAGATCAAATGAAACACAAAAATTTGTATCACAAGAATTGTTTAATGCAGAAACATGTGACTTAACACCTATAAACGATGAAACATATCCCATCTCACATATCGATGATACACCTACACATTATAACGAAACCTATAATGAAAACTCGTATTATGACGATACTAACCCAGATTCTAACGAACCAAATGATAGTGATTTTTTAGACGATATCCTGAACCCAAACAACAACGCTATAAATACACCAATAAATACATTCGCAACATACGATAACGAACTAGGATACATACAAATTGCTAAACCGAAAATGAAAATTCTTATAGACACAGGATCAACTCGTTCATTTATAAAAAACAACGTAACACAAAATTATTTTAAAAATCTTATCATACCACATACGACACTCGTAACCGGTATTAATGGAACTACTTCTACACAAGGTAAAATAACAATACCTTCATTTCCAGAATTTAAATCAGATTTAAAGCTAGACTTTCATATATTAGATTTCCACCCTGTATATGACGCCTTACTTGGTCTAGATAACATTAGACTTTTAAATTTAATAATTGACCCGAAAAATAACCTATTAATAAACGGCACTAACAAAATTCCACTTTGTTATTTAAAAACAGGTCATGATATAAATTTTCAAACTACGATTCCTGCTTTTACAAGTAAAAAAGTTAAGATACCCGTTAACATACAAAATGGCGATATATTGATAGACGAACAGAAATACCCCGTTATTAATCTACCTAACTCGATAACTAAATCAGAAAACGGATTCGCTACAGTAGAACTTACAAATAACACAGACCAACCTAGAATTTTAAAATTATTAAAACCCGTTTCAGCTCATCCATTTTCGAATGAACTTTTTGAAATTTATCATATAGACCATATGTCTTATAAAAATAAAAGATCAGAAACTCAAAATTTACTCAGAACAAATCATTTGAATCCCGAAGAAAAAGAAAAACTTATAGATCTTTGTACAAAATATTTAAATGTATTTCATAAAGAAGGTCAAGACCTTACATTTACAAATCAAATAAAACACGAAATAAAAACAAAAGACGAAATTCCCATCTTTACAAAATCTTATCGTTACCCCTATGTACACAAAGCTGAAGTACAAAAACAAATTGAAAATTTACTCGACCAAGGTATTATACGACCCTCTTATTCTCCATGGTCATCACCAATTTGGATTGTTCCAAAGAAGCTAGACGCTTCAGGTCGTTCAAAATGGCGAATGGTAGTCGATTTTCGAAAATTAAATGATAAAACCATTGATGATAAATACCCACTTCCAAACATAGACGATATATTGGATCGATTAGGACGATGCACTTACTTTACGACTTTAGACTTAACTCAAGGTTTCCACCAAATTGAAGTGTCAGAACCTGATATTCCAAAAACAGCTTTTTCGACAGAACAAGGTCATTACGAATACACTAGAATGCCCTTCGGACTCAAAAATGGACCCGCGACATTTCAGCGTGCTATGGACAATGTGCTCCGAGGACTCCAAAATTCTTGTTGCCTAGTTTACATGGATGACATTATTGTTTTTTCTGCTTCGCTAGACGAACATTTGTCAGACCTACAAAAAGTATTTCATCGCTTAAACGAAGCAAATTTAAAAATACAACTAGATAAATCAGAATTTCTTACAAAAGAAGTCGCATTTTTAGGACACATTATAACACCTTCTGGAATAAAACCTAACCCAGACAAAATCGATGCAATTTTGAAATTTCCTATCCCCAAATGCCAAAAGGAAATTAAATCTTTCCTAGGATTGATCGGTTATTACCGAAAATTCATCAAAGATTTTGCCAAAATTACAAAACCTTTAACTTCATGTCTAAGAAAAGATTCAAAAATTACACACACATCTGAATTTATAAATTGTTTCGAAAATTGTAAAAAATTATTAACGAATGAACCACTTCTACAATACCCAGACTTCTCAAGACCTTTCCTCATTACAACAGACGCATCCAACTTTGCGATAGGCGCAGTTTTATCACAAGGAAACATAGGAACCGACAAACCGATTTCATACATTTCCCGCACTCTAAATTCACACGAACAAAATTACTCCACTATTGAAAAAGAATTACTTGCAATTGTGTGGTCAGTCAATAAATTTAGACCTTACGTCTTTGGACGAAAGTTTAAACTAGTAACAGATCACAAACCTTTACAATACCTATTCAATTTAAAAGATCCAAATTCTAAATTAGTACGTTGGAGACTTAAATTGTTAGAGTACGATTATGAAATTGTTTATAAAAAAGGCAAAATTAACTGCAATGCAGATGCACTTTCACGAATCGAATTACATACTAAAGAAACAGACGACATTACTATCGATACGTTTTCTCTAATACCAAACCCTGGAGATACGGATCTGTCTCAAGAAGAACTTAACGAAATTCTAAATGATTTAGATGATATAATTGCAAAGCAGACAGAAATTGTTCCCAATCCAGATTCCGAAAATAATAATCCTGATCCCAACGAAACAGTTCATTCAAATGCTGATGAAAATTTAATATTACAAATACCTATAGGCGATAGAGCACTAAACTACTTTGCTAAACAAATTGTCATAAATTTTGTAAATCCCAAATGTAATAAACCTAAAGTAGAACATTTATTTAATAATAAAAAGATTAGAATCACAGCTGACATATCAGATGAAAATTTTGAAAACGATGTGATAACGCTTTTCAAAGAATACATCGATCCAAACAGTACGTATGGAATCTATTTCAATAATTCTGCATCGCAAGCGCAATACGCACGTTTCATTACATTGATACAGAACACTTTTAAAAATACTTCTTATCGTTTAAAACAAACTAACACCTTTGTACAAGATGTTTATGATGCCAATGAACAAGAAGATTTAATATCGACATATCATATATCTAAAACGAATCACCGTGGAATAAGCGAAACGCATTCGCGACTTTGTAAAATTTACTATTGGACAAAAATGTTCGATCATATCACTAGATTTATTAATAATTGTGTGATATGCCAAAGATGTAAATACGACAGAAAACCTTTGAATCCACCTTTAGAAATAACGCCCACCACAAAGAGACCATTTGAAATTATACATATAGATTTATTTTCATATCGCAAAGATAAATTCTTAACCATCGTAGACGCTTTCTCAAAATTCGCCTCAGCCTATTTTGTACCTAGCAATACTACAGTCTCAATAATAGACAAATTAATGCAACATTTTGCTTTATTTCCAATACCAACTACGATCATTTCTGATAATGAATCCACGTTTACAAATTCATTATTTAAAGAATATTGTAGAACACACAACATTAACATACATTATACGACAGCTCTACACCCACAAAGCAATGGTTTAATAGAACGCCTACACTCGACACTTGTCGAACATCTGAGAATAATTAACTTGGAAAAGAAAATTCTTATTACAGAAAATCAAATGGCTTATGCTATCCTTGCTTATAATAATTCAATACATTCAACAACTAAATTTACACCTAAAGAATTAGTTTTTGGACACATTGATCGAAAAGACTCACTAGAAATTGATTTTTCGCGTAGATACTATAACAACTACACCGAAAATCACAGACAAACGTTAAAAGACTTGTATAAACACGTGCATGAAAAAGTAACACAACAAAAAGAAAACACAGTAAATAAACTTAACACCAGTAGAACAATTCCACCAGTATTTAATCAAGACACTAATGCATATATAAAGTTGCAAACAAGATCAAAACACGATCCTAAAACAACAACTCCCAAAATAATAACTAGTGATGAAGTTAATAAAATTCAGACTGAAACTGGACGTTACCACAAACAACAAGTTAAGAGACCACTTCGGTTTCAGAATTCTACTAGTCGTGACACACCTGACGACGACACAATTGAACGAAATCAAAATAACTGACTTACGAGAAAATCCAGGACTGTTACCTTTCCTATTAGGCAATGCGAAAATTCAATATTCCAATCACCACACAATCCATTACCTAGATATAAAACCTATAAATGATATACTTTTAACAGTCGAAATCCTATTAAACAATACTATACAACCTGACATCAAAACATTTCTACAAAACAACCCACAAATTCACGAATCATACCAACATGATCTCACTCATGACTTAGATTATTGTTACTTATTATTGTCAAAAAACTACCAAAAATATAATAATGTTTTATTAATTCATGATAAGAAAAATAGAACAAAAAGAGGCTTAGTTAACATGTTAGGCAGTGCAATAAAATTCATATCAGGAAACTTAGATCATACAGATGCTGAACACTATGACAAACTAATAACTATGTTAGAACAAAATCATAACGATTTAAAATTACAAACACTCACAGCAACTTCGCTTAACACGAAACTAATGAATAACTTTAAAAATGTTCTAGAAAACATAACAAATAACCAAATTCTGCTAGAAACTCAAATAAATCTTTTAATTCAAAGAGCTGACGCCCATAAGAAACAACTGTTATTAGAATTTATAAACAATCAGTTGATGTACATCCACAATCTATTAACAGACGTAGAAACAGCACTAAGCTTTTCAAGACAAGGTACACTACATACCTCTGTCGTTCAACCACAACAATTATATGATCTCTTGGTAAATGTTATAAAAGTATATGGCCCAGATCAATTACCATTTTTGAATGACGATTTATTACGATATTATGAAATAATCAAAGTAAATGTATATATCCAGGATACTACAATCAATTTTATTTTGGATATACCAATTGTAAAAACAAATACGTATAAATATTATTACCTGGTCCCTATTCCTAATAGAAACAATACCATGATCCACTACCCAAAACCTTATGTACTTATACATGGAAAAGACACGTGGTACAGCGATGACGCATGCCAGCGTTTTGGACCAACCTATATATGCAGTCGAAAACTCCAAGAAGCCCTTAAGGACGATTGTATCAACCAGCTGATCAACAAACAGAAGATCACTTGTCATTTAGTTAAGAATAATAATAACTTAGATATAAGTAAAATTGAACAAATAGATCAAATGCATTACTTAATTATACCTTCAGAAACATTGCCAATCGATAGCAATTGCAAAAATAATAATTTTATAAAGTATCCATCTTTATTGGAACTACCAAAGAATTGTTTCCTTACAATAAAAGGTTTAACATTTATTAACTCTAATACGAATAAAATCAAAAACGAAATAATACTGCCAAATTTAATATTTCCAAACTCAACAATAACGAATCAAGTTAATTTAAATAAAATCAATCTAGTAGATGTTTACAAAAATTTGCAACAGTTGGAAGAAATTCACAACGTTCCAATTATTGAAACAGTTAACAAATATTCATATATTCCAGTTTATTTTTTCATAATTCTTTCTATTATCGCAATTAGCTTATATTACTACAAAGTTAAAACAAGGAAAACAATCTCTATCGAATCACTGAAATTGAGACTTAACGATCTCATTTCATCTCAAGAAGCTGAGACAGCTTCTTCATAACGATGGAGCTGTTATATGAGAAATATAAGGGTTTATCTTTTTAGATAAACCTACACTTTCCGGTGCAGATTAGAAACTAGCACCTTGACTAATCATAAAGAATATTATTCTGCAGACTTCGTGTAGAACAGCCAACGGATATGGTTGCCTATTCGGATCTCAAGTAGTTATAAGAAAATACAAAAGATTGTAATACCATTATAATAATAAACTAATAAATAAACATAATTAAAATAAATGATTTTTTAAAAACAAAATATTCTGAAGCAAGAATATAACTTGCGGAATAAGATTTATTTCACAACTCAGATGAACCTTAAAAAATGTTTTGTGTTTACTAAAAAGAACTAAGAGACACTATCATGTCCAGAGTTTTTGTGACAAGGCATTAATGTTTAATGTGTTAAGAAAAACATTAGTATGATATATATTTTCTTTTCTAATTCCATAATTCATTTCAAATGTGACAGTAAACATTTATAATAAGTTTTGGTCATTTTGACATAGATTTATTTTATTTTCGTGGTGGACATCCTGCTTAAAGCTATTGAACTGGGTGTAAATTAACTGGTCTGAATTTGTTGGATATAAATAATATCTGTGGCAACAGGACAAAATGGTTTATGTTGAATTATCATAATAATAATAATAATAATACATGTTTTATTCAGTTAATGTGACAATGACAATGAATGTGTCAGTCAAAATTGTACATACAATTATAAACAATTAAACAATATAAAAGAACTAAATGCCTATTATTATTAACAATTTGTATATTATAATATTGTATATATTTTCTGTTTGCAGCTTTACACAAATTTTGAAACAAAACACTTTTTACATAAATGTTAAAAAAAAACTTCTGTGATTCAAAATAGATTAGAAGTGTAGCAAATTTTGTATTATTCCACTTCGGCTTGTGACAACACAAATGAAATTACGTTACATGTACGAAGTTTTTATTGCCTTTTTAATAATTCATTTGGAAATTATTTTTCAGGGTAACTTTTAGTATCACGAAATCGTTTAATCTATTGCCATTAAACTGACAAACCAATGGAAAACTAAATAAGCCAGAACAAATAGCAATTTTTTATTTGATGGCTGCTTTTACATCAGCAAAAATGATACTTTTCTTAAAACGAAAATGAAATTGTTTTCTATTGTTTTATCAGCATGTAGAATTTTGTAATTTAATTTACGAATTCTGCAATGATCCTTTTAAAATACTTTATTTTTGAGTTTCTGTAATAACGATATGATGCTACGTGTTATTTATAAGAAAGTAAAAGCATTGTGATAGAGCGGAAAAACTGTTTTCGAGGAAAGGTCTGATATGGATTTCACTACTTTCAAAATTAAAATGAAAATGATAAGTTGTCTTTAGCGTTCATGCTGCGCTTGTCTGTGACTGTAGGAACTTTCTTTCGTTTATATTAACTTCTGCAAAATTGTACGGATTTTACTCATTCTTTTTGCGAAATATTTGGCTCAGTAAGACCTACTGATGTTGGTGCTAATGGAATTAGTGAGTTTGGTAATGTACGCAATATTATGTTCACATTTTGTATCTAGATCAACATCGTCTGTGAATCGTAGATTGACTTTCTGGCAAATTCCACTGAAATTTTTCATATCAACAGTAATTTTGGAATATGAAAGTCATGTACCTTTAGTTCTCAATATCACTATTTGGTTGTTTTGAAATTCTAGAATGATTTTATTTTTATTTAGCTTCTGTGCAGACTGTGGTATTGCTTATTGTTTTAAACTTCCTTGCGTAACATAATGATAAGTTTTTATTATACAGAAAAAGTCAAACTTGTGTGGCATTAACCTTTCAGGAAAAAAAATGAGTATTCATGTCAATAACGACTACCACATTGGTATTTCCTGATGCATATTTAGAATCACTTAGATTGGATAAATATCTGGACGTAATAATGGAAGAAAATTTTGAAAAACCCTTAAAATCTATAGCTGGTGTTTTGAAATTGTGTCAATGGTGTAATATATGTCTTGTTAAACCAGTAGTCGTTAAACGAAAAGAAATATTTTTGCCACGATCTTTAACACGAAATATATTTATCAAGTTTTTGCTTTTAGCTTCTTTATATAGTGCAGCAGTAATAAATCAGTGCCACATTGGAAAAAATTGCTACATTAATTTTGATTTTGTGACTGAATATTCAACTATGTTTTATTCAGTTTTCATTATATTTTATTTATTTGTAAATCAAAATAAAATCGCAGTAATTTTTAATACATTGAATAAATTAAACGATGAGATTCAGGCGAAATTTGGTTTACATTTAACTTATGAGAAAAACGTTCAAAGAACAATATTCGTTTTATATTCAATTGATATAATTTTGAGTTCGAAAACGTATATAAACGGAGTTCTTAACGGACATGGCATTGTTTCTGAATGCTTAAATTATTGGATTCGATTTGTAATTCCACTGTATCTTGTATATTTGCCAATTCATTTGTCGTGTGCTTTAATTTCACTGTTAGTGCAACAATTAAAGTTTTTAAATAAATTCTTAGCTCAACATAATCGTGAACAATCAACAGATGAAATAAAATTTCTTGAGACTTATAGACAAGCTTCCGCTATTCATGTTGAAATTTCTACCCTTGCTGTATTGATAAATTCAACATTTGGATTATGTCTTTTATTTTTGACTGTAGTTTTCATGACTTACAAAACAGTTAACTTATTTAGAATTTACTTTGCGGAAATATATTTCGTAATTTTTGAAGAGTGCTTATGGTTCTACTGGGATATTCAAATACTCACAATATTTATCAGGCCTTATGTGAAATTACAAGAACAGGTATTAATTACCTATCTAATTTTGTTATCACAATGCAAAAACTGCACTGTTAAATGATTGTCTTTCTTTATTTTACGTAATAATTATGCTAGGTAGCAGAAAGCATTGTCAAAAATTTTGATTTGACATTGACTTTAGATTCTAATCACATACCTACAGTTTTAATACAGTTAAGGAACATTCTAATGTTTGTCATGTAAAACATTAGATTGCACTCAGATAAAAACGAATAATTGATCAGCACATAAAAATATCGCTTTTCAAGCTAAAGTTTAATCAAAATAGGTAGAAAAAAATTTCGATGTGGAAATTGTATAAAAATGGTGTTATATACATGTATATGTCAAAGGAAATAATCGGATGTTCGCGGAAATTCTAGGAAAATTGCAAAAAACCGGGTAATTGGAATTTGGTTTTTTGCAAACATCCCAGAATTCTCTCGAAAATCCAATTTTTTAAATTATCCTACGACTTATACACAGTTTAGAAAAAAAATATTATTTCAATCAATCATTTATTTTTCGAACTCGATCTATTTAAAATTCTACAATGCTTTTCTAAGGTTATTGTCAAATCATATTTTCTAATAAAACGTTCTGCAATCGAGTATTAGTGTTAGAAAGTGACAATAGTTTAACATCACTGTTAAAATTAAAGAGTAGCAAGTTAACGACTGCTTTCTGGTGCTTCAGTGGTACCTAATATAGAGATACATTTGGCAGCCCGTTATATTTCCATGCAATAATTACTGTCGGGCTAACGGCATTTAGAGCCCAAAATGTCTCACAAAATATTTGGACTTTCGAAACATGCGACCGCGACGACAGTCATGCGACAGCAACATGTCTGAAAAGCATCAATTAAGAATGAAATTGAATATGAATCAATTCGGAATGATTAATGAATGATTTTGTCGCGCGACACATCGGCGCCTGCGATAGCACATCTGTCGAAAAGAGGTCGCTGTCGCATGTCACTGTCGCGATGGCAAGTTTCAAAAACGAGGCAGATACCATGATCTTGGCTCCGAGAAACCGGTCACTAATTTTATGTGTTTTAAGTAACGGAGTAAAAGACAAAATTAACAATATTTTATTTGCTAATTTTATAATGACCGACGTTTCAAGACAAACCATGTTTTCCTCAGAATCTTAAACTCGTTCGACTAACTTTTAAAACCCTGAGAAAGACCCGGTTGGGGTTGAAACGTTGACTTTTAAAGAAATTACCCAATAAAATATTGCTTTCTTACCTTGTTCTCTAAATTTCAAGCAAGGTGTTTAAGACATTATTATTTACTCTGTGTAGATGATGAGAAATTTGTTTTTTTTTATTTTTTCAAGATGTCGGAGATGGGTCGCATATTGTTTGCGAATGAATCATGTCCATTATTTCAAAGCGAGGTATTAAAATATTAATTTCCAATTAAAAATTTAATTGAAAATAAATCTTGAAATTTTTGTTTTAGAAATATGACTGTGGATTTGATATATTTCGCCATAAAATAAAGTTTTCTGCTTGTGGACTTTTTGTTATTGATTATTCTCTAATAACTCTTGTAAGTATTTTACGTCATTAACTAGAAACTAATGAACACAACAAAAAATAAATTAAAGAATATTGTCCAAGGTGATCTGAATTTACAAGAAATTTGGTTAGTTAACTAACAAAATAAATTAACTCAAAGTTTTAGATGTAGAAATTACAAGAATTTTACTTTTATTTTTTAAACAATTTGTATTTACTCTGAATTTACAAATGTTTAATTGATAGATTCTAATGATAGTTGTCCGTACCTCTCTATTTATGGTGAACGATACATGTAATGCAATTTAGAGAGAGAGAGATTGTAAATTATAGACGCTCAGCGTCTGAGGTCATCAGCGTCTATTAATGCAATCTATAGTTTTTACATCTGACGTAGAGATATTTTACTATTCAAAGCATACACTGACAACAATATGACTATTTGTTTGAATTTTGCAGGTCATATTTTTTGCACTGTCTAATGCTGTGATTCTTATTCAGTTCAAACAAACTGAAAATAATTAAAAAACTTTTTGTTTTCCTTTTACTGTTTTTGGAACTGTTCAACAAAGGTTATATTATTAAAGAAGAATAAATTATTTTCGATAATACACATACGCCAAATCTAGAACTAATCGTACGTCTTACGGAATATTTAGACCGAATCAGAATTTTTGTCTATATGTCAAGTTTTTTTTAGTTAAGGATTAGTTCAAAAATTGAACGTATTTTTATTGGATTTTCACCATACAGTATTTGTTATAAATTAGGGAATATATAAATGAAATAAAAAAAATAAATAAATAAATAAAGAGGCTGAGTAGTAGCCAAGAAATAGACATTTTCGCGAGAGAAAATGAAAAGTTGGTTATTATATTATATTACGTAGATAGGTGTATTTCTCGAATTATCAATAAATGGATGTCAATTTTTTTTCGTAAATTCTTTTGTTAAATGTTTGTATGCACTAGCATCTAAGCTTTCGTCCATCAAAATTTATTTATTTAAATGAAGACACCTGTTCCAGAAGATATTTTATTGCGTATTTTATTTCCTTGTGGGCGATTTTGTAATAGGTCCAAAGTTACTGATTAATTTATTTGCAAATGTTTATATTTTGACAAAAAATGTACTAAATAGATAAAATAGTTTTACAAATTGTTTTGCAATATAATAATTTGTCTAAATAGCTAGTTTTTTATCACTTGTGGAAATGCGTGTTTGTTGATATACTTTTATGGGTCACATTTTGATCGTGACGAAATTGTTAAATTATTTTATCATTTCAATTTAAAGTTTAAAACTGAATTATATTATTGAAAAAAAATATGTAAATATAACGTTAAAAGTACCTTAATGTTTTAAAACGTAATTCTTCGTGATTTTTTGAAAAAATATCTTGTTTTTTCATAAAAAAGATGTTGGCATCACTTACATAAACTCACGGGACAGTGAAACTTCTTTAGAGTTATGAAGTCGTTTTATTTTGTGTTACTAAGGTTTCTTTTATATTTCCCCGTCGTCGAATTCATTTCCCATTTACGTCTCAAAATACGTCGCTAAGGAAGTTTCACTTCAACAAAAATTGAACGCAGTTTTGTTTAAGACGTATACGTAGTATGTACATTAAATGTTGTTAATCAATATAGTCACAAACTTTAGATAATTATTTGACTTATTCAAGAGAGTTGAAAAAAGCGTTGTCTACGTCCATAAGTAAGCACTTGAAGATTTGTGAAAAGTGTTAGATATGAAACAAAAATAATAACATAAATTTCGTATTGGGAAAAAAACAATCAAATAATTTGGAAATGGTCCAAGAGTATAATTGATATAAACAAACTTATAAATTGTTAATTGTAAATCTGAGAATTTTACGGTGTCTTCTTTTCTTGCTAGATTTTATTGTATTATGTAATTTGTGTAATCATACAATTTATCTGTAAATGGTGTATTCATAGTCTGTAGAAAAAAGTTACGGTTGTAATCAATTTTTATTTGTAAGTTATATAGCAATTCAAAGAAAAACAATATTTTTAAACTAATAAAAATATTTTTAAGCTTTCTTTAAAATTATACTTGTTAGTGTCTAGTGTATAGTGTTCATGGTCTAATATTTATACTTGTCTATATCTATACTTTAAACTTGTGAATCTCCGAACCGATTTGAACTTTTTTCACTATTTAAAATGCTTACTACTCGAACAAAAGTTATATATTATTACTCTACGACAAAGCTGGGATGAGCAGTGAGTGACGATAGCGATTATTATGTAAATATTATATTAATAATAAGTTGTTACCAGTGTGGTCGCAAAAGTTGTAATAAATTTAATTTCTGAATTCGTCAGGAAACTGTATTTGATGATGTTCCAGTTTTGCTCAAGAAATCATTTTGTGACTGTGCTGGTTTTAAAGAACATTATATTTTTTTGGCAAAACTAATTTCTATTTAATATTATTATCAATAAAAATCTAAAGCGATTTTTTTTTTGTACTTTAACACGCTAAAGAGGTTTTCACATTATGTTATAATTTCGAATCATCCTTACATTGAAAAGCTTTCTTCAACATAAACTTGGAACCACAATTTACAAGACAATATGTATTTTCTTTGTTTCAGCGGAGCCCTACTAATAAAATTAAATAAAACTCCATTTTACATGTTCGTGTTAGACAAAATATCTACAACGTCCTTTTTAGTGTATTTGCCATATGGCAACATACACTATTGGCGTCGGTCGGATGGCGGGACCTAGGGGTCGGACCAAAATTTCTCGACGTTTCATAACCTCCTAAACACTTTGCCACCATTTTTAAAAATGTTTATATATATATGTATATATATATATATTTATATATATATATATATATATATATATACGTATATATATATATATATATGTGTGCGGGCAATAACTTTCGAAAGAGTTAATTGATTTTAACGAAATTTGGCCCACGTGTTGAAATCCATCACCGCAAGAAGCCTATTTAAAATGGGCGTAATCGGGCCATTTTAAGGGTAGTTTTTAGGGGTTGAAAAATGTTTTTGGGCCCCAAAATACCGAAAAAATTCTCAGAATCGTTTCAAAATTGACATTTAACCAGTTAGTAGCAATTAAAAAGTGCCCCTAAAATTTTAATAAAATCGGCTCAACAGGACCGGACTTACAAATTTTTTGAAAATACTAATTTTCAGATAGTGACTTATTTATTAAAGGCTGTATTTATTTCGGTGTAGACGTTAGATTGATAATAATATTACAATTAAGAAAAAAAAATGTTATTTTAAGGGGTGTATTAAGGGGTTAAATTTTTTATTTTGCCCAAAAACAAACTTAATTTCACATAATAAAAGCATAAAACCACACGGCCCTATACAAGCAAATACACTATATTGTCGGCAGGGTTTTGGCACTGCGACCCGGGTTTTTTGTATTTTACCTGCGCTTATATCCCACCTGTAGTCGTCAACAATTTTGCTTTTAATGGCAGCCATCTTCCAAAGTTAGTTTCTATTTATTATATTATTATTAATCTGACAGTTATACTTTTCATATTGAAACTTAGAAACTGGGGGTATGTTATAACCGAGTCATACAGAGTTTTGATTATATCTTCGCAAATTTAGCTGTCATTCCACAAAATCTTCTGGGACAACCTGTATGTCTATTAGAATAAAATTAGGGTCATAATGAGTATAAATTTGTGCGACAACTATTTCCGTAATCTGCTACAGAAGATATGTTTCCCGGAACTAGATTCTATGAACATATTGTCTCTCTATTTCGCTTTAACTTCCGGCCAAAACTCTTTCTATCTCTCTTTGTATTTAAATGTGTTTAGAAATCGTGTAGTTTGCTTAGGACTTAGCATTAAGGATGGTAAAACTTTTGATAAACAATACCATTGAGGAATGCATATAAAAAACCCGGGTCGCAGTGCCAAAACCCTGCCGACAATATAGTGTATTTGCTAATACAGGCAGTGTGGCGTTATTATGCGAATTTAACTTGGTTTTTGGGCAAAATAAAAAAATTAACCCCTTAACACACCCCTTAAAATATGTTGCAATATTATTAACAATCTAACGTGTGTACCGAATTAAATACACCGTTCAGTAAATAGGTCACTATCTACAAATTAGTGTTTTCATAAAATTTGTAAATCCGGTCCTGGCTGGCCGATTTTATTAAAACTTTAGGGGCACTTTTTAATTACTACCAGAGGGTTAAATTTCAATTTTGAAACGATTGGGAGAATTTATTTAAATGTGCACCCTACTTTTTCACAATTGTTGAATTTTAAAAAGGGAACAATCATTTTTTATTCAATATATTATATTATAGTATGATGTGTAATCGAATAACATTCGTCCTTTAAATAAAAATAAACATAATTCCGTTAATTTAGTATTAAATTCATCAATACTCATGAAAACTAAAGCTTCTAGGAGGTGTGAATTATTAGTAAGTTTCGTATTTGATTATTATAAAAATATAATTTGTTCGACTACATAATATATAAAAATACAAAATACTCCCAGATGCGTCACGAAATTGTAAAAAAATAAATTACCGGTTAACTAACCGATTAAATAACCGCGGTAATTTTTTTAAAGTACATTATCGCGCTCATTTATTATATTACTATTATTTTACAATGTTGCGCAGAAAGTTTTGCGCATAATTGTAATGTTCGGTTGAGAATTTAATTTTTATTTTATAACCAACACATATAATATGATATATAAATGAAAATTAATTCTTTCGATTGTATTGTTGAAAACTGCTCTATTGTTTGTTTTGTTGTTCTGAGAAAGAAAGTGAGAAGCCGCCATTTCGTTTTATAAATTACCGGTTAATTAACCTGTAAATTATTTGGTCAAAATGGTAACTATCATAAGTTACCATTAATTTTTCATCACTAGTTTATTCCGGGCGAATATGACTAATTTCGGCTCACTATGTCGTTACGTCTCCAATCAATGTTAGAGGAAGTTAGCTCTACTCGGACGAAGCTTGATCAAACCGTTAGTTTTTTATAAAATCGACGAGGCTTTGATAAATAAATAAACTTAATTATTACTAAGAAGTAATGAAATTATAAAAGGAGTCATTTTGTAATGGATTTTTGCTCGTCCTTGGTATGTCAACAATATATAATTGGCTTGGATAACTTAAGCCTAACAGTAAACTTACAGCCCCTTCCAATTAATCGCCTTGCACTTGTGGATTTATTATAAACCACTGAACGTAATGTTTGTTTGTTTCCCAAACACCATTTACTGGAAATTGATTCATTTTTGTATACACTGAGTCACATTAAATACGGAATGTTTATATCCGACTGTTGTTAATAAGAAAAACATTCTTTTATTCATAGAGTTGCGTAAGAATTATGCAAGAAAAAGTACGTAAAACATTTTTCTGAAAAGTACAAATATTAAAAAAACCCGGTCGCAGTGCCAAAACCCTGCCGACAATATAGTGTATTTGCTTATACAGGCACTGTGGCTTTATTATGCGAACTTTAGTTGGTTTCTGGGCAAAATAAAAAATTTGACTACTTAATACACCCCTGAAAATAACATTTTTTTTCTTAATTGCAATATTATTATCAATCGAGCTTCTATACCAAATTATATACACACTTCAGTAAATAATTAACTATCTGCAAACTAGTGTTTTCATAAAATTTTTAAATCCGGTCCTTAAGGTCGATTTTATTAAAATTTTAAGGACACATTTTAATTACTGCCAGAGGGTTAAATTTCAATTTTGAAACGATTCGGAGAATTTTTTCGGTATTTTGGGACCCAAAAACATTTTCCAACCCCTAAAAACTACCCTTAACATAGCCCGATTAGGCCCATTTTAAATAGGCTTCTTGCGGTGATGGAATTCAACACGTGGGCCGAATTTCGTTAAAATCAATTAACTCCTTCGAAAGTTATTGCCCGCACACATATATATATATATATATACGCTTATATATATATATATATATATATATATATATATATATATATATATATATATATATATAAATATATATATACATATATATATAAACATTTTCAAAAATGGTGCCAAAGTGTTTAGGAGGTTATGAAACGTCGAGAAATTTTGGTCCGACCCCTGGGTCCCGCCATCCGACCGACGCCAATAGTGTATGTTGCCATATGGCAAATCCACTAACAAGCTAAGCGTCTGAGTGCTATTAGAACTAGGGATGTCGAAAAAATATCGATATTTTTTATTTGATATATTGATATTTTTGGGTGATATTTAATATTTCAATATATCGATATAAAATTGCGAGTATCGAAAACCGATATTTTTTCCCAGTAGCAACACTTGTATTATGGTACTACCGCGACTGACTAAGGTCGTTTAATTATTCCGACAAATCGAAAACTTCACTGAAAAAGAAACATGTGTTTTTACATATGTTTTTTGAACACTTTTAAGTGCGTTCCAAAAACAACAACAGTGAATAAAGCACATATCAAACACGTTTCTTTTTCACCGGATTTTTCGATATTTTCAGAATAATAAACAGTCAAAATGTCTATTCATGCTAATTTTCATTTCATTTCTACAACACTAGAATATTTTTAATTATTTCGATTTACACCTCAATTCTTGCTGCACCAACAATTTTCTGTTGAATGTCACCTCTGGCACGCATGCCATAGGTTCGCAATCCCTGGCTTTATTAATTGTTCGATTAATCTCTAAAATTATCTGCTCCTAAATATATTAGACATTTAATTAATAAACAAAAAAAAATTCTTATCATTGTTTTTGATTTCATATAAATATTTATTAGTTGATTTATTAGAAATAATGTCCGTTAATTGCTATTTGAGATTATATTAAGCTAGCCAATATGTATACTAAATTTCTTCGAGTGCCAATGTTCTCTTTCAAATTGGACCGATATATCGATATTTTTTGAATAATATATCGGTACCGATATCGATACTTGAAAAAAATATCGATACGATATATATCGATACTTTTTGGCACTTCCGACATCCCTAATTAGAACGTTAATATTATTTCTATGATCTCCAAAGCTGAGCGACCACGCTTAGGTCAGAAAAATATCAAGAGATCGGTGAGTTTGACGGTGACAGAAATCTTTCAGACGATGACTACAAAGTTCTTATTGCACATAATTCTTGTGTATTCAAAGCAATTTAGTGGTGTCTTCTCTCGATTCTGATTAACGATGATTAAATTCAGCGAAACCATTTTTCTTCTTATTTTTAAGATGAATATCACAATTTATTTTTATACATTTACACGCGTTTCTCTGTAAAAAAACGTTTTCACACATATGCAATGTCAATAAGCTCAAACTGAGAGGAAATTGACAAAACTTATGACTAGGGACGGTGACTGATGGCTAACCTTTTTCCTTTGAAGAGCCATTTAAAAAATATTTTAGAATCATGGGCTGCTGGCCGAGGGAAACGGATTATTTCTTATAAGTGTTTTATGTTAGTATTGTAATTTTCTTGCAAATGTATTTACATTTTGATAAGCTGAGAGGTGTTGCAAAAATGTTAATGCGGACCGTTTTACACCTACAGTTGAGGAAATTGATCCAACTAGAGATGGAAAAACGGGTCTTTTTAGTGATCTGCATCTTTGCATCTGGATCCCGTATGTGAGCCGGCTCACTGAACCGGTTCAAAAAGAGCCGAGTTCTGAATATGTTATTGCAGTCCGCCACTGAGTTACCTAGTTCAGTCAATCATATCACGACCTGTATAGAATCAAGAATGCATAACCAAACATGTGATGCATGAGTCATTTGAGCTGACAGATGCATCAAACCAAGAACTGATACGTAAGTGTAAAATGTGCTTCTGTGTGTTAAGTGTTTCACTGAGTTATGCGGATCCGTTGATCCGTCGGCTCAAAAAAAAGTGAGTCGACTCTCACGGATCTTCTGTCGGAGTCGGCTCTTTGAACCGGTTCAGATCTGAGTTACCCAACTCTAGATCCAACTATAAATTTTCACCGAAGAATTTTACATTACCAGGGTTTATTCGTTTTTATAAAAAAAGTTATAAGTAGTACTACTTTAAAGTAGGTATATAAAATTACAAAAAATCAGACATAATCAATTAGTTTAAGAAACAGCTTGTATAAAAAGTGTGAACTAATTTCGCTTACTGGAATCCAGCAAATTATTGTTATTCTCAGTGGAGAGTATTGTAAGTTTATTTATTGTGTGTGAGCGTCTGTGTTTAGAATACACACACACATGCGCAGAACAACGACTGCGCGATTCTGCCGAAGACACTGAACAGACGGGCGTCTTTATAAACAGGGTCGGCTTAAGAACATATTGTGATTTCGTGTTTCAGTTTCATAAAATAGCGAGACTATTTTCATGAGAATGTTTTTGGTACCTAAATTGTGGAAAATATTTTTTATAATTCATCTTCAAAGTTCAATTCCAGATATATTTTGCAATAGAAAACAGGATCAATCAATTTAAACACTCATAGATTATTAAACATTATGGATTTAATAAATTAATATGAACGTTGTTAATTGTTGATCA
Organism: Venustoraphidia nigricollis; assembly: GCA_034508555.1. Taxonomy (NCBI): domain Eukaryota; kingdom Metazoa; phylum Arthropoda; class Insecta; order Raphidioptera; family Raphidiidae; genus Venustoraphidia; species Venustoraphidia nigricollis. The sequence continues at coordinate 3,731,433 of JAVRKA010000047.1, forward strand.
ATATTTTCAGAGCTTGATAAAGTCTTAAGAATAAAGACGAAACGTAGCCAATCAATGAGTGTTTAAATTGCTTTTCTATTACCCGTGATCCTGTTTTCTATTTTTTATAATACTTTCGAAAAATAATTTCGGAAAAATTTATGAAAATTATTTATATCAAGTCTCTAGTATATATGATCTACTGAAGTGGCATACAACAGTCCTCTAAAAACTAGGTAATTACAAAAATCTACTTATGAAAGGCAATCAATTCAAGTGTCTATTTGATTTTCAAGTAGCTCTTTAGACTGCAACAAAATAAAGTATTACAACTTGTATTTTCAAGGAACTTTAAAAGAAAAGAAAGTTTTGTAATGGCCAAAAAATCGATTGACGTTTTAAATAGCCATGTACATGGGCAAATACTTTAACGAATTAAAAATGTTAGTTTCTTCAAAAAATGATGGTTTGCTGATTATTGAAAATTGAAAATTGAGAACTTTTCTCAAACAGCATTATTGTAGATTATATTGATATTTCATAAATCGGTATTTCATTATTATTTATAATTCACCACACATTTGTCTAGGAAAAATGCAAAAAGGATATAGATTACCAACGATTACTGTTCGTAGATTTTCATCACTGCGGTGAAGCCAACCATTTATTTTAAAAATTCTAAAGTTATATTATTTGAAAAAAAAAAATGAATTGACACTGAATATAGGGAATTGTGGAATTTACCTCATTAAAACAATAATAAAAAAAAAGAAATGGTGTGGAAATATTTTGATTAAAGTAGTAGAGAGAAGACGTATAAATAGTATAAATGACTTTTAGTTAAAAATCATTTGTAGATAGGCATAAGTTCTTCGAACTAATATTATAATTTAAAAGTTTTTTAAGTTTGATTCGGCCCTGTTCTGTTTCTCTACTTTATTCCCAGTTCTCTCTTCGGGATTTAGATTACACAGCAAACTCACAGTATTGTCCATTCCTACGGGAAACCAAATTAAAAATATTCAGAATTAATCCGGAAATAATACGCAGACTATAAATTATTTATCATTTTTGCTAGTAAATAATTCGTTGAAACGTTTTGCAAAATGTCGGGAAATTTGTGTACCCAAGTGCAAAATTAAACAAATGCTATACTACGTTTCTTGAGAATGTTTCTCCTATTCGGTTTTATCAAGTTTATGATAATCAAATAGTCTTGATTCCTCTTTGACCTTGGATGATCTAATGAAAGATTTAAAACTGGAGTACAATGTCGTGTATAAAAATAACAAAATACAACAAAATTCACGCTCTATGCATTTTCTTTATAATATTTAGTTACAACTACTGCTAGATCATCTTAGAACCTACAACACGTGTGTGGTAAAATAATATTAAAATCAAAACAGTAATTAAATGTTTTTCAATTCATTGTTTGTAATAATAAATAAAGAAAAATTCAATAAACTTAATATTTTATATTACTCCAAGCAAGGCGAGAACCTTGAATCTTGTACACGATACAGATATAGTCATTGTTTTTATCCGTGCGGTCATTGCTGGTCGTTGTTTGGCGCCATTATACACACTATATGTACTTTACACATGTTAACTAGATGACTACTTAACCTAGTGTTGCTGCATAAGTGAAATATCAAAAATATTGAAATAGAGTGTAGGAAAAAATATCATTGCTCCTGCATTTTTTCCTACCCTCTATTTCAATATTTTTGATATTTCATTTATGCAGCAACACCGGGTTCTTGACTATTAAAATTCGCGGAGCTCATTCTAGCATAATGCCATTACTCGTCAATAATATACTTCAATACGCTCTAGATTAGTGGTTCTCAACCTTTTTCAGCTGGCGACCCACCTTTCCTTATCGGAATACCTCCACGATCCATCGATCCATAGTAGAGTAAAGTTGGGTAACTCAAATCTGAACCGGTTCAGAGAGCCGACTCCGACAGAAGTTCCGTGAGAGCCGACTCACTTTTTTTTGAGCCGACGGATCAACGGATCCGCATAACTCAGTGAAACACTTAACACACAGAAGCACATTTTACACTTACGTATCAGTTCTGCTTTGATGCATCTGTCAGCTCAAATGACTCATGCATCACATGTTTGGCTATGCATTCTTGATTTTATACAGGTCGTGATATGATTGACTGAACTAGGTAATTCAGTGGCAGACTGCAGTAACATATTCAGAACTCGGCTCTTTTTGAACCGGTTCAGTAAGCCGGTTCACATACGGGATCCAGATGCAAAGATGCAGATCACTAAAAAGACCCGTTTTTCCCATCTCTATATAGTGGAGGGATGTTGTGGTTCTGTTGTCTGCCCCAGATGCCAAAAATCCAGAACCAAGTAAACAATCAGAACACAATTCGATTTGTTTCGATTTTTTTATCTTTTCTAATGGTTTTAGGATCGAATCGCGATCCACTTGTAACCCTTCCGCGACCCACTAGTCGGTCGCGACTCACCGGTTGAGAAGCGCTGCTCTAGATATACAATTTTCTGGTGTCGTCAATAATTTGCCAAAATAGATTACTAATATACAAATGGGTCACTTTTAATCAAAGTGGGTACGCAAGAACAATGCGTCGACTGGGAGGCAGAGTGGGTGAATTGCGTGATATGCGCATACACTTTTTGACTTATGTCTCCAACGTTCAGCGTTGGTTCAGCGGCAGATAGTAAAGTTGGGAAACGAAGGCATTAGACTCTCTGATCTGAATTCTGAATGCAAACTTTGTCGCGTACCCCTGTTTTACATCTACAGTTATAATATAGGGATGCGTAGCTCAAATCTGGCACGAAAATAAATAACAACCTATATAATGTGTTCTGAATACAGAAATGCTAATGGATTTTTTCTAATAAAAATACAATAACTCTTATGTGTTGTGAATATTAATGCTTATTTGAAACGAACTGTATTCAATCTACCCTTTTTTATAAAATTTTATGTCGGTTTCGCTTGGATGTTTAGATCAGAAGCGTAGCGTACTTTGGCGGGGCCCCGTATAAAAATTTGTTTGGGGGCCCTTCCCCCGTTGAAGTAAATGACTTAAACGGGGAAGTCCCGCAGCCCGCGATAACCGATGTAGGGTGTTGCCAACTTTTGAACGCATGCTTTACGCGGGAAAAAAAGAAATTGCTTTTTTTGACTTTTGTCATTTCTGAAATTTTTATTAATTATTGCTTATTGCCTGGGGGCCCCGTATAATAGATACGGCAGTAGCTACGCCCCTGGTTTAGATCCAGATTTAGTCAATGCTTGCAATGTCGATTTTGAATGATTTGCAACCTACTGTAGAGACTTTTTAAATTTTATATTAACAACAACACGGGTGTTTCAATCCTTAGGTTATTAGCACTATACAAGTGATAAGTATAGGATATTTTGTTACGTTTTGGTGGTGTTATAATGGTATAGAGGCACAAACCGAATCTAAACTGATTTTGTTATGCTTTTAGAGGTGCAATGATATAGAGGTACAAAACGAATGATTTCTAAGATGGACTATTGCTAGTATATTTTTTTTCAAAATGAATCTTAATATTTTAAGTGAAGTAAATGTCCTTGAAAGTAAAAATCACGCCGCTACTGATCGCTTTTCCCACTCTTCTTACTACGCAGATGCCCCTCATGCTTCATTTAAACCAGGGTTTATCAACCTTCTTGAACAGGCGACCCCTTTACGCGTTAAAAAAGTGTGGCGACCCCCTAGACCTAGAGCCATAATAAAACTATATCAGTTTGTATTTATTTTTCTTACTGGTCGACCTATATTGATCGAAAAACCAAGTGTACTTCGTAAGGAAGTCGCGAGAGCTCTGCAAGTAGTAACTTGGCTGTGGAGGTTTTTCTATTGTAGTGTACAAACAATTACCTTTTTCTCTTAGCCGCAACCCCCCAAATAAGGCTTTACGACCCCCCTGGGGGTCGCGACCCACAGGTTGAAAAACACTGACTTAAACGATACTACTCCATCATGTTATGCTTATCGTGTGACTTGCTTAGTGGTCAAAGTAAAGTCGTGGATAAAAATTGAATTTATAAACGGACGTTTACTATTGTATTTTTTAATAACTATAAGGAACTGGCGTATTGTGACGGTGACTCACTTATGTGAGTTCTCTTATCAAACCTCAGTATTTGCGCCATACATTCTACTTTAGACATTCCACTTTTTTAACAAATTTATTGGTTGACTGTTTGAGATTGATGATAAAATGTGATATATTGGATTACGGCACGGACCAATAAAAAGAATACAGATGCTGTGCTGCCTCGTTGTTTTGCAATTGACATTGAGTAATCGTTTTTCAATAGTCTTCATATAAAATTTTATTTTGTTTTTTTCATTTTCAAACTTCGGATTAATTTAGCTTGATGGATAATTAATTTCTCAGAACAATTTAAGTGAATTTTAATTAATTTTTGTCAACCTGTCAGTACGCTGAAGAAATGCAAATTTTCATCTTATTTTTAACCAATAACTTTTTTTATAAATTAATTTCTTAATTCTTTGTTAACGTCTGATTTTAATTAATTAATTAATTAATTAATAGAAGCTAGCGACGAATTTACCTTAAAGTGAATCCGTCACTAACTCTGATCTATATTCTTACTTAACTAATATAGTTGGTGGATTTATCTTAAAGGAAATCCTTCATTAGCTCTTGGTCAACATATAATAAGAATTAGGCCGAAAAAATGACAATTTTATGTGAAATTATATTTATAAACGCTGATGACCTCAGTAATTGAGCGTCTATAATCTACAATTATTTTTATTTCAAAGAGAGTTCTGACGTATTCTGATTCCAGCAGTCCAGTCAGTAGCGGTATTAGAACGTCACACGATAAACCAATGAGCGACACGCAAAGTAGGTTTTCGTGTTTTCATTGTTGGTTATGTTATAACTGCGCTACCAACAACAGATAATTAGCATACTTGCATCAGAATCGATTCTTAATCATTCTTAATACGGTCCTGAAATACTATTTTCGATAAGAAAATTGTGCGCGTCTAATTGAACAAGATATAGTAACAATGTATTTGGGACACGTAAATATACCAAAACAACAATTAATGATAACCATTTGAGATAACAATAATACACTGGAGTCATAGGGTGAGCGTTGCAATTCGTAACAGCAGTAACAAATATTTACAGCTTGTCCTTGTAGTAACGCTGGATATCGCAGTGATATTTTTGCGTGTAGAAATGTATCAGTGGCCTTATTTGAAATGAAACAAACATATAAAACTAACCTTTTTGTACCGGAAGAGTGCGATAACCGTGATAAGGTTCCCCGGAACTCCAATGATCATAAATAGTATACAGCAAGCAGCAGCGAAGTCCAGCAATGGTCCGGGATAGCCTTTGAATAATTCCTCCGGCTGACTGTCCCCGATTCCATTTCCTGCTTTTATAAACACGTCATCGTCGTCCAGGCCAGTTGTGTTCAACCATGGTGTCGTAACAGTTGAATACAGATATTCCATGGTTCATGACATTTATTGATTTATATTATTTCTCAAACAAAAGGTCAGTCTAATTTTTAAAAGCTACTTTGTAACCTCATGATTATTCTATTATCGTTTACCCGCTTTGTTTCTTGTGATTTTTAAAAATTTTAGGTAGAAAATACAGTACTATTTAACATTTTAAAGTGAAAAACGGTTCTATTAAGAAATTTAGTTTGAAATATAAATTGATAATTTTTATGTAAATATTTCATAACACTATTTATTTATGATATTAATTGAAGTAAACATTTTCAAATATTATTATTGTCGCATTTTAAACTATTTATTAAACACATATTTTATATTAAGGCGTATTTATTGTCCGTTTTAATTGGTTATACGTTTTTTTATAAGTTATTTTACACAACAAATCCAACATAAGTTTACTAGTCGGTGTGATAGTTTTTTGGTTAATGTTTTTCGAAACAGTATTTTCACTAATTAGTTTTCCAAGTAGTCACTAATTTATTTAATGAAATAATTTATATTTTCGAGTAATGATCTATTTATAACATTAAGTTAAGACATATTATGTAAAAGTTCCGTTATTGATTACACTTTAATTTGATTATTCTCTGTCAGTCAGACACGCGTTGAGACAAAACTGCTATAACGTTTATTGCGAATGACATTCGACGAAAGAAAATTCTTATGTGTGAAGTTAGTCATTGAATTTATATGATGTAAAGAACTCTTCTTGGTGTAGCGTAAAAACGGAAGTCTGAAAACACACATATTTCAGTTAGAATATAGTAATAAATAGTGAGAGTCTAATGTTTGCCGTCAGTGTCGGACTTTTATTAGTGTATTTGCCATATGGCAACATACACTATTGGCGTCGGTCGGATGGCGGGACCTAGGGGTCGGACCAAAATTTCTCGACGTTTCATAACCTCCTAAACACTTTGGCACCATTTTTAAAAATGTTTATATATATATGTATATATATATATATTTATATATATATATATATATATATATATGTGTGCGGGCAATAACTTTCGAAGGACTTAATTGATTTTAACGAAATTTGGCCCACGTGTTGAAATCCATCACCGCAAGAAGCCTATTTAAAATGGGCCTAATCGGGCTATTTTAAGGGTAGTTTTTAGGGGTTGAAAAATGTTTTTGGGCCCCAAAATACCGAAAAAATTCTCCGAATCGTTTCAAAATTGAAATTTAACCCTCTGGTAGTAATTAAAAAGTGTCTCTAAAATTTTGATAAAATCGGCCCGACAGGACCGGATTTACAAATTTTATGAAAAAACTAGTTTGCAGATTATGAATTCTTTACTGAAAGGTGTATATAATTTAGTATAGAGATTCGATTGATAATAATATTGCAATTAAGAAAAAAAAATTTTATTTAAGGGGTGTATTAAGGAGTCTAATTTTTTATTTTGCCCAGAAACCAACTAAAGTTCGCATAATGAAGCCACACTGCCTGTATAAGCAAATACACTATATTGTCGGCAGGGTTTTGGCACTGCGACCCGGGTTTTTTTTTGGTTTAATACCGTTTGAGAAGCATAGAGAAGCTTATCTAAGTTATGACAGGCTTGTGATTTTATTAGTTTCCAATTTTTTTTTAGAAGTTAAATTTCCATCCTTAAAACATATAGATTTTTTGTTCGCCCACAAAGGCTGCAAAATTAGATGAGCCCATCGTTGTCTAAACGGTGGGTGTTAGATATTTGAATAGAAGCACAATTTCAGGAGGAGCCATTTTCCGTTGATGCGGCCCTGACTACATGGCAACTACAGTCAGACCGATGCATTTTCAACACCATTTATTTTCAACTGATTTTTCTCAAGTATTTGTAAGTTATTAGCCCCCATGTACCATTGCTACAATATACCGCCGAGAAAGATAGATATAGGCCCTACATTCGTGGTGTCTCTTTTTTGAAGCGGATGGTGCATATTGGAACGAAGTTCCTTATCGCGGGTTGGCGAGGGGACCTAGCCGAGAAAAAATGTAACGCGTCACGAAACACCGTAAGAAAAAATGTAACGCATCACGAAAAACCGTAAGCCGTTGTTAGATTATACTGGGTGTTTTTAGATTATATAAAACGCGTTACGAAAAACGTCTTATACGAAAGGGACTTCGTTCCAAGCGCGTGTCCCGCGACACGTTCCAAGTTTTTTATATTGTGCTCACAATCAGTGGCATAAATAAAAAATAAATAAAATACTTTAAGTACATCTCTGATTTTTACGTTTTTAGATTGAAATGTCCGATCGGTGGTAATAAATAACAAGTTTTATTAGTAAATATAGTCAATTGAAGTTATATTGATCAATTCAGTGAAAATACTCACTGTGATTCTGTTATTTTAATGCGACAACATTTGTTAACCCTTCAATAAAGGCGCGGATCACAGTAAATAGTATCGATTCAAAAGTAAAGAAGTTGACCATGATGTATTTTTTCGACTTTTCAAGCATTACAAACAATTTGTTGTGGGCATAAGGGACACTATATTTTATAGCTATAGAATCCTAATTTAAGTAGCAAAAAAGACATGTTTGAAATATTCTATAACGATTGCGGAGATAAATATTAAAAGAACCACCACACAAGTGCCTACGTAAGACTCTATGTTATAATCGTTTTAAGCTAATGAGTATTTAGTATTTATAAAGACACGAAAATATACGAACGATAGATATGACAGTGGAAAGCACCAGATGTAAGAGCAGGAAGAGAAGCTCAGATATATAAAAACTCAAAATGTACGAGGAATATTTTGACGTCTAAATCAACGCCCGTATTGTAATTTTGAAAGTTGGGTTGCGTCATACAGCTATGGATATAAATTCGTATTTTCAGGATAAAACCACGCTACGAAAATGCGAACGTTCTCTCTCAGTTATAGGAGCTTTGCAGCTTCTAAGTACATACATAAACGCATGGAGCCGAAATAAAGTTACACAGTTTATGGACGATATATCTATGTAGGTATTGCAGTGTTCTGCAAAGAGGCGGATATCGGTATGCACATAATAAACATATTATATTACATAAAATATGAAACATGAAAAAACTATTTTCGTGTTTATTAAAATATGTATTTTCTTTGTACTTTCTTCAATAAAATTTGACAAACTAAATACTACCTGTTGTGAAATTTATTAAACCGCAAACATATAAAATAAGAGAACTTGTAGCATTAGACGAACTGTACTGTTTTAGATTACATAATGATTACGATTATTTGAAATTAAAAATTAATAATGTATATATAAGATCCTTTTGATGTTAATTATATTATAATTTAATATTTTAGAGGAATTACGATCAATGACATTAAAAGACAAATTATTTATGTCCTAATAGACGCCATTCGCACAATTACTATTTTCATTTTTTTTCATCTACCACTTCCCGTTATTTTTTACATTTTTAAAACTTCAACTTATGTAATAGCAATGGGCGAATGACGGAATTATAGGAAATTAGGATAAGGTAGGTAATTTTTGAACTAGGAGTTTGTTAGGTAATCGGCCATGGCCTCAAATAAGGAACCATCTCGATATTTATCGGGAAATAATTGAGGGAAACCATGGAAAACCTCAATCAAGATGGCCGGTACAGGAATTACCGTTTCTCGGCGAGAGGCAGTAGGAAAAAGTCCCAGCCACATCTGGCCCCGCCGGGATTCGAACCCGGACCTCCCGAATGCGAGTCTAGATCTATATCGAACAATGTAATCAAAGAGACTGTTGATTATAGACACTCAACTATAAATAATTTGTCAATGATTCGGTAAATCTAAAACGTTCCCATGTTCTACGTCTATGCAAATAATGGCTCAAAACATAATTCTGTTGACTTGTCGGAACGTAATGCATATGATAATAAAAATAAGAGTTGCGGGTATGTGTACACAATATGTTCAGAAAGATCCTTTGAGAAACTGACATGTTTGTTTGTATTGTGAGTTTAGTTTAAAGTCAGAGGCCGCTGTAATAACGCCAGCCTGCGTACACCTTTGTCAGTCTGTCAGCCAGTTTGTCAGTTTAATGTATTTACACGCTCACCCACTAAACACACTGCGGATTCGCTACTCTGTCAAAATGTTTCACAACTTTTACTTGTGTGTGCATTTCAATTTTTATTTCTTTCATGAGCTTTTTTGCCTTATTTTTTCGGGAGTACTTTTCGCAGTGTTGAGCTGGAATACCATTTAAGTCCGGATGTACTAAAAGTCTTTTACCGTCTTTAGCTTCATGTCTAGTACTCACATTTATCGTATAGGTAGTAAATTATGACAAAAAATATTTTCTTTAAAGAATTCGTTTTGGTTTGGTGGCCGCAATTTTGATGTATGAATATGTTCAAAGCACAAGAATAAATAAATATCTAGTGGTATAACTCTTTTACGTGCTTTATTCTTTCCCGTAATCTTAGTCTTCGGTTAACCTGAGATTCTATCCTGAAACGGCCAGTGCAGTACCGTCTCGAATGCCGGAAGATTAGCAACGAATCGTTTCTTGTTCTATGTAACTTCGGAGACACTCTATATATAATATATATGCTCTATAGTCCTTGCATTCTGCTTGGCAAGCCCCTGATTATATTAAAAACTTTAAAAATATCCACACGTCATGTCGTGTGAATATATTTCTAGGTATCCATTTTAATTTCTTTCACTGAAAGATAGTTTAAAATAGACAAACAATATACATTTTAGTGATTGTATAAAGTTTAATGTCAATTTTATAATGAGCTAATGGATGCAGCGATATTATAGCGCCATCGAAATTTCCACCGTCATAATTCAATTAATTATTTATTTTTCTGATTGACAGTATGAATCAAGACGATAACTTTTAACATATTTTGTATTATTTAACAAGCTAACTCTTATTTATAGGTAGAAGAATACATGGATGCCACGCCAGTAGAATCAATTCCAAGGAGATGCTGGTATTGCCATTCGACGATCCATGTAATAAAGGTCAGTGATTTGAATAGTATATAAAACGCTAAAACAGGCAAAACTGAATAACAGTCCTTTAATTAAAATTCTTACAAAGAAATAAATTTAGTTAAATGAACATTATTTCAATTATCATTTTAACGGTAATATTATAAAACTATTTTTATTTTGATACAATTTATAAACAAGATGTTTTGACATTCAACAATTTAGTGTCACGGAAATGTGTCTGTCATAATTCAATTATTAATTAAATATATTTATTTCATTCCATTAGTCCGCCTCCACGTTTAAGGCTTCGATATATTACTGGAAAATGTTGACAATATCAGAAGAAATTATTTATGAAGTTTTAATATTGATTTGACAAATACACAGAGCTATTAATAATGGTTGGTGAATTTGAAAAACATTTTTATGAATATCTTTAATCCACCGAAGTGATTTGTTCAAACTCTAATAAGATCTTGGTAAATGTGGACAAAAATAACAAAAAAAACAAAACAAACTGTATGACCTCAGGTTGTTTCGTTTTTACGATATCGAAAAAGAACATTTTATCACACAGTCATTAATGATCTCATAATATTTCTAGAGTGTCAAAATGCAAGGGTCTGTTACGATCCCGATATTATTTTTCGGACTGAATTCAATAGTTTTCTCCCACAGAAACTGTGCACGACACAATTTTGCTTACAGTTTTTACGACCATTTATGAAAAGATATTATTTTTAAAAAGTAAAAGAAAACGTAAAATGAACCGAAATGTTTCTTATACACGTGTTTTAAGATAACATTTCAAAATGCACGTGGATTGTGCAGTAAAAGTAATGTCCGTGTGAACTAGTTAAAATAATAATTTATCATCAGGTTTGTAATTTATACGACTGCATTGCATTTGCAGAAGCATTTGATAACACGTATGACCACTGGTTGGCCGGTGTTGTAGTTCCAGTGGTATGAAATTACTATGAAAATGATGACATATCAACTTTTATAGCTGTAGAAGGCAATAATAATTATATTTCTGCTGCCATTGTTGTAATAAATTTAACACTATATAACTGGGGTTCCCATAAACTATGATATAATATGCAATTTGGCAGTACAAAAAACAATTATAAAAATTATGAAAAGTCTTAATTAAAGAAAAGACGAAACGTTGCAATCAATGAGTGTTTTAATTGATTTATTTTATTATTCCAGTTACCCGTGATACTGTTTTCTATTATAACATATATTTGGAATTGAACTTTAAAGATGAATTAGAAAAAATGTATTAAATTGCATTGTGACTTTAACAATAGTTGTTTCATAACGTTGTAGCAAACTATAGCCATTTGTGTATTCATAACTTTACGTTCTTATTTCGTAAAGAAACTATAAGTCAAACTTAAAAAACATTTAACCATATTTTGATTACGGATAATGGAACTAAAAAGACCAACAATTTTGCATTATATTCCTCTATTTATTTGAATTGGTTAACGCCAATGAAATAAAAACCCGGGTCGCAGTGCCAAAACCCTGCCGACAATATAGTGTATTTGCTTGTATAGGGCCGTGTGGTTTTATACTTTTATTATGTGAAATTAAGTTTGTTTTTGGGCAAAATAAAAAATTTAACCCCTTAATACACCCCTTAAAATAACATTTTTTTCTTAATTGTAATATTATTATCAATCTAACGTCTACACCGAATTAAATACACTCTTCAATAAATAAGTCACTATCTGCAAACTAGTGTTTTCATAAAATTTGTAAATCCGGTCCTGTCGGGCCGATTTTATTAAAATTGTGGGGACACTTTTTAATCACTACCGGAGGGTTAAATTTCAATTTTGAAACGATTCGGAGAATTTTTTCGGTATTTTGGGGCCCAAAAACAGTTTTCAACCCCTAAAAACTACCCTTAAAATAGCCCGATTAGGTCCATTTTAAATAGGCTTCTTGCGGTGATGGGTTTCAACACGTGGTCCAAATTTCGTTGAAATCAATTAACTCTTTCGAAAGTTATCGCGCGTACACATATATATATATAAATATATATATAAATATATATATAAATATATATATATATATATACATATATATATAAACATTTTTAAAAATGGTGCCAATGTGTTTAGGAGGTTATGAAACGTCGAGAAATTTTGGTCCGACCCCTAGGTCCCGCCATCCGACCGACGCAAATAGTATATGTTGCCATATGGCAAATACACTAATAATTAATATTTGAACATTTCGATTATAGCAACGGTTATTGTGTTCTAACAAATTATTAGTCTAGCCGGGCGTTCTAAACAGCCGCTGCACAATTAATTTGTTAAACATGAATGGTCATTACGTTTATATTGTCATAGATATGATCATCCATGTATATATATGAATTCCAATAATAGGATAAAACTACAGACTACATCCGCCATGGAATACCTTAGTCGGCAGTAGCTTGCCAATGTATGCCATGCGACGGAAAATTTATTTTTGAGATAAAACTTCTTTAGGCGCAATGTGAGGGGTAACTCAGAACTTTTATACCGGCACTTTTTCTCATGGAAGTAATTTTTTATCGTAGATGTTACTGTTAATGTCATTTAAAAAAAAACCTACTGTTGTTACATAATAATACATAATGACCTTTATAGAATATAGACTTTAGACTGTGATCATAGTACGGTTTTTGTAATACGTAGAAACACAGTCTAACGCCGTCTAACTTTTAAATAGATTATTATGTAGAATATTAGACCGTACTCACAGAAAACTCTTTAGTTAGCGTCTGGAATACAAGTTTGTCAGTTCGGCCGGCGACAAACGACATATAAACTACGCTCAGAAAACAGTAATCTATGCTGTTTACACTAACATTGCAGAAGTGAAACTTCCACAAAATCTACATCTAAATGTTTTAAATTGACATTTACCCTTTAAAAAATAAAATAAATTAGTCTTATATTTATTATTAGGACTCCGCGACCATTCTACTAATCTCTAAGGGATCCGTAGTTGAAAAGTTTAGGAAACAAAAAACAAATGTAATCGTTACTTGGATATAGGAAAGTTTCATATTTCTGCAGTCCAGGCAGAAATGATATGATAAAATTCTGTTCACGAATATAGTAAAGTACATATGAGTCATGTAGGACTGACCAACTATTGCACATTGATATATTATTGCAGAGGGGCGAAGCGCCTTTCTATAATCATCATTTAATAGTAATGGCTGTGGTTAATGACACAAATGTCTGTTAATGTGTCAATGACTACCACGTCCGAGAAAAGTTGTTCATTGTATTTTATTTTTCATTACTATGTCCAAATTTTGAGATCAAAATTAACTGAGGAACATTTACAAACAACATTTACATTCAACCGACTTAGAATCAAGGCTTTTGAAAACAATTACACACATTTCGGATTGATGAATCTATCATTTTTTTCTTTTTTTTATTTCAACTTATTTTTTTTTTTCAATTTCGTGTTAATAGACAGTTGTAGTAAATGGTTGTTTATGTACCTAAAACGTAAATGCAGTCTCTATGTACGAGGTGTGTGACATTATGCTAGAACGAGCAACTAGCGAGATACAACCCATACTTTTTGCACGCATTAATGTGTATATTTAAGATAATGACTACCGTAATAACATATGTCTCGTTTTGAAAAAATTATAATGAGCTTTACCTTCATGATCTCACATAAGAAGTTTAACTTCTTTAGTTTTTAATATTATTCCCAAATTTATTTATTTTTATGTGAAATCAATTAATAATATTTATACTTAGCAGCACACTATAAACTTCTGTCCTTGTCAGTTTAATGTAATTTAGGAGACAAACTAATTTCCCCTTTATTTGCCAGTTCTACTTCCCCTCGATTTTTACTTTTTTCAAATAGATACGTCGCTAAAGAAGTTAAACTTCAAAAATAATTTTGCACTATTTACAGTACGATAATTTTTATAAACATAACATAAAAAATACTTAAAAATAGTTTTACTAGATATCGTTTACAAATTTCAATGCCATAGTCGTATCATGTTATAGGTGTGCAAATATAAAATAATACAAACAAAGGTAACTTGATGAATAAGTACCTGTGTTAGTCATAGTGAAGTAATTTACGGTAAACACGTAGAAAGTAAATACATTTACGAATGATTGTATCGCTTAAGGATAAATTAATAATGCAGTTATAACTCACCGCGGAATCATCTTAATGTATTTTAACATTCTTTATACAAAATGACTAATTCAAAATATTAGTATGGTGGAGCGTTTATTATCGGAAATATGACATGATAATTTCAACAAATTATGTCAGTTTTTAAAACAGAAAGCAATGGCATTATACGAGGTTAGATAAATAAGTTTACCGATGACTAGTGCAGTTCAAACGCCTTGAATGTCCTTCAGTAAGATAAGATTTCTTATGATTATTTTCTATCTAACAAATATTTGAAAATAATTAAATTATGAAATCTTTATATTATAGGTAAAAAGTCCGTTTAAAACGAGTTTAAAATAGACTATTTTGTGACAAAGTGCCTTTTTCAAAACGAGTCCAATGTTTGGAAACGAATTGGAGCCGAATATATCCAAGACACACCGTTATCGGAAACGATTTTCAAAAACATCACACAAGACGCTAATTATGGTAGTTTTTGAACGTCTATAATCTACAATAGTTAATGACGGAATGCAAGTAATGCTTAAATATTTAATACTAAAAATAATGATTCTATGGACATTCAATCTAACAACTCAGAAAGATTAAAAGTAACATGAGAATATTGTTCAACAATTTTAGTACGTATATACAAAATATCAATATCTTTCTCATCAACTATTTGAGATTAATCGACTTTATATGTAGTTTTTCATGGAGAAGGTTTTTACGCTATCCACTTTGTGGTAACTCGCCACTAGATATCGCCAGGTGGACCCGAAGACTCCACTACTGTTCTCGCTGCCGTTTTAGCATTATCTAAACAAAAAGTTGAAGTAGTTGGTGTCCTACTAACACGGGAGTCAAACGGTATCTGACGTAAAAATGTGCAATCGTCTATCATATTATGCAGAACTTTATTCAGTGCACACGCTCGATTATTGAAGCATTTTGAAATTATTTGATTGAAAATAATTCTGACATAATATGGACAGCACTTGACAATGCCTACAATGCATAAAATTTAATATTCGAAATGGCAACAAATTAAATAAACGTTCAGAATGTCATTTGCAACATCTGTTTTATAAATATAATTCTCACGTATCTATTTATTTATATTTATAGTTATGTTGCCAGTACATTGAGTGAAGTGTCAATCAACCGACGGGGATATTGTATGCAAATATGGCCATATTCGGACTTTCGTAATTATGTATTCATATTGTTATAACATTCACTGATAATTAAGTGATAACGCTTATTGTATTTCCGCCCTTAACATAAGTTTTTAGTTTGTGTTTTTTAATCTATTCGACAAAATCAGAGTATTTGGAAAAAGATCTTGAAAATAAAGGAAATAATTCTAATTGTTTCTATTATTATTGAAAGATCATTTTTTATATGTTTAATTGCTTAATTTCGGCTTTGCTGAAATACATGTATGTTTGATTGCTCGTTTTAGAATTTAGTAATTTAATACTGAAAGTATTTTGAAAGTAGATTTCTGCTGGGTTTGTGGTACGATTTTGATAGATGATAGTACTTTTTAAAGTACAATTAATATTAAACATTCATTGTTACAATGCTAAATCAGAAAAATTTATCCACCAACACCGTTGAGGCTCAAAGCCAAATCTTTCCACTTTTGCGGCGGAATATTTTATCTGCCTTTGAATTACATATTATGATGTATTTAGGTTGGATTAATAATGGAAAAATGGAAATTTACCTATACATTCATAACTCTCGCTATTGAGATGATTCATGTCTAGCGGTACCTAGTTAAAATAATCAGCTCTCGTATGTAGTGAATTTAATGTTACAATTTGCTTTATTATGAAGAATTGATTGTTTAGGTATCGCACCGTAGAGTAATTGATAACTCATTCCGCCGCGAAAGTGGAAAGATTTGGGTTTGAGTCCCAACGGTGTTGGTGGATAAAAATAAATTTTTCTGATTTAGCATTGTAACAATGAATGTTTAACAATTAAATAGCCGTTCTGCAGCTTGTAGAAATTAAAACTGATATCTTAAATTAATATTAAAACTGACTGTGGTTTCCATGGCAATTCAGTGCTGAAAGTACTTTCAGCGACTAAAGTCGTACCAGAGGCCCAGCATCGCTGGAAATCGTAGGAGAAATCGAATATCTAAACGTAGGTATAGAATCAATTTTTATTGCGATTTAAACTCAGATAAAAACATGTTTAGGTACAATCGGTCATTTGGCGATTCAAATATAATTTGCCACACGAATTGGTTGTAAATCCTTTGACCGGTGTTCCATTAATAATTCATTGTTTATTGTTAAGCGTCAATTTAAAGTGGCGATTTATTTTATCTGTCAATCAGCTAGTCATTGACAAGCCACTGGCCGTTCCTTGATTAATTACTTCCTACTATATTCTGCACATAACACTTCCTATACACTATTAAAACGAGCAATACGCATGTTCAGGACATACTATTCTACAAGCGGCCAATCGCCTGTTAAAAATCGTACATCCGCTTCTATTAGCTGATTATAAATCATTCTTTGCGCGGCGTACATAAAATATTTGGTTGAAAAGTCATTACGCGTGCTTGAATTTTGTGAATAAATCGCCCGTCATTCATTCGGATTAATGAACTCTATCCAGGGCAGTTGCTTCCAAACTTTTGTCGGTTTTTTAAAGTGACCTTTTTATTCGCGATGGAAGTAATTTAGTTCAACTGCGTAACGAAAAATTGGCACCATCAGAATCCGTTGACTATAGAGTTGGGTAACTCAGATCTGAACCGGTTCAAAGAGCCGACTCCGACAGAAGATCCGTGAGAGTCGACTCACTTTTTTTTGAGCCGACGGATCAACGGATCCGCATAACTCAGTGAAACACTTAACACACAGAAGCACATTTTACACTTACGTATCAGTTCTTGCTTTGATGCATCTGTCAGCTCAAATGACTCATGCATCACATGTTTGGCTATGCATTCTTGATTCTATACAGGTCGTGATATGATTGACTGAACTAGGTAACTCAGTGGCAGACTGCAGTAACATATTCAGAACTCGACTCTTTTTGAACCGGTTCAGTGAGCCGGCTCACATACGGGATCGAGATGCAAAGATGCAGATCACTAAAAAGACCCGTTTTCCCATCTCTAAGTAAAATATAGCAATTTGTTATAATTAATTGAAATTATATATAAATTACCTAAAATCAGAATCAAGATAAATTCGGTGAAGCAGTTTAGTGTTCAGTTGGTGTTTACTTATAATTCAAATGTTTACCTATAAAGTTTCCATTTAAACGCGTCAAATTTACAAATATCCTGTTTTTTTTAGGGTGTTCACTACTAAAAATCTTTATAGTCAGTCGTTGTAGGCGAACATGCAAGGAGTGTCCACTCGGGGACGCTAAATCACATCATAATTGACTCGTTATTAATGTTAAAATATATCTAGAAAAAAATACATGGGACTGCAAATTCAAACGATGGATCTGTTTGTCTTTTGTCATTCAATTTTGACAAAATTTCATAGAGAGAAGTCTTTTATATTCGCAATTCTAAAAGTTTTGACAAAATGTATTTTTTTTTCTCTCCCATATATAGGAAGTCATAATTAAAGAAAATTGTCACGTATAACATAGGTTTTATTAAAATGCCATAAGACTTTATTATATTCAATTTAATTTTAGAAGCTATGAGCATACAAAGTCGTTTGAAGACAGCCCCTTTAACATTCCCCATTTCACGTAAATATGTATATAAAAATCCCCTTAGTGTTATTGTATACATTTTGGGAACCACTCAAGCAGACTTTTCATGCGAGTTTTTGGGATCAGTTAAAGATCTTAATGCTCGCTTTCAATTCTAAGCATCTATACGATGTAGCAATGATTTTATCTAAAGTAAAGTGAATTTTGAGGCTGCAATTTCACAGCTATGTGTTTATTGGAAAACTTCTTGAAATGAAAACTGCTTGAGAAAATATTATTGTTTCATCTTACGAATAAATTCAAGTAAATATTTGTGGAAACGAAAATTTACTTTTTATTTTTCTATTTTTTTATGTAAACTTTATTGGTTTATGATTGGTTTCTATTAATTTCGAATTTTATTTGCTTCTTTTAACTGGGTGATAATTTTTTACTTCAGAATATAAATACATTTTTGACTAAGACTACGTCAAAATTTTGGGTGACTATACGGGATTTATAAAATATGCAGAATCCCCATCACTTTGTAAAAAAGAAATATTTAACGATGATATTTCGAAGCCAAATAAGTGTTCCCGATCAATTATTATTTGAAATTTTTAAATGTACTTTTGATTGCACCCCGTCAGAAATTTCTTAATTTTTGTATACTTATTAAAGACATGATAATACAATTACCCTGAAAATTTGAAGTCGATCGACCGTATATAATGCGAGATAAATTCAATTAAAAATTGGATAATTAACATTGATTGTATACGATCTCTGTAGCTCTGAACCAGTTTCTTATTTATAAAAAAACAGCTAATTGTCAGAAACTTTCCAAAAACTGACAGTCTTTCAATGCATTTGTTGTGAGTTTAAAAAAAATAAGAAAAAAATTTTGGCCGTCTAATTATTTATGAATAACGGTTTAAAGTTCAACAATTTATAGAAAAGTATACATGCATATGAATACTGTATGGGTTACGTTTCCACGGGTACAGTCTTGCGTACAAATTATGGATCACTTATCTACAAGCTAGTATACTTTTGTGGCGCGTATAATCTATAACTTTTTGACAATATTGTACCACAACTACCTTAAACACTTCATTTTTTTAAAGTACATTATTGCATGTTTTTATCACTGATATAACTTTCCTGGTTGTCAATTTGTCATAATTTAATTTGTTAGTTAATATAAAATATCAACCACAGACAGATACAAATAATATACCTATTTATATCAAATTTCCATGTTAATTTTAAATTGGGTAAATCCGCATTACCTATTGCAGTTATTACATTAAAACTTCGAAATCACAATGATGAGACGTAAATACAATGCGTTGAATCATTTATTTGTATGCATCGATTTCCTCTATTTCAAGGACAGACCAACAAAAATAGTCTTTGTTATTACAAAATACCTCAACATGACCTTTTCTATTATATAATCGATTTATTATTTGATTTGACTTCATTAGCTTTTCGACTGATTATTAAAAACCTCTTATAACTGGATTTTTTTGTAGGTAAAGCGTTACAAGATATATGTTTCATTAAGGGAAAATAAATTAAAAATGAAACACCTTTTTGCGCACACAATTTTCAAGTGAATTATTGACATGCTATTTTTCACCACAATTATTGGGTTGATTAATTAACCACAATGACGTTTTATTATATTGAACCTTAAACTTTAGAAACCATAAATTAGAATAACTGGTAACTCAACCAGCACAAATTTGAGTTTTGGTTTCGAGTCCCGACCGTCACATTTGCATTTTTTTATATAACCTTGTTGTCTAACAACAGTATCCAATTAGCTACTAAAAAGTGAATTCGTACTGCGAACTCGGGGTTTTATATAAACATTTATTGTTATAAACTAACATTTAAATAAATATCTTAACAAAAGGTATCAGTCGTCTTTTTAAGTGTTTTTAAAATTTCAGTGTTTAGGTGGCTCAACAAAAAAGTATTTTCTTTCCGATATATTATGTAATCAACGTTGCCAGATTTTTTTTGCCAAGTCGGGATTTTAGAACTTTTTGAGTGAAAAAAGCGGGATTCTTCCGTCGAAAGCGGGACATAGTAAAAAAACGTATATAATCAGAAGTTTTTAAATATTTATCTTTTTATTTGAGTTCAAAATACGTTTACGGGACAATAGATAGCAAAAATAGTCATAGAAAATGTATTTTAATAAAAATATGATATTTTAAATCAGATTTACCCTATCGTTAAATAGTTTAATATTATTCGTCTTCTGAATAACAAAAAAATAAAAAAAAAAGAAATCAAAATCAAAAAAGTTTTATTCATTAGAAAAATATGGCGTTTCAAACAGTAGTCTGAGGAGTGAGTGTTACAAATTGGAACTTACAATAAGAGAATAATTATTTACACACGGTTGAGTTATCCTCGAAAAGCGGGACTGAGCCTGTTCCGCGCGGGACAATTAATTTTGATTTAAAAGTCGGGACGTCCCGCCAAAATCGGGACGTCTGGCAACGCTGTATGTAATACGTATCTATAACTTTAGACGTATAATATCTAATGTACCTATTTCTATAATTTCGTCAACAGTTTGGATTAGACGGTACATCAAAATATGTTCACAGGAAGGTGTGTTCACTTGCGTCATTTGATATCTGGACTTTATCCATATTCTGTGTTTACCCTACACATGGAGAGAAAATAACTAAGAAGGAAACAGGAACTGTACGTTTCCATAACGGCAAAGGTTTTTTTTTGCATTTCAGATAAAGTGCTATTTCTCGTGCACGCAAAAATCATTGATATGTGATACTAAGGGCAAATATTTAATTATCAAAGTCGCGTTCATAATATTACTATAGCTGCCACTGATCTTAGCTGTCGAGCGTCTATAATCTACAATTTATCAATCTACATTCCGCATATTTGACGGAGTGAAGAAAAATATTGAATTCGAGGTTTCGATGAACTGACACGTTTCATGGTTTTTGGGTATTAAAATGCGAGTTTTAGATGTCCATCCGTCCTTTCAACGGATCAAAACCAAATTTTAAATTTGAAGTTTTTTTTATTTGCTCCTACTCTTTTAAATAAGGGTAGTTTACAATTGCAATTTTCTTGAAAGTTATTTCAGTGCTTTTGATCCAAATTTTTAAATCGATATGTCATTAATGATTTTACAACATGCCATTATTATTTGTCTTGAAAAAATTCAGAAGAGTTGTCGTCGATGTCGTTGAGCGAGAAAGTAAGTGCGGTGAAGCTGCGCAGCTTTTTATACTAAGATTTTATTTAACTTGAGTTGGTTATTTGTTACGGTCAAATTTTGCAAGTCAATTTTGAACAGTTTTCACATATCAGATCGGTTTGAAATTTTGTACCCTTATATTCTCGATGACAAATACGGAAATAAATCGTCTTAAAAAAACTTTTTTATTGACATGAAAGAAAAAAAATATTTTTTGTAATTTAGGTTCATAATGATAAAAGTGTGGGTTGTAAAATATTGTTCCTTTTTAGTAACTATCAATAAAAGTCTGTCTTTAAAGAGTTTTTTACAAATATTTTTTTGTAATAAAGGTCATTTACTGTCGGGGTTGTTATAGATGAGTAATGGAAAATCATCATATACAACGACACACTAACGATCAGGTCACGTGAATGTTTCTACTAAAATTTTATTTACTCTGTGATTACGTATTTTTTATATACATTTATGTTGACCCCATAACATAATACCTCGAACCAGGGATTCAGCACGTTTCCTGCCATATCTTCTAATAGAGTATAGAATTATTTTGCACTGTTCTGTTATTTTTATCTGTAATTGTTTACTATCGTCATTTATCATAGTATGTACTGTACACTGTATGAAAATTTTATATACCTACATTTTATATTCTGTAGCAAACTGTTCTAATATTTGCTGTAGATTCGTACGTATAAAAAAACATTTAAATTAGGCATGGAAATTATATTAGCTTTTGCTTGCATGTTTTTTTTTTCATTTTAATGCTATTTTCATTCCCTAAGGGGAATGGCACTACCTGGTTAAAATTAACTTTTTGCAATTTAACATTTTCTCGTCTCAAGATCTTAAGTGTAAAAAACTATTTTTTCAAAAATTTGTTTGTCCGAAGGATTTTGATGAAACGATTAAGCGAATTGAAATGAAATTTTGGTAGGATATTCGAATGGGAAAAGCTATAAATTTGATTTTATTTATTTTTTTTAAATTACAATGGCATATTTTGTCGCAATTATTTGTCATTTTATTCATTTTTCTAAACCTTGTAGTTCCGTGAATATTTGGAAAATAAAAAGGTTAGCTCTTCTTTCGTTCTGAAGTAATTGATTCATCAGACAGAAATGAATGTAAGCTCATTTCCGTTTGATGGATCAATTTGTAAAGCAAATGAAAAATTATAAATATTTATTATAAATAATGTCAAATGTCAGTATTTTTTGAGTTGGAATGATCCTGCTACCGAATTGGGTTGAATTTCTTAAGCTGAACGTAGCTCAATAAAAAAATTCTTATACTTTAACTTTGGGAATCAATTGATTATATCCATCAAAATCGCTCCAGTAGACTTTGTCGGGTTTTTGATACGACTTTCGGTTTTTAATCTAGATCTGAGAACGTTATTTGTTTTCAACTAAATGGAGATCTTAATAGAGTTTAAAACAAACTAAAATCTTAAAACTAAATTGAAAGATGAAACTTGTATCGTTATAAAGAATCACACAAAAATTATAGAAAGGTGATTTTCCAAAATACATAAAATATTCCAAAATCGATATAAGAAAATTTATAATTGCAGACTTGTTACGATTTGATATATTAGTTTTGATTTAATTATTATTTTTAAATTTTAATTATTTCATCTTTGATTATCTGCAAAAAAATTACATCAAAAAGAACGAAACTAAAGAATAAAACGCAAACTACCTTTCTATACCAATATAGAAATAATTTTTGCCTTCAAATAGATATAATGACAGAGTTTTTCGAATCCTGGCGGGGGCAGATGTGGCTGGGACTTTTTCCTACTGCCTCTCGCCGAGAAACGGTAATTCCTGTACCGGCCATCTTGATTGAGGTTTTCCATGGTTTCCCTCAATTAATTCCAGATAAATATCGAGATGGTTCCTTATTTGAGGCCATGGCCGATTACCTATCAAACTCCTAGTTCCAAAATTACCTATCTTATCCTAATTTCCTATAATTCCTTCATTCGCCCATTGCTATTACATAAATTGAAGTTGTAAAAAATGTAGAAAATAACGGGAAGTGGTAGATGAAAAAATAGTAATACTGCGAATGGCGTCTGTTATGACATAAAGTCGAGAAACGGACGTTAAACGCATTATTATTATTAGTGACAGAGTTTAGTTAAAATGTCAGTTAATTTTTTAAAAAATGTTATAAGATTTTTTTACAAGATATTCAATGAATGTAACCAAATTCGCTTTCTATGTATAGATTGATTATTTATTTTGCAAACTTCTATATCAGAGCGTAGATTGCGTATGTTTTATTTATACAGGCTGATTGGTACTACCACAACAGGTATACAAATTGCATTAGTGCGTATAAAAATAGTTTACTGTAGAGTCGTGTTTACGGAATATCGGATTTTTACGTCATTCTCTCTGGTTTTCTCAGTCTTATATCTACTTCCATATAAATGCGTGAAACATGCGACTTATCAGACATTTGCGGTGTTATAAATGACATAGAAATACACAGACGTCAAAAAAATAAACTTAACATTTTTACATTGAATTGAACGCAAAAAAAACCGGAATTGTAATCCACATAACATTAAAAAAATTAACATAAGAGTCAAAGAAAGAAAGAAATCTCATAGTGCAGGCGACAGGAAGATTTTTCCTATGGTATTGTAACAAGACAGCGTTGCCAGATTTTTTTTTGCCAAGTCGGGATTTTGGAACTTTTTGAGTGAAAAAAGCGGGATTCTTTTGTCGAAAGCGGGACATAGTAAAAAAACGTATATAATCAGAAGTTTTTAAATATTTATTTTTTTATTTGAGTTCAAATTACGTTTACGTGACAATAGATAGCAAAAATAGCCATAGAAAATGTATTTTAATAAAAATATGATATTTTAAATCAGATTTACCCTATCGTTAAATAGTTGTCTTATTCGTCTTCTGAATGAAAAAAAAAAACAGAAATCAAAATCAAAAAAGTTTTATTCATTAGAATAATATGGCGTTTCAAACAATAGTCTCAAGAGTGTGTTACAAATTGCAACTTACAATAAGAGAATAATTATTTACGCACGGTCGAGTTATCCCCGAAAAGCGGGACTGAGCCTGTCCCGCGGGGGACATTTAATTTTGATTTAAAAATCGGGACGTCTGGCAACGCTGTAACAAGATCACCTACTTCGCTGAAATTTTACATGCAGTTAAAGCGGCCTTTGGGTGCCACAAATGCACACTTTTCTATATTTATTATCTCCTGGGGGCAGGTAATTACGACATCCTACGGATGTGAAATCAAATCCACTAAACAGTAAAAAATGTCATGAGGAACAAACTTGTAGCGCTCGAAACGCCCTCTACGAACGCACCCGTAATTTTTGTCGCACGATAAAAAAGAGTCGAGGCATTAACAAAAAAAGATTTGCCCCCCCCAAGATATAAAAATATAGAAAATTGTGCAGTTGTGGTGCCCAGAGGGCGCATTAACTGTATGCAAAATTTTAGCGTGGTAGGTGATCTTGTCACAATAATCTTCCTGTCGCTTGTACTATGATTTCTATCGGGTCCTAAGCCTTGCATTTTTTTGGGAACTCAGTAGGATAACACGAACCAACGAGTCAGTCGTATACGCCAAATTATTTTTTTCTTTTGGAGAACTATTATTCTTACTTTTGACTTTGAAGATAAGTAACATTTTTTGTTTTAATTTTCTGTAAACATATTTTCTGATTCTAAAACAACTTAAATAATCTTGGAGCAAGATTGTCGTACTTCTAGTATTAACATACTTAATAAGATTTTGTGAAACATAAGTAGGTATACATAAAAATATACAAGCTAGAAGATGAAAAATTTACGTAATTTTATAATCAAACTTACGAAAGAAGTTTAAATATACTATTTAATGTAGACTAGATTTTGACATAAAACAGATTCGCTTAAAGGAAATTAAACGGAAAAATGAAACCAACCATACGATTAAAATGCTAGTGACGTAAATAAAACTGGTGGATGCATGTGTGATTTGTGAGCAATTTATTTCAATCTAGGGCATCAAAATATATGTTTATAATGCATTTTGCATATATAATGGCCTTTATTAATATGTCTTTTATTTTAAGTAGGTATAACTTTATATAAACACGAAAATGTTCACTGTCTACAATGCATTTTTCAAACCTTTATCAAAAAGTTTCAGGTGTCAATTATGTACTTTTGCTTTATAACGACATTTTAAATCTATAAAACTGCTTTCACACTTATTGGTTTGGACTAGTGTTGTCAGACAGCCCGTTTTTGGCGGGACATCCCGTTTTTTAATTCTCTCAGGACACGTCCTGCCAGCGTTCTAAGCGGGACGCTCAAAATTCCGCTTTTTCATTTAAGGAGCAAGCTTGGTGCGGTAGGTACTTAAAAAAAATTCTGCGAGTTTTATAGTAGTCGCCAATGATATGTTACATGTAACGTCAAACCTCGGTAATAGGCAGAATTTTCTTGAAAATATTGGACTCGGGAATTGATTAAAGTTGTTTAACATATTTACTACTAATTTTTTTTTTTAAAGTTCGTTGAATTTTTATTTTTAGTAGATTTCATAGAAATCTAAGTATTGCATTTTTCCTCATGGTGCGGCTTAAAATATAATAAGATTAGTAAGATAATAAGTGTTTATCTTGATTGGTCTGAGAGTGTGATTTTGAATTAAAGAATTGTAACAATTATTGTGCATTTTTGCGAAGTCCCGATTTTTTCGTCCTAGTCCCGTTTTTTCTGATTTGGCAACACTAGTTTCGAGCATTCGATAAGGCGCCGGAGGGTTTTTTATTGTCAGGTACCTACTCCGAATTCACACACTCCGGTAAAATACAAAATATACGGCGGAACTGAATATAAATTGGCGCGGGATTTTTTTAAAAATATTAATGGAATGTATTACAGGCTTTTTTACAGTTTTAACGAAACTGAAAAAAGAGCATCCCTATTAAATCCCCTGATCCATGTTTTTTGCCATCTAAGCCATCCTATTCAGATATTAATTTTTGACTAACTTGTGTACTATAGTTTAGGTACCATTAATTTTGAAAATTAGTGAATTAGCTGAAGGGTGGGTATTTTGAACTTAAGAAATAATACATGAAAACTCATTTTTAAATATTTTTGTTTACGTGATTTTAAATTACCCAATTCGATTCGGATTTGAAATGATTAATATAGATTTCATATAAACAAAAATATTATTTATGTGTCGAAATAAGTAAAAACGGTTTTATAAACATACCTGTCTTGATAAAACCTTGACCCACTCGAGAAAATAACTGTCTTTCAAATTCACGTTATAACTCATAAATTCACAATTAAAAAAAAACTAAACAAAACAGCTTTCATAGACAACACAATTATAATTTATAAACAAATAATAATAGATTTAAAACAAAACATAAACAGTTCAGAAACAAAACAAAAACATTACATAAATGGTAACCGGCGTGTGTCAAAACAAAATACATACGATTAGTGTAGTTTGGTTTCGAGATTTTTTGATGCAAAACAAAACACGGTAGTGTATTGACGTATAAGTAGCATGGCACACTGCGATCGTGTGTCCGTGGTCAATCGTTCTAAGCGACTTTCTTGGCGTCTAGTAGCGACAAGACTGACTATCGTCAGCGGTGCTTTACCACTTCGATGCGATACTCGCTGAAAGAGGAAGACTGAACTGTACAAAGAGAGAGAGATGGCTATAGGGGGAATGATCCTGCGTGTTTGTTTGTGTGTCTACGTGGGTGGTGTTCCATGGGGATGAACTCCAGCAGGAAGAATGGAATGAGTCGTGCACGATGCTCATATGGTCCAGCAGTGGGTAAAATCAAATACAGTTAACGCGAATGATTTGTGATTTATTCTATGTCTACATGCAGTGTTATGAATTTTTGTTGTATGAAAAAATGCTATGCACCATATTTTTTAAATTTACAAAAACTATTCTACGCAATCCGTAACGAAATATAGCTGTTTGCGTAATAACGATTGTTTTATAACTGCAATTTTGTTAAATATATGAATAACGATCTTGTAGATATTTTAGTTTGATTAAAAAGAAACAAAGCAGTTTATAAAATAATATTTAAAGTAGGCGAAACTAGAGTTGGGTAACTCAGATCTGAACCGGTTCAAAAAGCCGACTCCGACAGAAGATCCGCGAGAGCCGACTCACTTTTTTTTGAGCCGACGGATCAACGGATCCGCATAACTCAGTGAAACACTTAACACACAGAAGCACATTTTACACTTACGTATAATAAATTTATAAATTTATAATAAAAAAAAATTATAATAAATTTATTTTTCAACAAGATGGGGCACCTCCCCACTGAAGCCTATCAGTTAGATCATTTTTAAATGAAAAACTGCCTTAGCGATGGATTGGTCGGATAGGATCCAAGATATTTCTCTTTGGCATCCTAGATCTCCTGACCTCACAGTTTGTGATTTTTTTCTCTATGGGGGTTTGTAAGTTGGAAATATTTTTAATGTGTACATAAATGTGTTTTAATATCTTGTGTAAGTTTATGATATAATTCATAAACTTACACAAGATATTAATGTGAGAAGTTGACCCATCCTTGATTTAGTCCACAGGCCATTTGAAATGGGAAAAAACATTATCACTCTTATCTGTAATTTTCCTTGGGACATGTAGCGTAATGACCGAAAAAGAAAATCCTCAGTGAAAAAGATTTCTTTGACCACAATTCTAATTTTGTTAGAAAAATTGTTTTTACCTCTTCAACTCTTTTTTCCCTTTGTACTCGTAGTTCTTGATAGATTTTTTTATTATCAAAGTTTAATAGTAAAATTTTATGTACCAGAAAAAAAGTTGTACGGATAATATTCCATATGCTATGTAATATAAGAAAATTGCAAAAAAGAAGTTTTTTTTTGACTAGACAGTTACGTATTCAAATAGCAGATTTCTAAATAGAATAATAAACAATAAAAACGTAACTGTATTCTATTTACTTTATAATTTTCCGCTAATGTTTAAACAAGGAACTCTGCATATATGAAACTTTCCATAAATATGTTAATTGAAACGCTTAATTAAATTTTACGTCTTGGAAATATGCAACAAATATAAAACTTCATATTTCACAGTAATAACTGAAGTATTCAATGTCCAAATTAATTTCAAAGCTGGTGGCATTTTTTATTATCATTACTGCGAATTTGTAAAAGGTTTTATTTTTCGCTGAAATATTTGTGTTTAATTCCCAAGTAATAATATCAACAAATATTTACCAAACCCAATGGCAACTCGTGGTTCAGAAATAATTCACTTTAGTCTGCTTCTTTCACACATAAGCAATTTTGAAAACGAGATCCTTCATCTGTATCTATCAAAAAAATATTTAAAATAATAAAGTCGCATACACCGAAGGCGGTTGAGAATGACGTGGCGCAACCTGTGTTAGGTTATGCCCGAAACTTTGCAATTTTTCACTCAAAAAGGCAAGAAAAAAATGAAATCTATGGAAAGTTTTCACGTGAGCACGCTGTATATAGGTGATGTAATTATAATTCACAACGTGCGAAAGCCTTCGTTAAAGAGTCAAGCGAAGAGTCCATGTTCACTCGTTTTAATTAAGAACCAAAGGGAATAATTGCTTCATACTTCTTCATATTTGCCGATTTTCAAGTCGTGCCTTTTAGCTGACGTTGATATTTTATAAAATAAAAAAACCAATTTTTGCCTTCTCTCGTTTCGACTTGAATGTAAAAAAGGCTGAAGAACGCATTGCTAAAAAATAATAATTTGATAATGACCTTAGATTGTGACGACATATATTTCCATAAGAAAAGCATTTTAATTTTAAAGTAATCCTGCTCAAAAAATAACTGATTGATTCAGATCATAGTGTACAAGTATTTAACATATTTTTTTGCAAATTTTCCTTTAGTCAAGTGTAATGCTTTACATTATAAAAAATTTCACATTAGACTGCGTTTCTAAAAAGTAAATAGAAAGTTTAATTTATTATATGATCACAATCTAAGATCACTGTCAAACCTGATTTTTTGACAATGCATTTGTGACAATAAACAATTTAGTAAGGTCAAAGTGTTGTTTGTTATAATTATTTAGGTCTTGCAAATTTTTACTTATACATAAGATGTCAAAAAATATCGTTCCAAAGCTTTCTGGTACTCTCCAGAATACCCAGAAGTATCCCCAAGCCCCCAGAAGCATCTCGGAACTTCCAGAAGTATTCCGAGCACCCGAAAGAAGCTCAAAGCAGCTAGAAGCAATCCAAAACACTCAGTGTTGGTGATGGAATTTTGTATTTAAGCGATTTAAACTAGGAGCTCTAAATTAACCTTTGTGAATATGTGGTTTAAACGAATTTATACGCTTTATCAACATGCATGGGACTTATGGAGCAACAGATGTCAGGTAAAAAAGCGACTATTTTCGCATAACGCTATGTTGTCGTTAAGCCTTTAAACGGACATCGTCGTCGACTCAGTCGGTATTTTCATTTTATTTTATTAGAGCTCGTTCGAATTTGCGTGTCAAGCTGATGCCGGGTGATTTATTATAGAGACGTTATGCTTTCAAAAAAACTTTTCTAATATATGAGAAAACGTTTCCATGTTTTAGGTGTGAAAATAAAATCCGATCGAAGAAAAACTTCAGACAGCAATTTAGAAAATTCTTATGTCAGATTTTTTTTCATGCATATTATAAGACGTCAAGTATCTCCGTGGTCGCTTGGAAAATTATTCTTGACAGCTTCTAAAGTTTCAAGAAAATGCACTTGTATTTTTATAAAACAGCATTTCATATTTTTAGCTGTTCTTTTCTTAAATCACATACCTACATAGTATTTGCTTATTTTTTGTAAGTATAAAAGACTGCGCATACTTATCATGCACGGATGTATTAAGAAAAAATGTAGAATTTTTGCCAGTGTTATCAGAACCCCGGCGAGATATAAATTAAAGAATATTTTTAAAATTTGCAATTTAAAAAAAAATCAACAAAAAAAATATTTTTTTGAAGGTTCTTAGCACGCGATCTAGATAAGGAACTTTTTTTGTAAAATGCTTTTTTACTGTAGTACGGGCACTTAGAAATGTCAAAATTCAAAAACTTTCAAAAATGTTTACTTTTTTAGACTTCTACTAGCACGCGGACTAGATAATCGACAGCAGCTAAAGTCTCAAGAAGAGTCTTTTATATATTTATATTTTCTTTCTTTAAAATCAAATAAATATTATTAGCTTATTTTTTGTAAGTAAAATCAGGTGCGATAACATTGCTATACGTAATATTTTAACAATCTGGTAAATTTAATTAGTAGATTTTACAATTTGCAACTCGATTAAGTTTATCATTTTGTTAAAATAATTTAATATAACATTTTCTTAGTTTTAAAATTACTGTTCTAATTTTTCTTCACACAATAAAGTTACATCTTTTGAATTTTTGTTTAATAATTTACATTTTATAATTCTAATACAAATTAGTAAAATTTATGTTTATAGAAAAAGTTTATACAAATTTGCTCCGAGAAGTTACGAATGCACGGTTCAAATTTAAGTTTATACACATTCTCGTGACAGTTCACTCGAATTTAGACTCATCTTTAAATAAAGAAGAAAAATAATAGTAAAGTTGAAATAAAATATAAACTTTAATAACTGATACAACAATCTATATCCGCGCTACTATAGAACCGAATGATGCAGTTTTATATTCTGCAATGGTTTTAAGATAAATCGTTTGACGACTTTGTTTTGTAGAAAAGTGGGTTTATTACGGATACAGTAATATAACTGCAGGTCACAAAGTTTTCCTTAAACTAGATTTATTGAACAAGGCAACATTATATCTATGCAGTTACGTCAGATATGGAGACATGAACATGCACGTTTTTCATAGTTTTATGATAATTAAAACTTCTTACTGTTTATATAGCTGTTCAAGTCGTAACTTCTGCAATTTTGACGTCCGATAAAAATACTTTATAGGGGTGAATTATCTCATTTTACTATGAATTCTGTTTATTTTCATATTTTCGGATGACAAAAGATTTGGTTGTAAATGTATTTAGATTTTAAAATTATAATATTATGATTTAAATATCCTATGTAAATAGATTAGATTTTACACGAAACTTAATTGTTTTAGATTCGAGTTGTTATCGTCCATGTTGTTATATATTTATGGATAGTGGGTAATTGGACACAAATAAATGAAAATTCTAAGTTTTCTAAATTTGCTACGTTTCGTAGGTTAGAGTCCTACTTCTTCAGGCAAGCTTTATTTAAAATAGGATACATTAATTTTATTTTATACATACTAATTGTATCCTATTTTAAATAAAGCTTGCCTGAAGAAGTAGGAAACTAACCTACGAAACGTAGCAAATTTAGAAAACTTAGAATTTTCATTTAATTGTGTCCAATTACCAACTATCCATAAATACTTCATTGTTTTCTTCCAACTAACATTGACATTCAAACTAAACTGTATTCTGTATTAATAAACGTTTTAAAAAGTAAACTTCCATAGAATATTTTAGGACTTCAGTAAATTGTGTTTAGTTTTAAAGGACCTTCAAAATAAAGTGCCATATTATTGAACGTGCCATTTAAAATTTTTGAGCATAACGACAATTGTCTCACAATTTGTTTTTTACCCAAGTATTTTCTTTTCTAGAAACATACCTTTAATTCTGACTTTCTATGTAAGCCAGTACCAACTAGCGAACTGTATGCCACTATCACTTGGTGTTCACACAATGGCCCATGGCTCATTTCTGCCTGGCGAAGCACTTGCGATGGACGTGGAAGTAATTACGGCTGCGGCTATTTATTTATATACTATTTACAAGTATTATAGTATTATAAACCTAAAAGTCTCTTCATTGTTCCAGGATACTGACATTTTGGGCGATTAAAAATTTAAATAGTATAGCACGCAACAAAAAAAGTAGGTACCTGTCCAAACAATGGGCGACTGTGTGAACACCACAGGCCACGCCACGCCACGATTCCTTTGAAGTGTGTCAAAAAAACCGACAACAAATGGATTGCGCACCACGATTCACAATTGTACGCCACTACAGACCATTACCTCCTGTACACAATGGCGATGGTCTACAATGGCCGACTACAGACCACTGTGTACTGGGGCCTTTATATTGTAATTAGAAATATAAATATTTATTTGCTCTTAAAATATAGTATGAAATCATATAACAAAATAAAATACAATATTTTACCACGTTACTGCAAACACAAAACTAGGTAAATAATGAAACCTGTGTTGGACGCACTGGTTGAAGGTTACACAATTTTTAGAAGACAAGTTTATATGAAAATTATCGTAATATTGTCTTTTTGAAGAACTTATTTCAGTATCGTGATTAATGACAAGTTTCGGTATTTAAAATTGTTTTTAATAAGACTTTTTACTGAATCAACAATAAATTTTCAGAATATCTATAGCTACAAAGTGGTTTACTATTACATTGCAACGAACCCTTGAATTTAAACTCGACCATGCGCAAGGGCGTACCCAGGATCAAAAAAAGGGGGGGGGGAGGGCAAGCCATGGTCGTTCAGGTTGTAACATTTTATCACGGAAAAGGTGAATGAAACCAAAATATTAAGAAAATTATGTATAATTATAGCAGTGCTTTATCATCTAAGTTATTACAATTATTTGCTTGAAAAAAAATTATTCTAGTTACATGTCTTATACTGGTATCATTTTTCTTGGATTTGTAGAAGTAAACTTATTTTAAGAATTGTAAATATTCCAGCAACAAAATTTAATAACGACATATTTTTTGGTTCCAGGGGAGTGCAGCTGCCCCCCCTGTCCCTCGCTGGGTACGCCCTTGACCATGCGTAATTATTCTTCGTAAGAGTTTGTAACTGAGAACAAGTTCATCTTCTTAATCAACTTAAACAGAAACTTCCGATTCATCTATAAGAAAAAGCAATATCTATCATTTTTATTGTCCCGTAAACGCGAGTCCGTCAAACACATCGCTTTAGAAACTTGTAGCGTTCTTATCTTATATAGGCTTCAGGTGGAGAAGGCCTTTATAGCGTGTTTGTTTATGGCTAAAACTAATTACTGTGCATTCAATGAAGTTCCTATTATATGCTTCCCATTCTCTTCCTTTTGTTAGATGGTTTCAACGGTTTCGCTTACCAACGCGATCGCTGAACGGTGAACTAGCTTGATTATAAAACTATATCTACTTTCTTGACTCATTCAATCACTCATTGACTTCCTAGTAATTCTTTGACACTCTTGATTCATTGGTACTGCTTTAATTAACACTGTGTTTAGTATATTGTTCCATGACTTTCTACATTAATCTTCCGATGTCATCACCATCAAGAAGATATTGACTTTAACTGTTTGCACATTTTTGATTCGAACAATTTTACTTACTCGATTGTTTCTTGTAATTCCTTGACTCACTGAGTTGTAGCTTTGCATTAATTAACTTACCGTTTGAATTTCTTTGATAAATTTTTTCAAGCAATGGTTTACTGTTTATAATTTCTTGACTCACTCTTTAACTCAATGACGTACTGTTTGAAATTTATTAACTTTTTTATTCATTCATTGACTTACTGTTTGTAATTCTTTGAGACATTCATATGCTCATTTACTTCATTCATTCATAAACTCTACATTTCTAGTTTAATGCTGATTATGAATATGATAAAGTTTAAGCGACATTGGTGCTGGGTTGTACAAGGCATTGTCAGAAAATCTGATTTTTTGACAACGCTTTCTGCAATCCAGCATGACATCTAGTAAATCTCGTGAAAATCGGTTTATTTTTTTTGTGATCATTGAACAACCAGTCTGATAGAATATAAGCTCAAAACAAGAAACATTTCTAGCAAACTGAAAATCGTAAACTTTGATCTATATACGACACTGAACCAATCATGAACTTTAAAGACGATCGAATGTACTTAATCTCCGTACTTTCAATAGTTTATTTTACTAAAGCACAGCAAAATGCCAACAGCAATGTTTTGATATTGTGTAAAACACAGATTACAGTGCATTGGAGTTTGAAATTGACAAATTACTATCATGCTAATATCAAACGATATAATTAGTCAACTGTCTCGTCAACGTTCTCGTCCATTAATTACACTAATCTGTAATAGGTTCATAATTTACACTTTTTTGGAGTGTAACTTCTGATGCCAGTTCGAGCTATGAAAACCAAATTATATTGCTGTAAGTCAATTTATAACATTTAGATGTAGATTTCGCTTTGGTTTCTGTAGCTATGTATTGACAATAGAGTTGGATAACTCAGATGTGAACCGGTTCAAAGAGCCGACTCCGACAGAAGATCAGTGAGAGCCGACTCACTTTTTTTTGAGCCGACGGATCAACGGATCCGCATGACTCAGTGAAACACTTAACACACAGAAGCACATTTTACACTTACGTATCAGTTCTTGTTTTGATGCATCTGTCAGCTCAAATGACTCATGCATCACATGTTTGGCTTTGCATTCTCGATTTTATACAGGTCGTGATATGATTGACGGAACTAGGTAACTCAGTGGCAGACTGCAGTGACATATTCAGAACTCGGCTCTTTTTGAACCGGTTCAGTGAGCCGGCTCACATATGGGATCCAGATGCAAAGATGCAGATCATTAAAAAGACCCGTTTTTTCCATCTCTACTGTGTGCGGGACATAGTATGTAGATTTTGCGTAAGCTTAACTTCTTTATACTGTAGTGTAAACTACACAGTCTTATAAATAAACTGAAATTTACAGTGTAAACTTAAAGTATTACATGAGAAGTTACACTTCCTCCGAATGCCGTGACACACACCATTTTTGTTTTCTTTGGCATTTTCAATAACGGTTTGACGCTGCAACGCCTGCTGTCATCCCAATTATTTTAAACTAGTCTATACCCGCGCATACGTTCGCGTTAATATCGGTTTTTTGGCTATCGCTCAAGTCCTTCTTAGTAGAAACGTGAAGATGATATTTAATAAAAAATGTTATTTAATAATGCTATTCCATGATATATGTATAACAAAAAATATAATGAACATCAAAATCGTTTTAGCAGTTTTTGAGAACAGATTACGTTTTTGTAAATCTTCGTGTCAGCGTTTAAAAAGGTTATCGGAGCTGAAGAAACCTAATTTAACAAAGTGACAAAACCAAAAAATAAAATGGGGTGTGGTTGTGTCGTGGACACGTGTGTTTTACGTGAATAATACGTTATGAGTATGAATTTGAAGACGACGTTAACTAGACAGATATTACCAACCTTTGGATCTTTGATCTGCAAATTCATCTCGGAAATGTCAATGCTAACTCTGTTATAGTCAGTGTTAAGCTATCGATGTTGCGATATATGGCGACTTCTTGAAAAGCCCTTTACAACTGTAAACGTTCTCTATATTTTGATTTGGTTTTTCGACGAGTATAGGCCGACATTGCAGTATTTATTTTAATTTTTTTTTAAACACCATATTTATTCACTATAACTATTTCACAATAATGTTTTATATACGTGATCGATAGATCTTGACGAGAGCTGATGATAGAAATGCAAACGAACGTTCTAGCTTCTGCGAGCCCCAAAATTTATATTAAACGGACATTATATGACGCAGCGAAACGTCCTTAAAATGGCGGTGCTTTCCCTTCCACCGCAAGCGATCCGTCACAGTCCTCACTCATCGTAACGAATTTTTTATCCTTTAGCTATCGAGTGATGAAATTAAATTTTGTATGTAGATGTTAGATATGTATAGCTGCAGCATCAAACTGCATCCCTTCAGTTTGTTATCATCAGTTTTCTTAATTGCCTCCCACTATGGAAGGAAATTTAAAGACGTAATCACGTCAAAGAATGATGAAAATTGTTAAATGTCAAAGACGAATTCTTTCGACGAATAGACTTGTGAGATGTCGACTTTGGTGTTGATTTCAAGAATGACATTGCAAGCGACTCTCTTCACCGCGCGACGTTGAACGTACATAACGTTAACGCCCGTACCTATCCAATGCTCGCAACTATTTACTGTTGGCGCATTCCTTAAATACCGCACTACCTGCGACGTCGCGACGCTGTGTTGATGCAGGCACAAAGCCAACTCAATTATTGTACCACAAGATCAGTTCTGTACTGTTCGTTTGGTCGTTTTGATTTGTTCCCGGACAATTCGTACACATCTATTAGAGTCGCATTACTTTCAAACAATCTAAACTGGATAATGGTAGATGGGATATTTTTCTGTTTAATTTCTCTCTAATGTATGAACGAATTATCTGATCTGGTTTATCCTATCTACCGCTTGGCTTGCGGCAAGCCCCGCAAACTAGAGATGGGAAAAACGGGTTTTTTTAGTGATCTGCATCTTTGCATCTGGATCTCGTATGTGAGCCGGCTCATTGAACCGGTTCAAAAAGAGCTGAGTTCTGAATATGTTACTGCAGTCTACCACTGAGTTACCTAGTTCAGTCAATCATATCACGACCTGTATAGAATCAAGAATGCATAGCCAAACATGTGATGCATGAGTCATTTGAGCTGACAGATACATCAAAGCAAGAACTGATACGTAAGTGTAAAATGTGCTTCTGTGTGTTAAGTGTTTCACTGAATTATGCGGATCCGTTGATCCGTCGGCTCAAAAAAAAGTGAGTCAGCTCTCATGGATCTTCTGTCGGAGTCGGCTCTTTGAACCGGTTCAGATCTGAGTTACCCAACTCTACCACAAACCAGGCCCGTGGGGGGCCCGCGCAGGCTGGAGCCTGACTGGTATACGCCACCTCGACTATATGGCCAGTCCGACGCTGGCCCCAAACACTTTGTTACCAACCAATCAAATTTAACGACATTTCGCTAAGAATGAAAGGTCTAAATTTTTGTGGAGAAAACTAGTTTGTTTATTAGGTCGTTTTGATTTTTTGTCGGACAATTTGAACACGTCTGTTAGAGCCAGATTCAGCTGTCTATTCAACCAATCAAACCTAACGACATTTGTGTAAGAATGAAATGTAACTTTTGTGAAGATAAACTATGGTTTGCTTGTTCGATTGCTTTTATTCGTTCCATGGATAATTTTTACTCGTTTATTAGGCTGACCGTACACGGATTTTTCTGTTAGTGCCTTTTCACAAACACACGGTTTCCTTTTTCGGAAAAGTTTTTTGAATCTTCAAAATATTTCCAAAAACTAGAGTAATCATAACACCAGCACAAACTGTGTGAAAGTGATCCAACATTCTGTTAAAGCTGACCGTATGTATAATCAATTACACTAAACGACATTTGTCTATACACTTGAAATCTAGACATTTCTTTGCTTACTTGGACAATTTTCGTTCAAGTTATTATAGATGAAATATTTAAAAACAAAATCAAGACTTTGTAACGAATTGTCCACATGTCTTGTCTCTCAAATCTGTGACTAGTAAAATTACGTTTTCATTGTCTGGCAATGTCTTCATTTTCACAGTTTAATACTGAAAAACTTCTTTGTTTTTCTCTTCAAAGTTATTTTCCCGAGTATTTTACATAGTATGTGACTGTGAGTAGAAACCAAGGAACTCAATATATATATTTTTTTATTAAAATATGTATATTTAATATTTTTTAGAATGCTGTCGTTTCCACGTGTGACAAACGCTTGCTATAAAAAAAATTCCAGCCAAATGGGCGACGCGACTATTCCAACTTCAAAAATATTGACATTTGATTTATTATAATAAATAAAACAAAATTCCTGTTACCGCGTGCAGTGACGCAGTTCATGGCAAGTAATAGAAACCTGGGTCGCAGTGCCAAAACCCTGCCGACAATATAGTGTATTTGCTTATACAGGCAGTGTGGCTTTATCATGCAAACTTAAGTTGGTTTTTGGACAAAATAAAAAATTTGACTCCTTAATACACCCCTTAAAATAACATTTTTTTTCTTAATGGCAATACTATTATCAATCGAACCTCTATACCAAATTATATACAACTTTCAGTAAATAATTCACTATCTGCAAAATAGTGTTTTCATAAAATTTGTAAGTCCGGTCCTGTCGAGCCGATTTTATTAAAATTTTAAGAACACTTTTTTATTACTACTAAAAGGTTAAATGTCAATTTTGAAACGATTCTGAGAATTTTTTTCGGTATTTTGGGGCCCAAAAACATTTTTCAACCCCTAAAAACTACCCTTAAAATGCCCCGATTACGCCCATTTTAAATAGGCTTCTTACGGTGATGGATTTCAACACGTGGGTCAAATTTCGTTAAAATCAATTAACTCTTTCGAAAGTTATTACCCGCACACACACACACACACATATATATATATATAAACATTTTCAAAAATGGTGCCAAAATGTTTAGGAGGCTATGAAACGTCGAGAAATTTTGGTCCGATCCCTAGGTCCCGCCATCCGACCGACGCCAATAGTGTATGTTGCCATATGGCAAATACACTAAAAAGCATGTTTGTCACCTATTTTTGACAATCCAATAAAACTCCAGAATAAAAGAAAAGCTGATTTTTTTTCAAAATATTTACAGTTTTTTTTAAACAAAAAGATGGCAAAAATGTATTTTAGAATTTTTTGAAGTCTAATTAGGTAAGATGAAACTGGAAAGTGTAGACCTCAAGGGTGGCACTTGTATAATCCTTATATACGGGTCACCTCACGGCTTTTCTTTTTTGTTTGAAATCGTAAAATATATCAAAATAGATACATGGTTATATTTGAAAGTTCAACGACTTCTTCAGCAATATTTATGGCATTGCTTAAAAATAAATTTGCTGGAAATAATTATTTTAAAAGTATCCACCCAATATAAACACTCCTTTAAAACATAATCCTATTTGTTACAATATTGCGATGTATTTCATTGTTAAGACTAGAGATAGAGTGCTATTAACCTCATCAATAACTTGTCGGCCAACAATACCATTATCCTTTATCAGAGTTTACAGTTCAACTAGCTTCCTGTACACACTAATGATGTTCATAAACAACTTAGAAGATAAATAGCAACAATCCAATTAAAAGATCGATTAATTTCTTATTCCACAACTTTGCTATTTTGTGGCTGACAGCGTTGCAAATACATTTGTCAGTAATACTACTCTTTTGTTTTAATTAAAGAGAAGGTTTGTTAATGCATTTTTTTGGCATAAATAAAAAGGAAATTTTTTATTTTGTACCCATGGTTACTGTGATCTAGGATGTCTGATATAAATACACAAATACATAACTTTGAACATTACGACGGCACAAATATTCCTGGCGCGTTTTGTAGTCGCGTGATATTTTATTAAGTTTTATCCATTTTATTTACTGTAATGTATCAAGATTAAATAAATTAAGCCTTTTAAATTAAATATATTTCTTTTATTAAATGTTCTCAATACAACGATTCCGATAGAATTGAATATAATATTTTAAACACAAAGCATATTTCATTTTACTAAAACTATTAAGTAATCGCCACAATCTTACATAATACTTACTATTTATAGATACTAATTTATAAGTACAGTGAAACTGTACATTTCAGACACTACATTTACTTTGCAGATACTTATTTATGACTTTAATTTCTGTTTTCGTTTTTCAGTATGTATTACTTATGAAAAATTATTTTTATAAAATATAAAATTTAATAAATTAAAATTCAAAAAGTCAATTCATTTATACCATCCACTGTTTCAAAACTATTTTGTAAGGTTTTAGGTGTGACATGTTATTTCCTAATTAAATATTGTTTTGTCAAATTGTCAAAAAAATTAACTATGATTATAATTAGTTATGACTGGCAAATATATAAAAGGAATATTAAGATGACACAAATGAGAAAACAACAACTTTTTACAAATAATATTAGGTTGTTATTGTAATTATTAGTGTAAAAAATTAGTATGTTCATATTTGCTAATATTAATCAGATTTTGTCATACATTCCACTGAGGTTTCTGAATCTTTTGAATCAATTTTTTCGTAAATCATCTCCAAAGAAAAGTTTTCTTGTTGCATAGATACGTAATTTTTTTTTACGCATCTGCTAAATATACGGCTATAATTTGAATCTAGTCCCAAACTTCTCTGTTGGAATATCTGATGCGGTGTTTAAAGTATTCCAAGAAGAAGGCTCAAAAACTATTATTCAACCCTCTAAAGGGCCAGTTACTGAGCCGAGATT
The DNA here is from genome assembly GCA_034508555.1 of Venustoraphidia nigricollis. NCBI lineage: Eukaryota > Metazoa > Arthropoda > Insecta > Raphidioptera > Raphidiidae > Venustoraphidia > Venustoraphidia nigricollis. The sequence continues at coordinate 3,772,272 of JAVRKA010000047.1, forward strand.
GTTGAAGTGATAATATCTCTGATTAAAATATTGCATACTATCGAAAACAATTCTGATTGTTACCACACAAGCATACAGCTTGCAACTCTGTTGGAATAATTAAAATTTCATTGTGCATTTGTGACGTCAATGGTATTGAACAAAATTGAGTTAACTTTTGATTTGAAAATGGGTATTGAAATTTATTTCTAACATATGTTCTCATATAAACTTTTTTTAATATAATGCAACGATTACCTAGAAACTTGCATCTGCTATACCCAGTGAAAATTTTCTATAAAAGTCATTTTCTTTTTAGAAAAGTCTTAATAAACAGGTGCATACAACTTGACTTAAACAGTTTTACAATAAGGAAATCTCATCTCATTTTCTTATTAGGAACATTTCGACACGTAATATCACTTTATCACCAAATAAATATCTTATTCAATGACCAAAGCGTCTTGAGTAACTCGCTAAATTCTCTTAAATAGGTTGAGAGTAGAATTGGCTTTGAACGTAACATGCTCAGAATAATAATATATTTTATATAAAGTGGAGTTTTGTAATTCAAACAATACTATTTTTCTCTATTTTAATTTTCAGTCTCTGCTTTTATTATGTCTTTGGTCAAAATGCCCCAAAATGGTGGACGATTTTGCTTCATTGTTAAATCTAGAGACTTTCCGCACTATTATCTATGAAGTGATGAAAACTTCAAATAAAATGGTCTTTAACGAAGTTTTCTAATGGGGGGGGAGGATTTTCATTTGCATTCGCTGATTTGAACACATATATTATGCACAGATACGTTCACATCGGCTAAAAAAACGTGTTTTTGTCGGCCATTTTGATTGAAGTTCATAGAGCCGATCTGAGTCCAACCAAGTTTATTATGATTTCGTAAGCTGATTTCCAGTTTTACCACTAACATTTTATTTCACATGTTTATTTTTGGTATGTACATTGCATCGGTGGAACGATTTCCGTTTTTTAAAAGCTTGCATGTGTCGCTTGAAACAAAACTTAGACGATAAAATTGCAATGGGGTCAACGTTGCAACGTTTCAACCGACTGACGCGCGAATAGTTTTTCGAACTCATATAATAAGCAAAGTTTGTATCATATTAATAACATTTTATGACCGAACGTTGATATCTTAATAATATCAAATGCTGTTGCAGTTACTACAATAAATGAGCACCTTGTTTATTTTATACACATAAGCGACATAGGTTTTGTAAATTATTACCAGTGGGTTGTAGTAGAATTCAGCTGATATTTAATTTTGATATTTTATTTCGGTTTCAAAATAGTCGAGAGTGTAGTAATGTTGTTGTGTAAACGGAGTTTCTATTACTCCTCTGTAACAAATTGGTAAAGGTATCAATTGAATTTTCAGTTTATTATTAAAAAGAAAAAGTGGTGCGGCAGAAGTTATACTTGACGTGATCGTGATAGCTGTAATTCACATTGATAAAATAAAATAGGATGTCTAGGGAGATGACAAATATTTTTAAAAACAGGTTGGGTTATGTTTGTAGTCTTATTATTTATATATATATTTTACCTTTGTCGTGCCTGCATGAAGTATCTTTTTAACTATTAAAGGGATTTCTACTGTTGAATCCATAATAAAAAAACACAAGTATTGAGGTTATTTAACTATCAAAAGTTGTTAACAACACTTTAGCTTAGAAGCTCCGTCCGATGTCGCTAATATAACTTACTTTGTTATTTTATGAAATAACTATTTTCTCGGTATCATTAACAACTTCCGTAACATATTCGTGGCATGCTGCCTACGCAACTTCCGTAACAGAGAAAGTTTTACCCTCTGTGTGCCAAAAGAAGTGTACCTTCAAAAAATTAAACATATTAATTGTTAGTATGTTCAAATAACCTTAACTGTTGGTCGTCTTAAAAGAAAGGAGTTATATTTGTAGGTTATTTTGCAATTATTTTGTTGCTCGTAAAAAAGTAGTGGCGTTAATTGAACAGAAAGTATTGGTTGAATTTCTAAAACAGATTGACCAATGGCGATATATTATGCTGAAACATTTCTGTCAGCCTGCGGTTTCATTTAAGTTTCTAGTAAACTGTTTCCAGTCTTTCCCACAGGAATAATAAAATGTAAAAGTACGCGAATGCAGATCTAATTTACAAACCGAACGTTTCAGTAATTTAAAGCTTATACGAATATAGTTACGTACAGCATGTAATATATGCAATCGTTTTTTAATATCGTAAATTATAATGAAAAAAAAACTCTTTAAACGTTTTGAATGCATGTTTTTAAATTAGTATTGGCTAAATCATAAAATAATATTACTGTAATTCCATTGTTTTTTTATATGCAATAACAATATCTATAGAAGGATTTAAAAAAATTTGAATTAACATAACTTAGACAAATAACACGAAAAAAAAGGCCCCAAAATTTTTAATTGCGTCAGTTTTTTTTGTCCTATTTTAGATTTCATTATAAAAAGTCTCATTCGAAAGGATATTTTAATATCTTAAATTTTTACACAAAACATTTTTTCTCCGATTTGGAATTTTTTAGTTATTTAGATTTTAAAGCCCTGTATTTGCTCTGAACGTTTCGACGTCATTTTAAAAAAGTGCCATATTTTCGAAACGAAACATTGAAATAAAAAAAACTCATTCGATTCGTTTTTGTAAAAGCTTTAATTTTATACCTTTGCATTTTATTTGTTAATGTCCATATTTTTTTTGTAATTTACAAAAAACGTCTATAAATATGGATTTTCGGGAGTGAAAATTGCAATTTTCAGGTCGCAATAACTCGAAAAACGTGCATTTTAGCAAAAACATATATATGATCTTTTCTCTTAGAACTTAATTATCTATCAGATAATTTCTTTTTTGCGACAATCACCGAGAATGAGTAGCAACTGTCTCCAATCAAAAAGCAACATATAGACAATATAGATTCATTTATAGGTACATACTTAACATGCTTAAGAAGAAAATATAAAAATTCATTACTTTTAACTTGGACTTGGATTTAAAAGCTTCACACTATACTATTAATCAAATCTTTATCCATGTTTTAAAATTTTAATTTTAGAGTCGTAATTTTTTTAGCTAGAAATTAAACGAGATTGAAGAAAATTATGTTTCAAAATATATTTCATGTTTCACTAATATAGCTGTTTTTTTCCTCAAATTAAGCCGGATTATGAGTCGTATAAAGATTGATCCATAAAATGTTTTAAAACAAAAATAAAAAAAAACGTACTTTGTTATCCTCACTGTTTTTGTTTCCTCTTTTTTTCAACGTCTAAAAATTAATAATCTTTATTAAAAATTTCCAACGGGTTTTATATTTAGTTAAGAATTATCCCCTGGAAATAAAATATGCAAATCATTTTTATAAGTACAAAAGATTTGGACATAAATTATATTTCTTGACATAAAAAGGCGAATGAACTAGTAAAAACTTAATGTATTCAAATAGCTTGCATTACTTAAGATGAGAGTGGAGTATTTGAAGTAGCAGAGGGATTTAATCATTTGCTAATTACGTAGAGTGATTTAATCCCAGTGGGTAACTGTGGGGATAGGTCTCATACTTACACAAAGCGTTTTACTTTATAGCAATCCCACAAGGCAAACGGTTGCTTCATCGCCACACTCTTTTCCTTTAATCAGTTCTCAGTGACAGATCGTTTATACGCCCAACAGCCAATTGCAAAAGAAATTTGGAAACATCAAACGCAGGAATAAAGATCACTGAAACGATTTTTAGACGTATTTAAAGACAAAAATTATTTTTAAAATACTTAGTTGCAGATTCATGGATTAACAAATTTTATTAGTTTACTAGGCAGAACGTCTCGTCATAAAATCTGGTTAGACAATAAGTGAAGTATTGTAGACTTTTAAATTGATTCTGTTTGTTTTCTGTAGTATTCGTAATGACACAATTTCGATAAATTGAACTTTAAAGTGCCGTTATTATAAAAAAGTAATAAAGACCAATAAAATCCTATAATGAAAGTGTATTTTAAAGGGAACCTTAAACAGGACGTACGGTTTATGTGCCAGACGAACAGTTAATGCTAATAGATGGACGTGATACTGGTTCAAATGTGTGAGGGCCTTCCCTAACAAATACCTATACACCTCCAATGCGGTTGGATGCAGGGTACCCCTTACCAGTGCTTAGATTGGTCCCCAGAGAACGGAGACACGTTTATAAACGTACGCCACAGTCACTGTGAGATGTAGTCAAATCACCCTGTGAGTCAACTGGTTAAGGCAACTGTTGTGTTTTTGTGGTACAAAACTAAATAAATTAACGCAGACCTTGGGACTGGCTGTGAACTGCGAAAAAACGATCGAGCGGGCGCACATACGCATTTGTGTTCTGATCATAGCTTAGACAATAAAAGGACCATAGAAATAAAGCGCATACAGTTCATCCGTTATTATATATGCAGTGCAGTCAGGCCGGTCTATTCTAGATGTGAAAGGGTGCATTTTGCATATCTGTTTTAAGGTCGTCTGCCAAACACAATCTATGATTGTGATCATTGAGTAGCGTCTGTTTATAAATTATAAGATTACTATTACATCAAATTTGGAAGAGGAGCGAACTTGAATGTTTACACATTAAAAAAAAACCCGGGTCGCAGTGCCAAAACCTTGCCGACAATATAGTGTATTTGCTAATACAGGCAGTGTGGCTTTATTATGCGAATATAAGTTGGTTTTTGGGCAAAATAAAAATTTTGACTCCTTAATACACCCCTTAAAATAACATTTTTTTTCTTAATTGCAATAATATTATCAATCGAACCTCTATACCAAATTATATACACCTTTCAATAAATAATTCACAATCTGTAAACTACGGTTTTCATAAAATTTGTAAATCCGGTCCTGTCGGGCCGTTTTTATTGAAATTTTAGGGACACTTTTTAATTACTACCAGAGGGTTAAACTTCAATTTTGAAACGATTGGAAGAATTTTTTCGGTATTTTGGGGCCCAAAAACTTTTTTCAACCCCTAAAAACTACCCTCAAAGTGGTCCGATTAGGCCCATTTTAAATAGGGTTTTTGCGGTGGTGGATCCCAACATGTGGACAAAATTTCAGAAAAATCAATAAACTCTTTCGAAAGTTATAGCGCACACACACACACACATATATATATATATATATATATATATATATATATATATATATATATAAATATATAAACATTTTTAAAAATGATGCCAAAGTGTTTAGGAGGTTCTGAAACGTCGAGAAATTTTGGTCCGACCCCTAGGTCCCGCCGTGCGACCGACGCCAATAGTGTATGTTGCCATATGGCAAATACACTAAAAATGTTATTAACGCGAGAAATGTTTTGATGATGACCTTAACTAGGTATTTATTAAAGCACGTGTCGGTGTCTCCTGTACCCAGACTCCGGGATTTACACGGATTAGTCCAATGCAAACCTGCGAACTGAAGCACAACTGTAGTACGCGTGAGTAAGTGCGTGTATGGAAATCTGCCTGCTGTGCGTGATAAATTCTGTGGAGACGATTAAACAGGCTACAGCTCTATATAAATACCGACCCATGGGATGACCGCGTGACTCAAGTTCGTTTGTACGATTCAACATAGTAAAACAGTGTAATCTACAAAATATTTAATACTAGCGGTCCAGTCCGGCTTCGTCCGGGTGTAAATGTAATATATAGGATATAAAAGATAGGAATCATTATCATTAAATTCTCAACGTGTATTGAATTTGCGCGAATCCAATCGCTTTTATTTGTGAATGTTAGAAAATCGGAGAAAAATCTTATTTCCCAAAAAGAAATTTAAAAAATTCTGTTGATCCGATCGCTACCAAACTTCAGAAGATAACCCGCTGGGCTAATTTAAAGATTGTCTGAAAATTTCATCAAAAATAGTCTACCCGTTTGGAGTCCATAGATTACATATACATCGTCTTTTATCTATATAGATTATTAAAATGTAAAAAGTGGTTATTGTGACATAACGATAATAGTTGGACATATAGTATCGCGAAGTTTTTTTGTAGTTATTGATATGTTCTTTAGTATTGTAGAAAATACTTTTGTTCTATCATCAATAGTTTCCGCAGCGCATGGGACGAAAGATGTTTTATGGCATTTTTTTTACACCTTGGGTTACGTTACTAAAGTTTTAGTAAAGATCCCTATTTTTTTCTAGCAATAAATATAGCCTATGTTATTCAGGGTGAATGTAGCTTTCTAATGGTGAAAGAATTTTTTAAATCGACACTGCAGTTTTTGAGTTTATTCATTACAAACATACACACACACAAAAATACAAATCTTTTCTTTTTATAATATTAGTGTAGATATATTTTACAGCCAATTGCAGCAACGTCGATTAACAAGTGAAATAAAATTATACTGTTCATACGGAATGCAGCCCTGTGTCTGCCTAATTAGTATAGTAATCTTAAATCTGCCAAACTTAAGATTTAAAGCTTATACGTATGGATGTGTGTGTGTGTTTTGTAAAAGTTTTACTTCTGTAGTTTTTATTATAAAATACTCGGTTTTATATAATCTTTTTCAGATATCTTGGTGGCATGCATGAGTGTCCCTAATTACCTTGTTTGATTTGTTGAATTATTTAATAAAATACTATTGATTTAGAGGTTGCGTCATATTGGAATGGATATAACTTTTAAGTTGGTTTACTGTTATTTAGTATACACTGTTGTCATATCTTATCAGAATGTTTACAGACCTTGTTGTATACTGGTTTTTATTTGTATAATATTCGTATCTCCTTATTTAAACCTAATTCAAATATTTTAGTGAAATATGCGTTTAATATATTCAATCAATATTTATTTTAAAATTCTGTCAAGTGTCTTACATAATGCAGATCGTTTAATAAATTAAATTTTAGGGTGGTAATAGTCATATAATAATAAGCAATAGGCGAGAGGCCACTCTAGAGGGAATTCCAAAGCAAAATATCTCAGGCGAGAGGGAATTTGTACTTTGCTGCGAGACGCGAAACTTATCGGGGGCATCAGATCTAGTTCTACCCTTAAGGCTGTCGGAACGCTCTAAATGTAAGCCAAAAATAGGGCTTCGGCTGATAGCTGATTGCAGACTTATTCGTCAACAATTTGCAAACATTCCGTCTCTATAAGAAAGATAAAGGACAAATCTAGGTCTGTGGACTACTTTTGTAATTTATGTACGATTTACTAGAAAAAAGTTGGCATTAATTGTGTCAAAAAAACACACGTTTTCAATGTCACACTATGACCTTATTCCTACTTATTTCACAAAATTGTTCCATCACAAATCTAATGTGACTCTTCCTTTTTCGGAAAAGTTTTTTAAATCTTTAAAATATTTCCAAAAATTAGAGTAATCAACTGACAGCATTTTTTAGCCTCGTAGCAGAGCTGTGTAACTCAGATCTGAACCGGTTCAAAGAGCCGACTCCGACAGAAGATCCGTGAGAGCCGACTCATTTTTTTTTTGAGCCGACGGATTAACGGATCCGCGTAACTCAATGAAACACTTAACACACAGAAGCACATTTTACACTTACGTATCAGTTTTTGCTTTGATGCATCTGTCAGCTCAAATGACTCATGCATCACATGTTTGGCTATGCATTCTTGATTCTATACAGGTCGTGATATGATTGACTGAACTAGGTATCTCAGTGGCAGACTGCAGTAACATATTCAGAACTCGGCTCTTTTTGAACCGGTTCAGTGAGCCGGCTCACATACGGGATCCAGATGCAAAGATGCAGATCACTAAAAAGACCCGTTTTTCCCATCTATACCTCGTAGTGTGACTTAAATTCAGAGCGTTCCAATACTGTATCGGATATGTGCTTGGAAATTTGATCGAAAGTCTGATCTGAAATTAAACTTACTGATCCTGTAGGTTTCTCGTGAGATGGTATTTTTTAGTTCGAAACGTGATCAATTAAATGCAAAGTTGCTGAATAATTAATGTAGACTGTTTTGTAGTACATTTTGTCGCATGTAATACAATGTATAGATGGAAAGAAGCTATGAACTATAACACGTGTCACTGTTGCAGTATTGACTATTTGCATGTATTAAAGCAGCTCCGAGTTTGCAGTAAAAACAACTTTATTATACAAATTGAGTTTAGATGTACTGTATCAGTAGCGGCTTGGGGATGCCAATGCTTTTCGATCAAGATAATATGGTCAAATCAAATGCAGAAAATTTCATTTTTTTAAGCACGATGCTCAGTGGCAAATTTTTTAAATGAAACTTCTTTAGCGAGGTATTTGTTTGAAATTTTCTGTAATGTTAAAGTTGTCGTGGTTAAGGCACACCGTCAGAAAATTCTTAATTTTTGTATACTTATTAAAGACATGATAATACAATTACCCTGACAATTTGAAGTCGATCGACCGTATATAACACCCATGTTTGTTACCTAAAGCCAGGTCCCAATCTTAGGGAAGCATAGTTTCGATTTATATTCCTAGTTTGGAAAACCCTGGCGTGACCATATCACACGCCTTAGTTGTTTTTATCGTCTATAAATAGGTTGCTTATTTTCTACTTCGGATAGCTACTAGCAACCTACATATTATATAAAGCGACTTGTTACAGCACTCAATAACCTAAAACATCATACATTGTTGTTGAAATATAACATGTATAAAAGTATACATGGAATACACTTAATATTTTCAAGCCACTAATATTGGTGACTTATTGTCGTACGTCGTCTTGTCAACAGTTTGAAAAAACATATGAAATTGGTTTCATTAGACCAGTGGACGCCTAACCAGTTACATAGACATTATTTTTGGCAATCGTCTCTACGCTAGTTATATGCACCACTTAAGTCGCATAACAAATTTGTTGAATTAGTTTTACTTTGTCACATTTATGTTTTGAAATCTGTGAATAAAACGCTGTTATTTATTATTAGCATAGAATTTTTAGATTGCGCGAGATTAACTCGGATTAGAGAAGGGAAAAACGGATCTTTTTAGTGATCTGTATCTTTGCATCTGGATCCCTTATGTGAGCCGGTTCACTGAACCGGTTCAAAAAGAGCCGAGTTCTGAATATGTTACTGCAGTCTGCCACTGAGTTACCTAGTTCAGACCTGTATAGAATCAAGAATGCATAGCCAAACATGTGATGCATGAGTCAATTGAGCTGACAGATGCATCAAAGCGAGAACTGATACGTAAGTGTGCTTCTGTGTGTTAAGTGTTTCACTGAGTTATGCGGATCCGCTGATCCGTCGGCTCAAAAAAAAGTGAGTCGGCTCTCACGGATCTTCTGTCGGAGTCGGCTCTTTGAACCGGTTCAGATCTGAGTTACCCAACACTAACTCGGATACCGTTTTGTACGAACCAAAGTCAAGTATTTATAGCTCAGTGAATCGGTTGGGATTGCAGTTTTTTTTGCTAGAGTTCCAAACGAATCATCCTCTCCCGTTTTCGAGGTCACTGAAAACGATGGTGGTGAGCAAAAAAGTTTTCTCCCTCGGCAGCCCCTTCGAATTGGCCAAAAACCACCCCCACATCGCCTTTTCGCGCACAAATCGATTTCCAAAACGTTGTTTGGCTTAGTTAACAGTCTTTCCGGTACCGAGGATCAGTTCTCGAGAGGATTGACCCAAACCAACTCTGTTCAGTGGTTTAGGCGTGAAAATATAACGGACAGAAGGACAGCCTTTCGCAATTATTATATTAGTAAGGATTGGAGTGACTATCCCAGTCCGATGAGCTTGTGTTATCCATATTTTTCCAGTACGTGAGGTCATGCATATTTATTGCGGACACCAAGAGATGGAAACAGCCCTCAGGGGATGTTTGCACTTAAGAGCAGTGTGCATATATGTCGCACTGTACTTTGCATATTAAGTGTATTAAATTTCGTGGTAATAATCGATTCGTCTTCTAATATTGACATACAAACAGACACCAACGCCCAAAAGCAGGAAGTTACTTGATGAATATGGATACTCTCTAACTGTGTGTAACCAATATACTCTTCAATGCGAGAGTCGTAAACAACACACGGGATGGAATAGAAAGTTACGGATGAAAATACAGTAGAACATCGATAAGTTAAAATCCAAGGGAAACGTTAAAAAATTTAAGTTAACGAGTTTTTTACTTATCGAGAGTTGTCAACTAAAATTTTTAACTTACCGAGGTTTGTGGATTTTATAGAAGATGTATTTAGTTCAATAGACGTGACATAAATTTTTTATCTATTCATTTAGAATCAATTATATTTAAACAATGAATTATTTAAACAAAGAAATCAGTAATTTTTTGTGTTTCATGCAATAAGTACTTTAACTTATGGAGGTCACCAAAATATTATTTTAAGTTATCGAGGGCAACAGAATATATGTTTAAGGTACCGAGGTTTTGTGATTTAAGTAATGGAGGTTTTATGCTTTCAGAGGAAGGGAATTCAAAAATTTTTTAACTTACAGAGGCTCTTTACTTATCGAGATTCTACTGTATATCAAAATATTTATTGGGAAATATTTGGCTTTCAAATAATAGTAATTATTGGACGATTTTGAGCCGACTTATGTTATTGGAGATATGGGCGTTCAGATATATTTTGTTTAAAAATTTTAAAAGTCAAAAGATACGTCCATAGTTCCTAAATTCTAATTTTGGAACTGGGGAAAGTGTCAATAGGATTTTCAATTTATTATTAACGAATGATAAACGAAATAATATCAGAACTGAAAAATGAAGTACATAGACATAATTATTGTAAATTATAGACGCTCGACAGCTTATAATGTTGCATACAGAAACATGTTTATATACTTTGGTTGCAGCCAGTTATTAATATGTGGATCGTTACAGAAATTTCCATATGTATATTAAATTAACTTAGACAACGCTATAAAATATGAGTACGGAACGCGTTTGAGATTTGGTTATTAGTGTATTTGCCATAAGGCAACATACACTATTGGCGTCGGTCGGATGGCGGGATCTAGGGGTCGGACCAAAATTTCTCGACGTTTCATAACCTCCTAAACACTTTGGCACCATTTTTGAAAATGTTTATATATATATGTATATATATATATATATATATATATATATATATATATATATATATATATATATGTGTACGCGCGATAACTTTCGAAAGAGTTAATTGATTTCAACGAAATTTGGACCACGTGTTGAAACCCATCACCGCAAGAAGCCTATTTAAAATGGGCCTAATCGGGCTATTTTAAGGGTAGTTTTTAGGGGTTGAAAACTGTTTTTGGGCCCCAAAATACCGAAAAAATTCTCCGAATCGTTTCAAAATTGAATTTTAACCCTCCGGTAGTGACTAAAAAGTGTCCCCACAATTTTAATAAAATCGGCCCGACAGGACCGGATTTACAAATTTTATGAAAACACTAGTTTGCAGATAGTGACTTATTTATTGAAGAGTGTATTTAATTCGGTGTAGACGTTAGATTGATAATAATATTACAATTAAGAAAAAAATGTTATTTTAAGGGGTATATTAAGGGGTTAAATTTTTTATTTTGCCCAAAAACAAACTTAATTTCACATAATAAAAGTATAAAACCACACGGCCCTATACAAGCAAATACACTATATTGTCGGCAGGGTTTTGGCACTGCGACCCGGGTTTTTTAATATACTGGACATAATATAAGCAAACTCAATTATATTGTGATGAAATAGATTGAGACAAAATTTGCATCCTAGTTGCATTTTGAATTCAAATTAATGTGTGCACAGGCTACGGAAAATATTGGTGTGGATCATAAGATTCAACTGCACATAATTTAAGCAGTTGACCAAGGATGGCCGACTGTGGCTAATAGTGTACCGAAGGCCCCAGTACACAGTGGTCTGTAGTGGGCCATTGTAGACCATCGCCATTGTGTACAGGGGGTAATGGTCTGTAGTGGCGGACAATTGTGAATCGTGGTGCGCAATCCATTTGTTGTCGGTTTTTTTGACACACTTCAAAGGAATCGTGGTGTAGCGTGGCCTGTGGTGTTCACACAGTCGCCCATTGTTTGGACTGGTACATACTTTTTTTGTTGCGTGCTATACTATTTAAATTTTTAATCGCCCAAAATGTCAGTATCCTGGAGCAATGAAGAGACTTTTAGGTTTATAACACTATAATACTTGTAAACAGCATATAAATAAGTAGCCGCGGCCGTAATTACTTCGAAGTCCATCGCAAGTGCTTCGCCAGGCAGAAATGAGCCATGGGCCATTGTGTGAACACCAAGTGATAGTGGCCTACAGTTGCACATTGCAAAGCATGGCCCACTACAGACCACTGTGTACTGGGCCTTTACGTTATATCCGATACACATCACTCCTGTAGCACTGCATAAAGTTACTTTAAAGATGTTTACATATTAAACATTTACTCTGTATTTTCAGATTTAACTGAAAGTTGTATCATTCTTAAAGACAATCATGACTCATTGGAAATTGCCAACAAATATATGTGATTCAAAAGCCGTTGAAAATACGTTCTATGCTGCTTGAATTTGGACATTAATTTTTAATATGTGTACAAAATTTGTAAATATTCATTTGGCGAACTTTTTAATAAATTGTATTTTTTTTTTAAGAAATGAAGCTACTTGCTATACTGTTATGTATTTATTGAAATAAATAACAACGTTTCAACCACTTTTGTGGCCCTTTTCAAGTTTTAAAAAAATAACAACTGTTCAAATAATATTAAAAGAATAATATTATTTGAACAGTTGTTATTTTTTTAAAACTTGAAAAGGACCACAAATGTGGTTGAAACGTTGTTATTTATTTCAATAAATACAGTTGAACAGTATAGCAAGTAGCTTCATTTCTTAAATATATCTATTACTGTTGGTAGCGTCAATTTATTTAATGTTTTTTTTTTTTATTGAAAGTTATATTAGGTTCACAATTGCTTTCAAATGTAGTAATTAGTTTTATGTCTGGGGTTAAAATAAATTGCAATTTATTTCTCTGCTGTAAGATTGAAGTATAATTTCAAAAAGAAATGTACAAACGCATTCCCTGTTTTTGGACTGGCGTGGTTTTCTTTTTTTTATGTCCATAAAGCGCTTATATTATCTTTCACGCAACGAAAATTAATGTCAGCTAACTTTTGCCACGACCCGTATATGTAGCGCACTAATGTATAATAACGACATCGCACTTGAACAAGTAAGTATACCTACTTGTATGACTGCATTAATTGCATGGTGCAGTCAGTTGTAGCAGGGGAAGTAATTAGACTAAATAGACTATATCTAGTATTCAAGACAGGTAACCTAATGAAATTTCAGTCAACATTCAACTTGATTCCTTCAATTTATTTTTCAAATGAATTGTGGTAATTTTATAGGAAGCTAATGTACATGAATTTAGAACGTATAGTAATGGAATCCCTTTAGTTTAAATTCACTTAAAATTATTATAATCACATTCATGTCGAAAAGTTACACAGCCATTTAGGAAAAAAAATATTACTAGTCACCGTCAAGATTGAAACCTGAAACTCTCAATTGCGGGTTGACCAAGTTCGCAACATTAAGACTATTTTTAAGACTATTTGTAGTCTTAAACCCCGGAAAGAGTGTCTGGCTTTTTGCAGATATTTTTAAATATATCTAATGAAGTTGCTGTAAAAATTTCAACGTGAATCAATCACTTATTTTTTCATTTTTGAAAATTCAACTTCGGGTATTTTGGTATAATGTTAACCCCTCCAAAAGTGTCTGCCTCATTTATTTATTTAATATCAATTTAACTTTCGACTAGTACTTTCGTAATGCATTACAACCCTGATGCATAGACAACTATAAAAAATACGGTGGGATGAAAAGTAATGCTTCATTTTCCTTGGTAATATTTTTTAAAAAGGAAATACTGTAATTTTTTTCTTATCATACATATATTGACATAGGTGTTAATAAAAAGGAAACGGTTTTTTTGACATCTTGACCTGTTTTCTCTGAACTGGGTTACCGCTTGAATTTTATAATACGCTGCAACTGAAGTTGTTGGAAATTCTATAGATTGTTTTGTAGTCAATGGATTAGAACCTGCAGTGTTCGGATAATACATAGAGAAATTGATTAAGACGTCCAGCTATAATAGTCCAGAAATTATGTAAGATGCTTAATTTTTGCTTACTGTTCGTCATCCGTTTGTCGTAGGATTTTAAAGAACGACAGAATTTTTCAAACCAACTGAGAAATTTTTGAGTTTTGAGATAAAATAGGCGTAAACTTCTTGTTTAAAGAATAGAATAAGATACAGATTATTGTCCAGTGCACCGGTTAGTAAGATTTGTCAATCAAAAGTATTGCGTTGGTTAACTAATTAAATTAAACAAGCTTTTAGATAGTTGACATTTTTAGTTCTTTTTCAAATGTGGTGTCCTCAGCTCTGCAACTATCTGCTATAATATTTTAAAGCAGAAAACTAATATGGTACCAAAATCCTGGATTGGATATCGGAAGAATGTGGAAGAAGAAGAAGTAAATCATGTTAATGAAGTTGGAATGCTGAATTACAGTGGCAATGGAAAGCCAAGAAATACAAGATGGAGAACGGAACTACAGGATTAGCCGGTAATTGGGATTTAGAAGAATTTTATTATATGTATAAATGGATATTGGCTATATAAATATCAATATTTATTGATACAATTGACTATGTGTATAAAAAATTCAGGAGTAAAGATCAAAAATTGACTGTAGTCTAATAAAAAGTAGCTACCAAGTAAGAGATAGTGTGCCAAGTTTCTTCAAAGTCGGCGCGCTCGTTCCCAAGTGATGGTGGTGCAGATTTTGGAAATGTAATTCAAAAAAAAGATGTTAAAATGTGAGAAACTGTCTTAACAGTGTTGGATCACTTTCACACAGTTTGTGCTGAGACCCAGCGATAAGAGGCGAGGTAGGCAAAAGACATATTGTTTGTGTGACCTTCTTTAGCTCTGTTACGCTCAAATCATCCACTACGAGGCTAAAAGATGATATTGCAAGGGTGCCGCTGTCAATTGATTACTCTAATTTTTGGAAATATTTTGAAGATTTAAAAAACTTTTCCGAAAAAGGAAGAGTCACTTTAGGTTTGTGATGGAATAGTTTTGTGAAATAAATACGAATAAGGTTGTAATATGACATTGAAAATGTGTTTTTTTTGGCACAATTAATGCGAATTTTTCTTTAGTAAATCGTACATAAATAACAAAAGTAGTCCACTAGAGACCTAGATTTGTCCTTTATCTTCTTTATAGAGAAAGAATTTTCGCAGAATGTTGACGAATAAGTCTACAATCAGTTGAAAGCCGAAGCTCTATTTTTGGCTTAAATTCAGAGCGTCCCGACCGCCTTAAATGCACAATCTATTTCGTAAAAGATGAACTGTCGGAGTTATTTTTGAGAAAACGCAATCGTATTTGACGCTGTCATTGACTATAGACATGGTATGCGCATGTACAACTCAGTAGATTAACACAACTCCCGTAGGAGAGTTTAAACCTATATTAGATGCCTTTGCAACAGAGCGTCGACTTCTACGATAACCTTCTTGTTCCTCATAGATGTACACGGGGATGCTTACTCCACCTCACCTATGTACCGACATCAATGTATGCATGTAGATAAAGTCTGATGGGAAAATTCCCTATATTCTATAACGTAGCTCTTTACTATGTGCAGTGCATGCAATTGGATATTAAAGACGCATTCACATTAGGGATGTCGACAAAAATATCGATATATCGATATTTTTTATTTGATATATCGATATTTTTGGGCGATATTTAATATTTCGATATAATAATAATAATGCGTTTAACGTCCTTTTCTCGACTTTATGTCATAACAGACGCCATTCGCACCATTACCATTTTTTTCATGTACCACTTCCCGTTTTTTTCTACATTATTTACAACTTCAACTTATGTAATAGCAATGGGAGAATGAAGGAATTTTAGGAAATTAGGATAAGGTAGGTAATTTTTGAACTAGGACTTTGATAGGCAATCGGCCATGGCCTCAAATAAGGAACCATCTCGATATTTATCTGGAATTAATTGAGGGAAACCATGGAAAACCTCATTCAAGATGGTCGGTACAGGAATTAGCGTTTCTCGGCGAGAGGCAGTAGGAAAAAGTCCCAGCCACATCTGCCCCCGCCAGGATTCGAACCCGGTATCTCCCGAATGCGAGTCTAGTGCTGTCACCACTACTCTACCCAGCTCGGTATATTTCGATATATCGATATACCGATATCAAATTCCGAGTATCGAAAAGCGATATTTTTTCCAGAAGCAACACTTTTATGTACTACCGCGACTGACTATGGCCGTTTGACGTTAATTATTCGGAAAATATCGAAAACTCCACTGAAAAAACATGTGTTTTTGGAACATACTTTTAAGTGCATTCTAAAAACAACAGCAGTGAATAAAGTACATGGAAAAACATTTCTTTTTCACCGGATTTTTCGATATTTTCGGAATAATAAACAGTCAAAATGCAATATTTCATTTCATTTCTACAACAGCTAGAATATTTTTAATTATTTCGATTTACACCTCAATTCATGCTGTCGAATGTCACCTCTGGTATGCATGCCATAGGTTCGCCATCCCTGGCTTTATTAATTGTTCGATTAATATCTAAAATTATCTGCTCCTAAATGTATTAGACGTTTGATTAATAATTGAGAGATTTCAACTTTTATCAAAAATCGTATATTTCTTTTAAAAAATAGTAAAAATTGAGCTGTTTCATTAGTTTTTAAAAATTGTGGCCATTAGTAGGAAAAATATGGTAATTCTAATGAGCACAAGTAAAATTCTGTATTTCATTTGAAAATTTAGTTTGTAAATTTTGGGAAATTTCAAATGGATGCAACTTTTAAATTAAAAGATATCCAGTCGTTTATTTGTGCTCATTGAAAATAGCGTATCTTATTTTCAAACTGGCCATACAAGCATGGTGAGTTTGAAAAAGTTCTGCGAGATTTCGAATTTTATCAACAAGCCATTTTTTTCAAGGTGTACAATTTAAAAAAAAATCGATTTTTAATACACATACATATACTACACTATATAAACACGTATCCATATAAATCTATGTATACACATGAAAAACATAACCCTTTTGATTTGACACAGTAAGTTGGTTAAAAAAGTTTTAAAACAATTCTTGGTATCAAATTGTGTAGAATTTGTATTTGAATTTTTTTACGATTACATACTTGTAATATGGCTATGGGGAAAATAAAAAAAATGCTCTAAGGTAGAGTTAAATAAAAAATGACCAATGACCATGAATAAATACTTGTGAACACACCTTTATATTTTATGGAAAGATGCAATTGATGCAATATTGAGTTAACCATTTGTACGTCGTGTCGGTATTAGGAAACTAGTGCGGTTGTGAAGTTTCCTTGCCAACAACAGATGTCATTACACATACATGGAGAGGGAGAGAGAGAGAGAGAGAGAAAAGGAAAAGGAGAATGAAAACGAATCACGCATTTGTCCTTGTCTTCCGCAGGTATGCGCGTGGAAACACTTAAACTGCAGAAGCCGAGGTGCGAACAGTAATAAAACGTGGATATGCATACTGATTTGTTTTCTTGATGAAAATGCAATGACCGTTAAAGATTTTCCAACGTAGAGTAAGTGTCAACGATGACATATATTTGTTTTTCTTAATGATTATTAAATTTTAATTACCTGATAGAAAAAAATAGGTCAGCTTTATGGATTCAGGATTCATCAAATTGATTAAAATAAAATGTTATTTTCGGTCTACATTTTAGTGTTCTGTACCAAAATTGGAGAACGAGACACTTATCTCACTCTGGTTTAGAGTTGGATAACTCAGATCTGAACCGATTCAAAGAGCCGACTCCAACAGAAGATCCGTGAAAGCTGACTCACTTTTTTTTGAGCCGACGGATCAACGGATCCGCATAACTCAGTGAAACACTTAACACACAGAAGCACATTTTACACTTACGTATCAGTTCTCGCTTTGATGCATCTGTCAGCTCAAATGGCCTATGCATCACATGTTTGGCTATGCATTCTTGATTCTATACAGGTCGTGATATGATTGACTGAACTAGGTAACTCAGTGGCAGACTGCAGTAACATATTCAGAACTCGGCTCTTTTTGAACCGGTTCAGTGAGCCGGCTCACATACGGGATCCAGATGCAAAGATGCACATCACTAAAAAGACCCGTTTTTCTCATCTCTACTCTGGTTTCAATATGACATGATTCACTTAATATAATATTTTGATCATTTAAAAATATTTTGTTGGTCATTGTGTACTCAGAAAGAAATATCGTAAAAACGAGGTGTGTGCTAATAATTAGTTAAGTTTTTGGAAGATTATCCAATAAAATGAAGTTAGTGTAAACATATTTATGTATGACGTCAGACATTTTATCTGACTAATATTTTTCCCCTGCTGACGTAGTAATGAATAAAATGTTTCTACGTAAAACACGTGAACCTATACCTACCTACTTTTATAAATTAAATATTTAGGTAATCCGTTTGTGTCGTAATCAGTTTAAGACTATTTGTTACAGGAAATTATATAAACTTGTATTGATTGAAGAAAACAAAACATATGTTGCAAAAAAGTTCGCGTTAAGAATCACTGCAATTGAAAGTTAGAGTTAGACTGAGCTTGTAAGATGCTAGAGCGTGTTAACAAAAATCAAGTTGCTACTAGGTTTAGATAACTTGACCTTTTCTAAATTAAAAAAGAAATAATAGAAAACAATTAACAGCAGTAGCCACTTTTTTCTTATATTTATCAATGACTAGCGGCCCAGTCCGGCTTCGCCCGGGTGTAAATGTAATATATAGGATATAAAAGATGAGAATCATTATCATTAAATTCTCAACGTGTATTGAATTTGCGCGAATTCAATCGCTTTTACTTGTGAATGTTCAAAAATCGAAGAAAAATCTTATTTCCCAAAAAGAAATTCAAAAAATTCTGTTGATCCGATCGCTACCAAACTTCAGAAGATCACCTGCTGGGCTAATCTAAAGATTGTCTGAAAATTTCATCAAAAATGGTCTACCCGTTTGGAGTCCATAGATTACATATACATTGTCTTTTATCTATATAGATTATTAAAATGTAAAAAGTGGCTATTGTGACATAACGATAATAGTTGGACATATAGTATCGCGAAGTTTATTGTAGTTATTGATATGTTCTTTAATATTGTAGAACATACTTTTGTTCTATCATCAATAGTTTCCGCAGCGCATGCGACGAAAGATGTTTTATGGCATTTTTTTACACCTTGGCTTACGTTACTAAAGTTTTAGTAAGGATCCCTAATATTTTCTAGCAATAAATATAGCCTATGTTACTCAGGGTGAATGTAGCTTTCTAATGGTGAAAGAATTTTTTTAATCGGCACAGTAGTTTTTGAGTGTATTCATTACAAACATACACACAAAAATACAAATCTTTCCTCTTTATAATATTAGTGTAGATTAAATGCAGGCCTATAGTTGAGTTTGGACGAACTGATGAATTGAAAATACATGACGTATTTTTACCGAGAAAAACGGGGCCAGCCGATCACATTGGTACTTTTTTGACTCCTTTTATAAACCGTTTAATGAACCGTAATAAACTCTGTTTTATACACAAAATGTTTTGTTCGTCTTATTGTGGTTTTATTCTGAGCTTCTATTTCAAGACACTCGCTTAAAGATGTTGATTATTTTTAGTAACAGATATTTTAGAACTGTTCTGTAAACGGAACAATAACGTGTAAAAATACACTTTACTTAAATTACTGTATAACAAAGAATTCAACAGGTAAAGAAATAAGATTCTAAAATGTAGTTTAGTTTGAAAATTCTAGGCAGTGACTAATATACTTAAACTTGATAATGCAATACAAGCGGCACAGTTTATATGCTTGTTATTAAGTCACTTATGTTGGCTTGCAGAAAGCATTGCCAGAAAATCTGCTTTTCACGTTGAAAAGACATTTTTCTACGTTTTTTGATCAAAAAATCATCAGTCATTTGTTTTTGCGTGAGTGGATCATGCATGACAGGGAAGACTCCCACCAACTCCCAGTTACCGGCTCAGAACGTGCGCTCGTCGGTGATTGGTTGGCGTGTCACTTGTCGCTTTCCTGCTATAAAGTACAGTCCAGTACGCTATTGTTAAGTTGTTTCTTTGATTGTTAAATGATCAAGATGCCTAATACAGTTTTGCATAGACAAGCGCGAAAAATAATTTTTTGGATGACTTTATGCAAGGAATTAGACCTTTAGATTAAAGAAAAATTAAAAATAATAATATAGCGAAGTTTGTAGTTTTTCAACCGACTGTACCTGCGCAAGCCTCCATTTGCATTTAACTTCCGAGCCTTTCAGATCCGTGGCGCGTACTATACCTATTAGTTACAAATAGTTCGTTTGTTTTCGTGCTTCTTTTCCTAAATAAAAAACACTATGCACATTCTTTTGTTAACCTTTCTTCAGTTGGTCGGATGATATACGCACTGAATAAGTATTTCGAGTGGAACGTGTAACTGTTGTTACAGAATAACAGGTATTTGGAACCAGTATTTTTGCGGAACTGGAACATATTGCTAGTTACATAAAAATGTAACAGATTCCCATCTCAACACTCGTAGCCTGTTGCATTGAGAAATACACGTTTCTATTTTTAGAAATATAATATTATTATTCCAGCGTTATTATTATCGGATTACAATGGCTCTGCTCAACTAGAGATAATTTTCTCTCCAGCTTGAGATAGCTTTCTGGATATAAAAATATTGCTAAGATGAATGACGTCTCTTCTCAGATTAGATTGTAATTTATAGATGCTTGACAGCTGAGGTAATGAATTTTCAGACATATGTGATTTTTATTTGATACAATACATACTTTTCTACTGTTTTATAAATTCAGATTTTCAGACTATATTGTATTTCGTCAACGAAGGTCACAAACTCATAAACTGAAAATTATGCTATCACAAATTAAAAAAAAAAAATCGAAATTAGACGAAAATTCCATTTATTGCCTACGTATTAATCGATTCACAAATTAATACTAATAAATAAAATACTAACAGAACATCCGCACTGTCCGTAAATCCGTTTTCTTGCAGATTTTTTTATGATACCTAGACAGTAAAATGTGTTTTTTTCGAGGGCAGTTGGACATATTTTTATGAAACTTGGGACACTATAGACGCATTCAAACTTAAAGAAAATACTTCTTTCAGTTAAGATTAGGAAGGCAATGTTACGTACGTGCAACTCGTGACAATTCGCATACATATTTTCCAACGACAGTAAAAATATTAGTGCCATCTATAATGGGCTCTAGTTGTTAACGCTGAAGTAACAATTTGCTACATTATTTCTTCTGAAATCTGAAAAATCAATTAGCTAATTACATTATAATACTGTTGCTATATTCAAAACTTTTTTAACATCTCAAGCGTTAGTGTTGCTTGTTGCTAATTTTAGATCAAAGTTATCTGTATTTTAAATTCTATAGTATTTGATTTTACTAACGAACCCATCATAAATGGAAGCGAATCCATGATAATTTTATAATAATATTGTAGTTTTCAAAAATACTCACTAGAAATAAAAAAAGCTGCGGTCATAGATTTCCAGCTGATCGAGTTTAAAAAAAATAATAAATTTCGTCGTTTATTTTCGCACAACGAAATTGAGAGATCGTATCAAAGGTTTTAGAGTAGGGAATTATAATGGTATAATATCGATAATACAATACTCAGTGTGACCATCTATTTGTATGTGCGCGTGTAATAAATGTGTTTGATCTCGGTTGGCTGCGATCCAAGTCTCTCGCAGTTCGATTCTTGTCTAGGAATTCGTGCGTGATATGTACGCCGAGCAGAGCACAATGGAAAACTGGAAATGGGACTCCAGGACGTTATAATATTATGGTTTAGACAAGCCGGATAGTCATATATTATTTGGTTTGTTTTGTTATAACCTACAAATTAGACTTCTCATTAATGTAATGTATAGATAAAAGCTGCATTTTATCGTTGGTTTCAAAAAATTGATATGAATCTACTGGATCTTTTTTTTCATACGTTTATAGTCCGTAAGACATCTCTACATGAGCCA
This sequence comes from Venustoraphidia nigricollis, assembly GCA_034508555.1. Taxonomy (NCBI): domain Eukaryota; kingdom Metazoa; phylum Arthropoda; class Insecta; order Raphidioptera; family Raphidiidae; genus Venustoraphidia; species Venustoraphidia nigricollis. The sequence continues at coordinate 3,794,468 of JAVRKA010000047.1, forward strand.
GTATAGTCGCTGATGTTTGCAATGATTGTTAGAAACATTCATTGTTACAATGCTATATTAGAAAAATTTTATTTTTGAACAACTGTCACCGTCGGGACTCAAACCCGAATCTTTCCACTTTCGCGGCGGAATCAGTTTTCGGTTACTCTACGGTGATAGTTGTTCAAAAATAAAATTTTTCTAATACAGCATTGTAACAATGAATGATATGAATCCAGTGACAGAAATTAGGTAACATATATGATTAACAAATCACTTTCGCTCGCTACCACATCGCCTTTGATAATGTCTATCGCAGTTGTAGACCAAACGTCAGGTAGAAACAGCGTTGCCAGATTTTTTTTTGCCAAGTCGGGGTTTTGGAACTTTTTGAGTGAAAAAAGCGGGATTCTTTCGTCGAAAGCGGGACATAGTTAAAAAACTATATAATCAGAAGTTTTTAAATATTTATCTTTTTATTTGAGTTCAAATTACGTTTACGTGACAATAGATGGCAAAAATAGCCATAGAAAATGTATTTTAATAAAAATATGATATTTTAAATCAGATTTACCCTATCGTTAAATAGTTGAGTCTTATTCGTCTTCTAAATAAAAAAAAAATAAGAAAAACAGAAATCAAAATCAAAAAAAGTTTTATTTATTAGAAAAATATGGCGTTTCAAACAATAGTCTGAGGAGTGAGTGTTACAAATTGCAACTTGCAATAAAAGAATAATTATTTACGCACCCGAAAAGCGGGACTGAGCCTGTCCCGCGCGGGACATTTAATTTTGATTTAAAAATCGGAACGTCCCGCCAAAATCGGGACGTCTGGCAACGCTGGGTAGAAGTACCAATAGAGGACCACGGCGTACAAGCCCGGAAACCAAGAAGTTTTGTGACCACAGTTCGGAATTTCTCAAAAGCACATTTTAAAATTTAAGGGATCAATCACCTTAAGTCAGAAAATTGTCGAGACACAGTATATAGATGGATTTGAAAACGTTCAATTTTTATCGTGAGAAGTTTAGATCAGTTCAAGAGCTCGAACGTTCGAAATATCGACATTATGTCGCGTTGCATTGTGTGAGTCAACGGCATGGTCGAGTTCATCCATACAAGAGAACTTACTTTGCGGCTAAAATGATTATCAGATACAATCACAAGCACTGCCATAATATTGTATACTGTTGATGTGCAATACTTCGTTTAAAGCTGAGAGCTAAAAGACTGATACGGGGTTGCAGAAAGCATTTTCAAAAAATTTAATTTGGCAATGACCTTAGATTGAGATTACATAATACAGGGTTTAGAGTTGTGTAACTCAGATCTGAACAGGTTCAAAGAGCCGACTCCGACAGAAGATCCGTGAGAGCCGACTCACTTTTTTTTGAACCGACGGATCAACGAATCTGCATGACTCAGTGAAACACTTAACACACAGAAGCACATTTTACACTTACGTATCAGTTCTCGCTTTGATGCATCTGTCAGCTCAAATGACTTACGCATCACATGTTTGGCTATGCATTCTTGATTCTGTACAGGTCGTGATATGATTGACTGAACTAGGTAACTCAGTGGCAGACTGCAGTAACATATTCAGAACTCGGCTCTTTTTTAACCGGTTCAGTGAGCCGGCTCACATACGGGATCCAGATGCAAAGATGCAGATCACTAAAAAGACCCGTTTTTCCCATGTCTAACAGGGTTTATACTTGTAGGGAGTAATCTAAATGTCGTTGTGAAACTCCCGGTCTTGTAGAACATTAGATTGTTCTTAAACAAAAACAAATTATTGATATGCACAGAAAAAAATCACTTTTAAAAAATTAATTTTTGATTAAATTAGGTAAAAACTGTTGTTTTGAAGCGGAAATTGTACAGAAGCTATGTTGAAAACATGTTTACACAGTTTAAAAAAATGGTGCGGCAGAAGTTTTATTTCTTTGGCGTGTTTACGATAATTTTCGTTAAAGATGTACATTAAATACTGTTGAATCCATAATTTTAAAAAGTAAGTATTGAGGTTATTTAACTGTTAAAAGTTGTTAACAACACTGTAGCTTTTAAGAAGTTCAGTCCGATGTTGCTAGTGTAACCTACTTTGTTGTTTTATGAAATAACTATTTTAACGTGATCAGAAAAAATTGAGACGTGTCAATGAAGAGTTGGAGTACTGTCGTCGGTGTGCAAATGACCATCCACGAGGTTTGCTAAAAGTCGCCCCTGAGCGTGTTTTAAAACAGTCGGATCTATATCTCGAACGTTAATATAAAATCGGTTGACGTTCTAGAAGAGCAAAAAACTGTACGAAATAACGATATGAACTGACTGTGAAAATCCAGTGAAACATTAGTTTTCTTTTAAAGTTTAAACGACAAGAATTACATTTCTGTATCGAATGTCTTTATTAGTGTATTTGCCACATGGCAACATACACTATTGGCGTCGGTCGGATGGCGGGACCTAGGGGTCGGACCAAAATTTCTCGACGTTTCATAACCTCCTAAACACTTTGGCACCATTTTTAAAAATGTTTATATATATATGTATATATATATATATATATATATATATATATATATATATATATATATATATATATATATATATATGTGTGCGGGCAATAACTTTCGAAAGAGTTAATTGATTTTAACAAAATTTGGTACACATGTTGGAATCCACCACCGCAAGAACCCTATTTAAAATGGACCCAATCGGACCATTTTAAGGGTAGTTTTTAGGGGTTGAAAAAAGTTTTTGGTCCCAAAAATACCTAAAAAATTCTCAGAATCGTTTCAAAATTGAAATTTAACCCTTTAATAGCAATATAAAAGTGCTCCTAAAATTTTAATAAAATCGACCCGACAGGACCGGATTTACAAATTTTCTGAAAACACCAGTTTGCAGATAGTGATTTATTTACTGAAAGGTATTTTTAATTTTGGTGTAAACGTTCGATCGACAATAATAATGTAGTTAAGAAAAAAATGTAATTTTAAGGGGCGTATTAAGGAGTCAAGTTTTTTATTTTGCCCAAAAACCAACTTAAGTTCGCATAATAAAGCCACACTGCCTATATTAGCAAATACACTATATGTCGGCAGGGTTTTGGCACTGCGACCCGGGTTTTTTAATTTTACGATATATATAAAGTTCTCATATAAAACTAAAATACAAACTGCTCTGCTGTACTTAACGAAATGAGTATTGCAATATTAACCAGTTATTTTATGATTTTGCGATGTGCTTTAAGTTTAATAATCAAATGAAATTATAGCAAAGTTGGTGTTACTGGCAACTGCGTCTCTTGACTTGAAACAAAACGTTTGCGAAAACTTCATATTAATGTTGCCAAATTGCAACATTTACAACTTTGGTGTGATTTTCGCAAGTAGAGATGGTATTTGGTTGCGACTAGAGTAATTGGTTTGCTTAAATAAAATAATTTATTTGCATACACTTCAAAAGGATATTATTATTTAATATAAGGTATTCGTTAATATTTCATTACAGCACGTCAGGAGATTTCGAATTACAGAAAAGAAAATTAACATTTTGAAGTTTTTTCTTCATAAACTTATGTTAAAAATACAGACAAATTTCGCTTGCTCAATAATGTTTTTCACAGTTAATTTTTCGCGTACCAAAATCGTGAAAAATTTGTGCTAATTTTCTCGTTTTTATCTGATTTTAAAACGCTTATTTAGATCAAACAATATGTAAACACTTAGCTCAAACTCATATGGGAAAAATGATACTGTATATTTCTAGTTTATGTTGTAAGCATTGGCATCACAGATTAAATAAGATTTTTCATAGAAATTGGATATTTCCCAAACTAAAGTGATTGCATTTTACATGCTGCTCGTAAGATAGAGTTATATCTGTGTAAAAGTCACCTTAAAGTAAATCTTATAGTGTTAAATATTTTTTCTAAATTAAATAAAATTGTAAGTGGACTTCTGTAGTCTGTAATTTCATTTTATTTAAATCTGTATGGCACCTATTTGCCTCTATATTATACTACCAGAAGCTGTGCATCAGTTTATTTTACACAAAATTTAGTGTTGCGTTTTTTTTAATGAGATAGAACTCTGGAAACTACGCATACAGCTTTTATGAATTAAAAATACGTCATTGAAATATAATATAATAATTGGCGCATTTCTTTGTACTTACTTTCGTTATATACTTTAAGTCATAATAAAGTGAAACCACAATAAGATTACACGGTACATACAAGGGAGTTTTATATTTTACAGTTCACTCAGACTGACTCGCTTACTAACTGGGTTGGAAGAAAATTAAATTAACAAAATAGAAAGTGTAGAAATATCAAGCCTTACCCCTTCTTGTAACCGTTTTAAAATGGTTTTTGGTAAAATAGTTTAACTTATTTTTTTAAAACAAAACCGTAAATATACAAATTAATTAGATACGTCTATGGAAAAGCAATAAAATTAATCTTTTATTTGAAACGAGGACTACGAAACACACATCAAAGGCACCGCCTTCGAGCTATGCTTCTGGTTATTTATTTAATCTTGTGTCATAGACATTGATTAATGTGAATTCTATACGTTCATTCGCGAGAATCTGAAACAAACGCATCGATCGCTAGATTGAGCGAAAGTGCATTTGAGTCTCCATGTTGTTGCCAACTCGCGCGATAGAATGATTAATTTTGTTACTGAGTAATCGTTAAATCGCAATGCAGTCACAATACAATTGCTAAATCAAGTGTTTTCGATATAAACAGTGGGCATGGTTCTAGTTTATTTTTTTTGGTACGCTTGCTAACTGCAAGTGCAATGTTTTTACCAGCTTACAATAAAAACAAGATCGTGCACATTTATAGAATAAAAGCACCGTCGCAGTAAGTTCCGCTCTGATTGTAGAGTAAGTGCGTCAATGCAGGACGCATATGGTGACGGTTGCGTCGTGGAGTATAGACGATGGACATTCATCGACTGTGTGTACAGACCAGCGTTGCCAGACGTCCCGATTTTGGCGGGACGTCCCGATTTTTAAATCAAAATTAAAGGTCCCGCGCGGGACTGGCTCAGTCCCGCTTTTCGGGGATAACTCAACCGCGCGTAAATAATTATTCTCTATTATAAGTTGCAATTTGTAACAGTCACTCCTCAGACTATTATTTGAAACGCCATATTTTTCTATTGAATAAAACTTTTTCGATTTTGATTTTTGTTTTTTTTTAATTTTTTTTATTCAGAAGACGAATAAGATTCAACTATTTAACGATAGGGTAAATCTGATCTAAAATATCATATTTTTATTAAAATACATTTTCTATGCCTATTTTTGCTATCTATTGTCACGTAAACGTAATTTGAACTTATAAAAAAATAAATATTTAAAAACTTCTGATTATATACGTTTTTTTACTGTCCCGCTTACATTTAAAATGATGATAAAAGATGACTAAGTTTAATTTTAAGGTCTGAAAATAAATAAAAAGCTGATTTATGACATTTTCAACTGTTTTTTATTACACTGACTTTGTTTAAAAAACCTGTTGACATGTCCGGGTTCTGGGCTCTAAGATCCGGGGTTTTCACGCGTCTTGTCCTGGTTGCCAAATTTTAGAGATGGCAACCCTATCTCTGTCACAAAAAATGCAAATATCAAACAATGGACATAATAATAAAACTCAACCTCTGAATAATTTTAACATATACCTGCACATAATGCCACGCCCTATTCCACAAGTTTTTCAGTCTTAGCGCGAAAACTCGAAAGGTGCCAGACAACACAGCAATATGCTTTATGATTTTTTTCCCTATATCTTTTATTTTTTATGTTTCTTTAAGGGCCTTTTTTATATATATATTTAACCGCTATTTATATATTTTATATATATATTTAACCGCTTTTGTTGTATGTTTGTGTATTAAGTATTTAAAGGAAGAATTTAAGTAGTTGTGAGGCTTTGTTTATGCCCGCAATAAAGATTGTTTATTATTATTATTAATAATATTTGAGAAAAAAACATGCACAGATCAGTTGACAAATATTATTTAATTCTTTATTTATTTATTTTAATTATTTATTTTTTAATGTCAAACCAATGCTTGTAGTACAAATTTCTTAGTCCCCAAGAATCAAGGTCGCAGGCAAAAAAATATATCAACGGAGGAGATTGAGCAGGATTAAGAGAACATCAGTAGTATTTTATATTTATCTTTAAAAATAAAATAAATTAAATAACTTGGATTAGATAATCCTAAAGCCTAATGGTTGGTGTTGCAATGTCAAAATTTAAATTATCGAAATGCTTCCATTACCTATCAGCGTTGATTCAATAGATATTTTGTAAAAATATCGGCAAAAAACATTCTTTGCTGTCATATAAGAATGCTATACAGAAATTTTACTTGTATTTATTTGTCGATTCCCAGAATTTTGTTGAACTTTGAGCACCGATTCTATTTAAAAAAATTCAAAGTTAAGTTAAGTTACTGTCCAGAATTTTAAGGAGAATTCTGTCTGAAATTGTGGATATAATTAGAAAAGCAAAAAACAAAAGATGTTTTGGATGCAATTAGCACTTAATAATTAGAGCAGTTTGACGTCACTGAGGTAATTCTAAATGATCTGTTTAAACAACAGAATGATTTTTGGCAAGTTTCGATTATTTATTTAAATATGTATTGTTAGTGTAAAATCAGTTGGAGTAATACCAACTGTTACAACTATTGACACACAACACGCATATGTATGAAAAATAATTGTAGGAATGTATAAATTCGTTTCTTGCTGGTTTTTGGGTATTTTAGTACAACTAATACTCGATTTCTGAAACGACTTTTAGTTTGAAAATAAAATTTAATTATCATTTGTTTCTACCTATAAATATATCTCCAGTAACAAGTAACATTCTTAAATCTAGATTTATAGCTGTAATACCGTACTTAAAATTAAACATTATATGCAAAAATGTGTTCGAGAATGATGGGGTGAATTTTTATTAAATTTGGTGCATTAAGTACACACTATGTAAAATTGAGTAGTTAATCTAATATATTTTAGATAAACTGAGCAAAACAGTGCATTTGGCAAAGAACATATCATAATAAGTATATTTAATATTTTTGGCAGTCCATGTTCGGTAATATTCGTATTTATGTGGGCTATTCAGCGTCTATTTTGCTTCTCTGTTGTTCATATGAATTTAAACTGGCAGAGACGCAACTACTATTTTGGTAAAATCGCATTACCTTTGTTTTACTTTCCGCACTAGTGCGAAAAAGGGTCATTTAACTATCGCTATATAGGCATGAAAAGCAGCTATTTTATATAGGATCGTGACAATATATTATTTTAGTTTATTCTGAGCAATGATAAAATATTTTTAGTTATTATACGGACTTTATGAATCACTCTTTGTTAAATTTGTACAAGAAATGACCTGTTACATAATAATTATTTTTAAGTCTAGTTCACAGGCCACCTCTTCTGTAGTAACTAGTAGAAGCGGTTCAAAAAAGAAAAGTAATAATTGTTTTGCAATTATATTATTTCCTTTAGAAAAATTATATTTATTTTTTATTTTTAACAGAATAAGCACACACTACCTTAGTAGTAGTACTCAATAGGTGGTAACTACGTTTTAGTCTTATAGATAGAATCATTTTCAAATCAAAATAAAATAAATTACAACTTCGCATCTGCACTATTGTATAAATGTATGTAAAAAAAAAATGTTGGTAACGAGTACAACACAATATATATTCTCATAAAATACACTGATTGTAAACCATACTTTATAGACGTTTGTCATTGATTGTATAACTGTCAGGTTTTATCAAGTGTATTACAAAAAGAATAAAATTTTATTGACCTTCGTGGAAAAATATTTGCAAGTAATAATCAGTTCGTTAGCTGCTTGCTTTCTGGTTAGAACAGGCAAAGAATATTTTGTTAAATTAAAAAAAAATGTGGTGTATTTACAGTGTTTAAAACTATTGAGTGTATATTTTGAAAATAAGGTATGCAATTCAATTTTGCTTTTAAACTTTGAAAATCACAGAATTATGCTGAAAAGGTTTTTGGAAACATAACCAATTTGTAGAATTGATAATTATTTAAAAAATCAAAATAGAAATTACGTAGTGTTCAGTCTAGAAAAAGAAAACTAATGCTTGTCAGAAAATTTGATTAGACAAAAAAAGTTTTAGGCAAAAGTTGTTGGGTTTTGAGGGGGAAATAATTTACACGTAATACGAACCCACTCCCTCCACCCCTCGGCAGGGGGAGGGGGTAACTTTTGTTTTTTAAATGGAAACCCCCGATTATTATGATTAAATTAAATGAAATTTTACACAAAAAAAGTTTATCCTTAAAAATCGGGGGTTTTCATTTAAAAACAAAAGTTACCCCCTCCCCCTGCTGAGGGGTGGGGGAGGGGCTGGTATTACATATAAATTATTTCCCCCTCAAAACCCAACAACTTTTGCCTAAAACTTTTTTTGATTCAACCGGTGGATCAACAAAAAAATCCATTCAAAGTTTTGAAAAAACACCCGGTATAAACAATAAATATTTGCATTAAAATGACTTATACTTATTCTAGAAACCCAGTTCGATGTCATTCGAGCGCAAATCCTTGCTCACTGCTCACCCCCCTTTTTTCCTAATGTAATATGTAGTAGGCTTTACAGTACAATATTTTTTAAAAAATTGTTTATTGGTAGTTAACAATAATATAGATTTCTTTTATATTATAGTTAAATACTTTTTGACTTCATTGAAAAATTTTTGACGCTTAAAATTTGGTTTACATATTGATAAATGATAAACATTATATCCCGCATAAATAGGCGATTTTTCTTAAAAATGCTGCACTATATTTCCCTAATACTTTGGGTGAACGTTCAACGATATGCAAATTATGTATCGAATATAAGAAGGGCATAAAGATGGTTTTCCTTCATTTATAATAAATATAGATATTGGAAAACACGTTCATATTTATAAGGATTTTATAAATTTACTTTACGACTTTCCACTTTTTTGGTTAGTAGGTATATTAGAATTATTTTTTCTCTCGAGAGCTTATAGAATATATAGACGTAAATATGAGTAATGCAGTACATTGCAATTAGTGTGAAAATGTTGCATGGTGTAAAATTACCGGTTATTTTTATATATATTAGTTACAAAATAAAAATTAGAATCTCGACCGGAAATTACAATCATGCGCAAAACTGTCTGCGCGTCCTTGAATAATGATATTAAATAACCGTGGCTGGTTAAAATAAATTACCGTGGTTAATTAACCGGCTAATGAACTTTAAATTATTTTTTTTACATCGGTATGTAAAACGGAATGGCGTAAAACAAGACGCCGTAAAACGAGGGCTGCCTGTATTTAAAATTTATATTCATGAGCGCGTTTTACTAATAATATTATCATGATTTACAGTTACACCTTAATATATTATGTAGATACTCTGTTTCTACTATTTAGGTTAATTCGTCAGTTGAAATGTACGTCGTTGGTAGAAATATCGTCCTATTTTATGACCAACTTGAATAGTTTCATAGTACAACAATTTTATTACTTTCTCAATAATAGACAATAAATTTTATAGTTACATTTAAACACATTCATAACATTTTAATTAATTTAATTAACAAAAATATAACAACGTATTTTGTATAAGTTTTAATTGGATAATTAAAACTAGTTAGTATATAGTTACGAAAACTTTTAATGAGTATTTATTATTAATGGAGTACATTTCTTTGAAATTTTCATTAAATTATCGTACTTAATATTAACATAATAAAATTAATTTTTGCACGACCCCCTACAAAATAGCTGCTTTTATAGCGGTATTAAAATGACTTATTTCGCACTAGTCCGTAAAGTAAAACAAAAGAAATGCGAACCGTGGTCTGATAGTCATTTCATCCTTAGCGGAGACATGGACACTATTTTAGTTTTAAAAAAATAGATACAGGCAAAACGATTTGCTATTTTAGACACAAACATGTCTCCTTTGTGATTCACTCTATATAATTATTAAAGTACGTCCATAATGGAGGTTCAAAGATAATTTTGATCGTTCTGTTTCGAACGCGTTCTTTGATTTATAATATATATTATTATTTACCAATGTAATTAATATCGATTTTTTATGTTTGCAGAAAAAATGACCTGGCTGAAGATTTGCAGAATGAATAATGTCGAAATTGTCAAGGTAAGATTTTGTAATTTATTTTCTCAAAGAGTGAAAACATTAATGTGGAATTGGAATAACATTTTTCTTAGATTTTTAAATAGACATTTCCATAATTTCCCTGTGATATTTATGTTTTAAAACCTTAATTTCGCATCTTAAATCGAATTTGTTACGGACTATAAAAAGTACAAATACTCCCTGCATTCATCTCAAATCCTTTCCCTTCGCCTAAAAATGGTCACAGCTCTCCCGCTGCTATTTTTGAAGCTAAAGAGTTCGAGTAAACTTCAATTGAAAGACTAAGAATCGTAACATTTCCTGGAAAAATTTACTTAAAAAATACTAATACGTTATCTTTCATATGTGGCCAAAACTGTTTCCAAAAAAATTGTCTGTAGGATCTGTAGTATGATTATTACACTTTCATTTGGAGTTGAGCCGAACCGTTTAGCTTTAAAAATAGCGTCGGGAGAGAGGTAACCGTTCTTAGGAGAGAGAAAAGAATTATGAATATATTTGTAGGTAGCATATATACTCTTAATGTTGTCGAACTTCAATAAATAATATTTTTGTTCGAATTGTGTAGCTGTGTTATTTATTAGCTGTTATCTTAAAATTTCGATTCAATAGCATGCAACTGGCGTAGCAGTAGTTCATATCCGGTTGTATAAAGTCGTTAGAGGTTAACCAAAGAGTAGATAAGTTCTATAAGAGACGTCACCTATTTATAAGTTTAGTGTAAAGTTTCAAAGATATTGAAAAGTGCAGTCTTTCTTAAAAGATAGAATTTTAAACTAGTAAATTAATATCGTACCATTAGAATAAGTATAAATTATATTTAAAAGTTGCAATTTAGTGTATAGTAGCAAGGAAATAAAATTTAATCTGAAAAATGATTGATCAAAATATGAGGTAAAAATACGAAAGTACAAACTGGTGGCAAAAGAAGGATCATAGGTTTTGTTGAATTATGTTTTACGTTAGATAATGATTACGTATCGGATTAAATTTGAATCCCTCTAGTCAAAATAATTTTCCGTGGTCGAATATCGCATCTTATATAAAGTCTTTAGTTTAACAGCGGCGTCGCAAGGAGAGTGCGAACCGTACTGAGTAACACCAAAATGATTTTAAAATTTTTGTTTAAAATTTCATCAGAAGGCTATTGTTTTTATGAAAACATTCCTTCTGGTGAAATTTTCTAGCGAGTGGTCTCCAAGGATAGTGCTTCTTTACTGTAAGCCACGTCTTGCTGGGGAATCGTTTTTAGTTAGATAATTTAGTCAGAATGTAAATTTTACTGATGTATTCATCGTAATCGCTGAATTTTTGTACGTTTGTTAGGGGGGAAATGAGAGATTATAAATCAAGATTGTTGGCGGAACTTCCGCCGTTTTAAAAGAAGGGTTAAAATATTTATTTCAAATATATCGCGAATCATGTTCGTTCCATTCGACTTGTCATTTTATCGGGCTGTCGATGTTTGACGTACTTATCACAAATGATTCGCGAAATATTGAAAAGACTAACTGAACCCTTCTTTATCAAAATGGCGGCAGTCGTGGAATATCAGTAATCTGGATTTATAATCCTCTCATAAATTTACAAAATTTCCGATAAAAATTAAGTAAACGTTATTTTTGGTGACATTCCACCTGGGCTAACAGTGATATTAAATGCAGATACACAATAATTTTTGAAATTAAAAATAATATCTCAAACTCGCAGTATATAGATTAATTTCAACAAGGTTTTTTTTATTTTCGTTTCTCAGAGGAGATTTCCGATTTTTACTGGTCCCACTGTTTTCAATGGTAGCTTCTACATTTTCTTATCTAATTTGGGGGGCTTCTAAGGAAAAATATTTGAGGTCTTACCAAGTTCAAAATCCGACATTGAGTGACATCACGCCTAATGACACCACTGGTTTAACCACAAACCTCTCCTTGCTTTCATCTGTTTTGGTCTCTTGCATTCAAATGTTTTTAAAAACAACGTTCTTTTATTACCTACACGGAATGGAGAAAATATGTTTTTATTATGAGCAATTTCCTGTGAAATTTATAACGAAAATGTTGTTGAGTTTACGTATTTCACCGAACTATAATAATTCTTTCTTTTCATTGTTATACAATTGTTGACTTCCTTTTTGTACTTTTCTTTCTTGTTGTTCGAAGCCGAAAGAAGAAAAAGGAGAAGTTTCCTTTTTTTTATTTGTCGTTTTATTTATGGGAATAGGGAAGTGAATTAAGTGTGCTGTAGAAACGGTTAACTATCAAAGCCTTTTCTTTCTTTAATTGCTTTTGTGTTCTTATTTAAAGAATCCATTTATTGTTGGTTACGCTATGTCTATTTGCTGTTCATTCACTTGTTAATGTTAAATCGTAATATTATTGTTTTATGATTATCGTTATTTTTCAGAGCGCTATACTGAATTTTATGAAAAACAGTTCGTTCGGACGCTATACTAAAATGACATATTACATACTTTAATATAGATTCGACTTAAAACTTAGTCAACATTATATTAAAATTGGGAGATGCATTTTTTGGGACCGATGAACTTTTTATCCAGAATTGTAGTTTGGCAAAATTAACAGTTTTAATATAGCAAAAACCGAAAAAACAAAAAAAGTTAAAGAAAAACAATATATCTATAAGTTTTAGGGAAATGGTTTTTACAGATAATTAAATCTCAATGTGCACTTTATATTAAGCTGCTGTTAATCATGGTAAAGAATTTTATCGTTTTTGTGTACATCTTTTTACGCAGAAATTTGTAATTCACCCATTTTAAGAGCTTGAATAAGTTACTTAAAAACTTGACAGTTCTTTTATACTGCAAGGATCAATCAGGATTTGAAACAAGAAAAGAGCTTTTCTGTGGTGCGAGCTGTGAAAAAACGAATAGGTAGAGTCCTTTAATAAATTATTTCTTGCTATAACATTCTTCAAGTACTATTTATCAAAAACACAGAAACTATTACTAAGGAAGGAAATTATTTGTAATGTTTTTTTGTTTTTTTAATGTTTGGAATAATTAAAACCCTATTTTTTTACGAAATCACTGTTTTAAAATAGAAGACAACCTTACAATAAAAATCGTTTTTGTTTATGCGTCATGCCGAACCAAATAGTTAATTTGATTTTTTTAAATTATAGTATCTAATATCCGTTCTATTATAAATAAATAAAACTTTACCTAGGTATAGTTTGCACTAAAAACATTTGTTATAATCACAGCATATAGATTTCATGTGACTTTTATGTTTGTCAACTACCTTCTAGGATATTGAATATGACGCTCTAATCTCGCCCCTGACTTTACAACACGACTGATTGGTTAGAATATTAATAGCAGCTGTTCCTGCTAAAAACACTTTGCATCAGAATTTGCAATTGTGCCTGCCAAGAACATGGCGATCACTTGCGCAGCATGTTTGTGCGAAGTAGATTTTCCACTGGGAGTGATTCAGTTATTACAACAAAATAAAATTAGGGTATCTGATACCAAAAAAAAAGTAGATTATACGATAATTTACCGAATACGAAATCAGAAATTATCGGTTTGTATTCTTAAAAACACGACGCTGACTTATTATTGCAATTTTTGTCATGATGGTTTGAAGTGTGACGTCAGACTTGTAGTAAACCCACGATACACACACGTGAGTAAACACTAAACAAGCCCCTCAAATGATACCAAGCCTTATTGATATTTTTTTTTGTATATTACAAGAATGACGTCATAGTAGGTAAACACGGCGACTTGTGTTTTCGCGCTATCTTATATATTTGAAATTTAAAATGCTATTTTATCTTATAAAACGAGGATATTTAAGCAAAATATACATTCCTGTGAACAAAAACTACGATGTGAACATTTTAAGGCAAATAAGAGTTAAGTAGCCCATTAGTTACATTAAAAATAGAATTCAGACTAAAGGATTTACATGGGGCAAACTTATTATAGCACATTTTTAACAGAACGACAGCGGTATTTTGTAAGTTCTCTACTCGAAGTTCAATATACGTCATGTTATCAGCATATAGGTATCCGAGACATGACGTACAAACCCGATGTATACAAGATATAATTTATGAAAGCGACCCAGTATGAATGATGAATTGCCTTTGCGGATGGATAGATGGAAGGCAGGAACCCGCTGCCACCATGTTTCCCATCTTGTCGCTTGTGTCTAACAGTTGAATGGAAATATGAATGCCTTTTTTGACACGCGTAAATCTGAGACGCATTCAGACTTAACAGTTTGCTTCTTTTGAAATTGAGGGTTCGCGTATAATTTCCTTTTCGAAATATGACTTTTTGTGTTTTTTGAGTCGTTTATTTATCAGTGTGCGCAGTAAACTTTTTGTAAGACTTTAATCTTAAATACGGCCCTTTGGAGCTATGATTATTCAAAGTATCGTCGGAAAGAACACATTGTATACCTTGAACCATTAATTTTTTGGAAGTTTTAAGTGGTAATCACAATTTAAATTTTTAATCATCATTTCTAACAAAGTGTAATAAAACAAGGGTAGAAAAACATGCATATTCTACTCGCACGAATCCTTTTAAACTGTATATCACGTCCTTGGGATAGAATTAGCAGATTTTGAATTCTTCCATTTGGTTATAGCTATTTCTTTAAGTTTTTGAAATTTCGACACCAGAACTCATCTGAAATTGAATTAGAATTTCTGGATCCGCGATAATACAAATTTTATACAAATCTGTTTTTTTGGAATAGTTTTACCTCCTCTTACAAATTTTAAAATTAAACAAATATTTTAGTCTTTAATTTATTAAAAAAATCGTAACATTGAGCATCCCGTGAAAAAAATTTGAATTGGTTTATAAGTTTTTAATATTTTTTTTAAGTTTCAATAATATTTACAAAATAACTTATATTTTTTTAAATATAGTTAATATCATAAAATAACAAACCTACGAAGTGAGAGAGGAAGAGAGAGAGAGAGGGAAAATGTAGATTATAGACGTGTCCGTCCCTTTTGAATTGATTGCAATCGTACAGTAAAATTATTTGCTAGAAAAGCTGTAGAAACCCATTTGGAAATAAAAACGTAGATACAATATATAAATGGACTATTAAAATTCACCGTCTTGTGTTAGAAAGAGATGAATGTGCTGTAATTAATCTACAGAATACGATCAATGGTTACTTGATCAGAATGTCCGCGATGTTCTTTTATTTTCACGTTGCTATGTCATTTGTTTTTGTCTCGCGCACGCTTGCTCAGCCTGCTTGATAAAATATTAGTGAGATTTTGTGAATCGTATCGTTCTTGTTAATGCATTATCGTAACTCATTGACGCTACATTAACAGTTATTTTTTAACGATGAATTTGGTTCGGTCAAGACAATTTGGAGGTTTATATTTAAAAAATTGTTTTTTAAACGAATGCGTCTGTTACCTCTACACGCAGTTGAAGTGAAACTTATATAACTCGGTTACTTTCATCGCACACGTCGGGAAAAAACGTTTTATCCTTTTTAGAGACACGTTTAACTATCTGGCGGGCGTGCTCTCTGACTTTCATTAGTTACGGCTTTTGCACCGCAACTGAACATTTCGTTCCTTAAAAAATTCTGATCCAAAGAAGAAAATGACTATTAATTTAGTTATTCAATAATAATTATTTTGTTAAATGGACAATATACATGAACGCAGGCACGATTTGAGCATAATCAATCCAAAGGATTCTCTAACCACAGACATACATTTTTTGAATTCGCCGACATGAAAACTCAAAATCAAATTTTGGCACGATCACGACTTCTGTACCTATTATGTAGATGGGAGAGTAAAGAATGGACAGGTTAAGGTATAGTTGTCAAAAAGTTATAGATTATACGCGCCACAAAAGTATACTAGCTTGTAGCTAAGTGATCGATAATTTGTACGCAAGACTGTACCCGTGGAAACGTAACCCATACAGTATTCATATGCATGTATACTTTTCTATAAATTGTTGAACTTTAAACCGTTATTCATAAATAATTAGACGATCAAACACTTTTTCTTATTTTTTTTAAACTCAAAACAAATGCATTGAAAGACTGTCAGTTTTTGGAAAGTTTCTGACAGTTAGTTCTTTTTTTATAAATAAGAAACTGGTTCAGAACTACAGAGATCGTATACAATTAATGTTAATTATCCAATTTTTAGTTGAATTTATCTCGGATTATATACGGTCGATCGACTTCAAGTTTTCAGGGTAATTGTATTATCATGTCCTTAATAAGTATACGAAAATTAAGAATTTTCTGACGGTGTGCCTTAACCACGACAACTACCTTAATATAAAATTTAATTTGTAACGTTAAATTTTGCATAACGCATCTGTAAAGTGACGACTTGTTGAAGTCACGGTATTTCTTTTTAATAGATCAACGAACTTTGATCATATAGGTGTGTGCGAATATAAATCCAGATTGCTTTGGAATATATTTGTCTGGCTATATCCATTTGTAGATATAATGCGCGCAAGGTTCTGTCGCATTAGTTTTGTGCTTAGTTGTCAAGTAATCCATTAGTTTCATGTTACGTGCCAGCTAAATCTTCCGCTTCCATCGACGTGTTCATTTTCTCCCATTTCCGGTACCCCGTTTTCGATCCCACCTACTTTTTCATTACAGTATTATTTACATTATGTGCCCATATAATAAATACAGCAGACATTTTGATTTACTACAGTGATAGTATTTTGTTTCCGTTTACGTAATGATAGCGATGCTACGCTGTCCCGAAGACAGTTCTGCCACAAAAAGAACAGTTCACAGTGACGTAATCAGGAAACTTACTTGTGAAACTAACTTTTTAAGTAAACAACTGAAATTAGCTGTCCTTTGTTTGTACGGGTAATTCGTTGAAAGTAGAGTTGGGTAACTCAGATCTGAACCGGTTCAAAGAGCCGACTCCGACAGAAGATCCGTGAGAGCCGACTCACTTTTTTTTGAGCCGACGGATCAACGGATCCGCATAACTCAGTGAAACACTTAACACACAGAAGCACATTTCACACTTACGTATCAGTTCTTGCTTTGATGCATCTGTCAGTTCAAATGACTCATTCATCACGTGTTTGGCTATGCATTCTTGATTCTATACAGGTCGTGATATGATTGACTGAACTAGGTAACTCAGTGGCAGACTGCAGTAACATATTCAGAACTCGGCTCTTTTTGAACCGGTTCAGTGAGCCGGCTCACATACGGGATCTAGATGCAAAGATGCAGATCACTAAAAAGACCCGTTTTTCCCATCTCTACCGGATTATAATAGTCTTAAAAAGGTAGTTACTCCCGTAGAATCTATTGTCCTGGAATAATTTAACTCTGATATTCATTTATTTTTCTAATTTTAAGTAATGCACATTTTTTGCGGTGTACTCTATGCTAATTTATTTTTGTTTGTACAATCAGTACTGTGTATGGAATTGCAGAATATAACCACAAAGATACTTTTATGTTTTTTTAATATTATGGAACAGCTGCATCTAAAGGATTCCAGGACTGAAATATCCGTCATGTTATTTGCGTATTTTAAATAAATACATCAAGTTTCTCGTTCACGACGAAGTAAATCTGTATTGTGTTGCCATTAGGGCAGTCAAGAAACTTCATTAGAGTGATAGATATTGTTATCTGTTGTAAATATAGGTTGCTAACTTTGTTACAATTGGCAACTGGATTTACATTCCAATGTACTAGAGATTTAAAGTAATTTGAACTCATCATAATAAATCAAAATTTTCATACTTCTTTTTCCGCAGACATGATTGAAAATAGATATAAATTAAAAAATATGTGTATTTATGCTAAGAAAAATCTTATAAATTTAAGAAAAGTCTCGGAGGAATTTTAGACCAATCCACAATGAAAATAAAGACACCGTAATATTTTTTATTGGTATGCGAAACAACAGATTTTATTATCAAGTTGGTATAATAAACATCCATTGTTAAAATTTGATATTACCGACATAAAATTATTTCATAAAATTCTACTCTTTATAGTATATTTGTGCATGCATTTTTAAAACTGTGTTTCAGAAAAATATTCAATTGAAACGATTACATCGAAATTGTTGTCTAATTTTATACAGTATTGAAGTGTCACCTTAAATAAAATCAAGTTAATATTGTTATTTTCAATCAGTGTTCCACAAAAAGAAAATACACATTACATGAAGTAGCTTCTTTTCAGAATTTTAAATGAACTTTTCTGAGTTAAATTGCATATAATTGAAGTGACGTGCAAAGATAACCTGCATTACTTTTCAACTAACTTCAGGCGGATTTGTTGTAAAGCGCACACTGAAAGCTACGGCTTGTTAGTATTATGTGAATGCATCTTTAGTTTTTTGTCATATTGTTTCTAGGGCAGTGCTATTTGCGATGCGATTTTATTTTCTAGTGCAGACACCCTAGCATATAGATACAATAAATGATGACGTGTAGAGGAAAAGGGGAAAAACCGTAAACCAAATCGACAAATCGACGCTTTTCCATCTCTCTGTTCGCAGGACAACAAAGTGAAAATATTCTTTATTTTTCTCGTTCAATTCTACTAGGTTTTTCATTTGATTCAGGAGATCCGGAAATAGCGACATAAATCTAATATGGAATATTTTCATGAAAATTGTGTTAAAAAGAAAGAAAGAGAAGTATAAGTATATATACATGAACAGAAGAAAAAATGGTTTATGCAACGTTTTTGGTGCTTTTTTTATATTTTCGGATTTTTTTTTACTTCGACATAAATCAAAATAAATTTCAAATTATATTTGAAACGATTTCTGTGACTACGTTGGTCACGCAGTAGTGCGTTTTGAACTAAAAATTGAATAAAATTGAATCTACTGCAACATACATTCAAATTTAAATATTATCTTGAAAAGCTAAACACGTTTTGAGATTAATTATTTTGCAGGGAACAATTGACAAGGGGGCTATCATTGAATGTTACTCGTTTATTGTCATAAAAGGGCTTAAAATATAGTTTGTTCTTTTTTTAGCTAAGAATCCGACATAAACCACTTTGACTTGTGAACCACAGATATCACGTTATGTGAAAATTTATTTGTTTCTTCTCCATATTTTTCATAGCGAAAAAGTGAAAAGTAATAGTTGCTATTGTGTGAAAAATACCAATAAATCTGTTAAATATTTCCACGAAAATTGTGGATATTTATTTGTTTTCAATAAAAAGAAAATGATATGTCAACCCTTTATGTTCCATCGTTAAATAATAGTAAAAAGAAACATTTCAGTTTATCTTTGTTGTATGATTAAATATTAAAGGGTTTGATTTTATTTTGGTTTTGTAAAGAAAATGGATTAAAGAAGAGAAACAATTTATATTCAGGAAGTTTTGGAAAGAGATAAATTGATAAATTTTCTTATATGGACTGAAAATAATAAAGAAAATGGTTTCATGTCGAAGACGCAATGAAACGTTGAAACAATCTTAAATAAAATGCCAGAATTTGATACGAGGATCATATGTTATTTATATAACTTCGGTATCGTCAAATAGCAATATATATATATATATTTTAAATGATTATTTTTTCCTTGTGAAAATATGGATTCCCTGTTTGCGCTATCTAGTATATATAGATAAGTCATCGAATTTAAGCATCGAAAATGTGTATTCGTTTAATATATCGTAGTTATAGTTTGTTTTTTACAACGCTGATCGAAGACATCCACAATGTCCTTAAAAACTAAAAAAATAAATCGAATGCACTCTGTATGCGCATGAAAGGAAAACTGCAACCTTAGACTCTCACCTAAAAGAAATTTTAAACTATGAAAATGTAATCAAATTATTTCATTATTTAAAAATTACTGACCTAGAAACAAAAATATAAATAATAATAATATATATTCACCTCCATCTGATTAACATTAGCAAACATCAATTTACAGATCTATATCATGGTTGTATTTTTTTCTTTTTTTGTGTCACAACGAGATTGAAAATTATATTATACTTGTTTTCCTTATGCGTTGCTAGTAGAAACTACATACCTACTACATTTTTTGCACGTACCTCCTATGAATAAGTTGATGTTCACAAATATATACTTATATATTCGAGATTTCAGTGTCCGCCTATATTGCAATCTATTTGGATTGTTTACGAAAACTACATTTACTTTGCTGTGTGTGTAGCTGTTGCTTAAATGCTAGTTGACAGGTCACTTTCGTTAATTTCCACTGGATTGGTAAAATCGCATTTCTTTTATTTTACTTTACGCACTAGTCCGAATTGAGTCATTTAACTACCACTATATGGACATAAAAACTAGCCGTTTTATAGAGGTGTACAAAAATTATATTATATTAGTCGTTTCATAATTGGAATTTTAAGCCGGGTCCAGACGTGTGTAACGTGTAATGTAAGATTGCGTGTAATTTAGCGTCAACAGTGTGGACAGCACACGAACTCAACGCGAATCATGAAAGCGATTCTTTGTCAAAAGCTATTTCCACTCAGTTGCTACGAACATGCCGAATAGAAAAGTCATGATAGCTGGTGCTGCTTTTATTTATATATATATTTATTAACTGAAGATTTCAGATTTTTTTAAAGTAATCCGGATTTTTTGAATCCCAAACAACACGTTTTTCTTGATACAAACTGATAAGTTCAAGCGATTGTTCGTATCATGAACGTACACAAGACACAATCGTCAAGAACGCCGTCCAAACGAGTACTGCGAGCGCCTTTGTGTTCGCGCTAAAAACCGACAGCCGATGGATCATGGCGAGCGCCGGCGCGAGCGTTACATGTAATGCTCGTAGTGCCGTCCACACGCAGAATTCGTGTTACATTACATGATAGATTACATTACGCGTTACACACGTCTGGACCCGGCTTTATGCGTAGTGTTAATTAAAAGAGTGAAGTAAAATGACATGAAGGAGATAAACAGAATAAATGCGACGCCGATATTGTTGAAACACCGTTTTTATATTATGGTACTACTCCAGTCGTTTGAAAATGTCTAAAACCCGTTGCTTCTACCACAAACAACCTTTGCTTCCACCATATATGATGCTGTTTTGCTTATCGTCGTTAATTTTATGTATTCAAAGAAAAAACAAGAAAAAAGCAAACAAACACACGTAGCAAAACATCAGACGTTGTAAGCGAAGTCTTTTTAACGACGCGCTGCTTTTTATCAGCAGTTCATGGCCCACTTGACACGGTACGAACATAAAATGGGTCACAATCTAATATTTGTAGTAAACAGTGTCTCAATATCTATCATATTGCCCTTCAGCTCAGTTGAATTTAATAGCTATTACTTTAAATGCAACAAATGTTGTCGATGTGCTTTGCTTGTGGTAGTGTGTATTTATATCATAATAGCTATTACCTGAGACATTGCCGCCGTTAACGTAAACCTTGCTTCATTTATTATATCTTAACAACCGAGCTGGGTAGAGTAGTGGCGACAGCAATAGACTCGGCATTCGGGAGGTCCGGGTTCGAATCCCGGCGGGGCAGATGTGACTGAAACTTTTTCCTACTGTCTCTCGCCGAGAAACGGTAATTCCTGTACCGGCCATCTTGATTGAGGTTTTCCATGGTTTCCCTCAATTAATTCCAGATAAATAATCGAGATGGTTCCTTATTTGAGGCCATGGCCGATTACCTATCAAACTCCTAGTTCAAAAATTGTCTACCTTATCCTAATTTCCTATAATTCCTTCATTCGTCCATTGCTATTACATAAGTTGAAGTTTTAAAAATGTAGAAAAATAACGGGAAGTGTGGTAGATGGAAAATAGTAATGGTGCGAATGGCGGCTGTTATGACATAAAGTCGAGAAACGGACTTTAAACGCATTATTATTATTATTATTATTATTATTATATCTTAACGCCAGCGAACCCAGATATAAAGTAGCTTAGTTTTTAAGTTGAGGAGCTTTATATACTTGCACCAAATTTAACTGACATTGGATTAGATGTCTAAGAGCTATGGCGCAACAGACACACAGCAGACAAAAAAAAGTTATTTCGCCACGGTACGGGATAAATGGAAATTCGAACGTCGGAAGTAGTTAACTGTTAGCTAGGTGTTTGAGTTATCCGCGTTGCCAATTGATCTATTTTTAATCATATCTTGCTTAAGTAGTCATGTCTTGTTAAGAGTTAAGTAGTGTGAGTTTTGCTTGTTATAGAAACAAAAAAAAAAGGACGTCATATTTTACGTCGTTGTAAACAAACCTACAGCTCACACGATATCGCACACCAGACAAAAATAAACCAGCACGGACCAGCAACTTTTAGTGCAGACGTTGTACAGTTTTCAAGTAGTTTTATCAATTAATGAAAACGACACATCACACTAGATCGATCTAGATCGGCTAGATAAAAAAATTAGGCAACCGATTAACGGTTGTTACTGGTTGCAGGTAGTGGTCTGTTGTTCACTACTCCGTTAAATAATATGGGTACATTCACGAATAGGATTTTCTGGTCCGTGCTGTGCTGGTCGTGCTTGATTAGTGTACGCGGTCTGTAATTCGTATTATAGAAATATTCTTATGTGTTTTTTAACTGTAATAATAATTTTTGTTCCTAAATCTTCTGCAGATATGATTTTGTTCAAAAACACACAACAGAACTATAGGAATTTGAATTTCATTTTCGTACATCTGACACATGGTGTTACTTAGTTTTTGTTTTTTAAACATAAAACCACTTGCAGTTTTACCTTATTTATGTGTTTTCTGTACGGAATGGAATGTCTGCATGTGTCGCGCAGTTTTTGTTAAATTTTTCTCTTCTGAAACATTTCAAGTGCTCGTGGATTTATTTGGTTAACGCCTGTTTTCGATAAAAATAGTTAATGTAGCGTTTCTTTGAAAAAGGAATAATGTAAAAGAGTTTAATGTATTGTATCGAAAAATAATATATTCTGCCTGGAACGAATCCACCCTTAAAATTGCTGAGATTTGAGAATTGAAATTTATAATTTACATAATTTAAATTGGTAATTCTGTGAATAGAATACAGTATAATAAAAATGTATATTAAGATATAAAATTTCTAGTTCATAAAAAGTTTAAGTAGGACTGATTTTAAAATTCCAAATACAAAATGCATAAAAATATTTGTTGTATTCTGCGGTATGTTAACAGCGTAGAAATAACGAGTCTTTAATGAAATACATTATTTTGTTGAAACAATGTTATAGAGAATTTTAAGTAAAGGAAAATTTGTTGATATGAAGTGTTTCGTTATATAAAAAAATGTAATTCTCGTAAGTCGGTGACATTTTGCGGCTAAAATAAAAGAGGTTCAAAAGCCAGAAAAGCGATCAACTAAGCATGACCTGATGCTGCAATCAGGATAGTCAGCTAGCTATGCAATTTTTAACAGTCTATGGTAGACTTACTGTATTTGTCTCGTTTCGGTCGGCAGACCCATGATATGTGCTTATAGAGTAGATGCCTAAAACGGAAGTAACAAAAATAAGAAAAAAACCTTTTAAAAACCTACTTTTGATAAAACGACTAAAACGAAGAAAATAAACATTCAAAAAAATAAATTCATTTTATCATTGTTGACCTGACCCGAAAATTTGTCACGAGCTAAGTTCATAAAAAATTCATATCTTTAAACTTCGCGCGAAAGATTTTTTCTCAGGTTAACAATGATAAAATAATCCTATTTTCTTCAAACTTGTTTTTAAAAGGTTTTATAATTTGTGAAAATAATTTAAATCCGGTATGAAAGTAATGTTAGTTTGTGGAATGTTAATACATATATTTTGCTTTTCTAATTTCTGAATATTTTTGGGAAGTTTATAGTTTTATAATGTTGCAGTAATTTATAACAGATCATTGTTAAACTACACTTTTGTTCGTTATAGAGTTTACCGTTTATTATCTAATATATTTATGCCAACAAAGTAATATCAGCATCTGTTATCGTAAATAGAGCATTTTATAATAGCATATGTTCCCTAGACTATACATATTTAGATATTCAATGCAGGCTTGCTCTGTTATGTAATCAGAATCAGAGCTGAAGGTACTGTGAGTGCATGTGTGTCGTTAAATTCGTTATCGTCGTTAATACAGTTGCAACTAGCAGCCGAAGGTGGTTATGTTGTAAGTTGAATGCTGTAACCGAAAATCATGGGTTTTATTTAAATTTTTAAAAAATGTCCTTTTAATCTTATGTTTAAATTGTCTTAATATAATTTGCACTGATTTTTTACTCGGCATGTGGTAGAACATGATTAATAATAACAAGTAATTAAAAACACTTGAAAATTCTACAAATAATTCTTTATTTCTCGACGATCATTTCGGACAATAAGTCCATCCTCGTCGAGAAATAAAGAATTATTTGTAGAACTTTCAAGTGTTTTTAATTACTTGTTATTATTGTCTTAATATGTTAAGATCTAAATATTAATCCACAGGAATAATTATTTAACTTACATGTAATCGTTTTGTGGAATAAAATAGCACTCAAAAATTTAAATAGATTAGTTGACGGGAAAAAACAAGCCGCCATGTTGGTCTTCTTACACGTAATTTTCTGCGTGACGTCGTTGTTTAGACAAAAAAATTTAATGGAGTTTCCGGAAACCGATTTTTGACATGTAATTTAGCGCTTGAGGAAGGCATCGGATACAAAAATGTTTCAGACAAATATTGCGTATTTTTTATCGAAAAATCATAATTTGTGATAAAAAATAGGTGTGCCTATTAAAAATGTCAAAGTTACCCTCATTCTTGCACAGGGGTTGAGTGTAGGGGGTAGTTTTTGTTTTCAAACGATTTCTCCCTTCAAACTGAACAACTTTTGTCTGAAACTTTTTTTTCAATAACACCACAGTTTCGAAATATTTCCTTGGTGAGATTAAAATTGATCAGTGTGTATATATTTTATTATTTTAATAGTATTTTTATACCGGGTGTTTTCTTCAAAACTTTGAATCGATTGTTCCATTGTATGGCAGTGAATGGAGAACACTTTGAAAACTTATTATCTTAATGTTAAAATAAAGAATAATGTAATTGAAGTACCTGGTGAGATTTTTAATGCAATCGGCAACTCGGAATACTCCCCCTCCCCTCATCATTATCATCAACATTATCAAGACTTTACACAAAAATCACAGGGAAAATTAAAAAAAGTTTTAGACAAAAGTTGTTCATTTTTACACAAAAAAAATTAAATCATAAAAATCGGCGGTTTTCATTTAAAAAACAAAAGTTACCCCCTCCCCCTGCCGAGGGGTGTGGGGAGGGAGTTGATACTACGTGTAAATTATTTCCCCCTCAAAACCCAACAACTTTTGCCTAAAACTTTTTTGGATTCAACCGGTGTATCAACAAAAAAATCCATTCAAAGTTTTGAAAAAACACCCGGTGTAGTAGAATCCATTAGAATAAAAAACATACACTTGCAATGATTATAATTTTATTATCCTTCAAAAAACAAATGAATAATGGCCATGTCTCTCTCTCTCTCTCTCTCTCTCTCTCTCTGTGAAATTTTCATTAGCTCATAATAACTTTTGCAATAAATCACCGTTTAGAAGAGTATTCGTGTCAATTTACGAACTTTGACGGGCCGGTTAATATATCAGCTACCTTATTTCAATGAGTATAATATTATCGTATTATACAGCGGTTCATACGTTCAAGTGTTCAAACGTTCAAACAACGTATAATAATAATATTAAATCAGTATTTTATGGTCAAATTCAGTCTGACATTACGATTCCATTCTTGAGATATGTTGCTTTATTTTGCTAGATTCATTTTTATTTAGTTCTTCACTTGTTTTGTTGTAATCTCACTCGACGTTCAACTGTTATTATCTACATTTACTTGTTCCATTACATTTTGTTAAAAATACATTTTTAGCGTCAACTTTAAAACATTATCTTAAAAATTCTCGAAATAAGTATAAAATACAAGAAAATGTAATCTGCTTAACGACGGAAAATGATATTAAGTAATCTAAATAAATTATGAAGTATTATAAAATATCATAAAACACAAGACTGTTGTAACTATTAATGTCATGAAACATAAATTATTTATAAAATAAGATAATGTAGAAATTTGTCTTCCTGCTATAATTTTATGTTAGATGCACATTTTTCTTGAAAAAGAATCCATTAAAACTGACGCTACAATTTTCCATTGAAGTTGTGTTTTAGTTTAAATGTTATATTTTTGCTACGAACATTTACTTATAATTCTATAGTTTCAACATTATATGTTTAGTGGAATATATATATCTATAGATATTTTTTTGTTAATTGTTTTCTTCTGATAGATTGCAAATAATAAAAAGTTATTTTGGGAGAGAATGGTTTTAATTATATTAATAATATAAGGATAATACAATATAATAACAATGATTATTATAAAAAATATTAAAAAATATAATAAGAACCTCATTTCATTTAATTTTTTTCTAAAAATCAATGAATCTCTGAAATAAGTTTAAACATAAAATAAAATCAAGGACTAGGAAGTAACATTTTTAGTTGCTCAGTACTCAAATTCGTTATTCTTTAGTTTTGTTTGATCAGTAAATTTTCAGGCGATAATTTTTTTGTGTGGAATATGGGGACATTACAAGTGAGGAACTGTGTCCACTATTTTTTAAGTGAGCTAGTGTCAAAACTAAATACATATTTTGTATCTTTCAGTCTAACAAACTTTTTTTTATGATGTTAAATTCTGTAAATAATTGACTTCATATTTCCTCAAATATAAATACGTATTGTAAGTTCTAGCAGGAAAGTGGATCAAGGAAGTAGATCAAAATATCGATTATTATTTTGATCTACTTCCTTGATCCACTTTCCTGCTAAAACTTACAATTAATCATTAGAATGGACGCAACAGTAAAGAATAAATACGTATTTTTCGATGTAATTTTCCAAACATAATTGGTTTCAATTTCTGTCTCCACAGCTGTAAGGAATTTTTGTTGGATGAAATTTATTAAAATTGTGTAGAATAGTCAAAATGAATAAAATTAAATAGAATTATTGACTATTTTTGCAACAAAAAAACAAATAAAAATGTAGTTTACATAAAATATAAAGTTGGAGATTGGTGATATTTTCATAAATATTTCAGAGAGAGATTTTGAGTACTTCTGATAGTTTTTCAACAGAAAAGTAGATAATGAGACTATTTTATAATATGCAATGACTGTTTCATATTCACCTGACATCAAGGAAACTCTGGCATTAAATTCGACAAAAATGACGAAAATTTTCTAAATTGCTAGATTGAATGTCTTTCTATTCACTTCAAAAATACCGTTTCGATTATGCAATGCTCTCATTTTCTTTATTTGCTTTTGAATTCAGTAATTTAACGGACAAAAATATTGAAACTAGCGAGAAAGTTGAAAAATAAAATGTTAACGATACTCAGAGATAACTTTTCTTGGTTTTATTTTCTAATAAAAGTATTTTATTCTGTAATAAAACTACTTTTGTGCGTAGTAAAAAAAGTTACAACTTTTTCCAAAAAAAAATTTGAATTGCGGAAATAAAAACTCGGGTCGCAGTGCCAAAACCCTGCCAACAATATAGCGTTTTGCTAACACATACATTGTGGCGTTATTATGTAAACTTAAATTTGTTTTTGGACAACATAAAACGTTTCACCTGTTAACATACTCCTTAGAATAATAATTTTGTTTTCAAATTACAATCTATCATCTGCATCAAATTAAATACACTATTCAATTCGTATTTGTAAACTAGTGTTTTCATATAATATGTACGTCCGGTCTTATTGGGTCCATTTTATTAAAACTTCAGCAGGCTATTTTGCAACGATTCTGAAATTTTTTTTGGTATTTTTGACCCCTTAAAACCACCATCCGATTGGGCCCATTTTAAATAGACTTCATGCGGTAATGATTTTCATGTGGATCAAATTTCATTAACATCTTAAGTCTTTCGAAAGTTATTATGAACCTTTTCAAAAAAGGTGTTAACATGTTCAGTAGGATATGAAACGTTGATAAATTTTAGTTCGTCCTCTAGGTCTCGCTATCCGACCAACGCCAATAGTGTGTACGCCATATGAGAAATACACTAATAAAAAATAGGTACAATTGAAATGAAAGTAGGTAAATATTTACACTGTTAAAACTACGATAGAAAGTGGAAAAGTTTTTTCTTTGTTTACTGAAAACATATAAATTACTTTGAAATCAAACTTTTTTTCTTATGACACCACATTTAGACACTAATGAAAATCTATTACGTGAATTTTTAATACAGGATGTTTTGTGTGACACTGAATATAAAAGCTATTATAGAGCCGCTGTTTTGCTGAAAAATTGTTCATTTTTGTATAAAGCATGAACTTTGGAATAATAAAAAAACATACCCAAAAAGTTATTTGAGATATTTTACTACTTCAACATTTAGTCAGAAGCCCTTAAAATCCAATATGGCAGCCAAAATTTCTATTGCATCTAATAATTTATATCTACTACTGTTTGATTTTCAAGCTTTTATTTAACTTGCTGTTTGTCAGTCAGTCTGTCAGTGTGTGGGTTGGGTCAAACCTGGGGTTATGACTGATAAGCGATCATAGGCTACAGACCACGTTTTTATAATTATGAACCTAAATTGTTAAAAAATATTTTAATGAAAGCTTGATTTAAAAAAATGATATATTAATATGTTTTGGTTTGTACACATATATTGAACTGAGTGTTATTTTGAGCTCGAAATTAAATTAGTTTGAGTATTATTAAAGACGTGGGAAAAAGCTTTATTTAAAAAAGTCGTATGGATTTATTTAAATGGCACCCATACTAGATACAAATAAAATTACACTTCTTTAACTTATAACTATTAAAATTATTGTCCTCAAAGTTTTACAAGTAATCTAAGATCATTGTTAAACTGGATTTTTTGATAATTCATTCTGTAACCCAGCATTAGACTCCTTGTATACTCGCATTTTCTGTAATATATAGTCCTTTTTGTGGTGTTTCTCCACCGATCATCAGTTGGTGTTTTTATCCTTTTAGTGTCCTTTTGATAAACGATAGACTCGAGCGTTCATGAATAAACTTTTCAAAATGAACGATTCAATGTTAGAAAGTGTTTTATAATTAATAAGTAAAATCGTAACTTTG
This sequence comes from Venustoraphidia nigricollis, assembly GCA_034508555.1. NCBI lineage: Eukaryota > Metazoa > Arthropoda > Insecta > Raphidioptera > Raphidiidae > Venustoraphidia > Venustoraphidia nigricollis. The sequence goes on from JAVRKA010000047.1 coordinate 3,823,867, forward strand.
TCCAAATAAAGTAACAAATTAAATTGATTTTTAACAGTTTTCGGATACTGTGCGCTCAGCTCCTGGGCAGTAAAATGGGGAAAAACGTTACGTGGGCTCTATCCACGTTTGCTTAACTAGTGCGCCGTGTGGGCGTGCGCGCGTGTTCTATCCACGTTTGCTTAGCGATTGCGCTAATTCAAATCATTAAATTTGCAGACGCTTCCCTTCTGTTAAGCGTCACTAGACTCTACTTTCCTTTTTTTTTTTGTTCTAACGGCAACACACAAGAGTCTATTATTTATTTACAACTATGACGCCCTTGTCTTCTGAAAGAAGATGTTCGTAATTTCGACATTCATAAAAGTATGGTAACATCACTGGCAAGAATGATATCCACATTATAATTCTTCCCGTAAAATTCTTAAAATTTTGTTAGCATGCTGGCTTTTGAATCAAATAGTTCAGGGTACGAATTTCACCTCTGCTCATGGATGTTATATGATGTTTTAATTTAAGTTGACGTAATTTAATGACATTAGTTGACGATCGTCTGAAACTACAATAAATAAAACAAAAAGATTATAGATGTATTTTGATCTTTCAGTAACAGGTACGTCACTGTTCTTAATCATCATTCGATTTTCCTGTAATCTTAAAAATAGAAAAAGAACGACATACTAAATTCGTAATCACATTTTTACAAAAACATACGATTCATTGAAAAAAATCTCACAAACCACAACTCGTTTTTATGAAGTCCTGTTTTCGGACACGGCTTCTTCTGTAGTCCTAGAACCCACTTCACAGGAAGTTTGGTGTGAAGAATAATGACCACTAAGTGTGACAATTCTGTTGAAACACGACACATATAAAATAAATGTTCCCTGCGGACGCACAGTCCATTGAGATTGTAGAGGAAAACCGTTTGCTATTCCATTTATACAGTGATTCACAATAATTCAATCAACTTCGCAAAAATACTCTATTTTCGTGCCTATTAAATTTTGGAAGGAAAATATGACAATTTTCAATAATTTTAAAATGTTAAATTGTTAATAACATAATCAATTCTCCTCTTAAACACATCTTAGGACTTCTTTAAGATAGAAATTGGTTGGTGTTGTCATAGACAAAGTTACGCACTCGCACTACGGAACGTAATGCTAATGATAACCGATAACCGTTACAGCGTTTTCGGCACGGGTTAATTTTAATCATTCGAGCTGAAATTTCCAGAGAATCGTTTTTTCATTGTAAAGAATCATTTTAGCATGTGACAATTTCCAACTAGTCAAAATAAGGGCCAGTCTAATGTCCATATGCCTTGAAGATGAAATAAAATGTTTCGAAACGTTGACCACAAGCGAAACATCGGTAAAACTTTTTTCTTTTGATTGTTCAAACTTCCTTTCAACGATTACATTATTGGAACAAAACTAATACTTACACAATTTTTTAACGTTCGGTGGGGCAAGTTACAAAAATGGTCTAGGAATCAAACCATGAAGAACTCCCGTACATGCTCTATATGGTCGATACCGTATATTATAAAAACCGGCTGTACAGCGCAACTGGCTATGGTAGCTGAGAGGTATATCGACTATTTCGTACACAGAAGATCGTAGGCTCGATTCTCGCGGTTGATGCCTGTTTTTTTTTTTGTTTTTATTATTAACTTGCCGTAATGTAGCACATGCAGCGTGTTGCATTTTGGACTTTTAAATGAATCGAGGAGATGTCAAATAGAATAGAGGTAGAAAATTTTATCACACCAAAATTATTTTTTGAAATTAAATTTATTTTAAAAAAATCAAAGTTATCAACTCAAATTTTTTAGATAGCTCGTGGTAATGTTAATAGAAGCATGATGATATATTATTATTCTCTGTTGTGCATTCTCTGACGTACTGAAGGTTACAGAACGGTTGCATCGCAAATCGGTTTGAAACTCAAATTGCAAATCAGTCGATCTGTGTGTGGATAGGCTTAAATGAAACCAACGTAAAAAGCGGCACTATATTTAAACCCGCCTCTGTTTAACGGAAATGGTTGCCAAAAGGAAAGTAATAAAAAAACAAAGATATCATAAAACTTAATTCTATTTATCGTCGAATTAAATACATAATACAAACAGTACACCCGTAAAGTGTACTTTTTTAATACTCTATCGTAGATATATAACATTCTACTAGTATTCGAAGATTCATTTTTATCAGATTTAAAATACGCATAATACAATTATTAATGAAGGCACTTGTATATGTTGCCGAAACGTGACAAAAATAGCGTAACGTTTCGATCCGTAGTAAGTGATTCTATACATAGCAGTTCGCTAGCCAAGTTGTGAAATTTTACTTCTGTTTGCGCGTTGATTTTCGTAGTTTTGGATTTTCATATATATTCTTTTTTTTTGTCATTCGCGTGGTGTATAGTTACGTTTAGATATGGTGTTCATGGTGCCCAAGACAAATTTTGTTGTGAATTAGTTGAAGAGAATTAGTGTTTTTTTTGAGTTTGTGTTATTAACAAACGCAAAAAAAATGTCAATAGAATGAATCAGAATTCAAGAAGAGTGATGGAACCTTTGGTGTGAAAATACGAAATAAATATATACCCACAAAACACCAAACCGTATCGAAAAACTCTCGACGTACGTTTCGCCAACCAAGTTGGCATCATCAGGAGATGATTAAATCTAAATACAAAAAACTAGCTTCCTACCTTATATAATGGTTTAAAAAATTACCTGAACTATAACTAAAGGAACAAAATTGACCATAGAGAAAGAAAGTTTAAACTTACTAGGAATAAAATGACCTGAATTTAAAAACTATTTACTAGGTCATAAAGCGGACTACCTGGAATAGGACCTAAGTCGTTGTTCATACTATTGTTTTTATGTTTATGGATTTCAAGACTCTCTAAGGCGTCTAATTGTCTGATATTTGTTACATTCCTAATAAGTTTTAAATTGCTGTTATCTATTTTATGGTCATTTTCGAAAGCATGTTGGGCAACACTAGATTTATCTAACCTTCCATATTTTAAATGAGCCATATGCTCTTTAAATCTTGTTATAATAGATCGTCTCGTTTGGCCAACATACTTTTGATTACAATCTTGACAACTAATTTCATAAATCCCCGACTTTTCATTGACATCTATTTTGTCTTTTGGATTACCTAGTTTATCTTTTAAACTGTTCCTTGAAGAGTATACAATTTTTAAGTCTACTTCTTTAAAAACTTTTCCTAAACCCCTGGTGAAACGAGGTTCATAAGGAATAGATACATATTTAGAAATTTGTCTATCAGTTCGAAAAGTCGAAGATTTTTCCAACGTTTCCTTAAATCTACGTTTTCTAATCATATTATCTACTAGATCAACAGAGTAGCCATTACACAAAGCTATATCCTTAATTACCATTTTTTCTTTATTGAATCTTTCCTTACTGAGTGGGAAACTGAGCAAACGGTGTATTAAAAAATTGAAACTTGCCATTTTATGTTGTGGGCAATGGTGTGAGTAATTAGGGATATATCTTAGTGTATTGGTGTTTTTCCTGTGTATGTCGAATTCTACATTATTCTTATTATTCCTTATAACTAATACATCTAGAAATGGCAGTTGTCCGTTGTTTTCCATTTCATATGTGAATTTTATTGAGGGGAAACAATTATTTAATTTGGTAACAAAATTATCTACGTCTTCTACTTTAGTGTCAAATACTGCAAAAATGTCATCTACATACCTTAGCCATATTCTAGGAAAATAATCAAAATTGTCTTTTGCATCTGTTTCAAACTTGTTCATGAAGATACTGGCAATAAAAGGGGAAAGAGGGTTCCCCATTGCTGTCCCTTCATGTTGTTCATATACATTATTGTTATACATAAAACAATTTTGTTTCATACAAATGTTTGTGAGTGTAATATACTCATTCACCGTTTCTTTACTAAATTTATTTTTATATAATAACTCTTTCAAAAATTCTAAGGTTTGTGGAATGGGTACACTTGGAAACAACGAACAAACGTCAAAAGAAATCAAAATTTCACCATCTCTTAGCTGAACATCCTGGGTTTTGTTGATAAAATCATTTGAATTAATTACTGAAAAACTAGGTTGAGTGATAGGTAAATTTTCGAATTCCTTTGCCAGCCATTTTGATAAAAGGTAAGTTGGTGAACCAATTGCCGAAACAATTGGCCGCACAGACTTGCCTGGCTTATGTACTTTCGGTAAACAATATAAACGTGGTATAATGGGGTTTGATACGTGTAGTTTCCTTTTCAAAGCTGTAGGAACACAGCTTTGAAAAGGAAACTACACGTATCAAACCCCATTATACCACGTTTATATTGTTTACCGAAAGTACATAAGCCAGGCAAGTCTGTGCGGCCAATTGTTTCGGCAATTGGTTCACCAACTTACCTTTTATCAAAATGGCTGGCAAAGGAATTCGAAAATTTACCTATCACTCAACCTAGTTTTTCAGTAATTAATTCAAATGATTTTATCAACAAAACCCAGGATGTTCAGCTAAGAGATGGTGAAATTTTGATTTCTTTTGACGTTTGTTCGTTGTTTCCAAGTGTACCCATTCCACAAACCTTAGAATTTTTGAAAGAGTTATTATATAAAAATAAATTTAGTAAAGAAACGGTGAATGAGTATATTACACTCACAAACATTTGTATGAAACAAAATTGTTTTATGTATAACAATAATGTATATGAACAACATGAAGGGACAGCAATGGGGAACCCTCTTTCCCCTTTTATTGCCAGTATCTTCATGAACAAGTTTGAAACAGATGCAAAAGACAATTTTGATTATTTTCCTAGAATATGGCTAAGGTATGTAGATGACATTTTTGCAGTATTTGACACTAAAGTAGAAGACGTAGATAATTTTGTTACCAAATTAAATAATTGTTTCCCCTCAATAAAATTCACATATGAAATGGAAAACAACGGACAACTGCCATTTCTAGATGTATTAGTTATAAGGAATAATAAGAATAATGTAGAATTCGACATACACAGGAAAAACACCAATACACTAAGATATATCCCTAATTACTCACACCATTGCCCACAACATAAAATGGCAAGTTTCAATTTTTTAATACACCGTTTGCTCAGTTTCCCACTCAGTAAGGAAAGATTCAATAAAGAAAAAATGGTAATTAAGGATATAGCTTTGTGTAATGGCTACTCTGTTGATCTAGTAGATAATATGATTAGAAAACGTAGATTTAAGGAAACGTTGGAAAAATCTTCGACTTTTCGAACTGATAGACAAATTTCTAAATATGTATCTATTCCTTATGAACCTCGTTTCACCAGGGGTTTAGGAAAAGTTTTTAAAGAAGTAGACTTAAAAATTGTATACTCTTCAAGGAACAGTTTAAAAGATAAACTAGGTAATCCAAAAGACAAAATAGATGTCAATGAAAAGTCGGGGATTTATGAAATTAGTTGTCAAGATTGTAATCAAAAGTATGTTGGCCAAACGAGACGATCTATTATAACAAGATTTAAAGAGCATATGGCTCATTTAAAATATGGAAGGTTAGATAAATCTAGTGTTGCCCAACATGCTTTCGAAAATGACCATAAAATAGATAACAGCAATTTAAAACTTATTAGGAATGTAACAAATATCAGACAATTAGACGCCTTAGAGAGTCTTGAAATCCATAAACATAAAAACAATAGTATGAACAACGACTTAGGTCCTATTCCAGGTAGTCCGCTTTATGACCTAGTAAATAGTTTTTAAATTCAGGTCATTTTATTCCTAGTAAGTTTAAACTTTCTTTCTCTATGGTCAATTTTGTTCCTTTAGTTATAGTTCAGGTAATTTTTTAAACCATTATATAAGGTAGGAAGCTAGTTTTTTGTATTTAGATTTAATCATCTCCTGATGATGCCAACTTGGTTGGCGAAACGTACGTCGAGAGTTTTTCGATACGGTTTGGTGTTTTGTGGGTATATATTTATTTTGAATCAGAATTGTTAATTTCGATGAAACCATAAAATAAATAAACAGGGTTGAGTAATGTCTGATACAGATATTTACCCAACATTTAATATACCCGGCATTTTCTTTCAAACTAAATTTGACGAAACTTTTAATAAATTGAAAATCAGTGAAAAACTTGGAAGATATCACTTAGTACGGAAATTATTATAATAAATAAAAATGTTTTAAAAATCAGACAAAATATTGTGTTATTATCCTAGATATCTACTAAAATACTTTATATGAATAATTTGTCGTTCTTTGGTCCTTATTTTTAAAAGTCTCACTATTTCGATCACTTTTTATGGAAAATTTTGAGAAAAATATATTTCAGTTTTATTTTTTTAAGCTGAATTGCCACTGTCTAGTGATGGGAATAAAATAGTCAAAATAATTTCGTATGCGCCATTTCTATTTTAATTTTAAAAATGGAATGCACATAATTTAGCTTTCAAACAAGAATCAAACCTTTTAGGAACTTAAAATTTGTAGATTTTTAGAACAGATATTCGTAGTAAAAATATTTTGAGAAATATCAATTTTTAACGGCGATTTTAAACATTCAGAATTAATTTTTTGTCCAAAACGGGGAAAAACATGTTAAGTCCAATGTGCACTTATGTTAATTATCACTTTTCATCACAATCTTCCCTGTAGTTTGTTAAGGTAACCTTAGTTCCAAAATTATTGAAGTCAAATATTAGTTGTCACAAATCCTTCTGGTACATTCGCAATGTCAATTAATACTAAATACTTTTTTCAAGTTGAACGTTCCTTAATGTGTTAAAGCATTTTTAAATTGCTTTAACGTAAAATTTGTCATTTCAATCAACAAAACTTTCTTTAATACAAATATAAAAAAAATAGTTCTTCACATTTTAAGGTAAAAGCTCCAATTTGGCTGCTTTCAAATTAAGTATTGACTCCGTTTCTTCAATTTCCATTGGTGGTTGTTTTTTGGGAGATTTTAGAGATCGCGTTCTACCGCAGAAATAGTCTTCAATTTCTTGGAGAGTTTTGCCTTTGGTTTCCGGTAGATAATAATATAAAACAATCGTGCCGCTCAAAGAGATAATGCCATAACACCAGAATGTACCGTATTGTTGCACCAGATGCGATAACATTGGATACGTTTTGACCACCAAAAACACGAACATGTGAGCCGAACAGGTTGTGAATCCGCCCACAATTCCACGAATCTGAATATGAAAAATAAAAATAACTAATCATTTTTCTAAATACATATTTTAATTGCTTTCTCCTACTGTAATTATTTTGAGGAATAGTAGAAATGCGTCTATAAATATATTTTGTAACACCAAGCTATAGTTCGGTGGAATAAGAGTTTCATTTTTCACCGTGGACGTATATATAGTGAACCGAATAGAATATATTTTTTTTGTTGGTAAAGTCCAGCCAGTGCCGGATTAGCCACGTAGCAAGAGTAGCAAATGCTACGGGCCCCGCGAATTTGGGGGCCCCGCGCTCCAACGCCTGTCTGACCGTAATAAAAAAATATTAATTTAGATAGGAGCCTAAAATATCTTGCATGCCTTAAACGCGAAGCGCTTAGGCTATGCCTCACTTCCACTTGAAAATCTAAAACTCGATTTCGTCACGTTAAATCGTAAAAATAAGTAGGTATTTTACGAACTTTTTAACGTTAATGCTCTAATGTTTAGTTATAATCGATATATTTAGACTAGCATCTATACCACATTTCTACCCTTCAAGCGGCCAAATTTTTATTTTTTATATAGGTACACAATTATTTTGATAGTTTACGTAGCCGAGATTGTACTTTTTTAATCGATTTTAATATAATATCGATTATAAGTATTTCGAGAAAACAGGCGAACTATTTAAATTTTTTTAAAGAAGTCGATATTGAAAGTGTTATCTCTAAATTTGCCCATATTAAATCCAGAAAAGTTTATTTGTAACAGTTTTGTTTTATTTAATACCCTAAACTTGAAAACCTAAAGCAAACCAAGGGCCCCTTGACAGAATTTGCTACAGGCCCCGCGCTGGCTTAATCCGGCACTGAGTCCAGCCAATGGCTGTTCCTACTTAACCATCTTGGATTTCGTGGAACTTGTTTCACTGCGTTTCTAATAGTATGAAACAAAATCTTCATTACAATCAATTAAGATTTCATTTTATACTAACAGAAACTCAATGCAATATATTTCACGAAAATCCGTTAGCTATAGAATACGTCCGAGATTTTTAAGATCGCACAAACGATGTTTCCGCTCTGTGGAATTCAGATACTTAAAATTGGTGCATTGTATGTAATTTGACTTGGTACCAACCTCAACGGGGTAAACTTCTCCAATCATGACCCAAGGCACAATAAGAAAACCGACAGTGCACGCAGCTGTGAATAATAGCATACAAGCAACCGGGATCCAAGTGGCTACTGGAACAACATTTGCTTCTTTCCACCCTGCCAGGAAAAACTGATATGTACCAAGACCAAGCATACTGAGACCGCAGCCAATACCTGAAATATCAAACGCGTTAATAAATTTGTGGGTATTTTATCTAAAAGTAGATTTTCAGAATAGGCGCAAGTAAAGAAGGATTGGGTGTGCTTAAGAGCAGAAATAAGGATTCAATTTCGTTCATTTTCAAGATAAATACTAACCAGAAATGAATGTAAGAGGCCTTCTGCCACATCTTCTTAGTGAAACGCAACCGACAATTGTGAATATTAATCTTGTGACTCCCAAAATGATAGTAGCTAGATATTTGTTGATTGGAGTACCGGAATCCTGAAATAATAAATATTATTAATATATATAATGCTAGCGGCCCAGTCCCGGCTTCGCCCGGGTGTAAATGTAATATATAGGATATAAAAGATGAGAATCATTATCATTAAATTCTCAACGCGTATTGAATTTGCGCGAATTCAATCGCTTTTATTTGTGAATGTTCAAAAATCGAAGAAAAATCTCATTTCCCAAAAAGAACTTTAAAAAATTCTGTTAATCCGATCGCTACCAAACTTCAGAAGATCACCCGCTGGGCTAATCTAAAGATTGTCTGGAAATTTCATCAAAAATGGTCTACCCGTTTGGAGTCCATAGATTACATATACATCGTCTTTTATCTATATAGGTTATTAAAATGTAAAAAGTGGTTATTGTGACATAACGATAATAATTGGACATATAGTATCGCGAAGTTTTTTATAGTTATTGATATGTTCTTTAATATTGTAGAACATACTTCTGTTCTATCATCAATAGTTTCCGCAGCGCATGCGACGAAAGATGTTTTATGGCATTTTTTTACACCTTGGGTTACGTTACTAAAGTTTTAGTAAGGATCCCTAATATTGTCTAGCAATAAATATAGCCTATGTTACTCAGAGTGAATGTAGCTTTCTAACGGTGAAAGAATTTTTTAAATCGGCACAGTAGTTTTTGAGTTTATTCATTACAAACATACAAAAATACAAATCTTTCCTCTTTATAATATTAGTGTAGATATAGATCAAAATTTTAAAGTAAAGGGGAGAAGAGAAAAACTGGCCAATTTATTCTGTAGAGAAAAAAATGGTATATATATATTCACCTCAAAAATGTCAACGGCATAAAAGGTGATAGTGTTGACTCCAGAAAATTGATACATTAGAAAATAAAATACCAATATTGCAAAAGGTTTCAGTGTTGATGGCTTCATGAGAGCTTTCATAATTTCACTGGATGTTTTCAGTCGTTTAACGTTGTTCTTTTCTCTATATTCTTGCATGCACGTGAGCTCCTGAAAATTAGAAGAATGTTGGTTACCTATAATATTCAAGTACTGGAAATATGAAATTATCTCACGGCAATCAGTTAAAAAAGCTACCTGATTAATATTGCAAGTGGATGCGCGTAGACGTTTGAGTGCATTACGCGCAGATTCCGGTTTATTCCTAGCTAATAAGTACGTTGGTGTTTCCGGTACAAGTAACATCAGTAATAAGGCTAGCGATGGAATGATTGCTGATAAAGCTGCTATGATTTGCCAAGCCAAAATCGAGCCCATTGTATACTGAAAAAAAAAGAATTATATTATAAATCCGGTCCTGTATATATATTATATGTGTGTGTGTGTGCGGGCAATAACTTTCGAAAGAGTTGATTGATTTCAACTAAATTTGGCCCACATGTTGAAATCCATCATCGCAAGAAGCCTATTTGAAATGGGCCTAATCGGGCCCTTTTAACGGTAGTTTTTAGGGGTTGAAAAATGTTTTTGGGCCCCAAAATACCGAAAAAATTCTCCCAATCGTTTCAAAATTGAAATTTAACACTCTGGTAGTAATTTAACAGTGTCCCTAAAATTTTAATAAAATCGGCCAGCCAGGACCGGATTTACAAATTTTATGAAAACACTAATTTGTAGATAGTGACCTATTTACTGAACGGTGTATTTAATTCGGTACACACGTTAGATTGTTAATAATGTTGCAACTAAGATAAAAAATATGTTATGGGGTGTATTAAGGGGTTAATTTTTTTATTTTGCCCAAAAACCAAGTTAAGTTCGCTTAATAAAGCCACACTGCCTGTATTAGCAAATACACTACATTGTCGGCAGGATTTTGGCACTGCGACCCGGGTTTATTTGTATTCGAAAATGTTAAAAATTCATACCTGAGCTAGGACTCCAAAAGATATACCAACACTGGCAAGGGCGCTAAGCATTCCGCGCAAATGAGGTTGCGTGACTTCGCTAGTGTACACCCTGGCAGGAGCTCCTACCATTCCGGATCCAAGTCCAACCAATAACCTGCCTTGAAAATCACAAAAAAATGATTAAGTAATAAATAATACAAATTGATGTCAGTCAGCTATGTATGTATTAAAAATTGATCTGTACCTATGTAAATCATATTAACGTCTTGTGCAATAGATATTAAAAACCAGCCAAGAATTAGTGGAATTTCAGTCAAAATCAATGTCAGCTTTCTTCCACAGGTGTCCATCAAATAACCACTCAGAACGCATCCTATTGGAGTTGTTGCAGAACTTAAACTAGCTGTAACAAACGTAACAAATGTATTAGCATCTTTCTGTTATTTTATATCAACGATCTATATGCATAATAATGAAATAAGAATAATGAAAATAAAAATATGAAGTTGTACGAAAATTTCGTTATAATTAGATTTTTATCAGGGTATCGCTATCGGATAATAACTATCACCCTAGATTCTAGAGTCAGCAGACGCGTTACTTTAAATTAAACTTTTGAAATAATAATGTGACGAAAAATTCGACGTCTTACCGATCCAACTAGCCTGGTTCTCATCAATAAGGATGGAGCTATCCTTTTGTCGCAATTGCGGTATAGCTACAGCCGAAAATCCAAATACTAAACCGGTGTTCATAGTTCCCAAGTTTCCAATGAATGCTGCTACGACCTAAGAAAATAAAATAAATGCGTTTTTTTATTTTGAATTTGATTTTAGTCACGAAGAAATCTGGAATAAACGGTAGTTAAAATTTCTTAAATTGTGAAAAATATATCTTTATAATTAAATTTAAATTTAGATTTTAAGTTGATTCAGAAACTTACTTGTCTAAAAGAAGAACCCCGAACTTGTTTGCCACGTTGAGCTTCAAGATTGCCGCCATCTTTAGCTACACAACAAGCCTTGTTTTGGTTGCTATCGACAAGGGATTCTTTTTCCGGAGAAGGAATGTATTTTTCCCTGTAACAACAATAAAATAATATTAACGACTAATTAGATTGTTTTCGGTAATTGTTTATGTTTCGTATATCTATGAAAGTTAGACAGATTGTAGAGAAATATCAATTAACAAAATGTCTGCCTTGAAATTTTTGAAGTAAACCTTTTTTGCACGGTAGGGTAAAATTCATTCTTTATATTGAAAATATAGCGAACGTGTCGCAATTTACATATACCATAAATTATAAAAACCCGCTTTAGAACATTAAGCTAAGGTGGCTGCAAGGTAGAATATTGCCTCATAACCTAAAGGTCGTAGGTTCGATTCTGGCGGGCAGTGCCATTATTACGTTTTTATGTTTTATTTTGTTTGTTTTTTTTGTTTACAATTATACCAATTTTACTTGTGTAGTGTGTAGTGTAAAATACCTTATTATACTTTTAGAATGTAAAAAACGGGAAATTATTGTTTTTAAATTTTTAAAAATTAATATATTTAGAAACATCAACTTTACGGAAAAAGGTTTTAAACATTTCATATTGGAAATCGGTTACCAATTATCAAAAAAAAATTGTTTACTAATTGATTTTTTTAGCATACCTGGCAGACCTCATGCTAAACATTTGAGGAGCGGTCTTCCAGATATACAAAAACGCAAAAAGTGCGGAATAAATTCATTTTCTTTTGATACATTTAGAGTTTAGTTGGAAAAGGTCGAGAACTAATAATAATTGAGACAATGAAAATGTATCAACAATATTTTGATTAACGTTAACAAGATGTTAAATCATCTAAATGCGAATACATAAATAAAGCGAGCAATAGAACTGTTGACGGGATCCCCATAGTACAAACAATAGAACAAAGTCTACTGTAAATAAATTGTTTAAATATAAAATAATGTATAATACTTGTAAACAATGATATCTACAGAGTCTACAGACTACAGAAGATACAGTCATACATTAGTCAGGAATGTCTCATTTACATATTGTTACAACATCACATACAGCTCAATCATGAAGTTATTGATCACTTTGTAATATATATATGAAAACAAATGGTCCGACACGTCATTTATATAAAGCCAGGGTGGTCACGTGTGCGAGATTTTAGAACATACGACAGCAATTTTGCCAAAATAATGTACCTAGATAGATCAGGTGGTAGAAGCCAGGACTTTTTTTTAGTCGATTAAATTTCGTTACGCGTCGAACAAGCTACCTATATTATATTATCGTACAAAGGGAGCAGAATAGTAGCAAAAAAATCCGTCATTAACGTGAGCGAAACTGAGGTAATTAAAATATCAGTTTTGTCTTTCTTTGGGATTATACAAAAATAGCCTAAATGATTTTTGGAACACAGTTAACGACAAAAAATTAAAAATCACATCAGAATTTCAATAATGAGTGGAAGTTTTGGCTGGAAACCTATCACATATGACGAAAGGATAATTCAGTTAGTTTTAATAAAAATTATATGAATAAAGTTGACACAGCAATTTCTACATTTACTATATACATAGAATTATTTGATTTAAATTATTTGTTTGGTAAATATTTGAGATTCGATCGAACTGTTTGTAGTTTGACAATATAACAATGTCAGTACCGGGTACTATAAAGGACGATCAACATAATTATTAAACTATCATCTACCTATAATATAAACATTAAGAGCACTGTGGTTGGAACAATACAGCACCTTTGCTGTAATTGCATTTTCTCACGGATATTTTTTATACTTTTGGGTATTTTGTGAGACGATGTATGTAGATGGGAAAATGTATACAAATCTAGAATAGACTACTTTTCGCCAGGTTAAAATAAAGTTTTGTCTTAAGACTAACATGCTATGGGCAGATGTTAGTAAATAATTTAATAAAAAAATATATAATTCAATAATAAATCTCAGGTATTTGGATTAATAATACAAAACAATCGTGTTGTTGTTAATCTTGCTACGTTTCGACTACACGATTGTTTTGTATTATTAATCCAAATACCTGAGATTTATTATTAAATTATAATAATAATTTAGGATGCGATATAATGTCTAAAAAAATATATATTATAGTGGGCACTATCTTTTGAATCGCATTATTATGTCCTATTTAGCCATGTCTCATAGCTTTTAAAATTCAAATATCCATTTGATTACATATTGACAAGATCAATAGATATTATGTGAAACTACGTGACTTCTTCGTTGTACTGAGTAGGTATATGTTTTGTATAATATTAAAATCAATCTGTTTCGACATTTTATTGGTCGACTACAATAATAGACCAAAACATGATGTCACGTACTCTATTGTTACGTATCTGAGCTTCTAAAAATGTTTATGTATAATAGTTTTTGGATTAACAAGATCACTGGTGCGCATCGTATGGATAGATTTCTTCTATATTTTTAAAAGTTCAATAGATTGTACCTAGCAAGCGAACGAACAATTTGCTGATGACCTCAGTTGTTGAGCGTCTGTAATCTACAAACGTTTTTTCTCTTTCTCTCTCTTGAGTGTCTATCTACAATAAGCACTATCTACTGATTAATATGCTTGTTAAAAACATTTCTGAAATTGTATATAAGAAACAAAAAACCCGGGTCGCAGTGCCAAAACCCTGCCGACAATATAGTGTATTTGCTTGTATAGGGCCGTGTGGTTTTATACTGTTATTATGTGAAATTAAGTTTGTTTTTGGGCATAATAAAAAATTTAACCCCTTAATACACCCCTTAAAATAACATTTTTTTCTTAATTGTAATATTATTATCAATCTAACGTCTACACCGAATTAAATACACCCTTCAATAAAATAAATGTCTGCACTATCTGCAAATTAGTGTTTTCAAAAAATTTGTAAGTCCGGTCCTGTTGGGACGATTTTATTAAAATTTTAGGGGCACTTTTTAATTGCTATTAAAGGGTTAGATTTCAATTTTGAAACGATTCTGAGATTTTTTTCGGTATTTTGGGGCCCAAAAACTTTTTTCAACCCCTAAAATTCACCCTTAATGTGATCCGATTGGGCCCATTTTAAATAGGCTTCGTGCGATAATGGATTCCAACATGTGTGCCAAATTTCGTCAAAATTAATTAAGTTCTTCGAAAGTTATAGCCCGCACACATATATATATACCTATATATATATATATATATATATATATATATATATAAATATATATATATATATATACATATATATATAAACATTTTTAAAAATGGTGCCAAAGTGTTTAGGAGGTTATGAAACGTCGAGAAATTTTGGTCCGACCCCTAGGTCCCGCCATCCGACCGACGCCAATAGTGTATGTTGCCATATGGCAAATACACTAACAAGTTAGCTGCATTTTTGTTCATTGTTTTTAATTTAGAGTAATTAAACTATATGACCGGAATGTTTGACAAACACTGATTCACGTGATCAGTGTGTGAAACAAATGACGCATATTGAATCGCGATCCATGGCTGCTATCTCTGACAATGTCGGTGTTTTCTTCTTTTTTATTAAAGGATCAAGACAACAATATAAACGATCAATTAACTACAATTAAAGATTCTAGAAATATAATTTATCATTCAATTCAACAACAGTTACTGTTGATGATTGTCATCGTTGATTGAAGAGTTCATTAATATATTTACGCTTGCTTTTACGCTTAAGTAGCTTTTGGGGTAATGTTTCCTTCAGAGAGCCCATTATTCATCTAACTGAATTTACAAATGAAACATTTGTCTGATTTTTGAGATACATTATACATTTTAAACTTTATTAAATTGTCTCGATAATCCCGATTTTTTTTTGTATTTTGGGCACAATTTTTATACAATCCCTAAAATGGTTCGATTACATATAGTTTTAAATATGCTTCGTACGGTAATGAAATGAAAAAATAGTATTCAAATTTTCAACAAAAAAGGCGCAAAATGTATAGATCTTTTGGTTCCATTCCTAGATTCCACTATCCGACCGACGCCAAAATTGTATCCTCCATTAAGGATAGCTGATAGTCTTTTCTGTATCGTAAAATTATCAACTGGATTTTCAACTGATTATTAAGTAGTCCCAAAAAACCTTAGAAAAAAACTAATATACTACTGATCTATAGTTTATACTTTTATCAGTTCTTGATGTTTCAGCTGTCGAGCGTCTATAATAATCTACACTTATCATTTAGAATAGAAATGGTTGAAAATTTAAAATATAACGCTGTATTCGTGTCCATTATCAATGAATTTAATCAGGTTCGCAGGGGGTCAACCAATTCGCTTAAATTCATTTTTGCGCGATCCCCTATAAACTAACTGCTTTCTATGCTTGTACAGTGGGACTATATGATTCATTCCGCACTAGTGCGTAAAGCAAATCAAAAGAAATGCAATTTTACCAATCAAATAGTTATTTCTATGACGTTGCCATTTAAATCCATATGAGCGACAGAAGAGCAAATTAGGCTTTGACTTCGTCAACAATCTACATTTCCAATATGACCGAACTCTCAGATATATATAGACATACATTTTTAATATTAAGTGAAAATCAGCTATTTTATACGAGGTACGTTCAAAAAATGCTGTAAGTATCTGATTATTTTATGACACATGTGACTATTAAAACACGTTGGGTGTTTGTTTTACCATAATATTGTCACAGTGCGTCATAAAATAATAATTTACGTACCTGATACCCTGCGATCCAGATTAAACTTAAAAAATATATTTTACATTTTAAATCAGCTGTATTCTCTGTCAACAGAATGTTGCTATCAGGGCGTGAATGTTTTACCACACTGCGATAATTACATTATAACAGATTGTGTTATCAGTGTTCCTGTTGTTTAATAAGCGATTTTGTACCAAAAAAAATTGTTAATCTGATATCAAAAATATTTTTGTTGATAATAATATAATGAGTTACTAATTATCACCATTGATAATCCTCACTAATATTTTTAACTAGGATATTGTTTTTTCAATGTCATTTTAGTACTTAATTAATAATCTAATTTTCGACAAAAAACAATATGAAAATTTTTGGAAGATTGTTTAGATACTTTTACGTTAAAGACATAAGTTTTATTTGTTTGTGTATAGACGCTAATCTCCAAAACTACTAACCGATTTGAATGAAACTGTCATTAACGAATTCCATGGTTAAAACGAGAATATTAACATAAGTTTTACACTAATTTTGGTACAGAAAAACGATTTGAAAAAATGTATTGAACAAGCGAAATTTGTCAGTATTTTTAACATAAGTATGTAAAGGAAAAAATTCATAATGTTAATTTGCCTTCCCGTAATTCGAAATGTTGTGACGTGCTGTAAAGATTGACGAATATATCACGTTTTTTATTCAATTTTTAGTACAAACGTATGTATTTTTTTAAATTTTCAAGGAGGAAGCCAAATTTTGTGAAGCTTAATGCTTAATTATAGCTACTAAAAATAGCAATAAAATGAATTTTGCGATCCTAGTTCGAAATTTCCAGAGAGCATATTTTAAATGTCACCTTAATTGAACACGACATAAACTTGATTTCAATCCAACAGGGATTCAATTGGACTTTTACTGAGCCAGCTAGCTACTAGCTAATAATTATTATACTACGCGGGTAAGTTTCCATTAAGGATATGTAGGATATGTCACATATCAACACAGCTTCCCCTCAGTTAGACATAAATGTCATAAACTTAAATGAGCAAAATCATTCTCAATTGAAATATATTTGCTCAGATATTATGTGAGAAATGTAAAATTACTCACGGTACAATTATTCGATCCATTCTTGTACTAACATAATTTTTAAATTTATAGTCCACATTTATGAAATTGTTAGACTGAAATATTTTATACGTTTAAAAATTATTGATAAAACTTATTGAAATCAATGAAATTATGGTAACGTTATTAGAAAAATATTTAAACGTCAGTTTTTTTTTATAGTGATTTTATCAATTTTGGATGATTATTTTTTTCAGCAGGTAGTCTTATTTAGTAAATAAAAGAATAAAATCAAAGGAAAAACTAAAAAAGAAAAAATCACACCGAATATATTATATTTTTAATGCATCTTTAAATATTTTCTCTGTGCAGCACAATGTCTCATTTTTATATCTGCATTGGATTAAGGCAGATTTACACAACTTTTAATAAGGTAGAAAGTTTGAAAATCCAAGCATTATTTATAATGAAGAAGTTGAATACAATCCAATTCCAAGTTACATAAAAAGTGCTTCCAAACTTATATGTCAAAAACTATTTTTATAGTTAAGGTGAATGTACCTTAGTTATTTTAATTAGTGCATTTGCTGCGTATATTTGTCTATTAGTCATTTGTACTAGTCAATCTGTTTCCGCGTTACAAGAGAAAATCGTTTAAAATATTACAAACTTTTTGGTAGGGCGTCGTCCGGGTAAATTTTAGTTTGGCAGCGAAATAATTAATAACAAACATTCTCTCATACTATCATATATATCACTTATGCCTCTTATAGTTTAACCAGTATGCATCAATTTATTAGTGTATTTGCCATATGGCAACATACACTATTGGCGTCGGTCGGATGGCGGGACCTAGGGGTCGGACCAAAATTTCTCGACGTTTCATAACCTCCTAAACACTTTGGCATCATTTTTGAAAATGTTTATATATATATGTATATATATATTTATGTGTGTGCGGGCAATAACTTTCGAAAGAGTTAATTGATTTTAACGAAATTTGGCCCACGTGTTGAAATCCATCACCGTAAGAAGCCTATTTAAAATGGGCGTAATCGGGGCATTTTAAGGGTAGTTTTTAGGGGTTGCAAAGTGTTTTTGAGCCCCAAAATACCGAAAAAATTCTCCGAATCGTTTCAAAATTGACATTTAACCCTTTAGTAGTCATTAAAAAGTGTCCGTAAAATTTCAATAAAATCGACCGGACAGGACCGGACTTACAAATTTTGTGAAAACACTAGTTTGCAGATAGTGATTTATTTACTGAAAGGTGTATTTAATTTGGTATAGATGTTCGATTGATCATAATAATGCAATTAAAAACAAAAATGTTTTAAGGGGTGTATTAAGGAGTTAAATTTTTTATTTTGCCCAAAAACCAACTGAAGTTCGCAAAATAAAGCCACACTGCCTGTATAAGCAAATACACTATATTGTCGGCAGGGTTTTGGCACTGCGACCCGGGTTTTTTAATTAATTAAGCGAGGGATCCCCAATTTGTTGTTTTATATTTTCGCTCACTACTCTTCCCCATTTTGTCGTAGCTTTTAAACAGATAAAGTATTTTTCGGTTCGGTTCTTGAGATTACCCACCGCAAACAAACGTTTCGTCTATATAAAACGTATATATTTTTAATACATCTTTCTTATAAGAATGAATATACGATATCTTACAAAAGGCTCCGTAACTATATTTACTTGAAAAAAGTGTTAGTGAGAGTATGCTCACGAGGGAAGTGAAACTTCTATAGAGTTATTCATGTAACAATATGGTATTTAATTTTAAAATAAGTATGGAATCCTTAGCAATGTATAAAAACAATAAACAATATTATTTACATTATTATATACATGCATATATAAACGACAATAACTACATATATGTAAATGTGTATATGTATACAAATTATAGACACTAAAAATTACGTACTGGCTAACAAGTGAAGTTAAATAAAAGTTTATAAAAAGAAATTTATTTGTTGGGAAAAAAGGACACTTTAAGTAAACACTTATTTGTTAATTTGCGACGTTTCGTCCCTTTATTGGAAATTAACAAATAAGTGTTTATTAAAGTGTCCTTTTTTCCCAACAAATAAATTTTATATTAATTACCAAGGACAAAAAAAAGCAAAAAGTCAATAAGTTTATAAAAAGAATTAAGTTATATAAGTTTTAATCCAGAAGGCTGTGACTTTAAACAATATTAATAAAAAAATTGAATTAAACTTTAACACATTTTGTGTCATACCATATAGCACACTGTACAACAGACAAAGACGAGTTCGCGATTTATTAGGTAAAATCGACTTTATCTAGTTTTTATTCTCTTTTTATCTGTATAAAAAACTGTTGGGACACATTTTATTATACGAAATGTATTTATAAATTGATTCCTCTTTCGTTTTAGACAGGTTTTCCCTTTAGCAAACAAGTTTGAATCATTTCCCCTTAAAAGTTTCAAACAGATATGTCGTTAAAGAAGTTCCACTTAAAAAATAGTTTTTAATTTTTTTTCACAGTTCTCTTAGCTGTAAGTTTACTTATTATATTTGATTTTGCTGAAACCGATATAATTTTGGTAAGAGTTTTTTTGATAGAATCAAGTACATTGAAAAAGTGTTGTTTCAGCATTTATATTTTAAATATAAACTTTTTCTTCTCTTTAGCTGATATGGATTGATTGTTCTGAACCAAGGTCTCTTGAATCTAAAAAAAACTTCATGTTAAAACAGAAATTTGGAAATTTGAGTTTATTTTACCCTGTCTTTCAATTTCCGGTTTTGATAATTAGGAGGACGCAAGTAACTTGTTAATTTCGAGAAATGAGACACAAAAGTTCAACCAACGACACTATGTTATATACTTGAAAACGTAGTTTGCTTTCTAAAAATATCAGTGCATGGCACATCATGTATTTATAAATAACTTCATAACTTATTTATAGAATATTTTTCAATAAATTTAATTTATTTTTAACTTTTTCTTAAATAAGTATGTGGATTTTTTTTAATGCATACGATGCAATATCAACTGAATATATTTCATTAGAGTCTATATTATGATATTGCGCGTTTTTTAACCGCAGTGACGTCACGATGTCAAAAATCCATTAGAACAACAGAAACACATGGCACACATGGCAAAAAAACAAACTAATACTAAATGTTTACAAACGCGGATTAAGTGCGAATAATTATGTATATTAATTAATAAATGCGTAGTAAATGTACTTACCCGTTAGTATTCATGTTGATACAACAATTTTATTGTTAGAGTTAAAATACTTGTTGAATTATAAAACTAATATCACAGTTTGTTTTGAATTAAAAAATATTAATACACATTAGATGTTTAATTTATTTAATATCTTTAATTACTATTATTTCAATCTTTCTTTAAAATTATTTTTAGTAATTAAACAATGACAATTAATTTTAAGAGTTCTTGGTTGAAGTCTTAGTTTTGGAACAAAACTTAAATACATTGATTATCACTTAATTTGTTTTCGCACTGATCGCAAAAATTTTACAAAAAACAAACGAAAAACTACCGATTTAAGAAAAAAGACCGAACTAAAACTAACACATCGGAATATATTTCCTTTATAGAACGGTTAAAATACATTAACTTGATTATAACAATCGAATTAATGAACGTTGGCACGACAGTAGATTGCTGTTATATTGAAACAATTGAACATCGATCACACATAAACAGTTGCTATCGATACGCACAGTCAGTTTGTGAGGCGAATCTTGTTTTGTTTGTACCACCACTCCTGGTACAGCCTTTTATCTACTCAGCTGGTGCCATGCCATGCGGTGCGTCGGCCAGTCAGCGTGGTGTTTTGTTTATGCTGGTTTACTTATATAGAACGATTTATGCTTCGAACTAATTAAAAGAACCATTAAATGAGTCGACTCATTTTTAGCATTCTGTAGACGTCAAACTAATAATAAATAAATAATAAATAATAATGCGTCTAACGTCCGTTTCTCGACTTTATGTCATAACAGACCCCATTCGCACCATTACTATTTTCCATTTATCACACTTCCCGTTATTTGTCTACATTTTTAAAAGTTCAACTAATGTAATAGCAATGGGCGAATGAAAGAATTATAGGAAATTAGGATAAGGTAGGTAATTTTTGAACTAGGAGTTTGATAGGTAATCGGCCATGGCCTCAAATAAGGAACCATCTCGATATTTATCTGGAATTAATTGAGAGAAACCATGGAAAACCTCAATCAAGATGGCCGGTACAGGAATTATCGTTTCTCGGCGAGAGGTAGTAGGAAAAAGTCCCAGCCACATCTGCCCCCGCTGGGATTCGAACCCGGATCTCCCGAATGCGAGTCTAGTGCTGTCACCACTACTCTACCCAGCTCAGCTACACCAAACTAATATAATATATGATAATTAATAATTCTACCAATATTATAAAGAGAAAAAGTGCCTTTTGTTTGTCACGAGTAACTTCAGAAACAGCTCAACCGATTTGAAAAATACTTCCCGAGTAGCACGGGATATACGTACATTGTTAGATACGTTATAACAACAGAGAGATGAGCAACGAGCTAAAATGTAAAGAGTGTCGGGGAATCCATGGCTAAACTACAAGAGATACAATGATGTCGTATGTTTATTGTTCTTGGTTACATCGTCGCCAAATTGTAATATATTTGGGCAACGCCGGGTCAGTAGCTATAGTAGTACATATTCGCAGGATACAAGATCTAGCTTAAAATAATCCTTAGGAGGAGTTTTCTCGTTTGACTTCAATGTTGACTGTAGACATTTAGCATTAAATTAAAGACTTCTCCTGAGCTGGGTAGAGTAGTGGTGACAGCACTAGACTCGCATTCGGGAGGTTCGGGTTGGAATCCCGGCGGGGGCAGATGTGGCTGGGACTTTTTCCTACTGCCTTTCGCCGAGAAACGGTAATTCCTGTACCGGCCGTCTTGATTGAGGTTTTCCATGGTTTCCCTCAATTAATTCCAGATAAATATCGAGATGGTTCCTTATTTGAGGCCATGGCCAATTACTTATCAAACTCCTAGTTCAAAAATTACCTGCCTTTTCCTAATTTCCTATAATTCTTTCATTCGCTCGTTGCTATTAGTTAAGTTGAAGTTTTAGAAATGTAGAAAAATAACGGGAAATGTGGTAGATGGAAAATAGTAATGGTGCGAATGGTGTCTGTTATGACATAAAGTCGAGAAATGGACGTTAAACACATTATTATTATTATTAAATTAAAGACTTCTACATATCGACGCAATAGGAACCGAAGCGAAATATTGTACGATGGGACATTTACACATAAGGCGATGTCCCACTAACATGTTTCGCCATATAATTTCGCTCCCGACGTCCTGTCCTATCTGTGGAGCCTTAAATCGTATCTAACTACGCATTTATTAATTTTTGAAACTTTATTAAAAGGGTAGAATCTAAACATTACATCAATTTATTATTCAATGCTTCATGTTTTTGTTGTAAGTTCACGATATCCAATTGTTGTTATAGAATAAGAAATTGTACGATTCAACCAGAATTATTTTAATAAATGTTTCAGCAGTTCAAAATCTGTATGAATCACATATTTTAGACTGAATGGTTTCAGTTAGTGGTCCGCGGTTTTGCTATTTACATATTTATCAACTGCAAGCAAATTGCAGATGGCCTTGTTCTTTGCTTTTCAATTTGTGGAAGGGGGACTGATGCACATATTATCACATACTTTCTGTTTCTGTACGGAGAAAAAGCTGACCATTTCTTGGTAAGATATCTCCAGTTACCACTCTTTATTTGTTGATACAAATAAACATTTCTGCTTACCTGTTATTTATAACTTAAGCTTAACTCAATTTATTAGTGTATTTGCCATATAGCAACATACACTATTGGCGTCGGTCGGATGGCGGGACCTAGGGGTCGGACCAAAATTTCTCGACGTTTTATAACCTCCTAAACACTTTGTCACCATTTTTAAAAATGTTTATATATATATATATATATATATATATATATATATAGGTATATATGTGTGCGAGCTATAACTTTCGAAGAAGTTAATTTATTTTAACGAAATTTGGCACACATGTTGGAATCCATCACCGCAGGAAGCCTATTTAAAATGGGCCCAATCGGGCCATTTTAAGGGTAGTTTTTAGGGGTTGAAAAATGTTTTTGGGGCTCAAAATACCGAAAAAATGCTCCGAATCGTTTTAAAATTGAAATTTAACCCTTCGGTAGTAATTAAAAAGTGTCCCTAAAATTTTAATAAAATCGGCCCGACAGGACCGGACTTAAAAATTTTATGAAAACACTAGTTTGCAGATAGTGAATTATTTACTAAAAGTTGCATATAATTTGGTATAGAGGTTCGATTGATAATAATATTGCAATTAAGAAAAAAAATGTTATTTTAAGGGCTGTATTAAGGAGTAAAATTTTTTTTTTACCCAAAAACCAACTTAAGTTCGCATAATAAAGCCACACTGCCTGTATCAGCAAATACACTATGTTGTCGGCAGGGTTTTGGCACTGCGACCCGGGTTTTTCTGTTATTATTATAATAATTTTCTAGATATTTCTTCGATAATATCGTATTCTAATATAATATATATTACATACTTAGATTTTCTGTTGTTGATTGTTCTTTAAAATTTTACTTACGATGAATAGTCAAGTTTTAAATAAATGAAATTAGAAAGTTCTTCAACAGTTTTTGATTCGATAATGGCTAATCTAAAATAAAAATATCAAAAATTAAAATGGCGGAAAATATCTAATTGATCAACATTTAATTTTCTATGTATGGAGAACATAAGTATTGTTTTGTGATCAGACGAATGTTTCGAAAATATGTTGCCATTATCCAGCATTTTTCTAGAAGATGTTTATTATAAACAAACTACTGGTATATATTAAGATTTTCCATTCTGACCAATGAAATTATAGGTATATAAACACGTCATGTATGTAAATATATCTTATAAATTTTGGATTAATGCCGAACCCTTTTAAGGCTGTAGTACTCTTTTTAATTTAATTTTTAAGCTGTTAAATTTCTGCAATGTAAAATTAATTGAGATTAACTCCACGGTTTTTCTGTTAGAAGAAGACATGTTATTTTTCAATTTTAAGATAATTGACAAAAACAAGAATATTTTTATATTTGGTTTATTGTCAACGTTATTGTTTTCCATTTGAATAATTTCGACCATACCGCGTTTTAGACAGTTTTAAAAAATATGTAATTACAGAAAAAGCTTCGATATATATAGATTAATATATATTATATAGATTAAGTACCGGAATGAATATTATTGTTTAAAGGATTACTTTATGTAATTTCATTATTTATACTTTTTATCCCTTTGTTTTTATCATTTACATGTAATTATGTTTAAATTTAATCGTAATTATATTTTAAGAAAAGAAAAAAAGAAGTTTAAACAAAAATTTGGAGGTTTTCTAATTACAACGTAGAGTTCAAGTTATCAGAATAGTATTGTTCGTATGTTTTTTTATATAAAAATCAACAGTTTTGGATTTTTTGCAGACCTGTTAATGTTTATTAAATTTAAAAATACTTAATACATTTTTTTGTAAGGAACACCACAAAAAAGTCTACACAACCTTACAGAAAATTTATTGCCGATAAAGAATTATTACTGTGAAGTTATGTCATTTCAGTAAACAAATATTTTGTAATATCTTTATAGTAGTTTATTTAAAAGCAAATAACATTGCCTGAGATTTCTAATTTTATTAGTAATTCTCAGTGCTTCTCCTCAAAATTTTATAATGCAATATATTATGTACTGCAAATAAATATAAATTGTCAAGCATTTTGTAAACACAACTACCTATTGTATTTTTAGTGTATTTGCCATATGGCAACATACACTATTGGCGTCGGTCGGATGGCGGGACCTAGGGGTCGGACCAAAATTTCTCGACGTTTCATAACCTCCTAAACACTTTGGCACCATTTTTAAAAATGTTTATATATATATATGTATATATATATATATATATATATTTATATATATATATATATATTTATATATATATATATATATATATATATATATATATATATATATATATATATATATATATGTGTACGCGCGATAACTTTCGAAAGAGTTAATTGATTTCAACGAAATTTGGGCCACGTGTTGAAATCCACCACCGCAAGAAGCCTATTTAAAATGGGCCTAATCGGGCTATTATAAGGGTAGTTTTTAGGGGTTGAAAACTGTTTTTGGGCCCCAAAATACCGAAAAAATTCTCCGAATCGTTTCAAAATTGAAATTTAACCCTTTGGTAGTGATTAAAAAGTGTCCCCACAATTTTAATAAAATCGACCCGACAGGACCGGATTTACAAATTTTATGAAAACACTAGTTTGCAGATAGTGACTTATTTATTGAAGGGTGTATTTAATTCGGTGTAGACGTTAGATTGATAATAATATTACAATTAAGAAAAAAAATGTTATTTTAAGGGGTGTATTAAGGGGTTAAATTTTTTATTTTGCCCAAAAACAAACTTAATTTCACATAATAAAAGTATAAAACCACACGGCCCTATACAAGCAAATACACTATATTGTCGGCAGGGTTTTGGCACTGCGACCCGGGTTTTTTTTATTTGAAAGACATAGCATTATAGTTCGCTATTTACTAACTTGAATTCGAGTCCTTGGCTCATTTTTCAACCGATAATTGGTAGAAATATTGATATTAAAAAGATGAAGATTTAGCTAAATACTTTAACGAATAAGGTACATCTTTAAAATGACCATAATATATATTAGTCGGATTGTTGACAATAAATCGATCCAAATCTATCTAAATCATTTTAATCAGTATCTCAGAGACCAACATGGAAATGAAGGTTGCGTTGGTTTGTAAGAGTTTTATTTTCTAGGGCCTAACTCACTACAACTACAAAACTAAAATTAAACTCGTCCAGACTCCATTTATGATAGTTCCAAAGTACTTTTAAGCACTGGATTCAGTGCTAAATGTGTATCTATTTTCAGTAGTCATACCAGAATTCGAGCATGGATTAAATATAAAAGTGAAAAAATAACAACATAAATAATTTGAAGTGTCTTATTAATTTCTAATTGGTATTACTTTAAATAATTTGTGTGAGAATTTAAACATTTACGAAAGTAACCACGACCTTGTAGATAACAACGTGTCTTCCTCAAACTGAATCATGTTGACAAAACATTGTCAATAATCAAAATGTAAAAGCACACAATTGCCAATATACATAAATGATATGAGAAATAATAATAAATAAGGCAAAATGCACGTGTTCACATATATTTGACTTGATTATGAATAATTCATCATCATTATTGCAATAGGTGTGGACAAACTGTTATTTCTGGGTTTCTACTTACTAGTACAATTTAAAACGACTTTCGACAATAATTCAGTGTTAAAAGTACTTTTTTCGTGACCCCCTATGAAATAATTGCTTTTCATGTCCGTATAACGGTAGAATATGACTCATTTCGCTCTAGTGTATTAAGTAAAACAAAAGAAATGTGATTTTACGAATCAGTTAGCAAAGTACGAGTTATCTTTGTTCAATATAGATTTCAATATGGTCAAATCTGAGCTATCATGAAGTAAAAATGAGCTATTTTCTAGGAAACGTGTTCAAAAAGTAGAGTATGTGCCTCGAATCAAATGCTTTTGTGACTCGTATGACTGTAAAGGCTTGTTGGGTACCAGAAATCCAGAATTATTGACTTGCTCGGGTTCTAGTGTGACGTTAACCGTTTTAATTTACTTTCGAAGTATTTTAGCACTGAAGTATCATAGAAAACAGAAGAAAATTCAATGCTACGAGCACATTAGTCATTTCAAGTCTACTTTCGAAGTCATACTAGAAATTAAGCAATTATCAGTGTATATAAAATTATACTATCCATATTCTATATCGTTGGCTTAGACTACAAACCATTTAACTTCTGGTTTGGCCGAATTTTAGATTTTGATGACATATGTTACAAATAATCCTATCCACGCTTTAGCAAATAGAGAAACTTCAGAACATAACATCTTTTTCTTAAATCGTGTTTACTCTCCCCTGTAAAATTGGTAGTTCTGGAGTTATCAGGTTTGAGTTAAGTCAATGATATCACAATAACACCAAAACTGCTTGTACAAAGACGAATGTAGACACCACAATCTAAAAGATGTATTTTCCTTTAATGCCCAATTTGCCTTTGAGAAACCTAAGATTATGTGTCATGTTTTGATATAGTTGAAATTCTTCGGTAGCAACAAGGATCATCCAAAGTGAGAAAAATTTCTTTGAATAATAATATAGAAAATTTCATCTTTGATTCACTCTCGGACATAGCTCTCGGTTAAGAGAATATTTGTATTCTAATGATGTCTAAATGTAAAATTAGCTTTTGAAGGATGTGAAATAATGTTGCAAAAATGTTTGTGTCACTGTAGAATAAGTGATAATGTTCCAGCCGCTGACCTAGTGGAAGATTCGGTTTTGAGGCCGAACAGTGATATTGAATAATAAGTTTTTCTAATATCGCATTGTGCTGCCAGCAATATGTAAATATAATGCAAACTATAGCTGTATTATCAATTATCTCTTACCGAGGTTTCCATTCCACGTCAAGAGATTAAATGAATAACACTGAATATTAAAAAGTATGCACAAAACACAGGATATGGTTAGCGAAATATATGTTGAGAAAAAAACGTTTTGGTGTTTTGTGTTTATCGAATATTATAATAGTTTATGTTAACCTGCGAAACAGGTATAAAATATATTTATCCTGATTTGGTATGTTAATTTTTGTAAACGACAAAATTGTAATGTTTGCAATATAGTTTGGCTTGGATCGTTGCTTTGTTTTTATACTTTGATTTATGATTCCTTCCTTATTAGAATTTTAATGACTTACTTCATGAAAAAAAATAGGTGTGCACAGTTTTTGTATATATGTATATGTATATTTTTTTTTGTAATTTACATTTTTATCGGGGTACCGTGAGAAAAAAAATGTTTTTAATCGAACTAAAGTTAAAGCTTTCGAAAAAAACTTGATCATTGATTTTTTGCTTTTCCATATTACACGGAGTATCTAAGAAAAATTTTGTGATTGTGGAAACATTGACAATGAACTTGCTTCGTCACATATTTTCATCTTTTTTTGTCAAAGTGACTGTAAAGATTTATTTCAGTGAATGCTCTTAATTATCTCAAAACGACAGACAAAAATGGTAGTTAGACAACTTTTAAGTTTTCTAAAAAAAAATTGAACGTGGCGGATCTGTGAACTGAATTAATGATCACCCGAACGAAGTTATAAGGGCAAACATAGTCATAATATAAAAAACCCTGCGCATGGCTTTGTGTAAAGAATGCTTATTTAATAAATCTGAAGTGTCATGTGCCTATGATCTACGCATAGTCGTTTCTCATCGGAAAAGTCGCGGAATCCCTATCAGTTAATTGTTATTGATCTGATGCTATCTTGGCACGTGTTAATTTCAATGGCTTCAAGTATTGTTGCGCCGGCTAAATTCGAATAATAGTATAAAAGTTTGCTAAAAATAAATGTAATACATAGTGGAAATTTCTGTGCTTGTTTATTCATTATACGTTTAATACAAATATTTTTTTTTAATTCTGAGGAAAATGCGCAATAGGCAAAATAGAACGTTTTTATTGTACTTATTTATGTAGTTTTCTGAAAACACCGAAAATAGCATTCAAATAATTATTAAAACTAAACATTTATAAAAACTAATAAAATGTGTACCTCAAGGTAGTTGTCGTGGTACAATGTTGTTAAAAAGTTATAGATTATACGCGCCACAAAAATAAACTAGCTTGTAGCCAAGTGATCCATAATTTGTACGCAAGACTGTACCCGTGGAAACGTAACCCATACGGTAGTCATATGCATGTATACTTTTCTATAGATTGTTGAACTTTAAACCGTTATTTATAAATAATTAGACGGTCAAAAATTTTTTCTTATTTTTTTTTTAAACCCATAACAAATGCATTGAAAGACCGTCAGTTTTTGGAAAGTTTCTGATAGTTCTTTTTTTATAAATAAGAAACTGGTTCAGAACTTCAGAGATCGTATACAATCAATGTTAATTATCCAATTTTTAATTGAATTTATCTCGGATTATATACGGTCGATCAACTTTAAATTTTCAGGGTAATTGTATTATCATGTCCTTAATAAGTGTACAAAAATTAAGAATTTTCTGACGGTGTGCCTTAACCACGACAACTACCTTAATAATTCACCGGTTTATTCATACCCTTGAGACAATTTCTTCTTTTCCAAGTATTTTAAAATCGTTCTCATGAAAACTTTTTCAAAATGAACTTTAATTCTTTTCTAAGGCTTCGCTTACAGAAAAAGGAAGGTTGTGATTTTTTAACCCTTACAAAAATATAAATTCAGGAGAGTACCGAGAAGAAATTTCTTGCTCCAAAATTTGAGACTTGATCGAGAAGAGTTTGCTGATATGAGACAAGACGGCAACACCATCTGCAGTTACTTGACCATATTTAAGGTAGTTGTCGTGGTACAATATTGTCAAAAAGTTATAGATTATACGTCCCACAAAAGTATACTAGCTTGTAGCTAAGTGATCCATAATTTGTACGCAAGACATACCCGTATAAACGTAACCCATACAGTATTCATATGCATGTATACTTTTCTATAAATTGTTGAACTTTAAACCGTTATTTATAAATAATTAGACGCTCAAAATTTTTTCTTATTTTTTTTTTCTAAACTCATAACAAATGCATTGAAAGACTGTCAGTTTTTGGAAAGTTTCTGACAGTTAGTTCTTTTTTTATAAATAAGAAACTGGTTCAGAACTACAGAGATCATATACAATCAATGTTAATTATCCAATTTTTAATTGAATTTATCTCGGATTATATACGGTCGATCGACTTCAAATTTTCAGGGTAATTGTACTATCATGTCCTTAATAAGTATACAAAAATTAAGAATTTTCTGACGGTGTGCCTTAACCACGACAACTACCTTAACATTTAAAAAACCGCTATAAACTGTATTGATGCGAAGATCGATACTGTCGCCTGTAGCTTTATAAAAATTTTACACCCGTTTTCCAAAAGTATAATTAATATTTTGTTACCGTTGTTGCCATTCAAAAAGGTAATAGCCCGTCAAGTTGCGTTACGTATCTGCCCTTTCCATGAGGAGCGATACATTGTAAATTTATTTTTAATTATTATGAAATCTTTGGACTACATTTCAAAATTATTTAATCCTAAAGTGATGGTACGATGACGACAATAGGACAAAGGTAAATTTAGGTGCAAGAATAGTTCACAAATCACAAGCATTAACACTTAAACAATAATCAAGATTCGTTTCAGTTTTTCATTATGTATTTGAGTGAGGTGTATTTTCGTCATGTTTCAAAGTCCAAGAACGTTGGGAACATGACTTACTACTTATGTATATCTATATCTATGCATACGGTTTTTTTATCGCTATCTTTACAAAGAAATGCGTTCTAATGCCAGGTATCGTATTCTTGAATTCATGCATATAAAAATTATTATTCACTCGATTGTCGATACGTTGATGTTTGTCAGCTAATCTTGTAAGACATTGAATCGATGTGTTAAACGTACGTCACTCCACCTCTAATTTTACTAAGTTGTGCTTGCTAAGAACATGGCGGTCGTTTGAGCAATATACGCGAATTACATTTCTTACTTTATTCATTTTGCCAGTGTAGTGTAGTTCAGAGTACGAATGGACTGGACACTGTAAAGACATCATGACTTCAATGTTCTAGCACAGTCAGCGAGAAATTTTTCGTTTTATTATTTGCCAATTTTTTTTGAGAAATTAATCTTCGCAAAAAAAATTAATTGAAAAATGAAACTAATTTTAGCTTGAAATGCATCATTGGTTTAAAAACTAATATTTTGGTTTTGAAAAAAATATGACAGCTTAAAGTTTAGGCTGTAATATTTAATAAAAATTCACTTGCTTCTTTCTTAAAAAAAAAAAAATTCTGTAACTTAAATCGACATTGTGACCAATTTTAGGTAAGCATTAAGAGTTAACGACTGTTATTCCACAACACTTATTTTGAACAGGTATTTGTAAGAACAGGAACATCTGTTATTGAAAAAGAACTGTTTGACCGGGTTGCAACTACCACGTGTGTGACCTATCTAGTTCAAGAATATGGTTCGTTTTTTACATTATCACGTACCGTTTTTTTTACCCAGGTAACAGCGTTACTTATTCGAGTAAAATATGTGTCACTGGCCAAGTTGTTGTATGCAATATATGAATATAGATCATCATTTGTTTATTTATAAATGACCTATTTGAAATTGAGTAATAATTTATAAATTTTCCTATACTCTAAAAAACTTGTCCTCATTTAAATTTTAATTTAAAACTATTTATCAATTTTACAGGCAATTGTACCAATAAATGAAAATATAAATGTCGGAATTATTTAGTTAGAACTATAATAACTGTTGTTGCTAATCAAAATAATATGTTCTCTTTTTTAGTTGTCGTCCGTTTATTAATTTTTTTTTATCCTACAGTACTTGTACAAAAACAATTAGATTTAAGTTTTTTACTGATAAAAATGTTGTTGCAGCCATAAATTACATAACGGATTAATTTATATGTCTACACACGCGGCCAATTAATGTTTCTAAATTGCATCAAATGCTGATATCTTGATCAGACCTTGATATGTATTTTAGAGGGTGTTTAAAAATGCCGTGATGTTATATTTATCAGATTTTGTTCAGTAATTTTTAGTTAACTCAGAACGAACAAACTGACCGGCGAACTATGAACTGTATATTTAATAATAATTTCAATACGGATAAAATGAAGAAAGTATGTAGTATATGCGTATCGATTTTAAGAGGTGTATTTTTATAGTTGTTAATATTCTGGCACTTGACCACACAAATCCACGTTTCGTCTTTGTGTTAAATATTGGCAAAGGTTTCGTGCAAAGTCCAAATTGAAACGCGTCTCGAATGGGAGTTATATTCTGTGAGCCATTTGACACTTTATTAATTTTTGGCTGTAGCTTTCCTCGCATAAATGTTTTTATTAAAATTTGGATTCTTTCGAAAATTCAAAAGTTTATGGATTTCGTATTTCAAAAGTGTGTAATTGGGTTTTTGAATGAATTTTTTTTTTACATAAATGGAAAGATCACATACAAGTTTTATAGCGAAACTACTTTATTTTGTTTAATTTCATAATGAAAAAGTTATATTTGTTTTAAAAATAATGTTTAAGCTAAGATCCGATAACGAGCCAAAAACCTCTGTGATTTTTGTAATACCGTGCCTTATGATTTGAAGGATCTTTTTTAAATTATCATTTGACGTTTGTATCCGCATTTGTGGCATTTCAATAAATTCTATTCTATTCTATTGGTCTGTGCTTGCTACGAAGTGACGATGAACGAGAAGTTGAAAATACCGGCGTTGATTAGTCTCGACGTAACAGATTGAAAATACTAGAGCTCTTCTGTATTTGGTTAGGTAGAAATTACGGAAAATCCCATCAAAACTTGTTTGAGTCTAATTTGAGTTTTTGTTTCATTGACTGTAAAATCGTAGGATTGTAAGACAAACAATTATTGTGGGTGTTCTCTAAAGTATAAAATAGAGATATAAATTGTATCTACAAATCGTCATTGTTTACACAAATAATTGTGTTTATCAACTGGTCGCGGAACACGTTTAACACACGCTGCCAGATGTTGATTATGTTCACCTGAATGTTTGTATGTTCAGGTGTTTATGTGAATCACTTGATTGGGTGCCTACCCAAACCGTGTTCAGTAGCTGTAACAAACACTCGGACAATGTTTTTTTCAATAGGGTACTTATATGTTTTTAAGTTAAATTTTTTGAATTTATACTGTTTTTGGCAGAGTAATAGTCCAAGAGTTGATGAGACCTGTTTTAAGAAGTGTCTGGTTCACGTAGAAATGTTATACAATAGAATAGGTAAGATGTAGAGGTAAATGATAGTTTGCTTGTCGTACCTGGGTACGCCTGGTACTGCGCATACAGGAAAGGTTTTAAAAAAATGGGTGCCAAAAAAGTTCAAGTTGATTTTAAATAAATAAATAAATGAGGCAGACACTTTTGGAGGGGTTAACTTTAAACCAAAATATCCTAAAATTGAATTTTCAAAAATTAAAAAATAAGTGATTGATTCATGCTGAAATTTTTATAGTAACTTCATTAAATATATTTAAAAATATTTGCGAAAAGCCAGACACTTTTTTCGGGATTTAAAGCTATTTTTGGGGAAGTGTTTTAAATCGTGTATAACTACCCATAAATACGTTCCCAAAAATAGTCTTTAACCCTGGAGAAAAGTGTCTGGCTTTTTGCAAATATTTTTAAATATATCTAACGGAAATTCGATAGTATGAGGATGGCTGTGCTAACGAAAATTCGACAGTATGAAGTTGGCCATAAAAGGCTCAGAATGAAATTACAGATGGACGAAACTATTGCACTTTCTGTCACCTGGAAATTATGTAATATACTAGACGACTATAGCCTTTGAAACAGTAGTCGTTTTAAATGTTATCCAGAGGAATTTATAATATCGCATTTGTGATTACTTAATGGATTCAATATAAAAGTGAGAACCAAAATAACATTTGAAAGTGTAATCATTTTTTGAAATTATTATTCTTAAACTTTTTGAAAACTTTATTGCCATAAATTATTCGCATGCAATTTAAAAATTAGTTTTTAATTAATTAATAACAATTAATAACACCCACTTTTTTACGCACGGTATATGAATATGGTCATCCTAAGTACATATTAATTTCATAATTTTTCCCTAGCTCTACCTGAACGTGTCTTATCTACCTTGGTATCGTCAAATTATAACTGGATTAAACGACTAGCATGCTAAACATTACCATCTAGCTATTCTCAATTTCATACTTCATTAAAATGTTTGCAAAATAATTTTAGCAACCAAGTACTCAGACTTTTCCATGGAACAAACATTTGTATAAATAAGATGGCTGGCATTTCCACTTAAAGAAAACAATAAATTAATCTTTATATTTTATCACTCCTATCGTCGATAACATCAGTTGTTCATTAGTCATGCAAAAATGGATGTTTTTTTCCACAGACACTTAAAATGTGTTATCAGAAATTACCTTCAATATTTTAATTGTTTATTTCAAAAGTTTTTTCATCTTATAAAAGTATGTAAGCACCCACTTATATAATTTTATACTTCACTGTTCCAAAATATAAAACCGTTTTATTATATTGCTAAATGATATGAGTTCTTTTTCGATAAAATCAATTGAATACCATTATATTGATATTAATGCTGCTAATGATATCAAACACTTAAGTTAACTTTAAAGTGTATTGACACTTGATAATAAGAGATATCAAAATAAAACTGTTTTTAATATAACGGTGTTTTTATTTGATAACAATTTTATTTAGGCAAACGAATGATTTTGCCCTTAAAACAATAGTGATTAAAAAAGTACTTGAGTTTTAGAAATCTATAGATATTTATAGATTAACTAGTAATGTTATTGATAAGAAAATTTTAAGGAAAATATTAATTACTGTAAACAATTTGTTATTATCATCCAGTTTATATAGCTGTCCACTCTGACCTCACCCAGGTGCAAATAGTCATTTTCGCTCTAGAGTCATTCCCCTTTTTGTCGTAGGAGAATAATATAGTCTATGTTACTCGATAGTCAGCTTTTAAACAGCCCTTTAATTTTTAAAAATGTTTTAGTGATTCTCAAATTTTGAGGTAACATAGATACACAGACAATAAACAATTTGCCCATGCAACTGAAATGTATAAAAATATGTCTCGCAGTGCGAATATTTGCCGCGTGGTGTCACTGCATGGGACCGTGCTCTTAGGCTGTAGATGCATTTAAAGTTTGTAATTATTCGAAAAATAAAATATAAGTAAAAAACCTTTTATAAACAAGCTTTTATTCAAATATACTAAAAATTTCAAAGTAATAGATTAAGTGGAACTGATACAAAATCGACTTTCAAGATTGAACCTAAGCTGGCAGACTGACTAATTGACTGACAAACATATTATGATGAATAAAAGCTTGCAATGAGCTTCTAATATTTTAAAAGAAGAACAAGACATTTAAATACAGAGTGGAGAACTGTCTTGGAAATTGTGTTATTGTGAAAAACATTTCTGTGTCGTATCAAAATAAAATCGTATTTAAACAGATGGTGCTTCTGTGGTTATCAGGTTTCAATGACTGTTGCAAAATATTACTTATTAAACATATTTTAATTACGAACTGTACATGTCTCTGCATACATCTAGCAAATTATTGTATCATTTTTTTTAGTCACATAGATGTTTTATAAAATAACCAGCGACAGAAACTGTTTAATGTGCTTGTTTGATGTCGAACCAGCTTGGTTGCTCATGTAATGCTGAAAAATTGCTTAGGATCGTAGACATATAATAGCAGATTGTGGCGTAATGAGTTATTCCGAGTGGTGGCATTACATAAAAATCGGCGCCCGAGATATATATAGTATTGTTTCGTTTAATATCCACTATAACCATAGCTGTTTTTGACTTCATTATCAGTATATTTTTCAAAATTTTTTACATTTTATTTGTGCAGTTTTCAGTTCTAATATTAAGGTTATGACGTACGTTGGATTCGCAGACGCAGCATAAACATAAATTGCTATTCAATTTTACATTACCGCACAAGCGCATAAGTAAAGAAGGTATTTTATAGAGGATTGGACAAAAATATTTAATCGCATGGGGTTTTTTGAAAAGCTTACATGAAATCACGATTTTTAATGCGGCCTGTATGATTTTTTTAAAATTGTTTACATGATTATTGTTATGACTTATGAGCTAATGAATTCGTTTAATAAAATGTTTTTGGAATATCAGAGAAGGCGTAGTAGATCAAATGTATCGTATAGTAAACATTGTTATTTTTAATTGAGATAAGCATTTTGTTATGATTTCTGAAATAAAAAAAGTAAATTGAAGTAATTTCCTCAGCTGTCGCTGAAGTTAATGCAAGTCATTATTTTAGCTTTGAAATTAAATCGCTAATACAAATTTGGGAGAATCTTGTATTTTTAGAGTAAGGCCATTTTATGGCCTTACTCCAAAAATATAAGTGTTTACGCCAGAAATGTAGGTATTCCTAGATTCTCATAGCTTATAAAAAATTCGAGTTTGATAAAAATTTCATACATATTTTTAAACATTTCACACTTCGAAATCTATATTTGATGTCTTATTTTCATTTTGTTTTGCTTGTCGTCAACCTGGTGTATTAACTCAAACTTTTTTTTGCAAGAAATTTCTTGAAATATAATTACCAACCTATAAAGTTTTAAATATAAGAATAGACTATCATTGCAAATAATTTGGAACATCAATTATTACATTTTAGTATAGATAAAGCCTATAAATTAATTCAATAAAATAGCGATATGATTTCCGTAGGTAATTTTTTCTTTTTGCAAGATTTTTGGATATTCTAGAATAAATTGTTGTCCGCTTGTTTATACTAACATTATTTGAAAACGGCTGACGGGTGTACCGATTTTTATGAGACGACACACTATTAATTGGTTCGAAATTTTCAATTTCTAATTGATATGCTCGAGCTACGGTTATTTCACGCGAGCAAATCCACAAAACAAATAGTGGTGAATATAAAATAACTTCTGTTGTTTGGAAACAAACCATTTTTAGATTTTCAGTGATTTCCTGTAAACATTTGCTCGATTTCATTAAGGTTAAAGACCTGATCCACATAAAGAGATGCAAAGTAAATATTTTGTCACTGTTCCAAATCTAATATTAAGATTTTATTTAGAACTATGTACCCATAACTGTAAGTGTAAATTAGCAAAGCAGAAACAATTTTTGTTTACATATTGGTAAAATTTGTTTAAAACAATATTTATGTTATAATTAATATTCAGCATCAAACTGGGTCGTTTCATTAGATTCAGTTTAAGTTTCTTTCTTTATTTCAAACCATCACAAGTGTGAACAAAACGACCGACAAATTAAATTTGAGATGGATTCAGACGTTTCATGGTTCCTATATAATGAACAATAATAATAATAATGTGTTTAACGTCCGTTTCTCGACTTTATGCCATAACAGACGCCATTCGCACCATTACTATTTTCCATCTACCACACTTCCCGTTATTTTTCTAGTTTTAAAACTTCAACTTATGTAATAGCAATGGGCGAATGAAGGAATTATAGGAAATTAGGATAAGGTAGGTAATTTTTGAAATAGGAGTTTGATAGGTAATCGGCCATGGCCTCAAATAAGGAACATTCTCGATATTTATCTGGAATTAATTGAGGGAAGCCATGGAAAACCTCAATCAAGATGGCCGGTACAGGAATTACCGTTTCTCGGCGAGAGGCAGTAGGAAAAAGACCCAGCAACATCTGCCTCCGCCGGGATTCGAACCCGGACCTCCCGAATGCGAGTCTAGTGCTGTCACCACTAGTCTACCCAGCTCGGTATATAATGAACAAGTGAACTTTAGATGTCCGTTCGTCCGGACTTTTAAATTTTATGAAGACACTTCCATGCAGATAGAAAATTATACTTATTGAAAGCTGTATATAATTAAGAAAAAACTATTACTCGAAGACGTGTATTAAGGCATTAAATTTTTTATTTAGTCTAAAAACAAACATAAATTTACATAATAAAGTCACACTGCCTATATAAGGAAATACTATATTTTGTCGGCGAGATGTCCTGCGGCACGATTTTTTTTTTTATTTTGCCCTTATCCTCCAAATAAGAGTTCTTCTACTGAGTACCGAAAATCGAAAATAGCGATTTTCTCGGAAACCTTTTTAACAATTTTGGTCATATTTCATAAATCGATTAATAAAAATGATAATATTACTTTGTCTCAGAAAAATCAGGGGAGGTTTTAATGATGAATGAAAATCTACAATCGATGCAATTAAGCGAGGTCAATACGATGGAACCGTACAATATTTTATTTATATTAAATTATAAAGTGTTGTAATTGTAACGATGTCCGAAGGCATCGTCACTAATGTGACCGTAGTTTGTTTCTGTTATTAAAAAGTGCAATTATATTTAAATACCGCGTTGCATGTTTAAACGTCTGTTTTGAAATCGCGTAGACACAAGTTCCAGTGCACCGATAAATAAAAATATCTTTTTTGAATACAATTTATTTCCGCTCTCGCTAGCACGACGATGCTGAAATAAAGTGACCTGTGTGGAGTTCAGTGAATAAACCGAGCAACGCCTCACGTAAGCTCCCGAACACATAAGGCATACAGCCACCGTTAGATATTATATTTTGTGTTTGCAACCAGATCCGACCCGTTTACCGCTCTCCCACTGGAACCGCTCGTCCTCCGACCGGTGTTGGAAGTTGATTGACTTTCAGTCTGAAAGGACTACCGGTACCCCTTCCCTAGTCAGTCGGTGGTGGGGGTTGATTAACCCTCGACCTGAGAGGGTCACCGACTGAGTCCGTCACCTCTTCGCCGCCCCCTCACGACACCAGCCCTCCTGGCGACTGATTACGGCACCAGTGCGTTGTGCTGTCGCCAGGCTTCCTAATCACGTCTCCCCCACCGTTTTATATAAGGGGTACGCCCCTTCCGAATATTTTGTACCGATTTGTTTTGTATAGAGTCATACCGATTTGAATTATATAGAGTCATTTGGACACTACGGTGTCATTTCAAACTATTGTTCTTTTATTTTGTAAAGGGTATCTTTTTATTTTTTTGTCATTGAATAAATGTTATTATAGAAAATACGCTGGTTATTCATTTCATAAATACAGTATTCCGTTTCCACTGGGTTCGTACCCTGGATTCCGGCGAGTCATCCGGCCTCGACGCAAACCAGTGGACCGTTGTGACACATGTGCGCGAACACCTAAAAAGCCACGACGTCGCATGGCGCCCGAGCAGGGACCGTAATTTGTTTGTTTTGTTATAAATACTGATACTAGCGTATTTTCTAACCTTAAATATTTTACTTGTACCTAACATTTTTTTTTCCAATATGACAAAAAGCTGGATTTACCAACTTACAAAAGACAGACTAGTGAAGTTTCTCACCGATAATAATATAGACTCTACCGGCACCTGTGATGAATTACGCAAAAGAGTAAGTGCCTTCGTGGACTTACACCCCGACCGTTTTCTCGAAGAAGAGACCGACGTAGAAGAGATGGCTAGCAGTGGCGCTAAACCGAAACTACTGTCCAACCGAAGTTCCGAACCACCTGTTCCCCCGCTCTTTTCTAACATCCCCTCCAATAATGCCAACTTCACACCCGACTACGGCTCGACGATAAATCAGATCAGAAAGTGGGGTGTTCATTTTGATGGAAGAGATCCCATTGGCTTCCTCGAACGCATCGACGAATTACAGCATGCCTATGGATATACAACCGAACAGCTGTTCATGAGCCTACCCGAATTACTACGAGGCGACCCACTACTATGGTACCGCAATAATAGAGAACATTGGCGCTATTGGCAACATTTCATTACAAATTTCAGAGAACAATTTCTCCCGCACCGATATCTATATCAATTAGAACGCGAGATGCGCCAACGTCAACAACAGACCAACGAACCGTTTACAAAATATGCCGCCGAGTTGCAAACGCTCATGCGCAGACTGGGAGGGTTATCAACTGAAGTACAAATCGACCGTATATATGAAAACATGCATCCTGATTATAAATTGTACATTCGACGCCAAGACGTGCACTCGATTAGTGGTCTCCAGAGACAAGCCGCCGAATTTGAAGCCGTTTGTAAAGAGAAAAGAGAGAGAGATAGTTTAAACCGACCGCAACCGACCGTACCTGAGAAATTTCGCAACGCCGCCATAACGTATAACCGAGACGAATGTTGCTGGCGTTGTAAGCAACGAGGACATATGAGATTCAATTGTCGACAAGCACCGAAGAAATTCTGTTCAGTCTGTGGGACTGACGGCCGACTCACTAGAGATTGTCATCCACCGGGAAACGCCACGCCGGCCGGGGTGCAAAACGCCGAGGCCCGGCCCACCAAACGATTCACATAAGTTACCAACCAAGACCGCACCTAGAGGTATACTTGTGGCGTCGACGTTTTAACGCCTTATTAGATTCCGGCTCCGAAGGTTCGTTTATCGCCGCCGATCTCGTGGAGTTCGCAGAAGAACATCAACATTTCACACGTAATGATACAAATCCAATATACCTCGCTGATGGAACACTGATGAACTGTCCGGGTATTATAACATTACCGCTCCAGATAGGAAGAAAAACGTATCACCACGACTTCGTGATCATGCCAACCATGAGTAGCGATCTCATTATCGGCGTCGACCTCTGGGCTAAATTAGGCATTACGCTGCCGGCACCGCCACTCACCGACCAGTTATACGAAGCCCGTCCTCCAGTAACATGTGTAATATCAGACGGCTTGACAAAACGTACTCCTGAAGAAGACGTCAAGCTAAGAACATTTCTCGCCCACGAACTACGACTATTTGAATCTATTAAAGGCCCGACCGATAAAACACAGCACCGACTCCGCCTGAAAACAGATGTCGTACCGATTAAGCAACGATATAGACCACGAAACCCTGCAATGCAAGAAATCATTAACCAGGAAGTAGCAAATATGGAAGCCGAAGGAGTCATAGAACCGTCTCAAAGTCCGTGGAGCTCCCCGATAGTTTTAGTAAAGAAAAAGAATAATAAATATCGATTTTGCATAGACTTCCGTAAAGTAAACGAAGTCACCGAAAAAGACGCATATCCATTACCTATGGTAAACGCAACTCTAGACAAACTACGCGGCGCGAAATACCTGTCAACATTAGATTTAAAAAATGGATACTGGCAGATTCCGCTGGCACCAGAAAGCCGACCGATTACCGCATTCACCGTACCTGGCCGTGGACTTATGCAGTTCCGAGTAATGCCTTTCGGGCTACATTCCGCGCCTGCGTGTTTCCAACGATTTCTAGAGACTGTATTGGGACCTGATTTAGAACCGCACGTATTTGTATATCTCGACGACATTGTTGTAATAAGCCGATCATTCTCCGAACACCTATCTATATTATCCGAAGTTTTCCGACGACTTCGAGCCGCCAAACTCCGTCTTAATACCGACAAATGCAATTTTTGTGTAGATCAGCTCCGTTACTTAGGACATGTTATTAATCGCGATGGCATCCGGACCGATCCTGACAAAGTAGCCGCCGTCGAAACATGGCCTCCGCCGACGACAATACGCAAAGTACGCCAATTCCTGGGGATGGCCTCTTGGTATCGCCGTTTCATTGCCGATTTTTCAAAGATTGCTACACCGCTTACCAGCCTCACCCGTAAAAACGCCAAGTGGAGATGGAATGAACAAGAGGAGAATGCATTTCAACAATTAAAGAAAGCTTTAATTTCTGCACCGGTACTCGCATGCCCCGATTTCAACCGAGAATTTACCTTACAGACCGATGCCAGCACATGTGGCCTGGGGGCCGTGCTCACACAACAGTTTGAAGAAGGCGAA
This sequence comes from Venustoraphidia nigricollis, assembly GCA_034508555.1. Taxonomy (NCBI): domain Eukaryota; kingdom Metazoa; phylum Arthropoda; class Insecta; order Raphidioptera; family Raphidiidae; genus Venustoraphidia; species Venustoraphidia nigricollis. The sequence goes on from JAVRKA010000047.1 coordinate 3,866,031, forward strand.
CGTGTGATCGCCTACGCTAGTCGCACACTGAATGGCGCAGAAAAGAACTACAGTGCCACCGAACTTGAGTGCCTCGCGGTGGTGTGGGGTGTAAAAAAGATGAAAGACTACCTTGAAGGTTACCACTTCACCGTGATAACCGACCACCAGTCACTACGGTGGCTACAGCGACTGGAATCCCCCACCGGACGCCTAGCGCGCTGGTTGTTTGAACTACAACAGTATGACTACACCGTACAATACCGAAAAGGGGCACTTAATAAAGTTGCCGACGCTCTCTCACGAGAACCAGCAGTATGTACTACTAACAAAGCTCCGTTATGTCCATGGTATCGACGAATATACAAATCCGTTAAAGAGACACCAGCCGATTACCCTGATTATGAAATACGCGGAAGACGCCTGTACCGCCATATACTGCACGAATTGAATTTTAGCGACGTACCTGAAGAAGAACAGTGGAAACAATGTATACCGAAAGACCAGCGAGAAGAGGTGCTGCAGCGCAATCACGATGATGCGACCGCCGGACACCTCGGAGTTACAAAAACAATAGCCCGCATGGCACGTTTATATTATTGGCCGGGAATGTTTCGTGACATTGCAACATATGTTCGCACCTGCAAGAAATGTCTCCAGCACAAAACGTCACAGCAACGTCCTGCCGGTAAAATGCACGCCACACCTGCAGAAGCACCGTGGAAGCAAGTATCAATAGATCTAGTCGGACCGCTTCCCCGTTCCACGAATGGATATACATGGTTATTAAATATGCAAGATCGCTTTACAAAATGGGTAGAGATGCAGCCGTTACGCCGAGCAACCGCGAAAAATGTCACCGATGCCATTTCCAAACACATAATATTTAGACATGGCTGTCCCGATAAAATTATATCCGACAACGGTACCCAGTTTAAATCTGAGACACTGGGTGCTTTATTGAAAAAATTCAACATCATACATCGTACGTCTCCAGCTTACACACCTCAGTGTAATCCAGTTGAACGCGCTAACAGAACAATTAAAACTATGATCTCGCAGTACGTCGACCGAAACCACCGCAGTTGGGATGAACATATACCAGAGCTCCAGTTCGCATATAATACCGCATGGAGTGAAACTACTGGCTTTACCCCCGCCTATCTCAACTACGGCCGTGAACTTACGCCTACCACAGTAGAAGATAGACGACATGGATTGACCAATAATGCGCCGAATACGAAACATCGTCATTTACAAGAAGCTTACGAGCTAGTACGCATCAATCTGGCTCGTGCGTTTCAAAAACAAGCGAAATATTACAACTTACGACGAAGGATTTGGCGACCTGTGATCGGCGACAAGGTGTGGAAAAAAGAGTACCCCTTGTCCCGAAAGTCTGATGCCTTTAATGCGAAACTTGCGCCAAAATATAACGGACCAATGACCGTTCGCAAGATCATATCACCGGTCATTTTCGACCTAAAAGATGAGAGGGGTAAATGGTGGCGACATGTCCACATTCAAGACATTAAACCACACCCTGACATCCCTCCTCCTATCCAATGTCACGCAAATTTTAACTATAAATTACCGACTCAGATAGCTTATCAGTTCATTCGACAGCATCATGTCAAACCGACAAGCTATCAGCAAATTAGAGAAACTCCGCAAGAAGTGCCAGCGTATTCGCCAGCGTCCAGTACCCGCAGCCCATCGCCTGGAAGCCGCTACCGCCGTTGCGCCACACCGGCCGGTGCATCCGTTGGCCATCTCGGCCATCGCCCGAGAGGCCGCCACCCGACTGCGAGCTGCGACTCCTCAGCTCAGCACCAGCATGCCCGCCAGCATGACGACCACCCGTCCGCCAGACAACACTATAGCCGACGGGCGTCGACAGCACACCCGTCCACTGGTCGTCTCAACAAAACGCCCGACCGTAACCGGGCCCACCACCGTAACATCAACCGACCAGCCATCAGACCGACCAGCAAAGAGGCAACGCCTGTTACCACTGCCGATGCCTGCCATCCTGCCGAGCGAGCGCCGCCTCCGTGTTCAGCAGGTTTCAGCCCCATCCCTAAAGAGCGACTGCGTGCAGAGAGCTGAGCTGTCAGCCGCGACTGCTCACGTTCCGCCGACTTCATCGACGCAGCCGCCACCCGTCGGACCTCGTCATGGTCCATTTCAGCCCCCGCCGATCCTCCTTGAAATAGCGGCGGGGGTCTTCATGTCCGTACCGCATGATGCGGTTCACACCGCACGCACTTGGACAGCATTGGCCTCGGATAATCAGCGCTGGAGACTCCGTTTCTCACACAACGGAGAACTTCGTCGCGCTTACCCCACTTCTGTGTGAGGAGGGGGGGTAATGTAACGATGTCCGAAGGCATCGTCACTAATGTGACCGTAGTTTGTTTCTGTTATTAAAAAGTGCAATTATATTTAAATACCGCGTTGCATGTTTAAACGTCTGTTTTGAAATCGCGTAGACACAAGTTCCAGTGCACCGATAAATAAAAATATCTTTTTTGAATACAATTTATTTCCGCTCTCGCTAGCACGACGATGCTGAAATAAAGTGACCTGTGTGGAGTTCAGTGAATAAACCGAGCAACGCCTCACGTAAGCTCCCGAACACATAAGGCATACAGCCACCGTTAGATATTATATTTTGTGTTTGCAACCAGATCCGACCCGTTTACCGCTCTCCCACTGGAACCGCTCGTCCTCCGACCGGTGTTGGAAGTTGATTGACTTTCAGTCTGAAAGGACTACCGGTACCCCTTCCCTAGTCAGTCGGTGGTGGGGGTTGATTAACCCTCGACCTGAGAGGGTCACCGACTGAGTCCGTCACCTCTTCGCCGCCCCCTCACGACACCAGCCCTCCTGGCGACTGATTACGGCACCAGTGCGTTGTGCTGTCGCCAGGCTTCCTAATCACGTCTCCCCCACCGTTTTATATAAGGGGTACGCCCCTTCCGAATATTTTGTACCGATTTGTTTTGTATAGAGTCATACCGATTTGAATTATATAGAGTCATTTGGACACTACGGTGTCATTTCAAACTATTGTTCTTTTATTTTGTAAAGGGTATCTTTTTATTTTTTTGTCATTGAATAAATGTTATTATAGAAAATACGCTGGTTATTCATTTCATAAATACAGTATTCCGTTTCCACTGGGTTCGTACCCTGGATTCCGGCGAGTCATCCGGCCTCGACGCAAACCAGTGGACCGTTGTGACACATGTGCGCGAACACCTAAAAAGCCACGACGTCGCATAATAATAGAAAAATACCGACAATTAAATTGAACTGACGATTTCATGTGGTAACGAGCTGTCTAGATAATCTGCGGTTAATGCTAATTTGTAGTTTCATGTCATTATACGAGTAGATACAATCTGTCCTAAAATTTATTTACTATAATATGATAAAAAAAAACCTTCCTTAAAGCATTTTTCTTCTGTTCCCAAACTGTATTCATTAATTGGTTCGGAGCTAGGAGTCTGCTCAAAAAATATTCAAAGACCTGCTTGCAAATCAGCTCAACTGGTATCTAGTTATTTTCATGGTGTAAGTATATCGCTGTTCTACTATATACTGTACAGTACAACGTAATTTCCATCGAGTGACTATCCCTTGGAAAATATCATTCGATTGACTTCCGTTTACCGTTTTAAAGTCAAGCAGATGAACATTTGTGATTGGTACCTAGTGTTTATTATGTCTGACAATGCATTATATTTGTGAAGCAACTCATACAACAAATATAAAACTTAATTATAGTGGTATTGTAAATAATTTATAAAATTATCAAGATTATGTTGGATTGCGTTATTAATAGAAGTGTTTTAAGGTACTAAAAGTAATTCTGAAAATTATGACATTTATAATGTTTATTATACTTAATATAAGCGGTGTGGATCAAATAACTCACTGAACGAAGTCTATTTTACACGTGAGCTAAATGTGAGAGGAACTGATTATTATGGTCGGGCCATGACTAAGTTTAAATGAAAAACAATATAATTTGTTGCTAACGGAACACTATTTCTCCATTTAAGCTAAGCTTATTGACAAGATTGACATGTTTTGCAATTATATTTTGCTAAAAACACCGATAGTTGTTGTTATAGAATGATTAGAAAATAAACGTCGAAATTCTAAGAAATAAACAAATAATTAAATAATCACATTTCCCAAATTATGTTATTTTTTTCAAAAGTGCGAAGTATCATTTGTTAATGGTCTAATTTTCGCTCCGTATAATCTTAGTTTTATTATAATAAAATTTTTAAGTTTACTGCTTTGCTTCCGTGAATTTTGCCTGCTTTGCTAACATACATATGGGCTAAGATGGAACGTTACCTACTTTAAGCTTTGGTATCATCAAACTGATAATAATTAGAATACTTTTTTATTTAACAACATTTAATTGAAATAAGTATATTGATAATGTCTATAGATTAGGCCTTAGGGCTTAGATTCTCAACGGGGGCGGTACTGCTTCCCAGTGGTCTATGTTATATTAATATTTCAAATAAAATTGACTATTGCGAACTACAGGGTATCTTAATAATAATAGCAAACTTTGGGTAGATCTACCCGTATATTTATTTAGTCTTACAAACTATACCGTAGGAATATTTGAAATATTCGACAGTATAAAATATTTGGTTTGGGGGCGTCCATAAATTACGTGAGACATTTTTTAGGATTTTTTTACCCCCCCCCCCGCCCCCCCTTGGTGAGATTTCGCAAGATTTTCTTCAACTCCCTCTCCCCTCCCCAAATCTCACGTGAGATTTTTTAAAATTTGTGTTCTGGTTGTAATTGCGTTGGATTATAAAAAAAAAAAACAAAAACATAATTTGATCCATTACTTTTATTTGACTAGCAATGACTAATATTGAACATTCGAGAGTATTGCCGTAGTTCAGAATTACTGCTTGAACAATCGAAGGGCTACTGTTATACCTACTGCTCTGCGGGATTCGGATAAATACGACAAACACTATTGTGTGAAATTTCGCCATATTTTCACTCTAGCAACATTTTTTACTTTAATTTAACTTTACTTTCACGCAATTTTACACCGCTTTCTACTAGCAAAAAAAATTACGTGATATTTGCTAAACCCCCCTCTCCCCTAAGTGAGATTTAGAAAGATTAAGCTTGACCCCCTCCCCCCCTTGAACACCTCACGTAATTAATGGACGCCCCCTTTTACGTAGGTAATTAACACATTTCCACATGAAATTGTTATTGATAATTTTATAACTTTTTGTACGCTATTTTCTAATATACAATACTTTACGGTACACTACAATGCGATAGAAACGTTATAAACATGTTGACATTTTTGCTAAAATTTAAACTTGTTTACTACAGCTTTTGCGTTATTGTAATTTTCTCTAATCGATTGTTCCATTAAGTATTATGTTTTTTGAAGGTCGAGTTACATACTTAAAATAATACGAAAACAATATGTTTATGCAGGTATTCGCGTACCTTTAAAATATTGCGATCAAAAAATAAAACACGGGTCGCAATGCAAAACTTGATTGCTAGTTTGTACATTACAGTACCTATATTATAATTATTTATGTGAACTTACATTAGTTATTTGTTAAAGGTTAAATTTTTCTAGGTCTTTTAAAAGTATCAATTTTTCTTGACATAAATAGGGAAACGATTTCAATACCTCATAGAGAATTATTTTTATCTTTTATAAAATTTATAACCCTGCTCTTGTCAGTGTCGGATTAAGCCAGCGTGGGGTCTAGCAAATATTTTTAAGAGGCCTTAGTACTTTAGTAAATTTAAACATTCTACTTTACATAAAATGAGGTAGCTATGATTATTTGGTTGTCGTATATATCGGAGGCCTTATGAAAAATTCAAATTTTCGACCTCGGTACACCACCGGCTCTTTGTCAAAAAATTAAAAAAAAAATAGCAAAAATTTGAACCTTCTTTCAGTTTTCGTTAATTTTGACTCCGAAGGACCAGTTTTTCGACAAAATTTTTCTGATCTCAGTTTGTAGAAAATTTAGTCTACTTAAAAAAAGTGCAGAATAGCATTCTGCACTTTTTTTTAGTAGACTAAATTTTCTACAAACTGAGATCAGAAAAACATTTTGTAGACATAATAGTGTTCTAGGTACAACTGTTCAAAATTTCGCAACTTTTCATATTTTCTCATTTTTAGCGGTGAAATACTTATGTTCGTATATCGCATTACCAAATCCAGTTGACTTGAGCGTTGGTGACCTGAAAAAAAGAAAGATTGTCATTGATTTCGAAATCCGTCATACATTTCCGTTTCGAGGCGTTGGCGCCCCATAAGTTTGAATTTAAAAAAAATGTAGTACATAATATAACAGTAATGATGGATATTATTGTAATTATTAAACATTATCAATGACACTGTGCAGCAGATAACACATTACACAGGATAAATTCATATACGAGGTCGCATCAAGGTCATGTTGACATGTGTTGCAAATGGAGCGTGGTTGACCTGTCTAATGCCAGACTATTTACTATACTTTATCGGTTATTGTTCGTTATCTTCTTGGCGATTGACGCATTCACATTGTCATATATATTTGCAAATTAAACAAAAATTATAACAGTTACAACGGAACATTTATGAAATAACATTATCTCAAATAAAATTTATATTTTGAAAAATTTTTCTTGGTCATAGTGACTGGAATTTTGTTTTGAGTCAAGCGTAGCCAGATAAAAGTTAAACTTTAAATTCAGCTAGCAGTTGACAGCAAATATTATACTAATTTTCATCATCGACCAAAGTCAAGGGCTTTCCATATCGAGTGATCCTCAATTCCGAAACTAATTTCAATATTCGTCTTTTCTAAAATCGATTTTTTTTTGAGTGAAACTTTGAGATTCAAAAATTCACAAATAAACGCAAGAAAAATCGATTAGTAATAATTAGGAACACTTTAAATACATTGGCGCTATTCTGTATGGTCAATGTTAAAATTAGCAACACTGTTAAATTTCTGTCTCACTTTAACTTATGTGATGTCAAAGTGACAAAAAATTAACAACACTAAATTTTTACAATGACAATTGAATAGCACCATACATAGTTCTACAGAGATCATGAATCATTGGCAAAAAAATATATTGAAAACCTCTTTCTGGTCATGCTATAAATTTATTTTCGATATCTTTTCATTAATTTAGAAATTAGGTTATTAATTTCAGAATTGCTGTATAAAACAAATTGTTCGAAATTCCCGAATGGAAGCTGTAGGTTTCATCGGTTTTGCGTATTGCAGATGCAAGCAGTGCTACTATAATAATATGATAATTTTTGCATTTTTATAAATTACTTTTAAATGAAATACTTTATTTGTTGTTTATAATTTTGTTTAAATTTCTCTCTGAACACATTTTAATATCAGTCGATTGTGACCTTGTTTTATAATGAATGTTTAATGCTTTCAATGATAAGGATGCAACATTTTAAAATCAGCCTAAAAATGCCATATAAATTGATTGGCAAGTAATTTTAATGTTGATTCTTTTATTTTAGCAAACCCTCTTGATTTATTTTCTATCTCTTCAGCGAAAAGGTTTTACTGATGATGAACGATGGACCAGAGACAGTCAAGTTGCCTGGATATCTGTTCTGAACGCAGACGCATGTTTAGTAGATGTTGTTTCCAACAACTAAAATTAATGTTTAGCGCTAGTCATATATTCTTAATTCAATTAAACACGTAATAATTGTTCACAGATAATTTTAATGACATCTATAAACATTTGAACTGAAAAATAATCCGTATAATTACATTCTTTTGATATGTCACTGTTAAATTTATTAAATTGTTTGTTTAATTATCACCGATCATCAACTTTTATTGCCTTATAAAATATTTCCAAAAGAAATTAAAAAAATAAAAATGAAATATACACTTTCGATTTTAGAATTACGTTTCAAATAAAGTTTTATTTGAATACTAACAAAAATTTTGAATATCAAAACACGAGCACTTCTTTTGATGATGCCAATAAGACAAACAAAATGTACGTTGAAAAAAGCGCCCATAAATTTTGGTATTTTGAGGTAATTTGTATCTTCCCACTAAATGTTGCATCTTTCTTGAAGATATTTGTTGAAAATTTCCGTGTCAACGGTAATATCTCTGGGAAAAGTTTTTCTGTTAGATTAAAAGCTTGAGAGAACTTATAATTTTGATGTAAACGGTTACGTCGCTATAAATAACCGAAAAACTTTTTTATTTAAGAGTATTTTTATAAAAATTGAAACTATCACACGTGTGGATTAATTATCATATGCAGCATAAGCACGTGATTATAGTGCATTGACCACGTGCGTCCCAGGTGTTAAGTATAGATTATTTAATACGTCGCTGCAGGCATCTTATTTACAAAACTAAATATATGCAAATCAAAAATAAATAAGTTTTTATGATCGCATATTGACTTAATTGCTTAAAAATAGATATTTACGATTTTTGTGAGAACTTACGCAGGACAGCACAATGTCTGATTTAAATTATGAAAGGCCTAAAAGATAAAAAACTAGGAACCCTTTAAATTTTACTAGCATTTTTCACTCAGCAAAATAATACCAAAATAATAATAATTCTTACATTTAAGAATTATTTATCTTAGGGTCCAAACTGAAAAAGAACAAATACAAAAATTAAATCGCATCAAATATTGTCAAAGTTAATACAAAACAATTATAATGAGCCTCACCCTCATAAGCTCACGTAAGAAGTTTAACTTCTTTAGTTTTTAATATTATTATACATTCAGATGATGCTACTGATCTTGTTGAAAAAATTAATATAGTCATCAATGATTTCGCCAAATGGTGTAAAATAAATCATTTAATTGTTAACCTATCAAAAACGAACTTTATGATATTTGACAGACCGAACATTAATTATCTACATAACAATATCACCTATAACAACTATAAAATACACAAGATAAGTGAGGCCAAATTTCTCGGTATTTATATCGATTCTGCTTTGAAATGGGATGTACAGGTTGACAGCGTATGCGCAAAGCTAAACAAAATTTCTTATTATATTATATCTCTGAAAAACACCTTCAGTACAGAGGTGCTTTTATCAATTTATTATGCATTTGCATATAGCTCGATGAGTTACTGCATTATATCATGGGGTCATTCACCGGAATGTAACAGGATTTTTATTTGTCAGAAAAGGATAATCAGATCGATCTACAAGTTACGTACGCGACAATCGTGTAGACAATTATTTATCAGCAAAAAAATTCTCACTTTTTATGGCATCTACATATTTGAGCTTATTTTATATATGAAACAAAACATTAGTAATTTCATTCGTAATTCTGATATACATACTTATAGCACCCGAAACAATAATAATATATATATACAAAAATATAGAACCACTAAATACAGTAATAGTCCGCTTTGCAAGGGGATACATTATTATAACATGTTACCCTCAGATATAAAATCAATACAAAGTATTACAATTTTCAAAAATAAAGTAAAGAAGTTGCTGATGGATAGTTGTCCATACGATTGCCGCGTGCAATTCTAGTATTTTTATTTAATATTTTTATGTCTGACGCTATTATACCTCTTGGTTTCTAATAAAGTAATCATTCTATTCTATTCTATTCTATTCCCAAGTTTATTTTTTTTAGGTCAAACTAATTAATAATATTTACACATACTGAGCAACACGCTATAAACTTCTGTCCTTGTCAGTTTCATGTAATTTAGGAAACATACTAACTTCCCCTTTCGGGGACAATTCTACTTCCCCTCGATTTTTTACTTTTTTCAAATAGATACGTCGTTAAAGAAGTTAAACTTAAAAAAAATTAACGCATTATATTCTGTTTCATAACATGTTACCCCTTACCTATGTACTTAAAATTTAAACGAACTCATAAACAATATTTTTTGTAAAGAAACGAGGACACACTTGTAGTGAAAAATTGCTTTGGGCTATGGAAATTTACTAGGAGTCAAGTAGCTAATCTCTAGGCAAAAAATAAATAGTGACACACACTCTATTAATATAAAATACACCTTTTACCTATATCTAATTAACATAACTTGTGAATATTAATTTGCCTGTCACTATGATAGTGAGCATCTGTGAATAAAAATCAGTAGCGCCTTTAGGAAATTTATACAAAATCATGATGAACGTAATGCTGTCCGATTAAAATCTAATAGAAAACAGTATCACGGGTAATTGGAATGATGAAAATAAATCAATATAAACACTCTTTGATAGCAACGTTTCGTCTTTATTTAATTAAGATTTTTTTTAGAGCTTGAAAAAGTCTTAATTAAATAAAGACGAAACGTTGCAATCAATGAGTGTTTAAATTGATTTATTTTCATTATTCCAATTACCCGTGATACTGTTTTCTATTATAACATATATCTGGAATTGAACTTTAAAGATGAATTAAAATCTAATATTTAAAAATGAATGTACAAAAAAAATCATCAAAATCGGTTTAGGAGGAGAAGAATTATGAACACGTGCACACCGGAATTTTATATATAAATATGAAAATTAAATTAAAATTCCATAAGTTGTTTTTGAGCTAACTTGGGACTGACAATAAATACATTATTTTTATTACTATATTGGAAAATTGGTGTCAGGGTAAGTAAAAAATAATTTCATCCACTACTGAGCCTTGTACTCAGTTATTGTGTCGATATTAAATTTGTGTAGGTGTTAAAAACCTTACTTCTGAAAGTATTCAACGCTGAATATAAATGACGAAACTTGCTTTGAATATTACATATTCTTGTAGACTTTAAAATTGGAATACATTAGTCATTTTTTTAATCTACGGAGTAATCAGTGGAGCTACAGACTGCTGAGAATATGAGTGGTGATCAAGAAAATCAAATACTACCAAAATAAATGAGGAATTTAAAATTATGTGATTACAGAAATCTTATTATTTTATTTTAAAAATCAGTAATTAATCATATTATAAAAACATTCAATTAAAAAATATTTCAGGGTCAGTTAATTATACTTATCAATCAACTTGTACTCATAAATGTGAAACTTAATTTTCTGTTCAGAATTTCAAATTTTTATTGAATGTATTTAAACCCCTTTATTAATAATTTAAAACACTTAGATCCATCTGAGGCTCAGTACAAAATTTAAAATGAAACGACATAAATATAAAATATGATGAAATTAATCTAAAAAGAACAACATTTTTAATTCCATAAAGATCGAGTGGTTGTTATAAGATTATAAGATGGTTGATCCAAGATGGCAGTGTTTCTCTATCCTACATAACATTCCTGCAAAAATGTTCTATCGTATCAAGAAAGCCGTGTCATCCGTTGATTATGATGCCACAGGTTGACAGACAAACAGACTGAGAGAAAAACAGGGGATTAAGGTAGTTGTCGTGGTACAATATTGTCAAAAAGTTATAGATTATACGCGCCACAAAAGTATACTAGCTTGTAGCTAAGTGATCCATAATTTGTACGCAAGACTGTACCCGTGGAAACGTAACCCAAACAGTATTCATATGCATGTATACTTTTCTATAAATTGTTGAACTTTAAACCGTTATTTATAAATAATTAGACGGTCAAAAATTTTTTTGTTTTTTTTTTAAACTCATAACAAATGCATTGAAAGAATGTCAGTTTTTGGAAAGTTTCTGACAGTTACTTCTTTTGTTATAAATAAGAAACTGGTTCAGAACTACAGAGATCGTATACAATCAATGTTAATTATCCAATTTTTAATTGAATTTATCTCGGATTATATACGGTCGATCTACTTCAAATTTTCAGGGTAATTGTATTACCATGTTCTTAATAAGTATACAAAAATTAAGAATTTTCTGACGGTGTGCCTTAACCACGACAACTACCTTAATGTAACAAAGCTTACTACACCAGTAACACCCATATTTATTAAACGTCTGTATGAAACGACTTCATTATAAGACTTTATTCGTTCTTACGGTAGCTCGAATAGGAGCAATAATGATTCGATAAAAGGACAAAAATATTTGAACGGAATTGATAGAATACAGACAAAGTCACTTGAATTGCTGAGTTATTGAAAAATTTTCTAGCGATCTCTGAAATAACAGACAACTGTTAATTCCTAAATTTATGCACATATTGACGAAACAGTTTGTATTCATTGTGTTTTATAATACATTCGTCTTTTGTTAAAAAGAGAAATGCAACCGGCGTTTCAGCACGTGATCGTCACGTGTACAACGCATGGTTGAATATAAACAGAAGACCAGCTGACTGCTGATTAAATATTATGATGACAATGCGCATTTACACTGAAATAATTGCTCGAGTTTCTGTATGTGTGTTTTTTTAATTTTCCTTGTAGTGTCGGATTTAATAATAATAATAATAATGCGTTTAACGTCCGTTTCTCGACTTTATGTCATAACAGACGCCTTTCGCACCATTACTATTTTTTCATCTACCACTTCCCGTTATTTTCTACATTTTTTTGCAACTTCAACTTATGTAATAGCAATGGGCGAATGAAGGAATTATAGGAAATTAAGATAAGGTAGGTAATTTTTGAACTAGGAGTTTGATAGGTAATCGGCCATGGCGTCAAATAAGGAACCATCTCGATATTTATCTGGAATTAATTGAGGGAAACCATGGAAAACTTCAATCAAGATGGCCGGTACAGGAATTACCGTTTCGAAAGTATGTACTTTCACCAATATATAAAAAGACTGATTACTTTTAAGTGAGCAATTTTGAGGTTATACGTAATGACACATGCATCTAATAATGTCCATGTAATAACAGCAGATGGCTACCCAAAGGCGACCAACTGATGACAAACGCCAGTCTCACGTATCAGTGCGCATGACAAAAGTGTTTAGACCCGCCTACACAGACGATATGCGTGAAATTCCAGCTGTGACTACAACAATGCACAAATGTTATACTTTCGGTTTTAAAATCGAATCAGAAAGTACGTACTTTTGGCATAGTATGAAGAAAAAAATATTTTCAAACAACTGTCGCCATCAGGACATAAACACGAATATTTCCACTTTTACGGTTGTAACAATACGTGATTTTTAACGACAGCCGTTCTGCTGTTGTACGTATTTTTTCGAGTTTGCATCTTATTTTATTCAGTATTTTCCTATCAAATAGCATAGTGATTTACTGTGTAAACGCTGATTTACATTATTAAGTCACCAGCTGAAAAGAACTAGTCAGTGTACACACTGAATATATAACGAATGTAAAAAGAGAATCCGCGAAACGAAAACCAGTTTTAGTGCCAAACCTTTGTGCCGACACAATGCTCTTTCCTTTGTTTGTTTGTAAATAACCACAGCTTACCCCCGTGTACCACGAACTCCTGCTTCTGACACTTTACATTATGTGACGCTAAATTTATGTTCATTTAGTAGTTTAGAAATGTCTGTTTTTACAAGTTCGCTTTTTTTAAATCGTCGTAGACAATTACTGTTATAATCAGTTTGATGCGATTTCGACTCTTCTATGACGGTCAGTAGCGTATTAATGCCACCTCGGGCTAGTCGAAATTGACCACCTTTTCGACATCAGCGTTTAATTAATTCGAGTGACTTCATGGTTGAGATTCAGATAGAATCCACACGTTCAGTTCTAGAGATGGAATTTTTTTGAATGAAAGTAATCGAACTGTTCGGTTATTGAAATAACTGGAGATATCTTGAGATTTTGTTCAATATTTCTCGAATGATTTTTATACCTACAAGTTACGATTTTTATAATACAATCGCCAGCAATGAATTATTTTCTACGCTCTTTCATTACTCTTTTTTTTAATTTCTAGATGAGATTTTTTTAAAAAACCAGGCACGAGTACCTCTTATCGACATCTTTGACAGAAATTGGTTAGAAATATTGTGTAGAAAAAAAATGTGACCAGACACTAATGGCCCTAGTTATTGAGCGTTTATAATCTATAGTAATATATAAAGGAAGTAGCAACCTAGGTGGAGGTTTATTATTTATTTTATTTTTTTATGATTATCCGGGCCACTGAAACTTGTTCCGGTACTCCTTTCGGCCAGGTTTTGAAATTAAAAAATATTTTTTTTAATTTCGTTAGTGCTTTGTTTATTTCAATTCATTAATAAAAAAATGTTTACAAATGCATTCCAATTTTGTAGAAATATTTAGTAAAGTTTTATAAATGTTTTTTTATTTAGAAGAAAAAAATGCAAAGTAAAAATATAACCTATTGTGTGCTTCGACTTTATAATTTTTTTTGTATAAAGCCCTCTATGAAAAGTACTAAATAAATTCATTTTGCGAAGTCGGCAGGTCTCTATTTTAGGCACATATTTATTAGCGCTCTAGAAACAGCTCTTAAAATTAAAGGAAATATTTTATTTTCGACTCCATCTTCACAAAGGTCATTACTCTTCAAATTGATAAAATCAATGATGCCACCTCTTTGCAGGAATAAACTGCAGGAAAATTCATTCATCTTATTTCAACTCCTGCAAAATATCATTTCCTGCAAGTGAGTACTGGAATAGAGTCATCTCTTCGAACAGTTCATAGTTGCTGGTTTGTGTAACTCATGGTTTGGATACAGGATTATATTACGTTGATCGTTTACTGTGCTCTAGCATAGTCACTAGGCAGTGCTTTTTTCAGTATAGGTGTCACCACATATGTGTAAAACAATTGTTAAAACTGTGGTAATCCTGCAATCGGAACTTGATGTTAATTTGCTATGTACCAGCGATCCAAATGTATTGTTTGATTCTGAAAAATGAAAGACAAAATGTTATATAAAAACTTCCATCTTAATTTTCGATTCTTTTTTCAATAAAATAATTCGAAATCTTGAAATTCGTTACGTTTTAACGGTTTATTTCCTATTTATTATTTTATGAGGCGCTCTTTATTCAAGCAAAATTTTTACGTAAACTTTTAATTTCAAAATATCATCAGGAATCCCTTCCTCTTAATTTCTTAAATAAATATTTTTTGACATTCTTAAAACATTTCTTGTGTTAAAAAAAAACTTTTTTGATTTTGTAATTGAAAAATAAAAGACCTATGAACGCCAAATCTCCAATTTCCAAATTTCCAATATAAAATATGTAAAATATAATTTTTTTGTTACAGGTGGACTGTTTTTTTGCTGCTAAAATGTAAGTTATTTGAATAAATTAAACAAAAATATTGATAAAAGTTTTGTTGCTTACATTTTGTTGAGTGTTGGTAAAGATTAAAATAAAAAAAATACCTAGTATAAGTATAACTATTTTGAATTTTAATATGGAATTCGAAAACAGATAAAAATTATGATGGTCATTAAATAACTGATATTTGATAAATATAAATAATAATCTACAATTGCATGCAATTTTTTTTTGTTTCATATGTCCTTTTTCAGTACAAATTGAATATTTTTGTTTCGTGGCTTTTTTACGTGTTGAAGAACTATTAAAGTAAAAATATACGCATGTAAAAATACAAAGGCATTGTTTTAACTGTACCTTCTACAGAAAAAAACAAATCGACTACAAATGTCTTTGTGTTTTCAAATAACATTATAATAAAGAGAAAATATGCCATTGCTAGTTCGTTGGTGCAGGGTTTCCCAATTAACTATCTCAGAGTCAGTAATAAAATTTTCATTTATTTAAAATAATATTTATATTTACCGTTATTGGCCGTACTATAGGGTCAGGCTGTTCATTTGGCCTTCATCAGTTAAGATTTAACTGATAACGAAATTTAGTTTAGCACGAATTATTTATAGTACCTAATAAATGCACAAAAATTTTACAAATCATCTCAGTCGAAAATAAAGTTGTTGGAAAAAATTAAGACTAAAATTAGAAAATTATAAAAAATCTCTAAAAGCATTTAAAACTTTCATTTATTTTATGGGATGTGTAACAATTTTTTAGTTCATATTAAATATATTTTATTGTTTATTAGTTATTACTTATAGGAATAAGAATAAAACAATTACTACTTCTCTTCTGCGATGGGTCACAATACAAATTCTTTGGTGACCCCTGGTATAACGTATTTAAATCTGTGATAACGCTCTGCGGGTGGTTCTTTGTAATAATTACGTAACGTAAACAGAAATAACCGTAAATATTTCGCTCATGAACTTAATATGTAATATATTTATGCAACATAATCTGTTACTGCATTCATTTATACAAGACGGTTATGTTCATAATTTGTTGGTTAATTATTTAAAAAAAAATTAATTTGTTACGCGATAACAGGATCTCAGGAAAAATACGTATTTATTTGTTAATTGTTGACGTGCAATTGTTCCGTTTTTTTCTTTTTGAGCTACGGAATCTTAAAAATAAACAAATTTGTTTTTGCATTTTTATTCTAACTGAAAAATCTGTCGACATATTATTCTACTTTACTTACTATTTGCTGTGGCTGGGACTTTTTCGTACTGCCTCTCGCCGAGAAACGGTAATTCCGGTACCGGCCATTTTGATTGAGGTTTTCCATTGTTTCCCTCAATTAATTCCAGATAAATATCGAGATGGTTCCTTATTTGAGGCCATGTCCGATTACCTATCAAACTCCTAGTTCAAAAATTTACCTACCTTATCCTAATTTCCTATAATTTCTTCATTCGCCCATTGCTATTACATAAGTTGAAGTTGTAAAAAATATGGAAAATAACGGGAAGTGGTAGATGAAAAATAGTAATGGTGCGAATGGCGTCTGTTATGACATAAAGTCGAGAAACGGACGTTAAACGCATTATTATTATTATTCATCTTTAAAGTTCAATTCCAAAATATGTAATAATAGAAATTAGTTTCATGGGTAATTGGAATTCCAATTACCCATGAAACTAATTTCTATTATTATTATTATTACTTACCATTTGCAGATTTATTTATGATGCTTCAAATTTAATCTTTGAAATTCTTTTACTTTTGGTAGTTTAATAACATATAAATAAACAAGGATTTTATTATTTAAACAATATTATAATTTGAAAAATACCCTTTAAGTTTTAGAAACCGTTTTTTAGTTATTGAAATTAAATTAGTTATTGAAACGTAAAAGGGGTGAAATTTTATTAGGTAGACATAATGGAATATGTTTGGAACAGTAAACAAAATTTATCGTAATGTACGTTGTTTGGTTTAGACACAATAAATTAGAGGGTGAAATACAATAAATGATGAATACAGAACCATCAACTGGGGTTATTTACCGGGGATGACTTATTATTTTATTGTTCATATTCTATGGTTTTATTGATTTCCACACTAATGTGAAGTATGTAGTTTCAATAAAAATGGAAATGTAATGAATAACTAGTGGCGCTGAATTGGAAGTAAATAAGCCATATTCTGAATAAATTATTTGGAAATCATTTGTTTTTCTTAGAGAAAATTAAAACCATTGTTTATTTAAAAAATGTAGTGAATTTTTAGGACTTGCTCGATTATTTAGCATTTAAATAATTTGTTGGAATATATTTTTTTCTTAATTCATGAATTAGTCCGTTGTCTTATGGGCCACCTTCTAAAAGAATAGGCTCGAAACTTCGTGGCGGTGTTACCATGGTTATCATTCATAAATGTATGGTAACACCTGTACCGTTACATAGCATTAGAAAAAAGTTAAAAAAAAATGTCAATCAAGTAAACGATTTAGACAGTCATATTTTAAAATAATCAGCTCTCGTATGTAGTGAATTTAATGTTACAATTTGCTTTATTATGAAGAATTGGTTGTTTAGATATCGCACCGTTGAGTAACTGATAGCTCATTCCGCCGCGAAAGTGGAAAGATTCGGGTTTGAATCCCGACGGTGTTGGTGGATAAAAATATTTTTTTCTGATTTAGCATTGTAACAATGAATGTTTAACAATTCTGTGTAGGTTAATTATAATCTAAAAATGTTTCCAATGTAGACAAAATGTTGTAATTTAGATAAAAACAAACGTTTACATTCGCTTGTCTTATACCATTTTAACGAATATATAATCAGGCCTATTTTAATAACGATAATAACGGTAATTACCAAGTGTTTAACACAATAAGCACTCTGAGGAATAGCTTTTGTTTGCTTTTTATTCTGCTAAGCAAAATGACTATCTAAATAGCATGTTAAACAGTGCTTATAAATTTTGTAATCACTGTCAATTTATCACACGTCATGTATATAGAAATCGATTGACGTGAGTAGTCTTCGGACGACCGGTTGATGCATTCAGTTCGATTCACCCAGTCGCCTTTGAATTATGATGGAAGTGAGTGCCTAAAATAGTGATTTTTGGATACTCGTATCTTGGAAACTATTCTATCTAGACTAGGGTTGCCAACCGTCCCGCTATACGCGGGACGTCCGTTTCTGATACCCTTAACGAGACGTCCCGCTCAGGGTGTGTGCGAGACGCTAAATATCCCGCTTTTCGGAGGACGCTAATTACATTGTATCTATTCTGTGTTCTAATGCAGCAGTAGAGAGTCTTCTCACTTTGTAATAATGCCTGAACCGACGCGCGAAATCGTCTTCATGTGGATTCTGTAAAGTCAGAACTACAAGTTAAAGAAAATTTTTCTTATCCATGCAAAGATTTTTACAATTTTGTACTTAAAAATAAAAAAATCCTTAAAAGTGCCAAATGTCAAGAAAAATACTGATTTAAAAAGTAATTTATAGTTTTCATAATAAAGTCTAAATTACACTATAACTGTTTTTTTTTTAGTAAATATGGACTATTATTAATCTAACAAGGTGTATTATTTTACTTCTCGTCCTGATTTGTAAAGAAAATTTCACGTTTTTTTTGTATTCTAAATATTCTAAATTAGTTGGATCCCGCTTTTTAAACCCTTGTTCCGCATTTGAAATCATTATTTCCCGCAAATTTGTATTTTAAAGTTGGCAAGCCTAATCTAGACCCATGAAATTACTACTCCTTTATGGTAATTTCAACGCCTTTAAAAAATCAGTTCAATAACGTAACTAGCCTTGGAGAAATAGGGGGGTCGAAAAGGGTTCGAAATGGTTTGTGTAAATTAGCACAGTGCTTTGTGAGAACATCGCCGGCGCACTCCATGCACTTTGATTACGGTATTATTGTTGTGTAACTGAACTGCAGCTTAGGGTAGTTTCAGTCTTTCTGAAGTCAAATCAAATGATCTTGGCGTACGACTAGCTAATTGCAACGGAACATGAGCACATGGCCTGTATCATGCTATTTGTACGTGCATTTGAGTACACAATCATACTTTGACAACAGGGATAAGTGGTTGATGTCAGATTTTTAGTAAAATAATATTTACTAGAATACAGACTCAGTCTGATGATTATTATATTATATTGAAATATTTATCAGGCTAACCTCGTTCAAATTCTAAGGAGTTAAACGTGCCATTGGTGACGTATGTGTCTGTGAGACCGGGTAGTTCGAAAAAATCTAATATTTTTTTCACCGTTCATCGAGTTACATTGCGATTTCACGCCCCCTACCGCCAGTCTACTCCGCGACTGCGACGCGGGCACACGTTACAGAGTTTTATACAATCCGGTGCACATATAATATGTTTGATGATAATATGAAAACACATCATCATCAAACACGAAATTAAAGCGATCTGAAAACATGCAAAACAAATCTAAGCGTTGCTCGCGACGGCGTTCGCAATGCTATGATTCGGATCTATAATAAAGTACCGGAAAATAAACAATACTAAATTTAAAAAATCATTAAAAGATGCTTTATTAAATTCAAATTTTTATCATGTTGAACAATTTTTATAACTTTTATGTGCCTATTGACGCAATTTATATTCTTGTAAGAATGTCAAAATAAAGATCGCATTATTATTATTACTATTATATTATTATTTTGCATTAACTCTTATGGGCAGTTCTGGGGGATTTCGAAAAATTGGTTAAATCGAGGAAATCGTTGTATTGAAGTTCGTTATATTAAGGTTACACTGTATCTTGTAAGTGACATACGTATATTTTCTGTGACACTAGGTGAAAATTCAAATTGAATTTTGACACGCAACATGACAATTATAGACTTGACTGGTTTTTGCTGCAAAGCTATCACACCACATATTATGTGTAAGTAACACTACGGATGTTAGCCATTGAATGTTTAGTCTGTATTTATTTATTAGCCGACTTCATACGACGTTATTAATTCAATATGGATGTACTATTGCTAGAAATTCACAATATTTTAAATGTTAAAAACTACTGAATCGATTTGGACGGTTATTTTTGCGTTGAGCGAGGCATTTTTCAATTTAAGTCACAATGAAATCTGCTGATGTATATTTTACTTAAATCGGTTCAGAAGTTTTTTTCTAGTTTACTAATCAAATATGAAGAGGGAAGTCGGTTTAAAACGTAAAAGTGAAAAATACATTTTTTAAAAATTGAACAGTTTTCAAAAAAATCATAAAAATGAGAAAAATAACTAAATTTTTATGTCGACGCCAATTTATTAAAAATATATTGAAAGTTTTAGTAACTAATTTGGTGCCGACCTCAAAACTTAGCTATTTTTTTTTAGTGGAGTTTTGAAGATAGTTATATTTTTTTATGAAATATTTTATATAAAACACGTTTGGTAAATTGTAATTTAACATTATTTATTTTTTGCTGTTATTACTTTTCGACTTTCCGTTATATTCATTTTTGTTGTCGCTATTCTTAACATGACATTTTTTAACTTTTTTACTTTAGACAATAAAGGTAGTAAAAGTTTTTGAAGAAATATTATCCATTCAAAAAATCTATAGTGCAACCGGCTTATATGGTGAAAGAACGGGTTTATATGGTGGACGCACGGGTGTTTATAACAGATGTTTTTAAAGGATATTTGTAATCAGTCAGCCTAAATAGATTTAACTATTTATTTCTACATGAAACTCACTGATGATATAGTTAATTATCAGTTTTTAAAATTAACGTCTTAGATAAATTCATTAAAAAAATTGTTTTTTGTTGTATTCAACTGTCTTACGCACACAATTATATCTCTTATAGTTTTGAAAATATATTTAAATTATTTTTTTTTTCACAGTGCTGGATTATTATTCTACGCTATGAGTTACTGAGATCTGTCAGTATTACATCTTCGAATTGAGAAGTTATTAAACTGCAGTTATGCGTTTTTTTCTGTCATGCTAGGATCTCGGTCAATAAAGCAAAAATAAAATTATGTATTCTGCGAACTTTAAATTATACAAAATTATTAGTGTATTTGCCATATGGCAACATACACTATTGGCATCGGTCGGATGGCGGGACCTAGGGGTCGGACCAAAATTTCTCGACGTTTCATAACCTTCTAAACACTTTGACACCATTTTTGAAAATGTTTATATATATATGTATATATATATTTATATATATATATATATAACCGTATATATATATATATATATGTGTGCGGGCAATAACTTTCGAAGGAGTTAATTGATTTTAACGAAATTCGGCCCACGTGTTGAAATCCATCACCGCAAGAAGCCTATTTAAAATGGGCCTAATCGGGCTATTTTAAGGGTAGTTTTTAGGGGTTGGAAAATGTTTTTGGGCCCCAAAATACCGAAAAAATTCTCCGAATCGTTTCAAAATTGAAATTTAACCCTCTGGTAGTAATTAAAAAGTGTCCCTAAAATTTTGATAAAATCGACCCGACAGGACCGGATTTACAAATTTTATGAAAACACTAGTTTGCAGATAGTTAATTATTTACTGAAGTGTGTATATAATTTGGTATAGAGGTTCGATTGATAATAATATTTCAGTTAAGAAAAAAAAATGTTATTTTCAGGGGTGTATTAAGGAGTAAAATTTTTTATTTTGCCCAAAAATCAACTAAAGTTCGCATAATAAAGCCACACTGCTTGTATTAGCAAATACACTATATTGTCGGCAGGGTTTTGGCACTGCGACCCGGGTTTTTAGTGTATTTGCCATAAGGCAACATACACTATTGGCGTCGGTCGGATGGCGGGACCTAGGGGTCGGACCAAAATTTCTCGACGTTTCATAACCTCCTAAACACTTTGGCACCATTTTTAAAAATGTTTATATATATATGTATATATATATATATTTATATATATATATATATACGTATATATATATATATATATGTGTGCGGGCAATAACTTTCGAAAGAGTTAATTGATTTCAAGTAAATTTGGCACACGCGTGGAAATCCATCACCGCAAGAAGCCTATTTAAAATGGGCCTAATCGGGCCACTTTAAGGGTAGTTTTTAGGGGTTGAAAAATGTTTTTGGGCCCCAAAATACCGAAAAAATTCTTCAAATCGTTTCAAAATTGAAATTTAACCCTCTGGTAGTAATTGAAAAGTGTCCTTAAAATTTTGATAAAATCGGCCCGACAGGACCGGATTTACAAATTTTATGAAAAAACTAGTTTGCAGATAATGAATTATTTATTGAAAGATGTATATAATTTGGTATAGAGGTTCGATTGATAATAATATTGCAATTAAGAAAAAAAATGTCATTTTAAGGGGTGTATTAAGGAGTAAAATTTTTTATTTTGCCCAAAAACCAACTTAAGTTCGCATAATAAAGCCACACTGCCTGTATAAGCAAATACACTATATTGTCGGCAGGGTTTTGGCACTGCGACCCGGGTTTTTTAAGGATTATAATTGATCATGATTCTGAACTGTTTTCTTAAATAGTTATTTTATGTGTTTTATAACAATTTAAAAATTGATTTTGATTTTTTTTTTTTTTTTTTTTTTTTTTTTATTTAATACAAAAAAAAACAAATAAACAAAGTTGTGCTTCGACTGCTGAGGTCAGATTTTGATTTGATTCTAATAAGTTTCATTACTACGGAATACTTTGATAATAATTAGCAAACGAAGGATTTATTAGTATGTGACATACACAGTTGACGACCCAAAAATGTCTAAGATATTATCTTGTGCAAGGTTTTGGAATAGTGTCTTCCATAGCACAATATAGATGGCATACTTTATATTTCATCGTATCTATGATCCACACACATATATAAACTCAGTTGACTTTAATAGCTAATGTATACATTTGTAGTCAACATATTTTGTCTCTATACAATTCAATTATAGTGGGACACAAACGTGAATTAGGATATCGTCATGAATATTGTGAAATAATGAAATGGAACTTAACAAATGTTAAAATTAACACATTAATATAGCAGGAAAGTTATATTTACCAAATTATTTATTCGTTAGTTTCTGATTTAGCTTTTGGTCGTTGCATAGGTCACGTTTGTTAAATATTAATGGAAACTCTATTTTAACCTGAGTGTAGGAGGGTAAAAAATACATAGTTTATAGTTTAATAATGTTACAAGCGTTCTTATAGTCGGTTTTGAGTGATGTTGGCGCAAACAAACTCGAAATTCTAGGAACGCATTATTTCGTTTTGTATCAAAGAGAATATTCGAAACGTCCCCAGAAATTAATTTAGATATAGAAAAATATCGTATTGAACCCTTCCCCTCCCGAGAAATTAAAGAATTTCCATTGCAATATTTTATATATATACATTGATTTGCATTAAAATTGCAGTTAGTTGAGGCGCTTTGATACGGCTGTGTAATTTTAATTAGAGTATATGAAAGTATTCTCTCCATTATGAATTCTTCTAGAGTATGTTTTAATTTACATTTTTTCAAAATAATAACTCATCATCTGCAAATAGTTAAAAGACCCTAGGCAAGATTTGTTTTCGTCACTAGGAATACAATCTGGAAATTTATACAATTATCATTTTATTTGTGATATAGAATAAATTTTAAAATGCATTTTATTCTTTGAGAATTTTTTTGCAAATTGATATACACCAGCTAAGTTCAGTGCTTTTTTTTGATAATTTGTATGAAAATGGGATATCTGGACTAGAAACTGAGTTGACTATTTTCTATTTTGTTCTCTACTTTAAACATTTAAAATTTTGCCACCAGATAACGCGTCGACTGTGCACTTATTCATGGGTTTATTTATTCTCACACGCACAATATTGGTAATCTTCGAAGCCACGTGTAAATGCTCTCTGAATATATTATAGAGTTCTGATATAGAGTACGTATTAAATACCTACTTGAGCTTTTATCACATTTCTTTGACGAAATTTTTAAATAAAGATTTTGAGCCTTTTATTGTTAAAATCCAATATTTTTAAATAATTTTTTTCACATCATCTATAAAATGTAACTGTAACGCGACTGCATTGCGATTTCACGATTACTTAGCTACGCTAAATGTTTCTTTCAATCGCGCGATTCCGCATTGAGACTCAATCGTACTTTCGCTCGATCTGTGTTTGTTCAGCATTTGCGCGCGTACTCGTGAAGAGCACAACCTCGTAGGATCCGTGACATTACTTATATATAAATCTCGATTTTCAAGGTCGGCGTCGATAGAGAATATAATTGTTTTATTTAATATTTTGTTTATGGTGTCGCTTTTATTAGTCTGTCTTTATTTTAGACTCCTTCGCATTATATCTTTTGTACATTTGAAGCTTTCATTGATTGTCTTTAGGGGTGCCGTTGTAGGTTAAAATGCTTTTGTCACGATATTCAACCTTAAATTACAGAAGTGACAAACCCACCACCCTTATTGTATTTTCACGCAATTCCAATATCGATTTGCTATCTTGACTCTTGTGAATCGTCTATTAAATTAGCTAAAATAGGAACACAAAGACATTTGTTATTATCTGAAACTATTTCAAATAAAATTATTTTGAATATGCCTCAATACGTTTATAAAGTATTAACGAATTTTTGCACGGTCTAATAATAAAAAAAAACATGAAAAATATACACAGTGATTATAAATTTGAACTGTTTTTCCGATAATGATGCCGATACTTTTTGATCTTAATTTACCATTTTTAACCCCCGACGCAAAAACAGGGGTGTTATAAGTTTGTGTGTCTAACTGTGGCACTGTAGCTTTAAACGGATGCGATTTCTTTTATATGAAAGCAGGTTTTCTAGCAGTGGTTCTTAGACATGTTTTATCAAAATCGGTTCCGCCGTTTCAAGGTCATCAGTTCTTTTCTTAGCTGCGGTAGGGATATTAGACGCATAACGGATATTTTGTTTGTAACTAAGCTTAAAAAGTTTAAAACAAAAATTAGATTAACAATTTAAAAAATTCCCGACACAAAAAAACCTATAAAAAGTTAAAAAATAAAATTTCTGGGCTTGGTCCTTCAACTTTAATATTTAAATACATAATTAGTAATATTTTGTGATTCAAACGTCGTCGCGGCGGAGGATCGCTAAAGAAATAAAATAAAAAACAGAATACAAATAAAATGAAGTTTGGTAATAATATAAAAAAATATGCAATTTTAATATAAATACTCTATCTAGGTCCCCCGACGCGACGCGACGACGTTTGAATCACAAAATATAACTAATTATGTATTATGTTAAAGGACCAGGTTTAGGAATGTTACTTTTTAACTTTTTATAGGTTTTTTGTGTCGGGGGTTTTTTAAATTATTAATTTAATAACTAATTATCGAAAAAAATATATGTATGTTGCCTAACAACACAATAATCCACGTTTAATGGAGGCACAAAGATCTCCAAATATTTCTAATTATTCAAATATGTGATATTGTATGTTTAGTTTTAAATTATTCATCCTGTACAAGCTCGCGAACTAGATGCTATATTTAGTACCTCTATGGTTTGACATGTTAGAATTTCTGAATTTAATAGCCAATCAAATTCACGCAATATGTTCTACGTAATTTGCGCTGTTCGCGGTTCACATTTAGCTGATTGTTATGGAATTGTTGAAGTTCTATAACATATAACCATTTCAATAAAAGCATATTTGGATTTAGGGATGATCCCATCATTCCGGGATACGAATAGCAATTTGAAGCTATAACAATCCAAAACATGATTATGTCGTTATATCAAACACGGTTTTAAGTGTAACCTATGTGCTGACTGCACGCTCGAAATTCTGACTCCAAGAGAACGTTTTTATCCTAGGGTAGCTAGGATAAGAACGATTTCGCACTAGCAATATTAACTTTAACGGTACCTTGATATCCAAACGAGAGGAATATTTTGTTTTGGTTGTTTTGCATCTTATTTTGCCAATATTTCTGATAAAAGATGTTTAAACAATTTGACTTCAGAATTAACAGTGCATAATTAACAGTGGAAATTGTTGTAGAAAAATCTGATTTGGATTGTGATAATATAACTACATTTTTTTTAATATACTGGAACAGTCTATTGTCGTTTTGACGCTTTTTATTCTGCAAAACAAATGGCTGATCTTCATAGAAAAAATCGCCTATAAATGATCTAAATCCGTGAAAAATGTAGCTTCAAAGTGGAAGTTGTACGAAAAATTATATACACCTATTTGTCGCAGCCAAATTGTAAATTTAACTGCTATACAAAGTAGTCTGCCGTCTAATAAAAAGGCGCTGCTTTGAGAAACTGCTAAGTAATATTCAGTTCGTTTACAAAGAAACTGAACCAACAAGGACCGAATTATATATGGCTAGTCAAATGTTTAGCCGGTTTACAAATTACGATTCGAAATTAATCACTGGATTGTCGAGTTTAGTTTAGATTTCTATTAATGATGTGCTATCCAATAATAATAATAATTTTGAGACTTTATTCGTAAAATATAAGAAAAAAAGTAAATCTGATTGACTTTAAACCAAATAATCTCACATTTTATATCACAACATGGACAAAATTGTTTTCCAAATTAAACTCCTCTTATCATGAATATTGTAACACATTGGTTTTGGTCAACGAAGGGTTGTTAAAAGCGTTTCCACTGTACTAAATTATTTCTATGATTAATCCAATGCATTATACTGCATTATGTTGTACAGTTCTGATGTGCTTTTGAGGCATGTCGTTCTATGCAACAAACGAATGTTACTTTGTATGTACAAAAACATTAATTAGAAATGTACGCTTCAATGCTCTATTGTGATATTAACATGTGTATTTTTTTAAGTTGGTTTTATGTTTGAATAGAATGAATTCTGGGATAGTTATGTACAAAACTAGTGAATCATCATTTAATCTCAAAAACTATCTGTGTCTCGTAAATATGTATGCTTTTAGATAAACCTTAAGGCTGTCGGAACGCTCTGAATTTAAGCCAAAAATAAAGCTTCGGTTGTCAACTGATTGTAGACTTATTCGTCAACATTCTGCAAACATTCTTTCTTTATAAATCTAGGTCTCTAATGGACTACTTTTGTAATTTATGTAAAAGTTGGCATTAATTGTACTAAAAAGACATATGTTTTCAATGTCACACTACGACCTTATTCGTACTTATTTCACAAAACTATTCCATCACAAACCTAAAGTGACTCATCCTTTTTCGGAAAAGTTTTTTAAATCTTCAAAATATTTCCAAAAATTAGAGTAATCAATTGACAGCGGCACCCTTGCAATAGCATCTTTTAGCCTCGTAGTGGGCACCAGCCAAAAATTGAAACGTGCGGATGATTAGAGCGAGACAGAGCTAAAGAACGTCACACCCACAATATGTCTTTTGCCTACCTCGCCTCTTACCTCTGGGTCCCAACACAAACTGTGTGAAAGTGATCAAACACTGTTAAGAGGTACACACTGTCAGGTACCTACTATTAGGTAACCGTTTTCGTTTTTTAATTAAATTGCTGAAAGCATACACCTCAAGGCTGGACATCCCTGTAGTTCAGTTTCCCTCGGAGGTATCTATAATAATTTTTTAATGTCGACATTCCGGATTGCCTTCGTTTAAATTTATCCGAACAAATGATATTTCATTGTACCTGTTTTATCCCTATAGGTAGATATTTATTTACAATCTTTCACAATCAATATGTTTTAGCAATTGTACGCGCAAATGTTTTCCATAGGTGGTACATATTTGGTGAGGTAAATTCACATACCCGGAATATTTCCATTTCAATCAACCAATTCCCGTAATGTTGAGCTTTTCGTTATTGAAATGATTGGTCGATTCATTTGTATCGTTTATTTTTCAATGGATCTTAGCGTATTAGTAGGAGAGCTGTTAGACATTTTTGCGTAAGTATTTGAGGCACGGTGAAAATTTATACAGTACCTCTTTAGTAATATCCAAATACAAAAACACAGACCTGGCCGAAGGGTTACGGAACTTAACCGACCTTCAAAGTTCTAAATGAGCAAAAAAAGCCCTTGAGGCATTTTGAAATTTTGATACTTTGAAATTTGGTATTTAAGGAGTTGAAATATAAAAAAGCCAGATGTTTGCAAAATTATATTTTTGAAAAATTTTAAAAATATATTTGAGGCACGATGAAATTTAAACAGATTAATATTGGTAACTAATTATATTCAAAAAACAGGTTGTTTTGGTGGGACATTCTACCTGCCAGATGATTAAAAATTTAAGGGTCAGTTAAGCCTTGCTACCACCCTTCAGACAGATCTGTGTTTTTGTATTCAGATATTACTAAAGAGGTATTGTACGAATTTTCAAAGTGCCTCAAATACTACTTACCTAAAAATGTCTAACAGCTCTCGGCCTATATGCATTATTATCAGCGGTTTTAGGCCATTATCTGTCGACCCATTATGCTGCGTTGACACTGGTCAGGTAACATGATCCACTTGAATTGATGTTGTTACTTGAAAGCTATTATTTTTCATTTACGGTAGTATTCAATATAGCTTTATACCCTATTACCATTAAAGAAACAACCTCAGTTTAACAAGACGCACTCGTGAATTTTTTAAAAATAAGAAATAATAAAAAACAAGCCGTGATGTGGGTCCTATACTAGAACTCTACAAGTAGCAATAAATAGGCATCTACGCATATAATCTTATAAATTATATGCGTAGATACCTATTTATTGCTATTTTAAGATAACTTATTTGCATTTTCTGAGAACATTTACCGTAGTAATGTATATATATTTTTTTTTCATACCATCAGAAAGTAGAGATTACAAGGACCAAAAAGCCCACCGACTTTTTTAAAAAAGCAGATATTTTGACGTGAGAATTTTTGATTGAAAATTAGGGTGCTTTTTCGATATTAAGTCAAAATAAGGTGAAAAAATTAATATTTTAAATAAAAAAAATGACTGTGTGTTTGGGACATAAAAAGGTAAGTTTTCAACAAATTTCGTGAAAAAATAATTTTTTTTGCAAAAGATAAAAATAAAAAACCAAAAACTTGGTTATTCGAATTTTTCACATAAATTTTGAGGTTATGTGAAAAAAGTGTAAAAACAAAAGTTGTAGATATTTTTATTGCCTACAACTTTGCTATTTAACTTTTTTTCATAGGACTTGTAGTTTTGCCGGAAATCGAGATAAACCGTTTTTTACCCTTAAAAACTCACCCCCTTCCCCTTCCCCTTCCCGACCACAGATCGACCGTAAATTATTTTTCCTTTCATTTTTGTTATTTTCTCTACTTTTTTCAATGGGTTTTATCCTACTATAATTTTGTTTCACTTTTTACCATTTTCAACACTATCGACCCTGGTCTCTATAGCGAAGTCGGTATAATTTTTTATTCACGAGATAATGGAGACGAAAAAAGTTATATTTATTTTACTATTTTTTGAATAATAAATAAAAAAGCCAATTACTTTCACCAGTT
The DNA here is from genome assembly GCA_034508555.1 of Venustoraphidia nigricollis. Classification (NCBI taxonomy): domain Eukaryota; kingdom Metazoa; phylum Arthropoda; class Insecta; order Raphidioptera; family Raphidiidae; genus Venustoraphidia; species Venustoraphidia nigricollis. The sequence goes on from JAVRKA010000047.1 coordinate 3,895,766, forward strand.
CCCGGATTATATATCGGGAACTGGCGAAGGGTAACTATGGTAACAACGTCGGTAATATCCTTTCAAAAATCGAAAATAAGACCCAAAAAAAAATGGATTCTCGGCGAAATTATAAACGGGGTTCAGGTACTCTTGAAATTATTACAAATGTTGGAAAGTATAAATTTAAAAAGATTAAATTCATGTAAACAATGTAACTTGAAAAATAACAACATCTGTTATACTATCATAGCGACCTTTGAACAATCTTTTGTTTATTAGAATCGCTATTCTCCACAGAACTTAGATTTATGTTTTATTGTAGGCTTTTCTGCTGTCTTTAAACTCCGTGAAAGGTAAACTTAATATAGAATGAGATACAGTGTTGCCATCCAGTGATTAAAAATAAAACAAACGACTGTATCATTTGTAATCCACGAGCAATTTAATCAGAATGAAAGCTGAATGGAAATAAACCAACTGAATATAAACCTTCTCTTTACAGTATTCTGCAGCAGACATGTCTATATTGCAGGGATTTTGTGTCAGATTAAAAATGTCTTTTAATAATATTTAAAACTAGATTGCATAGGTACATCTATGTAATTGGGTTTATTACGACGAGATGTGATATTTGTTTAAAAAAAATTGGTCATATGTGAGTCGAACTCGCGTGGAGAGGGTTAGAATTCGTTTGGGTTTTCCTCTAAACTATGAGTGATCTCTAAATTCTGTATTTTTTCCAAAATTTTAAGTTCGGTTGTTTCGAAAATAAGGAGGAAATGCTTGATTTTCGTATATTTTCTTTAATACCGTTTAAACTGAAATAATTATAAAAAAAAAATTAAAATATTTATTTGTATTTCTCAGAACCCTATAATGTGATCCGTCACATGATGCGCTTGAAAATTTTTGTTTTTCTCTTTTTACCCCGAAAATTAATCCCCAACATCTGAACTCGATTGGGTCATCTAGTTCTATATATATACGAAATCGATTTTTTGTCCAGTAGATTCGGAGAAAATAAGCTGTGACAAATATGCTTTAATATGGGAAAGGTTCATTGTTTGGATGTTACTACAGAATAAATGACAATTCAGTCACCGCGATAGTGGAACATTCAGATTTGAATCACTACAGTGATTTGGATAATTTTACCTAATATTGCATTGTAACGTCAAAAATGTGTATTTCATATTAAGGGGTTAGGTGGGTTTGAACATTTCAAAAAATCGATTTATCTTTTTTTGTCTTATTAAATAGTACAATATGTTTAAAATATTCTCCTAAAATTTCTAATCGATCCTAGTAAAATTCTAAGAGATAGACCCTTTGGAAGTTCCGTCCATCAGGCCACGTCAGTGCAGCGCTTCGCAGGTTAAACGCGTTTATCTCAAAACTCAATTTCTTAAATCGGTGGACACGATTTCTCGAAAAGTTATGAAGCGATTTTGTTCAAATTTTGCACACATTATCTAGAAACTAAACGAAGGATTTTTTTTTATTACAACTAATTTTTTCGAGCCAATACATGGCGAAAATTTGACCAAAAAATGTGTTTTTTTGTTCAAAGTCTGTCAAAAATTCAAATTTTAATTATTTTTTTTCCTTCGTCCAGTACCTAGATTTATCCATGTACTAACGAAATATTTTTGGTTTCTTGATTTTGGAGTAACCAATAATGAGTTATTCTGTCCACGACAAGAGCATTTTTTTTTGAGACGTCAAGGGAGATGAGGTACCGACGGCTGAGTTTTCGGAATTTTTAAATAAAAATTTCACAAAATACTGTTTAAATATGTATCTTTGATATGCTGAATTGTTTAAATAAAATATATGATTGTATATATTAAAAAAAAAAATTGTAAAAATACCCTTTTTTTATTTATCGAACACTCAGTATTTAGATCTATCTACATTGCCCGTAGCACTTTTTATAAATCCGTCCATTTTCCTTTACGCAACGTAACACATATACATGAAAAGTTTCAACCAAAGAGCTATAAAGTAAAGTGAAAATGAAATAAGTACGCTTCTAGATATGGATAAGTAAATTGCGCCGTAGGAAAGATAAAGAATACAGTATTATTGGCAACCTATGTTTCAATTCTCTTAAGAGACACTTATATTTCAAATTTATAAACTTAATTAATTAAATATAGATTTGAAAATATTTTAAAATACTTTGATTCGTTTCTTCCATCGTTTAGTGATATTTTAAGACGGTTTGCAATCACCTAAATTTCAAATTTTTTAAAGTAAAACTACTCTTGGCACAGTGCATCGACTGCGAAATTAAAATACTGATAAATTAACTAGTTGCCGGTTCAATGGACGAAACGAATCCGACCCACTAATCACAACCCTATCTGTACTTGTTACTTAAACTCAACCAAATACAAACAGTTTAACAGTCGCAACGATCGTGCCAACCGTTCATTGTAGTTAATGTAAATCAACTGGTTTTTCAACTACACTGGACAGCAAATAAACCGGGCCATCCGCCACCTTGGAACTTTCAGTCAATTTCCTCGAACGGTATAAAACTTACACCTATCAAACTTATACCTGCAGAAACAGCATTTAATGACGATTAAAATGACTATAAATTTAATCTGAAATATTGTTAACTTACGGTGTAATCAAGCAATAAATACAATGCTAACGATTGGCTCTGTTTTGACTAGAGTTCGTGCGTAGCGTTCTTTTGTTCTGCAGTGAGGATAGTCGGATATTTTTTATCATTTCTTTAGTTTTTGTCTATCGTTTGCTTCGACGCGTGTATTTTTACTATTTTTTTCGGTCAATAATGGATACGACACTTCAGGAAGCAGCGCAAGCTATAGTACTACTGCAAGCAGGCCTTAGGCTTCGAATCAGCAGATTTTCGGTGCAAAGAGTTTACAAACGATACTTAGAGACTAGATGTATTTGACATGGCACAGATAATGGTTTTGTTTCGTTGGTATTAAAATCATCAATTACCTAGTACTATTATTTAGACGATTTGTTGATACATCAAAACGCCGAAGGATTTTTTATGCGCCAAAAAACTGACTTAAATTGTTTTTTAGACATAACCTGAAGAACCAATAGAAATCCTTTGAGACTGTATTTGCAGGAAGAATGTGTACATTAGCACTTAAGATGTGTATGTGATTTTCTTTCTTTATATTTCCATGGTTTGAATCTTTTTATATTAATATGTTATGTACTATTCGCGGATAAGCTACTTGTACCATCTGCAGCTTTGTGGAAAGCTATGATTTATTCAGTCAGAGAGGTTGTTTATCTCTTTATTTCAGATACGTTTGTTTGGTCCAGTATTCTAAATTTTTTATTTTGTTGATTTGTTTATTTCAAACTGCAACACTGATTTTTCATAAAAGATGATTTTCAGAGCATATTTCTGAACAGTCAATGCATTTTCAGTTATGAGTCAGTTCGGAGACGGTGTTATAGATAGATAATGCAATTGAGATGAAACCATGGATTTAGTAATTATAGGGATGGAGTATATAGCTACCGGAAGGAATCCATTAAGGGACGAGTATAGGTCGTTGATCGACAGCCGCACCCAAACTTTATTTCCGGTAATCGTAGCGACAAGGAATAGGATCTAACAAACGCTTGCCAAAATAAAATTCAGTAGTTTCGAAACCTTTGAGGAACGAACAGATAAGATAATAGGTCAAGTATATGAATTATTATTTTATGCTGCAGTATGACAGGGTAAATAGCAAATAAATATTTCTTATACTATATTTGAATATATTTTACGAAGAAAATCAATAAAGAAGTTCATCAAATGTTTTTGTATAAGAGATTCCTTCTGTTGTGAAGTTGTCATTGAAGAGAAAAACTTCTTGTTAATGAAAATTGCTGCAAATAGCGTTGTTTAATTAACTATAATAAAACAATTAAATATCTAAGCAAAAATTTTAAGTCGTATAATAAAATGGTAAAAAACAAATTTAGTTTACTATCAACTACAAAACAATAATTTATTTTTAATTAGCTCGAACGCAGTTTTCATAATAGTGATAACAATGTTTTTAATGTTTATATAAATATTATATTAATACTGAATGGATATTATGTAAAAACCGCGGAGCGAACGAACAAGAGTCAATTTTAATCATGCTTCCATAAACGCACCAACAAATTTTTGATAACGGCCTGCCACTGAAGAGAAGACAAATAGGAATGGATAATAATTGTAGCTTAAAATTGTAACAACAAAAATATATTCTCTTTACTTGTTAATTTAATTCAAAAACTTAATTTTACAAATACTAGCTCTTATCATAGATATTTATTAGTTATAGTGACAAAAATCTAGTTTGTAACAAATTAGTGTTTATAGTTACAAAAAAACATACTTAATCTGTTTTTTTGTAATTACGAACTTTTTAAACAATTTTAATTTCTAGCTATGAAATAAAAGTCTTTTTTTGTACGACTCTCTATAAAATATGTACTTTTCATGTCGGTATAGCGGTGGTAAAACTGTTGAGATTTTCAATTGTATTCTCGACCTTGAAAATAGATTTGGATTACTTGTTTCCGATAACTCTAGTTCTTTGCCTAATAGCTTGACACAAAAATGAATCAAAACTGTAATAATAATACTTCTGAGCACATATCGGTTAAGGGTTACTATTATGTATTTCTGTTGTGTTGGGATTCAATATTCAGAGTTCATAATCAAATTGCTTTATAATGGAGAGTCTTTCTGTTAATCAATATTCTATGGTCGTTTAGCTACGCAACATATTATTCGAATGTTATTTACATAGATTTCGGTAATATAGTCTTTTTCAGTTAAGCTATTTTAAAATGAGAATCACAGTCTAGGGGTAACGGATAATGTAGAATTTGACAGTTAATCCTAAAAGATGAAGTCTAACCACAGCGTCTATTCGTCTTGAGTGACATTTCTCGATAATTATAATGCAACAAAATGAAGGTGAATACCTTTTCTCTATATTTATCTAAGGGCATATTCAACACTAGTGGTGGGCGTTAACTATTAATCGTTCGTCAACGAATCAACTGTTTCTATATATATTTTTAGAATTGATTGGTTAACGATTCAATTACTTCATCTAACATTAACAAAATGCAAGTAACTCATTCAACCAATAAATTTATTCTCCATGTCTTTGACGAATAGAACGAAACCAATATCATACACGAATCACAGCAATAGTTATTAATCCAATTCTATTTGGTTTAAACTAGGCATATGTCAAACATACGAAGGAAGGAATGTTTGCTCGTTACTTAAAAGCGACGAAATACAAACAGTTTTTCTCAACGATCCCGCCTAACATTCTTTATAGTTAATGTAAAATAGTTGACATAATTAACTGGGTTTTCAACTAGTTGACATGACACAGTTGAACTCTGGTTTTCGTTAAAGCTAAAATCGTCAACGAATCTCCGTTATTCAACACTACTGATATCTTAGAGAGAATCCGATGCTGTTAGTTTCCATAATAGAATTTAAAGATATTGCTTTTATTTGGAATATACTATAGTATAGCTATTGAGATATAATTCGATATTAAGGGTTAATCAAATTGCTTGGGTGTAGACCTTGTATTAATCAATACTCTGGGGTCATATTATAAACTTCTGTTTACGTAGATTTTGATGTTGTATTGTAAGATTAACTATATATTGGGATAATTGTTGAATCTTTGCTGTAGACGGGTTTATTTTTCAAATCCTTAAAGTACGAAATAGGTACTGAAAATTATGTATTTTTTATCAATTGACGCTTCTATATAATTTTCTCGTGACAGTAAAAATGCATTTTGGTATGAGCTTTTGTCTACGGCTTTTTTGCGTCAATTCGCAGATTTCTTTGTCAGTTTTGGTATCCAAATTTAAATTATATGGTAATATTGACCTGGAATGGTTTTCAATTCAAGGTACTTTAATAAAAAGTACTATGTCAAAACGAAATTATAACAATTCAAACGAAAAGTTACGTTCTATACAGGAAAATTTTTATTAAACACTGATCACTGATTGATTTTCAATGAATATTAATTGAAACGTCTACCAACGCGAAATTGGCAGTTTCAGGTTTAATGGTGACCAGTATTTAATAAAAATTTTCCTGTATGTTATGTTTGAATTGTTATAATTTCGTTTGTGTACTCAAAGTAATCTTCATAGTACCAGCTTCCATTAAAAAAACATTTTATTTAGGTTTATTAGTAAATGAATTATAGATGTCTTATTGAGACAAACTCTGCACCAACGAATTACTCTACGGCGAAACACAACGCAACAGTTTTATGAACTGTGATGAAGCGGCCTACTTTGTTGAACGCGACGGCGGCGTTGGCTGAATTCCGAAATGGCAATAATAATAATAATAATATTCTCTTTACAGTCGCCGGGGCTTCGCCACGTAGCGCTAACGTTTGCGGCGAATCCCCCAGTGGCTCTACACTGTGCGGTGATAACCATTAATGCGTCCTCTTCCCCCGACGCGGCCCGTTCGTCCCGACGCCTATACAGATATCACAAAACTCATCCCCAAGCTCATTGGGAACGTCACACAAACCGTTTTTTAAATAGCGAAATCATCACATTTAAAAGCAAACCACGCACTTTTCACTCCTGCTTCATAGTGTTATTTGTACTTCTATAAATTACATTAACCAGAGCGATTATTACGTCTTAATTGAACTAATTGCATCGGTGAGCGGAAGGCGAACAAACAGTTCATGTTCAGAACCTAAACTCTTCTTGTACAGGGATGTTGACTATTTTTGGGAAAGTGTTTTAAATCGTGCATAAGTACCTAATATTGTCACAAATATTTATTATTTTTATTTAAATACGACTCAAGCCTTAAAAATCATGTATTTTAAATTCCGTTTCAAATTTCGATCCAAAACGCCAATACTTGTCACGTGACGTTAACAAATTAATAAAATCATAACTTCGTAGTTGTACAGTGTTAAAGATTCCTAGAGCGAACCTAAGAATGTATTGTTTACATGTTTTACTTCAACTGTTCGTAAATGTTAAATGCGTTAAATGCAGGCTTTTTTATTGAATTGTGCAGGTGTTAATTAAATATACGAGTAGAATTTTAAATGCGTGCCAATTTGATTTAAAATTGACTCCTATTTTTATCAATAAATACATTATTTATTTATTTACAAATAAAATATAAAAAATAAAATTTGAAACGTTTCGAAACCCTTTACAATTAACAGAGCACATTCATTAGCAGTTTGTTGAGTCGATTGTTGGTTAGGCGCATATAAAATAAGTAGAGATTGTGTAACAAAGAGTGACGGAAATTAAAATTAGGCAGTCGTCGTATTTTGTAGGCACTAGGCAGGTACGTGCTTATTCCAACCTACATTGTCTATCTATGTTATGTTTAATTTATAAATTTATGCCAACGAATACATTACGTTGTTATTCTGTGCGAAACCTTTCCTGTGTATGTAGCAACTGTATAACAATTCAGGTCGGTTCTAAAAGCCAATTCAGACTAGCCGTTCTCGGTTACGATTCACCGGTCCGGTTCGGTTTTCGATTAATCTAGACTGCTCACACTATCCCGATTTGGTTCTACGATTATTCTCGGTGCGCATGCGCAATTTCGAAATATGATTTGACGCTTGATGTGTAGTTAAACGTCAACAAAAACAGCTGCCAAGTCACGTGACTTCAGCAAGCGTTCTCATTGGCTACGGTTGCGAACGGTCCGGTTGAAATTAGAGCTGAACCTAAACGCTCGAACCGAGCCGCAATCGGGAACGACTACGCCTTGATTGGTCGAACTCCCAACCGGACCGGTGAATCGTAACCGAGAACGGCTAGTCTGAATTGGCTTTAACGACGTTGCTGTGGTCATGGAAAATGTAAATTTCATTAAAATATAATTTAATTGATTAAAACCGATTTTCCTATTTGAGACAAAAACTAAACCTTTTGAATGTTTATGATTATAAAAATATAATAATAATATAATAATAATGCGTTTAACGTCCGTTTCTCGACTTTATGTCATAACAGACGCCATTCGCACCATTACTATTTTCCATTTACCACACTTCCCGTTATTTTTCTACATTTTTAAAACTTCAACTTATGTAATAGCAATGGGCGAATGAAGGAATTATAGGAAATTAGGATAAGGTAGGCAATTTTTGAACTAGGAGTTTGATAGGTAATCGGCCATGGCCTCAAATAAGGAACCATCTCGATATTTATCTGGAATTAATTGAGGGAAACCATGGAAAACCTCAATCAAGATGGCCGGTACATGAATTACCGTTTCTCGGCGAGAGGCAGTAGGAAAAAGTCCCAGCCACATCTGCCCCTGCCGGGATTCGAATCCGGACTTCCCGAATGCGAGTCTAGTGCTGTCACCACTACTATACTCAGCTCGGTTATGATTATAAAAATGGGATTATACTGTGGAGTAAAATGTTATTTCTATGGTTTAAATTTTTTTAAAGATTTTTATTTGTCTTTTAGCCTTCTTCCTTAATATTTTATTATTGAACTAGAAAAAAAAATGCTAAACCAATTTAAGTAAAATTTATGTGAGGCCACCCTTAATAGTTCTATTAAATAGAAAAAGAATCATCAAAATCGGTTCACACTTCAGAAATGTTGGAAATATGGGATAGCATATACAAAGAGTCTCCTTTTTTGAACTCAATAAAAAACGACACAACCGATTTAGACAATGTATATACATATATAGGACCAACTCATAAACATTCCAAACAAAATTTTTTTAATCGGCTAACCTCTCAAAAAATTATGACTGAATAAACATAAAAAATATATACTCGTATGCAAGTGGAATTAATAATCTTTTTTAAAGTCGGCTAAAAACTGTAAGTATAAAATACTTCATAAAGAATTTGAAGAATTAACATAAATATTTCAAAATCATAAATGATGACGTTATGTAATATGAAAGAAAAAAGGTGTCATTATGAAAAAAATACGCAACTGATTGTTTCTATAAATCTAGAATCCTAAACGTAAAATGTATCAATTTGAAAAATATTATTGTTGTTTATAATCCTACTGTTTGGTCCCAAAAAATAGACTATAAATAATAAAATACCTATATACGATTTATTAAAAGCCTTTCAAATAATTTTTTTTATTATTCGATAGTCATAGTTTATTCATAGTTATTGTGAATTCCCGTTGTGGCTATATTAAAAAAAGTATTAGGTATATTATTTCTACGATGAAATATTGTGACGTATGAATGTGTTCATTATGGTAAAATAATATTTCGATTTTGAAAAATCGTTGAACGAGCTATATTTGAATTATTAAACATCGATATGTTACTAATTAATGTATGTGTCAATGAATAAATAATGAGTAAAATACATAAATTTCAACGAATCATAGAATCTCAGTACTGAATATACAGTAATGTTTCAATAATCCAGATTTTTAGTTATCTGATTCTTCGGTAAGAGGACGTCCATCTAAGTCAGAGATTTTAATCTTTTCTGGAACACTGCGCTCTTTAAAAAATATTCTAACGCCCCGTAGTTGATATAAAATATCTTTCCAAAAACCATTTTTTTTCCAAATAAAAAAAAAATAAATAGAAAACATCTTTTAATAAATTTTGAAAGAACATTTTTGAAGACGATAGATTCGTATTTAAGGCGACAATTTTAAATTACTTTTTTTCGCAAAATAAGTTGGACGAAATATTTCGTTGCTGGATGAGAGCTTTCTGATGCTATAAAAAACAGGAAGGCCGCATTACGATTGAATATGATCCGTTGTAGTCCGAATTCTGAGTGCTTTAATAATTCGAAACATTTGGAATTATGACTTTCATGTTAGAATTTGAATATTTCAGTAATATAAGAGTTGTACGAAAAAAGAAATTTAGGTGTATTTATTTATACATAAAAGTACACATTATATTCCGATGAAGTATTAACTTTATTTGTAAAATTACTGTAAAAAATAACTACAATTTATTACCTCCACAGAATTTATGCTTGTATATGACAATAAATCCTCGGTTAATTTTAATCAGAAATTGAGTTGGAAATCGTTATCTTAATGCTCTTGTTTTAAAAATACTCTTTGTACCGCGTTTATTGCTTATAGCTTTGTTTGTTTTAGAACAATGCTGTGTATAAATTAAAGTTATTAAAATCCTCAAAAAAAGCTTGAAGTTCGTGGGTGCGACAAAAATGGTTAATATCAATTTTCGAGAGTACAGTAAAAAAAAAGTAATAATAGAGCGAAAAATGAAATCACGATTTTATAAAACATTTATTATTTTGGGTTGTTGATCGATCTGTTCTATTATTCTTATTATCTCGAAACTTGATATTAGTTTTTTTTTTGTCGCACTTACGAACTTTTTTTTATTGGTATAATGGTTAATATTTGAATTATTATTACCAGTTTTTGTAAAATACAAAAAAATATTTTTGTAGTATATTATATAGATGAGTGCAAATAAGGTTTGCTATCGTTTACATGACGCGCGTTTTGTGTATGCCGTGTGCTTAGGTATATGTGTGTTTACTACAAATTTGACGTCACACTGGTAAATATCATGGCAAATTATTGCAAATTTAAAATTGAAATAATAAACCCACCCCGTGTTTTTGTGAATACAATTTCTGTTTTCTTTTTTGATAAATTGGGGCATTCACATAGTTTAATCGTTTATTTTTTATAGTGTCATATATCCAATTCAAGAATATTTGTTATTTATTTATTTTACGTACGTAAACAATTGATGGTAGCATAATTCAGTATTAAACTAGGAACGAGACGTATTTTTAGATTGTATTATATAACAAGCCATAAGAATATTTAATGACTGTTTTACTTCTTTATTACAGCATTAACGTCTTCCTGAAAAATGCGTATTTTAATTGCTTTACATGCTGTTATTTATTTGTCATATTTTATCTTTAATCAGAATAAGACTAAATAGCTATTTTTGTTATTGTGACTAACATAAAGGTTGTGCTTCAATTTTATTCAATTTTATTTTTTCATCAAAACTAACATTAATGTACTTGAATCGGCAGGAAAAAGCTAGTATTCACTAAAAATACCACCTTGTCATTTATTCAAATTTTTAAGTGGTAAGCGTAGAAAAAAATCCAATCTATCTGATATTTAAATATGAAGTTTTTAAATTGTTGGAATTATATCGGTTGATCGTAAACGTAAGCCTAACATTAGATTTAAACTTTAATTCGAAGTCAATTGATCACAGGCGTTAGCATAAAATACCTATCCATGCAAATGTATGTGTATTCTGAATACAGTACAATCTGCATTTCATTTATTTTATTTATTTTTTAATATTTGTAGTCCTTTAGGAGTGCAAGATTTCAAATATTATATTTATACGTTAGTTTCAAAGTATTGTTTAAATTAAAGATAAAGGTATATAAAATGTAATCATGGAGAGAATATTAATGGCGAATTTGTGTACTTAATAGGGAATCTTTATAAAATGCCTTTTTTTATAACAAGTTTGTTGTTTCGTTTGTGTTCTAATATAAAATGTAGTCTGAATTAAAGCGTAGGATGTTTGGTTGCAAAAACTGTCGGAGTGAATTGATGTTGATGCATAAAAAAAATATCATCTTTAATAACAGAAAACAGTAGCACGTGTAATTGGAATAATGAAAATAAATCAATTTAAACACTCATTGATTGCAACGTTTCGTCTTTTCTTTAATTAAGACTTTTTCAAGCTCTAAAAAATTTTTTACGAAAATTAACATCCATATAATAAAAATATTAAACATTATGGATTAAATAATTTAGTAAGACGAAAGTTGCAATCAATGAGTGTTTAAATTGATTTATTTTCATTATTCCAATTACCCGTGATACTGTTTTCTATTATAACATATATCTGGAATTGAACTTTAAAGATGAATCATCTTTAATATTATTTTTTAAACTCACTAGCCGTTACCAACTGCATAGCTTAGAATACTTTAAAGACTAATTTATTGTTGTGAAAATCAATAGATAAAACTAAATTTATTTATTTAGTCTTTATGTTTAGTTGAATCTTGTAAGTTATATAATGTAATGAATTAAATATGTATAATATATATTGAAGGAAAAGTATATGCACATTAAACTGTTACGACTGCAGTGCAGCTTCGGCGGTAAGTCATTAATCATGCAGTGTACCAACTTTCCAAATGATTCACTACGATATTATTCCAGACACACGCTTTAATAACTTCTCTATAGATTGGTACGGGCACGGAGTGCGGTTATCTCTTTGCATTATCTTCCATTTGCTACATATTCAATATTTGACATACTGAAACTTTACTATCTTTACTATACAAAAACGTACCAATAACAGCAATTTGTTTCGTTATTAGTCGAAGATTTTGACATTCGGTAAGGTCGTTACCATCGTCTCATGTAATCCTGGGTTAGTATTTTTACAACGTTTTCTCAGTTGTGGTGGTCCGGGAGAAAATTTGCGATCAATATTTCGATCACTTCCAACTAGAGCTAGATATGAATTTAAGTCTGGGAACTCCCCAAAATGGTGGATATCTTTTTCTGTTTCACAACCGTCTTGATATGAATTTCAAATGAAAAGGTTTATCAAGTAAAGAACAATAACCTATGTAACTACGTTTTAAAAACTAGAAATAGTTAAGGTAGTTGTCTTGGTACAATATTGTCAAAAAGTTATAGATTATATGCGCCACAAAAGTATATTAGCTTGTAGCTAAGTGATCCATAATTTGTACGCAAGACTGTACCCGTGGAAACGTAACCCATACAGTATTCATATGCATGTATACTTTTCTATAAATTGTTGAACTTTAAACCGTTATTTATAAATAATTAGACGGTCAACAATTTTTTCTTATTTTTTTTTTAAACTCATAACAAATGCTTTGAAAGACTGTCAGTTTTTGGAAAGTTTCTGACAGTTAGTTCTTTTTTTATAAATAAAAACTGGTTCAGAACTACAGAGATCGTATTCAATCAATGTTAATTATCCAATTTTTAATTGAATTTATCTCGCATTATATACGGTCGATCGACTTCAAATTTTCAGGGTAATTGTATTATCATGTCCTTAATAAGTATACAAAAATTAAGAATTTTCTGACGGTGTGCCTTAACCACGAGAACTACCTTAAGCATAATAATAAAAAATAACTTTTAAATACAATGTTTTATATATACCTACCTTTTCGCGAGTTTTCGCTCCCAACGCTTTTTAGTTTTAGTATTCTAGATTTTTTTGAAAATTGTAAGCTCAAAGAAAAGTTATTTTACTCCTTTTTATACATTATATGTTTTATTATTTTGTTGTGTAAATTCTTTGTGTTCCGTTTAGAAACTATAATTAATTTTTCGTGATGGAAAATAAATCTAATCACTAAATCGCGAGTTCTGGAGTGCGGTTAATACTATCATGTTTTACTTAAATAAAATAAAATAAATAATTTTTTAAACTAACTCTTATTAAAATGGATTAAAATGATAGTCAATTAATAATAACAGAACTCTTATAATGAGACTACGTTGTTCGTTCATTTGGATTTCTTTCTGTCATAGGTCTTTAACTCCTAAATGTTGGAACTTAAAAAATTGGGTATATGTAAATCAAGGATCGTTTTACTAAAATATATATTTTGTGCATTTTGTCCGTTGGCAAAAAAATTGAAATTCAATATTATTAAGAGCTAATTAACACCCATATTAATGCACCAGCTAATAAATATCGAGTGTTATTATATTATGAAATATATTTTGGTATCCTCTGTTTACATAGATTATATAAATTAAATTTATATACATTTGGTAAACTCATATTTAGCAATACAAATGCTCATGGATTATGTCTATTTAACATATAAAAAGGGCTTTAGCGTTATTTACTGCGCCACTTTATAAAAGCATTATAGAAAAAACATTTATAATTATTATATTCATTATCCTATATAAAAATATACCAGTGGAGGCAAAAATTTTAATTCAAAAACTGGATAACAAACGGAAAGAAATCATTTTTAGATGAATCGATTAGCTCTATTTGTATCAGAAGAAATGTGCATCGACAAAAAACCGTTAAATTTTTTAAATAGTTGTCTTTTATTTAGCCACGAATATATTGTTTTAAAACATTTGTTGTTCCGACTTACCTGTGATCACTTTTGTATTTATTATTGACAGAATAAATTATTAATAGATAGCGTAATGCATTAAATGAAATTATACTATTATTTTCAATCTCTATAGTTTCCTATTTCACCGATAACGTTTTTTATCAGTGTGAAGGCAAGTTAAAAAATATTAATTTGTAAGTGAATCGCTCGTCTGTTGCGTGATGCACTCAACAAAATTAATAATTTCATGGCGACTGAGTGTGTTATCGGTAAAATATGAAATTATATATACCGAAAAGAACGACATACCTAATTTTCTTTATTAATCTACATATGTTCAGTATTATTTTTAACTCTAAAAAACCCGGATCGCAGTGCCAAAACCATGCCGACAATATAGTGTATTTACTAATACAGGCAGTGTGGCTTTATTATGCGAACTTAAGTTGGTTTTTGGGCATAATTGACTACTTAATACAACCCTTAAAATTACATTTTTTTTCTTAATTGCAATATTATTATCAATCGAACCTCTATATCAAATTATATACACCTTTCAGTAAATAATTCACTATCTGCAAAATAGTGTTTTCATAAAATTTGTAAATTCGGTCCTGTCGGCCGATTTTATTAAAATTTTAGGGACACATTTTAATTACTACCAAATGGTTAAATTTCAATTTTGAAACGACTCGGATTATTTTTTCGGTATTTTAGGGCCCAAAAACATTTTTCAACCCCTAAAAACTACCCTTAAAATGGCCCGATTAGGCCCATTTTAAATAGGCTCCTTGCGACGATGGATTTCAACACGTGGGCCAAATTTAGTTGAAATCAATTAACTCTTTCGAAAGTTATTGCCCGCACACACACACATATAATATATATACAGGACCGGATTTCCAAATGTTATGAAAACACTACTTTGCAAATAGTGACTTATTTACTGAAAGTTGTATATAATTTGGTATAGAAGTTTGATTGATAATATTGCAATTAAAAAAAAAAATGTTATTTTAAGGGGTGTATTAAGGAGTCAAATTTTTTATTTTGCCCAAAAACCAATTTAAGTTCGCATAATAAAGCCACACTAACTGTGTTAGCAAATACACTATATTGTCGGCAGGGTTTTGGCATTGCGACCCGGGTTTTTTTTTTAAATTGTATACTCGCGAAAATGTAGATTTTAAATTACATTTACCAACATTTGAATTTTGTTTCTACGTATTTTAAAGAAAACGAGGCAAATGCAACGTTTTGTAAACATATTTATCTACTGAAAATGTTTACAAAATACTTTTTTGGTATAGAATCAATTTAATAAGCATTATTTAGATTATATCGTTTAAATATACTGCAATAATAACTATACAAAAGAAATGTGTAGAATTTATTAAAGCAGAGGAGCAAGAAACCGGAACTGGAATGAGTTAGAGAAGAAGCAGCGTTCACGTTTGTCCGGAACCGGGCTTCTCTTGAACCGTCTTCTTGTTTCTCTATTGCCTTACAGTCAAAGCCCTCTAAGTGCACGCTCTCTAAATGCACACGCTCTCTTACTGCACACGAACTAGCCCTCTAAGTGCACGTTCCCCAGCCCCCACTTCGAATAATCTGCGACCAATCACGTGCGACCGTAAGCGCGCTATTTTCAAACTTTCCATTTCCATCATATTCATAGAGTTTTAGAGATATTGTTTATAGCATCTGATTGAATAAAGATAGCTATAGGAGTTAGAAGAGTGGGGATGAAAAAGATCGTAGGGGAAGTGTGCACTTAAAGGATGGGCCTCGGTTCCGAGCTGTGCACTTAGAGGGCTTTGACTGTACAATTCAATGTTAAAGGTTTATATTATTAGGTTTAGTTTTGCCATTTCGCACGGTGGGACTGCATCACAAAAAAGTGACCAAAACTTTGACTATGATTTTAATGACTCAAATATAATGTGCATATTAAGGCTGTCGGAACGCTTTGAATTTAAGGTTAAAAAATGCTGTTGCAAGGACGTCGCTGGCAGTTGATTACTCTAATTTTTTGAAGATTTAAAAAATTTTCCCGAAAAAGGAAAAGTCACTTTAGGTTTGTGATGTAACAATTTCGTGAAATAAGTACGAATAAGGTCGTAGTGTGGCATTGAAAAGGTGTGTTTTTTGGCACGATTAATGCCAACTTTTTTCTAGTAAATCGTACATAAATTACAAAAGTAGTCCATTAGAGACCTAGACTTGCCCTTTATCTTTCTTATAGAGAAAGAATGTTTGCAAAATGTTGACGCATAAGTCTACAACCAGCTATCAGCCGAAGATAAGTTAATCGCAAGTAAAAGAATCTTTAAGATTTCAATAGAAACTGCAAAACTGGCGCATTAACTATAACGTAGTAATTTCTTTGATTTAGCATAACGCGAGACGGTAAATTTGAGACAGAAGCTATACGATGTCACAATTAACCCATGAATGTACAGATAGGTTAATAATAACTTTATTACAACAGCTACGCTGTACTGTTGCTAAAGATAAAGAACCGGAACTGTCTCGTGCAAATATCAGTAGCGGTTTTCGTACAAAAGATTGCCTCATACTGTGTGACTTAAATGCACTATTTTCTGGTATAAGGCAGCCTCACAATGACTTGTATATCACGTCATTTTCTTTTAGATTATGTCAACATAATGAATGTTTTAGTTGTATTTTATTTTTTAGTGAATTTTATTTTTAAATTAAAAAAAAAGTTTAAATGGTTAAACAATATCATTTTTCTACTTGTTTACAACATTTACGGTCCACATCGCATGAACATGCAGTATTTTCAACTCTTGTATTTTCAACACTATCTATTTTGTTCCACCAATTTCAGTCAATGGAAAGATACGTTTAACAATGTATAACCTCAAATTAATATGATTTCTGATTGGTTTATGAATACCACGATGTAAGGATCGATAAGAACTAAAAAATATATAATATATGTATGTTGATTAGTTCTGACAGGTTGAAAATACATCAATTCTACTCTATTTTGGTTTGACAGCGAAATAATCAAGCTTGTTTGCCTCTACGCTATTCTCAGAGACTATTAAATCAATTTGAAAAATTATCTATTTGTTAAAAATCTTCTGCACGATTCACTTGGACTATAAGTTTATCATTGCACTAACACAAGAAAGGGCTATGCTCAATAAGTAAAAATGGAAAGAGATTCGGGGATCTCTGAGTGACTAAACTTGTATTATGATAAATTTGTTGGTCTTGATTAGGCTTGCCAACTTTAAAATACAAATTTGCGGGAAATAATGATTTCAAATGCGGGACAAGGGTTTAAAAAGCGGGATCCACCTAATTTTATTTAGAATACAAAAAAACGTGAAAATTTCTTTACAAATCAGGATGAGAAGTAAAATAAAACACCTTGTTAGATTAATAATATTTACTAAAAAAAACAGTTATAGTGTAATTTAGACTTTATTATGAAAACTATAAATTACCTTTTAAATGAGTATTTTTCTTGACATTTGGCACTTTTAGACTTTATTATGAAAACTATAAATTACCTTTTAAAAGAGTATTTTTCTTGACATTTGGCACTTTTAAGGGTTTGTTTATTTTAAAGTACAAAATTTTAAAAATCTTTGCATGGATAAGAAAAATTTACTTTAACTTGTAGCTCTGACTTTACAGAATCCACATGAAGACGATTTTGCGCGTTGGTCCAGACATTATTACAAAGTGACAAGACTCTCTCTGCTGCTACATTAGAACACGGAATAGACGCAATGTAATTAGCGTCTTCCGAAAACCGGGATATTTAGCTTCCCGCACACACCCTGAGCGAGACGTCTCGTTAAGGCTATCAGAAACGGGACGTCCCGCGTATAGCGGGACGGTTGACAAACCTAGTCTTGATTGTTTTGCTGTTAAATCAAAATTTCTTCGGATAAAGTCGAACCAAAATTATAATTAATAAAATGAAAATATAAATTGATACTGGACTCAAATAACCTTGGCAAGTGTGACCTTAAAATCACATAACCGTTTTTCTATGCATTTTTAAAATTTAGTGTTGAGAAACACTGATTAAATGGGTAGATTTCTTTTAACGAGTCACCTTTGCTTTAAACTAACACACGGCTATAATATGTGCTTTGCTTTAGCTATCTTGCATTACCTGCCTGCTCTTGTAGCAAAGCTTACCTTGCCTATATTTCTACATACCTCTACATTTTAGTGGCAATTAACATTTCAAAATAACGTTGAGTGTTGTCGGCGCCTGCGCCTGTCACAATTTCTTAACGCATATTGCATCGTTAACATTCAGTATTATTCAGGCTCTGTCAAAATCTTTTTAAAAATACTATTTAATAACGTAAATGGAGTATTAATTTTTGTAAGATAGTTTTCGTGGTTAAGGCACACCGTCAGAAAATTCTTAATTTTTGTATACTTATTAAGAACATGATAATACAATTACCCTGAAAATTTGAAGTCGATCGACCGTATATAATCCGAGATAAATTCAATTAAAAATTGGATAATTAACATTGATTGTATACGATCTCTGTAGTTCTGAACCAGTTTCTTATTTAAAAAAAAAGAACTAACTGTCAGAAACTTTCCAAAAACTGACAGTCTTTCAATGCATTTGTTATGAGTTTAAAAAAATAAGAAATTTTTTTTGACCGTCTAATTATTTATAAATAACGGTTTAAAGTTCAACAATTTATAGGAAAGTATACATGCATATGAATACTGTATGGGTTACGTTTCCACGGGTACAGTCTTGCGTACAAATTATGGATTACTTAGCTACAAGCTAGTATACTTTTGTGGCGCGTATAATCTATGACTTTTTGACAATATTGTACCACGACAACTACCTTAAGACTACCAACAGTTAAAGCTATTTAGACCTTGCGAAAATGTGTTAGTATTTTTGAAGTAATACTTTCTTTGACGCCTTGAGAGTAAAATTTTAGCAAGCAACGGAAGTTGCGCACGATTAGCTTACGAAAATTGGACAGTTTGAAGCTGCTGGATTTTTTCATACGTTTATAGTCCGTAAGACTTCTCTACATGAGCCAGCAGTCGCTGATGTTTGCAATGATTGCTAGAAACATTCATTGTTACAATGTTATATTAGAAAAATGTATTATTGACAGAAGCGTAGCGTGCCTTGGCGGGGCCCCGTATAAAAATTTGTTTGGGGGCCCTTCCCCCGTTGAAGTAAATGACTTAAACGGGAAAATCCCGCAGCCCGCGATAACCGATGTAAGGTGTTGCTAACTTTTGAACGCACGCTTTACGCGGGAAAAAAAGAAATTGCTTTTTTTGACTTTTGTCATTTCTGAAATAAAAAAAAATTGGGAAGTTTTTATTAATTTTAGCTTACGCACGTTGGGGGTCCCCGTGGCCCGGGGGCCCCGTATAATTGATACGGCAGATACGGCGGTAGCTACGCCCCTGATTATTGAACTATCACCATCGGGACTCAAACCCACTTTCGCGGCGGAATGAGTTTTTTCAGTTACTCTACGGTGTGATCTCATCCGTCAATTCTTCATAATAAAGCAATTGTAACATTAAATTTACATCATGCGAGAGCAGACTTTAACTCGGTAACGCTAGACATGAGCCTTCTCAGTAATGAGAGTTACGAATGAATCGGATGAAAAAGGAAGTCATTTCACGTTTGCGATGGAACAATTTTGTGAAATAAGTAATAATAAGGTCGTAGACCGCGTGTATTTTTGGCACAATTAATGCCAACTTTTTTCTAGTAAATCGTACATAAATTACAAAAGTATAGTCCACTAGAGACCTAGATTTGTCCTTTATCTTCCTTATAGAGAAAGAATTTTTTCACAATGCTGACGAATAAGTCTACAATTAACTATAATCAGCCGAAGCCCTATTTTTGGTTTAAATTCAGAGCGTTCCGACAGCCTTAACATTACCGTCGTTCTGAATGCGGCACAACGTAGGTAGAGTTGAACGTTAAGAATTTAGTACGACAGTTTCATAAAGGGTCTCGTAATGAGACGTTCAGAGCCGGAGTAATAGCGAAACGACCACTGCCACTCCGGTGCGATGAGGGATGAGAGGTATGCTGTGTAGTCACAGTAGAGAGTACACTTACTGAGGGTTATGTGCCCCCCGGGGCCCTTAGGGGGCAAAGCTTCTGCTGTTGTACAGCTTATATCTATGCTCTTATTTGCGCGTCCGCTTGCTTGTTTGTTATACAGGACCTTTTAAAGGTGCCCCTACTCCTGTTCAATATTGCCCGCGAGCGGTTTGTTTGTTTATAGATTGTTCATCAAATTAAAAGCGGATTATATTTGTTTACATTCGTGTAGCTATGTCTGATGTTGCCGCTGTCGAGATTTCCCTGCGGATATAAAAAAAAATCATAAATATTTGGTTGAATTTATAAATATGGTAACGTAATTATTGATAAAAAAAATTGCTGATCGCCAGGTTATTTATAGCAAACAAGTTAACGGTAATTTATAGTTAGGACTTATTGTCACAGATGGAAGCATAATCGCCAATACAGAATAGGGATGTTGACTGTATTCAAATAAAAACATAATTTTAACGTTAAGTGGTAGTTTCTATACTAAAAAACACTAAATTTTTCCTTATTTATAAGGAATTTAATTAATATTCAATAAATAAAACCTAATAAAATCACTCTCAAGTCACGTGACAACAGACACCAATCAGAGCGCATGGCGTCAAAGGTTCCGCCGCTGTCAAAAAACTTCATTGTTTGGTTAATACTTAGTGTGTAATTTATTATTATTTGTTTATAGGGAACGTCAAATTACATGTAACTATAGCAACGACTACGAAACAACTTCAGTTTACTAACGTTTATGAGCACAGAATATGCATCTATAGGATGGTAGCTCCTGCGTAAACTTTTGAGCCTCCTTTGGTAGGAACAGGTGACGTCAGGCGACTAGTATTGGCGTTTTGGACCGAAATTTGAAACGGGATTTAAAATACATGATTTTTAAGGCTCGAGTTGTATTTAAATAAAAATAATAAATATTTGTGGCTAAATTAGGTACTTATGCACTATTTAAAACACTTTCCCAAAAATAGTCAACATTCCTATTTGACACTTTTCGATGCCGTCAGCGGCTTAATGTAAAATTATATCTGCCTCCTTCTGGAATTTTTTCTTGACGACGCATCTGGTAAAAGTCTTACTTCACCCTGTCATATTACATTGTTTTTGATTTTTTTCTGGAGTCTAAAGTTGTTTAAATAACAAATAAATCTGAAATTATGAATTTAATCCTGATTGATTTCAACGAAATTTGTTTTTTCAAACTACGGATATATTTTGTGCGTAGCAACAATTAATATTTTGAGTTGATCATTGGTTGCCAAACTTATTCAGCTAAGGCTGAGTTACGACACGACTTCCGTAAAATAATCGATTTTAACGTGAGTGAATTGGTGGATAAAATTCGACAAACACGTGATCGAAGCCGTAGGATCTAATAGAGTTGTATCATTCAGAGAAGATAGTAGCAAAATTGGGAATTTACTTAGTAAGGAGAGTAGGACAAGCGATCAGTAGCAGCGTGATTTGTAATCTGAGGGGTAATCGTAGTGAATGGTCGTCTCGACTAGCAACGAACAACTAACAATAAATCTGAAAAAACCGGGTCACAGTGCCAAAACCCTGCCGACAATATAGTGTATTTGCTTGTATAGGGCCGTGTGGTTTTATACTTTTATTATGTGAAATTAAGTTTGTTTTGGGGCAAAATAAAAAATTTAACCCCTTATTACACCCCTTAAAATAACATTTTTTTCTTAATTGTAATATTATTATCAATCTAACGTCTACACCGAATTAAATACACCCTTTAATAAATAAGTCACTATCTGCAAACTAGTGTTTTCATAAAATTTGTAAATCCGGTCCTGTCCGGCCGATTTTATTAAAATTGTGGGGACACTTTTTAATCACTACCAAAGGGTTAAATTTCAATTTTGAAACGATTCGGAGAATTTTTTCGGTATTTTTGGGCCCAAAAACAGTTTTCAACCCCTAAAAACTACCCTTAAAATAGCCCGATTAGGCCCATTTTAAATAGGCTTCTTGCGGTGATGGATTTCAATACGTGGCCCAAATTTCGTTGAAATCAATTAATTCTTTCGAAAGTTATCGCGCGTACACATATATATATATATATACGTATATAAATATATATATATATATATATATATATATATATATATATACATATATATATAAACATTTTTAAAAATGGTGCCAAAGTGTTTAGGAGGTTATGAAACGTCGAGAAATTTTGGTCCGACCCCTAGGTCCCGCCATCCGACCGACGCCAATAGTGTATGTTGCCATATGGCAAATACACTAATAAATGACCATGTTCATAGGATCTCTTGTTAACGAACCTAGACACGTCTGACCTGAAACTCATTTGTGCCCTTCTATGTTCTTTAAACAATACTACTCTATAACACTATTAAAGCTGTCGGAACGCTCTGAATTTAAGCCACACTACTAGGCTAAAAAATGCTGTTGCAAGGGTGCCGCTGTCAATTGATTACTCTAAATTTTGGAAATATTTTGAAGATTTAAAAACTTTTCATAAAAATAAAGAGTCACTTTAGGTTTGTAATCGAACAATTTTGAGAAATGTGACATTGAAAACGTGTTTTTTTGGCACAATTAATGCCAACTTTTTTCTAGTAAATCGTACATAAATTACAAAAGCAGTCTATTAGAGACCTAGATATGTTCTTTATCTTCCTTATAGAGAAAGATTTTTTGCAAAATGTTAACGAATAAGTCTACAATCAGCTATTAGACGAAGCCCTATTGTTGGCTTAAATTCAGACCGTTCCGACAGCCTTAATAGTGCCACTAAACGTATATGGGTGTTTTGTAAATGAACCAGCCCTACAGAAACTCGCTCGCTAACACTTTCTACGCGCGCAAATATACCTATGAAACGCATGACCACCAGTCTATACTCCTTGTTGTTAATACGCGAAAACACGCGTATGTGTGTGTCTATGTTTCGCTTGTATTACGTCATTAGCAACTTTCGTAAGCAAATGGTTATGACGTCATCATTGTTATATAATTTTATATTTACGACTCGTACGCCGGAATGTTTTGTAATGGACTTTATCTAGCGATTCCATAACGTAGCATAGTAGTTAGTTTTATTTAAAATTTTTTATGTAAGACGTGATTTTTGTTGCGGGGACTTAATTTGCTTTGGAAGGAAATTGTGTTATGGGAAAATTCAGAAATAAATTATTTTTAGGTATTATAAATGTTGCGATATTAGTTATAAGTAATTAGCATTTCTTGCGATTTCATTATTTTTGATTTTCTGATGGTTACCATTACTGCTCACAGCGAATATTATATTTTCGCTAGCAATAATAAAGTTGAATCGGAAGAAAGACAATAATGAATGAATACAATTTATATACTTAATTATCGTTTCGAAAAAATATGTCTGTTTTTATTTGATGTTTATATTGATTTACTATCTATTTTTTTGTAAACATTTTTGGCAAAATCTCAGAAGCCTTCAAATATTACTGAAACTTTTGTGAGCAATTTATTTTTCTTCTAAATCCGACACTGACTATATGTTAGGTTAGACTTCAGTTAAATGGCGACACAGACCTACGATGCAAAACAACATACAATTTGTGGTGCAGTGTAGAGAATCTGTAACGTAAACATTGTACAGATGATAAAAGTTCTTTTCATTAAAAATATTATTGTGTTGCATCCAGCTAAGAAAATACTTATGTCCTTTAACTTTTAATACTTTTATGGTAAAATTATTAAGATTATCTAGCTCGTGTTTTCCTGACTCTTTGGACAACTGTAAAGGTATGGAGGGTTGCCAACCGTCCCGCTATACGCGGGACGTCCCGTTTCTGATACCCTTAACGAGACGTCCCGCTCAGGGTGTGTGCGGGACGCTAAATATCCCGCTTTTCGGAGGACGCTAAATACATTGCATCTATTCCGTGTTCTAATGCTGCAGCAGAGAGAGTCTTCTCACTTTGTAATAATGCCTGGACCGACGCGCGAAATCGTCTTCATATGGATTCTATAAAGTCAGAGCTACAAGTTAAAGTAAATTTTTCTTATACAATGCAAAGATTTTTACAATTTTGTTATTTTGTACTTAAAAATAAAAAAATCTTTAAAAGTGCCAAATATCAAGAAAAATACTCATTTAAAAAGTAATTTATAGTTTTCATAATAAAGTCTAAATTAAACTATAACTGTTTTTTTCAGTAAATATTGACTATTATTAATCTAACAAGGTGTTTTATTTTACTTCTCACCCTGATTTGTAAAGAAAATTTCACGTTTTTTTGTATTCTAAATAAAATTAGTTGGATCCCGCTTTTTAAACCCTTGTCTCACATTTGAAATCATTATTTCCTGCAAATTTGTATTTTAAAGTTGGCAAGCCTAAATGCAACCCAGCGCCTGCTTTATGAAGTTATGTCTATATTTTTTATACATGTAACGTGCATGGAGTTGTCATAATCAAGGAAAGATGTCTCTAGATGATTGTATTCTATTGAAATTGAACATGGCACATATTATAGACTTTTGTATGATAAAAACGTTCAGAAAAGAAGCGCTATATAATATACAAATTGATAGTCGTACTGAATATAATCCTAGCGGCAATTTATAGGCTGAATAAAAGCGAGTTTTTTTATGGAACCATTACGCCAATGTGTAGTTGTATAAATTAATGATTGCTATGCTTTTCACTGAAAATGTGTGTGTTGTAACTCTATCTAGGGGTTTTGTTGTTAGCTGTCTTGATTACGTAATTGCCCTATTTGTGTACAGATTTCGAAATTTATCATTTTTATGACTATTTTGTGATAGCATAGGTACCTGTGCATGTCATGTAATGGCACATTATATGCAGCGCCGGCCTTACTACATGGGGCTTCCATAGGCAAATCCTAAGTTTTATTTTTAGGTGCAATTATATATTAAATTCACAGATATATAGGATAATAATAAAATTACTTTATTTATTTTATATAAACTAATATTAAGCTACAAATATAGATTTTAGTCCCGATCTAATATCCACAATTTACATTCCGAGCTTTCGTTTGCAGAGTCTTTCATAACGTTAGAAACATCGAGTTCGTATTTGATTTCATAAAAAAATAAGAAGAAATAAAATCTTGTCTTAACACAGAATGCCACTGCATTCACTTACAATCTTTACAATATTAATATACGTAGCTTACATAACATAAACCATTACACAATTCATAGAACATTACTGGATAACATTCGTCTAAATACTATAGGTCAAATATTTGTTTAAACTTAGCGTTGTGGCGTCCCTAAGCAGTGCATAAGTCTCTCCTAAGACCAGCACTGATTATGTGCAATATAGATCGGTAGCAAAAACTCGTATTTTTAATAGAACTATTAAAGTTGCGAGAACTAATCCACTATAATAAATATAAATCGACCGAGCTGGGTAGAGTAGTGGTGACAGCACTAGACTCGCATTCGGGAGGTCCGGGTTCGAATCCCGGCGGGGGCAGATGTGGCTGGGACTTTTTCCAACTGCCTTTCGCCGAGAAACGGTAATTCCTGTACCGGCAATCTTCATTGAGGTTTTCCATGGTTTCCCTCAATTAATTCCAGATAAATATCGAGATGGTTCCTTATTTGAAGCCATGGCTGATTACCTATCAAACTCCTAGTTCAAAAATTGCCTACCTTATCCTAATTTCCTATAATTTCTTCATTTGCCCATTGCTATTACATAAGTTGAAGTTTTAAAAATGTAGAAAAATAACGGGAAGTGTGGTAAATGGAAACTAGTAATGGTGCGAATTGCGTCTGTTATGACATAAAGTCGAGATACGGACGTTAAACGCATTATTATTATTATAATAAATATAAGTCGATCGTCAGCAAGTTCTAACATCCACACGTTTGTAATACACACTACATTTTTCTTACGCAGATCCTATAAAATAACTGATTTTCACATCATAATATAAATATACTTCTTTGAGTAATGGGAACTTGGACACAAAAAACAAAGTTTTAGTTTATTTTTGCGACGTTTTGTTGTTTGTTATAACTTCCTCAAAAATTACGCCTACTTTGCTATCTTTGTTCGTCTTATAGTGTTAGTAACTGACTGGTCGGTTTTGAAAATTACTGTTGGATTAGTTAAATAGCATTTATGTGTTTTATTTCACGGTATAGGTGTTAAATTGGTCATTTTTCGACCGCTATACAGACGTAAAAAACAGCTATTTAATAGTGAGTGTGCAAAAACAAATGTTTTTGAAAAACTTTTTTAAGTGTTTGTGTTTTTATTATTCAATAATATTCAACCAAGTGTCTAAGCGATGAATCTCTTCGAGTGATCACAGATATAATGTCCCTAATACCTACCAATTCATGTTTTCAATCCGTTAATATTTTTTACAAACTTCAAAGGTGGGAATTCTCAATTCGTTCTGTATGAATTTTTTCATGTTCAAACATAACGTTTTTAATAATGAATTGAAATTTTAATTGACGCTTTTACCAACACTCAGATTAGAACCTGGGGGTTTGTAATAGATGAGTCATTGAAACGTTATGAAAACAGTATTTCTAGATCGGTTAGTAATATTATTAAAAATTAGCTTAAGGCGCCAATCCTATAAAAGTGGTTATAAATACGTACTCATATTATTAGCGCTGGCTATTTGATTGTTAAACTAGAGGTCAATTCGGCAATAAAAAAAGAGTAACGCACGCACATGTATTTAAAAAAGTTTTGTCTTTGAAAGTACATTATGTAATATAGCTATAGTAGTTACGTAATATTCTCTTTAAATTAATGCTTTCAATGTTCAAAAACAGATATAATAATTATACGGATTTTAGTTATAAATTTTATAACAGAAATAAAATATCTGTCAAAAAAATTATTTTTATTAAAAGAACAATATATAATACTTTTTTAGTTGTTAAATTTAAGTAATTAATTACACCTAAAATTAACGCACCACTTAGTTTTTTCTGCTATGCTCATTCACAGACACAACCATCTAATCAAATCATCAGAGAACATAATGTGTTTTCAGTAAAAGCATTGTAGAATTTTAAATCAAATAAGTAATCGATTGATTGAAATGATATTTTTTTTTAAATTGAGAACACATAGTTTTTATGTACAATTTCCACTACGACACAACTTTTCTCTACACGCGTTTTGATTAAAATATATCTTGAAAAGCGATCTTTTTCTATATAGATCAATTTGTTTCTGTGTTAGTACAACCTAATGTTCTACATTACAGAGACTTTGACAATGTCATTAGAATATCTTGATCACAATCTAAAGACATATAGTCAAATAAGATTTTTGTGACCGGCGTGTTAATTTTAAACAGGAGCTTAGATTATATTCAGTTTGGAACGTTTTTTCCTTCTGTAATATAAAATATTTTCGTTATAGTAGATTTCTACTTGACAACGACGGAATGTGATACGAAAAAGATTAAAATTAGCGGAAAATTCCTTTAACGTTCAAATACGAAATAATGAAAAAAATAATATTTAATCTTCAATAAAATTGAATTGTTTTCAAGTGCTATTTGTGTTTGATATAGTTAAACGGAGCAGAATAACGTAATAAACGATATTCTATTTTTTCCAGAAAAAGGTTTGTACTTTGTAGCATAAACGTAAAAATTTACATGTGTTTTGTGTTTGTTGTAACAAAACTCACTTGTTATTGAGTTAAAAATAAAGTTCTTTTTTTTACACAAACACTTCAAATTCAGCTTCAGATTCAGTCGCTTGGAAAAAAATTTCTGACCTTTGTGCACTTGTTATGCTCAGTTGTAACAAACTAATTATTGATATTTTATTCTACTTTACTTTACTTTTCCCAACCGTCGTAGGCGCCGGACTGCGTTCCGTATGAAAAATCCGATGGATTCATCCCGATTGATGATTTAAGGTAGTTGTCGTGGTACAATATTGTCAAAAAGTTATAGATTATACGCGCCACAAAAGTATACTAACTTGTAGCTAAGTGGTCCATAATTTGTACACCAGACTGTACCCTTGGAAGCGTAACCCATACAGTATTCATATGCATGTATACTTTTCTATAAATTGTTGAACTTTAAACCGTTATTTATAAATAATTAGACGGTCAAAAATTTTTTCTTATTTTTTTTAAACTCATAACAAATGCATTGAAAGACTGCCAGTTTTTGGAAAGTTTCTGACAGTTAGTTCTTTTTTTATAAATAAGAAACTGGTTCAGAACTACAGAGATCGTATACAATCAATGTTAATTATCCAAATTTTAATTGAATTTATCTCGGAGTATATACGGTCGATCGACTTCAAATTTTCAGGATAATTGTACTGTCATGTTCTTAATAAGTATACATAAATTAAGAGTTTTCTGACGGTGTGCCTTAACAACGACAACTACCTTAAGAGCTATTTCACTGTTTTTTAAGGAACCATCTGTAAGAGTTGATCACCTCCTGCGTCAATAATTTACAATTATCCCTAGTAAATTATTTTCTCACAAATTTTATGTAAAATACTTAGTGCTCTGACCACAAATATTTTATATTACGTCACAGAATTTCATTAAAAAAATTTTCAAAATGAGTTCCCGATGGTGAAACTGCTATTTAAAAAATATAGTCCGCAGGTACAGTAAGTACCGCTCACTAGAAATAACGGTACTGTTACAAATGGTCCAGTTAATAGAATTTCATAACGTATGATGTTTTTACAGTCGACCGGAGTCTAGCAGCGTTAGTACGGTCTCTGTATTCACCGCCCCACGGCATGTCGTAAAGACGGCTTGCCGCCACTGTTCTGCCGTTCCCCTACGCAACCTCCAATCCCTACAGGGTCTCACGATCTCTTAAAATGACCACAGGGGCGGCGGCTTGTCAGGTGAGGTGTCCTCTGAGGACCTTTCCTAATACTGACATATTTTTTGAAGATATATACACTGTATTTTAGTTATTGACATCGATGGAAAGAATGTTTAAGGGGGTATTCTCATGTGACCACTTCGAAAAATTGATTTTTTTTCATATTTCAATAGTAAAACCTATCGAAAATATGCTGTGAAAAATAGAGACCGAAATTCCTAGTTTTAAATAAATTACAACTCATAGTCGCCGACGAGCCGTATAAGCGACTTGTTGGCTCTTGAAACTTTAAACGCATTTATCTGGAAACATTATTTTCTAAAACTGTCATAGTCCTAAAAAAAAAAGTATTCAACCGATTGCTATGGAAAAACTATCTAAGAAGTTGCAGTTAAAATTTCAAGTCAATCGGATAAAAATTGAAACAGATACGGTGTCCGCCGAGTTTCTCCGAAAAAACATTTTTTTTTCTGTTTTTTATACTGCCACAACGCCATTTTGTTATATATATATATAAATAAAAAATATTTTTGAAAAGTTTGATACATGTGTAATAAAGCCCTACATTTTTTTTTGATCCACTACCTAAAACTCGAGAAAAAAATTCATAAAAAAAGCTTATTTTTTCAACGCACCTAGGTAGTCTAACCCCTAAGTCTAAAGCAGGAAGATTTAATTGGAAATCGTTCAGTGTGCGCTGCGCTCATGGATTGATATTCGACCTCCTCACCTGACCAACCAGCGAAGCAGTGTTTGCAGAGAGACGAGAAGCCGTGGGAGATTCTCTGTGTCTACACTAAAACCTACTTCTCTATTTATCACAATTATTCATTTAATTTAACACATTCGTCGCACAGTGACCTTATTCCTAACTTGTTGTGTTCATCACCATTCATTAGGTACATCCTTCACGGTGATTAATTCAATACATTCGTCACTTTGCTTTACTCTCTACTCCTTGTCTTATATCCGTACTCGTGAAACACTTCTTAACAAAGGCCAAATGTTATATCTAATTATATTAAATTAACAAAACTTTAAAACAGAAATAATGCAAAAAGACAAGAAACCCGTTTCTTCTTTTGATTATATTCGGAGAACAGTTTTTCTTAGGATTTTTAGCTCGGATATTTTTAAGCAAATTGGAAAATCCTTTTTAGTGTATTTGCCATATGGCAACATACACTATTGGCGTTGGTCGGATGGCGGGACCTAAGGGTCGGACCAAAATTTCTCGACGTTTCATAACCTCCTAAACACTTTGGCACCATTTTTGAAAATGTTTATATATTTTGATGTTCTCTTGCGTAGACGGACTCCCACTTGTTGCAACACTGTCTTAAAAAAAGAGAAAAGAAAGAAAGACAACAATTGAATCTGTGTTCTCGGCGTCGCAGGAGGATATCAGGTCTTAATTTGCTGGGCCCGTTTAGTTTCTTTGATAGAAATTTGATATCCGCCTATGGGCGTCCGATCAACACAGACCCTGAGGAAAGCAAGAAAGAAAACAATACAGTGTTTATTCCGAAATTATAATTAACAGTTTTATTAGACGTGCAGCGAGGTACAAAATCCAGTAGCGATTGTTCCGTATCAATAATACTTTTACGAAGAAGTAAATTGATCTCAAGGTACTGATTTAAATAAAATCGCTTAAATAACTAAAATTATAATAAGGTGAGCTATTTTACTCATTAGTTATAGAAACTTAGATATTACAGACAGACAACAGGACAAATAAATAACATACTACAGACTTAATAATAACTAACGGAGCCGATGCTTAAAACTACAGACAGAACGAAACCCGATTCGCAAAATACCGACTTAAACTACAGAACAGAAACGGATACTTAAATTCTACAGACCGAACGGAACACCATTCGCAAAATACCGACTTAAAAACTACGGAACAGGACAGAACACAATTCGCAAAATACCGACTTAAAACTACAGAACAGAAACGGATACGTCTATACTTCCCAGATACCGGAACAGAGAGAGTTGTTATTTTTAATATTGTTTATTTTTTTCACGAAACCGTCACCTAGCAAACATATTCATTCACAACAATGTCAGGCTTTATTGTTCGTTGCTAAGTGAGGCATGATATCGTAGTAGCCACGGATATCAGAAAATGCAATACAGAAACACAGCTGCCTATAACTGTTCAGATATAATTAAATTATTAACTATTTATTTAATTAACAATTAAGGTTATACTATATATTCTTGTGACATATGGGCATAATGTCACAATTTCCCACCAACAGGGGGACGGCGGGGAAAGTTCGCAAACATACTGCTCAAGATGGCAACACTGAACTGTCAAAAGTGACAACAATTAACCTCTGATCAACAAACAAAATTTTCACGGTGCGGATGAAACAAGGTTAAATCTAAATAACTAGCTTAAAATTACGGAGTCGGAATAAGTTTTAAACTTTCTTTAAGTGCTCCACATGAGCTCGGAACAATCTATCAGTGACAGGGTCATTTAATTCTACACTAACTGGAGACAAAAATCGGACGATAGTACGGGGTTCGCTATACCTCGGGAGGAATTTTAAATGAAAGTTTGGCCTCATCTTTTGGTAATGCAATCTTTGAACAACGGAATCACCAACTTGAAACTTTAATTCAGGAGTACGATTGACATTATAATAACTCGCTTGACGATCATGCGATTGCTTCAACATGTCACGGACAACATCTGGAGTTAACGAATCTCGTTTTTTTTTTTCCACACTGCAGGTAAATTCCACTTGAGATCCAGCAGGAATTTTATTTCTCGACCGAGAAAGACTCGACAAGGTAAATCATTAATACTTGTTGCCGGCGCTGCTTGTTACAAGCGGTCCCATTAAATCAATGTATAAGCGGTTCCAAACCGCCGTAGGAGGACTAGACGACATAATTACTTTGTCGGGGTTTTGGTCGCTTTTATGACGCAAACATAACTGGCAGGCCTTAATGTGTTGTCGGACTTCTATAAACATCTTTGGCCACCAAAATCGCCTGGCAATAGAGCGATATGTCTTGTTAATTCCGGGATGAGCACCCATTTCAGAGTTATGAAACTGCTCGAGGATGCTTGGCTTGGCTTCACTAGGTACAACAATACGGGCTTAATTATGGCGCCCCACTAGACGCACTAGAAAATTGTCTCGAACGGCAAAATGTCTTACGTTCACACCTTGCAAAATTTGTCTTTTTATTGAATTTAATTCAACATTTTTATTTTGTATGTCTCTGAGTTCACTGAACTCAGTACTGACGTCAACAATTGAACACATAAGATCGTCCATTTGTTTTAGATTCTTGGGCACAGGTAATCGGTGATGGCTTGGACCTTTTCACTATCCACAGCGAGACCAGACGACGAAATGCTGTGACCCAGAAACTTCAGTTCGGATTTCGCGAACTTCACCTTACTCGGGTTGACAGTCAGATTTGCGTCTCGAAGACGCCGCAACACCTCACGCATTTGGCTCATATGAGAGTCCAAATTGTCACTGTAGATGAGCAGGTCATCGAAAAACACAATTACATTTTTATATCATAAGATAGTTCACTCTTTAGTCGATTCAGAGCACTGGGCGATTCGGACAATTCAATCTGATTAAACGCACTATTCAGATCCAGAGTTGTGAATACTTTAGCCCTTTTC
Organism: Venustoraphidia nigricollis; assembly: GCA_034508555.1. Classification (NCBI taxonomy): domain Eukaryota; kingdom Metazoa; phylum Arthropoda; class Insecta; order Raphidioptera; family Raphidiidae; genus Venustoraphidia; species Venustoraphidia nigricollis. Next base: position 3,928,565 of record JAVRKA010000047.1, read on the forward strand.
AAACGTTGAAAGACGTGCTCAATCGCCAGAGCTGGAAACGCGTCCATATGGACCTTTTGATTTATCCTGTTTTCCGTCAAAGCCTCCGGAAATTCTGAACACAATCTATCAAATTTTTCAGTTGCGGAGTCCACGGCCATAATCGGAACCAATAATTCGACTGGGACGGAAGCAGGCAAGGAAATATACGGAATCGACGAATCCCGGTCAAATTCAAACGATACTGAATTTTCGGCACAGTTTAATATTGCCCTCGTATTTTTCAAGGACTTACTACCAATAATTACTGAGTATGAAATATTTGGCAACACAAAAAAGATAAGTTTCCAAGTTTTATTCTTAATCTTTACAACTAATGCCACCGAGTTAACAGAACGGGTCGTTTGACCATTGGCTACGCGAGCATATTGTTCGCATTTCTTATAATTACCTAACCTAAGAGAAACTAAATAATTGGCCAGGTTAGCGCTAATGTAATTTAGCGTGGAACCCGTGTCCAATAGAGCAGAAGCCTTAACGTTACCTAAACTAATACTAATTATAGGGATAGACTTATCGACTAAATTCTTTGAACCGGCGGTTGCAGCGAAATAGTTCGAAATAGCTGCAATCGGAATTTTATTGAATAATTTTGGAGACGGGGCCGAAACGGGGGAAATTGTCGAACTATCACTATCAGTTGAACAATTACTACAAAAAATTTTGGGGTGGTTATAGGCACTAACTACGGCATTGCATTTTCCGGTGATACCCGAGACTCACCAGAAACACCGGGCACTGGAGCACTGGGAGGCTGCGGCTCCCAGACGACTATAGGAGTATCCGTTGACTGCGGAGCGGGCGGAACGGTTCGGGATTTCGGCTTCAAGACGGCGGACAGGTACCGGACAGGTTGGAACAAGGCTCAGGCTTTCCAAACTACGCTCTGCTACCAATTTGATGTTCTCTTGCGTAGACGGACTCCCACTTGTTGCAACACTGTCTTAAAAAAAGAGAAAAGAAAGAAAGACAACAATTGAATCTGTGTTCTCGGCGTCGCAGGAGGATATCAGGTCTTAATTTGCTGGGCCCGTTTAGTTTCTTTGATAGAAATTTGATATCCGCCTATGGGCGTCCGATCAACACAGACCCTGAGGAAAGCAAGAAAGAAAACAATACAGTGTTTATTCCGAAATTATAATTAACAGTTTTATTAGACGTGCAGCGAGGTACAAAATCCAGTAGCGATTGTTCCGTATCAATAATACTTTTACGAAGAAGTAAATTGATCTCAAGGTACTGATTTAAATAAAATCGCTTAAATAACTAAAATTATAATAAGGTGAGCTATTTTACTCATTAGTTATAGAAACTTAGATATTACAGACAGACAACAGGACAAATAAATAACATACTACAGACTTAATAATAACTAACGGAGCCGATGCTTAAAACTACAGACAGAACGAAACCCGATTCGCAAAATACCGACTTAAACTACAGAACAGAAACGGATACTTAAATTCTACAGACCGAACGGAACACCATTCGCAAAATACCGACTTAAAAACTACGGAACAGGACAGAACACAATTCGCAAAATACCGACTTAAAACTACAGAACAGAAACGGATACGTCTATACTTCCCAGATACCGGAACAGAGAGAGTTGTTATTTTTAATATTGTTTATTTTTTTCACGAAACCGTCACCTAGCAAACATATTCATTCACAACAATGTCAGGCTTTATTGTTCGTTGCTAAGTGAGGCATGATATCGTAGTAGCCACGGATATCAGAAAATGCAATACAGAAACACAGCTGCCTATAACTGTTCAGATATAATTAAATTATTAACTATTTATTTAATTAACAATTAAGGTTATACTATATATTCTTGTGACATATGGGCATAATGTCACAATATATATGTATATATATATATATTTATATATATATATATATATATATATATATATATATATATATATATATATATATATATGTGTGCGGGAAATAACTTTCGAAAGAGTTAATTGATTTTAATGAAATTTGGTCCACGTGTTGAAATCCATCACCGCAAGAAGCCTATTTAAAATGGACGTAATTGGGGCATTTTAAGGGTAGTTTTTAGGGGTTGAAAAATGTTTTTGGGCCCCAAAATATCGTTTCAAAATTGACATTTAACCCTTTAGTAGTAATTAAAAGGTGTCCCTGAAATTTAAATAAAATCGGCCCGACAGGACCGGACTTACAAATTTTATGAAATCACTAGTTTACAAATAGTGAATTATGTACTGAAAGTTCTATATAATTTGGTATAGAGGTTCGATTTATAATAATATTGCAATTAAGAAAAAAAATGATATTTTAAGGGGTGTATTAAGGAGTAAAATTTTTATTTTGCCCAAAAACCAACTTAAGCTCGCAAAATAAAGCCACACTGCCTGTATAAGCAAATACACTATATTGTCGGCAGGGTTTTGGCTCTGCGACCCGGGTTTTTTATTTATACTACGGATGTTCGTGTTTTTACATAAAAAGTAATGCAATGATATTTGATATCTGGTACGACTACGATAGATATTTAATAGAGTAGTTTTAGTATCACGGATTTCACGGTAGTTCGATGATAAAAGTATTTTCAAAGTAGATTTAGCGTTGAAATCCGAGCGTTAATAAAATACTAATAAATGATAAAAATAATTTATAAAACATTCAACCAAAATTTAATTCGATAAAACAAAATTCTTCAAATATTATATTATTCATTTCTAAAATGTCTATTCTGTTCATTATTTATTTTTTTATTTATTTAGTACTCATCTTTACAGTATATTATTAGATTATAAGATAATTATTTCAGTTTTACTTGGAAGTTTCAGGGTAGGAATTGTAACCAATCAAATAATATTTTACTATGTATTGTGATGTCTGATTTACAATAAAAAGAAAAAAAAACACATTTATGACAGTAATTATTATTGATTGCTCATAATGCTAGTGTTATTAGTCAGTTCATAAACTCGTTGGAACATAACGAACTACAGATGTCACAACATTTTCGGAATCATTGTGACTATAGAATATTCAGAAAAAATAATTCAGATTTTCTTCTTTCAGATTCTTGTGAATTTGTCAGCGCAGCTCATTTTGGTAAGTCGATATTCCAGAATATTCATTTTTTATTAATAAGTTTTTTGCGGATACAATTAAATAGACTATTTTAAAAATTGCGATGTTTCGTTTAATCTTTTAAACATCATCATACACAACTTTAACTAATTAACTTATTAGTTATAATAGAAAACAGTTTCACGGGTAATTGGAATAAAAATAAATCAATTTAAACACTCATTGATTGCAACGTTTCGTCTTTATTCAGTCAAGACTTTTTCAAGCTCTGAAAAAATTTTTTTACAAAAATTAACAATCATATAATAAAAATATTAAACCTTACGGATTAAATAATTTACTAAAAAGAAACAATGATGTGACTAACCTCAATATGTTTAAATTATAATAAAACTATGATATAATAAGCAATTTGCTTAATATATCATCGTCGCTGTTACAAGACAGATCTCTAGTCTTCAAATAAACAAATGTTCAAAATGAAGTCCGTCATGTATGCAAGAAAAATTAATTCTCAATGATTGTTGCAAATACTCTATAATATGTACCATTAAATAATGTTAAGTCATATTCTAGACACTGAAAACAAAAAGTGATAAAAAAACTGAGCTTGTCTGCCATTTATTTGAGTTTTTCTTTTTATTGTGTTGAACTCAATAATAAAATTTAGCGGTACTGTCAAGTAGATTTTTGTACGGTCAGAGCTTGAACTATTAGTTTGGCAAGAGTATATAATGGGGAATACCTTAGGGGTTGGTAGTAACTCTTGCTCGATCCCTTTCTAGGTACAGATGCATAAACACAATGAACATTCAAAGTGAAATCCTCAGGCACCCAGCCTTGATAACGATTATGTTTTGTTTAGTTTGAACTAAGGATACTCGATTCCTTCGGTTTTAAGAATTAATTGGTTATGCACTTTAACAGTACTATTGACATAATCAACTGTAGAAAAAAAAAAGTATTTTTTGGCACTAGCTTTTTATAAAACTAGCGGACCCTTGCGGCTATTTCGCACCGTTAGTGATCAGTTAGGTATTACAATAAGGTAGAAATAAATATTAGGAAAAATCAGGTCTTGAAATAAATCAGGTAAAAAGAATCAGGTGAAACTTTAAATTATTGACAATCTTATAAATTTTAACACTCAGCTATTTTATATCGATTAATCTAACAATGTTTGGACTTATGCATTATTATACTTCATTATTTATTGTAAAAAATGCTGGTATAACTATGTTTTAATAGAATTTTCGAGATACCTGAGAAGTCGAAATAATACCGACGAAATGTCGTATAACGAATAAATGTGTTGAAACGTACAAATTGGTCTTTTCACCTGATTCTTTTTACCTGTAGAAATAAATTTTATTCTATTCTATTCAGAGACTTCAGCACTACTACACGTCATATTATCAACAACTGTTAAAATAGATTACCACCAGATAACATTTGTTCTTTCTGAATATTATTTTCGGTAATGAAATTGTTAAAATTTTTAAACTGTAATTTTTTAATGAAAACATTAATTGTAACATATTAACTTATTTTTTGTCATAGAGAGAAAAGTAATCTCCAAAATGGCTTATCAAACATTAATTTTGATACAGTATTAAAGGAGATATTTTTTACCGACAAAAACACCTTTGAGAAATAATACTTATATACCGATAAGTCCAAAAACCTAGCGACGCGTGACGAAACGAAATTGCACCCCTGATCCAACGCTGCAGTACTGTTTTGTCGAATGCGATTGTAGAACAATTTTGTTGAAAATCGAATGAGACCACATGCTGTACTAGTTTTGCTTACAATAAAGAGTAAAAATGCCAGACGAAGAAATACTTTTGGCACCTATTGTTCTTTATAAAACCGATGATAAAAAAATGATGCAAGAAATATAGAAAATCACACAATCGGATCGAAAGTTTCGATCACGATCAAATAGACGATCCCACCAACAGTGTTGTACTGCTGCAGACTGATATGTTTATCTGCTAACAAACCGCTCGATTTGGTCGAACGGCGAATATACGCGATCAAATTGTGTCCGAGTTTGTCGTATTCAACGAAATTGGATTGAGTTGTTAAAACACAATTAAAGTGGAATTCACAATTGTTTTGCTATTGATGAAACGAACATAAGTTTACTTGTTGTGGTTGATAGATAAATTACGCGCATGCTCTAGAAAAGGTAGTTAAACTTTAAGGATGAATTCCGTTTGAGAAATTAACATAAAGCGTTAGTATATAACATTTTAAAATTAAATTCTTTGTAAAATAAAAGTGTCTCGTAAAAGATGAAAACCAGTTTTTTAAATACGGTATACATTATCTCATTTAAAATAACTTATACTGCATTTGAGAATAATTAGTTTTCAGCCCCATTCTTACGAGCGACGATAACATCCCGGCTAAAGGTGTAAACAACAAATGTCATACTTATTTTTCGATTTATTTTCTCGAGAGATTAACTTCTTAGGCTTGACTGCCTATTTTAAAGACGTCATTGTACGTTTACAGTACCGTATTAACTCTAGAATAAATCACTTTTTTGTTGTCGTATAATACGCAGGCTATGATTCATTTCATACATTTTGTTTATATTGAACCTTGTTGGTTTTTGTAAGGTTCATCCGGATAAAAATTGAGTAGAATTCAATTTTAGTGTATAGTTTTAGGGATTCTTTAACTTAAAAAACTTAAGAAAAGAATATTAACCTCCTTCAAAAAAATCACTAAAAAGATGAAAATAATGAAATTTTAAGGTCGGAGCTAATTTCATTACAAAAACTTTTTATTACATATCTACTTTTAATAAATAGGCGCCGACCTCAAAATTTCATGTGATTTTTTTGGTAATGAAATTAGCTCCGACCTCAAAATTTCATTATTTTCATCTTTTTAGTGATTTTTTTGAAGGAGGTTAATATTTTTTTTTTAAGTTTTTTAATTTTTAAATTTTTAGTGGTGGATTTGATTTCGCACATTTTTAAAAACTACTGAACCGATTTAAGTAAAATTTATGTGGGATCATCCTGAAGATGTGCCCTATTAAATAAGAAAAGAATCATCATAATCGCTTTAAATGTTGGAGATATGAGGTAGCATACATTAAAAAATATGTTTTTTGACGTCATTTAAAAACGGATGAACCGATTTTAATAAAAACTATATGGGACCACCTGGGATGTATACTCTTTCAAACGAAAAAATAATTTTCCAAATCGGTTCAGGCGTCTTTGAGTATTCGGGGAACATACATAAAAAATAAAAAAAAAAAAGATTCCGACGAATTGAGAACCTCTTCCTTTTTTTGAAGTCGGTTAAAAATAATTAGGAATTGAAAAATATAATTTGTGGATTCGAGGTTACAGAATGTCTACAGAATAATACAAAAAAACGCATAATGTCAGTGTAAAGGAACAATTTTTAAATTGACAACTATACAAATATGTTTTTCAACGTGTTATTTGCTGTCTGAACGTACAGAAACTAAATGACCAATTTTTTTGTAATTTAAAAAAACACATTTTATTCGTTTGATGCAGAATATATAAGTATCATTATCTGATGTAATCTGCTGCCCAGTAGTATTCGCTGTAATCATATTCATAGGATATGTTTCAACCCTTTTAACTTATAATAACAACGACGTTCGTTACACGGCATTCAGTCATATTGCTCTGGTAGGTTAGTATATCCGATAGGATAATACAAGTTCGTCCGAATATTTTGTATTAGTTTATGACAAATTTAGAAATAACTAAATTCGATGTTAGTGACCAACACGCGCTTGGCCGGATTGCTTGTTTATGTAATAGAATCGAATAGAATTTACGAATCCAAAATACTATCAAGTGGACTCGTCAACTCTAGATATATTTATAAAATAGTAAATATAAATTGCTGCAACTAAAAACTATACATACAAAAATCATCGATATTATAAAGTTAATAGGGATGTTGACTGTATTCAAACAAAAACATAATTTTAACGAAAAGTAGTAGTTTCTATGATAGAAATACAAAAAAATACTATATTTTTCTTTCTTTTTAAGGAATTTAATTAATATTTAATAAATAAAACCTAATAAAATCACTCTCAAGTCACGTGACAACAGACACCAATCAGAGCGCATGACGTCATACGTTCAGCCGCTGTCAAAAAACTTCATTGTTTGGTTAATATTTAGTGAGTAATTTATTATTATTTGTTTATAGAAAACAGCAAATTACATGTATAGTTACATGTAATTTGATGACGAAACAACTTTTCATCGCCTCAGTTTACTGACGTTTATGAGCACAGAATACGCATCTATAGGATGGTAGTTCCCGTGTAAACTTTTGAGCCTCCTTTGGTATGAACAGGTGACGTCACGCGACTAGTTTGAAACGGGATTTAAAATACATGATTTTTAAGGCTTGAGTTGTATTTAAATAAAAATAATAAAAATAATTATGCACGATTTAAAACACTTTCCCAAAAATAGTCAACATCTCTATTGTACAAGCACAGTTGCGCTGATTTCTTTATTGAGTATTGTATGACGTTAAGAATATTGTCGTATATAAAATGTTTAGGTACAACAATTTCAAGAAGATTTAATATCCGTTAGAGATCTGGACAATGCTTCTAGTGATTTGCGTAGGCATACAATCTGGGCTGCGCGCGTTCTTCGTTAAACAACATTCGTTACTCTTCACACCGACGAGACTAAAATAATATTATATGCTGTGTTGTATATCTACATTGCATGGATATGAGTTTGTTACAGTAGCGGAACAACGTGTGACGTCATGGAAAATAGTAACAATATGTCCTCGAATTGAGATTAAAAAAAATTTTGATGTGTAAACGCGGCGATATAGCTGTATTTCGATAAATTTATAAGGGAAATGCGTAACAGGAAATGAACGTTACGCAGTCGCTAAGCGCATCTCTTGTAACATAGAATAGAATACTCCGGAGTATTACATTACAGTAGAACTTCGTTATAACGGATCTCTATTTAACGGACTTCGGATATAACGGACAAAAAATCCGATCAAATGTGAAAAAATTAAAAACGTCCTGTTGATATTATACATGCTTAAATTCAAGTGTAGCCGCATGTAGACAATTTTTAGCGGCCATGATAATCACGTCATACGTTTAGCACTAGAATTTGAGACATAATGCCGTCCTGCTCGTAGACTGCGCCTAGCCGGAGCGGTACTCACTCGCGAGGACGATATAATACAGCAAAATTACTTCACGACGAGTGTCCGAAGACAATTAAATAGAATATTGTTTGTGTTTTGTATTGATTATTTATATCTAAATCTATACATATTTTCAAAAAAAAAAGTTTTTTTATTTATTAGACATTATATCGCATCCAAAATTATTATTATAATTCAATAATAAATCGCAGGTATTTGGATTAATAATACAAAACAATCGTGTTATTGTTAATCTTGCTACGTTTCGACTAGGTACTTTAAGATTAACAATAACACGATTGTTTTGTATTATTAATCCAAATACCTGCGATTTATTATTGAATTTTTTATTTATCTTAAACCTGTTTTCATATAACGGACTTTCGGCGTTAACGGACACCCTCCCCCCCAATTAATCGCTTATATCGAGGTTTTACTGTATAATAAAAGTATAGAATAGATTTTGTACACTCTTAATTGGACGGGATTTGAGGTTAGGTACAGATAATATGAAACCACATTTTAATATATCATACACAATTAACTATAAAGAATTACAGGACGCTGGATTTTTTTTTTCTTCTAAAGGGGGCTATGGTTCAGAAAAAGTTGGAATCCTCTGCTTTAATCTCTGGCTACATCTTTATGGCAAAACATACACCTGACACATATACACTCTGTCAAAAAATGTAGATATACATTATACAGATACAAATTATATATTCATATTTTATTATTTTATATTATTATTTTGAGATCCTGCCCTAGCATTGGTTAGCCATGTTGGGCAAGAAATTCTTTGTTTATAAAAAGGGCACTTATTTTTATTTATTAATATTATCATGTATAATTTATTGAAAAAACTTTTTAGTGTTTTTTTTAGAAGGAAATAAATTTTGAACTGAATTGTTTTGAATTTTTAGAACGCTACTGACTGTTAATTATTCTACATGCTGCGTATGTGTGTGGGACTTCACATATACGCAACTGATATTAAACCCGATTTCAAATCTCAACTTGCCTGTTACTTGTATGAATGGTTGTACTGTACAATGTACATTCCTACACTATCCGAAGTGACAGCTCGTCTACTGGGGCATAAACGACAATCTCATATTTTTTAACTAATCTTTATAGATTTTATAGCACTGACGCAGTATGGCTTGTATTTAATGATTAGGAGCATATGGTAATACATAAAGACGACGTTTCTCAGAATTATCTTTTATTTGATACAATAAAAAATCGATTTCTTAGCATATTTTAGTGACTTTTGTGATGACTGGTTTCATTTTATTTTTGTTCTTAATTCGTCTCAACAATTGACTCCTGCCAGTTTTTCTTTTCGCGTTAAATCATTTCCTTTTTTGGGCACTTTGCTAAATAAATTATTATTTTACTTTGGTATGATATGTATAACATTTTTCTGACACAATATTTTAATCAAATTAGCTGTTTGTTTACTGTTCCATAGCAATTTTGAATTTAATTAATATATTATGTATTTTTACGACCCATACAAATTGAAAAAAGCTTAAAATTTTGTTTAGTGCTGCCAAAATAAGTCAAGCATTTAGTTCTGACGTTCTATAATGAATCCCGTATATTTTGTTTAATTTGAAAAGTGGAGTGACCGTACGCCACTGAGCAGCACTAGCTCATATTGTAGGTTGTTGTGGCCTAAAACAGTGGTGTCTCGGCGGTCTTTAATATTTAGCTAATTAAGTTTCTCTCGACCTGATTAAATTTCCACCACCATACCGAACTAATTGTGCTTACACGTCGTTCATTTATCCAAACTCCCTGCCCACTCTTCCCCCATTTCCCCTAAAAGCATGTGTGATTCGTTTTGAAACTGAACGAAATGAATCGTATATATAAAGTGAGGTTAAAAAAATGAGAAACAATTTTACAATAAATACTTGTGGATTTTATTTCGTATATTTTTGCTATCCGTTACCTACGTTGACAATGTTTTATAAAATATAAATTTATATTTGTAGTTATCATGAAACTGGAAGGAAAGATTAAATCTAGTGAACTTGAATGATTCAAATTGCACTTCACTTCTCGTCCATTTTACAATTTGTGAAGCGTACATATACATACTTACACATACTTATTTATACAATATCTACAACCCCGATAAAATATGCTTCATGTTTAACAGAACGACGATCTACCTACTGATAATTAAGTTATAATTCAATCACAAATTATAAAATATGAATACAACTTTCAAAATCTGTTTTCGACACATTTATAAAAAATAGTAAATAAATAAAAAAAATAATGTATAAAAAATTGAACTGACTGTGTAATCATTTCTGTAGTTATAATAATAATATAATAATAATAATAATGCGTTTAACGTCCGTTTGTCGACTTTTATGTCATAACAGACGCCATTCGCACCATTACTATTTTCAATTTTACCACTTCTCGTTATTTTCTCTACATTTCTAAAACTTCAACTTAACTAACAGCAGTGTGCGAATGAAGGAATTATAGGCAATTAGGATAGGATAGGTAATTTTGAACTGGAAGTTTGATAGGTAATCGGCCATGGCCTTGAATAATAAGGAACCATCTCGATATTTATCTGGAATTAATTGAGGGAAACCATGGAAAACCTTAATCAAGATGGCCGGTACAGGAATTATCGTTTCTCGGCGAGAGGCAGTAGGAAAAAGTCCCAGCCACATCTGCCCCCGCCGGAATTCGAACCCGAACCTCCAGAATGCGAGTCAAGTGCTGTCACCACTACTCTACCCAGCTCGGTCATTTCTGTAGTTATAGTGAATAATTTCTGTCGACTTTTAATTGAGTATAGGTAGTAAAGGTAATTTGTAAATCGAGCGGTAAAATTAATTTATTCTTTTTAGAAATATTTTGATTTCTTATGTCAAATATTTTTTTAACTTCCTAGTAAATTGGCAAGTTATTGTAACGGGTCCGAAAATTGAAATCAAAATTTTCGATAAATTTTTATGTTTCAAGGTCACTACACTATTTTTGAAAATATGTCTATGTGTTTGTACGTACGTGGTCATTTCTCTCGAAGACGAAAACTCTAAAAATTAAAATTGATATCAACTTTGTTCGGGTGTTAATCGAAGCTTATTAACGTCAAAATGATCCAAAAGAAATTTTATCACAATCAGCCCAGCCGTTTTTTTATTAAAAAAAAACTGCCAAAAGTATATTTTAGAATTTTTTGAAAAAACAATTTGTTAAATGGAAAGTAGGATCGCAAAGTTTCAATAAACGACCCACCTCACGGATTGTTTTTACACCATTTAAAAGTCTGATTGTAAAAAAAATAAAAAATAGTTTTTTAATTTCTTTCTATTATATTTTACTCGCCCAAAGTATTAATAATAATGCGATTCGAGCGTAGAGACAACATATTCGACCATTAGAATAAGATATAAAAAAATGTGGTGGAAGCACAGTTATTAATCACGGCACTTCCACCATATACTAAAAAATATGTCTGACTACTTTTTTTTATAAATATATTAAATATACCATTTTCACTGGATTTCGCGTTCGTGATGTTCGTGTCGGTCTATTTTTTTCAAAGAATGCTACAAATTATATAAAACGTCGACTTGAAACGCTGGCAGTCTGTTCATTTGTTTTTATTCTACTGTTTTCATAGCTACTGAATATTCGCTAAGGTCGGATAGAAGTTACATTGAATCCATTTCAATGTTTGTAATGAGTTTACATATTTGCATACTTTGTTTTCTTGTTTCATTTTAAATATAACATAAAAAGTTTCATTGGAAAAGTTTGGGGGTCCGTTCACGGTGGGCGAATGAAGGAATTATAGGAAATTAGGATAAGGTGGGTAATTTTTGAACTAAGAGTTTGATAGGTAATCGGCCATGGCCTCAAATAAGGAACCATTTCGATATTTATCAGGAATTAATTGAGAGAAACCATGGAAAACCTCAATCAAGATGGCCGGTGCAGGAATTACCGTTTCTCGGCGAGGGGCAGTAGGAAAAAGTCCCAGCCACATCTGCACCCGCCGGGATTCGAACCCGGACCTCCCGAATGCGAGTCTAGTGCTGTCACCACTACTCTACCAAGCTCGGTACACCTATATAAAATTAATTATTATAGACGACAGGGCGTTGAAATTTTTTTTCTTTTAAAGAGGCGGTGGCCTAAAAAATTAGACGATAATAACCTGAATTGTTGAGCGTCACTAATAAACAAGTAATAAATAATGGTGATGTGAGTGGTGTCAGTAATTATTATTATTATTTTAATATGTTCTAGTTAATATTTACATTTATTGGAAACAATAAAATCAGATAAAAATAAAAAGTATTTTTGTGTATCAAAATTATTAGTACATGTCAACAAAGTTGCATCGCTATATTGAAACACATTTAATTTTTTGTTTAATAAAACATATATATCGAAGTGAACTCTCTCGAATACTGATTTGCAATTTTGCATTTGCATAATATTTATTTAAAAAACTGTGTATATTTTGTAATGTTTATTTATAAAATAAGTACATTTAATTAGTTTTTATTAGTAATTCAATATTTATATGAAAGCAAGTGATGCAATAATTTGTTTCAATGAACAGTGATAAAAAACCATTAGAGAAATATTTTTCAGACGGGTAAGTCGTATCTAATGTGAAATATTCACATCATTTATTAAAGGAGGAAATATTAATTGCTTTTTGATTGAAAAACTATAACGAATGATGTACACTAAGCTATTAGACGGTAAATTATATACTGTCCAGCGAACTCGCTGCACGTTAAATATAACTAAAAATGTTTCGTCAATTAAAAATTTAAGGATTCTGCCTTACCGAGCGGCCATGCAACGCAACTGGTTTAGCTTCCAGGACTGAAAAACGGAAGGCTGAAAAACGGCTGAGATATGTTTTATGCCGTTTTTCAGCCTGTAGTGTTGGCAACTTAGTTGTGGCTGCCAACATTGACATGCCAAACAAATCTTACTAGCAGCTAGAACTGTGTTGCGTTGGTTGAGTTTCCAGTTAAGTACAAGCGCTCATATGCACCTCTAGCATTCAGCTACCAGATCACAATTTTGGCCTCGAAAAATTGTTTTTAATAATATACAAACAATTTGAAGGAAAAAAATTGTAATACGAAAAAAATGTTTTAAGAAAAATCAACTTTTATTTAATACCAAACATTTTTGCTATAAATTGGATGTTTTTAATGCAAAAATATTAATTTTAGTGAATTTTAAAATAATTTATAACTAATTACCCATATTCTAAATTTATAAGCACTATTTGTAGTCACTAACGTTTAACATGCCATTTTGCTTACGACCTCAGATGTTCAGCATCTATAATCTACAATCTAACATGGTATTTAGGTGGTATAAAAAACAAGCAAAAGTGATAACCCAAAGTGCTTATTTTGCTAAACACTGTATCACCGTACCAAGTCTGAATATAGTACGTTTTGTCTATTTCTGACTGCTTTGTTAGCTGCCTAGAAAAACCATGGCAGTTCTAGATGTTGCGCTTCCGTGACAGTCCGCTGAAGCAGAGCTTTAAGTCCTTTAACCGGCAGAAGAAAAGTTTTAAACGAAAAAATAATAAAATATAATATAATGACTCAGACAATATTGTAGTCTTCTAATTACAGATTGATTTATAAATTACATGTTCGAGTAAAATAGGGGATCATATTCATCAATAGATAATCATTTGTGTTCTCGATAAAAGGGCGATTAGGTTTGTAATCAATATTTATTTAGAGGAAAGTTGCACTTTTTTTTATTTTAATTTCCAGGGAAAGTAAGTACTGTTCTTATATTTCACACACTTGTGTAAATTATGTTACCTTATTTAAATTTGACATCTAACTGACGTCATAACTATATTATCTTTAGCTTAACTTATCAACTGACGCCGTCTTGTCGTCAGTACTGTTGATATATGCACTATGAAAAATGGGTACCTGCTTATTAATTTAAATATTATGTTCAAAATAATAGCCCTTGTCTGCTTTTGCCCCGTTTTAGTGGCTCAAAACCGTTTTATGAGACCTACAAATATTTATCGAAAAAATATATTGCAAAATGCAAAGTATATTCTAACAATGGACGTTTTATCTGCAATTTAAGGGAGTAAATTTCTTTTTGCTTTGTTCAAATTTTGATAAAATTAATTTTCTTCTACTCTATGCAGTATTTTGTCGACCAAACTAATAAACAAGAAATTTATTCGAATTTTATCTGATATCTGATAATCTTGTGTAACAAACTTTCCTACACAACAGAAGTCAAAGGTAGTGAAACAACGTAACTGTTGGGTTTACTATACAAAATAGACTAATGCATATTTTAAATATAAATGTAGATATATTTTATTTTTTGTATGCATATTTTAAATATTACCATTTCGCTCATGGCAAAAATTGTATTTCTTTTAATTCCCAGTGAGGCACTGGAACTTCGTACTGTCCTTCACGTGGCTTGTGTTTTATTATTTTTGTTTGTTTTGCACAAACTCTTTAAAAACTTTCTGAAGTTACGTATTCCTTTGATGACACCTTCTTTTTCAACTCTGAGTTGACCATTCAAACACCTACTTAGTACTTCTGTTTTCTTTTTTTAGTATGGAGTCTATCGATTTTCCATTTCTAGTATTCTAGCTGTTAACTGATGAGCTCTTGTTCTGTCATTTTCTATATTTTTCGTGTCAGTTATTAAATTTACAAGCTTTTATTTACCCACTACCCGCAGTTCGGTAGAGCTAAAATTTTTGACACAACTTTGGTTCTGAAAACAATACAATATAGTAAACTGAGTATTATGGTAGATCCAAATTGGCCGCTACCACAAAATTTCAGTTATTTGAAGAAATTCTATTCTTTTTTTCATATTATATGGGTTGTCATAAAGATCTT
Source organism: Venustoraphidia nigricollis (assembly GCA_034508555.1). NCBI lineage: Eukaryota > Metazoa > Arthropoda > Insecta > Raphidioptera > Raphidiidae > Venustoraphidia > Venustoraphidia nigricollis. The sequence goes on from JAVRKA010000047.1 coordinate 3,943,813, forward strand.
TGATCTCCAAAGTCAGGTTGACTTGAAGGGCGATTCATTTGGTATTTTGGGCACTGAAGAAGCAGATGATTTGTGTTTATATTGAAAATACACCAATTTGTTTTGGATGCTTTTATTGAAACACTTTGTATATCGCTTTGATAGTTCATTGTCCATATCTTATCATCGTGGGGCATAGATATACAACAGGTACTATATCTATGATTTCATGCAAGTCAATTAGATTGTATCTCTGTATATCGTTGTCATTCAATAGTATTTTCAAATGCACTTTGGTACCATTTATTATTTACAATACATTGGAGTCTTTATTTGTCTGTATATTTATTCAATTTTGTGCTAATGTAAAATACCATATTCGAATCAATTCTTGTAATTTCGAAGCATGCCGCAAATATACCCAAACATATCCTAGTTTTAGAGTCCATTAGGGTTCTTAATATTCTATTTGCCACAGAATACCAGTCACTATAAAGTTGAACTAAATCATTGTTTTGTGTACAGTACATGTAGTTGAGATTCGTTATTTGCAAGCCCAATAATTTTTACAGTTTCTGTACTAATTTTAGCCAATCCCAAGCGAGAAATCTGGCAACACTGTCGGAGCGTTGAGATATTTTATAGTACACTGTAAAAACTGAGTAGGCCGATTACATGGATAATCGCTGGTCCATATATAAACACCAAATTTGTTTAATTTCACAGCGAAAGTCCAAGTTTTCCGGTAAATTTTCCATAATTATTTATTAAATGTCTCTGAAACTGTGTTGTAACTGTTAATGAGATTATTTGATCTTAAGCGCATATTTCCTTTTTATTATAAGCAAATATTTATTGTTTTTCACAAGCAATTTCAATCTCATATTTGAGACTTAAGATGATGTTTCACGTACAAAGTTTAATATAATGTAAGATTTTTGGAATTTCTTCGTCATTGACAGGCCGACGTAAAATTCACAAATGCGCTTGGTTACGATAGTTTGGGGAGAACAGTGCTGGTGTACGTGGTCCAGCCGGCTCTACCGGGTCTGATTAACAGAACATTTAATTTCCTCAAACGCTAGAGAGCGTAACCACCGCCATTCGGATCGACTTATCGTGTTGCGGCGTTCATTTGTTTCATCCCATTCGCCATCCTCTTCAGTTGCTGGAATTAGGGTTTGTCAAAACATCGACCTCTCGGCTCTCTGCAGATTCTCTGTTTCTTGGACGATTAAACTTGATATAATAACAACAGATTGATGAATTTTCTGTTATTTATAGACTTCTAGTCTTTCCAATTTTGATTAAGCAAATATGGAATTAGTAGAGTTCTTCATAGGATCAGATAAATGTCCAAAAAAAACTTTAAAAAATTGAGCCCTCTTCAAAAAAGGCTACTAAAAGGAGTAAAATAATAAAGTCAATTTAATTACAACAACTTTTTAAATCTCTATTTTTTTAACTAGAAAACGACTGAATCGATTATATATATTACATATTACTAAATTATTTTTTTTATTAGGGCGATGAGGACTTCGGCAGCAGGACAATTAGCTCTAAATATATGAGTGGTCACTGTATTACCTCCGTGAAATTATTGTATTTTACCGGTATTCAGCTATGATTGCACGATTTTCCCATAAAAGCTCACTTTAGTTTCAGATTTTTAAAACTATTCAGTAAACCGTTTTGAAATCTTGCGTACATATTGCAAATATATTAAGAAAAATGTTTACAAAATTTCATATTTCATGGTGATTTGAGATATACATCCGAAATCATACATCTATAAATCGACCTTAAAATTTTTTCCACAAACCGAACATTGCTGTTTTTTTAAATAAAAAAAAAATTACTATTAATATAAGTAAATATTTAATACACTGATACAGTATAGTTCGTACGACTAAGTTTATAGGATAATAGCTATCGTTTGATATAATTGTTAAGAAACATCCATTGTTATAATGCTATATTAGAAAAATTTATTTTCAATCAGTGACGGTTATTTGAAAATCAATTTTTCTAATATATCGCATTGTAACAATTGACGTTTATTAACAATTATAGGAAACGATAGCTATTATTCTGTTTATTACTATTAATAACAAAAGTATATCTACTAAAAAAAATCATATAATTTAGTTTTTATAATTGCTGTACATAGTAATCATAAAAATTCTTTTATTGGTCAGTTGAGTTTTTATATTACGTAGAGAAAAGTAAATCTTTAAAATCCTGAGAATGATTAAGCGTACCATAACTCCTATCATCCTTGCACCAGGAACAGCAAAGAGGATCAAGTTCTTTCGGTCTGTATATATGTATGACCAGATGACAAAGTGGTTTATGTCACATATAAAAAAAAAACACGGATCACAAGAAATAAACCTGCCGACAACACCGCGTATTTACTATTAGTACCTGGGAGCTTTGCTCGGAGAGTTCAATATATATAAAAATCTATATGTTTTTTAATTTTTTTTTCAAACAATGAAAAAATACCGTTAATTTAATAATAATAAATATAATAATAATAATAATGCGTTTAACGTCCTTTTCTCGACTTTATGTCATAACAGACGCCATTCGCACCAATACTATTTTCCATTTGCCACTTCCCGTTATTTTCTAAATTTTTTAAAACTTCAACTTATGTAATGGCAATGGGTGAATGAAGGAATTATAGGAAATTAGGATAAGGTAGGTAATTTTTGAACTAGGAGTTTGATAGGTAATCGGCCATGGCCTCAAATAAGGAACTATCTCGATATTTATCTGGAATTAATTGAGGGAAACCATGGAAAACCTCAATCAAGATGGCCGGTACAGGAATTACCGTTTCTCGGCGAGAGGCAGTAGGAAAAAGGCCCAGCCATATCTGCCCCCGCCGGGATTCGAACCCGGTACCACTCGAATGCGAGTCTAGTGCTGTCACCACTACTCTACCCAGCTCGGTTAAATACCGTTAATTTATGTCAGTTACATTTTAATGACACCAGAGTTTCTTGAGCGATAACTCGCACACACGTCGCAAAACTGGTATGTGAAGACTGAAGGCTGTGATTTAACTGTGCGTGATTATTTACGAAGATTTGACAGTATCAAAGAGTCACGCCGCGGTGAACTATAAAAATATTGCGCCTTGAATGACTTGTATAGCATTAGGTTTAGTTAGTCAGTGCGTTTAAAAATTCAGCAAAAATCGCATGTGTTTATTCAGTGAAATTAAATATGTTAATGTGTTTTTAAAATTAATAAGTTGAAATCAATTATCTTCACTTAAAACGAATAATAATATAAATTTGGCAACCTGTATGTTTTGTAGATATCGGTTATTCCCAAAGGAACTAACACAATGATTAACGGTATTAAAATGACATGTATCTAAATACAATATTAAGCTCTACTTATTTCGGGCTTTTGTGCTTTTGTCAATTATTTTTTTATGTGTCTTTCAACCGGAAATATATTCTTTAACTGTCTCGGAAACAAAACGAAACAAAAATAATTTCTAATAACGGTAAACATTTGTAAATATTCTACATAAGTTGCTTTGGTTTGTGGTCACAGATATACTATAAAGTAACGCATATAATATATAGAGGCGTCGCTGGACGATCAAGTGTTCTTTGCTTGGTCGTTGCGCGTCGGCACGCATCGGGACGACTATGTCTTTCTCTCTTACACATTGTTACTCTTCTCATTCTGATGCACGATCTATTTGTTCCTTCTAGCACCAGTTATCACGCGCTGTTTCTCTACGACGGACGTGCGTCCTGCCGAAACTAGTTGACGATCGCGGAATATTTAATCCTTACAATTATTATTTTAATTAACTTTAGATTCAGTCGCATTTTGAATAATGAAATTGTTCTTCTAATTTCAATATTTTTATCTATCATTCAATCGTTTTGAGTAAAATATAATGTAAAAATTACAAATTTGGGGATTTTATAGTTGAGTATGTATAAATAATTTTTTCTCAAAACTCAAAATATTTTTTTTTGTGGGTTTTACTGTATTTATTAATTTAGTTACTCGTTTATTTCAGTATTTTTTCGAGATATACAGCGAAACAAACTATTTGTTATATTTATTCGCAGGCCTCAATATTAATTAAATTAATTAACATAATATATTTTTAAATTTTTGAGATGTTTTACATTTACTTGTTACACTTTAAGCGATACATAGTTCGAGTAAACATTGAAGGAAGTAATTATTTTAGTTTTGTAACTATTTAAGTTCACTGTAACATTAGGAATATTAAAATTTTTGTATCGAAATGTTCAAAGTTTTCGAAAGTAAATATTTGAAGGAAATTTATTGATGTATAAAGTTAGTTTTCGTCTAATTTTTAAAAGAGGGATATAATTAATGACGCGAACAAAAATACAGTATTGGCTAATAAAGTTTGTTGAATTTTATTTACTTAAATTAGAATTAACAATATTTCTAGGATTGATTGATATATTGAAATATAATTAATAAAGACTCGAATTTAAAGCATAATAATCGACGTGACAAGAAAAAATTTGCCACAATTTCACAGTTGAGAAACTATCGAATATAATTGAAAATCTAGACTTTTATTATTATAAATAATTGTTTTTTGAAAGCGTATAATTGATATTGTAGATACGTAATAACTGAAGTTAATAATAAATGTTTTATAATATATTAATGAACTTTAAATAATTAAATTATATTAATCTAAAATATTAATGTCTGTAATATTAAACTGTTAATTATAAAAATATTCATAATTAAAATAGTGATTTAAGATTTATATTGTGAACTTTCAAATAGTGGTGTTTAATTCTTCTATACAAAGGCTCGCTAATTAACACAGCTCCCATCGTCTAATTACAGAGGATTTTTTTAATAACACGGAAAGTTTCAAAGGTATCTTTATCTTTTTATTTTATTCTATTTTTATTTCCTCTACATATACTTCCAAAAACTGTGCAATTTAATTAGATATTTAAATTTTATTGAAAAAGTTGCAGATTCTCGTTAAAACTTTTTAACATTTTTTTCACAATTAAGACATCAACGATTAAGGTTGTTTGAGCGACGCTGCAATTCATATTACAATAATAAATTGAAAATCCAGTTGATATATTTACCAGATCTCAGGTTAGAACTTGGAAACTACGCACTTGTAATAACAGAGTTACCTAAACGTCGTATAAATAGTGGTGTTGCTACACGATCAGATATTTTTAAGCGCACCTCAGAATTTTTGGTCATGAAATTAAATTAGTTGAATCATGATTTCAAAAAATAAAATTCTAATTTAAAGACAGTAACTTTCTTAGCAATGGATAAATAATTTGTAGACGCTCGACAATTTTTAATGTTTGTATAGAGACGTGTAGAAAATGTAAAAGTATGATTACTTCCAAGACGTTAAAGAAAATAAAAAATAGGTTATATTTTATTCTGGATTTTCAAATGTGGTTACTTTGCAAAGAACTTATTATGATATATGTAAGGAACCGTAGCTAATAAGTAATGAAAACTATCGTTTCACTACTTAAATTCTTTATCTTTCGAACTATAAAACCGTACTTTCAAATGCTTATCAGCAGTATTTCGGTTTTTAGTTGGCGACTGTAGTCTTAAAACAATAAAGCGGTCTATTCTGCAGAATTTTAACGACTGCATCCTACATTTTTTAGTGTATTTGTTATATGGCACATATTGGCGTCAGTCGGATGGTGGGACTTAAGGGTCGGCCAAAATTTCTCGATGTTTTAATTCATTCTTAAATATTTATATGTATATGTTGGTAAATCTAGGCAATAATTTTCGAAAGAGTTTACTGATTTTAATGAAAATTGCTTCACATATTGAAATCCATCATCGTATGAAGCCTATTTAAAATGGGCACAATGGATTGTAGAACTATTTTAAGGGTTGAAAAATGAATTTAAAAAATTCTGAGAGTCGTTGCTAAATTAAAATGTACGCTTTTAGTAAAGATTTAAATGTGCTGCTAAAACTTTAATCAATTCGACCGTACAGAAATGGAATTTTATGAAAACGCTAGTTTGCATACATGGATTTACATAATGAAGGGTGTATTAATTTTGGTGCATATGTTGAATCGATAATAATATTGCAATCAAGAAAAATATAAGGGTTGTATTAAGAGACTAATTTTTTTAATTTGCTCAAAAACAATCTTACGTTCACATAATAAAACCATGCAGCTGTCGGCAGGGTTTGGCACCACAATCCGAGTTTTTTTTATACATTGTATTATTGTACTCTGTAAAAATCGAACAACGATGAAAAATGAAAACTGAAAAATCGATTGTAAAATTTGTACTGACCAAGCAGACAGACAAGAAAGCGAACTAATAAAAACGTCGTAATATATTTAATTATAATGATAAATCGCTGACAAAAGCTATGTATACTAAATATTTAAATTAGTTCTTTTCAGCTTCTGTAATTATTAACAGTTTTAGCTTAATTATTCAATAGGTATACTATAATGTACAGTAATACATCAAATATGCCATTAAACTAATTTTATATAATAGCTGTTTAATTATTTGTATGAAATTATATAGGTAATAATAAAGAAATACAACGCTTCTGACCGTTTCGTGACTCAATCTCTGAGCTCCATGTTCTTCACCATTTTGTTTTACCTACGTATTATTTCCAAATTATTATTAAACGATAATAAATATTGAATATTATAAATATTGAATTAGCTGTTTAAAGATTTCGCATTTATGCCATACTTCAATTGTCACATTCGAAAGAAACAAGTTTGGAAGCTCGGTTAATTGAGATTTCCCATGCTTTTCCTACAAAGTCATGATCAAAATAGTTCCAACCCACAAAACTATCTACTTTTTTCTAATTGTTTTTTGCTACTCTTCTCGCACTTGAATATATAGTAAGTAAAAGTTCAAAATGTAAAAAAAACTCGGGTCGCAGTGCCAAAACCCTGCCGACGATATAGTGTATTTGCTAATACAGACAGAGTGGCTTTATAATATGTGAACTTAAGTTTGTTTTGGAGCAAAAACTGTATCTCTTTAATACACCCTCAAAACTATTTTTTTTAATGGCAATATGTTACAATATGTTTGGGAAATAGCTTGCGAAATAATCACTATAGCATATATTGTGATGTCAATGTAATTTAATTGAAAACATGTTTTCCTTATTGTGCTATGCTGTCTCCATTGTCTCTTAGTTCCTGAAATGGTATGAAAATGACTAATTGATGACGTATTTCAAGCTTCACTGATGTCGGACTAATCAAGTTTGAAAACGGCCATGTTTCTGCCGCGGCTTGCATAAAAAATTATATACAGTAGAACACATTTCAACGGTCAATAGTACTTCGAGAACTTTTTATCTGGTAGGAGCATTTTATTTCGGAATGTTCATTCAATAGTAAAATTGTTGTGGTTAAGAAGTGACTAAATTGTTTTCTCCAAATTTTTTGAAGCTATGCTTCTTAAGGTGTCTCGGGATAAGCAGTGAACGAAAAAAAAACTAGCGAGCGAGCAAGCGACATATGAGATCGGTCTCCAAACAAGTATGCATATAAGTATTAGTGTTCAGATTTTAGTTTACACAAGAAAAGGTCCACAGAAACAAAGCGCACATAGGTCGTCGATATTAATTTACTACTCAGACGGATCTAACCTACCTGTGGAAAGGCTGGAGACGTCTAGCTGTTAAAATTAGAACCGTGTTTTGGATACCTGCCAGCCAAAGACACAACTGGTAGCTGTGGCCATTACGTTGCGTCGTCCGTTTACAAATTATTAGATATTATGTGAATCCTCTCAGGTTCAAATCCCAAATTAGCATAAATGATTTTTCCTTTTTTATTTGTTTTTGCTACTGACATTACTTTCTCTCATTAAAAAATAAAAGCAAAGTTTAATTTGATAATTTTGTTTTTGTGATCATACAAAAATTTCAAACATTAATATAAAATGAAGCATACTTTCCGCCGTGTATCCACAAACCGGCGCTCTTCTTTTTTTATAAACAAACGCATTACATCAAACAAGATTTAAATAGATGATATGTAATTCAATTTTTATTTAACATTTCTTTTTACCGACTTGATAATGTTCTCGCTGCTTCTGTAATGATGAGACGTTAAAATGGTTTAAAGTCGTTATTAGTTTTTTAGCACAAGGTCGGAGATTTTGAAAATTAAAAATATGAATTATAAAATAATATCCAGCTTCAAATTTTCACTGTTAATAATTCAATATTAAATACCCGATAAAACGTATTAAAACGAAATGCGTTAACATGTGGTGGTGTGCACTAGGAAGCAGCGTGCTAAACAGCTGAAATTTGCGTTTAATAATTCAAATAGAATTGGAAGTGAGCTGGTCGAGATTTGAACGAGGGTTTATATCCGATATTCTAATGAAGTTATTTGTATGTGAATAATTTAAATGTCGCCCGGATCAGGACTCGTACGGATAATTGATTTACAGATTGAAAATAATCAGATTTCGTTAAAAGGATTAACTAGTTTTTGTTTGTCACAAATATTTCAGTGCACTGTCACGTAAGTAGACAAAGCCCCGTGACAAATGACAGGTGGTTTTATTTAAATTTGCGTACGTACTTTTCTGATTAAGCTGCCGAATCAGATATGTGCTCTGATAGGATTTAAAAAAATATTTTACGTTTTGCAGAAGTAAATAGTCGAATACCAAACCATAGCACTAATGTTTAACAATAGTTTATTTTAAGCGATAGTCATATTTTTTTTTTTTTTACATTCCTTTATTCAACTTCATATGTTTGTCAGTCAGTCAGTTTGGATCAAATCTTGCAAGTCGATTTTGAATCACTTTCACTTTGTCTATTACTTTGAATATTCTAAGCTCGGTTGAAAAGTAGAAACGAATGAAAATTTAATGATTTTCTAATCTTAAGTGAATCGCATATTAGTAATTAGATACTCATGTTTTGATATGTATAAATATTTTATGGTTTTGTGTTATCATTTTCTTTAGGTTTATGTGCTTTGATACGGTAAATAATTATCAGAAACTTTCATAGAGCGTGAGCTAATTGCTAGTTTTTTTTTTTGTATACATATACTAAAGTAATGATATGCAGTTCGAAGCGTAGTAGAGTAAAGCTCCTATTATCCGAATAGTGAAACAAGTAAACATTAGGTATAACTCATCTTTAAAGTTCAATTCCAGATATATGTTATAATAGAAAACAGTATCACGGGTAATTGGAATAATGAAAATAAATCAATTTAAACACTCATTGATTGCAACGTTTCGTCTTTTCTTTAATTAAGACTTTTTCAAGCTCTAAAAAATTTTTACAAAAATTAACATTCAATTTTTAATAATTGTTTTTTGTAATGCCAAATTGTATATTATATCATAGTTTAACTATCGTTTAAGTATATTGAGGTTAGTCACACCAGTGTTTCTTTTTAGTAAATTATTTAATCCATAATGTTTAATATTTTTATTATATGAATGTTAATTTTTGTAAAAATTTTTTAGAGCTTGATAAAGTCTTAACTAAAGAAAAGACGAAACGTTGCAATCTATGAGTGTTTAAATTGATTTATTTTCATTATTACAATTACCCGTGATACTGTTTTCTATTATTAGGTATAACTGTGCATGTATTTTAAAACTGTATTAATTATGATTCATTTTTAGAAAAAGTTACTATTTTAACTAGTTTTTTCACTATTTCGATTCCGTACCCAACATATTCAAATTATTGTTCTCACCATTCTGTCATAGTTTTATCTAGTAAGTACGGTTTGTTTATTCGAAGTCGGTTATTAAACACTTATACTTCGTAATATAAGCGACACGGTTTTATGTTTGGAACGGGAATGCTTTATAATTGCTTCGCCGCTCCATTCGAATCGTACTATTAGTGTTACAGTAATAAAATTGACTTATATTGACATATCATTTTTCCATATATCATTGTAAAACACTTTAAGATGACAAATATCTTATATAAAAATACGTTATTATGTAAATCATTGGAAATGTATTCCCTTCACTCAGTGATGGACTTAGGTTCGATGCCGCCCTAGGCCTCGTCCGATATGGCGCCCTTTTTGTTCTATGAGAAAGTGATTATTGAAATTAAACATCTAATGAAGCCAGGGAACCGTAAATTTGGACAACGGATGATAAATTAATTAAATTAATTTTTAAATTTCAGCTGTCCTAACATTGTTTACTTTTGAAATTTTGTCGTCTCTAAGATTGTGCCGCCCTAGACCTGGGCCTCACGGGCCTAATAGTAAATCCGCCACTGCCTTCACTCTTTAAACCCAATAATAAATGGATGGTTGAGTGTCTACTATAGTCTCGATTATGCGACTGTAATCAAGAAACATCTGATAGCTACACGCGAAATTACAATTTATATCGAATAAGTATGTTGTTTGAAACCGGTTATGTAACTGCTTATTTTGTATAGCACTAATTAATTTTATACGTAAGATGCAATATCAGTAGGTATAGGTAAAGTCGCGGTTTTTAAATAGCTTCCACTAAAGTTGTAATTTGATAAAAAGTGTTAGTAACAAATTCGGTTCATGTCAAAAATAAAAAAAAATAATAATATTGACTCTACCAACAGTAATAGATATATTAACAAATAAAATTACTTACAGTACTGCTCAATTGATTTTTTTTTTTATATAAAAGACGTTTCAGCCAACAGTTTTTCAAAATTTGAAAAGGACCAAAACTCTTGGTTGAAACGTCTTTTATATAAAAAAAAATCAATTGAACAGTATTGTAAGTAATTTTATTTGTTAATAAAAAAAAATTATTTTTATTATTTCAACATCGAATAAAAAATAATTATTGCAAATTTGGAAAAAGAATTGGATAATATTGAGTACTTTGAACTGTATATTAAAAAACGAAGTCGTTTTAATAATATTTTTATTATTGAATTTGTAGGTTATAAACTCAGTAATTGATACATTACCATCAAATTAAAAATAAAAAAAAAAGTAACTAAATGAATAAAAATGTGAACTATATTGAGTCTGCACCTGTATATAATATAAATATAGAACTTATAAATATAAAATATGAAAGTTGTAATAATAATACAATAGCGCCTATTTCTGAAATCGCAGACTGCGATTAAATGAAATAAAATAATTTGATAGTTATTTCTTTACTACGTATTTTCCGTATTTTAAACAGTACATAATATTAAACAGTATAGTTCAAACGTGACATTATATACTTCGCTTACGCTGTCAAGTAAATAAATAAGTCAAAAATATTTCTTCACGAAATTGAATTTTGTTTGGTGAATTTATGAATTCTTCAATGTTTTAAAGATTAAGCTATAACAAAGATATTTCCCCTAATCTTATTCTACATGGATATAGAAAGCGCCAATCAAGAATAAACTGGTGCAACTAGTGTACTACAAAAATCACATCAATGTTGATTGCATTCCATCACGAGGGCATCAGTCGTTGCTCTGCTTTCTTCCCTCCTTCTGACATGCATATAAAATTGATCGAAGTAAAAAGGGGAAGTACAAAAAAAGTTGTGAATAGTTTCTACCATCTTACTTTAGCCATAGAAAATAATGAGTAAAAGGTACTGTATTTTAGTAAGCGATTTAAAATAAGGGGTTATTAATTCGACATATATATATATATTGTTGTTTGTATCTTTGTCCAGATATAAATTTTGACCGATCTGAATAATTTCAACGTCATTCAATTCAAAATATTCACGGAATTGTCTATTCGGTTCAGTAGTATTTTTTGTTTAGTATTAAAATACCAAGAAAGAAGTTGGTTGATAACATGTAACTACGCATTTCAAGGTTCGATGCCGCCCTAGACTCCGTTCGATATGGCGCCCTTTTTGCTCTATGGAAAAGTGATTATTGAAATTAAACATCTAATGAAGCCAAAGAGCCGTAAATTTGGACAACGAATGATAAATTAATTAAATAATTAATTACATTTGAACTGTCCTAACATTGTCAATTTTCGTCTCTAAAATATTGCCGCCCCTAAAATCATGTTTTCTCATAAAATAAGAGTTCTGCAAGTATATAACCTTTACAATTTTTTATGTTGGGTATGATCGCTTTGATAATGAAAATTCCCGACGATCCCTTTGTTTATTTAAATGTAGTGCAAGTGTTAAAAAACGCCACCGGTGTAGACACTTTAGATAACTTGCAGTAAAAAAAGGAAGAAAATAAAATCCGGGTTAAGCTAAATTCTGATTTTGTTTAGATATTTTATTTCTCGTGAGTCGTATTTAGTTATAGTGAGCTATAACATTTTTATTTTTTTCAGTCAAGCCTTAAAACGTTCGTATATTTTGTTTTCATATTTCTTTGATGTTACAAATGCAATTTGTTTCCGTTAAAACATACAAAAGTGAACGGAAGATAATAATACAACGGTTTTTTTAAGTATTTGTTTTTGTTTCATATTTCCATTTAATAATTTACATTTTTCAAGTTTGATGAAAGTTACAATTATTTTGAAATAAACATGCATAAAATTAAATTTAAATCTGCTGGTTTTTGATTTTTTTTTTGCCTCTGAGGACAAATTTAAAAAATCAAATCATTGTCTACAGTAGTTCAATCGATATCATTGCTAACAATTTTTAATTTGAATCTAAACTTCGGTTTTCCAGGTTAAAGAACCAATAATATTTTACAGACGTTTTAGGAGCTAATAACTCGGTTCGAAAAAATGGTAAAAAAAACAGATTTAAAGCGGAAATTACGAGTTTTAAAATGCTTTACTCGAAATTTATCTGGAATTTTTTGTAAAGCCCACAACATGACGTAATTTTATTACAAACTGAAAACATTATTTATTTTTTTGCTCTTTTCAATTCTCACGGCTTGCTAAAAGATGATAAGAAAATTTGAATTTTAATCGGACCATTTTCCGCGATTTGAAAACTACAAAAATTTTGAACTTTTTTTGTGATCTCGTTATATTCCCCTCAGTGGAAACATTGGAATGTAGTTAGTTAAACTCAATGTTTTATAGGAATTAGCATTCTTATAGGAACCCGAGCTTGTACCAGTCGGTTTGTGTGTTTTGCGTGGCAGATTCTTTAAAACATATATAGGCGCTGATGGCGATTTGATCTATCTGATCCCCTAGTAAAGATTTTTGGACGTTTTTTTTATAGGCTTTAATATTTAATACCACCCTTTGACTAGCCTGAGGCTCTGAAGATGGAAATATATTTTTAGAAACGTAGGCCTTAAGCGAAACATCGGTAAAGCTTCTTTTTTTCAACTGTTCCTCAACCAAACTTTCCTTCCACGTTTTTTTTATTTTCGACGCGAGGCTAGACGTATTTCCAACGCGTGTGTTGCCAACTTTTCTGTTACACTCTGAAATAAAGGAAACGTATCGAAGTTACAGTTTCGGTAAATGGTTCAATTTCCGTTTGACGTAATCGTCACGGTACGTAATAATAAAGGTACGTTGCGCACCACTTGGTTAGTGAGGGCAGTGTCTCTGGCATGACATCGTAGATGACAAGACTGTGGCACAAACAACAGCACACTGAAATGCAACTGCAGCGGTTTTTTTTTGCAACTGTCTACGCATCGTTTAGCATACACCTGACCTGATTACATCGAGATAAGATTTGCGAATAATCGACTGATTTTAATAATTAATCGAAAACTAGATATTCGAATTGTTTTTATAATTAAATGATTCATTCGAATGATTTATTATAATAATATTTGTCAACTCTGGAATGAATTTTGTTCACGGTTTCTATTATCACTTTTGAGTAGAGTTGGGTAACTCAGATCTGAACCGGTTCAAAGAGCCGATTCCGACAGAAAATCCGTGAGAGCCGACTCACTTTTTTTGAGCCGACGGATCAACGGATCCTCATAACTCAGTGAAACACTTAACACACAGAATCACATTTTACACTTACGTATCAGTTCTTGCTTTGATGCATCTGTCAGCTCAAATGACTCATGCATTACATGTTTGGCTATGCATTCTTGATTCTATACAGGTCGTGATATGATTGATTGAACTAGGTAACTCAGTGGCAGACTGCAGTAGTATATTCAGAACTCGGCTCTTTTTGAACCGGTTCAGTGAGCCGGCTCACATACGGGATCAAGATGCAAAGATGCAGATCACTAAAAAGATCCGTTTTTCCTATCTCTACTTTTGAGAAAGTACAGTGCTTTATAGAACTGATGTAGATAAAAAACGTAAGCTCAGTGCATTAATATATATCCTTGAATGGTTAGTTACTATGCCATTGAAAACCTAACTCGTTTGATATAATATTATAACGAATGAATCTATCGAATATGAGACTTGAGAAAAACCTTCATGCTTTATAAAGCAGCGACAGATAAGAGACGTAACTAATGCAATGTTTCGAAGAGTATAAAATTAATTATTACCTAAAATAAATAATTCGTATTTTTCAGAAACGGATAAAACAAATTCCTAGCACACTTTCTTTTACTTTCAGAGATCCGTTAATATGTTTAGACATCAATGTGTCGAGTACTAGCAGGCTTGTAGTTTCTTTTTTAATATATTTTTTTTGAAGTCATGTTAGAAGTGCAAGCTAGTTGACATCAATTTTCGCTGTAAGTTTTACACGATAGAACTAACTACCTGTATACACTCACTGTGTACTTTTTTAATTAGGTTATAATTTGTTTCAAACGTGCTTTTTAACAGTTTGATGTTTTTTTTCTGATGAATAGGAAGTATGGAATATTTACACAAGTTTGTTACTCTTCGCACTTGATTCGACCCTGTCGACGAGACGTGTCATCACTGTACGAAAGTGACGACAGAGAATTATTTTTTTAGAATGTTTGATGAGTCCGGTTGTCTCTTTGTAAATGACTCGGTGAGTGTTGAGCAAAAAGAACGGCGTATATAGTTACACTGTACGGTATCCACAAACATAAAATAATACGGGAATTTCATTAAAATTGCTATTTTAAGCTCTCTTTTAGTGTTATATGTACTTCGAATTTCATCAATACAAGTTTTTTTTCAGCTAGAAATTTGAACTTGTTGCAGACGTACAAAACATTTCAGGTTATTTTTGCATTTTAATCAACTTAAAGTGTATGAACGTTTGAAAACAAATTATATTGTTAAATTAGAATAGATTGGTTCTACGTATCAAAATTTGATAATGCATATTTTTCCTCGTTCGTAAACAAATAATGTAAATCGGCTTGTTATACTTTCTCTTAATTGCAAATAAGAAATTTAAAAACTTGCATCAGCAATTGACATAAATTCATAATTGGACTTTTGAAATATTTTTTTTTAATTTTTGTAATTATTTATCATAAATAATATTGAAACACAAAATGGATAATATGTTGAAGTCATAGATGTTAATAACAAATTAATTGAAATGTATAAAACTTTGTAAAAAATCACGGGACTACAAAACGCGCAAGGAATATTTATGGCATCGTAATGTTCAAGGTTGTATGTATAACATACTATCAAAGTAACCATGGATACACAAGTCATAAAAATATTAGTTCTTTAACTTTTTTTCTTTTTAGTGTATTTGCCATATGGCAACATACACTATTGGCGTCGGTCGGATGGCGGGACCTAGGAGTCGGACCAAAATTTCTCGGCGTTTCATAACCTCCTAAACACTTTGGCACCATTTTTAAAAATGTTTATATATATGTATATATATACATATATATATATATATATATATATATATATATATATATATATATATATATATATATATATATAACTTTCGAAAGAGTTAATTGATTTCAACTAAATTTGGCCCACGCGTTGAAATCCATCACCGCAAGAAGCCTATTTAAAATGGGCCTAATCGGGTCATTTTAAGGGTAGTTTTTAGGGGTTGAAAATTGTTTTTGGGCCCCAAAATACCGAAAAAATTCTCCGAATCGTTTCAAAATTGAAATTTAACCCTCTAGTAGTAATTAAAATGTGTCCTTAAAATTTTAATAAAATCGGCCCGACAGGACCGGATTTACAAATTTTGTGAAAACACTATTTTGCAGATAGGGAATTTTTTACTGAAAGGTGTATATAATTTGGTATATAGGTTCGATTGATAATAATATTGCAATTAAGAAAAAAAAGTGTTATTTTTTATTTTGCCCAAAAACCAACTTAAGCTCGCATAATAAAGTCACACTGCCTGTATAGCAAATACACTATATTGTCGGCAGGGTTTTGGCACTGCGACCCGGGTTTTTATTTGTCCTTACCAACAGTAATAGAATATTAAACAAAATGAAATTACTTGCAATTACTGTTCAAATTAATTTTTTCTTTCTTTATTTATAAGACGTTTCGACCAACCATTTTGGTCCCTTTCAATTTTTAAAAAAATTTTAAAAAATTGAAAAGGACCAAAATGGTTGGTCGAAACGTCTTATAAATAAAAAATTAATTTGAACAGTAATTGCAAGTAATTTCATTTTGTTTAATATAAAAATGTTTTTTCGGGAAAAAGGACTTTTTTAAAGTAAACACTTATTTATTATTTATAGCGACGTTTCGTCCCTTGCTTGGGACGAAACGTCACTATAAATAACAAAAATAATTTAAAAAAACAAACAATTTTATAGCTTATATTTCTTTTGCGCATGCGCCGATTTTCCCCAAAAACTATAAGGCTCTTCATATTTGTGTACCAAACATCCTTCCAAAATTTGGTTTCAATCCGTTTATCCGTTTGATCTGTATCGTGCTCACAGACTAACGACTAACAGACTCTCAGAGTTTTTCCAAAAATATATTTTTTAGATTCAGGAGACCTCAAAACGAGAAAATATTGTAAAATTTTGGAAAGTGAATTTAGGCCTAAATTAGTACCATTCCCCACTAATGGGTTGGAATGGTAAAAGTTGTTAAGAAATATGTGGTGGGAGTAAAAGTTTGATTGTGGTGGAAGTACCATTTAATTAGTAATTATTTATGACAGAAATATTTGTTTTCTGTTATCAATAGCCTTCAATTGTATAAAAGATCTACGATCTACTAGTGAGTTGGATTGGTAAAACAATAAATTGAAAATATGAATTGCTACCGGGTCTAAATAACCCTGACTGTTGGTGGAAGAAGAAAACAGTATTTTATTAAAAAAAGGGGTATTTGACTATTGTAAACTTTTCCTTGATGCATTTTAGTTATTTAAAAATGTTAAAAGCAACGAAGATAAATGCGAATTTCAGCTAGAACATTATAATGCATTAACTAAAAGCATTGTTTACAGTAAAAACAGCTTGTAATCTGCAGTCATTATTCTTTTATTATAACGTACTTTACTTCAGACATGTTTGTAAAATGTTATACTGTAACAATACTGAAAATAATGAAATACAAAGCTGGAATTTTTATTCGAACATACAAATTTCTATTGATTTTATATCCGAATCGGATTGCAAGCCGTAATTATTTTTATTCACTGCAATATCATTTGAAAGGACAGCATAATTTTTATTTCAGTTTATTTTTTACCGTATGCAAGTTATAATTGCAAACGTTTTTATATCAATTGCGTTAATCCATGGAGCTACTCGCGATATCTATTATGATTAAATTCGCGAAAAATATCCTATCTGTAGTAGATATTCATATAATGATTTTCCAGACTAAGCGCTAGAGCCATTTTGTAAACGCTTTTTTTGATTTTTTAAGGTCACCAACAGCTAGGGTTATTTTGACCTAGTACAAATTCATAGTCTCAATTTATTATTTTTAATAACAATAAATTAAAAAACTATTGACTACAACTTGCAATTGTTTGCTGATAATGCTAACATGATTTACAAAACAGAAGTCCAGAAAAAAATATTCATTTTTTGTGTTTAGGTACTTTTTTAATATGTAAACCTAAAATAATTCAAAAATGATGTTTGCATTAAATATCGACTTACAAAAATGCTGCAGTTAAAATCCAGTTGAGGAATTATAAAATTGAACTTTAAGTTCAAAAGTGCACGTTTCTTTAAAATAAAAACAAGTAAAAATAGTATCGTAAAGATTGACTTCACTTACTTTCGAAAAGTTGAACGTTTGCCCCTCTGGCACCACGGGAATAATTTCCGAAGTTTTTCAGTTTTCAAAACATTCTGTAAGCATAATATAGTAACATTTATGTACAATGCCGTTTCCCTACTAAAAATATATCGTATAAGAAAATTAATATATTATGTTTTTTACAACTCTTTAAAAGTTTTACTGTTCACTCTCACTGGAAGTACGGCTGCAAGTAAGTAAGGGCTGTGGATACAATGGAAAAGATTGTAATCTTCGTGGCGGAATAATTGCTTTAATGAAGATATATTTCACTGTTCTTTAATTTGTAACCGGGTAATTTCTCGGGTAGCCTGTATACTTTTTGGTTTGGAAATTCTTAGAATATTTGTATCTAAAAATATACCGGTTTTCTTTCGCTTTTTTTAATTTTTAACTTAGGCCTGAGAAAAGGCAGTGAATTGCGAAAAAATGAGCGATCGATCGAGCGACGTATAAGATGACAATTTTCTTTTATATTCTTTATTTCATAAATAAAAAATTTAATAGATTAGTTGTTTTTTTGTGTATACGTAAATTTTAAACATTTATATAAAATGCATAAAAACTATAGCTTCCGTTGTGTGTCGACGACCGAACGCGCCTCTGTTTTGTAGAGAATTTCCATTTTTTTGCTTACATTACGAGTTTTTTTACTCGCTTTGAAATGACCGTATATTTTTGTAAAGCAATTCCGAGCAAGATAGGCAATATTATATTATTACGCTCCGACAAAAAGGAGATGAGCATTGAACAAAAATTACCTATCGAGATCAGGCGAACTTTTATTAATTTATGTTTTTTCAAAATATGATACAATATGCATCTTCCAAATTGAATGACTTTCAGCTCAAATAGTCTTCTGGAACACGATCTAAACTTGGGACCTGAATTTCCCAAAATTACAGCTCACATAATATGTGCAATAATTCATAGCGTCCCGCATCGGAAACTTTTTTGCAGTAAACTAGAAAATTCCTAATGTGTTCACACAACTGCGAGTGAAAAAATACATTTTAAACAGATGTTGTTACCTTGAGGACACTATTTTGGTTCACGGCATCCTGACCTAAAATGCTGTCGAGAATTTTTTGCAAGAAAAAATACGTTTAAGTTGCCGGCCCTATGTATGTATTTTCCTCTTAAACTGACGATTCCAATGTATCCACGGTCGAAGCAAACAGTTTTATATTATGTACTATACTCCTGTCAAAAGTTTTTCTTTTTATAGTTGACGTACGTAAACCAAGTTTAATAAAATTTTTGTGGTTATTTAAGCAGCATTTTTGAAATAATTCTGGAAGCCATTAAGAGAAAAGTTTTAATAAAAATTTTACAGGTGTTTTATAATAATATACCGCATGTATAAAACATTATATATTATTAGCACACAAGACGAAGAAACGTTTAATATTCCAGAGTTGAGAGAATCTTTGAAACATTTAATCGCGACTTGTAATTCTTGACTTATTTGTACATATAAACTAACCTTCTATGTCGCATTTACAAACTGTTAAAGTGCTTATATGTGATGTCATCACTACAGTTAAAGCGATTAGAGGCGACATTATCAATAATTTAAGACAAAGGAGGAACGGATTTGCGCTGACTATTTCAGTGACGTTCATTTGCATATTATACACTGACGTAATCAAATATTTACGAGTCACTGAGAAATATACACATCGGGTTCAAATGTGACAGAGCAGTGTCAAATTGAAAAATAATAGTCCTTTACCGGTGGGTTCATGAGTTCGTACTTTTCTTAGGGCCTAAGGCTCACGCTCTTTTCGGTAAATGGGAGGGTACCTACTTATGCACTTGTAAAAGCAAGATCACTTCTTATTTTAAAGGACTATTAGTCAGATATTTTTAAAATTTTATACTTTATTTTATTACTTTTTTAAATTAATATTATTCGCGTAATGCACGACATTCTATAAAGTAGCTGTTTTAAATGTCTATATAGCCATAGTAAAATGATTCCTTTTCGCACTAGTGCGTAAAGTAAAACTAAAGTAATACGATTTTACCAATCCAATACTAAAATCTTTGCCAGTTTCCATTTAAGTCCATCGGAGCAAGAGAGAAGCAAAATAGACGCTGAAAGTAAATTGTCAAAAATATTACAACTATACTTATTTTGACGTGAAAATCAGCTGCTTTATAGGAGGTATATTAACAAAAGGTGGTATATATCTCGATTGTAATGCTTTTATGACTCGTGTAACTATTATGATACATCAACTGAAGGAATCATTTAAAATGAATCATTCGATTATAAAATTTAAACGAATAGCAACCCTTCGATTATCCCAGAACATAACTGCAACTTCTTCCCGGTCGCGTGTATAATACGCGCCACGGCTCTAAAAGGTTCTGAAGTTAGATGTAAATGGAGGCTTCCGCATGTACAGTCGGTTGAAAAACTACAAAATCGCGCTATATTATTTTTAATTTTTTTAAATCTAATTTCTTGCATAAAGTCGTCCAAAAAATTATTTTTCTGCTTGTATATGCAAAACTGTATTAGGCATCTTGATCAATTAACAATCAAAGAAACAACACAACAATAGCCTACTGGACTGTACTTTATAGCAGGAAAGCGACAAGTGACACGACAACCAGCGATACCACGTTGCATGCCGGTAACTTCCTTTCCCTCAAAACAACCAGGACGGCTCTAAAATATGCATTTGCCACGCTGTTTGTGAGTAGTTTTAGAACCTTTTAGAACCGTGGCGAGTATTATAACTGTCAACTAATGCCAGTTTACAGGTGACATCGGGTCACATAATCCAGATGCAGCATTATACGAGATCAGTATAAATTGGTGGCATCCCAGGTATGCTTTCTTTTAATCATTTTCTGTCCACATATCATGGAGACTGTAAATAACGTATACCCTGTACTATGTGCTCTGCATTTAATCTTACAATGCTTGTAGTTGCTCGTCTTATTGACAGTTGCTGTTATCTTAGAAGATACATATCCGCAATTAGTGCAAGTGATGTAATTGTTCCTTGAGAAATCGTCCAAATTCAATTTCAGTGTCTAATTCGATCCTGTTGTTTAACATGCACTTCCGATGTGGACTGAACATACAGAATTCATATGTTAGACCGAACGCTGTTGCACATACATAATTCTTAGTGTGCACTAGAATTGCACTATGTGCACTATGGACCCGACTATACTTACATTGCTGTGATGTCATTTGTGCAGAAATGTTTTATTGTTTCTTTGAAGCTATTTCTGAGTTTGTGTTTGGCGTGACATAAAACGAGAAAAATAATTTATAATATTTCTTGCAGCCATCTACTCTAAAGGTTATCATTTTTTAAAAAAGGTCACATTTTCTGTATTCATTTTATTCTGTTCTGTTGTCAGTTGTTGACTTTTGATACACCAGCAAGCATGTTGGAAAGACTTTTGTTATTAATAACTATTACTATAACAAATAACAGTTTTTCAATCCACTTCTATATAATAGTAGAGTATGTATCTAGGACGTGATAACGAATGTGACAGTAAACAAAAACGAGCACCAACGAGTTTTAACAGTCACATAAATCATCGTGTCGTAGATGTTTATACTGTTTATAGTATTTTTGTACTGTCTATAAAATAGGTTATTTTTTAATTAATTGTCAAAATTTTTGACAGCTCAATTTTTTAGCAAGTTCACTTCTAATTATAGGCTACGTCCTATTCTCATGTGGTTAGACTGTGACTTACTATGGAAATCGTAGTACCTACATTTATTTCACTTCACGAAACTTTACATCACTAGTGCTAAATGTGTAATTTCATAATCGCTATATTATATACGCAAGAAAAGCAGATTTATAAAGGGTATGCAAAATAATAAATAAGCATGTAAAATAAAAGAAAGTTCGGACACAATATTTTTTGACCACTTTTAATCCAACCGTTCAAAAAGTAAAATAAAAACATTGCCAGTTGTAAAACTGTCCACAAGCCCGGTGATAGAGATAAATTGAAGCAATTAACATTATAATAGGTAATTCAGTTAGTGGATCATTTTAAAATTGCCATTAGCACTCTCATTGAAAATAACTAATTATTACAGTTCATATTTCAATCAAACTCTCGCTTGAATAATAACAGTTACAAATTTCGAAAATCAATTATACATCGAAATGCATTAATAAAAAAATTCAATGTACATACGTAAATCATATTATGTGATGGCAACTGCAAATCATGTTCGTCTGTACAAATTTGTTTTTATTCACTTAAAAAGCGTAATTGGGCCAATACATCAATTGGTGTGACACACGATGGCTCTCGCCGCACTGACGGTCCAGAATGACAAATGTGATAGAGGAAGTTGTTTAAAGCGGTTCCCTCTGTCGGTCTACTGCAGCTTAAAATTTATAGTGGCGGTTCGTTGACGATTTTAGCATGAACGTAATCTGTGCAACCTCAACTAGTTGAAAAGTCGGTTGATTTAGTTAACTAGAATAAAAAAAAAAGAAAATTAAACATATGAAGTGTCTAGGTCTTGTCATATACAGTAAGAAATACTTTTTTGTTAATTTTATTTTTAGCTTAGGAATGACATGAGAGGCCTGAAGCATGATACAATATTGTAGGAACAATACATTTGATAAATACGAAATCTTCATAATAATTATAATATGAATTTAATCAAAATAAATTAGGCGGTTTCTGAGATAAGCGCTTCAGAAATTTGTGAACTATAATAGCTACAAGTACGGTATCCTTGGGTTCAAATCTCCTACAAACCCTTTTTACAAATTCAACTTACAACATCTAACAGTTTACACAAACAACTAAATTCCAAAAGTATTATTTAATTTAAATGAAATTTACTTCCACGATGTCTATTAATTTTCGAATACATTTTCAATGTTAAGAAATTCTAATACAAATAAAAAGTTCTGTAACGAGTTTCTGAACAAATAATATCTAGAGGTTAAACTGACAATAGATAAGAATATACCCGTTCTTGGACGTATGATACTGTATTAGTTTAACCTAAAACATCTACAAAGAAAGTCAGCCTTACAAAAAGCATGTTTTTTTTATAAATCTGACAATGTCTTCGTATGTGGTGGTGTTGATCCAATGGAATGTGACAGTAAATGAAGTTTGGTTGAGGATCAATAAATAAATAAGCTTTACCAAAGTTTTGCTGATAGCCAACGTTTCGAAAAAAATATTTTCATCTTCATTTAATAAATACGAAAATAAGCCAAAGTGGCTATAACTTTACCTTAATTATATTTTTTCACATTTTTCTACGATAATTTAATTACCGACTAAAAGAACTGACTTTAAATTAAACTACAATGACAAACGTGGAGTCGCAATTAACAGAAAGAATTCGCGCAATAAACTCTTCACAATTACAATGAGAACAGTGCAGTGAATTATGTGCCTCATTAGAATAATAATTAAACGAGAAAATTAGTATTTAATTAAATTGCTGCAACTTTAGTTATATTCTAATTAACTGAGAAATAGCATTCTATCCTGCATCTGGTCATCATCAGCTACAATTGAAACAACGGGCAATAGTTTTATCGTTAACGCATAGTTGGTGCGACCGCCAACAGATGGTATCACTATCGATTAACACCGTACTTATATTACGTTACATAATATAGGAGTCTCAAACTGCCCTTGTAAGCTGATTAGATACAGTACTAACTGTATTTAATAAACAAACAACTTTACTACATATTTGTTAATGAAAACTATGAAAGTGACACTGTAGGCTGCTTTGAGACTGTAGATTTGAAGATGCTTTAATTTTTACGGCTATAAAATAGATTTTAATATTTGGTGATCTTTTCATTTTTTGCCATCTCTCGTTCTGTGTTGCGAGACGAAAAATTTCGCGACTCTTATTTCGCTATAGCTATATTATAAGCGCTTGACAGCTGATTGAAGCTATCTTTTTAGGGTAATTTTTCGAAAAATCTATGCCTCGTAATTCAGTACTACGTTATCTGTAATAGTGTAGCGGAACTTAAGTTACTGCAATTAATAAAACGTTTCTTAAAGTGAAGATTTATATTATGTAAGGATTCGCGAATTCACATCACCATTGTTATGTTTCACTAACTGCTAGAGGTACCGCGAACTGGTATTTTCGATTCATTAATTTTGTCACTATCTGCTCGATTGTTAACAGTAAATTTAACTGAATCATGCCTTCATATTTGCTCTATTATATTTTAAAATATTTCGTAAATCTTTTATGCAATTGAAGGCTATTGATAACAGAAAACAAATATTTGTCATAAATAATTGTACCTGTACTTCCACCACAATCAAACTTTTACTCCCACCACATATTTCTTAACATTTTTGTTAATTAATTCAATGTTGAAAATTTCTAGTAGAATAGTAAGTTATTGGCTAGAAACAATATGAAAATAGATCACCAACTATCAGCGCCACCTGGACTTGGTACATATTTATATTTTCACCGAGCTTGGTAGAGTAGTGGTGACAGCACTAGACTTGCATGCGGGAGGTACCGGGTTCGATTCCCGGCGGGGGCAGATGTAGCTGGAACTTTTTCCTACTGCCTCTCGCCGAGAAACGGTAATTCCTGTACCGGCCATCTTGGTTGAGGTTTTCCATGGTTTCCCTCAATTAATTCCAGATAAATATCGAGATGGTTCCTTATTTGAGGCCATGGCCTATTACCTATCAAACTCCTAGTTCAAAAATAACCTACCTTATCCTAATTTCCTATAATTCCTTCATTCGTCCATTGCTATTACATAAGTTGAAGTTGTAAAAAATGTAGAAAATAACGGGAAGTTGTAGATGAAAAAATAGTAATGGTGCGAATGGCGTCTGTTATGACATTAAGTCGAGAAACGGACGTTAAACGCATTATTATTATTATTATATTTATATTTTCAATTTGTTATTATTGTTACCTTTTTAAAAAGTAAATAGTATCAAACGTTTGTCCAAAAAATGAAAATAGTACGATGAAATATTTAAATAGAATTTAATTCTTCAACAGAAATAAAAGTCCGATAGAAAATATTTAACTGAAAATCAACTTTACAGATAATTCGCCGAATACACGATTGTGTTGTTAAATCACATTTGAATTCAATATTGTTATTGTGTCTTTCTCTTTAGCGTTCATGTCGTCTGATTTTGTCCTTGTTTAATCCGTTCGTATTATACAAAACACGATCGCAATAATCAACTCGCTGAGTCGCATAAACGATCGTCTCATCTTTCTTTGATGCATTGCTGGGATGGTCAATCTTTGTCTGTTTAGTATAAACGTGATACGATTGTAATAATGAACTTGGTGAATCGTATAAATGGTATGTTAGTCGGGCTTGAAATCTGTCATTAGATGAATCTATTTGTGTCAGCTACTTTTGTATGCATAAGAGCAGCTTCTAATATATTTCCAGCTTTTATCGACACTGATTAAACTATATTTTATTTTTTATCGTTAGTAAAAATAATGCAATTATCTTTTCCATTTAATTGCAAATTGGATTGTTTAAATCTCTTATCCCAAGTGAAATAGCGAAATAACCAATTGTATAATTGACATAGATATTATAATTATTTTTGAAATAAGTAAATAATTATAAAAAGATTGGAAATACATTTTTCATACTAAGATACTTAATTGAATTCGTAACTGAAACCGAATAAATTTTGAAAGACGCTTCCAATCGGTTTTTGTAAAAAAAATCATTTTTCATTTATACGATGGAAAAGTCTCGAGCTACCATCTACGGGAAAATATCGATTTCTAAGATTTTAACTCTAAAGTAAAAGTAAAGAAACATTGTTGCTTTTGAAATTTTGAAAATTTTTTTTTGTTTGTTATTTTCAGTAAATAATTTTCATTATTAGTCACTTTTTCCTTTCTACGTTATACATTAAAGATGACATAAGTACAAAATTATTATTTGTAGTTAAGTTTTTGATAGTTTATTACTTTTCAAAAATACATTATAAGACACGAAAACCGAAACGAAACCGCAAAGGGATATGCTTGACAAACTGAAAACATAAATTCATATGCTATTTTGATTCGATTTCAATCCATGAATATAATAAAACATGCCTCTTTCGAGAAATTGAGACCTGCTGAACGGATTTGAATACGGTTTCATCCACTCGATAGACCGTTTTGTTATTGAGGTTTAGGTCTATAAAAAAATAAATTGTGCCTGCGAGGGCCTGAGCAGTGAACAAAAATGTACATCAAATCAGGAAAAAATGCTGTTTTTATACAAAAGTGTAAATGGCTGAGTCGGCTTTAATCTGACTTCCAAAGCAGTATAGACTATCTAGCATCATATTCTACTAACGGTGACTCAATAGAACAAAAAAAAAAAAAAAACATTGCGATTAAAATCGTGGGTAAAGGTTTATGTTTTAATAATTATTTGTTGTAACATAATACCATAAATATTTAATTTTTGTGATTTCGAAAAGTAATTAAATGTACAAGCATAATCTAATTGAAAATAAATTGATTATTCAATTCGGAAATAATTAAATTTTATAATGATTTGGTGAGCCAGAAAGGTTTCAAAGAATCCGAGAAAATGTGTTTGGACGTAAATGAATGACAAAGGATTAAAAATTTACTACCCAGTGAGTTTGACTGTATTATACGTGCGAATATAATCTGCTTTTGTTTTGTATTAGAATAATAATTTCAGAAACTTTCTACATTAGGTTTTCCTTGACAAGGCATTACACAGATAGGTACTTCCGAATGAACGTACTCGGGTGCATTTAATTTTCCGGCTCTTTTCCAAAACTTTTCCCATGGTTATTTCAGATGTCGCATATAGTTCTTGCACGTTTCATCAACTTTTATTAATTTCTAATTTAATTGACTGTTGGAAGTTTTTCAATTATGCTACGAGATGATTTGGTTGTACCTAAAGAAGAAAAGTTTTATATTGTACTAAAATTCAAAATAGGCTTACAAACTTTGGAGATATTTTTCGATTCAATACCCTATCAAAGTGCTATAAGCTTTTATTCTTCATTTGCTAAGTACTTGATGCTATTCCGAAACTTTTGAAAGATTTGCGTTTCTTTTTTTTTTTTGCTTTTTTATAATCGAATATTCGATATTTTTTACGATCTGAAGAATTTATTTTTTTTTTGTTTTCACAGTTTTTTGTTTGATATCGTTGACTATTTTTTATGGGTGCGTACCTTAAAGGAAAAAAAAATGAAACACTTATGAGATATTGATAATAGAATTTCTCTCAACTCTATAAAATCCAGCTTAAATTTGGTAATTGAAAAGCTTTTTAACCTGCATATATTCCAATTGTTAGAAACTAAAAATATTTTCTCGTAAATTTAGGACGGGGGGCAAAGTTTAGCACCTCAAAAAATATCTTTGTTTATGCGAGATATCATTAAAGACTTTTCTTAAAGATCTCAAAACTATTTTTTTCAGAATTTTATGCTACGCAGCTTTCGAATTTTTTTTTCAAAACTAGTAATCCGATAGGTCCTCTAATCTTACTGAAAATCAAAAGTCATTGCCCAACTAACATCTACCCCGAGGAAGCCGCTATAGAATGTATTTAAATAATAAATTTATATTATCCGGTAATTTCTGAGATCTGATTTTGATCATTTTCCCTTGTCCGGTGTCATTGACCTACGTTTTTTTTGCATCACTGTATTTTTAAAATATGTACTAAATTTACTCAAGGTCATCAAAATACATATTTGCATGTTTACCAACTGGGAGGCTTGCATTAATAGAACGCGCATTGGACGTATTATAATATGCCATAAAAATTGAGAATTGGATAACTCTCGAAGTTGGCATTAATATTCACGTACTAATGTGACTGAACTGGTTCCATCACCCTAAATAATGAAATAGCAAGTGAAAGAGAGACGCGAGTGAATGATATCATAATATGTAACCTTTAAAATGGGATGGAGAAAGCTTTAAGGAAAAACATAACAGTAAACAAAATAAGTACATACCCGGCACTTTTATTTTATTATTTTATTTATTATTATAGAAAAAGGCACTGGCAAAGACGTGACATCATCTATTTGATGTAATACATTTGCAATGCCTTTTTTTAAATAAAAAAGATAATGATAATAATGAGGTTAACATTGTTTTCTTAACTTTATGTCATAATAGATACCTCAAACATGGTTACAATATTTTTCTTACAATGTTCCTCGTTATTTCATATTTTTCTTTTTTTACTAATTTACAAAAGCTATGAAAACCTGGTAAACTGATTGCAGCTTCGTCATTAAAATAAAATAAAGTACACATTGATTATTTCAGTTCTCTTCTTTAGTTCGCTACGTTAGATGACATGTATAAAAAAATAGTAATTACAGTCGTACTCATGTATTTCCAACTGATTCAACTGTTTTTACTCATACACTTTCAAACTTTAAGTTCCTAAATCTCACACAAAATGTCTCCTCGTTCGCTGCTCAGTTAATTGGAAAATACGCTTGATAAAGTTTAACCAAAAATATTAATATTTTTTTTCTGATTGGTCTATGACTACCACGATCTGTGAATGAAAAAGGCGTTGAAATTACCTGAGTCGTTTAGTTCTGGCAGGTTGATAATACAGTAGTTCTATTAACTTGTTAAAAAATCGGATAAGGTTAAATGGTAAATTTAATGCTCGAAATTATAATGAGATGTTTGGACAGTTATTTCAACAAATGTTTATTACTAAATTAGCAACGTTTCGATCTCCATGATATTTTCATCAGGCTTCTACAATAAAATTATAAAATACATGGTACTCAATATACTCAAATAAATATAAACTTATGTTAGAAATTACAATGTTACCTTAGCTGTTAATATTAACAGCTAATATTAATATTAACAGCTAAGGTAACATTGTAATTTCTAACATAAGTTTATATTTATTTGAGTATATTGAATACCATGTATTTTATAATTTTATTGTAGAAGCCTGATGAAAATATCATGGAGATCGAAACGTTGCTAATTTAGTAATAAACATTTGTTGAAATAATTGTCCAAACATCTCATTATAATTTCGAGCATTTAATCATATGGACGTAAGAAAACTACACATTTCATATCGAGGAGGTAAATTTAATATAATATAAATATCTAAATTTTAGGTGATAAGATATAAAATTACCTGAATAAAGTTTAGACCGTTAAAACGAAGAATGTATTATAAATGAATTCTTTATTCGACTGTATATACGAAGATGAAAGGTGCTACGTTTAACCTTAAGGCAGTTGAACAAACAAGGGCTACTGTTCAGAATAAGACATTCAGAACGCTGGCTAACAGTCAGACCGCCTATTTCTGAATGAAGCTCGCCATACTCTGAAAGGAGATCGTACAAAAGTTATCTTTACATTGGTGTAACACGATGTACATTTGACAAATAGAACATTGTATCTTATCTTTTCGGAGTGTACAACAAACAGTGACTAAATTCTCAAAAATCTTCTCTTTTTGAAGCCTTCCTTCTTAATTAAATTTCACATTTCAGATCAAACTAGAGTTGTGTAACTCAGATCTGAACCGACTGAGCCGACTCCGACAGAGGATCCGTGAGAGCCGACTCACTTTTTTTTGAGCCGACGGATCAATGGATTCGCGTAACTCAGTGAAACACAACACACAGAAGCACATTTGACACTTACGTATCAGTTCTTGCTTTGATGCATCTGTCAGCTCAAATGACTCATGCATCACATGTTTGGCTATGCATTCTTGATTCTGATTCGTGATATGATTGACTGAACTAGGTAACTCAGTGGCAGACTGCAGTAACATATTCAGAACTCGGCTCCTTTTAAACCGGTTCAGTGATCCGGCTCACATACGGGATCCAGATGCAAAGATGCAGATCACTAAAAAGACCCGTTTTTCCCATCTCTAGTTACTAATGAACTTATTGAATCTAAAATCTAGTTATATATTGTTGACATAAAATATTTCAATAATTTCAGACTGATATGAAATATCGGATATATTTATTGGCTTGTTTATAAATTCAGATATTAAAATTAGGACTGTAGTTATTAAAACATCGGTTAAATTTAATTAGCCAAATTCATATGATAAATTTTAATAATGTTGATTTTATAATTGGTTAGTCATTTTTAAATGTATCAATAATGCAAAATAATAATGTAATTAAAATTAAATTAATGAAATCTCCAACTAAATTTAGTTATACAATATTGATAGTTCCGATTTTAAATAATTTATAAATTAATAGCTTTTTCCTACTGATTCTCTCGCGCTAATATAGGTTTTAGTTGAACTATATTAGGAACCAAATATATTCGGGTAAAACGGAGTCTGCAATTTAGGTTGCGATATAAATTGTTTAGTGTAATAATTTTCATCAAATGTAGTGTAGTTGTTAAACATTCATTGTTACAATGCTAAATCAGAAAAATTTATTTTTATCCACCAACACCGTCTGGACTCAAACCAGAATCTTTCCACTTTCGCGGCGGAATGAGTTATCAGTTACTCTACGGTGCGATATCTAAACAATCAATTCTTCATAATAAAGCAAGTAACTGATAACTCATTCCGCCGCGAAAGTGGAAAGATTCTGGTTTGAGTCCAGACGGTGTTGGTGGATAAAAATAAATTTTTCTGATTTAGCATTGTAACAATGAATGTTTAACAATTAAATAGCAAACGTTCTGCAGCTTGTAGAAATTAAAACATCTTGTAGTGTAGTTGTTTTCGAGTGACAAAAAACGCGACTTTTTGCTGTATCATAAAGTACCTGAAAAACCACCAAGAAAACTTTACCCAAAAGTTTAAAATAAAAGTGTTGTTATTTACAAAAAAAAAAAAACAATGTTAATAGCGAATGCATTTTTACTTAACGTGAAATAATATAGTTATAGCTACAATTTTTGTACAGGTAGTGAAAAAACCTAAAAAAAAACTTTTTATTTAAATATGTGAACAATGATCAAATCTCAGATTATTTCATAAGGTCCTTATCTTTTTCAGTGCATAATTTGGGCATTAATTTTTCTTTTATAAATTATTTGTTTTAAACGGTTTACACCTTGGTGACCTTAAAACTATTTTTTCCGATCCATTTATCACTAAATTTGAGATTTTATTCTTTAGTAAATAGAACTTTTAATATCAAGTCAAACAAGTATTTTTGTTCCTTTGATTTTTTTTGTAAAATCATAAATAAAAATAAAAAAATGATTTGTCGGGAAAAAGAACTTTTTAAGTAAACACTTATTTGTTATTTATAGCGACGTTTCGTCCCTTGCTTGGGACTTTTTCCAGCTTTATAACTGTAATTGAATTATTAAAATACAATTTATAAATTTACAATTGAAATATGAAATATCAGATATTCATTATCCACACCTATTAAATGTTTTGATCAAGTAGATATAAAAGTTAAAATACGCATGTAAATATAAATTTGACTTAAACAATTGTTCATTAAAAAGTTTGTAATAATTCCGTTTTTTAAAAAATATTTTTACGGTTGATGTTCAAACTATTTCATTTTATTGACAAATCATTTTTATATTAATTACCAAGGACAAAAAAGAAAAAAAGTCAATAAATAAAAATGTTTCTGTAAACTCAATCCGGGAACATACGGTATATGTACTGGTTTAACGATTTATCAAACTGAACCTTTACATCAGAGAAACTTTTTTTTGCATACATATATATTTCATCTTACGTTGAATGCCAGGAAATTGTTTACGCTTACATTATTATTGAGGATAAACAAATGAAGCGAAGCTTATTGAAACAGTTGAACACGTCTGATGGACAGGACAAGCAACCACACGCGCCATCTTACTATCTATCTTCTTTCTTCGTCTTATTCTCCTACTTTTGACGAAACATGTACATAAAAAGTATATCCATAAAAGGGATATAAAGTTGAAAGAGAAATTCACTAAGTCGGCTATGAAAACAGTTGAAGGAAAGCTCGTTTCTGGCTCACTACGGTCTGCGTTGTGCTTCGTTTCTGTTCTTGCTTTGCCGCCCGCTAACTTTTTCTTTTTATTCCGAATGTGTTTTTGCTAACGTTTCTCTAACGTCAATCATATTAAGAATACTGAGCTACCGAAAAAAATGTTTAATGTTCGCCATTAGTCTTTTCTTACAGCCGCTTCAATGATTTTTTCGGAATCTGTTTTGTTCGCGGACAAAAAATTGTTTGGAGTTAATGTAAAGAAAAATGCGCCTATATATTTGGTTTTGATTTGTTGCCAATGAATATTTACTTTCTTATTTTTTATTTTATATTATGTTTAAAGATGTATTTCCAATTGGGGTTGTGTGTCTGATTGCTTACGAATTTTATTTATAGCGGGTTTATTGTTGACTGCATATTGAGAACACATATTATTTAAACATTGAAAACTAATTTAATAATTCATTAAATAGGTGGAATGGCCTGTAAGATTCAACGTTCTGTTTATTTTTTACGTAATACACTATGCATTATGGCCTCGCAGAATATTACCTCCAGCGCTCCTGTTGGTTGGTTTACTGTACAAAATAACTGGTGAGATCTCTATTAGTAATTACTTTTCTGTTATTACCTAATTGCGACAAGAGTTATAAAAAATTTAAATCAAGGTAATTTCTGACTGAAGTATGTAATTTTAATGTAAAAAATGTGTACAAATATTTATGGAGTTGTAATAAAAATATATTAATTTCAGTAATATGCTTAAATATGAAGTTATACTTTATGTTTAAAAACATTTAGAAAAAATAATTCTTCATAATTTAAAAGCTTTTAAAATGTTTAAGAGCACACGCTTTGAATTTTAAGTAAAAAAAAACAGCACATTAATTGAGATAAAGCTCGTAACATATTACTTTGATTTTTTTTAATTTACGTTTAATATTTATCAACAATAATATTATGTTTAAATATTTGCCGCTTCGGTCACTGTTTGGACCTTTGCAAAAATACTACAAAAATAGAAAAATAACAATTAAATATACTAACAACGGATCTAGATGAGCTTTAAGTCAGGAGATTTTATTACATAGAACTACTTGAATCTTATTAAAAGCGCATCGGTCGTTTTTGACAGATAAAATTGCATTTTGATTATATTCATATGGAAAGGTACTTTATCAAGCCAAAATATACTCGGACGAAAACCTAATTGACAACTATAAAAAAAATTCCACAAAAATGTGATGTTTGCAATTTGAGCACCTTAGAATGCTGCGAATGCTGGTAACATTGTATTTTAATTAAGATATTGCAACCGAAAAAATAATTTACGGTTATATTATCAAGTAGATTCTTTTTTAAAATGAAATTTCTTTCAATGGTTGCATATTTAAACGATACATAAATTTAGAGAGTCTGAAAGTTTGGATGTCAGAGCTAGTCCTTGATACCAAATTTAATTAAAAGCTATTCACGCGGAAAGCGCTTGATATACGCGGGGGTGTGCAGTGCTAACTGAACGAAACCAATAGGGCGTGCATTGCATGTAGTCAGATCTGGATATTGAAAAAAAATGTGCGTAGGAATATTTAAAAGGGAATGTATATTTAGATACCAATCAGGTTTGCATTGTGCATTTAATGCGCACATGTTATGCAATTAGGGTGGTTATTCATCAATGGTGATTTACTCGTTATCTGTTCTGCTAGTATATATTATTAATTTTCCCTGTTTGGTTAGTTGCAAGGCCACACTCTAGCTAATTTCGCTTCCCTGCTCTCTTTGAGTTTCTTTAATAGTGACCGAGCTGGGTAGAGTAGTGGTGACAGCACTAGACTCGCATTCGGGAGGTACCGGGTTTGAATCCCGGCGGGGGCAGATGTGGCTGGGACTTTTTCCTACTGCCTCTCGCCGAGAAACGGTAATTCCTGTACCGGCCATCTTGATTGAGGTTTTCCATGGTTTCCCTCAATTAATTCCAGATAAATATCGAGATGGTTCCTTATTTGAGGCCATGGCCGATTACCTATCAAACTCCTAGTTCAAAAATTACTTACCTTATCCTAATTTCCTATAATTCCTTCATTCGCCCATTGCTATTACATAAGCTGTAAAAAAAATGTAGAAAATAACGGGAAGTGGTAGATGAATAAATAGTAATGGTGCGAATGGCGTCTGTTATGACATAAAGTCGAAAAACGGACGTTAGACGCATTATTATTATTATTATTGCAATCAATGAGTGTTTAAATTGATTTATTTTTATTCCAATTACCCGTGAAACTGTTTTCTATTATAACATATTCTGGAATTGAACTTTAAAGATGAATTACTATTATTATTATTAATAGTGACGTCCCTTTAGAATTACTTTAATATTTGCTTACTTTCTCTCATATTTAAAATTCCAAACAATTTATGCGAATTAAAAATACGAAGAATTATAAATAGTTAGGTTAATTATCTGTTATATTAAATTATATCTGTTTCATCAGATTAATAACAAATCACATTTTTTGATAATGCTTTCTGCAACCCGGCATCAATTTAGGGTTCAGACATAATATAGATTATGGAATAGCTTAAAAGTTGCAAAAATAGATTTTATTCATCAAATAGAGCAAGAAAAAGAAAAATAATTATTGCAAACTAAATTAACCATAAAGTTAAGGAGGTATTTTTTTTTTGACTAAATAGTACAGTTATTTTTTACCTAGAAGCGTTTTCCATTTATCCAGAATCCAGTGGTATTTTCACACAGTTTTTGAGAGCCAGAATATCTTCAAACAAAAATCTTAGTTTATTTATAGGCATCTCGATTTCTGCAGGTACCGATTTGAAAGTATAGATTTATGGTGCTATTTTGCATGATTAATGTAAGGATTTGCAATATTATTTTTTGTCACTTGCTAACAAACAGGGGCGTAGCTACCGCCGTATATGCCATATCAATTATACGGGGCCCCCGGGCCACGGGGGCCCCCAACGTGCGTAAGCAAAAATTAATAAAAACTTCCCAATTTTTTTTTTATTTCAAAAAGTCAAAAAAAGCAATTTCTTTTTTCTCGCGTAAAGCGTGCGTTCAAAAGTTGGCAACACCCTACATCGATTACCGCGGGCTGCGGGATTTCCCCGTTTAAGTCATTTACTTCAACGGGGGAAGGGCCCCCAAACACATTTTTATACGGGTCCCCGCCAAGGCACGCTACGCTTCTGCTAACAAATATAAATAAATAAAATAAAACTAAGAAACAAAATCAGCGCTGTTAATTATAACATTGACCATATAGAATAGTGACATTAGATAATTTAAATATACATAGCATCCATGGTAATTTAGTGCTAAAAATACTTTGAAGGTAGATTTGTCGTTGGATGTCGTACCAGAAACCGAACAATTGTATTATTATTTGACTATTGACGTTTTAGAATACAAAATGTTTTATTGCTCACAGTTTCAAACAAGACTTTCATTATTTTGTACTTTGCATTTCGACACTGCATTTAAATAATTTTACCTTTCTTTATTTTCGACATTTAAAATGAAATATTGCACTGCTCGTGTTTATATTTTCCGTGCTAGGAACCATAACAGTGTTTTAAAAAACAAACAAAAAAACAAGCATACTTTATTTTCATACACGAAGGATACAAAAAAACAAAGACTCGATCATCGCTAGACAGTATGACTTGTTTATATCTTTTGTCTCGCTTCAGTGTAATGCGACATAAACACAAACAAAAAGTGACAAAAGGTTAACAGCTCATGTAATATTTTGTAGATAATAGAGCGTAAAGGAAATCTTTATAAAAATGTTATAGGAATTCCCACAGCTCGACTGCAGAGGTACAATATCTCTTATATTGTATAAGCGAGAGGAATAGTATAGCTTAGACATCCACACGTATAGGTATTTTAGTAAGTATAATACATACATCCGCTGTACCGCCCCATATACAGACGGACAAAAATATTTGGAATTATACTACGGTTCTTTAATGGTGATGATTATAGTACGTTTCAATTAATGCAGCAGCGATGTAATGAACAATGTTAAGCATACCCTTCCCACGGAACAAATCTGTACCGCTTATATTATATTGTAAAGTATTATAATTCAATAATAAATCTCAGACATTTGGATTAATAATACAAAACAATCGTGTTATTGTTAATCTTGCTACGTTTCGACTACTTTATTTAGTCTTCGTCAGGCTCATAACTAATAAATGAAATAATCAAATGATTTATGTTTAAAAATTTATAATATTGAACACACATTGTATTTAAAATTAATTAAATAATGTTCAAAAAGATTGGTAACGTTTCAAATTTAGTTATTTTTACGTGAATAACAAAAATTAATAACGAAGACTAAATAAAGTAGTCGAAACCTAGCAAAATTAACAATAACACGATTGTTTTGTATTATTAATCGAAATACCTGAGATTTATTATTGAATTATAATAATAATTTTGGATGCGATATAATGTCTAATTGTAAAGTATAATAATAGCAGAAGGTTACAAAAATTGAGATTCTGGTTCCCGAATTAGGACAGTTAAAAAAAACAACAAGATTTTTATAAATTAACTGTTATTTTTGTCGTCAAGTGGTGCAAATAACGTATAATTAATTAGGTACCTATTTAGTAAACTTCAATAAACTTTTTTTTTAAATACAACAAAACTTAAACGTTAAATGTGTTAAATTTAAAATAAGCAATTGCAGATGGAAGAAAGATAGAGCGTGTGGCAGCCAGCTGTAATATAACGGCATTATATAGAAAATGGATGCAAACTGGCCGTCAAACGCCCGATCACTCTTATTTTTGTTGACCACTTTTCGATGCGGCGTACGCGCTGTCCAGTTCTCTATATCTATGGTTCATCCTGTATCAATGTGTGGATATGGTCGGAATATGGCGGCAAGTATTAAAGAACGAGAGATGAAACCGGGCAATAAATGATATAAGCGAGAGATAGCACGGAAGCGTTTTTCGATATCACTTTTCTACAGGTAATGATCGAAATGCTAGAGACCTTCCTCTTACACAAACGCGCGCGCGCGCGGATGTAGAACTATCACCATTTTATCTTTGCGACGCTTCTTTTTCTCTGTTTCTTATAATCTTACGTGAACCACACAATGAGGCAACTGTAATAGCAGAGCAACTGAAACTTTTTCAATTAAAAACTTATTATAAACAGAAATGTGAGATTTTAAAATTAAAAGTAATACTGTTGAATGTTTTTTTATGATTTACATAAGAGATTTACGGTTTTTTTTCTGGTATAGACTAAGTATCATCTCAGACGTGTCATATTTGAAAAATTAATATTTTTTAATATATTATTACGTTATATAACACGTTACAATCGGGCTAGCATCACAAAATATCGTTTTAGAATATCAATATAGATATACGCAGTAGACTAATAATGAAAATATAAATAAGAAATAGATTTTTTTTCTTTTTTGTCCTTGGTAATTAATATAAAAATGATTTGTCGGGAAAAAGGACTTTTTAAGTAAACACTTACCTATTTGTTATTTATAGCGACGTTTCGTCCCTTGCTTGGGTTGAATTATTAAAATACAATTGTATTTTAATAATTCAATTACAGTTATAAAGCTTGAAAAAGTCCCAAGCAAGGGACGAAACGTCGCTATAATTAACAAATAAGTGTTAACTTAAAAAGTCCTTTTTCCCGACAAATCATTTTTATATAAATAAGAAATATATTCACGAGACTAAAATTCAACCAAAACGTGAAAAAAAAACGTAGACCCACGACCATTTTTTTCTACCTAAGTACAGGCTAGAAGAAAATGGTTGTTAATCTATATTTTTATTCACGTTTCGGTTGAATTTCGTCGAAATAAATTAACGTATTTTTTATTATCTATTATAAAACTGTTCGATTAAGTTAACAAAAAATGTAAATGCACATTTTTATTGAGAATTGTTAAAGCATTACTAAAAGATGAATATATTTTTCATTTTATAACGTTTTTTAATAAACGCTGTAATTTTTATTTGAATATGAACAATTTATTTGATTATTAAAAAAAACCGTGTTTTGGGGCAGAAATCTAATTATATTTACATTAATAAAAAATTACATGTTTTTTAACAATAAAATTAAAAGCCAATTTTTAAATAATTTCAACAAATAATATATGTCTGGATCTGAAAAGATTAAAAAGAGCGTTTTAATTTGGTTTACGTGATTTCAACTTGAACCTTCAATGTAAACAAATTGTGCTGTGAAATGTTTGATTATATCTTGATGTTTGTACAGGATCTGGCATAAAGTGTTCTTTTTGCTAATGAACTTTAGCCTATATAATAGAAATATACAATGCAAATGTTATTATTATACGAGATTTAGTGAGTTTTAACGGTCACACCAATCATAATATCATTACGTTCGAGATATGTGCTATTATTTGTGTTTATTTTGACGTTTTCACTTTCATTAGCGATTTTGTTTCTTGCC
The DNA here is from genome assembly GCA_034508555.1 of Venustoraphidia nigricollis. Lineage (NCBI taxonomy): Eukaryota > Metazoa > Arthropoda > Insecta > Raphidioptera > Raphidiidae > Venustoraphidia > Venustoraphidia nigricollis. The sequence continues at coordinate 3,982,416 of JAVRKA010000047.1, forward strand.
ATGAACTTTACAAGGTTCTATAAGAAAATTTACATGCCATTTACCAGACTGAAACCCGAAATTCCCATATTTTTAGACTGGAGTTCCGACTGTGGCATTTAATATTTTTCTTATTAATGGCAAGATAGTTGTCAGAAAACTGCAATTCACTAATATAATAGCGTACTGGACTGTACTTGATAGCAGGAAAGCGACAAGTGACACGACAACCAGCGATAACCAATAACCGACGAGCGCACGTTCTGTGCCGGTAACTGGGAGGTGGTGGGATTCTTTCTTTCCCACGAAACAACCAGAACGGCTCTAATATATGCATTTGCGACGCTATTTGTGACTAGCTTCAGAACCTTTTAGAACCGTGGCGAGTATTATACGTACTGTAATTATCATTTATTGTGAACGAACATTAATTACTATCAGTTATATTATTTATGTCGAGGCCGGTAGATGACAAATATTGAAATGCAATGCCGGTATTGAATCTCGTTATAGCAAATACGTTTTCGTGAGGATTTAGTGCGCTTACGTCGTCGTCGTCGTGGCAATGCTATTGACCTGGTTGACTTCCATGTTTCGATCGGTAACAAGGCGTGTCAATGTTGACAGCATCTCAACAATAATACTGCCACTTGTCATGTAATCGGTGCAGCATTTTATTGACATCAAACTGATCGAATTGGGCTACGGAATTTATAAGAAATGTATTTGTCAATTGCCGCTGACGGTTGCTGAAATGGGATGAATTTAAAAAAAAAATAATCCCTTACTTTTTTAGATAAAATATAGAAATAGTTTTATTTTATCTCACATTTTAATTAAAGTGATCTTGTCCTTGTTTTACTTGAAACTCATATTTTCTTCATTAAGCATTGATGTTTCTTGACCTCTTTTAAAGCCAGTGCTCACATTCTATATTTATTGTGCAATTAAGTTGCTTGTAGATCGTCAGATGCAGCTGCTAACAGCATATACTAGGTCGCACACTATTCGCTTAAATACACAACCGATGTGTCACGAAGATGTGATTGTCTATGTTGTATGATATCACTTTAGTGTGACATCGTATTATTTGAACCAAACACGTGCTGAATTTAGTGATTCGGAAAATTTGCACTATTGGCACTACAATAAGACGTTCCGAAGAAGACGATGTAGTTACAGGGTATCTCAGAAAAAATAAAAAAATCTAAATGTTCTTTAGAAACATATTCCATAAGGTCAGATTGATTTTAATTTGTAAATTACCGATAATTAATTAATCGAACCCTACACTACTTGAAAAAATGTATGCGTTAAGAAAAAAAGTAGGTACCTATTTCAGTGTTTTAATAGTAGTTTATATATCTCGTTCGTAAAAGAGTAATTTATACGATTAAGTAATATGTTAAAACGAGCAACCATCCAGTTTTAATTATAGTTACTCGAGTCATAACATTTTTTTCACGTACTTCTTATAAAATAGTTGATTTTCACTTCATAATAAGTACATATTTATATATCTGGCAGTTCAGTGTTCGGCCATATTGGAATCTATTTGGATTAAAATATAAAATTATCAGGGAAGTGGACAATTATCAAAGACGCATACAATCAAGGCCTAATAAAAAACGTTGCTGAATTGATTGTATGCGTTTTTAATAATTGTCCACTTTCCTGATAATTTTATAATTAAAAAAATTAAGGATGATAACATTAATATTGATCTATTTGGATTGTTTTACTAAAACTACGCGTACTTTGTTACCTCTGTTGCGCATATAGTTTTAAATAGCAATTTACACGTCGCTCTAATTGTTAAAATTTCATTGTACATTACACACTAGTACGAAATGGGTCTTTTTACTACCGCGATACATACAAGAAGACAACTATTTTAAAGTTTTCTGCGCAAAAAATAAATTTTGGATCTTTTCTATAAATCAGTGTGTAGTTTATTTATTAATTTTTGTCTAGTATTTCTTAAACACTTTTATTTAATAAAACAGTTATATTAATTATTTATCTTTATTTCTGGTTCACTGAAAGAGATAACAATAGTTTTTAGTGTCTTTTTGAGTATGCAATGTTTTTTTAACACCTTTGAAAATGAAAACCTATTTAATTTTTGTTAAAAAGAAGTATTTTCGAATTGTGTGCTATATACACTTTTTTACACGTATGATGTAATTTATAGTCAATCTAATTTTTTTTAAAACACTCGGTATAATCTTACTTCTTCTTTGGCTGTGTATTTCGTTGTTTTGTTCGTATATACAATAATTGATTTAATCAAAAACATTAATTAAAAGAAATACTTACCTCGTGATTAGATTTTGTAATATCTGATTTTATCTTCTTTTCCATTACTTAAAATACCAATAAATTTTTTGTGACGTTTTGCTTTTCAATTACTTATTTATATGACAGAAGCTATCAAATTACGTATGCTTATGGCCTTCAGATTTGTTAGGCACCTTAAAGCGTACAGAATACGGCATATAGAACACTTTACGAAAACATTATGTACGATTATACTTTATATCGCATCCAAAATTATAACTATAATTCAATAATAAATCTCAGGTATTTGGATTAATAATACAAAACAAACGTGTTATTGTTAATCTTGCTACGTTTCGACTACTTTATTTAGTCTTCGTCAGGCTCTGAAAACGTAGCAAGATTAACAATAACACGATTGTTTTGTATTATTAATCCAAATACCTGAGATTTATTATTGAATTATGTACGATTTTTATAAAACATTTCATAGTAAAAATTACAAAGATTATATTTGTACCCTGAAGATGTATGCGTTTTCATTAGGCTTTTTTATTTCTTACTAGTTTCATAGTAGATAATAATTATCATGTTTTAAGTATGTTTCTGATTCTCTTTGAGTGGTGTTAAAAACAATACCGGTTATTTCGACTTTGGGAAGTTGTGAATGAATTGTCCAGATCTGTAGATGAAAACATCAGTACTTGCCTTTACTTGCAAAATTTTCTCTTTTGTGGTAAGTCAGCTACAATCGATTCCACGGGCTGCTTAGTTAAGGAATGCGTCATATAGGTTATTCCAAGCTGATTAGTTCGGGGGGGTTTAATACCACAATCTTCTTCAAGCGCTAACAGGGACGGACTAGAACATCAGAAAACTAATAAAATATCTGATGGCGTATTAATTCTTCTAATGCTTTAATCCTAAATTTAGTTTAGTGCACAGAAAAGTTTTCGAAACAATGGCTAAACTATCTCTGTCGGCTCTATTTTTGAGAAGTTTGAAAGAAAATAGTTTTATTCAAACATTAAACAGGCATGTTTATTGAAGTTATGCTTCTTTTGCTGCAATGGAAGTTGCGCGCACAGCTAACGAAGATTCGCGAGTAAGAAGTTGGTCATAAAACACCCAGAATGAAATGACAGATGGACGAAATTAATGCATTTTCTGTCATCCGAAAACTATGTAATATACTAGATCACTATAACCTTTGATTTGATCAATAGTCGTTTTGTCATCCAGTGGAATTAAAATATCTTGTTTTTGACTTCTGAATGGATTAAATATAAAAGTAACAATTAAATTAAAATTTTGAAAGTGCTTTCAAATATCTGAGATTAATTTTTGTAGGTACTATTTTTAAACGTTTTAAGATTTTATTTCACTATAAATTATTAGCATATCTGCATATTAAAAATAGTTTTTAATCACGCCGAAGAAGTAAAACTTCAAACGAACGTGCATTTTTGTTTAAATCAATCGGGACTTATATTTTTTCATGATCTCCTTGTCAAAAGAAACGGACAAAATTAGTGGTAATAGAACTTATGAAGCAGCTGTATTCAGTTCTCTCGGCATCTGTCCTTGCTTCACACTTCTCATCGGGCGGCGTGGTGGACTAGAAGTGGTAATATTACCTCTCCTCAACTTATACCAACTTGAGTTGATCGTGTTAAGATAAATGGTGATTACGTTTTGAGTAGCTCTACATTCGCTACGTCTTCGAATGTCTTTACAAATATCTTCACTGCCGATTTTTTTCAACATTCGATTCAATTTTTAGGTATTAAAACGAACGTTTTTTTGTTCGTATGCACATTTAAAATAACAGAACTCATTTTTTGTAGCTTTATTGCTTTTACGTTTCCGGAAATAATGGTGATAAGATTATCTTTTAAATAGCATATTGAAATTCTTTTAATTTTTTTTTGCTGGCGTTTTTTTCTAGTTTAATAACATAGGGGTATTTCACGAGGAAATATTTACGGCCTTGAAGGTAACAAAATTTTAAAAGGAACGTTGCTCAGTCAAGAATTTAGCAAATACATTTTTTTGTATTCTGTTGTCTAGTATTCCGTTTTTCCTTATTCAAACCACGAGAATACAACAATATTCATTTGTTAAATTCTTTACTGATCAACATTCTGATTCAAATTTTGTTTCCTTCAGGGTCGTAAACTCTTCAGAAACCTTGCTAATTTTTACCCGATTTCAACACGTCGCAAGTGTAGATAGATATAGTAGATTATAGACCCTCGACAACGGAGATCATAATAATATTGAGTTTATTAGTCTGATGTTTTCGATACACTCTGTATATATAAAAAAATGTCTCTAACTTTTAGACATAAAAATTATTTGTGGACTTCACAATCAAGAATATGGCGTAATTCTGTTTAGAGAATTGTGTATAAAAATTGTAAAAAAATGGTTGCGTAACTAATGAAACATTAAAATAGAATATTTGTCAAGATTATATTTAGATACCGAGGTGACCTCATTCCGTTGGAGAGTAGTACGGGAAACGTTATCGGGACTGTCAATTGTTATTACATAGTTGATAACAATATCTACGTGTTTCAACTGACGTTATTCATGGAACGAGGTTACCTGTGTTCTTCAATAACTTTGAATATTTGTCAGCTTCGTAAAAGTTCAAAGATTATAATTTGTGTACCGAATTTTTGTCTTCTTTTATGAAATAACTGTTTGTCAGCTTGGTAAATTGATTACAATATTGTTGGTTATCTTGATTTTTATTTACAACAACCATCGCTGAAAATTAGGTTTGAATTTAATTTCCTCAATTTATTGGAGCTACTATAGAGACTTAACGAGCTGTCAAAGTGAAAACAAATATAGTTTGAATTTTGTTAAATTGAAGTAAAAACATAAATACATTTTTTTTATTTTTCTCATAATAAAAACAAATTATTTAACACTGAACATTTTATTTTTATAATTTTGAAATCGTTGAGCCAAATGTCACGAGGTTTTTCTGTCCAATATAAGGCTATAAAAAGCTAACATAGAATCGGTGCTTACTGAAAAACGTTTTGCTTGCAAAGCATGATCAAATTTAGCTGTAACTTTATTTAAACGTCAAGTTAAAAATCAAATTAGTTTTTCTGTGCACCAAACAATACTAACTTCATCTTGCATCGCTACTCAGTATTTTCTTGGTACGCTTTCTTTATTTACTTTAACTAGACTTTTTTTATATAAAATCCAGTGGTGTGCATTATTTCATTGAAATATTCGTAACTCAAAACATTGAATTGTCTACAACACATTTTTTTAATCATTTGATTTTCATTAAATTCATTTAACATTTTTAGGTATCGGGACTTTAACGAAGGATCGATAATTTTATTCGAGATTTCATATAAAAATAGCACTTCTTTTTCTCTATCAAACAAAATAAAATTTCGAAGAGAAAATATCTTGCACAATATATTTTTACCTTGTTAGTTGTTTAAAGTAGTTGTCGTTGTACAATATTGTCAAAAAGTTATAGATTATACACGCCACAAAAGTATACTAGCTTGTAGCTAAGTGATTCATAATTTGTACGCAAGACTGTACCTGTGGAAACGTAAGCCATACAGTATTCATATGCATGTATACTTTTCTATAAATTGTTGAACTTTAAATCGTTATTTATAAATAATTAGACGTTCAAAAATGTTTTCTTATTTTTTTTAAGCTCATAACAAATGCATTGAAATAGTTAGTTCTTTTTTTATAAATAATAAACTGGTTCAGAACTACAGAGATCGTATACAATCAATGTTAATTATCCAAATTTTAATTGAATTTATCTCGGATTATATACGGTCGATCGACTTCAAATTTTCAGGGTAATTGTATTATCATGTCCTTAATAAGTATACAAAAATTAAGAATTTTCTGACGGTGTGCCTTAACCACAACAACTACCTTAAGCTGAAGATCATAATACAAACGTAAAAGAGGCCTTGGGACGCCACTGCTTAACATAACAGAGCAACGACAATTGCAATTCGGTGAATGTATGGACATCCTCGACCAACCGGGACAAAGTTGCCATCACAATAAAACTCAAACTATGTGTGTCAGTTTTGTGAAGGAACATGGGTTGTAGCACGTTTCCGCTTCCCTTAGTTTTCTTGTCTCCGCTAACAAACTACAATCTACATGACTCAACAAAAATTAAAGGATTTTTAATGATAAAAAATAGTGAATGAGTTTACGCGCGTTTGAAGTTATACTTCTTTGGCCTGACAAAAAATAATTTATTGAAATAAAATCTTCAAAAAGTTTAAGAATAATACTTACAAACAATTAACTTCAAATATTTGAAAACACTTTCAAAATATTATTTTGGTTTTCACTTTTATATATTATACAACCCATTGAGTAATCAAAAATTCCATATTATTAATTCTACTAGATAATACTTAAATCGACTATTGGTTATAATCAAAGGTTATAGTATTTTAGTATATTATAATAGGTTTGAGATGACAGAAATTGCATTAATTTAGTTCATATATCTTTCCAGTCTGAGTCTCTTATGGCCAACTTCATACTGTTGAATTTTCGTTAGCGCGACCAACTTCATACTGCCAAATTTTCATTAGCTAAACATTTTTTTATATAAGAAAATCTTCTTATATCTGATAAAACTGGTCCAAAAATAAAATATTCTTCTTTTTATAAAAGAACTTTATTTGAGCACTTTCGGGTATTAATCCATCGCTTCAGAAAAGCTATAAGATGGATTAATATCCGAAAGCGCTCAAATAAAGTTCTTTTATAAAAAGAAGAAAATTTCATTTTTGTACCAGTTTTATCAGATATAAGATTTTCTTATTTAATTTTTTTTTTAAAAGTCCAAAATTTATCGTCACAGTAAAATTATTTTTCATTAGCTGTCCTAAAATTTTGCTCTCAGTCAAGGCCCTGGGCACTTTAGGATAATGGGGCGACTATGACTATTACGGAAGACTATTTTGTCTTAAAAAAAAGATTAAATTACTAAGCAAATCATAAATAACAAATACATTATTAAAAAAATTATCGATATATGATATTTGTCGGCAGTATCAGTTATAGAATGTTGATCTGGCAAGAACTAGGGGGCCCTATCGATCACGCGGCCCTGAGCATGTGCCCAGAGTGCCCAGTGGGAAAGATGGCCCTGCTCTTAGTGCACCAAAAGGAGTTTATCTTCAAAAATTGTTTAAAACGAAATAATCTTCTTAAAATTGTCTATAGATTCGCAATTTTCCATTTTCGTTCATATGTTATCTACCTTGATTTGGAAGCGTAGAGGGAAAATAAAAAAAAATTTCTGCAATTCAGGTTTCGATCTATTGGTTCGTCGAATCCATAGAACGTACAAGACTTTTTCATCCATATGGTCGCTTGAAAGTAAAAATATAAAAGAAATTCAAATAAAAACAAATCAGCTAGACGTCTGCTTTTTTGAAAAGATTTTGTTGAAACGTGTACGTGGATTTAAACAAGATTTACTTAGAAGTCACGTCTGATTCTTGCAACTCCTTTGCACAGATGCAGTGCTGCACTTTGACTGAGTTAAATGTCGCACACCAACAAAATACATTCACACATACTACTGTAATATTATGCCATACCTGTCTGGCCAAACATTTGCGTCTGATCCACACACGGTACGTGTTTGCATTAGATTGAAACTAATCCCGGAGAAACGGAAAGAACTATATAGCATATAGTGCCATAAGTTTGAGTGCAGATTCCCATGATATTCTTTTTGTACAATTATTACATTTCGAATCATTGGTTAAGTAACGGACTAAAATTTTCATAATTATTAATAGCTATTAGTGCACGTTCTAGCCTGGACTCCCTATGAAAAAGTCGGTGTATAGTAATAATAATAATACAAATCATACAGTAAATAATTAGGTTAATCAGACCAAACAACTCAATGTTGAATGTTGAATGAAAGTCTAATGTCAACATTGAGTTGTTTGATCTGATTAACCTGATTATTTACTGAATAATAATAATAAAAACCCGGGTCGCAGTGCCAAAACCCTGCCGACAATATAGTATATTTGCTTATACAGGCAGTGTGGTTTTATTACATGAACTTAAGTTTGTTTTTGGGCAAAATTAAAAATTTGACTCCTTAATACACCCCTTAAAATAACATTTTTTTTTCTTAATTGCAATATTATTATCAATCTAACGTCTAAACCGAATTAAATACGCCCTTCAATAAATAAGTTACTATCTACAAATTAGTGTTTTCAAAAAATGTGTAAGTCCGGTCCTGTTGGGCCGATTTTATTAAAATTTTAGGTACACTTTTTAATTGCTACTAACGTGTTAAATTCAATCCGAATTTCACCCGGATGAATCCGAGATGCAGCATAGCGCCTGGTCTATATTTATTCAATTTAATTATTTTGTTAACAGTATATTATTTTGTAAAATAGCAAAACTCTGATGAATGAGTGGGAGCGAGAGAAATGACTGTTCAATTTAAGTTCCTTAGAACCATCAAAGATAGATACACCCATTCGATATTTAAAACTACTCTTGTCTTTTAATGACTTACGTAACAGTTTGCAATAACCTTCACTAAATCTAAATTTATTATTGTATTATTGCATAAAAGTATGTAATTGAGATTCTGTCTACGACTGTTTTAGAATCATGCTTGGCATTATGTTGAAATTTTAAATTATTCTGCATAATCTATAATAATTTAATTAATTGAATGGATTTAATTATAAATAGTAAATAAATAATAATACTTTCAAAGTTCAAATCAATTCGTCAATTTGTGTCGAAATTTTGTACCATCAGCGAGGACTGTCCTGTTATTTTCGGAATTTCTGGGAGGCGTTACGAGAATTCTAGGACGTGTGAAGCCAAGTCATGGCTTTGTCGTGGTAAAATAAAAATTTGTTTGTTTTCAATCTCAAGTGTTGATTGATTTGAGCTAGAGAAAAAAAGGAACTTGTCTATATCCGAGTTTGGACGCTAACAATAATTTTATTTTAAAGAATTTTAGTTGTACAGATTTTACTGGCTGTGAATTAAATATCTACTGTGGGAAATCCGCCTGTTTCGTACCGCTGTACCTACATTTTGAAACTGAAGTAATGAAGTAATATGCTTACGCAACACGATATAAATTTATAGATACTTTTGTTAGATGTGTTCAGATAGAGATTGAATTGAAACGTGTACGGGTTCGAATATTGTATCTAAATTAATAAATATAATTGTTTGATTTGAGAATTTTGTGTATTAGTTTATTTAATTGTATAAATTTCCTACACTACCTATTTACAAAAAAATATATATAATATTAAAGAAACTTTAAGCTTCGTATATTTATTTAAAAAAAGAGATTAAGTGTAAAATCGAACTATTAATCAATGCACTTTCTTCTATCTGGAAACTATATTATAATATACTCGTACTAGACGAAACTGTAGCCTTTGATTATTGCAAATCAAAATAACATTTTTAAAACGTTTTTGAGGTTAATTTTTTGTAAGTATTATTCTCAAGATTTTATTGTAACTAAAACTACGATTTAATTCTTGGTTCCGTTATAGTGAATGGTTAGACATGAACCCAACTGCCAAAAAGGGTTATGTTTTTTGCGCGTTTCCATGTATGTGTAATATTCTTTATTACTTCGTATCATCCAAACGGCTGGACGGATTTCTAAAATTAGGGTATCATTGGATTTGTCTCGCGAACCCAAGTGTCTCGTGATAAATGCCGTCAAAAAATCAAAATGGCGGATTTTAGATGCGTGGCTCGAAAATAAAGAATATTAAAAGATGATACAAAGATATTTACAACTTATATGTTCAAATGTAATTTGGAAAGGCAAATTGCATAGTTAAAATACATTCAATATTCTACCAAGAGTAAAAATATTGGTTCCTAATATTCATTGAAGCATTCATTTTTATATGTTTCGCCTCGTTTGATTCTCGTTAAATCAGGATATTTTTAAATATTACAGTTACACTATATTTTTAGATCCTATTATTTTTAATAAATTTCATATTTCACAATAAGATTACTGTGTGATATATTAGGTGTAGTATAGGAGACATGTTCTTTGCTCATATTTGTTTTCTTTTTTTTGTAAACAGGAATCATTTCACCTGCACACAAAGCCGGCATTCATCTGCATACTGAATAAGCATTATCGTCGTAGCTCTGGCATCTTTACAGCGACGGGATATAGCAGGATAGCAGAAGCAGTTTATTCGCTAGCAAATAGCCCAGCTCCGACACTCCGGATGACGAAGTAACATATACGTGAAGTCACGTAACAAGTTACTGTGAAAAGACAATATCTTCAAACGTAGATAACTTGAGAACTTAACTACTGATTTGACTTTTCGTTTAGATCGGCGAATTTTCTTTAAAAAATAAAGTGTCTCACGTGCTGCCGGATAATCTAAAACAAAAACATGTCATAAACAAATATGTAATTGTGAACAGAGAATAATTTTTTATGTTTATCAATTTAAGTATGGATAAAAATAAAGCGGATCAAATCTTTTTGTTCGAAAAGTACGTTAAAATTTCAACGAATAATAATTATAGTCATTATACTTGAATTCTGAATATCTCCTGTTTTTGTTCTTAAAAAATATAATTGACTTCTGTTCCTTTTTAACTATCGGTTTCGTTCTTTGAATTAAATATATACAATTAATAACGAAACAACGCCTTCGCAGTTTTATAAATTGACTTACAACTTCTGTATCTAAGTATTCAAATATCAATCGCTGCACAAAGTTGACTGTTAAACATACATTTATTAGTGTTAAATTACAAAACGGAAGTGCGGGTGTAGTGTTAAAGTGTTGTTTTTATAAACATCCGGTTATTTTAGGAACGATATTTGAAACTAATACTCATCACTATGGGTCGTATGTCAAGTGTAGTGTTGATGGGGACACTTTTCGTTGTCCATTTGGTAATTTCATCGGCGTTTGTCACCAATTCCAAGTCGGGAAAGTCTACTCGAGTTACAGGTAAGCTTTTGTTTTATTTGTTTTATATCGATACAAACCATCAAATGTTTCACACACAGCGTTTAAATCTCGTGTATATTAATTTTATAATTATATGGGCCCAAGATATAATTCGAACAAAACAATCAGCATGTACGTCTAAAATTGCTAGCTTAAACCGTTCTGGCATATTTTTATTAGAGACGTGTGCAAAAGTTAGATAGTTCTACACCTTTTTTTTTTGGTAAATTTTATTTCTATTTTTTCGTCGAATATGAAGTATTTTTTACACAAATAGAAATTAACGTGATGTCTATTTTTGTTAAAAAGCTAAAGCCAGCGCCAGATACAGCAACAATATTTGAACACTAATTATTTTAACACTTGGGCGGCACTGGTATTTGGGTATTTGTTCAAAGTTTGATCACACATTTGCACTTTGCCATCCGGTGTCGGTTTTTCGAGCGCACATCAAAGCGTTCAAAGTTCAATTGTGTGCGTAGCCTGCTACACTTGCACAAAGTTCAGTTACTCGTAAATCACTAAGTAGAACGGTCGCTTTGTTCAGTCCCAAGATGGGCTGGAGCAACGAAAGTGTCCTTGAATTTATTGAGTTACTTGAAGAAGAATCATGTATATGGAACCCAAAAAATAAAAATCATAAAAATAGAAATTTGGTCAATGATGCCTGGATCAGAATAAATAATAAATTGTCAGTGCCTTGCTCTATCGAGGAATTAAAAAAGAAAATCGTCGTCCATCTTGTTTGTTAATTTGAATACTTTGCAGACATGTTTGCTAAAAGTGTCTGCAAAGCATGTCTGGCTGGTGCAGCAAACATGTGTTCAAATGTGTGCGCAAAGTTTTTGTTCAAATATTTGCCTGTGTCTGGCGCCGGGGTAATGATCTACAGCATTGAGTATTTTGAGTCGTCTAAAAATGTACAAAGTGTGCAAATATCATAAATACATTTACCGAACCGAAACGCTAGTGTCGAAAGGCTCAGTAGAATTGGCAGGACTTAATAATGAAATATATGTGAGCTTGAGAATAGTCGAGCTTGTAGCGATGCAATTGTCCAAGTGGTGTTGCCACAGCTTCTCTATTAGGAGCCCCTAGTTCCCAGATTATAATCTGGAAACTGCAAGAAGTATAAATTGGATTTTCGGTTTATAATTGAATAAATAATAAACTGAAATTAATATGAATTGATAGTGGACCCAGATAATTTTGACCGTTGACGGCCTTAAAAAATATGTATAGGTACAAGCATAATATTAAGTAGGTATATGATGAAATAAAAGCCTCTTCATCATAAATTAATTACATTATTAAGTTTATATTTTGTACCTTAAAATTAATTCATAATTGAGTAAGATCTAATTACGTTTTCTTCTACAAGATTTTTGTGTTTTCGGAATTAGTAAGATATAACACATAAACGTCATTAAATACTCACTGAAACAGACCTGCAAATCACTTAAAAACCACCTCCGTTTACCATGGATCGTGAAGCCTTAATTACATTGTTTTTGATACCGTGTAAATATAGCTATTGAACCCTTTCCAACAGGAAGAAATCCAGAAAAGGATGAGAAAATAAATATTTCTGAAATTTCAGAAAAAGTACTAAGTAAACTGTAAGATTGCTTAAAATGTTCTCAAAATGTTAACTTTGAAAGAACAGTGGAAACAATTGAAAATATTTTTTCAAATTTATCTGCTTCTCACCGATTTCTTGTCTGTAATTCCGAGACGAAATTGAGATTAAATTGTGGAAATCTCAAGAAAATTGTTAAACATTGTAGTATTTAGTTACGGGTGAGTCCAAGAGTAATCTACAGGAAAAAATAATTTGAAAAAATCAGATATTGTTATCTGAGTTTTGTTTTCAACTTATAGAGTCATAAAAAATATCTTGCACATGCATCGTTCTAATATTTGTTCAAAAAATTAAAAGTTATTTCGATTTCCTTAGCCATCTGAGATATAGAAAATAGTAATGTTAGTTGTTAAAACGATGTCTGCTTTCAACCAGCCCAATAAAAGACAGTTCAATGCTGTGAGACCTTGGGGGCTAACTGACAAGACTAATCTAACGCCCTGGGGAACTTTCATTCAAATGTTGCCTGACCTGCTGAGCGTTATGATTCTAAAAACAATTAAAAATCGCAATAACACCAATAGAGTTCTTCCAATTACATGTCCTGGAGTTTGGTGCGTTCGTCCCGTTTCACCTGTATAATGATCAAACGAAAAACAGTTGTTATTCTTTACTACTTTTTAAAATAATAAAATGAGAATTATTGAGCTTAGCAATTACATTTTCTATATAATAAGCCATCGAAATTCTACTAAAGCGATCGAAAGCGCAGGTAAAGGCTAGTTCAAATTGTATAAATTTGAAAAAAAAAATCCGCAATAATTAATGAAAGTCTTTGATTCTGTTCCGTTAAATAATTAACTGGTGAAAGAGATTTTCTTTTATCTGTTAGGTTATTTCTCTTAGGCGTTGTAGTTTAGATCAAGACGGTAGAATCCCGTAAAGATCGACAAATCCCTGAGGCATATACGGGTGAACGATCAAGTAGCCTGTGTATATTATAGGTACATACCTATGTGCATGTACTGTAGTGTTCGACTTCCCCAAGTCAATCAATCGAGTCCATTAGTTAGATTAATAGTAAGTCCATTGCCGCAAGTTCACTGGCTAAGGGAATCGAGTAAACATGTAATGGCAATTGACTAAATAAGCGAATGGGTGACCGGCCTTCTCTATTTAACTATCTATATAATGTTTGTAGAACTCTTTGTGTACCAGGGCTTGTAATGACATGCGGAATGTTTCAATGTAAAAAACGGCGGGAACTTAATAATAATAGTAATAATAATAATAATAATAATATTTATTTACTCCGTGAAACATCGATAGATGGGAGTTTGTCAAAAAAATTACAAAATTTACAAAATTACAATCAACATGGTATAAAAAAATTAGTAAAGTTATGTTAAAATATTCATCCACAGAATAGAGTTTTAAAGCTGTCAGTAACGATTTGACTTTATTCTTAAAGGTGTTAATTGTTGCAATGTTTCTTATATTTGCGGGTAAATGGTTATATAGTCTTACACAACTGCAATATACACTTTTGTTAAAAAGCGCCGTTAGTTGCCGACCTAATAGTAAAAGAATAGGTAGATATTGATTTATGAACGAAAGCAATAATGGTATATATTTCAGAATGCATTGTCAAAAAAATGTTTATTAATGGACTAAAATTGTGACCACATAGGAGAGGCATTGTAGAATTTTTAACCGATTCTGGTCGAATAATAATAATTGAAACGATAACTTTTATAAATTGTGTGCACATGTAGTATTTGACATAGTTTTTTTTTTTGTACAATTGTCACTTCGAAGTAACATTTTTCTATGCATTTCGACCAAAATGAAGCTTGAAATATGATTTCTTAGTCATTTGTTTCAAATTTAATGTTCTACATGACAAAAAGTTTGACAATGGTATCTCCGAAACTACTGAGCCCAAAATTTTGAAGAAAAAAAATAGGGAACATAGTTCAAAGGAAAATCTAAACGAAAATCCCTAGTTTAAAAGTTCTCACGGAACCCTCTTCTCGCGATATTCACTCGCACTTGGCCGTTTTTTGATAGTATAGTTAAAATTTAAAAGTCTACTATAAATCGATAATAAATTGGTGTAGTTTTGGACGACCCTACTTTATCGCGATAGGGCATGTTTGATTTTCTTTGCTGGTGGCCGCTGACTGATTGGCTCATTGACTGATTAAAAGGGTATTGTTGTTTTCTTTACGTTATAATTTATTCGATTTGTGTTATTTCGACGCATTGGAAAATGTCCGTACACTGGTCGTCGAACAGTGATTTATATAACGCCATTAGAGATAACCAATGGCCTTGTTTTATTCTCCCGTGAAACAACTATTGTAGTTCCAGCAGGAGAAATAATATATTGCTTTCAGATCTAATAAATTTCGCTACGCACTTCAGTTCTTTCAAACTTTTCTCTAATATTTTAATCCATTATCAACTGAAGTCCAAGTTTTTCATTTCTTCACGACGGGTGATGTCGTAGTAATGAGATATTGACTGACTTCGGAAGGTACGTGGTTCGGTCACTACTGGGTTAGAATAAATCATTGCTTCTTCTTTTTATTTTCCATGAGTTTTTTAAGCCAAATGTGCACTTATACGTATCATTTGTCTACTGAAATTGGCAGGAAAATATATAAAAATAAGAAACACATTAAATTAAAATTTAATAGATTCTTGAATGGTTTTATTGAAAAAAATAGCTGTTTGGTGAGTAATATATTTTTTAATTAACTCAGTCATTATAATGTAAAGTGACTTTTGAAAAGAAATTAATAATCTATAAGTTAAAATTGTTCCGCGTTCAGTTAGGAAAATATATTCATGATCAGGAAGTATGTGTTAATTGATGGCGTTATAGGGTTTGATTTTAATTTTGTTTTTAGAATAAATTAAATAGTAATTAACAAACTAAATAAAGACTGCAATTAACGGTTCTCGTTTGCATAAACTGTTAACATAATCTGTAGTAGATAAAATCTGATGAAAATTGATCATCTGTGAGAAAACGGGCAACGCGTCTTTAGGATGGGAGCTGGAAGTCATTGAAGACTCGTCGATATATTCTGTAAAATAGCAATTTGGAAAGGGATTTTCATTTTTTAGAACGTATAAATATTTAGGGTTCTGCGTCAGAAAAAAATAAGCCCTATAGCCTTTGGATTACCTGTCACCTCCATCACAGGCCTCTAACTCCATTTTTTTTCGTATACAGCTGAAGTAAGGCGACCTAGATAGTTAGAAATCTTTTTTTTGCCTACCCGTTATTATATAAAAAAAACTTTCATGTTTTTTGTAGGTTTTATTTTTATAAAAATGCACCTATTACAAAAATTGTATTCGTTCACTTGTCTCCAAAAGTATTATTCGGTGTAAAATTTTGAAAAAAAATATAATACCTATATAAAATGACAGAAAGACTACATAATAGCATGAATCGTATTTTCATTAGTTTCGAGATATAGCGCGAAAATATATATATTTTTTTAATTAATAACGTGCTCAAAAGAGGTTTGTAAAGATTGTAAGAAAACTACGGAATCCTTAGAGATTTTTTTATTTTCCTGAACCGAAATTTTGTTGTCGAGAATTCGAATTAACCCATTTGTTTTGTGCTGACGGGTATTTAAAAACTTTGAGACGGAAAATTGTTTTCTTCTATTTGACGAGTGAACACTGATAAACGAATATGGTGCGTGAGGAGAGCAAGGGGAATGGTATGAATGTAGATTGGGGACTTGGGATGCGTTCCCCAATAAAATAAAATTACGTTGTGCAATAACATATGATCACCAGCCCCAACAGGAATCTATAACCAACGCCATATCGTCGCTAGTCGCTACGAGAGTTCACCATAAGACCCAATTTGAATGTTTCCACAGTCACTGCTAGTATTATCGACTGACACAAAAAAACATATTGAATTTTTATTACGTTATGCTTTCGATGTAACATTTGCATATAAAATACTTTTTTCTCAATATAACTTAATTTGCAGTGTAGTAAACTTTTAAGTTTCAAACCAAGATAAAGGGTCAGTTTATGAATTACTGTTAAGACTGTCGGGACGCTCTAAATTTAAGTCAAAAATATTGTAGACTTATTCGTCAGCATACTGCAAAAATTCTTTCTCTATAAGGAAGATAAAGGACAAATCTAGGTCTCTAATGGACTACTTTTGTAATTTATGTACGATTTACTAGAAAAAAGTTAGCATGAAAATACCTTTTAGGATCATATGATCGAGGGTATGTAATATTTTTGGTGGAATTCTTAAAGGTAATAGTGACTGGCCATATAGTCGAGATGGCGATTGCCAGCCGGGCCCCAGCCTGCGCGGGCCCTCACGGAGCATTACGTCCCGTTGTGCGAGTGCGTAGCTTTGTCTATGACTTAATACCAACCAATTTCTATCTTAAAGAAGTCCTAAGATGTGTTTAAGAGCAGAATTGATTTGTCCAGATCCATAGGAAAAGTTAATTTTTTGTACCCTAAGTACAAATTTAAGTAGTTTCGGAATTTGCTTTCTACGTTATTTATTTTCAAACTTCTCTGCGTTTTCGGCACGGGTTAAACTGTATAAATTGAGCTGAAATTTTAAGCTAATCATTTTTTCAATATATAGAACCATTTCAAGGGGTAGCAACTCAAAAAATTTGAAAAAAAATTGGCTTATACAAATAAGGACCAGTCTGATAAACTGGCCTTTATGTTGACAAGTTGGAAATTGTCACATGCTAACCTTTAAAATGATTCTTTACATTGAAAAAATGATTCTCTGAAAAATTCCGCTCGAATGATTAAAATTAACCCGTGCCGAAAACGCTGTAACGGTTATAGGTTTGCGGGGTTGCCGCAAGCCAGGCGATAGGTAGAATAGGGGGCCCAGCTCTTGCGACCTAAATGTAAACTAGATCAGATAGTTCGTTCATACATTAGAGAGAAATGAAATAGAAAAATATCCCATCTACCATTATCCAGTCTCGGGCCCCGAACTTGTGGAGAGCCACCCGGGCCTTCCGGCTCAGTCCAACCCTGAATATGTGTACTAATAATGGTCCAGCTTTCTTAGCCGTTTGACGCATACTGCGCCCATGGCCGCGTGGGTTGTGGCGTCTGTAATTTGCGTTCTCACAAGTTTGCAGGTTCGCCTCCAGCTAGAGTGATTTGAAATATTAAAATTGTTGAATTTTACTTTGATTTATTATTAAAAATAATGCATTGACAGTTAATTTATCGATCGGCTCGTCACTAGTCTAATATGAATCTTTTTAGTGTATTTGCCATATGGCAACATACACTATTGGCGTCGGTCGGATGGCGGGACCTAGGGGTCGGACCAAAATTTCTCGACGTTTCATAACTCATAACCTCCTAAACACTTTGGCACCATTTTTAAAAATGTTTATATATATATGTATATGTATATATATATATATATATATATATATATATATATATATATATATATATATATATATATATGTGTGTACGCGCAATAACTTTCGAAAGAGTTAATTGATTTCAACGAAATTTGGCCCACGTGTTGAAATCCATCACCGCAAGAAGCCTATTTAAAATGGGCCTAATCGGGCTATTTTAAGGGTAGTTTTTCGGGGTTGAAAAATGTTTTTGGGCCCCAAAATACCGAAAAAATTCTCCGAATGGTTTCAAAATTGAAATTTAACCCTCTGGTAGTAATTAAAAAGTGTCCCCAAAATTTTAATAAATTCGGCCGGACAGGACCGGATTTACAAATTTTATGAAAACACTAGTTTGCAGATAGTGACTTATTTATTGAAGGGTGTATTTAATTCGGTGTAGACGTTAGATTGATAATAATATTACAATTAAGAAAAAAAATGTTATTTTAAGGGGTGTATTAAGGGGTTAAATTTTGTATTTTGCCCAAAAACAAACTTAATTTCACATAATAAAAGTATAAAACCACACGGCCCTATACAAGCAAATACACTATATTGTCGGCAGGGTTTTGGCACTGCGACCCGGGTTTTTTTTACTTGGTAGAATAAAGAATAGTTTATTAATGTATTGAACTAATTTATTTTAATTATCTAATGTATTAAATTCAGTTTATTTCAATGATAACACATTTTATAAATTACACGCAAACATGTTCCGGAGTAAGACAGTTGATAATTTGATATTAATTGAACTGTCTTTTAGGGCTGTCCTAAATATGACTTAACTTGTTTTTGGTTTCTGTAACTGTTCAACTAATGTTTGAATCTAGAATTCTGTTTCATTCTGTATTCACGCATTGAAGGAGGAACTGGTGGACTGGAATTGGCACGCAGTGGAGCTTATTCTTCCATCTATTACATCCAATGTTCGCACAGTGTAGTTTCACCAGCCACTGTTACATTCGTACTACTACATTCTACATTCACTATCGTGCAAACGAAATTAATACATTTTTGGTGACCCAAAAACTATAGAAACTATCTTCCTCTATGCATTACGAACCGTTCTTATCCATGCATGTTTTAACCGACGTCTAAAAAGAAGGTTATCAGTCCGATAAAAATGATGCTGTAGCTGAAAAGTATTTCTATATTTGAAAGTTATACCAGGAACTCAGCAGTGCATATAGAACTGTACTCCTGGTACAAATATAGTAGAACTACAAAAATGATTTGTCGGAAAAAAAGTTTTTAGGCCCAAAAATACTTAAAAAGTTCTCAGAATCGTTTCAAAATTGAAATTTAACCCTTTAATAGCAGTTAAAAAGTGCTCCTAAAATTTTAATAAAATCGGCCCGACAGGACCGGATTTACAAATTTTATGAAAACACTAGTTTGCAGATAGTGAATTATTTGCTGAAAGGTGTATATAATTTAGTATAGAGGTTCGATTGATAATAATATTGCAACTGAGAAAAAAATGTTCTTTTAAGGGGTGTATTAAGGAGTCAAATTTTTTATTTTGCCTAAAAAACCAACTTAAGTTCGCATAATAAAGCCACACTGCCTATATTAGCAAATACACTATATTGTCGGCAGGGTTTTGGCACTGCGACCCGGGTTTTTTGTTATTTATAGCAACGTTATTGTCCCTTGCTTGGGACTTTTTCAAGCTTTATAACTGTAATTGAATTATTAAAATACAATTTGTAAATTTACAATTAAAATATAAAATATCAGATATTAATTATACACACCTATTAAATTTACAAATTGTATTTTAATAATTAAATTACAGTTATAGTAGAACTACTTTTTCAGTGGATGGGTTGATAGATATCTATTAGTTACAGTGACAATATTACAATTATATGTGCACAAAACAGTTCAAAATTATTAAAAATATTCATTTCGCTTAAATATAACAAAATTTATACTTTTAATTTGTCAAAGAGAAACGTTGCACAACTATTAAAATGAAATTTCAATACCTAATGCTGATGTAGCAATGTGAAAACTTTGCATATTTAAAGTGTACTGTGTAGTTTAATTTTCACGCTACTGTACACTCGAGCTGTTTTCTGCACAGTACCCGTCCGAATAACTGCATGCCTGGTGCGTATTTTGCCTGGGCGTGTGCGTTGAATAAAGCCTTATTGCTCTGTTTTCAGATTTATAAACTGCTGAAACGCTACCACAGAATAATAGATTGTATATCCAGTGTCGTAATGGGCTATATCACGGCAAGCTGTGACATCATGTTAAAATGAGCGCTAACGAGTTTTAAGAGTTTCACGACGAGAAAATGCGAAACGTAGCCGTACTATAATTTTCACAGTAAATGTATTAAAATCAAACGCAGCCTACGATTAGAACTGGCAAAGATTGTGAAAATTAGCTCTTTTATGGGGGAAACGTGCAAAAATACTATTTGTAAATATGTATATGCTTGTTGATATTATGACTTATGTGGTTGTCAAAAGTTGAATTCGCTCGTTTTTTTAAACATAATTTCACAGTCGCCCATAATATATTACAACACGCACTAGAAACATTTTGAAAATTTTTGCCAATTTACTTTTGAATATCACTTTTAATAGTAGGTCATAATAATAGTAGGTTAATAATAGTAGGTTATAAAAAAAGAAAACATATGCTTAGGACATTTTTTCTCTCACTCACCGGTATAATTTGGCTTCGTCTATCGTTTACATACAGGAAAAACAATGCGAATTTTTACGTGAGCGCCATTTAGGACAATTTACTGGGATCTAAGAAACGCCTTTTCATTAATTTCTTGCGTCCATCTGTTGTCGACTTGATTAATTTCTCTACATATCGTCACCGCTACTTCCGTAGCAATTTTTTCATTTCTGATCAAAACGAGTCTTTCAAACCGCGCTTAAAGCATAAAATAAAAATAAAAATAATGTAATTAATGTATTGTTTTATTTTTAAAGACGTTTGTTTGTGCAAAGTGACTTTTGTTTTATCATATTATGGTACCAGCACTGATTTTGTGATAATGTCTGTGAAATGAAATGTATATATGCCAGTGAAGTATTTTGGATGGAGATCTTAGAACGCGACGAAAATGTTACAATGGTAAAAGGTCTTGTATAGCTTTGTACCGAATGGCTAGTTCACTATAATAACGGCATATAACAAGGTCATATTCTCCGTTATACGGTGTAGATAGGTCGACCTGCCCTTATGATATCGGTCTTTAATGCCTGGTTCACACGATAGAACGTTTAAATATTCAAAGAACATTTTACATTTTTAATAAAAAAATTAAAGTAAATTTTAATTCTCTGTTGTGTGAACCAAGCTTTATTTACCTAAGTGTTAAATTATTTAGTACTTCTGCGAGTATACTTCGACAGATAAACTGTTAACATAAATAATGTGTGTAAAAAATTAGCATATTTAAGAATCAGTAATAATTAAAAGCTCAAAACTGGTACAAAAAAAATATTGCTATCTATCTGCATCTGACCGTAATAAACGAATTTCGGTTAGCTTGCTTGAAAAATATATTTTTTTTTATTTTTTACGTACCTTCGTTAATATTTTTCCAATTATTTTAATGAAACAATATAATCTGCCGAGACAACGGAAAGATTATATTCACCGAAGAGTTCGTATGAATCGCGATACAGACGAATCGATCGGAACTGTCACCTGGTCTATTATCAGTGGTTAAGTTTCAGCTTCTGAAATGTAACCTAACACAAACTGTAATAGGGATGTTGACTGTATTCAAATAAAAACATAATTTTAACGAAAAGTAGTAGTTTCTATGATAGAAATACTAAAAAACACTATATTTTTCCTTATTTTTAAGGAATTTAATTAATATTGAATAAATAAAACCTAATAAAATCACTCTCAAGTCACGTGACAACAGACACCAATCAGAGCGCATGACGTCATATGTTCAGCCGCTGTCAAAAAACTTTATTGTTTGGTTAATATTTAGTGTGTAATTTATTATTATTTATTTATAGGAAACGTCAAATTACATGTAACTATAGCAACGACTACGAAACAACTTTTCATCACCTCAGTTTACTAACGTTTATGAGCACAGAATACGCATCCCGTGTAAACTTTTGAGCCTCCTTTGATATGAACAGGTGACGTCACGTGACTAGTATTGGCGTTTTGGAGCGAAATTTGAAACGGGATTTAAAATACATGATTTTTAAGGCTTGAGTTGTATTTAAATAAAAATAATAAATATTTGTGGCAATATTAGGTACTTATGCACGATTTAAAACGGTTTACTAAAAATAGTCAACATCCCTATTACAGCCACAGTTTAAAATAACTGTTATTTTTAAAGAATATTAAATAATATTAAAGAATATTTAGTGTAACTGATTATACTTCCTGTGTTTATTATTTTTAAAATAAACGTTAGTGTTACATCGAAACGAATTTATCTAGCTGTAGTTTGTGAAACAGGCAGGTTTGCTAGTGGAAGCTGAATATCCGTCGTTTCACGCTTATAACGAGCCTCAACGGTCGTTATACGGAATGTATTTCTCCGTTGAATATTCACAAACGGCCATGCAATATGTACCCTTGCATGCATAAGATGAAGCCGCCTTACATACATGTTACAATAATTAAAATGGGTTACAGTTTTATTTTATTATATGAAAAATTAGAACCTATCCATAAATTTGCATATTTTAGTCTCAATAAAAATGGGAATTTTTCTTTCCTGTTTTATATAACTTTTTTAATTTAAAATGATTATACGTTGGTTGCGCATGTTTTTTGTTTAATTTATTCAAACCTGGTGTTGAAAAAATTTGGAGAAACGTATTTTTGGACTGATGGTAGATGATATTAAAATTTATATCTCACAAAACATATTCATAAATCTGTATACAGTTATTGCTTTTCGTTTTATGTCCTAAACTAGTATTGGCAGATCCGTGAAAAATTATTATTGTCAGGGCCATAAATTATTGTACTTTCAGTAAATTTTTTTAGTAAAGTATCTATACTTGAGAACTCAGAGTTTTCAGTATAGATACGTTACTAAAAAATTAGTTACTATGGTAATATTTATGCTATTTTATTAAAAACTAAGCCTATTAGATGAAAATTGAATATAATTTTAAAATGTACATAAATGGCGTGAAATTCAACTTAATTAAACATTAAAATAAGATCGTGCTAAAGGAAATCATATCGATGAATGTCTAAAAACATAGTTGTCATTAGTGTTGGGTAACTCAGATCTGAACTGGTTCAAAGAGCCGACTCCGACAGAAGATCCGTGAGAGCCGACTCACTTTTTTTTGAGCCGACGGATCACCGGATCCGCATAGCTCAGTGAAACACTTAACACACAGAAGCACATTTTACACTTACGTATCAGCTCTTGCTCTGATGCATCTGTCAGCTCAAATGACTCATGCATCATATGTTTGGCTATGCATTCTTGATTCAATACAGGTCAACTCAGTGGCAGACTGCAGTAACATATTCAGAACTCGGCTCTTTTTGAACAGGTTCAGTGAGCCGGCTCACATACGGGATCCAGATGCAAAGATGCAGATCACTAAAAAGACCCGTTTTTCCCATCTCTAGTTGTCATTGACTGATGTCGGCAACCCAAAGCTATTGGCACGCTGTCTTTTAACCATAACAGGAAATATTTACCAAGGATTCATGGCGGGAATATACATTTTTCTTAAAATATTTTATTCGTAAAATCGATCACTATCGCTCAAAATTATTGTATTTTTCTCAAGATTGTACGCTTAGGATTGAAGATTGAAAAAATCATGAAATTATGGTACAGACTATCATATTTAAAATCAACTCAAAAGAAAGGAAAAGTATTCATTTTAGAATCGTATATGTAAAAAGTTTGTTGTATTTATTTCCGCGATTTTTTAAAGGTGGTTCTTGTTAGTGTATTTGCCATATGGCAACATACACTATTGGCGTCGGTCGGATGGCGGGACCTAGGGGTCGGACCAAAATTTCTCGACGTTTCATAACCTCCTAAACACTTTGGCACCATTTTTAAAAATGTTTATATATATATGTATATATATATATATATATTATATATATATATATATATATATATATATATATATATATATATATATATATAGGTATATATGTGTACGGGCAATAACTTTCGAAGGAGTCAATTTATTTTAACGAAATTTGGCACACATGTTGGAATCCATCACCGCACGAAGCCTATTTAAAATGGGCCCAATCGGGTCATTTTAAGGGTGGTTTTTAGGGGATGAAAAAAGTTTTTGGGCCCAAAAATACCTAAAAAATTCTCAGAATCGTTTCAAAATTGAAATTTAACCTTTTAATAGCAATTAAAAAGTGTTCCTAAAATTTCAATAAAATCGGCCCGACAGGACCGGATTTAAAAATTTTCTGAAAACACTAGTTTGCAGATAGTGAGTTATTTCCTGAAAGGTGTTTTTAATTTTGGTGTAGACGTTTGATCGACAATAATGATGTAGTTAAAAAAAATGTAATTTAAAGGGGTGTATTAAGGAGTTAATTTTTTTATTTTGCCCAATAATCACCTTAAGTTCACATAATAAAGCCACAAGGCCTGATGTATTAGCAAATACACTATATTGTCGGCAGGGTTTTGGCACTGCGACCCGGGTTTTTTTTTTTAATAATTATAATTTGATTAAAGTTTGTTAAGTTGCGGTTGAAATATTTCAAATAGCTGTATAAACCGAATGAAACTATTCGATTGGACACGTTCAGTTGATGTTGACCCCATTTGATGTCTATCTGATTTATGATGCTAATCAGCAACCGTTTTTGTGAAGGTTCCGCTGCCTTTTCTTTTTTCTTTAAGGCTGCTTACACAGAAGATATCTAAATAATAAGCACAACATTATCATAAGCAAAGCACACCACGCTGTTTGCCATTGTTTAATAAAAATATTTTTTACACATCTCCCTATAAAACAACAGTTTTCGTGCTTGTTTCCCAATAGGAAAATGACCCATTTCGCACTAGTGCGTAAAGTGAAATAAACATCCTTATATTATCATTTTCATAGTGAATGTACGAAAATCCAACGCAAATTGGGCGTGAAATTGCTCGAGTTGTCAAAAATTTTGCAAATTGTGTGAAAATCAGTTTATTATAAGCGTTCAAAAATGCTATATTATGTATCTCGTGCATGATGATATTATGGCTCATGTGTGTTAAAACTCGCTGGCGCTGGTTTTTAGCATAATGTCACATTCTCCATAATATATGTCATTACGCACTAGAAACATAATCTACTATTTTACGACAGCCGTTTATAACAAACTACTGATCGCGTTTTAATGAAATTAAATTGGGATCTATTGTGATAGTAAACAATGCGAATAAAAAATAAACCACGTCGATTCGTCAAGAATTACGTGCTGTAGAGCTCGGACATACATGTAGACCAACTGTTTTCAACTGCAATTTTAGCACTTATTATGAATTTGGAACAAAATGTCTCCTTTTCAAAAGGATATAATATAAACATATTTCTTGCGTATTAACCTAGATTCTAGTGCGAAAATCGATAATAGAGGGCACCCCAGCTGGCGGTGTGTGAAATAGTACTGACAGAGGTTAATAATTGGGGTCGTTGAGTGCTTTGTTTGTGCCAGAGACCTTAGCGCCATCGCGGACTTTATAAAGTATTGGATTGATTTCATTTGTTAGATTGGGGGGAATGTGTTGTTGATTGGCTTTTATACTATTGAAAGAGACGCATCGAGATTTATATCTCTGTTTATTGGTTTCCCTTTCTTTTTAATGTTTATAGGCATCTTAGAATTTCAAAGAAAAAGTTTTTAAAAAATAATATCGACGTTTGGAAAATAGATTTTATGTCGTAACGGTGACAACAATTTGAATTGGAAGCTTATAAAATGACGTAAGCTGTATTCAGAGACGTATAGAAAGATCTTTTCTCAATATTTAGAAATTTGTTTCTGATATCTAAATAAAGAAAAAATTGAAAACGTCACGTGCTTGTTTTTTATATTTATTTTATTCTATAATCGTTGTTTTGCTCATAGGAATCACAATTTTCTGTTATATGCCACACAGAATACTTGTCAGCCTCGAAGAACCTACAAAATGTCACAGTCTGAGGTATTTTCAAGCGCCAAAGGTCGTAGTAACATGAAATAAAAGTTATAAATATTTTAGAGGAATTAGGATCAATGAAATTAAAAGACAAATTATTATTTCACAACGTTTCGTATTAAATTAATACTTCATCAGGTGATCTAAAATAAAATAACAAGACAATTTAACAACCACTAATCCTAATTCCTCTAAAATATTTATAATTTATTAACATCAAAAGGATCTGATATATACATTTTTCAAAATGAAATAAAAGGTTTTATTAAAATTAAAATGTTAACAAGATGCGTTTTCATACGTTATTTTAAATTCTGGGTGCAGGGGGCAATTATTGTTTTCTCCTGATTCTTTTTACGTGCGTTAGTGATGTAAAAGAATAAATTATCGGTTAAATAACGGATTAAATAACCGTAATAATTTATTTTAAATAGCCGCGACTATCTATCATTATTTTAAGAGGCTACGCAAAAAATTTTATTGCGCTCTGTAATCCGACATACGTGTTTACTTGACAAATATTTCTCTATACTCCGACGTTTCGTGAAGTCGTTTGCTCTGTGGTCTGACAATAGACATTGGAAGGAGAAGACGTCACGTTGCTTATGTTATAAAAGTTCGAAATTGAAAATTGTTTTATAGTTAAAACCATCAATAATGCATTATGTATTATAAATATGTATTATATAACGTCGATATCGACCTTACGAACAAAAAAAATGTTTAAAGAACTCTTTTTTAATAGTTAAAGTTTTAATCCGTGCTTACAACCGGTAATCCGATATTTCCACTAATCCGACATACGCGAAAAATTCTGTTGATGATTAGTGAGCATCTCTTGTACATTATTTAATTCTTACGATTCTAGTGTTGAAAACTGATATATTGTTTTTTTGTTGTTCTGAGAAACAGAAACCGGAAGCAGTCATTTTGTTTTGTAGATAGTCGGTTAATCAACCGGTAAATTATCAGTTCAAAATAGTTATTATCATAAATAACCCGCAATTCTACATCACTCATGGAACTGAATTTATGTTGAGTTCTAACATCTATAAACGCGGTATAAATTGTTGTCACAATAATGCGTTATGAATAAATACCAAAGGTTGGCAGAATAGGACTCTATTATTCTTTTGTTATCAACACTATGGTAATACACTGGATCTGCATTAACATACTATATAATCATTTCTGTAATGTTATAGTGTACAGTTTGTCGCTCACTTCCGCTATGAAGTTCGTCACAATATTATAATGTAGATATGTGTGTCGAAGGTTGGCAAGAAGATTGCAAGTCTTTTGTGCTACAGTATTACCAACTGTCTTAACATAATCATTTCTGTAATGCCGTTGTATACAGACTGTCGCATAGCTTCCGGTGGAAAGTTTTGTTACAAAGTTGAATGCTGTAATATTCTTTTGTAAACAGCTGTAAGCATTACCAGCTCTATAAAAAGTATACAAGATGTAATTATTTTCGCAATGTTACAATATTTTAAACTAATGATCTCCAGTAGTCATAGGCGTCGACATCTGGAAGTCGTCCTGGGTCCGAGAACAGCTTAGTGTAGAGTTGTGTAACTCAGATCTGAATCGGTTCAAAGAGCCGACTCCGACAGAAGATCCGTGAGAGCCGACTCACTTTTCTTGAGCCGACGGATCTAGGGATCCGCATAACTCAGTGAAACACTTAACACACAGAAGCACATTTTACACTTACGTATCAGTTCTCGCTTTGATGCATCTGTGAGCTCAAATGACTCATGCATCACATGTTTGGCTATGCATTCTTGATTCTATACAGGTCGTGATATGATTGACTGAACTAGGTAACTCAGTGGCAGACTGCAGTAACATATTCAGAACTCGGCTCTTTTTGAACCGGTTCAGTGAGTCGGCTCACATACAGGATCCAGATGCAAAGATGCAGATCACTAAAAAGACCCGTTTTTCCCATCTCTAGCTTAGTGTAATTCTTTTAAATACAGTTAAAATGTGGTTACGTGGTAACAAGTATCCAAAACAGATACTGACCATGTTGTTGTTCCAACAGCTATACACGACTTAGATGCTTATTTAGATATGAGAGAAATTTTGAGAAATCAAACAACTGATACTTTTGGCACCTCCTTAAAAAAATTTGTAAAGACGTTAAAAGATTGCTGTCTGGTTATGCTGTGCGTTGTTGAGGGAAAGCGTCTTTGTAAGATCGTGAGATAACGATTGGATAATTATTTTGCATTCAGAAATTCAGCCAAACTTAATAGCGGCTGTGACCGTTTTCAAAAGACACTTTTACAAGTGACAGATGAACTAGACTTCATGTTATAATAGCTAGGGGCAGTTTTTCTTTATTCTTAATAACGTGCTGACAATTTCACACCAAATATCAAACAATGTTTTGGTATTGTTATGATGACGTCACAAGCATCCTGTATGAATGGCTGCAGGCAGTGTGTTGTTACATTCTTAACAAAAGAACATAAATATCCTTTGTTGGTTGTGTTCGCGTTAGCGGTGACAGGACTGCCACTAGTTTGGACGACAAGTGAACAGTCACGAGTACCACTACACATATAAACTAAAACAAATTCACAATATGTATTAACTAACTATAATATACAGGCACTATCGATACTCGTTTAAAGAATGTTCTCAAACTTTGGAAATAGAGTAAAACAGAGTAGAACTTACTGTATTTTTTTTTTTATATAACACTAGCGGCCCAGTCCGGTTTCGCCCGGGTGTAAATGTAATATTTAGGATATAAAAGATGAGAATCATTATCATTATCTCAACGTGTATTGAATTTGCGCGAATTCAATCGCTAAAAATCTTATTTCTCAAAAAGAAATTTAAAAAATTCTGTTGATTCGATCGCTACCAAACTTCAGAAGATCACCCGCTGGGCTAATCTAAAGATTGTCTGAAAATTTCATCAAAAATGGTCTACCCGTCTTTTATCTATATAGATTATTAAAATGTAAAAAGTGGTTATTGTGACATAACGATAATAGTTGGACATATAGTATCGCGAAGTTTTTTGTGGTTATTGATATGTTCTTTAATATTGTAGAACATACTTTTGTTCTATCATCAATAGTTTCCGCAGCGCATGCGATGAAAGATGTTTTATGGCATTTTTTTTACACCTTGGGTTACGTTACTAAAGTTTTAGTAAGGATTCCTAATATTTTCTAGCAATAAATATAGCCTATGTTACTCAGGGTGAATGTATCTTTCTAATGGTGAAAGAATTTTTTAAATCGGCGCAGTAGTTTTTGAGTTCATTCATTACAAACATACACACAAAAATACAAATCTTTTCTCTTTATAATATTAGTGTAGATGAATGGTTAAACGTTTTTAGAATTAAAATACCAAGATATACGTTTAAAAAGTTTTATACTTGCCAATAATTTTCAAATCATTATTCAAAGAATAAGAATCATCAAAGTCGGTTCATAATTGCGGGAGATATGAGGTAACATATATATAAAAAATATGTTTTTAAGTCATTTAAAAACGGATGAACCGATTTTAATAAAAACTATATGGTACTAATCCGATAACATTCTGAACAAAATGGTGTGGAAATTCTTCAAATCGGTTCACAACATACACGAAAATTAAATAAAAATGCGCGTCGAATTGTCTAACGCCTTTTTTAAAGTCTTCATAGTTGTTCATAATTTTTTTCATAAAGTATTTTTTTTCGTGAGTAGTTGACTGAATATATTCTTGAAGTTCGGGTTTTCCATTACTTTATTATATCCTTACACCTAAAGGTCAATCCTTGGTGAGCAAATAAAAATTTTAAAACCTTTTTTTTTGATAAGAAATCAATATTGAAATTTATCATATTGTATGTATGTAAAAGTTTGCGTAACCAATTTCCGTGGAAGTTTGAAAAATTAAAAAAAATGGACTAATGTGTGATACAAGTACTTTTGGAACGATCTTTGTCTGTAATAAGCTAACGCCGGAACTATTTTGTTTTGTTTACTTTTTCTATTATTGCCAACGTTGAATGTCTACCCTACATTTGTGACACAAAAGGATTTGTACGTTGAGGATTTTAAATTTAATCCTGACAAAAGTTTTCATAAATTTTACATCCGATTTACCTTATTTTTCGTTTTATACATGTTCACTTTTATTATTAGTATTTGCATGACAATAAACCGGGGCTGAAAGGAATTTCTTTTTTAAAAATTGTCTTTAATTTTACGACACATTTTTGTTAAACCCGTATTAATATAATGTAAAAAACAATTCATCTTTAAAGTTCAATTCCAGATATATGTTATAATAGAAAACAATATCACGGGTAATTGGAATAAAAATAAATCAATTTAAACACTCATTGTTTGCAACGTTTCGCCTTTATTTAATTAAGACTTTTTCAAGCTTCTCAATATGTTTAAATGATAATTAAACTATGATATAATAAGCAATTTCGCATTACAAAAAACAATTAAAAATTGAAAATTGTAGAAAAAAAAATAAAAAAATAAATCATAGTTTAATTATTATTTAAACATATTGAGAAGCGTGAAAGAGTCTTAATTAAATAAAGACGAAACGTTGCAGTCAATGAGTGTTTAAATTGATTTATTTTTATTCCAATTACCCGTGATATTGTTTTCTATTGTAAAAAACAATTTTTAAAAATGCTACCGGCTTTATAAACGAAATAAGAAAAAGTTAATATGTTTCTTTTCGTTTCGCAAACACCTTCCCTACCTACATTTAATCAGAATTTGATGCAATTATTTTTCTATTACAATTGTAGTGGTTAATTTACACCGGTATCTACTTTAATGTTGAAGAAGAAACGTGATTGTAAAAATGAAAAATGATTTTATCTTTTATTGATTTTGTTTTTGAAGTTGGTTTAACTTTTAAAAATTAATTTTATTTTACACTTTTCAGTGTTGTCCCTTCAGACTGAAGAATCTCGAGTGATTTAGTTTGGATTTTTTTTATACACATTGTAATCTATGGTTCACATGAATATACTGGAAACTTTGAGTATTATAAAATATATTCTTCACCCGATTGCGACACGCCAAAGGGAATATATATTTTTTTTTTGCAGTCTTTGTAATTATGATCATTTTAAGTCATCTATATATATGTAGGTATATGTCGTAGGATAATTAAAAAAATCGGATTTTTAGCCCAGGACGTCTGCAAAAAAAGATTTCAATTACCCGGTGTTTTGCAATCGTCCTAGGGTTGTCGCGAAGATTCGATTAGTTCAATTATCCTACAACATATGCACCAAATATCTGAACCAATTTCCGTATAAAAGGGTGAAATCTGCGCGTAATACTGGAAGTAACCATGGAAGAGCTATCTGTAATAAATAAAAAAATATGTATTTGAATGCGATTTTTACAATTCGATAATTTATTTCTTGCGGAAGGTTAACTGACCGGCTCGGTTTCCCTGGGGGAAAAATAGGATTAATTTCGCTATACTGAACAGATTTGAACGTGGGTTTTAATATTCGATAGCTTATTTCTTAGGGAAAGCTTAAATCTATAATAACTGTTCACGCTGTGTCCGGATGGAAATCGATTTTAATTTTCCCTAGTTTTTACTATATGATAGTTTATTTCTTGAGAAAAGTTTAAATCTATAGACCCAGGTCGCCCGTGTGCAAATCAGAGTAATTTTAAATTAAGGATCAAATGAGCGAAAAGAGTGGTACCGTTACAATTATTATAAATTTGAACGAACGGACAAAGCGAATGGGCAAGGTTTAAACTCGAGCGAGCTGAATGAATCTTGGAATTGAACAACTTATTTAAAGAGGGTCTTGAGATAATAAAATTTAATCTACACGAGCGTTAGTGTAATATAAAGTGATTGAATCAGTTTAAATATGAAAAATCTTCCCGTAGCTTATATAAATATAAAATGTGGTGGAAGGAAAGTATTTAATATGGTGGAAGCGCTGGGTATAATATGTATGATATTTTTAATGAAAATTTGTGCAGTTTTGCATTAAGGAAGTAGTCTTATAAGTATTAAATAGAATAAAATTATTGGTCAAACCCTTGACAGAATACTTTATATATATAGTTTGCTATTAGATTATGAAACACCTATTGTTGATATTATCAATATTGTATTGTAATATCAATAATGGGTGTTTCATAATTTTTTTATTAGTACAAATATTTATTTGTAAAAAATACTGAATGATTGAAGCATGTATTTAGTATACTTTTTGGCACAATTTCCTCTTCAAAACAACATTTTACTAAATATTTATCCATTTAAATTTATAATAATTTGCATTTATTATTTTATTTATATAACTTTATTCTATTTACTAATTAATTTCAAAACAATGTTTCTGATATGCAATCTGTTTTGTGTCTAATTTTTATTTTTTTTAATTGTAAATTTCTGCAAAAGGAATATTTTTAAACAAATGAGTTTTATAAATCTATATTTTTATAGCAAATAAGGTTAGTTTTTTATATGTTTTTAAATAAAAATAGGCTGGCTAGTAAATTACAACAAAGAAAATAATTAAAGACTCTTTATAGCATTTGTAATATATAGATTTCCTGAATTAATCCTATAAATTAGGTACATTTTGTGTATTGTAATATAATAACCGTCGTATCGACGCAGCAATCTGCGTGCTGACGCCTCGTTACATTGTTCAAATAAAAAAATATTTATTTAGGTTGTTAGTTGAATACTGGTTATACTCACAGAGTGAGATACAAACTAGGGTCGAAAAATAGTAAATAAAAAAAAGCTGATCTCCTGTTTCACAGAGTTTATTAACCGAATGTGAATCGGAATGGTAAGGAGCACTAGACTTAAATTTATAAGTTGCTGGGCTCAAATTAGGGATGTCGAAAAAATATCGATATATCGATATTTTTTATTTGATATATCGATATTTTTGGGCGATATTTAATATTTCGATATATCGGTATAAAATTCCGAATATCGAAAACTGATATTTTTTTCCAGTAACAACACTTGTATGTACTACCGCGACTGACAATATGGCCGTTTAATTATTCCGAAAATATCGAAAACTCCACTTAAAAAGAAACATGTGTTTTTACATGTTTTTGGAACATACTTTTAAGTGCGTTCCAAAAACAACAACAGTGAATAAAGCACATGTAAAACACGTTTCTTTTTCACCGGATTTTTCGATATTTTCGGAATAATAAACACTGAAAATAGCTGCTCAAACAATATTTCATTTCATTTCTACAACTTCTAGAATATTTTTAATTATTTTGATTTACACCTCAATTCATGCTGTACCAACAATTTTCTGTCGAATGTCACCTCTGGCACGCATCCCATAGGTTCGCCATCCCTGGCTTTATTAATTGTTCGATTAATCTCTAAAATTATCTGCTCCTAAATATATTAGAAATTCGTATCGTTGTTTTTAATTTCAGATAATGATTTATTACTTGATTTGTGCTAATTACTATTTGAGATTATATTAAGCTAGCCAATATATGTATACTAAATTTCTTCAAATGTCAATGTTCAAAATTGTACAGATATATCGATATTTTTTAAAAAATATATCGGTACCGATATCATTACTTGATAAAAATATTGATACGATATATTATATCGATACTTTTTGGCACTTCCGACATCCCTAGTTCAAATCTCGACATGAGAAGATAATGATGCATTGAACAGACTAATCTTATCGTAAGTAGGTAATATACTTTGCCAATATATAAATTCAGACATTTGGAGGTTGATATTTCTTCCGTTACAGCAATGAAATCTTCATAAAAACCTTTTTATATTTTACTTTAACTGAGTTAACTCTTTAATTTAATTTTCCAGTCTGAAAAATTATATCATAATAAAAACAGACAATAATTCTATTTTAGATGTAGAACAAAGGATTCAATTTCACTATGAATTATGTGTTAACGAATGAGAAAACAAATGATTTTAACTGACTGTCAACTATTTGCTCTGCAGAATAATAAACGAGTATTCGTTTCTTTCTTAGAATGATAGACAAAAACAGCGTTCGCGTGTAAGTGAAAGGGAAAGAGTGATGCTAGCCTGTTATTGGTCCTAATTGAAATAAACAAGAGAGAGTGATATAATATTCTCAAAGTTTGAGGAAGTCTTTTATATGAAAATGGAATGATTAATGTTCTTCTAAGAGAGAATTCCAAACGCCTCTTTAATATTATGACGACTGACTGTGTAGAAACGTAGATGCCAGCTGTTACTGGGAGAATGGCGTGTTGGCATTTCATTGTTTACATTTTATAATTTTACCGATTGTAGGATTTTATTAAGATATTATTCATGGTCACAAGGGAAAGTGGCTTTTTCGAAATATTTAAAATCTTTTCCCTCTTAAGCCGAGTCCAGACGTGTGTAACGTGTAATGTAAGATTACGTGTAATTTAGCGTCAACAGTGTGGACAGTACACGAACTCAACGCTAATCGTGAAAGCGAATCTTTGTCAAAAGCTGTTTCCACTCAGTTGCTACGAACATGCCGAATAGGAAAGTCATGATAGCTGGTGCTGCTTTTATTTATATATATTTATTAACTGAAGATTTCAGATTTTTTTAAAGTAATCCGGATTTTTTGGATCCCAAATAACACGTTTTTCTTGATATAAACTGATAAGTTCAAGCGATTGTTCGTATCATGAACGTACACACGATACAATCGTCACGAACGCCGTCCAAACGAGTACTGCGAGCGCCTTTGTGTTCGCGCTAAAAACCGACAGCCGATGGATCACGGCGAACGCCGGCGCGAGCGTTACATGTAATGCTCGTAGTGCCGTCCACACGAAGAATTCGTGTTACATTACATGATAGATTACATTACGCGTTACACACGTCTGGACCCGGCTTTATGATTACATTTTCGAAGTATGAAAATATTTCAATGATTCAGAGCTCAGTAGTATTGTCATTACCTACTTAATCTAGGTACATTACGAGATCAAAAGACAATACATGTTCTCGAAACAATTTAATATATAGATAGAATTTTCTAGTTCTTTTTTGTGTTAGTAACATTTTGAAACTACATTTTGTTTACAAACAAACCAACAACATTCGAGAAGTGACGTTTAAGACCTATTACTGTATATATTTACAACACGAGGTCGAAGACACAATGAATATTTTTATTTAACTTCTCAACAATATACTGCATAGTGGACCAATTGTGGATTTGTAGACTGCCTATCAAAGATAGCCATTATGCTGCAGCGGACTTTCTTATATTATTCATTTATTACTAATTTATTGGTATAGAACAAAGTTAAATTACATTTGAAATTAATTAAAATATACCGGTTTCCTATCGAGATCATCATTATTACGAAACAGGCTAGCTCAGAACTGATATTACACGAAGCAATACTATTTTATTGAGGGGATCTGCCTGGCAACTACTATTTATTAATTTTTTTGAATTTTTTGCTCGTAGAAACTTTGTATCATTTGCTCTACTTTCTCGGTTATTTAGTGTTTTATTACCAATTTATTGAACTGTTTATATTGCCCACTTTTGTAAAGGAAATGACAATGTCATTCAAATGCATGCATATTTTATATATGAAACATTTTAACGTCCTTCAAGTTAAGCTGTAAAACTATTTTAATAGCTTTTACAGTATTTTTAAAGCTGATATAACGCTTTAAATGTATTTAAGTTTTTACTTTGGTTTTTCATCGTTTAATGTTTATGGAAATTTAATCGCTTAAACTTGATTATGTTTCTCTTTGTTCTAAAATTTGTTACTATATCTCTTTTGCACTTTTTCACCTTTTTAAAGTTGCTACCAATCGTCATCAATAAATAATGACCTTTTGTGTCTGCAACTAATTTACCGTTTTATGATCTATTGCAGTATGTTAATCAGATCTTGTTCATCTTCACTCTTCCCCCCCGCTCATGATGAAAATTCTGAGTATGCCATTGGTTATACTGGTATAAGACTCAGGTACGATTGATTATTTGCAAGCGTGCATTTTGAGGCCGGCATTCATGACAAAAATCTTATTGATTGGCGAATATAAGAGTTTGCGTAGTCTATATCAGCGGCGGCCTTAGGGGGTGGCGAACAGAGCAATCGCCCGGGGCCTCGCTCTTGCAGGGGCCTCGCGCAACAACCCGAGCAAATTAAAAAAAAGTAGATATTTTTAACTATATTTTTTTTATTTAAAACTTTTGATTTTGATCCTTAATTATTATATCAGGTTATAACATAGTGGTAAACTAAAATAAAGTTCGTTAACTAATTCATTCATTGAAAACATAATTGAAAAATTCATTATGTAGTACTTGAGTATCGCGCCTCGAATTAATTTTGTAAATCTTTCAATGTAAAATATTTTAAAACTAAAATTTTATTTATTTGTATAACTTTAGCATTTCTCGTCAAACGCGACAAATACCTAAACCAAACAACCAGAACTACTTTCGCATCACATACTTTTCACGAAAGACAAAGGGCCTCGCAAAGACCTGCCGCCCGGAGCCTCGCAATGGGTAAGGCCGCCGCTGGTCTATACCTAGGATAATGTTGGTTAAATATAAATTTGGACATTTCGTGTCTGAAAATTCTTAACAATATTATTTATAATTTACAATAAAATGTTTTGAAACAAGATAATAATTATTAAGCATGCCTAGTATGTTCATCTTAAATCTCCCTCGCCTAAAAACCATAACAGCTCTCCCGACGCTATTTTTAAAGCTAAAGGGTTCCAGTAAATGTAAAATAAAGGACCAAGAATCGCGCTACAGATCTTACAGGCGAATTATTGATATAAAAAATTTCTGGAACACAATTCATATTTGCCTATAGGACCTGCAGTGTGAATCTTGGTTCTGCATTTGACTTTTACTCGAGACCTTGCGCTTTAAAAATAGCGTCGGGAGAGCTGGAACCATTTATAGGCAAATGACAAGAGTGCAGATGATATTTGTAGGTAGCATGCGTATAATACATCCGGGTGCAAATTTTATCAAGTAAATTTAGTAGTGAAAAACTTACAATTTAAAAGTTTATATTGCTATTTTGCGTTTAAGGTAGTTGTCGTGGTACAATATTGTCGAAAAGTTATAGATTATATGCGCCACAAAAGTATACTAGCTTGTAGCTAAGTGATCCATAATTTGTACGCAAGACTGTACCCGTGGAAACGTAACCCATACATTATTCATATGCATGTATACTTTTCTATAAATTGTTGAACTTTAAACCGTTATTTAAAAATAATTAGACGGTCAAAAAAAATTTCTTATTTTTTTTTAAACTCATAACAAATGCCTTGAAAGACTGTCAGTTTTTGGAAAGTTTCTGACAGTTAGTTCTTTTTTTATAAATAAGAAACTGGTTCAGAACTACAGAGATCGTATACAATCAATGTTAATTATCCAATTTTTATTGAATTTATCTCGGATTATATACGGTCGATCGAGTTCAAATTTTCAGGGTAATTGTATTATCATGTCCTTAATAAGCATACAAAAATTAAGAATTTTCTGACGGTGTGCCTTAACCACGACAACTACCTTAATTTCCAAAAACAAGTATTGAAGGTTGGTAGAGACATTGATACAACATAACTCTCCTTAAAAACTAATTTACTTATGATTTTGAAAACTAAACATTCGCAATTTTCTGAGTAGGTAATTTTCCTTTATTTGTTTAATTTGCGTTTATTGTCCGTAACGACTTCGTTTTACTGCGGTAATAAATTAGGGCGTTCTTTA
Organism: Venustoraphidia nigricollis; assembly: GCA_034508555.1. Taxonomy (NCBI): domain Eukaryota; kingdom Metazoa; phylum Arthropoda; class Insecta; order Raphidioptera; family Raphidiidae; genus Venustoraphidia; species Venustoraphidia nigricollis. The sequence goes on from JAVRKA010000047.1 coordinate 4,020,694, forward strand.
AATAATTATACAAATAAATTAAATTTTTAATTATGTCAGAAAGAATAAGTAAACTGGGAGATAAAAAGACGGCAGAAAGTTTTTTTAAAGTTATTAATATAGGTGGATTAATTATATTAAAATCTGAAGCCACACATAAATGTTTGTAAGTAGCTATTGCCATGCATGCAGCTGTGTTTGCCGACGACACGGGATGTTTAACCCTCAAGTGTTTCAAGGGTGTCCAATACTCCAGTTTTTAGAGTACACATTAATTTAGAGTTGGGTAACTCAGATCTGAACCGGTTCAAAGAGCCGACTCCGACAGAAGATCCGTGAGAGCCGTAAGAAACCATGTACAGTAGAAAAGCATCTCAAAATTACACGAAAATGTTTTAATTGTTATGATATAAGCGTTCAAAACAATCAATACTTTTTTTGTTGATACTGCGTCTGTCATCACATATCTTTAACATTAAAATTTTATCAAAATCAATTAAGCCATTCAAAAGATTTCAATTATTTTTAAAATTTGTAATTTTCACCGATTTTTCACTCGGCACGTAGTAGAACATGATTAATAATAACAAGTAATTAAAAACACTTGACAATTCTACAAATAATTATTAAATTATTTGTCGACGATCGTTGCGGACAATAAGCCGATCCTCAGGAGTATAAGTTTTTGTACTCCTGAGGACGGACTTATTGTCCGAAACGATCGTCAAGAAATAATTTAATAATTATTTGCAGAATTTTCAAGTGTTCTTAATTACTTGTTATTTTACAATTTGTATTTTTCTTTATTACAAGAAAACGATTAAAAATTAAGAGCTAAAGACAAGTTGATTGAAAGTGGCACTGATAGCAGTAAAAAATGCGCACGATTCATATTAGGGCAGATTAGTTATCACCCGGTTACGATCTTTATTTTATAGACATCAACGGACAAATGTCATTAATATGCAGTGACATAGTGTCACTTTCCGATTACAATTAATCGTTAAATCTAAAATTGAAAGGCACATGTTTTAGTTCCGTTAATTATATGAATAATATCAAAACGAATGACAGATTTTGATAAATGGTATAATTGTATTAGAATACGTGCACTGCATCCCTGCGATTAGCGTCGAAACATCGCTTGCGGCTACAGATAGCAACAAAAACAATTACCCAGTTCAAGACTGGTTGCTTTTACCCTTTCACACAGTAAACTTCGACTTTGTAACCCTCGTTTATCTTAAAATTTTCAATTACAGAACAAAACAACAACGTCCTGCACGGACATACACGTGTTACAAAACAAAACAAACAGACATATACCTATACCTATATTATATATTTGCACGGTACAAAATTCACTTATGACTCAACATAAATTTGCATATTATCGAAACATGGTTTAATTTTACAAACTTATAGACTCGATATGGATATATCGTGGCCAGATCTTAGAAATTATTATTGCATGATGTGGCCGACTGATTCATGAAATGGTTGTATTTCATGATGTACCATTTCACACATCATGAAATGATCAATTTTAAGATCTGGCCACGACAGATAATACGTATATGTAGCTTATAGTGTAATAAATTCATACTTGACAGACCTCGTTTAAATTTGACGTATTGAGGATATTTAGAAATAAAATAAATTGTTGTAGTTATTCCAAATCTTCTTTGTTTCCGGGCTTGTAGGCTGTGGTGCACTGGTATTTCTAGCAGACGTGTTGTCTACAACTGCGGTAGATATTATCGAAGGTAGTGTGGCAACGGACGAAGTGTCTTTCTTGGCAGCTCGAAGATAAGAGCTACACTTATCTGTGAGTTGCCAGGAAGGACACTTCGCCTTTGATAATGCTTACGGCAGTTGTAAACAAAACGTCAGGTAGAAATACCAATAGATCACAGCTTACAAGTCGGGGAACCAAGAAGATTTGGAACAACCCTGGCCGTGAAAGGCTACACTCTTGGATCATTGAAATTATTGTTATATCAAATGTTTCGTATGGCAATTATTATTATTGATAGATGATTACCGTTTGCTATTAATTGAAAATAATTCCAATTTGACCTACCCTAAGCTCTCGGACGAGAGAAGATTAATCTATAATGTCACTTTATGTAAAAGTCAGTAGTAAAAAGACAGATATAAAAGGCATAAAATCTGGAAAGTCGGTTATTCAGACATATTGAATTATTGTTTGTTTACGAGAAATATAGAAAAAAATTGTCGTTATTACGTCGGTAAGCGCATTAAGCCGATCGGCCACATAACGCGCATCCGCGACGTGACAATTTGCTCTTTCGTTTTTTTTTTCAGTTAGCTACCCATCTGCAGCTTGAATTTTGCTATGTTCATGGCGTGCGCTAAGAAATATAGCTTTAAAAATACAAATCGATTGAGTAGTGCTGCTGGCTGATTGTCGAAAGAGAACGGCTTGTGTTTTAAAGATAAAGTCAGAATCATGCCATTGAAATGATTATCCATATGCATAAGAGACAACAGTGTGTTCTAAACCAGACACATTTTGTATATTACATGCGTAGTGTATGAACACCTTTTTTCTTATGGTTTTTCGAGGACGCTTTTGTACACGTAAAGTGTGAAAGGACTTTTACTTAATTACCTGTCACTAAAAACCGTTGTTTATGTTCACATAAAGATAAAAGGGCCCGGGAAAAACGAATAAATGCATTCTCCTGTATAATTAACGAAAATTCGCTTTAATGGTTACGACCAAAAAATAATTAATGACTCTTTTGGGACATTATAGTCGGAATACAACGTTATATATAAATTAGCAAGAATAAACAGAAATATTAACAGCGATTTGTAATTGTTTTGTTTCCACTTTGATACGGTTTTCTTAAACCAAACAACTTTCTGAAGTTGGGAATACTTTCTGCTTTTTAGTTTTTTTTTTTTGTTGAAATTATAAATGGAGGTTATCAGTTCATAATATTTTAATGTGTCAGATACCTAGCAAATGTCCCCAGTTTCGTGAATGTATGTATTTACGTATGAATACTGGTCCACGCATGTCTCTAAAACTTCTGAACCGATTTAAACGATTTTTGGCGTTAGGTTAGGAATTCTTCAACTTAAATCGCAGTGAATCATTGAAATCGGTTGACTAATTTTTTTATTTAAATTAGTTCAGCAGTTTTTTTTTAGTTTAGTAATCAGATATTAAGAAAGAAGTCGGTTAATAGCACAAACTAAAATAAAACATTTTTTATGACTTTTGGTAGAGTAATGTCTTATTTTTGATGGGAAGTTTATTAATTAGTAAAATCTAACTGAAATTTTAAAAAACCCGGGTCGCAGTGCCAAAACCCTGCCGACAATATAGTGTATGTACTAATATAGGCAGTGTGGCTTTATTATGCGAACTTAAGTTGGTTTTTTGGGCAAAATAATAAATTTGACTCCTTAATACACCCCTTAAAAGAACATTTTTTTCTCAGTTGCAATATTATTATCAATCGAACCTCTAAACTAAATTATATACACCTTTCAGCAAATAATTCACTAGTGTTTTCATAAAATTTGTAAATCCGGTCCTGTCGGGCCGATTTTATTAAAATTTTAGGAGCACTTTTTAATTGCTATTAAAGGGTTAAATTTCAATTTTGAAACGATTCTGAGAATTTTTTAGGCATTTTTGGGCCCAAAAACTTTTTTCAACCCCTAAAAACTACCCTTAAAATGGTCCGATTGGGCCCATTTTAAATAGGGTTCTTGCGGTGGTGGATTCCAACATGTGGGCAAAATTTCGTAAAAATCAATTAACTCTTTCGAAAGTTATAGCGCACACACACACATATATATATATATATATAAATATATATATATATATATATATATATATATATACATATATATATAAACATTTTTAAAAATGGTGTCAAAGTGTTTAGAAGGTTATGAAACGTCGAGAAATTTTGGTCCGACCCCTAGGTCCCGCCATCCGACCAACGCCAATAGTGTATGTTGCCTATGGCAAATACACTAAAAAGTCAAATGCAATGAACGTTACAAAATTAATTGCAATTTACTCGTGGTTAGATTTCAATGAACGAAACCTTACGAAACGCTTATTAAACGAAGCCTTTTGAATAAACGATATGCTCAGATGTTTAAAACATGTATAAATTATCTGACAAAATATATTACCAGTTTTTAGTTATGTCTATAGTTTGTGACTTATGTATCTGCACCATTGACCTAATTATCTCGCATCCATGTACTTATTTAAAGAGGATTTACCGTGAACTAGAGACCGGAAATGCTATTATGTGTATTTATTCAAGTTTTACGTATTTAAAAATTAAAAGTTTTCATTTGAATGTTTCACAGAAATGTCCGAATGAAACAGAAAGTTTTAACAAGTTGAAAAAAATAATTACTGACAATTAACTCCAAGGTACAGAGAAATCTAATTTAAATTCTACTCGTTGAACCTCTTTACGAAATATCGTTCAAGATTTTATGCACCTATATTTCTATATAGTTCTTTGGAGTTCTTTCCGTACGCAAATTAGAACACTAATGATCTCAGAAGTTTTCGAAATATATCAAAGACTTTAAAAACATAGATATAAAAAACCTCGTATCCTCGCTACTCTTAAGAGATGTATAAACATTCAGATCTGAATACGATTACCGATTCATTCCAGCAGCTGATCAAGGAGGGTTTATACAGGATGATCCATTTTAAAACTCACCAGGGAAATATTTCGAAACGGTGGTGTTGAAAAAAAAGTTTCAGACAAAAGTTGTTCAATTTGAAGGGGGACATCGTTTGAAGACAAATACCACTCTTCAACCTCAACCCCTGCGCAGGGATGAGGGTGACATTGACATTTTTAATAGGAACATCTATTTTTTATCACCAATTATGATTTTTCGATAAAAAATATGCAACATTTGTCTGAAACATTTTTTTATCCGATGCGTTTCTCAACCCCTAAAATGCATGCCCAAAATCCATTAAATTTTTAAGCCTAAACAACAACCTTGCGAGAAAATTACAAGAGGTAAAAATTGTTTGGTTTGGGAAGGATCACCGATTAAAAATAAAAAGAACCCCCACCCTATGTGCGGGGATGGTGAGTTCTTTTTATGTTTAATCAATAACTCTTCCCAAACCAAACAACTTTTACCTCTTGTAATTTTCTGCGCAAGGTCGTTGTTTAGGCTTAAACATTTATTGGAGTTTCGGGAAACCGATTTTGGACATGCATTTTAAAGGTTGAGGGAGGCACCGGTTACGTATCAGTTCTTGCTTTGATGCATCTGTCAGCTCAAATGACTCATGCATCACATGTTTGGCTATGCATTCTTGATTCTATACAGATCGTGATATGATTGACTGAACTAGGTAACTCAGTGGCAGACTGCAGTAACATATTCAGAACTCGGCGCTTTTTGAACCGGTTCAGTGAGCCGGCTCACATACGGGATCCAGATGCAAAGATGCAGATCACTAAAAAGACCCGTTTTTCCCATCTCTAGTACAAAATGACCGAAACGGTGCAGTATGAACGAGTCGTTACGATAAGGTTTATCTCAACATACGGATATTAGTGCGAGCAAAATTGCAGGTAAAGATCAGGCACTGCTTTCTAGAAACTATAGTGTAAATCAAGCTTTAAGTAGACCAACAAACACAATCGCATAAAAAGAAACATTTAACAAAAACCATTTACGCGGTGCAGCACAGTGTGCTGTTATGTCGGCACGTGAAGGAATGGGAAGTGCTTAGCCTTTCAACCAGATGGGCTAGTTTATTTACTGCTTGCCAGCTAGTGCAAACGCAGATGAACCGTACTTTCTACGCTTCTCATAACCCGCCAGACGGATTTATCTGTGTAGTCTATTCACATTTATATCTTATCCGAACTATAACTGCACGTCATTTATTGAAACTATGCTTCTTAACGCACACCTCGAAACTTGCAGTGACTGGTAGGGATGTCAGAAGTGCCAAAAAGTATCGATATATATATCGTATTGATATCAGTACCGATATATTTTTTTAAAAAATATCGATGTATCGGTGCAACTTTAAAGAGAATATTGGCACTCGAAGAAATTGGGTATATAGATTGGCTAGCTTAATATAACCTCAAATAGCAATTAACGGACATTATTTCTAATAAATCAAGTAAAAATAATTATCTGAAATCAAAAACAACGATAAGAATTTTTTTATGTTTATTAATCAAACGTCTAATTCATTTAGGAGCAGATAATTTTAGAGATTAATCGAACAATTAATAAAGATAGGGATGGCGAACCTATGGCATGCGTGTCAGAGGTGACATTCGACAGAACATTGTTGGTACAGCATGAATTGAGGTGTAAGCTGAACGAAGCTGAACGAAAAACATTACGTATAATTGATCAATTTTCAAACTGGTGCTCAAAGAATCAACTGATTGTAAACTTAGATAAATCTAACTATATAGTATTTAAAATAAAAGACAATATCAATTCCTATCAAAATTATCTAACAGGAGATTTAAAGAAAAGTAATACTGTAACATTCTTAGGACTTCAGGTAGATCATAAACTAAAATGGACGGATCATATAAACCTTCTTTGCAAAAAATTAAATAAACAGTACTACTTAATAAAATTACAAAAATCATATTTTGATCAAAATAATTTAGTAGTAATATACTATGCCTTTACCTACAGCTCATTAAAATACGGTATTATAAATTGGGGACGTTCATCTGAAGTGGACAGAGTATTCAGAATTCAAAAAAAAAAATAATACGGCAAATTTTCAACTTACAATATAGACAATCCTGCCGGGGTATATTTAAAGAGCACAGAATGTTAACATTATATGGAATATATATTTTTGAACTATTAAAGCATATGCACTCACTAAGTTATTTTGAAAAAATACGGAAAAATATTACTACACCAGGAAAAACAGTTATATAATACCACACAGAACAGCTTTCTTCGAAAAAGGGTCTGTTTATACTGGCTTGAAAATATTCGAAAAATTGCCTAGTCACATAAAAAATGAAAAAAATGTACTAAAATTTAACAAAGCACTAAAAGAGTATGTAATAAATAAGGAACCCTACTCTTTACAGGAAATTTAGGAAATTAATTAAGTGTTCTATTTTATATTTTATTGTATATTGACGTATTGTATCCCAAAATGGGCTCAACAATAAATGCATATTCTATTCTATTCTATTCTAAATCAAAATAATTAAAAATATGCTAGATGTTGTAGCAACGAAATGAAATATTGCATGAATATATATTTTTATTATTCCGAAAATATCTTTTTTTATCTATAGTGCTTACAAACGCAACTGTAGGTAAGTCTAATTGATTTTAGTTGACCAGTCAACTATGAAATGAAACCCAGTTTACAATGTAACGACATTAATATTAAAATTACATTCCTAAATTTTGATAATAGAATCGTCCCGCATGTCAAAATTTGTTGTTCGTAAGCACGCAAAGAAGTTGCACTGGAAAACTGGTTAAACTCGGCAAACCCTCTTGTCTTCTTATAAATCAAAATGATTATTGTATGTATTTTCTCTGCCTGGTTGTTCTTTGTTCGTTGACGACGTAGTAAACGCGTATGCGCTTTTACTATGTAACGATGATCTATGGGATGTTCGCGTCTGCAGACTTTCGGCGTTGCGAACGCCGTCCAGCTGAATGCGTTGACAGCTAGCTAGATGGTCGAGACTTAACGCTTTATTCCGTCCGGCCCACACCGCCCACGGTGTCCGTTATCCGTTGACCTTACTTCACCGTAAAAAATACACGACGACATTGACTTAAAGCGCTTCTTAACCCTTAAGCTATAGCAGCGTGGTGCGTCGAAATAATTCATATTTTGTCTCTGAGACTGGAATTGCTGTTTTTTTATATTGCTCGGTTTGTCTGGCTCGTAAACAAAGACGAAAAAAACTTCTTTTGTCACGTTTTATAAATCTCAGCTGTTCTTGTGGTCTAAACGATTGTGTTCAAAAATTGTAAGAATTTTGTAAAGGCTAAAGTAGAAATTTGGAACTTCCACCGATTGCTGATTACGTCGCCTCTATTAAATCTATCAATTTTTTTAATAAATTATATTAACATTGTATCCAGCTTTTGTGTAACGTTATTTTCTTACAATTTTGAAGCGCTTTGACACCAGCTGTTCCGAATATTGCCTTTTTCGGACATACTTTGAGGACTTTACACTTTAATAATTTTTACTCTACAGAAGGCAGCGATTATAGTGCTAACGAGAGTGGCGGGACTTGAGCAGTGTCAACATGTTTTCATAAATTCACTAGACTCGCATTCGGGAGGTACGAGTTCGATTCCCGGCAGGGACAGATGTGGCTGGGACTTTTTCCTACTGCCTATCGCCGAGAAACGGTAATTCCTGTACCGGCCATCTTGATTGAGTTTTCCATGGTTTCCCTCAATTAATTCCAGATAAATATCGAGATGGTTCCTTATTCAAAGCCATGGCCAATTACCTATCAAACTCCCAGTTTAAAAATTACCTATCCTATCCTAATTTCCTATAATTCTTTCATTCGCTCGTTGCTACTAGTTAAGCTGAGGTTTTAGAAATGTATAAAATAACGGGAAGTGGTAAAATGGAAAACAGTAATGGTGCGAATGGCGTCTGTTATGACATAAAGTCGAGAAACGGACGTTAAACGCATTATTATTGTTATTATTATTATTATGTTTTCATAAATTATTGAATAAATCTACATAGTAACAAACTGCATTAAATAAAAAATACATTACGTTCAATTAAATTACATTAGATTCCATTAACATAAAATAATTGCAGGTAAAGTATCTATTAAAACCGACAGGAATGTGACAGCGCTGGTGAATGCTAGTTATAAAAATAATAAATATCTTTATTAGTTCTCAATATTGCTCACGTCCATTATAATTAGTAAGTTTTTTTATTTTTTAACGGGAAATTGGACAATTCAAATATGGTTAAACTAAATTAAAAAATTGCGACGTTTCGTAAAATCTTTTTAACTTCTTCTGGCACAACTTTAACTAGGTAACCATAACATTAATAAAATTTAGAAAATAATAATAATAATAATAATAATATTTAATAATACATATATTTACTTCACAAATATTAAATAGTAAATATTTAAACAAACTGAAATTGTGTAATTTTTTTTTCTTTTCTTCTTTTTTTTCTTTATTAGTATTAAGATCTGTACTCAACATTTACTTAATAAAAGCAATGTTCATTGTTCACGTTAGAAATTCTGCTTCGTTGCCATTTCGTGTACATATTTTATGTAGTTTTACGTAACTAAATTGTGCGTGAACTTTAAATGGGGTATATAAATGAAAACAGCTTATTTTGACATTTTTAATGTTCAAATGACAAATCGATTTTAAACTGATTTCCCCTAAAGTTGAGTTATAATTTTCGCAAAAATGTTTACATATTTTAAGATAAACATTTATATAATTATGACTTTTAAGGGTTAAAACTGGTGGGAGCAAAATATTTTTTTCTGAAATGTTCAAATAATTTAAAAGTAAATAACTTATGTATCTCGTACTCCGCACATATTAATATTTTAATCGCGCAATATTTTATGTTTCTACCGGATTCTACAGGGTGTACTGATAACAATATGACAAAAAATTGTGTTTAGAGGAGAAAAATTGCTCAAGAATATTGTCCTTAAAAATAAATTACATTAAATAATTCTTTTCAGTTGATACTGTCGTTTAAAAGCGGGGATATTTTTGTTCCTTTTTTAAACCGTAAACTTTTTTAGACGCAGTGAATAACTCTGATCTTTGAGTTCCGAGGAGAAACGTTCAATTGGGTGTTGAAATCTATCACCCCAAGAAGCCTATTTAAAATGGTCCTAATCGGGCCATTTTAAGGGTAGTTTTTAGAGGTTGAAAAATGTTTTTGGGCCCCAAAATACCGAAAAAATTCTTCGAATCGTTTCAAAATTGAAATTCAACCCTCCGGTAGTAATTAAAAAGTGTCCAGGACCGGATTTACTAATTTTATGAAAAAAACTAGTTTGCAGATAATGAATTATTTACTGAAAGGTGTATATAATTTAGTATAGAGGTTCGATTGATAATAATATTGCAATTAAGAAAAAAAATGTTATTTTAAGGGGTGTGTTAAGGAGTAAAATTTTTTATTTTGCCCAAAAACCAACTTAAGCTCGCAAAATAAAGCCACACTGCCTGTATAAGCAAATACACTATATTGTCGGCAGGGTTTTCGCACTGCGACCCGGGTTTTTTTCAATATGAAATTTTTATGTTAATAAGACTTTGTAAGTCATTATTTATTTTTTTAACGGTTTTCGGGGCGTTAAAAAACAATGTTATGAAAAATAACTTTAAATTGCGTATTTGTGATTTGACGGGACACTCTGTATATAGAATATTCTAGTAGATAGTGCAATGTTAACACAGATATATTTAAACATCCGTAAAGCGGTCCCTCAGTAAAGTAGATACATACACAATATTAATGCAGTAGTCATTAGCATTGTCTGCGAGCTCTCAAATTGCACGACGGTCATTTGTTTCTTGTCGCCAACTTTTTGTTTCTATCTAGTTGGCCTGAAGGGTTCCCCAAACGTTGGGGCATTAATGCGCGCCACTCGTCAACTCTATTTTCTGTTCATTTCTCAAGAGAGGCAAACTTGCTAGCTTAATGATTTTCTCGTGTTTGGGGAGTTCTTTAATATTAAACGTTTATATGAACTCAGTAAGTCGATTTTTAGAAGGATTGGTTTTTACGTAGAACGCACTTTTGTATCTTTTCTTTTGTTATATATATAGAGACTTTTTATAGACATATGTTCTTTTTATAGATATGTGTTCTTACCTTATAGCTCTTTGGTTTCTGAGAACACTAAAAGTGTTTCAATTTTAAAATAGATTCCGGATTCGGGAATTATTTTCATGTTTGCAGTGTTTTATTCTGTTTTTTGTATAGATTTTTGATCATTAATACTTAGTAAAAAGTAGGTCTAAAATAAAAAGCCGCAGCAGTCGGGTTAGAATTTTAGTAAGGACATGTCCACTTTTGAAGGAACCCGAAAAGATATAGGAGATGGACAGACAACATAGACAAGAACTATTCGGAAAGAAAATTGCAGAACAAGGAATTAACGGAAAAATAATAATCATAATAATAATAATGCGTTTAACGTCCGTTTCTCGACTTTATGTCATAACAGGCGCCATTCGCACCATTACTATTTTTTCATCTTCCACTTTTCCGTTATTTTCTACATTTATAAAACTTCAACTTATGTAATAGCAATGGGTGAATGAAGGTATTATGTGAAATTAGGATAGGATAGGTAATTTTTGAACTGGGAGTTTGATAGGTAATTGGCCATGGCCTCAAGTAAGGAACTATCTCGATATTTATCTGGAATTAATTGAGGGAAACCATGGAAAACCTCAATCAAGATGGCCGGTACAGGAATTACCGTTTCTCGGCGAGAGGCAGTAGGAAAAAGTCCCAGCCACATCTGCCTCCGCCGGGATTCGAACCCGGACCTCCAGAATGCGAGTCTAGTGCTATCAGCACTACTCTACCCAGCTCGGTAACACTCGATAACACTACACAAAGATCCTAAGAAGGCGTTCCTCGACATTATCATTTTTTAAAATACGGATGGTGTTATCCAGTTATCTGTGCAGCCATATTGTGCTTCATCACCGAGCTGGGTAGAGTAGTGGTGACAGCACTAGACTCGCATTCGGGAGGTACCGGGTTCGAATCCTGGCGGGGGCGGATGTGGCTGGGACTTTTTCCTACTGCCTCTCGCCGAGAAACGTAGGAAAAAGACCCAGCCACATCTGCCCCCGCCGGGATTCTAACCCGGTACCTCCCGAACGCGAGTCTAGTGCTGTCACCACTACTCTACCCAGCTCGGTTTTAACGGAATACAAATTAAGAAAAATAATATACTACATTTTTGCAGAAAAGTTATGTTTCAGTAACAGTTAAAAACATACGAACCGACGCCGAAACTTGTAAAATTTATAAACAAAGCGGTATGCTGTTGCACCATTTACATGCATACGTATTTGAAACCTATAAGAGCGATGAGCGTTTACTGTGCCATATGAAGAGATCTGTTGAATTATGCCCTAGCTCATTGATCAGCTAATGGTCTGAAGCTCCGTGACGACTTTTCTGATTGGAAATGCTCGTTGCACTCAGCGGACATATTTATTATTGCTTTTTATCTTTTCCACTGGCTTAACTTTAAAATGTGCGATAGGTTACACAAAAAACCGACCAAGTGCAATTCTACATTTCATGATTAGTGTTCCGTACCATTACATTTTTGCTGTTTTTTTATACTAACACTATTTTATGTAATACAATGTTGATAATTTTTAAATGTGCTAATGCATAGGATGAAAAGTCATCTAAAACTCACCTTATAAAAAAATACAGCTAATTGGGCGACAGAATCATTCCAACTTTAAAAATATTGACATTTGACATATTATAATAAATAAAATACAATTTCTGTTAACGCACGCGATGATGCGGGTAACGGCTACTAACAAATATTATAGTATTTGCTATTCATTTCCATAGTTACATAATATGGTTTTAAATGCAAAAATTGACTAGCATGCTTGTCAGCTACCTAACTAATTTCTTCTTTTTGAGAGATTTTCAGAACAAAAGAACAGCTGATTTCGATTTATTTCAAAATATTTCCGAAACTAAAAAATTTAGAAAAAAAAATCTTTAATAAAACTATAGAATAATAAACCGTTATAAAAATATACCATATTATAACGGGAAAAATAACATTATTACGCATATATTTTCTGCGCTTGCGCTGATTATCCTTAAAATCAATAGGGTTCTTCAGATTTGCATGTCAAACGTCTTGACGAAATTTGGTTTGACTCGTATCTTGCTTTCATACAAATAAACTACGAGACGAACAGAGTTTTTCCAAAAATGTGTTTTTTGGATTCAGGGGATCTCAAAAAGAAAAAACATTGTAATATTTTGAAAAATGAATTTTGATGTAAATTAGTGCCATTCCCTCACTTGTGGAATTGGAATAGTAAAAAACAAATGTTTTGTTATTAACAAATATAAACCACTAATGTTTATACGTTTATTTTTTTAAATAATATAATAATAATAATAATAATGCGTTTAACGTCCGTTTCTCGACTTTATGTGGTAACAGACGCCATTCGCACCATTACTATTTTCTATTTACCACTTCACGAAATTTTCTACATTTTTTTTAAAACTTCAACTTATGTAACAGCAATGGGCGAATGAAGAAATTATACGAAATCAGGATAAGGTAGATAATTTCTGAACTGGGAGTTTGATAGGTAATCGGCCATGGCCTCAAATACGGAGCCATCTCGATATTTATCTGGAATTAATTGAGGGAAACCATGGAAAACCTCAATTAAGATGACCGGTACAGGAATTGCCGTTTCTCGGCGAGAGGCAGTAGGAAAAAGTCCCAGCCACATCTGTCCTCGCCGGGATTCGAACCCGGACCTCCCGAATGCGAGTATAGTGCTGTCACCACTAGTCTACCCATTCGGTATTTTTTTTAATAAGTACAAAGGAAATAATTATTTTTTATTATTAAATTGAAAACCCAACTGTTATTTTCACCAGTTGTCAAATTAAAACAATGCTTTTTCGTTTCCAGATAAAACAAAACATGATGTGTAGTGTTTCATCATTTCTCTTCTCTTTTTATCGTAGATTGCGGTCTCTTTCGCTCGCTGTCTTTGTCTATGTATGTATAGCTCATTATCTACGCCATCTGTCAGTCAATCAAGCTGATGTAATCTGAACATGATTGCATCACAACCACTTGATTGAATCGCCGAATCACTAATGACATGATTACAACATGTATATACCTACAACTATGTCTCTTGCAGGCATGGTCAATCAACTGATAAAAGATTTCATTTAAACACATTTCTTATTTCCCTTCTATATTATTTACTTCGTAGAAAATACTTATCGACGATTTTTTGTTCAAGAAACGATGTTGTTCATTCATAAAAATATCATTTTTTATTTTGTATGGTATGTTGCCAATTATCGTCTTAACTGGCATATATTTTTATGAAAGATTCGTAAAATGAGTTCATTGCGTGGTATGAAGAAAAATAATATACACAATACGGCCAGCAGGTTGAAATTCCTGCACTGCGTGATACATGATGACCGAGGCGCAGTGCAGGAATTTCAACTTTCTGCCTTTACGGTGTAATATGCTATATCTTTGTCGTCATACTAGCGGCCCAGTCCGGCTTCGCCCGGGTGTAAATGTAATATTATAGGATATAAAAGGTGAGAATTATTATCATTAAATTCTCAACGTGTATTGAGTTTGCGCGAATTCAATCGCTTTTATTTGTGAATGTTCAAAAATCGAAGAAAAATCTTATTTCCCAAAAAGAAATTTAAAAAATTCTGTTGATCCGATCGCTACCAAACTTCAGAAGATCACCCGCTGGGCTAATCTAAAGATTGTCTGAAAATTTCATCAAAAATGGTCTACCCGTTTGGAGTCCATAGATTACATATACATCATCTTTTATCTATATAGATTATTAAAATGTAAAAAGTGGTTATTGTAACAAAACGATAATAGTTGGACATATAGTATCGCAAAGTTTTTGGTAGTTATTGATATGTTCTTTAATATTGTAGAATATACTTTTGTTCTATCATCAATAGTTTCCGCAGCGCATGCGACGAAACATGTTTTATGGCATTTTTTTTACACCTTGGGTTACGTTACTAAAGTTTTAGTAAGGATCCCTAATATTTTCTAGCAATAAATATAGCCTATATTACTCAGGGTGAATGTAAGTTTCTAATGGTGAAAGAATTTTTTAAATCGGCACAGTAGTTTTTGAGTTTATTCATTACAAACATACAAAAATACAAAACTTTCCTCTTTATAATATTAGTATGATAAATGAAAGTGCGACTATTTTTAAATAGAACCGATAGTTAGAGCTACACGGCAAGTTGCACATAGCCTATAGCGCCATTAATAAATTGAAATAAAAAAACACCTTATGATATACGGTGGAAGTGCAGGCTACACCCATACTTCCACCATATATTATAAGTGCAACAAAATAAACACCGTATCTTTCTGCCCTTACGGTGTAATATGTTATTTGTTTCCTGGTACTGAAGGATTGTTGTCTAACAGTTCAGATACAAGATATTGACATGAACAATAACGCTTACAGTAACACCTGCAAATGCAATCAGTTGTGGGTACATAATAGTTTACCTTATAGTTTGCCTCAAACTTCATGTCAAAGCTTCAATGTGCCAAAAACATACAGTAAAGTTATTTACGCAGTAATAATTACAGGAAAATTAAATTTCTCAGAATTTCTGAAAGACCAAATCAACTAGAGTAATGATCAAGTTGGATTAATTAATGTACATATCATTCATCTGCTTTTAAGAGTATTATTCAATAATTATATTTATGGCTATGATCGTTTGTTGTCAGCTCCACTTATTTTCAGGATTATGTTCGAATATTAAACTACAGAGAATTGAGTTCCAAATGTCAGAGTTTGTCAAAGTTAATCTGGAGTTTGTGTAATTATCTAATGTTTCGTAGAGTTAATTTGACATATGACGACACTAATTAGAACTTTTTGAAACTTGCGACCGCGACAGGAAACAGCGACAGTTGACAGAAATATGTGACAACGACTTTTTTTTCGACTATTGTCGCGGATCAAGGTCGTTCACCTTGAAATAATTCTTTTTCTATTCCATTTAATGTAGTGGTCAATGTAGATTAATTATTGTGTTGTTAGTAATTATGCATAAACTCTAAAGGATTGGTTACATACTTTCATACATTAATACAACGCAGATATTATTTGTTAAATCCTGTGTATCTTGTTATTAAACTATATAAACATTTCACTTGTGTAGCAAAATTAACTTGTAATAGTACGCTAGATAGTAGTGGTAGCAAATATTGTACAGTGTACATACTATGGCACACATCGAGTGGTTGTGGCCGCGTGGTTTATACAACGATTGATTTCTGTGATTTGTACAAGTTTCCAGGTTCGCGCACAGCTGGATAATAGAATAGATTAAAATTTTGGAATTTTCCTTTATTTATTACGACAAAAATAATTTGTGAAATATTAGATTATTATTGAATTCTACGGCGGACGATAAGGCTACTTTACCGCACGCTTCTCGCGAGCGTTGTGTAGTGCGTCATTTTACGATTAATACATTAATAAGTGCATGAAAAGCAGCTGATTTAGAGGAGTTAAAACAAACAGTCTATTTTCAACTTATCGTTGCGTTAAACTCACAAAGATAATTTTCAGAACGCCCCGAAATCTAGAAAATATGAAAACTAGCCAAGTCGGACCTTAGGCTTCTATATATTATCCTAAGTTATAAGAAGAAATGATATTTTAAGTTGTTATAATATATTTTATGTTGTTATAAATAAATTTTAGGACTGACCATTGAACTTGGCACCCATTTAGATCTCACTTCTTTTGTCGTTGAAGTCAACAACCAAGGCATATATCATAATATTGAACTTGGCTCTCATTTCACATTTATGTTTTTGATAGGATAACATACACCGTTTTTTCATTATTTTATTCTAAAATTTGATTGTTTTTGCGTTTTTTTTTGTCACGCCTCTGATTTTATACATGCTACGTACATATGTGCTCGTACGTTCAGGGGTTTGATTGTGATTACAGGGTACGATATTTACCAGAACGAAAGGGTTCTTTGCTGTACGTGAGATTTCAAATCCGTCGTCATATAAAAGCAGTACAGTAAACCCATTCCTTGGAATCCACATTGATGAAATTGAGGTTTGAAAATACATTACTGAACATTTTTATTTAAAACAAATATATCCTTTTCTAGAGATTTATCACTTTTTATTGACACTGTAAAAGAATTCCAGGCAAGTAAAGATATGATCTGTTGTTGTTGGAATTTTTATTATAGAATGTTTATTTAATTTTAGTTTATGGTTTAATCAATAGGGTTAAAAATAGTTAATTTTGATCGCTTTTCAAATCATGACATATAGATTTCGTAACGTAGCTGGGAACTTGAAAATGTCCAACTTAGATGAGGGGCGCTGTATCAAGCTATGTTTCGAAATCTGTATTCGGTACATAACTACCTTTTTCTCGCGACAGTACACGTCTGAAAATCTATTTTTAACTGGTTATCATGAACGCGGAAAAAGTACTTACTTTGGATACAAAACAACAGTGTATTCTCTAAAATGTATCTGTTTTGAAGTGATGCTGGCATAACTAGATAAACAGACAAAAACTTTGGAATGACGAAATCCCACAAAAGTTGCTAGTAAACGAAATTACAGATAAATGTTACATTTTTTTGGAGTTTCACTTAAAAGATGAAACCCGATTGTTCCACTATTTTGTCTGTTCCTTACAGCCTTCTAGATCGAAAATTATATAATTTCAATAAAAATGATTTTTCGGGAAAAAGGACTTTATTTATAAGTAAAACACTTAATATTTTATTTTCAGCGACGTTTCGTTCCTTGTTTGGAAACAAGGAACGAAACGTCGCTGAAAATAAAATATTAAGTGTTTTACTTATAAATAAAGTCCTTTTTCCCGAAAAATCATTTTTATATTAATTACCAAGGACAAAAAAGAAATAAAGTCATTATATAATTTCGTTCAATAATGAAACTGATATACGCAATCTTTACCACTTCGTTTTTATATACGATGCTATGATGTGTCATGTTTCTTCGGTGTAGTATCTGCTTTACAACTTTCAATGTCGATGTATACCGGGACTTAACCAGTTATATTCTTGGAACATGCACCAAACACATGTTGACATAATTTGTCTGTAACAAACGTGGAAACGGCTGTGGAATAAGAAATGCACGGGTTGTAAAACCGATGTCGACATTTCGACATGGAAGCAAGCCTTTCGTAATCTTCACGAACCTGACACAATCACTTCTTGCATTCAATTGCAATGCCTACATGATACTTCTTAGTTCAGGGTTGTCCCCGCCTCAAAAAGAACGTATTAAGCTATGGTTTATTTAGAGCGAAGTCTGTACGCTTCGTAAACTGCAATTTTTTTAACTCCCCGCTATTGAAAAATTTAAAAAAGGGGAAGTTATTCGCATGTATCTGATTTCTAAAGCTGAGTTTTCATCACATCTCGACGTTTTGGGATCCTAAAAAAAAATGAGAGCGTATAATCCCACACGTTTGACGTGAAATTTCATGGACAAGCATTTGTAATCCAAGTTAACACTAAACAGAAAGGACAACTTCTTCTTTACGCAATCGTATTTACCTGTCAGCCAATCGGTTTCGGTTCCCCGCTAGCAGCTCATTTCCCCTCCTGAATGTATGGTGTTTTGTTTTCGTTACGCTGTCTCATCACGGCTAAAGAAGTTTCACTTCAAAAAGTAATAGTAATTAACTAAATCGAATAAAGAAACTGTTTGGTTATATAGAAATTCTGGTTTTGTGTACATATATATAAATGTTTTAATATGAAACAACATTAGTGCTATGTAATATTAACTCGAGGTAGTGTTATGTGTACAAAGTTACCGGTGCAGGGTTAAGTCATGACCTTTATATAATCAATGTTTATAACGTGTTAAGTGTCCGGCGACCTCCATTCTCTGGTGGATATGTGTGTAGTCTAGTTATATTGTATATACCATAGAGCTAATTATGTTTAATGTCTATGGTGTTCTTTGTTTTGTAGGGTGACTAAACCGTGTTCGTTGCGTTATAGCTGTATTGGATACTAATTGATTGGTGTACATTTATGCTTCACAAAATACTATAATTGGCACAGTTTTTATGCATAGGTTGGATATGCTTTTTGTATGTGACGTTTCCGGGCTTGTACGCCGTGGTCCATTGGTATTTCTACCTGACGTTTCGTCTACAACTGTGGTAGACATTATCAAAGGCGATCAGCCGAGAAGGACACTTCGCCCGCTACCACATCGCCTTTGATAATGTCTACCGCAGTTGTAGACGAAACGTCAGGTAGAAATACCAATGGACCACGGCGGACAAGCCCGGAAACCAAGAAGTTTTGCAGCAACGCCAGCCGTGAAAGCCTACACAATTACTGCCAATTGTTTTGGAACCGTACTACAGCTATTTGTATTTTAATATATCGATATTAAAACGATAATTTTTTTAAACACACAATTTCTACTTAAAATTTTTTTACGAATTTTGATTAAAATTTACTTTGAAAAGCGATTTTTTTCTATGTGTATTAATTACTTGTTTTTACAATGACATTTAGGTGTCCTGATTATACAAAAAATGTAATTAATTGATCGTAATTTTCATTGTCAAATCAGTTTTTTGACAATACGATCTGCAACCCACCAGTAGTCTTAAAAGCATACTTTTAAGTTTTCTGTCGCGCGAGATTCTAACAGTCTTTAACAATTAATTAAAAAAAACTTGGAAACGTTAAAAAGAATGCATTAAGCTCTTAATTTTTTAATGTTGTCAAAAAGCAAGCAAATAAATTCATGTAATAAACCGTTTGAATGCTACAATGCATAAATTAACAAATATACTGCTTTGGCGGCACGCGTACTGCAACCCGAGTTTTTTACACGATTTTAACTTGAAGTGTAGTGCTTTTACCCTATATGAATGAGCATCAAGATCTAAACACATTTTCACTAGTTCTCTCTTCTGGTGCTCTGGTACAATGGATACACTGCATCGGCAGTTAGTTACGACTAACGTCGGCCAGCATTATGTAATAATATGTTCGTATACCTCCCGTGTGCCCTCTGACTACCCTCCTCCAACCTCTCTATTGCCATACTGGTTTGTTTAACGCTCTCAAATACGGCTGCTGCGTCCTAGTCCCGTTGTATTCTATGAACAACATTATACAAGCCTTTTTTATACCAGTAGTACTCAAAATATATTGGCATTATATTGATGTAAAACTCTCTACTGAGAGTAAGCGGTGAGACGGTACAGAGATAATTACATTCAATAACGAGACGGACGAAAACTCCATTCAGTAAATGGTGTCTGAATCAAATTACATATTATAGTCCAGCAGCCACCGCCTGTTTTTTTAAGTGATTAATAACAGGCTGAATCTTCGTGAGTTCATTCGGCTCGACGAGACGCCCAAGTTTTTCTCTCTCCAAATTCTCAAAGAGGTAGGTAACAAAATCGATGGTTTGAGTCGGAGCGTCCTCCACGCCGAATATGTCGAAATAACGAGGTCAAAAAAATTATTAATAACCAGCTGATTTTTTGTATGCAGCTTACTAAATATTAGTATAATTGAATGTCAAAGTCCTACAAATGTAGTGGTATGTTTTCCTAGTCCTACGCTTGGAAGTTGTCGATTCCACGGTAACACTTTTTTCATTAATAACAACCTAGGTTTGATTTTGTCCTATCGGGAATAAAGTGTAGAACACAATTTTGCCAAGCGTAGGACTAGGAAAACCTACCACTACATTTGTAGGACTTTGTGGCCATCTTTGAGAATTTGGACAGAGGAAAAACTTGGGCGTCTCGTCGAACCGAATGAACTCACGAAAATTCAGCCTGTTATTAATCATTTAAAAAAACAGGCGGTGGCTGCTGGACTAATACGACGTTGTTGATCGGATTTATTGTTGATATTTCATAGGTATAACTGAAGCATGCAATCAACTATCACTTCAAGAATGCGTGAGTAAATATGTTTAACATGTGGCCGTCTCGAAGTTCAGTGACATATCGTTATAATAAAATAACAAAAGCGATATTTAAAAAGTAAGTCATCACAGCAGACTTAGAGATTAAAATTCGTTGTTGAAATACGTCTGATCCACTATCATATTAGTTTTTCAAGTCGTTTCCGGGTTGTTTTGTTCATACTTAAATAAAGTTTAAAGTTGCAAATTTAAAAAATCATTACTATCATAAAATTCAGATGTAATTAATAATTGTTTTATTTTATAACGACAAATATGAAATTTTTAAACATCAGCTTTTACCATATCTTCGTGTTTTTAATTTGGCATAATATTGGACTTGATGTGCGTCCATTTTTTTCCACAGCTGTTTGGAACTACTGTTTGTGGCTATATTCATAATGCAATATAATTCCGGGGATTTTATCTGTAATATAATAGTATAGGTACACAGTTAGCCTAAAGCGCTGCACCGTTTCATACGGCCATCACATGACCTAAATAATACATTACATAACCGCTTTGCCGTATTTATTATACAAGTTGTAACAATGTGATAATTGAACCGATCAGTACCTGCTGTAGATTACAATGAAACTCGCAGTGAACCTGTCAATTGTCTGTTTCTGTAAAATTATATAATATTTAAATTTCTTTTAAAACGCATTCAAAGTGAACATTTTTTAGGATGTATAAAGCTAGCAGTTTAATAAAATAAACATTTATTTATTGATCACTTATGTTTAAAAAACAGTTAAGACTTAGTTTATAAAAAATAGAATATATTTTGTGATAGAATGTCGAAATTTGAAATACTTCAGTTTATTAGTCTACAATTAAAGTTATTATTCATATACGTAGGTAATAATTGACAAAAACTTTTTTCAACATGTGCTTAGTAATCTAGAATTTTTTTGTATTTCTAAATATGATTTGTTTATTTATCTCCATTTTTAGTATGTTTCTGTTTTCTGATATATCTACTTTTCTATTATTTTTTAGACTAGTTTTGCTGATGAATCTGGGAAAATCGAAACTATAAAAGAATAAATTGATTCTTCCCATATGACTTCTAGTCAAGTTTTTATACAGTTTATTTGATCTACATAAACGATATAAAATCAGATAAAAACGAGAAAATTAGCATAAGTTGTATACAAAATTTTTGAACAGAAAAAATTAAATTTGGAAAAAATTGAGCAAACCAAATTTGTCAGTATATTTAACATAATTTTGTGAAGAAAAAATCCAAAAAGTTAATTTGCCTTCTCGTAATTCGAAATCTTGTAACATGCTGTAAGAAAATATCGCGTTTTTCTATTCAATTTTTAAGGCAAAAATATGTTTTTTGAAACTGTTAAACCGCAACTCAAAATTTGTGAAGCTTATCACTTAACCATAGCGATGAGTACAGAAGACCAGATTTCGAAATTTCACCAGAGCATATTTTTCGATCTGATGAACGAACTGAATGAGTGAAGTGCTTAAGGCCTTTACCAAACAAATATTGGTGCTGCATTATATTTGAAAATTTATCTGAATATAGGGGTGTGTGCCGCATATGTTGAATATCAGGAAAATGCATGGCAAATATCCACAAAACAAACATTTATTAACGTGAACAAGCTTTAGAAATTAGTTTGATAGTAATGTTATAGTTTAATGTAAAATACATGATTTCGCAGTGTCAAGTATTTATAACTGTTCTGAAATTATACTGTGAAAATCTGTATCAATTTTTTTTGCAAAGTATTTCTTTTGTTATGACGCAGTCAGTATTTTGTTTATAAAACATAAAGGCGATGAAAAACGCGCATCTGGTTTTCCGACATTATATGCTTATAACAGTGCAAACACTAAAGCAATATTTACAGAGCATTGTGTGGTAAATTTTTCATTTAATTTTTTTTTTAAATTGAACTAATTATTTCAGTCAAAATGTGTATAGCTTTTGCCTTTTGCCTAAAACCATACACATTTTGAGTAAAATAATTACTTCGGTTTCATAAAATTGAATGAAAAATTAAATATACAATTTTGGATATTAACGTCGTCCATCTTTATTTTCGCACAAATGATGGACAACACAGTGTATTTTTATCCCCCTTGAATTGAAGATATTTATTTTTAACATGTACATGCAAATTATAACATGTACTACGGATAGGGTGAAAACCGCGTAAGCATCATTAGGGTGCAATCATCATATATTTGTCTTTTTCTGTGGCAACAGTTCGTTGGTTCTGATTGGCTACTTTCATAGATAAAGATATAGAACTTTTTATAAAGACCGATATACTCCATGCTAATACATTGTTGGAGTAACCAAGGAATTACTTCGAGGAAAGAGACGGAGATATGTTTTTGCACTCTTTAATGCCTCTGTTCTCCGCACATTGAGTTGATAGAGAAAAATTCATAGAGATATTAATATGTTTATTCTAGATTGTAGACGCTCGACAGCTTAGGTCATTAGGTACACATGATTTTTAGTGAATGGTGAAGAGTGAGGAAGGTAGTTAAGCAACGAGGACAGCGACAGAGTCTGCTTAATAGAAAATGAAAATAATTTTAAAAAATATTTTATTTGGCATATTGTTGGAGATTTAAACTTTGAAAACACTAAACAATGTTGATACATTTGTTACATGTCTTTTTATGAAAATGTACTATGAAAAGTATATTCTTCTTTATCTTCGGAAGTATTAAATCTAGACTTTTGTAAAGAGGCTGTTAAAGATTACAGTAAAACTATTGCGAATGATGTGTGAGGGACGTTTTTGTTTGACCAATTTTTTGTTTTTCGCTTTGCAATGCACGGCAATAGTGTGAACTGACCTTAGCAATATATGTTTTAACACAGTTATAAGCATAAATGCACATAACGTTGTTGCAGGCAATAATTTAACACGGACGTATAAATTTGCTTACCGGCTTGAAATCTTACGTAATTAACACTATATTCATGTACGATGTATGGCTGCAGCGATATGCACCTTCATATTATAAAGTTACTATTAATTTTTCTTTTTATTAAAACTTTAAAAATGCTGCTTCAGGTACAAAAAATATGTTCCGGTTGTTCAAGTTTTATATAACTAATTAAAAGATTATCAGCATATTTCATAAACAATAAAACTTGCCGGAATTTTATTTTCAGTAGATCGTATCTAAGTATGCAATCTATGTAGAATGCAGATTCATACCAAAGACTAAACTAGTTTTATAGAGACGTGACGCTTCGACTAGTTCCTTTGATATTTAGCCTCGATTTTCAATGACTGGCTTTAATTGATTAATTAATCAAAAGCTTGAACTGTATACTTTCAGTTTCTGGTACGATGTTCAACGCTTACTCTATACCAGCGGTTCCTAACCGGTTGGTCGCGACTCGATCCTAAAACTATTAGAAACCATTGAATAAATCATCAGAAAAGATAAAAAAATCGAAACAAATCGAATTGCGTTTTGATTATTTTTCTTTCTAATTAAATTTTGTAAGCCAGTTTCTTTTTTCATTTTTGAGTTTTGATAAAAAAATTTACTTGAAATATTTGTTCGTCGATTTGATTTCTACACGTTGTTAAAAAAAGAATCAACTTAAAAATCGCACTACAGTGTAAACTCTTTATAACGAAACTCAAGGGACCGAGCATTTTTATCGTTATAGAGAGTGAAGAAAGTTATATGGAGTGAAGAAAGAAAAACAACCAAATTAACAATAATCTTTAATATGTATGCTTTTGATAAAATTAATACATATAGTCAGTTAACTTTGCCTCACGTTTCGGGGCCTCAAAGGTTTAGTCGGCGTCTTTTGTAACCTGATAAAATAAAACATTAACGCCGACAATGAGGATTTCTGTGTCTAAATATGAACACATTTCTTCGTAATAGAGAATGGCTGCTGCGCTATAAAGAGTGTATCAATGTATGGGTTTTAAGGTAAACCAACCAAATTGTGATCTTTTCTATGTTATAGAGAGTTTATCGTTATAACGAATAATGTTATAAAGAGTTTACACTGTATATATCTAATATTTTGTGTCATTTTAGTATGTACCACCCACATATAATTTACGGGTGTTAATAATAAGTCTCTAAGCTCCATTAAATACTTAATTTCATAAAAATAGAAGCTATACAGAAAAAATGTATGTAAATTTCATTTTTAATTTTTTCCGTCCATTTACACTTTTCGAAATAATGATCCACTCATAAAACGTTGTGAAGAGAGTAAATCTTATGTTATGCAGTGCAGTACTACCAACCAGCACTCGTAAAAAAGCTCTAACATCGAACAAAGAAAGTTACAACTGCGTGTTCATTTACTATCAGTATCATAAATTCAAAACGTTAAGGTGGCGGTTCGCACCGCGACAGAGACAGGAGACCGAGACCGTTACTTGGCCTTAGGCTTTCTATGTGTGTCAGTTCGTGAGCGAGACCGAGATAGGAGACCGCGACGCGAGACAGAAGACCACGAGACGGTCTCTACCTCGGACTAGTACACTGTCTCGCGTCTCGCTCGAGACGTACGTGCAAAATTGTGAAAAATGACGTCGTTTTCTGATGAAGACACCGATAAATTGATTGAAATGATTAGACAACATCCTGCGCTATTTAATTCTCAACTTGACGCATACAGAGATGAAAATTTGAAGGATAATATTTGGAAAAGCATAATAATAATAATATAATAGCAAGTCATGGTCTTCTTTTTCTTCCAATAGTAACTTCATAACTGAATGGCTTTCAAAGTTAGAAATGCTACGATTTTTTCGCAAAATAAACGGATTACAAAATTAATTTTGGTCATAAAAATACTATAAAATAAGTACTAAAAATTCACTTGGTTTCATTGATTTTGTCGATTTAATTCTGTCAACGTAAGAGAGTTGATAAGTTGAGTGCCACATCATAATATTAAAATACAGTGCTAAAACGTTTACTGTTTGAATAAACTATTGTAGTAAAAAAGTGTCTTTTATGTTTTTAATAAACAAGTTTATGCACTGCAGTAAAAAATATAGTATGCTCAATTTTATTGACAGTACACACAAAAAATAACTGAATCACGTTTATTTTACGTTTCACAGACTATTTCTAATTCCTTGCATAAAGTCATCCGAAAAATAATTTGTCGTCCTTGTCTATGCAAAACTGTATTAGGCATCTTGATCAATTAACAATCAAAGAAACAACTTAACAATAGCGTACTGGACAGTACTTTATAGCACGAAAGCGACAAGTGACACGACAACCAGCAATAATCAATCACCGACGAGCGCACGCTCTACGCCGGTAACTGGGAGGTGGCGGAAGTCTTCCTTTCCCACAAAACAACCAGGACGGCTCTAAAATATGCATTTGCCACGCTGTTTGTGACTAACTTCAGAACCTTTTAGAACCGTGGCGAATATTATAACTATATTTTTTAATAAATAAATAAATGTTTTCTATAATACTTGATATGTTAATAATATTATATTACAATGTTCCATGATAGTCGAAACATGCCATAATAATATGTATTTTTATTCGGTTTGCTTTTCTTTGTGTAAACTTTAACATACCATATCACTTTATAAAGAGAGTAGTTAGCTTTTTCCGCAAAACAGTTGCTTGCTTTTACGTTCTCGCATGAAAAGTCAGTGTATTTCATTATAAAAGCAATAATATAAAACACTTGCTCAGACTTTTCGTATGCAGTAAAGCAGTGCAGAATATATCTAAATGTCTGCAGTTTGTTGCATATATTATGTGGCAAAAGATATAAAAATATTTTGTTGTGACGTAAAAAAAACAAAAAGATTGTTAGATTTCAAAATCAGTTAATATTCATAGATAAATAAACTACGAAGACAGCAATTAGGCGTTATTGGAAAATACAGAGCATATTTTGATAATGTGCCTTTTCAAAAAGTAATGTATATTAATAATTTGTTTTTGACCGAGCTGGGTAGAGTAGTGGCGACAGCACTAGACTCGCATTCGGAAGGTACCGGGTTCGAATCCCGGCGGGGCAGATGTGGCTGGGACTTTTTCCAACTGCCTCTCGCCGAGAAACGGTAATTCCTGTACCAGCCATCTTGATTGAGGTTTTCCATGGTTTCCCTCAATTAATTCCAGATAAATATCGAGATGGGTCCTTATTTGAGGCCATGGCCGATTACCTATCAAACTCCTGGTTCAAAAATTACCTACCTTATCCTAATTTCCTATATTTCCTTCATTCGCCCATTGCTATTACATAAGTTGAAGTTGTAAAAAATATTGAAAATAACGGGAAGTGGTAGATGAAAAATAGTAATGGTGCTAAT
The DNA here is from genome assembly GCA_034508555.1 of Venustoraphidia nigricollis. Lineage (NCBI taxonomy): Eukaryota > Metazoa > Arthropoda > Insecta > Raphidioptera > Raphidiidae > Venustoraphidia > Venustoraphidia nigricollis. The sequence goes on from JAVRKA010000047.1 coordinate 4,047,836, forward strand.
GGCGTCTGTTATGACATAAAGTTAAGAAACGGACGTTAAACGCATTATGATTATTATTATTAATTTGTTTTTGAAACTCTTCATTCGCTTGAGAGTAATTTCGCTTAACAAACATAAAGAAACAAAAAACGAGATCGTCAGGAGTGGAGGAATTAAAATGAGTTGCTAGTGGAAATCGATGGGGATTGGCTGCCAGGTAGTGCGTTGAGGGGAAAAACCGATCGACACGCCTCTTTCTGTTCGCATAGTAGACATAATATCCTGCGGGCAGAGTGTTTAATTTTTGGTTACACATAAGTATTTACCCATACACTTTCGGTTCAGTTGCGTGAAATATTTGTATGTTGCATCCTTCTGTTTTATAAACTAAATAGTTTGACACCGTCCGGTGTCTGTAAAAAATCATAATAGCGACTACGATCTAGCATTACTGTCAAACTAGATTTTCTAACAAAGCATTCTGCAATCCAGTTTATTTTTGCCGATCGCAACTTAAATGTTTTTAGTAATTTTTCAAATATTCTACCACATTGAACGGTCTAGTACGTTTACTACCAGCTCAAGCGTGCGACTGCCTAGAAAGAGTGCAGCGGAAGATGTCGCTCCGCATCTGTAGCGCATACAGAACAGTGTCCGCTGAGGCAGTCTTCGTTATCGCCGGCACCCCTCCTATGTCATTGCTTGCGAAGGAGAGATGCGCAATCTTGCGAGGGAAAGAGAGAAGTGCTGCAAGACTGGAGCTTTTAGAGGCATGGCAGAACCGATGGCAGCAAGCAAAACTGGGAGCCTGGACCAAACGGCTGATTCCAAAGATAGCGGAGTGGCTTGAGAGACGGCACGGAGAGGTGGACTTTTATATGACGCAGTTCCTATCTGGGCATGGTAAATTCAGAACTTACCTTCACAGGAGACATCGGAGCGATACAGCATGCTGCGCATATTGCGGCGAAGAGGACACGCCGGAGCACACTGTGTTCAATTGCTGTCGCTGGGTGAAGGAGCGCTCAGTATGTTTTGCCCAGGTTGGATGGCTGACGGTAGACACCATTGTGCCAAGGATGTTGAAGGATGAGGTGGGCTGGAGAACGGTGGCGCTCATGCTCTCATCCATCATTAGACAAAAGTGCCATGAGGATATAAAATAAAAGACACCTGCTAGCCTGAAGAAATGTGTAAACGGTCCCGGGTTAGCAGGAAAGAAGAGGAGGGGGTTTTAGTGGGTATTGTCCTAGAGTGGAGTCCCACACTATCTGCGGTTGCGGGTGTCCGTAATGGATTTCCCCCTCATTAAAAAAAAAAAAAAAGTACGTTTACTACTATTTTTTTTAAATATTTTCCCATGTTTGTAACATAATATATTAAAATGTTAAGAATGAAACTTCATGGACAGCTGTTTATACTTTTTCTTTTAATAGTTGCGCAAAATAATGTGAGAACTATATATAGAAAATGCAGTGTTAAGGTACAGCATGTTAAATATAAGCTATTCTTTGTTAGCGTTGGCATTCACTGGTTGCTATTCATGTAGACAGATTTTAATGAGACTTTCAAGGCGTTAAACCGCTCACCGTTGTGTTTAAAGTACCCTGTAATACCGACCATGCACTTACGCCATAGATTTAATTGCTCTATCACTATAAAACCTTGACACAAAACCAATTATCAGAAATTGGTTCGAATGGTTTTTATTCAATCAAAGATTTTGTTTTAATTATAAATTGAACTAGTGCAGAGGTTTATTAAATCTCTGATTGTATAATTAATTTCGATATAGTTATTACTGTAATACCTGACGAATTACTCTTCAAGAAAAGCTATATTTCATTGGCCTGATTAAAAACTGAATTTTAATGTATTATGCATGCAAATTGAAATTATATTAATTGAAATTATTGAAATAAGATATCTTCAAAAAGTTGGAGAATAATATTTACAAAAAATTGACCCTAAATATTTTAAAACACTTTAAAATTTGTTTTCTAGTTTTTACTTTTATAATCTGTTTAGTAATCAAAAATACGATATTTTAAATTCCAGTGGATGACACTAAAACGACTATTGCTTATAGTGTCTTACTTTAGTTACCTAGTATATAGTTTCTAGATGACAGAAAGTGCATTGATTCCGTCCATTTCAATATGAGCCTCTTATGAACAACTTTATACTGTCGAATTTCGTTAGCGTGACCAACTTCATACTGTCAAATTTTCGTTATTTTTGTGCACGCAATTTCTGCTGCCTGAAAAAATTTTACTCTCAACGTGTCAAGAGAAGTATAACTTCTATTTCATCAAGAGGGTCCATAAAATGCTTCAACCATTTACCAACAGATATAAAAAAAATTAACAATACTATCCTTTTAAAAAAAAAAGTTAAACAACTCCTGTTAGATCACAGCATTTATACTATGGATGAATATTTTAATATTGTATTTTAACTCTTTTAAATCTTGACCTACTCTTCACTACGGTGTACACAGAGTGAATAAAAAAAATAAAAAAAAAAAAATTCTACACTATTTTTCTTATGCAGCAAAATGTATGGTCGCAATCTGTCATTATAAAATTGAATTATCTGACAATGCTTTCTGCAACCCAGCATTTATTTCTAAATCACTGCTGACGATTTCCGTTTAGGATAACTCTGGTCATAATCTATGGAGATAATAATCAGAGGTATCCAATTAATATTGCCTTTCTAGGGACACCACCTGCGGTCCTTTGGATGCTTTTTGTTTGTGACTGTAGAAACATTATATCTGCTTGTGTTTGCTTTGGCGTCACATATAATAATTAAAATCAATAGTGGTAACTCACCGGTCTTTGAGAAAACTAATTATCTTGAACTAACGCAAGCGTACTTCTAAATCGTTATTAGTTTGAAATACAAACGATAACATCATAGTATCTCGAAACTCATGCGTTGCTACATAAAATTTCTGAAACCAAAAATGCATAACATAAATAATTGCGTTATTAGTCTGCTGCCACATGAGTAGTAATTGCGTCTGGTTGCTTTTTTATAATAAAGAAATATTATTTGATTTTGTAAACTATTATTTTTTATTCTAAAATTATAACCAATAAATCACATTATAATATTTTTAATATTTAAGGAAATAATAATTAATTGCTTGAAAATTAGACGTCCAACATTAAAAAAAAAACTCGGGTCGCAGTGCCAAAACCCTGCCGACAATATAGTGTATTTGCTAATACAGGCAGCGTGGCTTTATTATTTGAATTTATGTTTGGTTTTGGACAAAATACTAAGTTTTCCGTGAGAACTTAAAAACTTAGGATTTTCGTTTAGATTTTCCTATAAAGTATGAGTTTATTTACGCTATACGTCCGTGATTCGGTGATCCAGCTCTATATATATATGATATATGTATCAAATTTAAACTTTTTTCGTCCAATCTATAGAAAAAACAAGCCCGAACAGCCGGACAGACAGATAGACACAAGATTGATCCTATAACGGTTCCATTTTTTCATTGAATGTACGAAACCCTAAAAAAGTGTTAAAATTTCTTCAGTGACCCAAAATAAAAGCACTAATATAAAGAATATGTGAAAATAAATAAACTTAAATAAAACATACAAATTGATGTGCAATCTGCATACGCTATATAAACTTACTTGATAATAAATATCGTCTATATGCTAATCTATTATGCTAATCAGAATTTCACAAACGAAACTTCGAACTGTCTTAACATAATTTCATAACAATATACTTCCCACGCATATGCCCTTAGCAGCTCAGCGTGTTAAATTTACATAAAAAAAAGAATTTCTTTATAAGCTAACGATAGTATGCTTTAGTAAATTATTTAATAAGGCTAGTTTAAGCTCGTATTTCGTTAACTAATTGCTTAAAACATTAACTACAGTGATTCTACGAACAAACTATCTTGTTCTCTGCATGTTCTTACGTTATTTTTTTTAAACGTAATTAAATCCACTTACCAACATATCACATAAAACTGACAGCCTATTTTAGTCATGTTAATGGTCTTAGTTGTCGCGCCTAAAATCTATTTTAATCTCATCAGTTTGTGTGTCAATCAAATGCTAAGGGGTAGTTTATGGAAACTGGGCTTTATTAATGATGCCTTAGAAAGTTTTTGTGGATTTATTATTCCAACTTTAGAGCCCAAGTTTAAGAAAAATAGCACCATCTCGAACACCACGGAGCTTACTTGAATGCGAAGTAATTTATTTATTTAATATGAATAATGTGCCGCTTTATAATTTTTAATATAATATTCAAATTATTGTCTACAATATGGCCTGCTTTAATTTTCAAAATATCTACCGGTAACATCTCTTTTCAAATAAACAACTATTCGCATTTTTTTTGTCTTCGCGTTTAGGCTATAAGTATTGACCTCTCGTATATAAAAATGTTATTAATTGATTCTCTCGCTTGGTTAATCACTTCTCATATATTAGATATTATTGAAGTTGGAATCGTAGGGAATTGGACAGTTTATGAAAAGAATTAACTTTCATTAAGTTGAACGTTTCGTTGCTAATTGCAACTTCCTCAATAACTTATTCTTATAATTCTATTGTTAATTTTGTATTAAAAAAACTGTTTATATTTTTTAAAATATTATTTATAAAATTGAAAGAAGAAAAACATTTACCACAATATGATAATAATATCAACAAAATTAACAATAGAATTATAAGAATAAATTGCTGAGGAAGTTGCAATTAGCAACGAAACGTTCAACCTAATCAAAGTTAATTCTTTTCATAAACTGTCCAATTCCCTACGATTCCAACTTCATTAAAATTATGGACACGAATTTACCAACATTAGATATTATGAAACATTATTCTCCACTCGTCTTGCACTCCCCTTACCCCTTTAAAGTTTAAACTAACACTAGGATGGCGTCGTGTAACGAAGCGTGCAATCAACACAAATAATATTTGATAGATTTAGAATTACGTTACATTGTATCTCCTTATGATGTATTAGTGGAGTTGATTTGTTCTGCATATGCGTCAATCGTTAGATAACAGCGAAATGCTAACAAGCTTTTACCTTTGAAGCCTTTTCGACTGACGATACCTGTCTAACCATGTGTTAGATATGTCGGTTACTTGTTAGTATATGTATTCATGTCACAGTCAATGTTTCATGTGGATATCGGCTTTTAGGGATGAATAGTTTCAGATATTTAATCTTAACATAGAATAGGCTTTAAAATTTGAGAAATATATTCTCATTACTAGTATTCAAGCCTGTATTTGTCAAGAAGCCAGTAATCATTTGAAATAATAAGATAATCTCATTATTAGACAAGTTTCCGCTAATGATCTCAGTTATCGAGCGTGTATAATATACAACTTCTCTCCGTTTAAAAACTGAAAACCATTTAGGAATCGTAGTTACCCGCTATAATAATCGTTTTTTTTTTAATTAAAAGTTCCGAAATTTTGAAAACCATTTAGGTACCGATTTACGGTCAACTGGCTGTAATTTTAAGTTATAAATCGAATTTCGACGTGATTGAATATATTTGACTTTTAGCCCATAATTTTTAGGGCTACACGTTCAATACCTTTCCGAAATTTTCAGGTTTAGGATTTTCTGCATTATTCTTAGGTTTCCAGGAAATTTCATGCCGAACGTTAACTTTCTAACTCAACGGAAAATATAAAAAAACACGACATGGATTATAATAATATTAATTGGTGTTTGTTGTACTTAAAAAAATAAAAGTCTGTTTTTCAGTTTGGTCCTAGATAAAATAGCTGATTTCAGTAATCACACGTACTACTTTCGGATCTTTTCGTAGGAAATACCGTTTTTACAAATGCATTTATTGAAATATCCAAATAGACTTCAAGGTTCTAAATAAATGTAGAAGGAAAGTTTGATTGAGAAACAGTTGAAAAAAGAAGCTTTACCGATGTTTCGCTTGTGACCTACGTTTCGGAAAATATATTTCCAGTCACAGGCACTGTGACTTTTTAACAAATAGACCATTTTTATTGTAAGTTTGCAAAACTATTTTAATGAAAAGTATTGTGTTTTTATATACAAATTATTATAACCCATAGATTATGATCATGTATCTAAGATTAGTACAATTTACCACCCTTTGACTAGATGGAAATATATTGTCCGAAACGTAGGCCACAAGCGAAACATCGGTAAAGCTTCTTTTTTCCAACTGTTCCTCAACCAAACTTTCCCTCCACGTTAAAAATATATATTGGAACAAAAAATATTAAATACTATGTTCTAAATAAAATATAGAGTAAGTTGTAACGTTTTCACATCCTTAGAACCATGAGCCAAAGAGACAGAAAGGATACGAGAACATTGTGTGAGCACAAGGGTGGCTAATTAGCATGTGAACACAGGTCGACGTTCCCTCACGATGTTTTAGTGTAGAGCACCAAACACGATGAGTCTCTCCTCTCTCACTGGGGTTAATGGGCCGTACCGTACCCCACCTGCCAGTCTTCTCTCTACCTGTCTACATACAGCTAAGACTTCGTCGACTACAACACTGGATAAATCAGATATCTAATCATTATTATTTATTCAAAACGTTTCTTCCTGAGGACAGCTTAGTGTAACAATTAGCGTGCTAGACTTTGGATCAAACTGTCATGGATTCGAATCACAACTCTGCTCATCAGTGATTTATAATGTCGTTTAATTTAATTTTATATAACTCGATGTAATTCATAAATCATAATAAATAATACAACATGTCTCGTCCACCAGACGTCTACAAATTTCACTTATCGGTATCTTCAGTTGAAGATGTAGAAGAATGTTGCAGTTTAAATAAATTTTTTGTCGTTTAATAATGACAAAAATTTTTATAACTCAAAAAAAAACCAGAGAAGAACTTAATCTGGGTACTGATGGAAGAACAGATTATATGAAATTATAATAAAATTAATAATTAAACGAAAACTCTGGATGGATGTAGTGCAGCTATTACTGGTGAAAAACAACTGATTGAATCGTATCTCATAAATAAATGACAACTTTAAAGGTTCACACCCACTGAGTAAGTCGGATTGAATCGGCTCCGTACGATCGACGGTTTTCGAATATATGAAGTTGAATGTGCTCCCACGCACTAGCCGGCTCGGCAACATCCAGTGTGCTGGTCGATTCGATCTGATTCAGTGGCTTTGGACTTTTAGACGTAGCGTCACTATAACAATGGAAAAGCGACCGACAATTCGAATCGATGCATCTCAAAAGAAATATTTATAATAATACGACATCAGGATGGACTCTGAAGCTAGTAATGTCAGAGTATGGTTTCAAATATAAATTATATTCTGTCATGATGATTAATTGTTTATGCTGTTATCGCAGAGAGGATTACTTTAATGAGATATTAATTGTGACGATACTGCATGTTGATATAGTTACTAGTGCTGTATAGGAAATGATTTGAAGGACTAAAATAATCAAAATATGATGTATTAGTGATGTATTAATTTGTATATCGTTTGGTTGCCAAGGCAAAAAGAACAACAGCTTAATGTTTTGAAGTTTGTTTTGGATCTCTGTTGGCATACCGAATGTTCTTCATCAACATGCAATTTTATAGGAACCGACAGGTCTTGGACCAGCGTAACTTCAGATGCGTCGAGTGAGAACTACGAAAGTGGTGTTATTCGAAAGTTAACGAACAACGCTATAATTAGTATCTATTAGGCAACATTATTATCGTGAAGTTACTACTAGAATTAGTGTCTCTGATACTATATGTCCTTTTTTTATGTTCACTAAAATAAGTAGCTGGTGAAGTTAAAAACTTCATTTTTGATTTCAACCCCAAACTTTTGCTAAAGTGAGGTTATCTAAGGTAAAAATTAACTTTCGTATGATGTGAAAACAGTTACAATTGTTATGCTTTAGTATGAGGAATATTGGTTGTTTGGGTTACTGTAAACTAAACGATGACTCATCATTCGAGTTTGAGTACCGGTAGTGACATTGTTGAACTAATAGATTTTCCTAATATTGCAGTGTAACATCAACAATAGGTATTTCATGATACAATAGCAAACTGCAGCTTACTAACCGTAATGAAAATGATTATTGTTAATACTATTATTATGGAAAATTTAGGAAATATATTCGGTAACTGCACGGATACTTTAATGAATTTCGAGAAGCTGAGTTTGAACTATAATTCATTGTTTTTTTCTTCTATTGTTTTTTATCTTGTCTCGTCTAATTCCGTATAGTTCCGCCGGTGCTGTACAAGAATGTAGTTTGCCTTGCGTCTAATCTAGCTATACATTTCTCCCTTTAGTCTTACACTATGTATGTTTATATTCTATATGAGGTACAACAAATACTTAATGTTACAAAATCTTTTCCAAACTTCATCTTTATTTCATTATTCAATTTGTAGTACTAAAGTCCACGTATATTAGTGAAAAAATAACAAAAAAAATGCCTTATAATGAACTAGCGGCCCAGTCTGGCTTCGCCCGGGTGTAAATGTAATATATAGGATATAAAAGATGAGAATCATTGTCATTAAATTCTCAACGTGTATTGTATTTGCGCGAATTCAATCGCTTTTATTTGTGAATGTTCAAAAATCGAAGAAAAATCTTATTTTCCAAAGAGAAATTTAAAACATTCTGTTGATCCGATCGCTACCAAACTTCAGAAGATTACCCGCTGGACTAATCTAAAGATTGTCTGAAAATTTCATCAAAAATGGTCTACCCGTTTGGAGTCCATAGATTACATATACATCGTCTTTTATCTACATATATAGATTATTAAAATGTAAAAAGTGGTTATTCTGACATAACGATAATAGTTGGACATATAGTATCGCAAAGTTTTTTGTAGTTATTGATATGTTCTTTAATATTGTAGAACATACTTTTGTTCTATCATCAATAGTTTCCGCAGCGCATGCGACGAAAGATGTTTTATGGCATTTTTTTTAAACCTTGGGTTACGTTACTAAAGTTTTAGTAAGGATCCCTAATATTTTCTACAATAAGTATAGCCTAATTATGTTACTCAGGGTGAATGTAGCTTTCTAATGGTGAAAGAATTTTTTAAATCGGCACAGTAGTTTTTGAGTTTATTCATTACAAACATACAAAAATACAAATCTTTCCTCTTTATAATATTAGTATGATAAAAATTTTGAATGTTTTTAATTTTGCTCGAAAATTCACACTATTTTGCATTATTGTTACGCATTGCTTTTAAATTAATTTAGCAGTAAATTATTTCCCTTTCTATGCTCATCGCTTTGAGCTTCGCTGAAATAAAATTACTCAAATAGTTGAGTACTGCACGTTTAAATGTAATACTCCAGTTTACCAGATTTTGTGAAATAAGTACCTACAGAATTTGCTGTATCACCTACGTGTTCTATTATTTCTTCCCAATTTTTTTATTGTATGCTAGAGAAAAGATTGCACGACTTGTTGGATTATAGCATCATTTTTAAAATTTGATAAGCACGACTTTTAGTTTGATCTTAAAGTTAAAATAATTTCAGTAACGTTTAAGCTTTTGTGAAATAAACTTTATATAATGACGATGCTCGAGTAAAAAAATCGGAAAGCACTTGGTTCTTAAAAATGCCCCTTTTGTGATATCGCGAGTTAAGCAATTAACTGTATTTTTAAATTCTAACATAATTTTACAGATGATAAGCTACGAAGTTACAATTTAAAAATACAGCTAGTTGCGTAGCTCGCGAAATCATAAAAGGATTTTTTTAATAGTCAAGTGCTTTCCGATTGTGCTTTCCTCATTACATAAAGTTTATTTCGCAAAAGTTTTTGAGCCGATCGGTACAGAAGATTACTTCTTCAGCACGTACGCTCCACAAGCGTCTGCATACATTATACTTGCAATTATTTCTAACTGGGAACAGATTACTAACACAACGTTCTCTAACAAACCTGTGTGCAGTTCTATTCGTTATTCAACACCGCTAAGGTTGACCAGTTCACGTAAATATTTCCAAAGGAAATAATAGGATATGGTTTTTAGTGTGAATATGACATTATGTTAAAAACGAGCGTCAGTGAACTTTAACAGTCACATGAGCCAGAATATCATCAAAATAGCTAATTTTTATATAAGTTTATCAAAATTTTTGACAGTACAGTTTTGAACAAGTTCACTTGTAATTTGTAGACTGCGTTGGATTTGCATACTTTTACTATGAAATGGTAGAATGACATTTATTTTACTTTACGCACTAGTGTGAAATGTGTCATTTTATAATCGCTATTTCACAAGAGGTTGTGCAAAAAATATTGATCAAGCGTGCAGTGATTGCACTTTAATAATGAGTTAACTTTGTGTAATTGTGATTGAAACATGTCTAGTTTTGTAATGGCTAATATTACTGCAAACTGTGACATTATGCTAAAATAAGAGATAGCCAGTTTGAGAAAAGATTTTTTTAGAAAAACTTACAATATAAATTACGTATTGTTTCATCCGTAGCCAAAACTTTAGTTTTCAATAAAATAGTATCTGTAGTGCGATTCTTAGTTTGGTGTTTATTCGACCACTTTAGCATAAAAAAAATAGCATCGAAGCAGTTGTTACTCTTAACATGCAATTTTTGTTATTCATTTATTTATTTATTTATTTATTTATTTATTTATTTATTTATTTATTTATTTTTTATTTATTTATTTATTTAATTATTTATTTATTTATTTATTTATTTATTTATTTATTTATTTCAACAACAGAGTTGATACTCCAATTACAGTGGATAATAGAATGTCAGTTTAATGATGAAAGCAGTGCAGAATTTAATGCTGATTAATATTCCGTCGTAAAAATATTTGCATTTTTGACACACTGCGAAGTTATTTACAAAGTACTAAAAATTGCATTCAGTAACTGATACTATTTTACTTCAGTTTATTTAAATATGTAGTTTAGTTGGACGTCTTAGAGTTATTTCAAGAAAAAATGATTAGTTATGCAGTAATTTTCAGATGCATAATATCTTGATGCTTTACCTTTTTTATAGTGCTTTTTAGTGTTTTAAGGGTTGTGTAATTAAAAAGTGATAATTATCGACATTATTGTAAACGGTACAATAGAAAATATTTTTACTGCATATTTAATTATGATTTTTATTGTCGTATCACATATCGATTTTCAGATTTAATAAAAGCGTAGTTTTTAATAGACGTTCATGATAATATATACAAAAGGTTTTATTTAAGTCATAATGAGGTTTAAATGTCTTTTTTTATAGATTTTCTTTAACTTGAAAAATACGTAAAAATACGCTAGTCTATGATAGACCTGGTGGCAAATTTTAGTTCCCTGGAAAAGTTTTGATGAAACTTTGTATAGTACCCAAACTTAAACTATTGTTTGCCCGGCTATGATAACAATTAAAGATCGAATCCACGGATTAAAGCTAGTTGCGTAGAATTTTACTTTCAGGAGATCGTCCCGTTTATTTCAAACGTTAACTTTTAATGTCTGATGTGACGTCATCTAATTCGAACAGTCAAGCTAATAGCAATGTTATGACGGCGTCACTATAAAACATAAATTACGTGCAAACTAGGCTTCGTTTTCTCGACAGATTACATCGCATTTAGCGTGCATTTTAATTGACGACTTCAAATTACGCTTTCTCACATAAAATAGTTAGTTGAGTGTTTTACTTATCTAAAATTCTAGCTTGGATATAAACTCTCTGATTATGCTATAAAAAAATGCGAAACGATCTCATTACTGGAGCAGGATGTGTTATTATAAATCAACTTTATACATGATCAGCATTGTGTATAATCATTTTATCCAATAATATGGGATTAAACTGATCAATATATTGGAATTAACTAAAGCGAATTATGCAGGACAGCAAGTTTAAACCTAGTTACAATTGGATAGTTGGAAAAGGTATCTGAGGCAGATATGTATGTCTATACGTTTGGTATATTTACTCTTTAATTAGGGAACTAGTATCTTGTGTACACTGTCAAACCCCCCCGAGGCAAATAGTTCTCTGTGCTGAGAAAGCTTACTCGCCAAATTAAGTCGCTTAATTGACTTTCATAGCCGCTTGTCGTGCTCATTTTGTCACATTATGGAAATATGCTGCAGTGAAAATTATCTTCATATTCTCACAAATATTAAATTGAAGACATTTCAAAATCGTTGAATTTATGAACCGAGCTGGGTAGAGTAGTGGTACAGCACTAGACTCGCATTCGGGAGGTCCGGGTTCGATTCCCGGCAGGGGCAGATGTGATTGGGACTTTTTCCTACTGCCTCTCGCCGAGAAACGGTAATTCCTGTACCGGCCATCTTAATTGAGGTTTTCCATGGTTTCCCTCAATTAATTCCAGATAAATACCGAGATGGTTCCTTATTTGAGGCCATGGCCGATTACCTATCAAACTCCTAGTTCAAAATTACCTACCTTATCCTAATTTCCTATAATTCCTTCATTCGCCCATTGCTATTACATAAGTTGAAGTTGTAAAAAATGTAGAAAATAACGGGAAGTGGTAGATGAAAAAATAGTAATGGTGCGAATGGCGTCTGTTATGACATAAAGTCGAGAAACGGACGTTAAACGCATTATTATCATTATTATTATTATCGTTGAATTTATAAAATTTATGTTGGGTTGCTGAAACGATTGTCAAATTCTGATTTGACAATGACCTTGGATTCTGATTATATAATTACTGTTTTTATATATGGAGGAGCAGTTTAAAACTCTTTGTCATATAAAACCAATGATTGATTCACATTAGAGATGGGATATTTCGAGTGAAAATTGTCGAACTATTCGATTAGTAAGATCAATTTGAAATTCTACTATGCTTTCTGCAACCCTGCATATAAAATAATTTGTGCAATACAAGCATTGAAAGTGCATTTTCGAAAGTAAAGCCTCGGTTTCCTAAGACAGCGGTACCGTAATATAGCGGCCGCAATATGACGGTATATGATGGAAACACGTGTGCATATAGAACTAAATGGATGTTGTATTGTCGGTAGCGGCTTCACACCGTAATAAAAAAGCGGCATCCGTTTACTTATTATGCACACGTTTTTTTACGTCGTTTACCGTTACGGCCGCTATATTACGATACAGTTATCTGAGGAAACAAAAGCTAAGCAAAAGTGGCGCAGTCTTACGTGACGATTGTAAACTACGACATAACATGCAATATTTATTTTTGTAATTACTTTTTCAAGGCATTTATTTAAAAAAAAACTAGTGGGTTACTCGCACGAAATTGGCGATAACAACTTGAGGTGGAAACTTTTGCAATTGTCTGGTTTCGAGAAAAAATATTACTGTAAACAAATCTCTACATTAATGCAGTATGAACTACTAGTTTCGAAACAATTTATAACTGAATAAATAAACAGCTGTGAATTGTGGTTATGTTATCAGAAGAGTTTGGGATCTTTATTAATTATTTAGACCTAGAAGTATAATTTAATTTTAGTGACAGTGTAAAATCAGGTTTAGTTCAAAACAAGCGGAGACCCAGCGTTGAGAATTCTGCATTCTCTCTCTTTAACCGTGTATATAGTGCGGCTGACATGAAGTGCAATATAGGAAAGACAATCTTATTTAAAATAAAAAAATATAATTATATACATGGATGGGGACAAACGAAATAATATGACTTATTCAAATCAGCTTGAATTTAATTTTATTTGTATGTAATTTTTTAAATGTAGATTAACAGCAAAAATGAGGCATAAGATAACAATTTATTATTTGCTTTGTAGTGTATAACTAATAATAATTAAAGTATGTCAAATGACAAAACTATTAAAAACTGCTAGCTGTTATGATTTCATATATTAGTAACAATGCAATAATAATTGTTCTAGATAATTATGCTAAATATACAGTTTTTAATAGTTTTGTCATTTGACATACTTTAATTATTATTAGTTATATATTACAGCTTACTTTAATGATCAACGTTTCGGCACATTTTGTGTCTTCTTCAGGATCTTAAATAGCAACAATCGTTAAGTTATAAAATATATTCATTGTATACACAATTTCGTACAAAACAATAATTATGATCTGTGGCGTCGTTTATAGTTAAATATGGTATTTATTTTAAGAAATTAATATTTCAAAATGTCCTTGGTGTTTAAAATCAAATTTTAGCATTATATTATATTGTATTATATTATTAATAAATTTGATTTTAAACAGCAAGGACATTTTGAAATTTTAAGTCGGACAGACTTTTCCCAAAAATATGTTGTTTGAATTCAGGGGGAACGAAAAAAATACAGCAAAATTTTGAAAAGTGAATTTTGACCTATATACCTGACTAGTGGAGTTGGAATGGCAACATAAATTTTAACTTAGTGGGACAAAGTTCCATTATGTTTCGTCTCATTTTAGGCTTGAGTCTTTCTCCTTTAGATAATTGCGATGCTTCATGTAACATTATATTGTCATCATGCTGTTTACGGCTGTTCAGCTTGCCAACAAACTTCTGAACACTGAGATAGACCGTTATGTTTTGTGCACACAACAATCTCTTTAATCGAAATTATAGGATCGTTCAAAAGTTGCTTATAATTACAGAGTGAAATTTCTATAGTGTGGGTATGTTAGCGAAGAGATGAAACGTAAAAGCGACATGATAGAAATAGGTGCATTGAGAGAAAAAAGAGATAGAGCACAATATGGCTGCACGGATAACTGGATAACGCCATCCGTATTTTAAATAATGAATTAAAAATGGTCATCAAAAATGTAATAGAGGTCGAGCGGGTGATGGCCAGCTTTCATGTAGTGACATTATGTAGGAAAGAGCCACCACACACCTCATCTCACTCACTCTTGTCGACTTACGTTAAAAAGTTCTGTATGACTGTGTGATGTAAGTGAGATAGAAATTACAGAACACAATGTTGCGACATGCCATCTATGGTTGGGTTAGCAAATTAGTCAAGAAATTTCACTTCTATCGTGTGGTCTTAAGGTAGTTGTCGTGGTTAAGTCACACCGTCAGAAAATTCTTAATTTTTGTATACTTATTAAGGACATGATAATACAATTACTCTGAAAATTTGAAGTCGATCGACCGTATATAAACCGAGATAAATTCAATTAAAAATTGGATAATTAACATTGATTGTATACGATCTCTGTAGTTCTGAACCAGTTTCTTATTTATAAAAAAAGAACTAACTGTCAGAAACTTTCCAAAAACTTACAGTCTTTCAATGCATTTGTTATGAGTTTAAAAAAAATAAGACACATTTTTTGACCGTCTAATTATTTATAAATAACGGTTTAAAGTTCAACAATTTATAGAAAAGTGTACATGCATATGAATACTGTATGGGTTACTTTTCCACGAGTACAGTCTTGCGTACAAATTATGAATCAATTAGCTACAAGCTAGTATACTTTTGTGGCGCGTATAATCTATAACTTTTTGACAATATTGTACCACGACAACTACCTTAAGCACATATATTGTTTTTTAAGTGCGTTTTTTGGCGATACGAAAATATATTTTGTCATTGGAACTGGGTATGTGAAAAATTTCATATCGATCAGATGCGAGGAAGTCAGTCACAATTTGAATATACCATTCAACCCTTAACTTTTTTTCAGACAAATGTACAATTTATTTTAAAAGACAGTGTACAATGTTAAAAGCGTCAATATGTTTGATGTTGATAAACAAAGCGTGCAATGAAAACTGGAAGATTTTTTTTTGTTTGCAACGGACACTTACAAAGGTCAGTTATTTCAACATTGTTATATACTTTACCGGAACTTTCACTTGACGAGAGAAATGGAACCTTTATTTGACTACGATGGTTAAAAAAATATAAATTAAACTAATAATTTTTAAAATGAATAGTATAGTGAAAACAATTTCGAAGTGTTATATTTATACACAATTAATAACACCACTTCCACCATACCTACACTTAACTTCCATCATATTTCTGTTCTGATAATTTGACTTACTTTTATTCAAAAATCTAAAATGTATAATGTGTGTCCATGTTAATTTTTTTGAAAGAGGCAATAAGTAAAATTGAATTAATGTTAGAACAAAATATTTCTTACGGGACTTAATAGGGATTATATTTTATAATAACAAACATAGTTTGTTGTTTTACTAACATGTACTTGAATAATAAGATAAAACTAAAAAGAGACATAATATTCCTTAAAAGAGAGAAAATGAATCTATCTTGGGGTTCCTGGGTTCATACCTTCCTACTAAGCGTAAAGAGTGTGAGGCTTAAACCCTTAGCTTAAGTAAAAATGAATGACCCGAACGCAGTGATACAAGACGTGTCGATTTTTTAGGAGTGTTATGATGGGTTAATTTTTTTTATTACTTTTTCGAAGTTTTTGTATTAATAAACATTATATCACTTTTCATTTGTATATTAAATATTAAAAACATTGAAAAGTGTAGAATATAATATGCATAATTTTATAAAATAAAAAAGAATTCGGAATAAGTCTTCTTCGAATAAACATTTATATTTTTTGTGTAAAATTTTTAAGATCAAAGTGTTTTGTTATTCGAACATAACCCTGATATGTTTACAACAAAAAATATCGGAAATTTCCAAGAAGATGGTACATGACTTTTTATAAACACATCAGCAGTGAGTGTTTTTATAATATATCGCCTAAAAAAAGTTTTTGAATAATTTAATTACAATATTTAAGCTTACGTTTAATTAACGGTTTCTCGACGTAATTATTAAAGTATTAAATTGCTAAAGGTACCGATTTCTGACCATCCACCTCAGGTCGTCCATTTTAAAGTCCACACCTACTGAATCGGATTGCATCAGCTTGGCACACTTGATCTTGCCCAGTCGATTTGAGCCGACTAGCGCGTGGAAACTCATTTAACTTTATATATCCCAAAACCGCCGATCGTGCCGAATCGATCCGATACAATTCAATAGGACTGGACCCTTATATTAATTATAATTACCAGCATAGAAATCAACACTTGAATCTCGAGCTATAAATATATATTGTTCGACGTAATGGAATACCTAGTTTGAATTTTAACTTAATATGACTCAATTTTTAAATGTAGATTAGACAGGAAACTGAGGCATAAGATAACAATTTATTATTTGCTCTCTTTAATAATAATAATAATAATAATAATAATAATAATAATGCGTTTAACGTCCGTTTCTCGACTTTATGTCATAACAGACGCCATTCGCACCATTACTATTTTCCATCTACCACACTTCCCGTTATTTTTCTACATTTTTAAAACTTCAACTTATGTAATAGCAATGTACGAATGAAGGAATTTTAGGAAATTAGGATAAGATAGGTAATTTTTGAACTAGGAGTTTTATAAGTAATCGGCCATGGCCTCAAATAAGGAACCATCTCGATATTTATCTGGAATTAATTGAGGGAAACCATGGAAAACCTCAATCAAGATGGCCGGTACAGGAATTACCGTTTCTCGGCGAGAGGCAGTAGGAAAAAGTCCCAGTGCTCTCTTTAATGATCTTTAATGATCATTAAAGAGAGCAAATATTAAATTGTTATCTTATGCCTCATTTTCTTGTCTAATCTACATTTAATGAAGAAAAGAGGTGATACTAAAATTCAATTAACTTTATTTCTTTTTTGTCCTTGGTAGGTAATTAATATAAAAATGATTTTTCGGGAAAAAGAACTTTTTTTAAATAAACACTTAATTTTTTATAACTGTAATTAAATTTAATTACAGTTATTAAAGCTTGATAAAGTTCCAAACAAGGAACGAAACGTCGCTGTAAATAAAAAATTAAGTGTTTATTTAAAAAAAGTCCCTTTTCCCGAAAAATCATTTTTATACTAAAATTCAATTTTTAAACATAAATTACAGCGAGTCTCCATTCCAGTAACCTGCTAACTCAGTTTAGAGTTGTGAACGAAAAATAAAGTTTACAAACATCCATTTCACTTTTATGCTGGAATATCAATGAACTAAGCAAACATTTTCATTGATCAAGTTTTGACAGTCAGTGACGTAAATGGTTGTGTAATTTAATATTGTGTTTATAATGCGAGGAAACCATTCAACTAATTATAATAATGTTATTGTAGGTAATATATTAGTTTTCAGAACGCCTGTTGACAGGTGTGTATTTTGTTTCTTCAATAAATTGTTATTATATAACTGAATAATTGTTATAAAACAAAGTCAAAAACACAACTTCCTTTTAAAGACATTTCTATCAACCGCAAATTTTATTTGACACTTCAGTAAGTCAGATACGTAGATCTTTTGCAAATTATGTGTAAATAGGTTAAATTTAGCGTACTATTTTGTTATGTTAGATGTTTGTTATAAAGTGATATAATGCAATTCTTCTCGCGAGTATTACTTATGGCTTAGAGAATATTTGCCTGGGGCAATTCTCGCACCGCGTTACAACTAACATCGTTTATATTCTTTACTTATAGAGCTTACAAAAAGCATTCTTCAAGTCGCACCAATCTTATTTTATTAGATCTTTTAGTTTTTATAGACTCTCTGTAAATTTTGTAATATTTCAAATCTTCTTTGTTAAAAAACATTTTTTTATAAAAATCGTATATTTTGTATTTTGAATTGCTACAAGGTAAAAAGTTTTAAAAAAATGGGTCTAGTATTTTACACACTACACAAGGGAAACTTCTAGGCAAATGAACCACGCGATTATTCACATGTAAAGTCGGATAATTTTTTGCTGTCACTGCGATATGCATGCGTTTATCAAAAATGTTCATTCAAAGTAACTCAAGACATGCTTAGCAAACTACAAACAAAATACCGGTTTTCGAGATAAGCGTGGTGGGAATCTAGACAGTAGACACACATATCAACAGTTAGTTGTGTTGATGCGTTTCATTAGGTCGTCTCCGTCCGGTTTTTTCGTTAGCCTTTCAGTAGCATGAATTCTATTAACTCTACCGTGCGTAAATTATTAAATGTGCTGGGCATAAAAAATGAAAAATGTACAACCAAATTTTTAAAACTCACAACACGTATTCAATGTTTTGGTTGAAAAAAATGAATTGAAAAAAGGCAAATGAACTTATCACCGATTTAATTTGCAAATCTGTAGATAAGTTATAATTAAGTCTGAAACTAAATTAAGCAATAAATAAAGTGTGTAATTAACATGTAACACCTGCATATCTACTTTATCCTGTAGGTTATTTCCGGTTGCAGCAATCTGAAGTAAGGTTTCCTTCGTCATATTTCACATTCGTAGGAGAAGAACAGGATATCCGCTACTCCGCAGTCGTTCTAGCCGCTATCTACATTATCGACATGCGTTAACACCTTTTACAAACTCAAACTCTGTTATTACCAACGGAGACTTGTATTTTATTTATTTATATGGTAATTTACTTCGAAGACCAATGATAAAACTTTGCTTTTTGCGTAATCAACTCGTAGGTTTATAACAGTGTTTATTATGGAAAATGTGAGGTCAGTTTATAAATAACACGTTTTCCGTTCCGGCTCAGCCCGAGTAATTTTGGTTTGGAAAAAATTATTGAAAAATATGCTCTCGGAACTGTGATCGCAAAATTTCTTCTATTACTGTTTTTCTTAGCTGCTTAAAATTCTTTGCCTGTCTTTCAACTCGCGTTTGTCGTAGAACAGTTTCATTCTAATGAGAACCTCCTCCTTTTTTTTGAAGTCGTTTAAAAAAATATGATAACATTCATGACTTGTTGCTCTAACATTACAACATTCCGAAACGATCTTAAAATGTGATGATGAGGAATAAAGTTTTAGTGGAGGCAAATGCAATTACAACAACCCAACCAACATTTCATAATATTGTTGTGGTTAAATTTACCAACATTAAATATCCCATTTTGTCTTCAGTTTACTTTAATCATCAGATAAACAATCCTTTTTGATTGACACTATTAAATTTTATATCATTAGCGTTTCTGTTTTGATTTTTTGAGAAGTAATGCCTGAACTTGTTTAAAATCGAGTGGAGTAGAAAACGTGAAAAAATTTGCATCTGTACTTGATTGACATTCCAAATAATCTATTTTTCTTTGCAATTCGAGCTCAGTAGTACTTTCAAGGAAACTAAGTGTACAAACTGAGTAACGTTCAAAACCTTTTTTGATATTATTTGAAAATTTATTTCTCTATTAAATATTTGCCTCGTTTCGAGTCGAAAACATATCCATTATTCATTGAGTTATGAATTCTATTTGATTTATGTATTACTCATTTTTTTAGTAAAGAAATATTAATATTAAATTCATCTTTAAAGTTCAATTCCAGATATATGTTATACTAGAAAACAATATCACGGGTAATTGGAATAAAAATAAATCATTTTAAACACTCATTGATTGCAACGTTTCCTCTTTTTTCAGAGGTTGAAAAAGTCTTAATTAAATAAAAGACGAAACGTTGCTATCAATGAGTGTTTAAATTGATTTATTTTTATTCCAATTACCCGTGATACTGTTTTCTATTATTAATATTAAATATGGCTTTTAGCTCATTTTAAACAACAGTCTCTACCAAAGAAAAACTCCGTTCACTTGTATTGATTTTTTTTTGTTGTTCTCGTGTTCTTTTTTTGAAGGTCTCGCAATTAATAAAATTGGTTGTATTTATGGCGATTTTCTAAAAATAAATACTTTTGCAATTTTGAAAACATAATATAGCGTCTGATTACGTTTCGTACATTGCGGGGTACGGTGTTGTGTCTTTGCGTGTCTGGTAGCCGTTTATAAAGGGGCGCTTCTTGTGTCTTTATGTCTGAAGTAGAGGCGTAGCCCTATCTCTAAGTGTAGAAACACCGTATTATTGTCAGTGCAGTCGAATTTCCTTATTTAATACATTTTAAACGTGAAATATAAAATAGCGATAAAAAATTATTGAATCATATTTTCAATTAAACGTTTAAAAAGGCTTGTACATTTTTTCTATGAATTCATAAGTTTTTTTTAATAAGTTATGGCTGCAAATAGCATACTTGCGTGAAATTTTCATAGAAATTTTAGTATTCAAAGGGATATATAATATATCAGTTGCGACGAATGTAGAAAATGTTGATTGCACAAGCAAAACGAAGATGGCGATCACATACGAGTCGGGTTCACCCAAGAACATGGTTTGTTTTGTTAAAACTTCCTTAAGGCTGTCGGAACGCTCTGAATTTTGTTTGTGCTGAGACTCACCGGTAAGGGGCGAGGTAGGCAAAAGACATATTGTGGGTGCGACCTTCTTTAGCTTTGTCTCGCTTAAATCATCCGCACGTTTCAATTTTTGGCTGGTGCCAATATTATGAGGCTAAAATTTTTTTTTGCAAGGGTGCCGCTGTCAATTGATTACTCTAATTTTTGGATATATTTTGAAGATTTAAAAAACTTTTCCGAAAAAGGAAGAGTCACTTTAGGTTTGTGATGGAACAGTTTTGTGAAATAAGTACGAATAAGGTCATAGTGTGACATTGAAAACGTGTGTTTTTTTAGCACAATTAATGTCAACTTTTTTCTAGTAAATCGTACATAAATTACAAAAGTAGTCCATTAGAGACCTAGATTTGTCTTTCATATTCCTTATAGAGAAAGATTTTTTGCAGAATGTTGACGAATAAGTCTACAATCAGTCGACAGCCGAAGCTCTATTTTTGGCTTAAATTCAGAGCGTTCCAACAGCCTTAAAAGTACAACAATATATTAAACACGTAATTTAGCTATGAACAAATTATTCACCTGAAATGAAATTTTCAGATACATGTTGCAATAACTTCATAAGATGTCGCCACTTCAGCATTCTTCTTATCCGAAAAGTATTGTCCAAGCGACCAAGGTAGTAGATTTTAGAGATTGTCTCGTTGCATCTAGCCAATCAGTGTAATCGCGAGAATTACGTCATCTGGCAGGCAATTCAGATTTTTATCCACCTATAATGACCGTATCAAAAATCTCATTTATATTTAACCTGAGCTATGTAAATCTCTTACCTTAAAAATTCAATATTCTGTTTTTACCATCTGCTAAATACTACCATTAAAGTTTATAAACAACAGCCGTTGCCATGCAATGGTCTTCCGTATGACGTCGTTCCATCACTACTATCCAACGGAATGAGGCAACCTCTGCAATCTACTATAAACTTGCAATCGACGAAAATACATTATATTTTATTTCCGCATATGCGACTTTTATTTTACATTACCGGGATGCAATTGTCACCTTTCGTCTTCGAAAACAAGTATGAAACACTTCATTTTCAATGCATTTGTGGATCAAGGACGTAATGAAGATGATTTTGGATGAGTGACAATCAAACGAATTAAAACTACATCCCGTTTATGACCGATGTACGGTTTTATAGTCAGGAAAAAAAAATCGATGAGTTCTAAGTAATTGAAAGCTTGGCGTAACGTTACGTTAGTTGTCTCGAAAAATTTGCTGTTGCAAAATAGAAAGCTTTCTTTCCCTAATGAAACGCGCGCTTGTGGCTTGTATATATGTCTTCCGTCAAGGAGAGATTGCACATTCTTTTGTGGCAACATGTTTGTGTGCAAAGGGTGGTTTGCCCTCCGCCCATTTCTCACAGTTTACTACATCGTTAAGACACTATTCGCGTAAAATATGGATTTATACTTGTGTGTGTAGAATTCTAAAGCCTTCAGCACACAAGTAGCCGTGGTATTTAGTCTTGATATAATACCTAATGCCAACTGGGACGAGAAAAAAAGAATAAATAAAATCAAGCACGTATTACAGTTCATAAGGGAATGTTGAAAAATAGTAGAATAGTAGCGCCATTTCTGCGCACTTTCAAGTTGGACTAATCTATGTTTTCTAATAATTAATTAAAAGAGAAAAAACATTTCAATACAAAATGTGTAAAAAGTATTAAAATTTTTATTAATACAACTTATATTTGTTTCAACGCAAGAAGCATTTTTTTCGATCTTTTCTCAACGAATACGCTATTCTTTGCATAGAGATGATCACTAAAATTAAAAATAGCTACAATATGGTTAGAAACGGGACATTCAATATTAGATATAAGTTTTAATTTCTGCAAGCTGCAGAACGGCTATTTAATTGTTAAACATTCATTGTTACAATGCTAAATCAGAAAAAAACCCGGGTCGCAGTGCCAAAACCCTGCCGACAATATAGTGTATTTGCTTATACAGGCAGTGTGGCTTTATTTTGCGAGCTTAAGTTGGTTTTTGGCCAAAATAAAAAATTTTACTCCTTAATACAGCCCTTAAAATAACATTTTTTTTCTTAATTGCAATATTATTATCAATCGAACCTTTATACCAAATTATATGCAACTTTCAGTAAATAATTTACTATCTGCAAACTAGTTATAGTGTTTTCATAAAATTTGTAAGTCCGGTCCTGTCGGGCCGATTTTATTAAAATTTTAGGGACACTTTTTAATTACTACCAGAGGGTTAAATTTCAATTTTGAAACGATTCGGAGAATTTTTTCGGTATTTTGGGCCCCAAAAACATTTTTCAACCCCTAAAAACTACCCTTAAAATGGCCCGATTGAGCCCATTTTAAAATAGGCTTCGTGCGGTGATGGATTCCAACATGTGTGCCAAATTTCATTAAAATAAATTAACTTCTTCGAAAGTTATAGCCCGCACACATATATACCTATATATATATATATTTATATATATATATATAAACATTTTTAAAAATGGTGGCAAAGTGTTTAGGAGGTTATGAAACGTCGAGAAATTTTGGTCCGACCCCTAGGTCCCGCCATGCGACCGACGCCAATAGTGTATGTTGCCATATGGCAAATATACTAAAAATAGCTACAATATGATTAGAAACGGGACATTCAATATTAGATATAAGTTTTAATTTCTGCAAGCTGCAGAACGGCTATTTAATTGTTAAACATTCATTGTTACAATGCTAAATCAGAAAAAATTATTTTTATCCACCTACACCGTTGGGTATGACCCAGCCCCTTTATCTGCCTTTAAATTGCATATTATAATGTACTTAGGTTGGATTAATAATGAAAAAATGGAAATTTACCTATACATTCATAACTCTCGCTACTGAGATGATTCATGTTTAGCGGTACCTAATTAAAAAAAAAACCCGGGTCGCAGTGCCAAAACCCTGCCGACAATATAGTGTATTTGCTTATACAGGCAGTGTGGCTTTATTATGCGAACTTAAGTTGGTTTTTGGGAAAAATAAAAAATGTTGCTCCTTAATACACCCCTTAAAATAACATTTTTTTTTCTTAATTGTAATATTATTATCAATCGAACCTCTATACCAAGTTATATACACCTTTCAGTAAATAATTCACTATCTGCAAACTAGTCTTTCTTAAAATTTTTAAATCCGGTCCTGTAAGGTCGATTTTATTAAAATTTTAGGAACAGATTTTAATTACTGCCAGAGGGTTAAATTTCAATTTTGAAACGATTCGGAGAATTATTTCGGTATTTTAGGGCCCAAAAACATTTTTCAACCCCTAAAAACTACCCTTAAGATGGCCCGTTTAGGCCCATTTTAAATAGGCTTCTTGCGGTGATGGATTTCAACACGTGGGCCAAATTTAGTTGAAATCAATTAACTCTTTCGAAAGTTATTGCCCGCACACATATATATACGTATATATATATATATATATATATATATATATATATATATATATACATATATATATAAACATTTTCAAAAATGGTGCCAAAGTGTTTAGGAGGTTATGAAACGTCGAGAAATTTTGGTCCGACCCTTAGGTCCCGCCATCCGACCAACGCCAATAGTGTATGTTGCCATATGGCAAATACACTAATAATCAGCTCTCGTATGTAGTGAATTTAATGTTACAATTTGCTTTATTATGAAGAATTGATTGTTTAGATATCGCACCGTAGAGTAACTGATAACTTATTCCGCCGCGAAAGTGGAAAGATTTGGGTTTGAGTCCCAACGGTGTAGGTGGATAAAAATAAATTTTTCTGATTTAGCATTGTAACAGTGAATGTTTAACATTCAATATTATTATGATAATCATTTAGGATGAAGGCACAATCTTTTTAAAAGACAGTAAAATATTTAAATAAGTTATTAAAAAAGCCTTATTGATTTGAGGAAGTTTACCTGTGTGTAATTAATTATATTGGTATGTATGTTTTAATTATTTGTTTCCTTTTGTTTCAGGTGAGTTAAATACGTTTTCTTTGATATCGGAGCTGGCTTTTAATTAAAGGGTATGTAATAAATCAATATTTTATACACCTGTCAATAAAATTTTAGAAGTACTTTTCATTTTAATACACAAAGTGCAGTATGCAGTATAGTTCAACAAAATTAAGCTGCTAGCGCTTGTATAGCGATTGGGCTGCTTCTATAGATATAGTGATAATAATAATAAAATTTATTGTTATAGTATAAGAGAAAAAAATATACAAAAATTTACGATGTTGTTTACTTAAGTTTTTTTGTGCTCAAGAGCACCTAAACTTATCGCTCAGGAAATATCAAACATGAGGGAATATATTCAATGACACTTCTGGTTTGATACTTTGACCGCGTCCACCCACGCATTGTCCCCGGTCTCAGCTGGCAGACTGCGTTTTTTATGTTCAAGAGAGTGCCCCTACTGAACTCACAAAAACTCAGGCTTTAGAAAATTCTATGAGATCTCTAACTATATTATAGTGTCTTAAATTCCAAATTTTTTAAGTAAGCGGTAAGATTCCGCAAAAAATTAAATTAAAAATTAATCTAAAAATTTTCTTCTGAATTTTGAAAACTTTGTTTCGGTGTAGTAGTGCACCCCAAATATATAATTATTGAAGGAACAATCTTGAATGTTCCTTTTTGACAAGCTTAGATGTTTCCTTCTGGTGCCGTCACGAGATTAGACCCTGTCTGTGACCAATATTCGTTTACTCGTTTTGAACTTCTCCGGGAAGTTCCTGACACCCGATTCTTAAAAATTACTAATTGTTTATAATAATACTAAAAAGAAATATTGTAACGGTACATTTGTAGACTCATTTAAATAAATAACGTTTGAAACCACTGGCGGACTGTCAAAATAAAACGGCTTGTGTTTTAAAGTACATTCGTAATTCGGTAGTACTTTTAAACTTCTCAAAAATGAAGCTTTTTTATAAAAAAAAATACTTGAACAAAGCTTTGAAGTATAGGTTTGTTTTGATATTTAAAAGATTGCTGAGTTCGAATTTTTCATTTCTGTTTATTAATTAATAAGAAACGCGAATATTAATTATCAGGTAGGAAAAATCGCCTCGCCAGAGTATTTATAATTAATATGTGCAAATTTTTAATTAATCCATTATTCGTATTTTTTAGTTTGAATTTATTTATTAATTAAATACCGTGTTTTGCTGAAATCAATTACATAATTTAAAAACAAGAATGTGAAGGAAAACTTTCTTTATACTTGACATATTACTGAAATTCAAGATTAGCAGATTTTAGAGCCTGCGTTCCATTGGATAGATAACAGATTTACATAATCCTAGTTAAATATCAATGACATTTTTAATATATTGTCATTGTAAGCTGATAAAAATACTAACAATCCGCCAGCTGATGTCATTCTCGCGCTTACGCAAATTGGTCAGATAGAAAGACGCAACCTCTATAATCTACTAACCTTGACTAAAATTTTCATAATTGTTTGGTGGAGATAATATGTATGTCATTAATATCTTAATCATTAAAGTTATTTGAAGGTTATAGACGTTTGATAGCTGAAAACAACAGCCAAAAGTAATTATAGACAGATTTTGTTAAAGCTTGGGCTTAAATGAAAATAGTAAGAAATTAATTATGATCTTGCAAAATTTTTATTTTGACTTGGTGAATTTACAAGTTTCATTGGTTTAAAAAGAATTGTTTTTTGAAAAATGTTTTTCTATGACCGCATCTACAACCCAAATCACTGGATCGATTTTACTCAAATTTTGGATGCTTGTTTACAACGGGGACATCTGGAGATGAAATTGGCCTTTGCTCAAATGAAGCAAAAAAAAAAAGTTATGAACTGGAAAACATTTCTTAAGGGGCGCTAGATGAAACGAAATTCACCAAAAAAATGTGTGACTTTTATTAGTGACAATGATTGGTGACGCGAAACATCATAACAGCCCTAAATAAATTATTAAATTATTTATGTTGTTCATTCTAATCCATTCATTTTATATAGATTATAAAGCTTTGTATATATGTTCTTAATATGGTGTTTTAAATTAAAAAAAAAAAACAATTTTCACATTTAAAATAATCATTTATACCAACAGAAGCTTTACTTTCATTCGTCACGATTTTAATTTAGTTAATTATCTGTTTGCTGTAAATAGGTACACGAAACAAACGCAATAAATAATAAAATTAGAAACGAAATAAAGGATCTACTTTGCCACGAATCGTAGTGGTTTAAAAAAGCACTCAGTTTAATTCTTTGCTAAATTGGAAACTCCGACACACTGACACACTGAGATTTTGTGTAAAACATAACACCGCAGGGCTTAGCCCCAAGTCTCTTCGCTATACGCTTTGACACATAAAAACTCACACATTTGAAGAAAAAAAGGATACGTGCACATGTATACATTTTCTTTATTTTCTCTTAACGAAAAAAAAACATTTTCTGACACTCTTTATCAAAACTGTCCGTTTTAAAATGTAGAATTTGTTTCGGTATTTTCACAGGAAATAAACGAGGTGATTATAGAAAAATACTGTAATTTTGATATTCAGGTTCAAAAGTAATAACGAGAACATGAGAATAGTTATTGTTCTTACAACTACAGCATCAGAACAAATACGAAACGGGATAACATATTGAAAGCAAAGTAAAATTTATTGAACTTTTCATAAATGTCAATTTTTCATTTTAATACTGTTCTATTATTCAACGAAATAAAATATCATTAGTTATTAAAATAGAAACACAAAAACGTGTTTAAAAATAATTTTAATATGCACGCAAATAATTTCTTAAAATAGAATCTTCAAAAAGATTGAGAATAAACCCGGGTCGCAGTGCCAAAACCCTGCCGACAATATAGTGTCTTTGCTTATATAGGCAGTGTGGCTTTATTAGCGAACTTAAGTTGGTTTTTGGGCAAAAATTCCTTAATACACCCCTTAAAATAACATTTTTTTTCTTAATTGCAATATTATTATCAATCGAACCTCTATACCAAATTATATACAACTTTCAGTAAATAATTCACTATTTGCAAACTAGTGTTTTCATAAAATTTGTAAGTCCGGTCCTGTTGGACCGATTTTATTAAAATTTTAGGGACACTTTTTAATTGCTACTACAGGGTTAAATGTCAATTCTGAAACGATTCTGAGAATTTTTTCGGTATTTTGGGGCCCAAAAACTTTTTTCAACCCCTAAAAACTACCCTACGCCTAAATGGAGATGCCATTCTTCAAATCTGAAACTTGTATCAGAAACTCAGCATTACAATATACTGAAAACAAGAGGGTATAAATGAAATTCCTTTGGGTGCAGAAACTCGAGAACAGAAGACGAACCCTTTAAGCTAAAAATTAACTTATTATGATAAACCAACATTAGACTGTATGATTTCCCGTTCCGTCACGTGAATATAGGTATTTTGGTTGTTTAGAAAACGGCACACCTTTAAAGATTTACACATTATTTTTTGTGACGTATTCATGAGGAGGGTCGATGTAGAGTTACCCGTCCTTCTCAAACTACTCGACTTAAAACCACTCACTTACTTATGGGTTTTTACAACGGACATCAACTTTGCTTGAGTAGCCGCGCCAATTTGTCTGATTGCAAGAAGGGGAAAATCGGAATTTCTCTTTTCTTTTTGTATGACGAAAGTAAATGTTTTATTCTCTCTTATAACGTGATTGCTAACTCTTGTTTCAGCTTTGAAGTAAAACTTCTTTAAATGCGTTTGATGAATTTCGTGATGGGGCAACTCAGTGATTTGCTGTCACGCAAGCTTGTTAATCAACGCCACGGGTTTATTATTACAAAATGCTAATTTCAAACAGCGCTTAAACATTTAAAGACATTGATCAAAATTACGATTTCGTCTTTTTTTAACCCGTCAATTCCCATATCCAAAATAATAAAGATTTTTGGTTTCTTTTTAAATAAAATACCTTGTATACATTTGGTTATGACAAGAAAAAATATAAATAAAAAATAAACCACCCCAATTTTCTTTTATGGGGGTGTCACCTACAGGTGACACTGGGCGTTGTGAAATTAGGACTTTGAAGCAAACACAGATTGTTTCTTATTGTTACGGTAAGAATAAAACGTTAGAATTTATAATGATATTTATTTATATTTAGATATATCAGTTTCTTTATAATAAAAATAGTTTATCTGAAAGAAACAAAACACTTATCTATTCTAATATCATAAAGCTGAAGAGTTTGTTTGTTTGTTTGGTTGTTTGAGCGCGGTAATCTCAGGAAATACTGGTTTGAATTGAAAAATTATTTTTTGTTGGATAGTCAATTTATCGAGGAAGGCTATAGGCTACATAATATCAAGCTACGACCACTAGGAACGGAGCATCAATGAAAAATGTTACAAAAACGGGAAATATTATTCAGGTGACACGGCATATTTCCAACGTCGTAAAAAACGTAATCAAAGTTATTTTTACCAATAAAAACAATTGTGCAATAGCTTATTTATTTATTTATTACACGCAATAAGAAAAAATAGCAATAGTTACGGTTTAGACATTTTTATCCTTTCGAATGAACCATTTGATTATTTTCAACTCTATTCGCAAGGTACATGTTTACCCTTCAAGTAAAAAGGCGAAATTCCACGAAAATTGTACCTTCACCAAAATTAATATTAACGGTATAGAGCAAGAACAAATCGAGGGTCCGACTTTAGTACATTTTCTTTCTTAATGCATGCAGTAAACATTGTACGAACCTGTTTGATCTGCTCTCAAACCTTGCTGTAATAATTAAAATCAATTTATTAATCAGTTTTGTGTTCGCTGTCTCATATGTCGCGTTTTCAGCATTATGAGCGTGGAGTGTGGCCTATCCATTGTTCTAATATACATATATTATACAGACAGTGATTTGGGGCTCGCTAAACAAGAGCCATACCGCCAACCGTATATATTGGTGGCCACGAACTAAAGTCGGTTATGTCGTTTTTTTGTATGATTTATTTAAAAAATTCCAGCCAATTGGGCGACAGAACCATTCCAACTTTAAAAATATTCACATTTGACATATTATAACAAATAAAATAAAAAAATTTTAACGCGTGCAGTGACGCGGGTAACGCTAGTAACAAAAATGATATTTACTATTTGTTTCCATGGTTACATAATATGGTTTAACATGTAAAAATTAATCCAGTATTTTACATTGGAAATTGTTGCGTCCATATGTTTTTCAAACATACACAATTAAGTTAGCAGGAAAGTGAACAAATTGATGTAAATCAATAAACCAATTATTAATTTAGCGACGTTTTGGTCATTTATTTATTAATTGGGTTGGGTAGTTCAGTCAATCATATCACGACCTGTATAGAATCAAGATTTCATAGCCAAACATGTGATGCATGAGTTATTTGAGCTGACAGATGCATCAAAGCAAGAACTGATACGTAAGTGTAAAATGTGCTTCTGTGTGTTAAGTGTTTCACTGATTATGCGGATCCGTTGATCCGTCGGCTCAAAAAAAAGTGAATCGGCTCTCACGGATCTTCTGTCGGAGTCGTCTCTTTGAACCGGTTCAGATCTGGGTTACCCAACTCTACTATAATCTACAAGATCTCTCTCAACTTCATACTGTCAAATTTCCGTTAGCTGTGCGGGCAACTTTCATTGCATGCTAAAATTTTACGCTCAATGCACCAAACGAAGTATAACTTAAAAAGATATTGTTAAAAATTTTACGTAGTCAGTTTTGTTTTGTGACTAGAGATACATAGTCAGCGTGAGTTTAGTCAGTAATTCAGCGCAAGGCCGCGACACCCGTGCCTATAAATCAGTAGCTGTACGGAGAGAGCTATATGTGTATGTAGCTCTCTGTACCTATAGTTAGTTGTGTCTGTATAGCTCTTTGCGCAGCATGAGACAGCCGCGTGATTAAGCGGCCACTCTCGGCCGATACACATACATCTTTAATTCGGGTTATCTTCTCACTCTGAACACCAACCGGAGATATAACAACCGATCGTAACGTCGGCGCTTCCAGAACTTTTAAATGAAACGACATGACACCGATTTATTTTTAAACTTTTAGCCGAATATCTTAAACTCCAATCTATCGTAAAGCTGGAATCCCACGATTATTATAAATGAGGCAATTTGCTATGAAATGGATGCGTAACGAAAAATGAAACGTCTATCCTCGGCACTCAGCTCGTCAGGGAGAAGCATAGAAAAAGAAGAAGATCGGTCGTCCCACTTGTTTCAATGTAAGTAAACTAAACTAGGTGTTGTTCAATTTTCGTTACGCTTAGTCGTAGCAAAGCGTCATTAAAGTGATGCGCTGTAACTTTGAGGTTTCACTTCCAAGACGCGTGGTGGCCATTCATCCATTTTTTAAATGAGGCCATATGCAATGAAATGGATGCGTAACGAAAAGTGAAACGTCTATACTCGGCACTCAGTTCGTCAAGGAGAAGCAGAGAAAGAGAAGAAGATCGATCGTCTCACTTGTTTCGATGTAAGTAAACTAAACTAGAAGTGGTTCAATTTTCGCTACACTCTCAGTCGTAGCAAACCGTCAGTCAAGTGAGGCTCTGTAACTTGAAAATTTCACTTCCAAAACGCGTGACGGCCATTCATTCATTTTTATAGCATCATCAGAAAGCTCTCACCCAATGCAAAATAAGGTTTTGCTTACCAAACTCTTATTTAGTGAGAAAATGTAATTTTATGTCATCAATGATAAAAACGTGCGTTAAACGCGTGAGGAACAAATGAACGCCTAATTCCACGTCTTTCATTGGTTAGTGTTTTAAACTCGATTTAGATTATGACGTGACAAATATTTGTCAAGTACACTAATCGAGGGATTCCGGCTTATTGCATATTTTACACGTGAGATTAAGTTCATATAGTTGGACTGGTAGATACAGTGTTACAAAAAAAACGCTATTATTCCATAACGGTTGTTCAGAACGGAGTATTTTGAAGTTTAACTTATTTAGCGACGTATCTGTTTGAAAAAAGTAAAAAATCGAGGAGAAATATAATCGACCCCTAAAGAGGAAGTAAGTTTGTCTTCTAAATTACATGAAACCGACAAGGGTAGAAGTTTATAGTGTGTTGCTAAGGTATGTGTCAATATTATTAATTAATTAATAGGTAAATTGTAGATTATAAACCTTCGACAAGTTTATTTTTGAATATCAGTAACAAAAACATCTGTTATCGTAAAATAACTGTCTATTCCAAAATCCTAATAATAATAGGCTGATTTATCGAATGTTATTACTTGTTTAGAAGCACTGGTGAGATGGTAGCTGTACGTTTCTTTAATCGCTTCTATCCACTGCAACCACAGGTTGATAACAGCGTGTCTCTGCGCGTTATGGCGTCACTTGAATAGACTTTTCTCGAGCTAAAGCCATACATATAGGACCTATACCATGTACTTATATATTAAATAACTCGCAGGCTTGACTCGTCTCTGCAATAAATACTAACAACGCACTTGACAACACTGCCCTTTGACATGAAAGCTCTGTTTTATAATATTATAATTTAAAATGTTGCGTGTGTTTAGACACCCGTTAAAGTTATATGCATTGTTTGTCTCGATACTGTCTTTTGGTTAAATTAAGACAAGTTTAAGGTAATTTTTACTTAGATTGTAAAAATGATCTCAGCCAAACTGTGGTTGCAAAACGCATTTTACTACGGTTTTTATTAGCCATTATTACCGAGCTGAGTAGAGTAGTGGTGACAGCACTAGACTCGCATTCGGGAGGTACCGGGTTCGAATCCCGGCGGGGGCAGATGTGGCTGGGACTTTTTCCTACTGCCTCTCGCCGAAAAACGGTAATTCCTGTACCGGCCATCTTGAATGAGGTTTTCCATGGTTTCCCTCAATTAATTCCAAATAAATATCGAGATGGTTCCTTATTTGAGGCCATGGCCGATTACCTATCAAACTCCTAGTTCAAAAATTACCTACCTTATCCTAATTTCCTAAAATTCCTTCATTCGTCCATTGCTATTACATAACTTGAAGTTGTAAAAAAATGTAGAAAATAACGGGAAGTGGTAGATGAAAAAATAGTAATGATGCGAATGGCGTCTGTTATGACATAAAGTCGAGAAACGGACGTTAAACGCACTATTATTATTATTTTTTATTTAATCACGGGAATTTAATTATAATGGACGTGAACAATATTGAGATTATTATTATTATTACTTATAATAGCTACACATTTTTATTGGATTGAAACTATACTTAACAAACTGCTACCGATTATCAGTGACTCAATTTAGACGCAGCGTTGTTCTAAATCAAACAGTAATTTTAATCCTCAAACATACAAACATTTCTTACCGTCCTCCTTTTTGTATCCTTTTTAATCTTTTTGTCTTACCTTGCCTTTTTCCTCCAATTTTACATAGAAATAAACACTATAAACTACATAGATACAAAAGATTTTGCGCAATTATCTCTAACTTTACAGCAACGTGTCATTTCTTATATTTTTAATATTTTATAATTTTGAATATCCGCGTTATGAATGAATGGAGTAAATTGTTTATTGTTTTTTAGGGTTCTGAACGGAAAGAGCCAACAATCAAAACACTTTGCTCTCAATATTCTCTGTTAGCCTATAACATTCATTTAGCTTCTAAACTACAATAATGAAATAGATACACATTAGGGCTGTCGGAACGCTTTGAATTTAAGTCAAAAATAGGGCTGATAGCTAATTGTAGACTTATTCATCAACATTTTGCAAAAATTCTTTGTCTATAAGGAAGATAAAGGACCAATTTAGAACTCTAATGGACTACTTTTGTAATTTATGTACGATTTACTAGAAAAAAGTTGGCATTAATTGTGCCAAAAAACACACGTTTTCAATGTCACACTACGACCTTATTCGTACTTATTTCACAAAATTGTTCCACCGCAAACCTAAAGTGACTCTTCCTTTTTCGGAAAAGTTTTTTAAATCTTTAAAATATTTCCAAAATTTAGAGTAATCAACTAACAGCAGCACCCTTGCATCAGAGCATTTTTTAGCCTCGTAGTGTGGCTAAAATTTAGAGCGTTCCGACAGCCTTAAGTAAATAAAATAGACATTTTTTGTTTAGTTAGGGAATTTCTGTGCATCAAAATGAGGTTAAGACAATCTTAAAATCATTTGGAAACTATTTAAGTGAGAAACATGAAATTTATTAGTTATGTAGTCTTCTTAATTATTACAACTAACGACAAATAACTTTTTCAAAATCGGTTTCTGAGATAGTCTCAGATAAACTTCGTCCATTCGACGTCGATTGAATTATTCTGTTAGTGAATTTTGAAAGAGTTGTTTTCGAAAATGAAATACAGGTGGCGTTATATATTTCAAATATCAGATAGAATAATAGTTTTGTATTATGGAAACCTCACGTTACAAACCGAGTTGGTGTGGTCCATTTTAATGAACATAATCAAAGTACGTTATTTAATTTTTATTTTATATTGCTTGTGTATTTATCTCGAAGGTCACATCTAAAATTTTGTGGAAATGCTATTTTTCCTTTGAATACAACATTTTTATATTTTGTTTACTAAGTACAATAGTTTTATAGTATGGAAATCTGAGTTGGTTTGGCCGATTTTAATATGTAATGTGCATTATCAAACTACGTTATTTAATGTACCTATTTTTATTTTACATTGATTGTGCATTTCTCTAAAAGATTACATTTAAAGTTTTGTGAAAACGTTAAAGGCTTTCTTCGAATACAACATTTTTACATTTTGTTTACTAAGTAGGTTGCAGTAAACGCAATAAAAAATTCATTAATGTCGAACGGAATGCTTTCGTTGCTTATTTTCTCAGGGAGTTGAAACTTTGGATGAAGTAGATTTTGTGTTTAAAATACATTGAAACTTTTTAAAGAAGATCATGCCGTATATTTGTTTCCGTTCTGTTATTATTATTAATATATTTCCTTATATAGTTCCTAAACTGAGGGCTGCGTTCGAATCCCAACAGACTTCTAATAACTCCCATCAAGAACTTAATTCATGTACCAAATAGCTTGGTTTTATTTTACGTAATTCAATAATAGATAAATCTCGAAAGATTGATCGGTTTATTTAAATTGCGTGGTTGTATAAAATCGTTTGCTTTAAGTTTTTGAAGTGAACCCCAATCAAAAATAGTTGCTCACTCCTAGTTTCATGTTTCGAAAAAAACACAATACAATTATTATTTAATTATAATATGTAAAATGAAACTTGTATCGCAAAAAATAATTCATGAAAAAATAGAAACCAACGTCTTATGAAACTTATTTGTGGGTATGACAAAACTGAACTCACAAAAACTTTTTGTCGAATGAACTGAAAGAAAAATATTTGTATATGCTGAAACTTGAAATTCTTTCAATAAGTTTATAATATAAATATATAATATAAATATATGTCTCGTATATTTTTTGGTCTTGTTTGAGTTATTCTAAAATAAAGTTCCAATAGCGTTAGTCTGTGTTTTTATTTTTTATTTTATGTCTGGTCTAACTGTTCTTTCAATAGCATTTAAGAAAAAATGTTTAAACATAAAACACTTTTTTAACTGTAATTTCTTCTTAAAGGTTTTAAAACGAAACGAGGCAAACTGATGATGAGTAGTTATTCGAGGGCCTCCGTACAAATTCTTACAACATTTAAACAGCAATTTTGCAATCTTAAAAACATCATTTCACCTTTTTTTATCTGTTTTTTATACTTATGCTCGCCGTGTTGCATGTATTTATATCCTTTTACACGAAGCTCTCAATCGAATCGAATCGAACTTTGGAAACTTTTTAAAGCTTATGCCTACCTATACGATAAAACTAAACCAGTAGCATTTCAACAATGGTTTTCCTAATAATAAGACAAACAGTTGCTATAAAATATTTTCTTCTTAGTTTTCACTTTTCATAACATATTCTAACCTTTAAAAATAGTTAGTCATCACCAGAAGCGTAGCGTGCCTTGTGGGCCCTTCCCCCGTTGAAGTAAATGACTTAAACGGGGAAATCCCGCAGCCCGCGATAACCGATGTAGGGTGTTGCCAACTTTTGAACGCACGCTTTACGCGGGAAAAAAAGAAATTGCGGATTTTTGCGTTTTCTGAAATAAAAAAAAATTGGGAAGTTTTTATTAATTTTTGCTTACGCACGTTGGGGGCCCCCGTGGACCGGGGGCCCCGTATAATTGATACGGCATATACGGCGGTAGCTACGCCCCTGGTCATCACGTAATGGAAACAGTTCGTAGAAAATATATCGAAAGAAATGCAAAATGTTTATGAAAAATCTATTGAGAGAAAAAAATAAATTGCCGCTCTCCACTGTTTATAATGACAGTGTCATCAAAAGACGATCACGTGACAAGTTTTTTTCTAGTACTATAATTGTGTTCATCAATTCCGGAATAGACACTAATGGTCTTAGTTGTTGGGCGTCTAATATTTAAAAATTTTGATGTGAATTACATTTTGGTTACCTCAAAAATTCTTAGTACATTTGTTGGGCGTCTCTATTTAATTCAAAAAAATTGTGTAATCGTTTTATTACTGCAAATATGAATTTATTAATTCATTTTTCCTATATAATAGGGATGTTGACTATTTTTGGGAAAGTTTTTTAAATCGTGCATAAGTACCTAATATTGCCACAAATATTTATTATTTTTATTTAAATACAACTCAAGCCTTAAAAATCATGTATTTTAAATCCAGTTTCAAATTTCGGTCCAAAAAGCCAATACTACCTGTTCATACCAAAGGAGGCTCAAAAGTTTTCACGGGAGCTACCATCCTATAGATGCGTATTCTGTGCTCGTAAACGTTAGTAAACTGAGGTGATGAAAAGTTGCTTCGTAGTCATTGCTATAGTTACATGTAATTTGACGTTTCCTATAAACAAATAATAATAAATTACACACTAAATATTAACCAAACAATGAACTTTTTTGACAGCGGCTGAACATATGACGTCCTGCGCTCTGATTGGTGTCTGTTGTCGCGTGACTTGAGAGTGACTTTATTTATTAAATATTAATTAAATTCCTTAAAAATAAGGAAAAATATAGTGTTTTTTAGTATTTCTATCGTAGAAACTACTACTTTTTGTTAAAATTGTGTTTTTATTTGAATACAGTCAACATCCCTATTGTCGATTTTTAAACCACATTTATATTCATTTATAAACAAAACAAAATATTGGAAACAAATGAATAACAATTTTTGTTTATGTTGAACGTTAATATTTATTTTAGATAATGCCTGTGTTTACTTTATAAAAAAAATAAATAAATGATAAAATTCGGACAGATTTTCAGTTTCAATAAAATACGTTTTCATATGTCTGCTTTCTGAGTTGAATTCGCAGTTCCATTTTACCCTAGAGTATAAAAGTATGAAGATCAAATGCAGATATGATACTTTTTCAACTCTTTCGGTTATGATCAAAGAAATGTTAAGAAACGCTGACAAAGTAGAAACTTCAGACACTCAAAGTTAAAATAGCTGTATTGGCGTAGCGTTCAACAAATTTATATCGGCGAATTTTAATACGTTTTCCCTCTTCTGTTCTACTTCCTGTTCGAATATAAAAAAAATCTACAGCAAATTACCATTTTGTGAGCACTTGTATCCACCTATTGGATCAAGGGGTGTGGGGTTGGGACATCGGTTTTATATGCTACGTCACAGACTTGCAAAGCGACTCTAAGTGTTGAGGCTGCGACAGATTCGCGCTCCGTCCAAGTCCACCACACCATTCAGAGTGGACATGAAATAAAAAAGAGTAAAACTCGCGCCCTGCGGGTTTCGTGCCGGTACAACAATTTAATAAAAATAAAGTCTGTGATACTTCTAGGTATAATTAGAAATTAATGACTAACGGATTTTTTTCCTTTGAGCTAAATTTCAAAATTCTAAATCAACGGAAAATACTCTGTAGGTTTTGATGACTAAAATATGTGATTTTTGAAAGGTCGTATCTTTTTACTGCATTGAAATTTTTACAGGACTATGGGGTAGAAATAAGTCACTTTTATTTTATATTTTTAGTTGTTATAGCCATATAAAAATCCTTCAAATAAAGATCAAAATCGATGCATTTGGTATTGAAATCGCGGAGATTAAATTTTTAGATCAATAATCTAAGCTTCTCAATAATATTAAATATCTTTAATAAAGTACTTGAAATGTTTACAGTTACTTTAGAAAAACTATACTTTCATATACTTCTTTGGAAGTCCATGAAAAATGTCTAATCGATACAATATATGCCTACAGGCTGTACATTTTATTAAGCTATAAATTTCGTATACAAGCTGTATATATTAAAACAATAACTTAACATTAATTTATATCTTAGCATTTTTGTAACTTTTTCCAACATATGCAAATAGGGTTTTCATTGAATATTATATAATGTAAATTTGTGTGCATAGATTATTTATGATTTAAGTTACAAAAATGAAGACTCATAAAATGTTTAATCCATGGTATTTTGTATAATTAATACTTTTAGACACATTAGATGCTAATAGTTCTAAATCTAAATTATAAGTAACACTAATTTTTGTTAGAAGTGAGATTTGTTTTGATTCGAGGGAGTATGTCATTTGTTTTTTAAATAAAAAAATCTTTTACTTTTGATATTATTTTTAATATTTAATCTTTGAAAGATTTGTAAGAAAATACAGCTTGTATGAAAAGCTTAGGAAAATGGCGTCAACAGTAGTATATGACAAACAAGTATGACACCATAAAATACAACAAGGTAGAGGGTTTTAAAATGGCGGTAGAACAGCTGAAAAGCGCGTAGAAAACGAGAGTAATTTATTGGAGATAAAGGTGGCATGAAACAAAACAACGAAAAAAAAAACAATATCGGAACAAAAGACAACGTACACGAAATATATCCATAGTTATACAGCAATGTCAATACAATCTACTAGAAGGTTTTGTATAGTGTAATGAAAATAGAGAAAACAAATGATTTGTTTATTCATTTTTCGACAGTTTCAAACTGTGCTTTTTACGAAAACAAAAGGAAAATCTCGCTTTTAATATTTTTAATCTCCATATATGTGTGCTATCAAGAAATCGTTCAGAAAAACGCGATTTATCATATGCGACACTTTCATTATTTTGAAACTTGAAAATTGTTTTTTTATGAAAAGGTTTAAAAAAGGAAACTGACCATTAGCATGTGCAAGACCTGAACAATTACAAAAATATATAAATGTTTTCAGGAAACTGTGCGCTACCTTTACAATTTAAGTGTATTTCTGTATTGTTGAAGTTTTTTTTTGTTGAATAAAAGACCCTTCTTGTTATTGTGACGTTTTCAAATTGCGCTCATTTTATTTCTGTAAGCCTTTTCAAGTATTCTACATATATTCTAGAATCGTGCTTGAATATTACGAAACATATGCACATTTTCATATAGAAGGAGTACAAAAACTACATTAAAAATGAATAGTTTGCCTTATCTTAAGATGATGACTCAGACCGGCGTGGTTTTGTCTGCAAAGCACGGAAACTGAAAAGTAAAAACACGGTTTCTACATAACCTCTCAGTTTAGAAACAAGAAATTGCTACCGTCGTCGAATAGTTGATAACAAGATTAAATTTTTAAGCGCTACATGAAATAAAATAAACGAAACACATTTTTTAAAATATTTTCAACGTCGTATTTTTCTATAAGTAGAAGTCCTTCAGGCGCGTTCTGTGAATTTCGGGAATGTATAACCCGGTGATTTCCAGTCACGAAAGCTTATTACGTTTTTAAACATGCAGCCTAAACTTCGGTTATGCAATCTATCTATACGTTATAATATAGTAAAATCGAAATTCTTCGTACATATAGTAATGGATTACAAAGTCCACATACTGCGAGAGTTTATTGAATTATACAGAAGTTTGTTCAATAAAATCAAAACGTAGTCGGTAATTGTATAAGTATATGGATGTAGCTTGTCAGTCGTAGAGGCGGAAATAACCGAAGTAAATCTTTTCGTTATCTCGGCTATGGATACTCTTTGCTTCACACTTTTTTATCATTGAAACACAAAGTCATTTATTAATTATAATACAATAATTTGTAAAGAAAAAGATGATTCGCCATTTTGTGTCGGTCACCATTTTGAATTTGGAATGAAGTCACACTGCTGATTGTATTCTACTTGTCATACTCTTTCATTTGATGCCCATGTAGAGTGGATTGTAAAGAAAAAGATAATCCGCCATTTTATGGTGGCGGCCATTTTAGATCTACCATAATATTCAATGCACTATAGTAGATGATAATAGGTGTGTCCTGGACCAACCGATTTGATGACGTTTCAGGTCGCAGAATCGTCCATTTTTTCCCCCACCACTTTTTAATAATTTGTGCAATATTTGCATGGTGGTCGTCAACGACGACTCTCTCGACGTTCTTCGTTAATAGCCCCCTACCCCACCGCCCCCTCTTCCGCCCCCCATCCGACGACAAGAGTTCGTCGAGACGTTGCAACGGGGTTATTTTTTTACTGATGCGTTTGAATGGTATATTGTAGTTTATTGCAAAAGATAACCCCAGGTAGGTATGCAATCTGCAATACATGAGCTAGAGAGTTGTCTTCGATATTTTAATCGCCTACAACGTAGGCAGCCCGCACAGCTTTTTTTTTCATGCCAGAGCGAGTGTGTTTTCGAACTCGGGACTTTTAGATCGGCGTGCCGCGACTAAACCAAGTGAGCTATTGGGTTGACTTGCCACAGCGCCATTAAAGTGTGTATATATAAAACACGTCTCGTTACACAGATCTATGTGACAAAAAAATGTAGCATTGCAATACGTAGATATTATACAGACTGTTTAATTATCAAAGCATGTATTTTATTTATATCAAATTTTCTTATTTTATTTTAAAACATCATATTATTATAAAAATCTTCCTAGTAGCTTTTTTATAGGTTTCAGACAGGAATAAATTCTAGAGGTTAGATAAAAGAATATTACTTCTATAATAATTGCCCTCGCAATAAGTTTTATTAATTTGTTAGCTTTGCACCTCTCCAAACTGTTCACTTTTACAATACATCACTCACGTACTATGCTATAAAACTGCAATGAGCTGTTATTTGTCAATAGCTAAACGTTGAGAAATTAAATTAATTACTACTCAATAATAAACCTGAAATAACAAATAACTTGCATAATTGTTCAAACATAAAGTTTGTGTATTTTATTACAAGATTACGTCTACAAAATACATAACATGCAATTAAACGGTACAAAACATTATATTAGAGCTCGTCACCGGTATCCTCGACAACCATTATCACGGCTCCTAGTTTTCATATGGGTCCACCGTACAAAAAATTAACAATGGGGAATAAAATCAAGTGCAATCTATGTGACAAAAAAATGTAGCATTGCAATACGTAGATATTATACAGACTGTTTAATTATCAAAGCATGTATTTAACATTTTTTATTAACATCAAATTTTCTTATTTATTTTATTTTAAAACATCATATTATTATAAAAATCTTCCTAGTAGCTTTTTATAGGTTCATGCAGGAATAAATATTAGCGAACAGATAGACGGACATTCCATTTGTTTTTTTATCAAGAAGATAGACAGACAGACAGATAGACAGAACCATTTTTATGCTTTTTAGTACGTAAGTTTATTCATGATATTGAGTAATTACTTTGATTACGTTATTATATATTATTATATAAATCATTATTATTAGAAATCACACTGAAATAAAAATTGTTATTTATACTTTAAAACAAGTGTTCACAACAATCTGCAGAGATACTTTTAACATTAAGGTTCCTATCGAGAGAGAGAGAGAGAGAGAGTTCTCGTGTCCCTATTTTCAAAAAAAAACAGCTCATAAGAAATCATATTATCCAAGCGTTGTTTGGTTGTAGAAGTTTGTAAAAAAGGGGGGAAGAGAGACTTTAAAGGTTTATATAAGGCCCTAGTTTATGTAACTTGAATATTACAAAGCTATAAATAGAACGTCAATCTGAAAAAAAGAGGCAGAAAGCATTGAGCTTCCGAGCAGTCAACAACGAAGAAGAAGAATTAAATAATTAACATGGCAGATAATACGAAATTTGAAGTTAAACGTTTTGGAATAAATGGTACACGTTTGATTTTTAAGATCAAAGAAGAACCTAAAGGGAATACAGGCGATTCCGTTTTATGGATCAAAAGTGCAATCAACGAGGTCATAGAATATATTACAAGTGAACTGACACCTGAAGACTACGTGGGAATTAGCTTTAACAGCTTGGATCACTCAACGGGTAAAAAAGGATATTTACCCTTTCGAAAAGCTAAAAATTTAACACTTGGAGACGTATGGAGTATTCTAAGCGGAATACATCAATCTTGTGGACAGGCATTAAACACAGATAAATTTCAAATGAGTGTTACATACGCGAGAAAAACCATAAAGTAATGAACATGTATTATTTAGAAAAATAAAGAATTTTAAAAGACATTTATACCGTGTTTTGTTTATCAGCCTGTAAACGTATTATTATTCAACGACCTTCTATGCAAATTAGTGATGCATGTGATGCGTGTGTAGGTTGTCATAATACCATATACTTTTACTTATATGTATTATACTGTTTATATGAAAGTAAATTCTTGCATGAATGTGTGTAGACATCGTTGTTTTTTTGCAGTGGGAGTAATGAACAAGATTGTATGCAAACATAGCTGGTTTTAAATGATGCACAAAAAAGTTATAACATAAGACGTGTGCTAATATTTATGTACAATACTTATTAAGCTATATTATGACCATAATATAATATTTGAAGTGTATGTATTGCAGGTGATAATGAAGTCGGACTTTCATATCGAAATAATGAAACCTGAAGTCTTTGTATGATATTCACCTACATAACGTACGTTACATGAACGTATTGCGATCACTTGAGGCAGACAATTTGTCATATTATGTTAGATAGACGTGTTAGTATTTATTGTTATTCAAAAAAAGAGCAATATCAACTTTAACTTTAGAGTCGTTTCAAAAAAATGCAAATAGGATATTTTTTATGACAATGTACGTATTAATGTTAAATTCTAGCACTATTTATAGGTTGTCCACTAATCTTAAGAGAATAGATTTGTTCCAATCTCTCTCTAAAAAAAAAGAAGGCATTATTATCGTCACACTCATGTGTAGTAGATAAAAAGCGTTCCAGCCGAGGTATCAGGGGGGTGGTCAAATGGTCCTTTAATAGCTCCATACGAATTTGTCATCGTTTGTGCACAATTTGTAAAGCGATTATTGCAAACTAATCATTTAAAAACGTTTGCCTCTGTTTAATACTGACTAGTGACAATTCTTTATTTATTTCACGGTTGTTTTGGCGAAAAAATGAATGACGAAAGCAATGGCTATATATTTTCTATAACATTAAAAACGTTGTCATGGACTGGCAGAAAATAGCCTTACATATTCCCCAGCAACATTTACTTCAGCGTGCAATTCAATCTCAACTTTATATTACAATAACATTTACACAATTTTAAATTTGGGAAATTTATGTATTTTTTTGTGTATGAAAATGCTTATCTGTCATCGATATCTATTTTTTAGAACTTGTTATTACTTTTTTATTTAATTACGAAAACTTTTGTGAAATTCC
The DNA here is from genome assembly GCA_034508555.1 of Venustoraphidia nigricollis. Taxonomy (NCBI): domain Eukaryota; kingdom Metazoa; phylum Arthropoda; class Insecta; order Raphidioptera; family Raphidiidae; genus Venustoraphidia; species Venustoraphidia nigricollis. The sequence continues at coordinate 4,091,807 of JAVRKA010000047.1, forward strand.
ATTGGTGATCGCGAGGATCGCAATGCCTGTTGTGTAAATAATCTGATATTACTGAATTCAACACTTTATAGTGACTATAATGATCAGGCATCACAAATTAATGTTTCACAATTTCTTTTTTTAATCAGAAGCTAGTTGATGAAAATTATTATTAAATATAAAAAATGTTATAGACTTTGAACTTTGCATAATATGCTAAAATATCTGTCGTATATTTTGTTCGCTATAAAAAAGAGAACAACAAAAAACACCACTATGAAAAGAGAATAATTATACATATCTGAGCTATAAAGACAGAATTAAATATCTGATTAATGATGCCGTGTCATGAATCTAATGCACATACTCTGACAAAAAAGTGCAAACTAGAATAGATAGTGTTTTCAACATTAAAACCACAATTTTTGATGAAAAAAACTTCTACTTTACGTAAAACTATTCTCACCTACAAAGACTGTGACGTTATGACAAGTTTAAATTATTGCTCCTGCGATGTTAAGTGATTTCGTGAATATTTTGAAGATGTCGTTGAATTAAGTAAAAATTATTATTAAATATAAAAAAATGTTATAGACTTTGAACTTTGCATAATATGCTAAAATATCTGTCGTATATTTTGTTCGCTATAAAAAAGAGAACAACAAAAAACACCACTATGAAAAGAGAATAATTATACATATCTGAGCTATAAAGACAGAATTAAATATCTGATTAATGATGCCGTGTCATGAATCTAATGCACATACTCTGACAAAAAAGTGCAAACTAGAATAGATAGTGTTTTCAACATTAAAACCACAATTTTTTAATGAAAAAAACTTCTACTTTACGTAAAACTATTCTCACCTACAAAGACTGTGACGTTATGACAAGTTTAAATTATTGCTCCTGCGATGTTAAGTGATTTCGTGAATATTTTGAAGATGTCGTTGAATTAAGTAAAAATTATTATTAAATATAAAAAAATGTTATAGACTTTGAACTTTGCATAATATGCTAAAATATCTGTCGTATATTTTGTTCGCTATAAAAAAGAGAACAACAAAAAACACCACTATGAAAAGAGAATAATTATACATATCTGAGCTATAAAGACAGAATTAAATATCTGATTAATGATGCCGTGTCATGAATCTAATGCACATACTCTGACAAAAAAAGTGCAAACTAGAATAGATAGTGTTTTCAACATTAAAACCACAATTTTTTAATGAAAAAAACTTCTACTTTACGTAAAACTATTCTCACCTACAAAGACTGTGACGTTATGACAAGTTTAAATTGTTGCTCCTGCGATGTTAAGTAATTTCGTGAATATTTTGAAGCCGTCGTTGAATTAAGTAAATTTTTTATGTGGCAAGAAACTGCGACTTCAGAAGTCGATTGCTACAGCATTTTCAAAGATTTCATATTTCATGAAGTCAAAAGTTGTCTGATAAGCTTACTAAGTACCAGTGATTTTATACACGGTTAATTTCTTACGATAAAGTTAATGTCGTAAGCTTTTTTTGAAAAATTCACAAATCAGATTTATACATGACGTAAAATAAGAGTTTTGGTCCGGTATTAATCCATAGTATTATATAGATGTCCCGGAGTTTTATTATTTTCTTTTAATGATTCTTAGTATAAAAGTGTTTAAATAAACGCATGTTTAAATACATGTTACTTTAAGTAGTTAGAAACAGTTACATGTGATTTTTTATAGTTTACATTTACGCTAGTTTGGATTTTCTGAATCCCTCTTTAGTGGAACTACAATATGATTTTTGGTTGATCGCCAAATAAACGTACATTAATTTAAATAATCATAAGTTTCGAAATCTAAAAAAAAAACAGAGAAATGTAGAATATTGTCCCTACTATAATTTCAGGTAAAATGATTCTCTTTTGAGTCAATTACTGAAAAAATGAATCTCGGATAGATTTTTACTGGAAGAATAGATCTTATGAAAAAAAGTACTTGACACCCCTCATTAATGGCCTGCCCTACCCCAGTATATTTTATGGTAAACTTTAAAAAAAAAAAACGACCACAATATCCTCTTACATCATAAAAAGTACATACGATATCAAGTCCAAAAAATTTACATGTTAACGACTCACATAGCTTTAACTCGCGTATTTCGATTAATTAATTGTGCATAATTGGAAAAAGGACGTGAGTTTATTGTCTTCAATATAACTGAGAGAAATAAACTTATATATTACTAGCCCTAGCTGGAATTATTTCATAGAATAACCTATAGTGATCAATCTTCTGGAGCTCATAAAAAAATCCAAGCTATTTGCCCAATATCTGCCATAAAAAGAGAAAGCACAAAAATCCCTTTACTATTCCCTCAAGTAGATTTTAGTTTGATCACGAAATGATCAAGAACAACCTCAGATATCACTTTCCTGTATTTCGTACAGTTTAACCAGCACGAGTGCACCAATTTACCTCAGAAACGTGTGTTTTACATTTTGTCAGTCGATGCTCATCCGCACTTTATCTTAGCATAACAAATTATAGCCTCTATTCCTCGGGAAAACCATTTCATTTAAGCCTACTCAAAAATAGAGTCCAGTCCACCCCAAACCAAGACGTGAGAGCAACAATTGCATGGTGAATACAAGAGTTTTCATAAATGATCGTGGATCTACCGAAAAAGTCATTTCATAGCCATTGGGATTGGGAGATAAAAATAGAATTCATCCATTAAATACTGTGTATAATTTTTTTGACAGTAACGAATTGATTCAAACCCAAACTATAATTTGATGCAGACAGGACTCCACTATAATAGTATAATAATAATAATAATAGTGAGGACGACCCCATGTCGCGTATCTATAATTAAAATGATAAAATTCTTTTTTTAAACGCACGTCACATAACTTTAACATATGCAATCGAGGGTCTATTAATAAACACCGATACTGATTTATTCCATAAATTTTTGCATGCGAATTGCTATAGCACTTATTAAAAATCGAAATATAGAGCAAAGGCTGATCTAAATAGTAAAATTTCAGATTTTAACTGAAGACTAATCTAAATGTGTGCGCTTAATTATATTTTTTTTCTCGTGTCATGAAACAATTCAATAATTATCGATTTTATTAAGATTTTTTATTATTATATTATATAAATGTGATTTCTTGCTTTTTCTTTAAAAATATCTAAATTAATTCGTTTTTCCTTTCTTTTTAAAAATTAATTGCACAACTCAGGAAGGAAATAAAGATATTTATCTTAACAATTAAAATTAGTGTTATAATTCTAAGTGGAAAATGTAAGAGTTTACAGTGTTAAAATCTATAATCATCTGTTAAATGAAATCAAATCATTGCCACCGCAAGCCTTAAAAAGGAAGTTAAAGAATGACCTGGTAGACAGAGAATTTTATTGTATACAAGAATTTTTTAATGTGTAATTTTAATATGTTTTTACAGACTTGCCATATACTTTTCTTGTCAATGTGGTAAATAAATCTACTTACTTACTTACTTACTTACATCACATAAGTTAATGTGAGACAGAAATTTAACACTACTGGTTAACCGACTTCAAAAAAAGGAGGGTTTCTCAATTCGGTAGTATGTTTTTTTATAAATGTTTGGTATGCGATTACTCCGCCGATTATGAATCTATTTGAAAAATGTCAACGCCATTTTATTCAGAACGCTACCGGATTGGTACCATATGGTTTTTATTAAAATCGGTTCATCGGTTTTTTTAGTATTAAACATTCAGAATAGATTGTCGTATATAGTAACAATTATTGTTAAATAATACCTGTATATTATCAAAGATAAATTATAAGATAAGATGAAATGCTAACTTTATCTACAAATTGCAGAACAATAATTAAGAATAATTGTTACTATATACGTCAATTAATTCTAATTGCTAAATTAGTGGTTTGAATAAAATAACATTTATAAGCTGCATTCCAAAAAATTCTATTAAAATTAAATATATCCAAACAGCTGTAATAAAATCAAAAATATTATTCAGAATAGCGCTATAATAATCGTATATTATGAAACGTAAAATTCAATTCAGTTGTAGCAGGTACAGAATATTGACGACTTCATTGTCAGTGTGGCATTTAAAGCCCACGGTATTGGTTAGAGACATTCGTCCAGTTTCGCTGCCTACGCTTTTATCCATTCATAAATGAAGATATTCCTTTTATATAGCCACAGCTCATATAATAATTTGATCATATACATATATTAATATAATAATGCAAATAAATAACATGACTTTTGTTAAAATATTACACAAAATGGCCCTTCTTGTAAAAACGTGATGCGATACAGTATCGAGACCGTATTCTACAATTCATCTGATCTATAACACACACGTTTAGTCAAAATCCGTTTAGTAATTTGCTCGGAACAAACAAACTAACTACTTGAAAACTGCGAAATGCAAGTTGCAGCTATGTGGTGTGCAGGACGTGCAGGTTTATGCTTGGGATCTTTATCCTTTCAAGTAAAACTACATATCACAGGTACCGCTCAATGTCAGACCGATACGTTCCATAACATTCATTGCATATTAATTAATAAGCAAGATGCGGTGACGTCAATCCATTAAAAATGCTCTATACCTGATATATAAGATTATTAAGAATTTGCTGAAATATTTATTTGTTTGAATAATTCTTAATGTTAAAAACCTGTTTTTGTTGTGCGTACCTCTACTACTGCTGCATACATTACCATTTCCGCGCATTGACACATACCTAACATACCGACTGTTTTATAATAACGTGGTCCATTTTTTCCGACACCGAATATATACTCCCAGAGACACATATACAGACACACCAAAGAGATACCAAAGAGACACCAAACAGACATCAAACAGACACCAAACAGACAGCATACAGACACCAAAGAGACACCAAAGAGACACCAAAGAGACACCAAACAGACCCCAAACAGACACCAAACAGACAGCATACAGACACCAAAGAGACACCAAAGAGACACCAAAGAGACACCAAAGAGATACCAAAGAGACACCAAATAGAAAAGGGGGGGTACAGTGAGTACACGTCATAAATTTAGAATGAAAAATATTTAAACAACACGTTATTATAAAACAGTCGGTATGTTAGGTATGTGTCAATGCGCGGAAATGGTAATGTATGCAGCAGTAGTAGAGGTACGCACAACAAAAACAGGTTTTTAACATTAAGAATTATTCAAACAAATAAATATTTCAGCAAATTCTTAATAATCTTATATATCAGGTATAGAGCATTTTTAATGGATTGACGTCACCGCATCTTGCTTATTAATTAATATGCAATGAATGTTATGGAACGTATCGGTCTGACATTGAGCGGTACCTGTGATATGTAGTTTTACTTGAAAGGATAAAGATCCCAAGCATAAACCTGCACGTCCTGCACACCACATAGCTGCAACTTGCACTTCGCAGTTTTCAAGTAGTTAGTTTGTTTGTTCCGAGCAAATTACTAAACGGATTTTGACTAAACGTGTGTGTTATAGATCAGATGAATTGTAGAATACGGTCTCGATACTGTATCGCATCACGTTTTTACAAGAAGGGCCATTTTGTGTAATATTTTAACAAAAGTCATGTTATTTATTTGCATTATTATATTAATATATGTATATGATCAAATTATTATATGAGCTGTGGCTATATAAAAGGAATATCTTCATTTATGAATGGATAAAAGCGTAGGCAGCGAAACTGGACGAATGTCTCTAACCAATACCGTGGGCTTTAAATGCCACACTGACAATGAAGTCGTCAATATTCTGTACCTGCTACAACTGAATTGAATTTTACGTTTCATAATATACGATTATTATAGCGCTATTCTGAATAATATTTTTGATTTTATTACAGCTGTTTGGATATATTTAATTTTAATAGAATTTTTTGGAATGCAGCTTATAAATGTTATTTTATTCAAACCACTAATTTAGCAATTAGAATTAATTGACGTATATAGTAACAATTATTCTTAATTATTGTTCTGCAATTTGTAGATAAAGTTAGCATTTCATCTTATCTTATAATTTATCTTTGATAATATACAGGTATTATTTAACAATAATTGTTACTATATACGACAATCTATTCTGAATGTTTAATACTAAAAAAACCGATGAACCGATTTTAATAAAAACCATATGGTACCAATCCGGTAGCGTTCTGAATAAAATGGCGTTGACATTTTTCAAATAGATTCATAATCGGCGGAGTAATCGCATACCAAACATTTATAAAAAAACATACTACCGAATTGAGAAACCCTCCTTTTTTTGAAGTCGGTTAACCAGTAGTGTTAAATTTCTGTCTCACATTAACTTATGTGATGTAAGTAAGTAAGTAAGTAAGTAGATTTATTTACCACATTGACAAGAAAAGTATATGGCAAGTCTGTAAAAACATATTAAAATTACACATTAAAAAATTCTTGTATACAATAAAATTCTCTGTCTACCAGGTCATTCTTTAACTTCCTTTTTAAGGCTTGCGGTGGCAATGATTTGATTTCATTTAACAGATGATTATAGATTTTAACACTGTAAACTCTTACATTTTCCACTTAGAATTATAACACTAATTTTAATTGTTAAGATAAATATCTTTATTTCCTTCCTGAGTTGTGCAATTAATTTTTAAAAAGAAAGGAAAAACGAATTAATTTAGATATTTTTAAAGAAAAAGCAAGAAATCACATTTATATAATATAATAATAAAAAATCTTAATAAAATCGATAATTATTGAATTGTTTCATGACACGAGAAAAAAAATATAATTAAGCGCACACATTTAGATTAGTCTTCAGTTAAAATCTGAAATTTTACTATTTAGATCAGCCTTTGCTCTATATTTCGATTTTTAATAAGTGCTATAGCAATTCGCATGCAAAAATTTATGGAATAAATCAGTATCGGTGTTTATTAATAGACCCTCGATTGCATATGTTAAAGTTATGTGACGTGCGTTTAAAAAAAGAATTTTATCATTTTAATTATAGATACGCGACATGGGGTCGTCCTCACTATTATTATTATTATTATACTATTATAGTGGAGTCCTGTCTGCATCAAATTATAGTTTGGGTTTGAATCAATTCGTTACTGTCAAAAAAATTATACACAGTATTTAATGGATGAATTCTATTTTTATCTCCCAATCCCAATGGCTATGAAATGACTTTTTCGGTAGATCCACGATCATTTATGAAAACTCTTGTATTCACCATGCAATTGTTGCTCTCACGTCTTGGTTTGGGGTGGACTGGACTCTATTTTTGAGTAGGCTTAAATGAAATGGTTTTCCCGAGGAATAGAGGCTATAATTTGTTATGCTAAGATAAAGTGCGGATGAGCATCGACTGACAAAATGTAAAACACACGTTTCTGAGGTAAATTGGTGCACTCGTGCTGGTTAAACTGTACGAAATACAGGAAAGTGATATCTGAGGTTGTTCTTGATCATTTCGTGATCAAACTAAAATCTACTTGAGGGAATAGTAAAGGGATTTTTGTGCTTTCTCTTTTTATGGCAGATATTGGGCAAATAGCTTGGATTTTTTTATGAGCTCCAGAAGATTGATCACTATAGGTTATTCTATGAAATAATTCCAGCTAGGGCTAGTAATATATAAGTTTATTTCTCTCAGTTATATTGAAGACAATAAACTCACGTCCTTTTTCCAATTATGCACAATTAATTAATCGAAATACGCGAGTTAAAGCTATGTGAGTCGTTAACATGTAAATTTTTTGGACTTGATATCGTATGTACTTTTTATGATGTAAGAGGATATTGTGGTCGTTTTTTTTTTTTAAAGTTTACCATAAAATATACTGGGGTAGGGCAGGCCATTAATGAGGGGTGTCAAGTACTTTTTTTCATAAGATCTATTCTTCCAGTAAAAATCTATCCGAGATTCATTTTTTCAGTAATTGACTCAAAAGAGAATCATTTTACCTGAAATTATAGTAGGGACAATATTCTACATTTCTCTGTTTTTTTTTTAGATTTCGAAACTTATGATTATTTAAATTAATGTACGTTTATTTGGCGATCAACCAAAAATCATATTGTAGTTCCACTAAAGAGGGATTCAGAAAATCCAAACTAGCGTAAATGTAAACTATAAAAAATCACATGTAACTGTTTCTAACTACTTAAAGTAACATGTATTTAAACATGCGTTTATTTAAACACTTTTATACTAAGAATCATTAAAAGAAAATAATAAAACTCCGGGACATCTATATAATACTATGGATTAATACCGGACCAAAACTCTTATTTTACGTCATGTATAAATCTGATTTGTGAATTTTTCAAAAAAAGCTTACGACATTAACTTTATCGTAAGAAATTAACCGTGTATAAAATCACTGGTACTTAGTAAGCTTATCAGACAACTTTTGACTTCATGAAATATGAAATCTTTGAAAATGCTGTAGCAATCGACTTCTGAAGTCGCAGTTTCTTGCCACATAAAAAATTTACTTAATTCAACGACGGCTTCAAAATATTCACGAAATTACTTAACATCGCAGGAGCAACAATTTAAACTTGTCATAACGTCACAGTCTTTGTAGGTGAGAATAGTTTTACGTAAAGTAGAAGTTTTTTTCATTAAAAAATTGTGGTTTTAATGTTGAAAACACTATCTATTCTAGTTTGCACTTTTTTTGTCAGAGTATGTGCATTAGATTCATGACACGGCATCATTAATCAGATATTTAATTCTGTCTTTATAGCTCAGATATGTATAATTATTCTCTTTTCATAGTGGTGTTTTTTGTTGTTCTCTTTTTTATAGCGAACAAAATATACGACAGATATTTTAGCATATTATGCAAAGTTCAAAGTCTATAACATTTTTTTATATTTAATAATAATTTTTACTTAATTCAACGACATCTTCAAAATATTCACGAAATCACTTAACATCGCAGGAGCAATAATTTAAACTTGTCATAACGTCACAGTCTTTGTAGGTGAGAATAGTTTTACGTAAAGTAGAAGTTTTTTTCATTAAAAAATTGTGGTTTTAATGTTGAAAACACTATCTATTCTAGTTTGCACTTTTTTGTCAGAGTATGTGCATTAGATTCATGACACGGCATCATTAATCAGATATTTAATTCTGTCTTTATAGCTCAGATATGTATAATTATTCTCTTTTCATAGTGGTGTTTTTTGTTGTTCTCTTTTTTATAGCGAACAAAATATACGACAGATATTTTAGCATATTATGCAAAGTTCAAAGTCTATAACATTTTTTTATATTTAATAATAATTTTTACTTAATTCAACGACATCTTCAAAATATTCACGAAATCACTTAACATCGCAGGAGCAATAATTTAAACTTGTCATAACGTCACAGTCTTTGTAGGTGAGAATAGTTTTACGTAAAGTAGAAGTTTTTTTCATCAAAAATTGTGGTTTTAATGTTGAAAACACTATCTATTCTAGTTTGCACTTTTTTGTCAGAGTATGTGCATTAGATTCATGACACGGCATCATTAATCAGATATTTAATTCTGTCTTTATAGCTCAGATATGTATAATTATTCTCTTTTCATAGTGGTGTTTTTTGTTGTTCTCTTTTTTATAGCGAACAAAATATACGACAGATATTTTAGCATATTATGCAAAGTTCAAAGTCTATAACATTTTTTATATTTAATAATAATTTTCATCAACTAGCTTCTGATTAAAAAAAGAAATTGTGAAACATTAATTTGTGATGCCTGATCATTATAGTCACTATAAAGTGTTGAATTCAGTAATATCAGATTATTTACACAACAGGCATTGCGATCCTCGCGATCACCAATGGAATTTCACAAAAGTTTTCGTAATTAAATAAAAAAGTAATAACAAGTTCTAAAAAATAGATATCGATGACAGATAAGCATTTTCATACACAAAAAAATACATAAATTTCCCAAATTTAAAATTGTGTAAATGTTATTGTAATATAAAGTTGAGATTGAATTGCACGCTGAAGTAAATGTTGCTGGGGAATATGTAAGGCTATTTTCTGCCAGTCCATGACAACGTTTTTAATGTTATAGAAAATATATAGCCATTGCTTTCGTCATTCATTTTTTCGCCAAAACAACCGTGAAATAAATAAAGAATTGTCACTAGTCAGTATTAAACAGAGGCAAACGTTTTTAAATGATTAGTTTGCAATAATCGCTTTACAAATTGTGCACAAACGATGACAAATTCGTATGGAGCTATTAAAGGACCATTTGACCACCCCCCTGATACCTCGGCTGGAACGCTTTTTATCTACTACACATGAGTGTGACGATAATAATGCCTTCTTTTTTTTTAGAGAGAGATTGGAACAAATCTATTCTCTTAAGATTAGTGGACAACCTATAAATAGTGCTAGAATTTAACATTAATACGTACATTGTCATAAAAAATATCCTATTTGCATTTTTTTGAAACGACTCTAAAGTTAAAGTTGATATTGCTCTTTTTTTGAATAACAATAAATACTAACACGTCTATCTAACATAATATGACAAATTGTCTGCCTCAAGTGATCGCAATACGTTCATGTAACGTACGTTATGTAGGTGAATATCATACAAAGACTTCAGGTTTCATTATTTCGATATGAAAGTCCGACTTCATTATCACCTGCAATACATACACTTCAAATATTATATTATGGTCATAATATAGCTTAATAAGTATTGTACATAAATATTAGCACACGTCTTATGTTATAACTTTTTTGTGCATCATTTAAAACCAGCTATGTTTGCATACAATCTTGTTCATTACTCCCACTGCAAAAAAACAACGATGTCTACACACATTCATGCAAGAATTTACTTTCATATAAACAGTATAATACATATAAGTAAAAGTATATGGTATTATGACAACCTACACACGCATCACATGCATCACTAATTTGCATAGAAGGTCGTTGAATAATAATACGTTTACAGGCTGATAAACAAAACACGGTATAAATGTCTTTTAAAATTCTTTATTTTTCTAAATAATACATGTTCATTACTTTATGGTTTTTCTCGCGTATGTAACACTCATTTGAAATTTATCTGTGTTTAATGCCTGTCCACAAGATTGATGTATTCCGCTTAGAATACTCCATACGTCTCCAAGTGTTAAATTTTTAGCTTTTCGAAAGGGTAAATATCCTTTTTTACCCGTTGAGTGATCCAAGCTGTTAAAGCTAATTCCCACGTAGTCTTCAGGTGTCAGTTCACTTGTAATATATTCTATGACCTCGTTGATTGCACTTTTGATCCATAAAACGGAATCGCCTGTATTCCCTTTAGGTTCTTCTTTGATCTTAAAAATCAAACGTGTACCATTTATTCCAAAACGTTTAACTTCAAATTTCGTATTATCTGCCATGTTAATTATTTAATTCTTCTTCTTCGTTGTTGACTGCTCGGAAGCTCAATGCTTTCTGCCTCTTTTTTTCAGATTGACGTTCTATTTATAGCTTTGTAATATTCAAGTTACATAAACTAGGGCCTTATATAAACCTTTAAAGTCTCTCTTCCCCCCTTTTTTACAAACTTCTACAACCAAACAACGCTTGGATAATATGATTTCTTATGAGCTGTTTTTTTTTGAAAATAGGGACACGAGAACTCTCTCTCTCTCTCTCTCTCGATAGGAACCTTAATGTTAAAAGTATCTCTGCAGATTGTTGTGAACACTCGTTTTAAAGTATAAATAACAATTTTTATTTCAGTGTGATTTCTAATAATAATGATTTATATAATAATATATAATAACGTAATCAAAGTAATTACTCAATATCATGAATAAACTTACGTACTAAAAAGCATAAAAATGGTTCTGTCTATCTGTCTGTCTGTCTATCTTCTTGATAAAAAAACAAATGGAATGTCCGTCTATCTGTTCGCTAATATTTATTCCTGTATGAACCTATAAAAAGCTACTAGGAAGATTTTTATAATAATATGATGTTTTAAAATAAAATAAATAAGAAAATTTGATGTTAATAAAAAATGTTAAATACATGCTTTGATAATTAAACAGTCTGTATAATATCTACGTATTGCAATGCTACATTTTTTTGTCACATAGATTGCACTTGATTTTATTCCCCATTGTTAATTTTTTGTACGGTGGACCCATATGAAAACTAGGAGCCGTGATAATGGTTGTCGAGGATACCGGTGACGAGCTCTAATATAATGTTTTGTACCGTTTAATTGCATGTTATGTATTTTGTAGACGTAATCTTGTAATAAAATACACAAACTTTATGTTTGAACAATTATGCAAGTTATTTGTTATTTCAGGTTTATTATTGAGTAGTAATTAATTTAATTTCTCAACGTTTAGCTATTGACAAATAACAGCTCATTGCAGTTTTATAGCATAGTACGTGAGTGATGTATTGTAAAAGTGAACAGTTTGGAGAGGTGCAAAGCTAACAAATTAATAAAACTTATTGCGAGGGCAATTATTATAGAAGTAATATTCTTTTATCTAACCTCTAGAATTTATTCCTGTCTGAAACCTATAAAAAAGCTACTAGGAAGATTTTTATAATAATATGATGTTTTAAAATAAAATAAGAAAATTTGATATAAATAAAATGTTAAATACATGCTTATTATTATAACCTATTGTAATAAATTCCAATTATAACGCATGTCACATATTGTTTCTGTGTAACGCGACGTGTTTATATACACACTTTAATGGCGCTGTGGCAAGTCAACCCAATAGCTCACTTGGTTTAGTCGCGGCACGCCAAGCTATGGAACTCGGGTTCGAAAACACACTGGCTCTGTCATGAAAAAAAAGCTGTGCGGGCTGCCTACGTTGTAGGCGATTAAAATATCGAAGAGATCGCTCTAGCTCATGTATTGCAGATTGCATACCTACCTGGGGTTATCTTTTGCAATAAACTACAATATACCATTCAAACGCATCAGTAAAAAAATAACCCCGTTGCAACGTCTCGACGAACTCTTGTCGTCGGATGGGGGGCGGAAGAGGGGGCGGTGGGGTAGGGGGCTATTAACGAAGAACGTCGAGAGAGTCGTCGTTGACGACCACCATGCAAATATTGCACAAATTATTAAAAAGTGGTGGGGGAAAAAATGGACGATTCTGCGACCTGAAACGTCATCAAATCGGTTGGTCCAGGACACACCTATTATCATCTACTCGCACCTATATCTGAAATGCCTATCGACACCTATTTTTAAAATGCCAATCGGCAACTATATCCGTAATGCCTATCGGCACCTATATCTGAAATGCCTATCGGCACCAATTTTTGAAATGTCTATCGGAAACTACAACAGAAATGCCTATCAGCACCAATATTTGAAATGCCTATCAGCAAACATATCTGAAATGCCTATCGACACCTATATTTAAATACCTATCGGCTTCTATATCTGAAATGCCTATCGGCACCTATTTTTAAAATGCCAATCGGCAACTATATCTGAAATGCCTATCGGCACCTATATCTGAAATGCCTATCGGCACCAATTTTTGAAATGCCTACCGAAAACTACATCTGAAATGCCTATCAGCACCTATATTTGAAATGCCTATCGGCAACCATATCTGGAATGCACATCGGCGCCTATATTTGAAATGCCTATCGGCTTCTATATCTGAAATGCCTATCGGCACCTATATTTAAAATGCCAATCGACAACTATATCTGAAATGCCTATCGCACCCTATATCTAAAATGCCTATCGGCACCTATTTTTGAAATGCCTATCGAAAACTACATCTGAAATGCCTATCAGCACCTATATTTGAAATGCCTATCGGCAACCGCATCAGAAATGCCTATCGGCACCTATCTCTGAAATGCCTTTCGGCATTTATATCTGAAATGCCTATCGACACCTATATTTGAATGCCTATCGGCACCTATATTTTAAATGCCTATCGGCAACTATATCTGATATGCCTATCTGCACCTATATCTGAAATGCCTATCGGCACCTATTTTTGAAATGCCTATCGCAAATTACATCTAAAATGCCTATCGGCACCTATTTTTAAAATGCCAATCGGCAACTATATCTGAAATGCCTATCGGCACCTATATCTGAAATGCCTATCGGCACCTATTTTTGAAATGCCTATCGGAAACTACATCTGAAATGCCTATCAGCACCTATATTTGAAATGCCTATCGGCAACCATATCTGAAATGCCTATCGACACCTATATTTGAAATACCTATCGGCTTCTATATCTGAAATGCCTATCGGCACTTATTTCTAAAATGCCAATCGGCAACTATATCTGAAATGCCTATCGGCACCTATATCTGAAATGCCTATCGGCACCTATATCTGAAATGCCTATCGGAAACTACATCTGAAATGCCTATCAGCACCTATATTTGAAATGCCTATCGGCAACCATATCTGGATTGCTCATCGGCACCTATATTTGATATGCCTATCGGCTTATATATCTGAAATGCCTATCAGCACCTTTTTTTAAAATGCCAATCGACAACTATATCTGGAATGCCTATCGGCACCTATATCTGAAATGCCTATCGGCACCTATTTTTGAAATGCCTATCGGAAACTACATCTGAAATGCCTATCAGCACCTATATTTGAAATGCCTATCGGCAATCATATCTGAAATGCCTATCGACACCTATATTTGAAATACCTATCGGCTTCTATATCTGAAATGCCTATCGGCACCTATTTTTAAAATGCCAATCGGCAACTATATCTGAAATGCCTATCGGCACCTATATCTGAATTGCCTATCGGACCCAATTTTTGAAATGCCTATCGGAAACTACATCTGAAATGCCTATCAGCACCTATATTTGAAATGCCTATCGGCAACCATATCTGGAATGCCTATCGGCGCCTATATTTGAAATGCCTATCGGCAACTATATCTGAAATGCCTATCGGCACCTATATCTGAAATGCCTATCGGCACCTATTTTTGAAATGCCTATCGGAAACTACATCTGAAATGCCTATCAGCACCTAAATTTGAAATGCCTATCGGCAATCATATCTGGAATGCCTATCGGCGCCTATATTTGAAATGCCTATCGGCTTCTATATATGAAATACCTATCGGCGCCTATTTTTAAAATGCCAATCGGCAACTATATCTGAAGTGCCTATCGGCACCTATATCTGAAATGCCTATCGGCACTTTTTTTGAAAATGCCAATCGAAAACTACATCTGAAATGCCTATCGGTACCTATTTTTGAAATGCCTATCGGAAACTACATCTGAAATGATTATCAGCACTTATATTTGAAATGCCTATCGGCAACCATATCTGGAATGCCTATCGGCACCTATATTTGAAATGCCTATCGGCAACCATATCTGGAATGCCTATCGGCACCTATATTTGAAATGCCTATCGGCTTCTATATCTGAAATGCCTATCGACACCTATTTTTAAAATGCCAATCGGCAACTATATCTGAAATGCCTATCAGCACCTATATCTGAAATGCCTATCGGCACCTATTTTTGAAATGCCTATCGGAAACTACATATGAAATGCGTATCAGCACCTTTATTTGAAATGCTTATCGGCAACCATATCTGAAATAGCTATCGACACCTATATTTGAAATCCCTATAAGCTTCTATATCTGAAATGCCTATCGGCACCTATTTTTAAAATGCCTATCGGCAACCATATCTGGAATGCCTATCGGCGCCTATTTTTGAAATGCCTATCGGCACTTTTATTTTAAATGCCTATCGGCAACTATATCTGATAAGCCTATCGGCACCTATATCTGAAATGCCTATCGGCACTAATTTTTGAAATGCCTATCGGAAACTACATCTGAAATGCCTATCAGCACCTATATTTGAAATGCCTATCGGCAACCATATCTGGAATGCCTATCGGCGCCTATATTTGAAATGCCTATCGGCTTCTATATCTAAAATGCCTATCGGCAAGTATTTTTAAAATGCCAATCGGCAACTATATCTGAAGTGCCTATCGGCACCTATATCTCAAATGCCTATCGGCACCTATTTTTGAAATGCCTATAGAAAACTACATCTGAAATGCCTATCAGCATTTATATTTGAAATGCTTATCGGCAACCACATCAGAAATGCCTATCGGCACCTATATCTGAAATGCCCTACGGCATTTATATCTGAAATGCCGATCGACACCTATATTTGAAATGCCTATCGGCACCTATATTTTAAATGCCTATCGGCAACTATATCTGATATGCCTATCGGCACCTATATCTGAAATGCCTATCGGCACCTATTTTTGAAATGCCTATCGGAAACTACATCTAAAATGCCTATCAACACCTATTTTTAAAATGCCAATCGGAAAGTATATCTGAAATGCCTATTGGCACCTATAATTGAAATGCCTATCGGAACCTATTTTTGAAATGCTTATCGGAAACAACATCTGAAATGACTATCAGCACCTATATTTGAAATGCCTATCGGCAACCATATCTGAAATGCCTATCCACACCTGTATTTGAAATACCTATCGGCTTCTATATCTAAAATGCCTATCGGCACCTATTTTTAAAATGCCAATCGGCAACTAAATCTGAAATGCCTATCGGCTTATATATCTGAAATGCCTATCGACACCTATTTTTAAAATGCCAATCGGCAACTATATCTGAAATGCCAATCGGCACCTATATCTGAAATGCCTATCGACACCTATTTTTAAAATGCCAATTGGCAACTATATCTGAAATGCCTATCGGCACCTATATCTGAAATTCCTATCGGTACCTATTTTTGAAATGCCTATTGGAAACTACATCTGAAATGATTATCAGCACTTATATTTGAAATGCCTATCGGCAACCATATCTGGAATGCCCATCGGCACCTATATCTGAAATGCCTATCGGCTTCTATATCTGAAATGCCTATCGGCACCTATTTTTAAAATACCAATCGGCAACTATATCTGAAATGCCTATCGGCACCTATATCTGAAATGCCTATCGGCACCTAGTTTTGAAATGCCTATCGGAAACTCCATCTGAAATGCCTATCAGCACCTATATTTGAAATGCCTATCGGCAAACTTATCTGGAATGCCTATCGGCACCTATATTTGAAATGCCTATCGGCAACCATATCTGGAATGCCTATCGGCACCTATATTTGAAATGTCTATCGGCTTCTATATCTGAAATGCCTATCGACACCTATTTTTTAAATGCCAATCGGCAACTATATCTGAAATGCCTATCGGCACCTATATCTGAAATGCCTATCGGCACCTATTTTTGAAATGCCTATCGGAAACTACATCTGAAATGCCTATCAGCACCTTTATTTGAAATGCTTATCGGCAACCATATCTGAAATAGCTATCGACACCTATATTTGAAATCCCTATCGGCTTCTATATCTGAAATGCCTATCGGCACCTATTTTTAAAATGGCAATCGGCAACTATATCTGAAATGCCAATCGGCACCTATATCTAAAATGCCTATCGGCACCTATTTTTGAAATGCCTATCGGAAACTACATCTGAAATGCCTATCAGCACCTATATTTGAAATGCCTATCGGCAACCATATCTGGAATGCCTATCGGCGCCTATATTTGAAATGCCTATCGGCTTCTATATCTAAAATGCCTATCGGCACCTATTTTTAAAATGCAAATCGGCAACTATATCTGAAGTGCCTATCGGCACCTAAGTCTCAAATGCCTATCGGCACCTATTTTTTAATTGCCTATCAAAAACTACATCTGAAATGCCTATCAGCATTTATATTTGAAATGCCCATCGGCAACCACATCAGAAATGCCTATCGGCACCTATATCTGAAACGCCCTACGGCATTTATATCTGAAATGCCGATCGACACCTATATTTGTAATGCCTATCGGCACCTATATTTTAAATGCCTATCGGCAACTATATCTGATATGCCTATCGGCACCTATATCTGATATGCCTATCGGCACCTATTTTTGAAATGCCTATCGGAAACAACATCTGAAATGACTATCAGCACCTATATTTGAAATGCCTATCGGCAACCATATCTGAAATGCCTATCCACACCTGTATTTGAAATACCTATCGGCTTCTATATCTAAAATGCCTATCGGCACCTATTTTTAAAATGCCAATCGGCAACTATATCTGAAATGCCTATCGGCACCTATATCTGAAATGCCTATCGGCACCAACTTTTGAAATGCCTATCGGAAACTCCATCTGAAATGCCTATCAGCACCTATATTTGAAATGCCTATCGACAACCATATCTGGAATGCCTATCGGCACCTATATTTGAAATGCCTATCGGCTTCTATATCTGAAATGCCTATCGGCACCTATTTTTAAAATCCCAATCGGCAACTATATCTGAAATGCCTATCGGCACCTATATCTGAAATGCCTATCGGCACCTATTTTTGAAATGCCTATCGGAAACTACATCTGAAATGCCTATCAGCACCTATATTTGAAATGCCTATCGGCAACCATATCTGAAATGCCTATCGACACCTATATTTGAAATACCTATCGGCTTCTATATCTGAAATGCCTATAGGTACCTATTTTTAAAATGCCAATCGGTAACTATATCTGAAATGCCTATCGGCACCTATATCTGAAATGCCTATCGGCACCATTTTTTGAAATGCCTATCGGAAACTACATCCGGAATGCCTGTCAGCACCTATATTTGAAATGCCTATCGGCAACCATATCTATAATGCCTATCGGCACCTATATTTGAAATGCCTATCGACTTCTATATCTGAAATGCCTATCGACACCAATTTTTAAAATGCCTATCGGAAACTACATCTGAAATGCCTATCAGCACCTATATTTAAAATGTCTATCGGCAACCATATCTGGAATGCTCATCGGCACCTATATTTGAAATGCCTATCGGCTTATATATCTGAAATGCCTATCGGCACCTATTTTTAATATGCCAATCGGCAACTATATCTGAAATGCCTATCGGCACCTATATCTGAAATGCCTATCGGCACCTATTTTTGAAATGCCTATCGGAAACTACATCTGAAATGCCTATCAGCACCTATATTTGAAATGCTTATAGGCAACCATATCTGAAATGCCTATCGACACCTATATTCAAAATCCCTATCGGCTTCTATATCTGAAATGCCTATCGGCACCTATTTTTAAAATGCCAATCGGCAACTATATCTGAAATGCCTATCGGCACTTATATCTGAAATGCCTATCGGCGCCAATTTTTGAAATGCCTATCGGAAACTACATCTGAAATGCCTATCAGCACCTATATTTGAAATGCCTATCGGCAACCATATCTGGAATGCCTATCGGCGCCTATATTTGAAATGCCTATCGGCTTCTATATCTGAAATACCTATCGGCGCCTATTTTTAAAATGCCAATCGGCAACTATATCTGAAGTGCCTATCGGCACCTATATCTGAAATGCCTATCGGCACTTATTCTTGAAATGCCTATCGGAAACTACATCTGAAATGACTATCAGCACCTATATTTGAAATGCCTATCGGCAACAATATCTGAAATGCCTATCCACACCTATATTTGAAATACCTATCGGCTTCTATATCTAAAATGCCTATCGGCACCTATTTTTAAAATGCCAATCGGTAAGTATATCTGAAATGCCTATCGGCACCTATATCTAAAATGCCTATCGGAACCTATTTTTGAAATTCCTATCGGAAACTACATCTGAAATGACTATCAGCACCTATATTTGAAATGCCTATCGGCAACCATATCTGAAATGCCTATCCACACCTATATTTGAAATACCTATCGGCTTCTATATCTAAAATGCCTATCGGCACCTATTTTTAAAATGCCAATCGGCAACTACATCTGAAATGCCTATCGGCTTATATATCTGAAATGCCTATCGGCACCTATTTTTTAAATGCCAATCGGCAACTATAACTGAAATGCCAATCGGCACCTATATCTGAAATGCCTATCGACACCTATTTTTAAAATGCCAATTGGCAACTATATCTGAAATGCCTATCGGCACCTATATCTGAAATGCCTATCGACACCTATTTTTAAAATGCCAATTGGCAACTATATCTGAAATGCCTATCGACACCTATATCTGAAATGCCTATCGGTACCTATTTTTGAAATGCCTATCGGAAACTACATCTGAAATGATTATCAGCACTTATATTTGAAATGCCTATCGGCAACCATATCTGGAATGCCTATCGGCACCTATATTTGAAATGCCTATCGGCAACCATATCTGGAATGCCTATCGGCACCTATATTTGAAATGCCTATCGGCTTCTATATCTGAAATGCCTATCGACACCTATTTTTAAAATGCCAATCGGCAACTATATCTGAAATGCCTATCGGCACCTATATCTGAAATGCCTATCGGCACCTATATCTGAAATGCCTATCGGCACCTATTTTTGAAATGCCTATCGGAAACTACATATGAAATGCGTATCAGCACCTTTATTTGAAATGCTTATCGGCAACCATATCTGAAATAGCTATCGACACCTATATTTGAAATCCCTATAAGCTTCTATATCTGAAATGCCTATCGGCACCTATTTTTAAAATGCCTATCGGCAACCATATCTGGAATGCCTATCGGCGCCTATATTTGAAATGCCTATCGGCACTTTTATTTTAAATGCCTATCGGCAACTATATCTGATAAGCCTATCGGCACATATATCTGAAATGCCTATCGGCACTAATTTTTAAAATGCCTATCGGAAACTACATCTGAAATGCCTATCAGCACCTATATTTGAAATGCCTATCGGCAACCATATCTGGAATGCCTATCGGCGCCTATATTTGAAATGCCTGTCGGCTTCTATATCTAAAATGCCTATCGGCAAGTATTTTTAAAATGCCAAACGGCAACTATATCTGAAGTGCCTATCGGCACCTATATCTCAAATGCCTATCGGCACCTATTTTTGAAATGCCTATCGAAAACTACATCTGAAATGCCTATCAGCATTTATATTTGAAATGCTTATCGGCAACCACATCAGAAATGCCTATCGGCACCTATATCTGAAATGCCCTACGACATTTATATCTGAAATGCCGATCGACACCTATATTTGAAATGCCTATCGGCACCTATATTTTAAATGCCTATCGGCAACTATATCTGATATGCCTATCGGCACCTATATCTGAAATGCCTATCGGCACCTATTTTTGAAATGCCTATCGGAAACTACATCTAAAATGCCTATCAACACCTATTTTTAAAATGCCAATCGGAAAGTATATCTGAAATGCCTATTGGCACCTATAATTGAAATGCCTATCGGAACCTATTTTTGAAATGCTTATCGGAAACAACATCTGAAATGACTATCAGCACCTATATTTGAAATGCCTATCGGCAACCATATCTGAAATGCCTATCCACACCTGTATTTGAAATACCTATCGGCTTCTATATCTAAAATGCCTATCGGCACCTATTTTTAAAATGCCAATCGGCAACTACATCTGAAATGCCTATCGGCTTATATATCTGAAATGCCTATCGGCACCTATTTTTAAAATGCCAATCGGCAACTATATCTGAAATGCCAATCGGCACCTATATCAGAAATGCCTATCGGCACCTATTTTTGAAATGCCTATCGGAAACTACATCTGAAATGCCTATCAGCACCTATATTTGAAATGCCTATCGGCAACCATATCTGAAATGCCTATCGACACCTATATTTGAAATCCCTATCGGCTTCTATATCTGAAATGCCTATCGGCACCTATTTTTAAAATGCCAATCGGCAACTATATCTGAAATGCCAATCGGCACCTATATCTGAAATGCCTATCGACACCTATTTTTTAAATGCCAATTGGCAACTATATCTGAAATGCCTATCGGCACCTATATCTGAAATTTCTATCGGTACCTATTTTTGAAATGCCTATTTTAACTACATCTGAAATGATTATCAGCACTTATATTTGAAATGCCTATCGGCAACCATATCTGGAATGCCTATCGGCACCTATATTTGAAATGCCTATCGGCTTCTATATCTGAAATGCCTATCGGCACCTATTTTTAAAATACCAATCGGCAACTATATCTGAAATGCCTATCGGCACCTATTTTTAAAATGCCAATCGGCAACTATATCTGAAATGCCAATCGGCACCTATATCAGAAATGCCTATCGGCACCTATTTTTGAAATGCCTATCGGAAACTCCATCGAAAATGCCTATCAGCACCTATATTTGAAATGCCTATCGGCAACCTTATCTGGAATGCCTATCGGCACCTATATTTGAAATGCCTATCGGCAACCATATCTGGAATGCCTATCGGCACCTATATTTGAAATGTCTATGGGCTTCTATATCTGAAATGCCTATCGACACCTATTTTTTAAATGCCAATCGGCAACTATATCTGAAATGCCTATCAGCACCTATATCTGAAATGCCTATCGGCACCTATTTTTGAAATGCCTATCGGAAACTACATCTGATATGCCTATCAGCACCTTTATTTGAAATGCTTATCGGCAACCATATCTGAAATAGCTATCGACACCTATATTTGAAATCCCTATCGGCTTCTATATCTGAAATGCCTATCGGCACCTATTTTTAAAATGGCAATCGGCAACTATATCTGAAATGCCAATCGGCACCTATATCTGAAATGCCTATCGGCACCTATTTTTGAAATGCCTATCGGAAACTACATCTGAAATGCCTATCAGCACCTATATTTGAAATGCCTATCGGCAACCATATCTGGAATGCCTATCGGCGCCTATATTTGAAATGCCTATCGGCTTCTATATCTAAAATGCCTATTGGCACCTATTTTTAAAATGCAAATCGGCAACTATATCTGAAGTGCCTATCGGCACCTATATCTCAAATGCCTATCGGCACCTATTTTTTAATTGCCTATCAAAAACTACATCTGAAATGCCTATCAGCATTTATATTTGAAATGTCTATCGGCAACCACATCAGAAATGCCTATCGGCACCTATATCTGAAACGCCCTACGGCATTTATATCTGAAATGCCGATCGACACCTATATTTGTAATGCCTATCGGCACCTATATTTTAAATGCCTATCGGCAACTATATCTGATATGCCTATCGGCACCTATATCTGATATGCCTATCGGCACCTATTTTTGAAAAGCCTATCTGAAACAACATCTGAAATGACTATCAGCACCTATATTTGAAATGCCTATCGGCAACCATATCTGAAATGCCTATCCCCACCTGTATTTGAAATACCTATCGGCTTCTATATCTAAAATGCCTATCGGCACCTATTTTTAAAATGCCAATCGGCAACTATATCTGAAATGCCTATCGGCACCTATATCTGAAATGCCTATCGGCACCAACTTTTGAAATGCCTATCGGAAACTCCATCTGAAATGCCTATCAGCACCTATATTTGAAATGCCTATCGACAACCATATCTGGAATGCCTATCGGCACCTATATTTGAAATGCCTATCGGCTTCTATATCTGAAATGCCTATCGGCACCTATTTTTAAAATCCCAATCGGCAACTATATCTGAAATGCCTATCGGCACCTATATCTGAAATGCCTATCGGCACCTATTTTTGAAATGCCTATCGGAAACTACATCTGAAATGCCTATCAGCACCTATATTTGAAATGCCTATCGGCAACCATATCTGAAATGCCTATCGACACCTATATTTGAAATACCTATCGGCTTCTATATCTGAAATGCCTATAGGTACCTATTTTTAAAATGCCAATCGGTAACTATATCTGAAATGCCTATCGGCACCATTTTTTGAAATGCCTATCGGAAACTACATCCGGAATGCCTATCAGCACCTATATTTGAAATGCCTATCGGCAACCATATCTATAATGCCTATCGGCACCTATATTTGAAAGGCCTATCGGCTTCTATATCTGAAATGCCTATCGACACCAATTTTTAAAATGCCTATCGGAAACTACATCTGAAATGCCTATCAGCACCTATATTTAAAATGTCTATCGGCAACCATATCTGGAATGCTCATCGGCACCTATATTTGAAATGCCTATCGGCTTATATATCTGAAATGCCTATCGGCACCTATTTTTAAAGTGCCAATCGGCAACTATATCTGAAATGCCTATCGGCACCTATATCTGAAATGCCTATCGGCACCTATTTTTGAAATGCCTATCGGAAACTACATCTGAAATGCCTATCAGCACCTATATTTGAAATGCTTATAGGCAACCATATCTGAAATGCCTATCGACACCTATATTTAAAATCCCTATCGGCTTCTATATCTGAAATGCCTATCGGCACCTATTTTTAAAATGCCAATCGGCAACTATATCTGAAATGCCTATCGGCACTTATATCTGAAATGCCTATCGGCGCCAATTTTTGAAATGCCTATCGGAAACTACATCTGAAATGCCTATCAGCACCTATATTTGAAATGCCTATCGGCAACCATATCTGGAATGCCTATCGGCGCCTATATTTGAAATGCCTATCGGCTTCTATATCTGAAATACCTATCGGCGCCTATTTTTCAAATGCCAATCGGCAACTATATCTGAAGTGCCTATCGGCACCTATATCTGAAATGCCTATCGGCACCTATTTTTGAAATGCCTATCGAAAACTACATCTGAAATGCCTATCAGCACCTATATTTAAAATGCCTATCGGCAATCATATCTGAAAAGCCTATCGACACCTATATATGAAATACCTATCGGCTTCTATATCTGAAATGCCTATCGGCACCTATTTTTAAAATGCCAATCGGCAACTATATCTGAAATGCCTATCGGCAACTATATCTGAAATTCCTATCGGCACCAATTTTTGAAATGCCTATTGGAAACTACATCTGAAATGCCTATCAGCACCTATATTTGAAATGCCTATCGGCAACCATATCTGGAATGCCTATCGGCACCTATATTTGAAATGCCTATCGGCTTCTATATCTGAAATGCCCATCGGCACCTATTTTTAAAATGCCAATCGGCAACTATATCTGAAATGCCTATCGGCACCTATATCTGAAATGCCTATCGGCACCTATTTTTGAAATGCCTATCGGAAACTACATCTGAAATGCCTATCAGCACCTATATTTGAAATGCCTATCGGCAACCATATCTGAAATGCCTACCGACACCTATATTTGAAATACCTATCGGCTTCTATATCTGAAATGCCTATCGGTACCTATTTTTAAAATGCCAATCGGTAACTATATCTGAAATGCCTATCGGCACCTATATCTGAAATGCCTATCGGCACCATTTTTTGAAATGCCTATCGGAAACTACATCCGGAATGCCTATCAGCACCTATATTTGAAATGCCTATCGGCAACCATATCTGGAATGCCTATCACCAACTATATTTGAAATGCCTATCGGCTTCTATATCTGAAATGCCTATCGACACCAATTTTTGAAATGCCTATCGGAAACTACATCTGAAATGCCTATCAGCACCTATATTTGAAATGCCTATCGGCAAACATATCTGGAATGCTCATCGGCACCTATATTTGAAATGCCTATCGGCTTATATATCTGAAATGCCTATCGGCACCTATTTTAAAAATGCCAATCGGCAACTATATCTGAAATGCCTATCGGCACCTATATCTAAAATGCCTATCGGCACCTATTTTTGAAATGCCTATCGGAAACTACATCTGAAATGCCTATCAGCACCTCTATTTGAAATGCTTATCGGCAACCATATCTGAAATGCCTATCGACACCTATATTTAAAATCCCTATCGGCTTCTATATCTGAAATGCCTATCAGCACCTATTTTTAAAATGCCAATCGGCAACTATATCTGAAATGCCTATCGGCACCTATATCTGAAATGCCTATCGGCACCTATTTTTGAAATGCCTATCGGAAACTACATCTGAAATGCCTATCAGCACCTATATTTGAAATGCCTATCGGCAATCATATCTGAAATGCCTATCGACACCTATATTTGAAAGACCTATAGGCTTCTATATCTGAAATGCCTTTTGGCACCTATTTTTAAAATGCCAATCGGCAACTATATCTAAAGTGCCTAACGGCACCTATATCTGAAATGCCTATCGGCACCTATTTTTGAAATGCCTATCGAAAACTACATCTGAAATGCCTATCAGCACCTATATTTGAAATGCCTATCGGCAACCACATCAGAAATGCCTATCGGCACCTATATCTGAAATGGCTTTCGGCATTTATATCTGAAATGCCGGTCGACACCTATATTTGAAATGCCTATCGGCACATATATTTTAAATGCCTATCGGCAACTATATCTGATATGCCTATCGGCACCTATATCTGAAATGCCTATCGGCACCTATTTTTAAAATGCCTATCAGGAACTACATCTAAAATGCCTATCGGCACCTATTTTTAAAATGCCAATCGGTAAGTACATCTGAAATGCCTATCGGCACCTATATCTGAAATGCCTATCGGAACCTATTTTTGAAATGCCTATCGGAAACTACATCTAAAATGACTATCAGCACCTATATTTGAAATGCCTATCGGCAACCATATCTGAAATGTCTATCCACACCTATATTTGAAATACCTATCGGCTTCTATATCTGAAATGCCTTTTTTTTTTTTTTTTTTTTTTTTGTGCGGAGGAGGAAATGCATTTACGCACACCCAGGGAAGATAGCCCTGGGTAGTGTGGGACTCGGGCAAGACCCCATACCCACTAAAACCTCCTCCGTCTCGCTCCATATATCCTCCCTGCGGTACCGACGTCCTGTCATTCCTTCGCAGGGAGGGGAGTTGCAGCTAAGCCGACTGCTCTATGTCCTGCGTATGATCTGTCGCGATATCCTACGCCTCCGTAGCTCGTCTTGCCTCAGAGTCTGCATGACTGCGGCTACAAATTGACAGCCAGCGTCCCACTTCTCCTTCGAGCACAGCATGCTGCTGACGAATGTGTCTGCTGTTAGGGCAACACCCATGTGCTGCTGAAGTTCCTCTCTCTCTTTCTCGAACCGAATGCATTCCAGCAAAACATGCTCTGCACTTTCCGGCTGCTCAAGGCAGTTTGGGCAGTTAGCGCATTCCTCTGCGCCAATTCTCTTAAGATACTCTCTAAACCCACCGTGTCCAGAGAGTATCTGTGTGAGATGGTGGTCCACCTGCCCATGGTTCCTACATGCCCATGTCTTCACGTCAGGGATGAGTCGGTGGGTCCATCTCCCCTTGTCCGAGTCATCCCATCTCAACTGCCATGCCGCTAGGGTGCCTTCCTTGATGTCTTGCGCATCCACCTCTTCCGAGCCATGTACTCTATCGTACTGTTTCTTCCGTTCTATGGCCAGAAGGTCCAATGGCGGTAGTCCCGCTATGACCAACACCGCGTCATTCGAGATTGTTCGATACGCTGCCGCCACCATCTGAAATGCCTATCAGCACCTATTTTTAAAATGCCAATCGGCAACTATATCTGTAATGCCTATCGGCACCTATATCTGGAATGCCTATCGGTACCTGTTTTTGAGATGCCTATCGGAAACTACATTTGAAATGATTATCAGCGCTTATATTTGATATGCCTATCGGCAACCATATCTGGAATGCCTATCGGCACTATATTTGAAATGCCTATCGGCTTCTATATCTGAAATGCCTATCAGCACCTATTTTTAAAATACCAATCGGCAACTATATCTGAAATGCCTATCGGCACCTATATCTGAAATGCCTATCGGCATATATTTTTGAAATGCCGTTCGGAAACTACATCTGAAATGCCTATCTGCTCCTATATTTGAAATGCCTATCGGCAACCATATCTGGAATGCCTATCGGCAACCATATTTGAAATGCCTATCGGCTTCTATATCTGAAATGCCTATCGACACCTATATTTGAAATACCTATCGGCTTCTATATCTGAAATGCCTATCGGCACCTGTTTTTAAAATGCTAATCGGCACCTGTTTTTAAAGTGCTAATCGGCAACTATATCTGAAATGCCTATCGGCACCTATATCCGAAATGCCTATCGGCATCAATTTTTCAAATGCCTATCGGAAACTACATCTAAAATGCCTATCAGCACCTATATTTGAAATGCCTATCGGCAACAATATCTGGAATGCCTATCGGCACCTATATTTGAAATGCCTATCTGCAACCATATCTGAAATGCCTATCGACACCTATATTTGAAATACCTATCGGCTTCTATATCTGAAATGCCTATCGGCACCTATTTTTAAAATGTTAATCGGTAACTATATCTGAAATGCCTATCGGCACCTATATCTGAAATGCCTATCGGCACCATTTTTTGAAATGTCTATCGGAAACTACATCCGGAATGCCTATCAGCACCTATATTTAAAATGCCTATCGGCAACCATATCTGGAATGCCTATCGGCACCTATATTTGAAATGTCTCTCGGCTTCTATATCTGAAATGCCTATCGACACCTATTTTTAAAATGCCAATCGGCTTCTATATCTGAAATGCCTATCGTCACCTATATCTGAAATGCCTATCGGCACCTATTTTTGAAATGCCAATCGGAAACTACATCTGAAATGCCTATCAGACCTATATTTGAAATGCTTATCGGCAACCATATCTGAAATGCCTATCGACACCTATATTTGAAATCCCTATCGGCTCCTATATCTGAAATGCCTATCGGCACCTATATCTGAAATGCCTATCGGCACCTATTTTTGAAATGCCTATCGGAAACTACATCTGAAATGCCTATCAGCACCTATATTTGAAATGCCTATCGGCAACCCTATCTGGAATGCTCATCGGCACCTATATGTGAAATGCCTATCGGCTTATATATCTGAAATGCCTATCGGCACCTATTTTTAAAATGCCAATCGGCAACTATATCTGAAATGCCTATCGGCACCTATATCTGAAATGCCTATCGGCACCTATTTTTGAAATGCCTATCGAAAACTACATCTGAAATGCCTATCAGCACCTATATTTGAAATGCCTATCGGCAACCATATCTGGGATGCCTATCGGCGCCTATATTAGAAATGCCTATCGGCTTCTATATCTGAAATACCTATCGGCGCCTATTTTTAAAATGCCAATCGGCAACTATATCTGAAGTGCCTATCGGCACCTATATCTGAAATGCCTATCGGCACCTATTTTTGAAATGCCTATCGAAAACTACATCTGAAATGCCTATCAGCACCTATATTTGAAATGCCTATCGGCAACCACATCAGAAATGCCTATCGGCACCTATATCTGAAATGCCTTTCGGCATTTAAATCTGAAATGCCGGTCGACACCTATATTTGAAATGCCTATCGGCACATATATTTTAAATGCCTATCGGCAACTATATCTGATATGCCTATCGGCACCTATATCTGAAATGCCTATCGGCACCTATTTTTGAAATGCCTATCGGAAACTACATCTAAAATGCCTATCGGCACCTATTTTTAAAATGCCAATCGGTAAGTATATCTGAAATGCCTATCGGCACCTATATCTGAAATGCCTATCGGAACCTATTTTTGAAATACCTATCGGAAACTACATCTGAAATGACTATCAGCACCTATATTTGAAATGCCTATCGGCAACCATATCTGAAATGCATATCCACACCTATATTTGAAATACCTATCGGCTTCTATATCTGAAATGCCTATCGGCACCTATTTTTAAAATGCCAATCGGCAACTATATCTGAAATGCCTATCGGCACCTATATCTGAAATGCCTATCGGTACCTATTTTTGAAATGCCTATCGGAAACTACATTTGAAATGATTATCAGCGCTTATATTTGATATGCCTATCGGCAACCATATCTGGAACGCCAATCGGCAACTATATTTGAAATGCCTATCGGCTTCTATATCTGAAATGCCTATCGGCACCTATTTTTAAAATACCAATCGGCAACTATATCTGAAATGCCTATCGGCACCTATATCTGAAATGCCTATCGGCATATATTTTTGAAATGCCTTTCGGAAACTACATCTGAAATGCCTATCTGCTCCTATATTTGAAATGCTTATCGGCAACCATATCTGAAATGCCTATCGACACCTATATTTGAAATACCTATCGGCTTCTATATCTGAAATGCCTATCGGCACCTGTTTTTAAAATGCCAATAGGCAACTATATCTAAAATGCCTATCGGCACCTATATCCGAAATGCCTATCGGCATCAATTTTTGAAATGCCTATCGGAAACTACATCTAAAATGCCAATCAGCACCTATATTTGAAATGCCTATCGGCAACAATATCTGGAATGCCTATCGGCACCTATATTTGAAATGCCTATCGGCTTCTATATCTGAAATGCCTATCGGCACCTATTTTTAAAATGCCAATCGGCAACTATATCTGAAATGCCTATCGGCACCTATATCTGAAATGCCTATCGGCACATATTTTTGAAATGCCTATCGGAAACTACATCTGAAATGCCTATCAGCACCTATATTTGAAATGCCTATCGGCAACCATATCTGAAATGCCTATCGACACCTATATTTGAAATACCTATCGGCTTCTATATCTGAAATGCCTATCGGCACCTATTTTTAAAATGCCAATCGGTAACTATATCTGAAATGCCTATCGGCACCTATATCTGAAATGCCTGTCGGCACCATTTTTTGAAATGTCTATCGGAAACTACATCCGGAATGCCTATCAGCACCTATATTTGAAATGCCTATCGGCAACCATATCTAGAATGCCTATCGGCACCTATATTTGAAATGTCTATCGGCATCTATATCAGAAATGCCTATCGACACCTATTTTTAAAATGCCAATCGGCTTCTATATCTGAAATGCCTATCGGCACCTATATCTGAAATGCCTATCGGCACCTATTTTTGAGATGCCTATCGGAAACTACATCTGAAATGCCTATCAGCACCTATATTTGAAATGCCTATCGGTACCTATTTTTGAAATGCCTATCGGAAACTACATTTGAAATGATTATCAGCGCTTATATTTGATATGCCTATCGGCAACCATATCTGGAACGCCTATCGGCAACTATATTTGAAATGCCTATCGGCTTCTATATCTGAAATGCCTATCGGCACATATTTTTGAAATGCCTATCGGAAATTACATCTGAAAAGCCTATCAGCACCTATATTTGAAATGCCTATCGGCAACCATATCTGAAATGCCTATCGACACCTATATTTGAAATACCTATCGGCTTCTATATCTGAAATGCCTATCGGCACCTATTTTTAAATGCCAATCGGCAACTATATCTGAAATGCCTATCGGCACCTATAACTGAAATGCCTATCGGCACCTATATCCGAAATGCCTATCGGCATCAATTTTTGAAATGCCTATCGGAAACTACATCTAAAATGCCAATCAGCACCTATATTTGAAATGCCTATCGGCAACAATATCTGGAATGCCTATCGGCACCTATATTTGAAATGCCTATCGGCTTCTATATCTGAAATGCCTATCGGCACCTATTTTTAAAATGCCAATCGGCAACTATATCTGAAATGCCTATCGGCACCTATATCTGAAATGCCTATCGGCACATATTTTTGAAATGCCTATCGGAAACTACATCTGAAATGCCTATCAGCACCTATATTTGAAATGCCTATCGGCAACCATATCTGAAATGCCTATCGACACCTATATTTGAAATACCTATCGGCTTCTATATCTGAAATGCCTATCGGCACCTATTTTTAAATGCCAATCGGCAACTACATCTGAAATGCCTATCGGCACCTATATCTGAAATGCCTATCGGCACCACTTTTTGAAATGCCTATCGGAAACTACATCTGAAATGCCTATCAGCATCTATATTTGAAATGCCCATCGGCAACCATATCTGGAATGCCTATCGGCACCTATATTTGAAATGCCTATCGGCTTCTATATCTGAAATGCCTATCGGCACCTATTTTTAAAATGCCAATCGGCAACTATATCTGAAAAGCCTATCGGCACCTATATCTGAAATGCCTATCGGCACCTATTTTTGAAATGCCTATCGGGAACTACATCTGAAATGCCTATCAGCACCTATATTTGAAATGCCTATCGGCAACCACATCACAAATGCCTATCGGCACCTATATCTGAAATGCCTTTCGGCATTTATATCTGAAATGCCGGTCGACACCTATATTTGAAATGCCTATCGGCACATATATTTTAAATGCCTATCGGCAACTATATCTGATATGCCTATCGGCACCTATATCTGAAATGCCTATCGGCAACTATTTTTGAAATGCCTATCGGAAACTACATCTAAAATGCCTATCGGCACCTATTTTTAAAATGCCAATCGGTAAGTATATCTGAAATGCCTATCGGCACCTATATCTGAAATGCCTATCGGTACCTATTTTTGAAATACCTATCGGAAACTACATCTGAAATGACTATCAGCACCTATATTTGAAATGCCTATCGGCAACCATATCTGAAATGCCTATCGACACCTATATTTGAAATACCTATCGGCTTCTATATCTGAAATGCCTATCGGCACCTATTTTTAAAATGCCAATCGGTAACTATATCTGAAATGCCTATCGGCACATATTTTTGAAATGCCTATCGGAAACTACATCTGAAATGCCTATCAGCACCTATATTTGAAATGCCTATCGGCAACCATATCTGAAATGCCTATCGACACCTATATTTGAAATACCTATCGGCTTCTATATCTGAAATGCCTATCGGCACCTATTTTTAAATGCCAATCGGCAACTATATCTGAAATGCCTATCGGCACCTATATCTGAAATGCCTATCGGCACCAATTTTTGAAATGCCTATCGGAAACTACATCTGAAATGCCTATCAGCACCTATATTTGAAATGCCCATCGGCAACCATATCTGGAATGCCTATCGGCACCTATATTTGAAATGCCTATCGGCTTCTATATCTGAAATGCCTATCGGCACCTATTTTTAAAATGCCAATCGGCAACTATATCTGAAAAGCCTATCGGCACCTATATCTGAAATGCCTATCGGCACCTATTTTTGAAATGCCTATCGGGAACTACATCTGAAATGCCTATCAGCACCTATATTTGAAATGCCTATCGGCAACCACATCACAAATGCCTATCGGCACCTATATCTGAAATGCCTTTCGGCATTTATATCTGAAATGCCGGTCGACACCTATATTTGAAATGCCTATCGGCACATATATTTTAAATGCCTATCGGCAACTATATCTGATATGCCTATCGGCACCTATATCTGAAATGCCTATCGGCACCTATTTTTGAAATGCCTATCGGAAACTACATCTGAAATAATTATCAGCACCTATATTTGAAATGCCTATCGGCAACCATATCTGAAATGCCTATCCACACCTATATTTGAAATACCTATCGGCTTCTATATCTGAAATGCCTATCGGCACCTATTTTTAAAATGCCAATCGGTAAGTACATCTGAAATGCCTATCGGAACCTATATCTGAAATGCCTATCGGAACCTATTTTTGAAATGCCTATCGGAAACTACATCTGAAATGACTATCAGCACCTATATTTGAAATGCCTATCGGCAACCATATCTGAAATGTCTATCCACACCTATATTTGAAATACCTATCGGCTTCTATATCTGAAACGCCTATCGGCACCTATTTTTAAAATGCCAATCGGCAACTATATCTGAAATGCCTATCGGCACCTATATCTGAAATGCCTATCGGTACCTATTTTTGAAATGCCTATCGGAAACTACATTTGAAATGATTATCAGCGCTTATATTTGATATGCCTATCGGCAACCATATCTGAAATGCCTATCGGCAAATATATTTGAAATGCCTATCGGCTTCTATATCTGAAATGCCTATCGGCACCTATTTTTAAAATACCAATCGGCAACTATATCTGAAATGCCTATCGGCACCTATATCTGAAATGCCTATCGGCATATATTTTTGAAATGCCTTTTGGAAACTACATCTGAAATGCCTATCTGCTCCTATATTTGAAATGCCTATCGGCAACCATATCTGAAATGCCTATCGACACCTATACTTGAAATACCTATCGGCTTCTATATCTGAAATGCCTATCGGCACCTGTTTTTAAAATGCCAATCGGCAACTATATCTGAAATGCCTATCGGCACCTATATCCGAAATGCCTATCGGCATCAATTTTTGTAATGCCTATCTGAAACTACATCTAAAATGCCTATCAGCACCTATATTTGAAATGCCTATCGGCAACAATATCTGGAATGCCTATCGGCGCCTATATTTGAAATGCCTATCGGCTTCTATATCTGAAATGCCTATCGACACCTATTTATCAAATGCCAATCGGCAACTATATCTGAAATGCCTATCGGCACCTATATCTGAAATGCCTATCGGCACCTATTTTTGAAATGCCTATCGGAAACTACATCTGAAATGCCTATCAGCACCTATATTTGAAATGCTTATCGGCAACCATATCTGAAATGCCAATCGACACCTATATTTAAAATCCCTATCGGCTTCTATATCTGAAATGCCTATCGGCACCTATTTTTAAAATGCCAATCGGCAACTATATCTGAAGTGCCTATCGGCACCTATATCTGAAATGCCTATCGGTACCTATTTTTGAAATGCCTATCGGAAACTACATCTGAAAAAACTATCAGCACCTATATTTGAAATGCCTATCGGCAATCATATCTGAAATGCCTATCAACACCTATATTTGAAATGCCTATCGGCTTCTATATCTGAAATGCCTATCGGCACCTATTTTTAAAATGCCAATCGGTAACTATATCTGAAATGCCTATCGGCACCTATATCTGAAATGCCTATCGGCACCATTTTTTGAAATGTCTATCGGAAACTACATCCGGAATGCCTATCAGCACCTATATTTGAAATACCTATCGGCAACCATATCTGGAATGCCTATCGGCATTTATATTTGAAATGCCTATCGGCTTCTATATCTGAAATGCCTATCGACACCTATTTTTAAAATGCTAATCGGCAACTATATCTGAAATGCCTATCGGCACCTATATCTGAAATGCCTATCGGCACCTATTTTTGAAATGCCTATCGGAAACTACATCTGAAATGCCTATCAGCACCTATATTTGAAATGCTTATCGGAAACCATATCTGAAATGCCTATCGACACCTATATTTGAAATCCCTATCTGCTTCTATATCTGAAATGCCTATCGGCACCTATTTTTAAAATGCCAATCGGCAACTATATCTAAAATGCCTATCGGCACCTATAACTGAAATGCCTATCGGCACCTATTTTTGAAATGCCTATCAGAAACTACATATAAAATGCCTATCAGCACCTATTTTGAAATCCCTATCGGCAACCATATCTGGAATGCCTATCGGCGCCTATATTTTAAATGCCTATCGGCTTCTATATCTGAAATGCCTATCGGCACCTATATCTGAAATGCCTATCGGCACCTATTTTTGAAATGCCTATCGAAAACTACATCTGAAATGCCTATCAGCACCTATATTTGAAATGCCTATCGGCAACCACATCAGAAATGCCTATCGGCACCTATATCTGAAATGCCTTTCTGCATTTATATCTGAAATGCCGATCGACACCTATATTTGAAATGCCTATCGGCACTTTTATTTTAAATGCCTATCGGCAACTATATCTGATAAGCCTATCGGCACCTATATCTGAAATGCCTATCGGCACTTTTTTTTGAAATGCCAATCTTTAAGTATATCTGAAATGCCTATCGGCACCTATATCTAAAATGCCTATCGGAACCTATTTTTGAAATGCCTATCTGAAACTACATCTGAAATGACTATCAGCACCTATATTCGAAATGCCTATCGGCAACCATATCTGAAATGCCTATCCACACCTATATTTGAAATACCTATCGGCTTCTATATCTAAAATGCCTATCGGCACCTATTTTTAAAATGCCAATCGGTAAGTATATCTGAAATGCCTATCGGCACCTATATCTAAAATGCCTATCGGAACCTATTTTTGAAATGCCTATCGGAAACTACATCTGAAATGACTATCAGCACCTATATTCGAAATGCCTATCGGCAACCATATCTGAAATGCCTATCCACACCTATATTTGAAATACCTATCGGCTTCTATATCTAAAATGCCTATCGGCACCTATTTTTAAAATGCCAATCGGCAACTACATCTGAAATGCCTATCGGCTTATATATCTGAAATGCTTATCGGCACCTATTATTAAAATGCCAATCGGCAACTATATCTGAAATGCCAATCGGCACCTATATCTGAAATGCCTATCGGCACCTATTTTTGAAATGCCTATCGGAAACTACATCTGAAATGCCTATCAGCACCTATATTTGAAATGCCTATCGGCAACCATATCTGAAATGCCTATCGACACCTATATTTGAAATCCCTATCGGCTTCTATATCTGAAATGCCAATCGGAACCTATTTTTGAAATGCCTATCGGAAACTACATCCGAAATGACTATCAGCACCTATATTTGAAATGCCTATCGGCAACCATATCCGAAATGCCTATCCACACCTATATTTGAAATACCTATCGGCTTCTATATCTAAAATGCCTATCGACACCTATTTTTAAAATGCCAATCGGTAAGTATATCTGAAATGCCAAACGGCACCTATATCTGAAGTGCCTATAGACACATATTTTTAAAATGCCAATTGGCAACTATATCTGAAATGCCTATCGGCACCTATATCTAAAATGCCTATCGGAACCTATTTTTGAAATGCCTATCGGAAACTACATCTGAAATGACTATCAGCACCTATATTTGAAATGCCTATCGGCAACCATATCCGAAATGCCTATCCACACCTATATTTGAAATACCTATCGGCTTCCATATCTAAAATGCCTATCGGCACCTATTTTTAAAATGCCAATCGGTAAGTATATCTGAAATGCCTATCGGCACCTATATCTAAAATGCCTATCGGAACCTATTTTTGAAATGCCTATCGGAAACTACATCTGAAATGACTATCAGCACCTAAATTTGAATAGCCTATCGGCAACCATATCTGAAATGCCTATCCACACCTATATTTGAAATACCTATCGGCTTCTATATCTGAAATGCCTATCGGCACCTATTTTTAAAATGCCAATCGGCAACTATATCTGAAATGCCAATCGGCACCTATATCTGAAATGCCTATCGACACCTATTTTTAAAATGCCAATTGGCAACTATATCTGAAATGCCTATCGGCACCTATATCTGAAATGCCTATCGACACCTATTTTTAAAATGCCAATTGGCAACTATATCTGAAATGCTTATCGGCACCTATATCTGAAATGCCTATCGGTACCTATTTTTGAAATGCCTATCGGAAACTACATCTGAAATGATTATCAGCACTTATATTTGAAATGCCTATCGGCAACCATATCTGGAATGCCTATCGGCACCTATATTTGAAATGCCTATCGGCTTCTATATCTGAAATGCCTATCGGCACCTATTTTTAAAATGCCAATCGGCAACTATATCTGAAATGCCTATCGGCACCTATATCTGAAATGCCTATCGGCACCTATTTTTGAAATGCCTATCGGAAACTACATCTGAAATGCCTATCAGCACCTATATTTGAAATGCCTATCGGCAACCATATCTGAAATGCCTATCGACATCTATATTTGAAATACCTATCGGCTTCTATATCTGAAATGCCTATCGGTACCTATTTTTAAAATGCCAATCGGTAACTATATCTGAAATGCCTATCGGCACCTATATCTGAAATGCCTATCGGCACCATTTTTTGAAATGCCTATCGGAAACTACATCCGGAATGCCTATCAGCACCTATATTTGAAATGCCTATCGGCAACCATATCTGGAATGCCAATCGGCACATATATTTGAAATGCCTATCGGCTTCTATATCTAAAATGCCTATCGGCACCAATTTTTGAAATGCCTATCGGAAACTACATCTGAAATGCCTATCAGCACCTATATTTGAAATGCCTATCGGCAACCATATCTGGAATGCTCATCGGCACCTATATTTGAAATGCCTATCGGCTTATATATCTGAAATGCCTATCGGCACCTATTTTTAAAATGCCAATCGGCAACTATATCTGAAATGCCTATCGGCACCTATATCTGCTAAATGCCTATCGGCACCTATTTTTGAAATGCCTATCGGAAACTACATCTGAAATGCCTATCAGCACCTATATTTGAAATGCCTATCGGCAATCATATCTGAAATGCCTATCGACACCTATATTTAAAATACCTATCGGCTTCTATATCTGAAATGCCTATCGGCACCTATTTTTAAAATGCCAATCGGCAACTTTATCTGAAATGCCTATCGGCACCTATAGCTGAAATGCCTATCGACAACAATTTTTGAAATGCCTATCGGAAACTACATCTGAAATGCCTATCAACACCTATATTTTAAATGCCTATCGGCAACCATATCTGGAATGCCTATCGGCACCTATATTTGAAATGCCTATCGGCTTCTATATCTGAAATGCCTATCGGCACCTATTTTTAAAATGCCAATCGGCAACTATATCTGAAATGCCTATCGGCACCTATATCTGAAATGCCTATCGGCACCTATTTTTGAAATGCCTATCGGAAACTACATCTGAAATGCCTATCAGCACCTATATTTGAAATGCCTATCGGCAACCATATCTGGAATGCCTATCATCGCCTATATTTAAAATGCCTATCGGCTTCTATATCTGAAATACCTATCGGCGCCTATTTTTAAAATGCCAATCGGCAACTATATCTGAAGTGCCTATCGGCTTCTATATCTGAAATACCTATCGGCGCCTATTTTTAAAATGCCAATCGGCAACTATATCTGAAGTGCCTATCGGCACCTATATCAGAAATGCCTATCGGCACCTATATCTGAAATGCCTTTCGGCATTTATA
This sequence comes from Venustoraphidia nigricollis, assembly GCA_034508555.1. Classification (NCBI taxonomy): domain Eukaryota; kingdom Metazoa; phylum Arthropoda; class Insecta; order Raphidioptera; family Raphidiidae; genus Venustoraphidia; species Venustoraphidia nigricollis. The sequence continues at coordinate 4,130,953 of JAVRKA010000047.1, forward strand.
TCTGAAATGCCGGTCGACACCTATATTTGAAATGCCTATCGGCACATATATTTTAAATGCCTATCGGCAACTATATCTGATATGCCTATCGGTACCTATATCTGAAATGCGTATCGGCACCTATTTTTGAAATGCCTATCGGAAACTACATCTAAAATGCCTATCGGCACCTATTTTTAAAATGCCAATCGGTAAGTATATCTAAAATGCCTATCGGCACCTATATCTGAAATGCCTATCGGAACTTATTTTTGAAATGCCTATCGGAAACTACATCTGAAATGCCTATCAGCACCTATATTTGAAATGCCTATCGGCAACCATATCTGAAATGCCTATCCACACCTATATTTGAAATACCTATCGGCTTCTATATCTGAAATGCCTATCGGCACCTATTTTTAAAATGCCAATCGGCAACTATATCTGAAATGCCTATCGGCACCTATATCTGAAATGCTTATCGGTACCTATTTTTGAAATGCCTATCGGAAACTACATCTGAAATGATTATCAGCGCTTATATTTGATATGCCTATCGGCAACCATATCTAGAATGCCTATCGGCAACTATATTTGAAATGCCTATCGGCTTCTATATCTGAAATACCTATCGGCACCTATTTTTAAAATACCAATCGGCAACTATATCTGAAATGCCTATCGGCACCTAAATCTGAAATGCCTATCGGCATATATTTTTGAAATGCCTTTCGGAAACTACAACTGAAATGCCTATCTGCTCCTATATTTAAAATGCCTATCGGCAACCATATCTGAAATGCCTATCGACACCTATATTTGAAATACTTATCGGCTTCTATATCTGAAATGCCTATCTTCACCTGTTTTTAAAATGCCAATCGGCAACTATATCTGAAATGCCTATCGGCACCTATATCCGAAATGCCTATCGGCATCAATTTTTGAAATGCCTATCGGAAACTACATCTAAAATGCCTATCAGCACCTATATTTGAAATGCCTATCGGCAACCATATCTGGGATGCCTATCGGCACCTATATTTGAAATGCCTATCGGCTTCTATATCTGAAATGCCTATCGGCACCTATTTTTAAAATGCCAATCGGCAACTATATCTGATATGCCTATCGGCACCTATATCTGAAATGCCTATCGGCACCTATTTTTGAAATGCCTATCGGATACTACATCTGAAATGCCTATCAGCACCTATATTTGAAATGCTTATCGGCAACCATATCTGGAATGCCTATCGACACCTATATTTGAAATCCCTATCGGCTTCTATACCTGAAATGCCTATCGGCACCTATTTTTAAAATGCCAATCGGCAACAATATCTGAAATGCCTATCGGCACCTATATCTGCAATGCCTATCGGCACCTATTTTTGAAATGCCTATCGGAAACTACATCTGAAATGCCTATCAGCACCTATATTTGAAATGCCTATCGGCAACCATATCTGAAATGCCTATCGGCGCCTATATTTGAAAAGCCTATCGGCTTCAATATCTGAAATGCTTATCGGCACCTATTTTTAAAATGCCAATCGGCATTTATATCTGAAGTGCCTATCGGCACTTATATCTGAAACGCCTATCGGCACCTATTTTTGAAATGCCTATCGAAAACTACATCTGAAATGCCTATCAGCACCCATATTTGAAATGCCTATCGGCAACCACATCAGAAATGCCTATCGGCACCTATATCTGAAATGCCTTTCGGCATTTATATCTGAAATGCCGATCGACACCTATATTTGAAATGCCTATCGGCACTTTTATTTTAAATGCCTATTGGCAACTATATCTGATAAGCCTATCCGCACCTATATCTGAAATGCCTATCGGCACCTATTTTTGAAATGCCAATCTTTAAGTATATCCGAAATGCCTATCGGAACCTATATCTAAAATGCCTATCGGAACCTATTTTTGAAATGCCTATCGGAAACTACATCTGAAATGACTATCAGCACCTATATTTGAAATGCCTATCGGCAACCATATCTGAAATGCCTATCCACACCTATATTTAAAATACCTATCGGCTTCTATATCTAAAATGCCTATCGGCACCTATTTTTAAAATGCCAATCGGCAACTACATCTGGAATGCTTATCGGCTTATATATCTGAAATGCCTATCGGCACCTATTTTTAAAATGCTAATCGTCAACTATATCTGAAATGCCAATCGGCACCTATATCTGAAATGCCCATCGACTCCTATTTTTAAAATGCCAATTGGCAACTATATCTGAAATGCCTACCGGCACCTATATCTGAAATGCCTATCGACACCTATTTTTAAAATGCCAATTGGCAACTATATCTGAAATGCCTATCGGCACCTATATCTGAAATGCCTATCGGTACCTATTTTTGAAATGCCTATCGGAAACTACATCTGAAATGATTATCAGCACTTATATTTGAATTGCCTATCGGCAACCATATCTGGAATGCCTATCGGCACCTATATTTGAAATGCCTATCGGCTTCTATATCTGAAATGCTTATCGGCACCTATTTTTGAAATACCAATCGGCAACTATATCTGAAATGCCTATCGGCACCTATTTTTGAAATGCCTATCGGAAACTCCATCTGAAATGCCTATCAGCACCTATATTTGAAATGCGTATCGGCAACCATATCTGGAATGCCTATCGGCACCTATATTTGAAATGCCTATCGGCAACCATATCTGGAATGCATATCGGCACCTATATTTGAAATGCCTATCGGCTTCTATATCTGAAATGCCTATCGACACCTATTTTTAAAATGCCAATCGGCAACTACATCTGAAATGCCTATCAGCACCTTTATTTGAAATGCTTATCGGCAACCATATCTGAAATAGCCATCGACACCTATATTTGAAATCCCTATCGGCTTCTATATCTGAAATGCCTATCGGCACCTATTTTTAAAATGCCAATCGGCAACTATATCTGAAATGCCAATCGGCACCTATATCTGAAATGCCTATCGGCACCTATTTTTGAAATGCCTATCGGAAACTACATCTGAAATGCCTATCAGCACCTATATTTGAAATGCCTATCGGCAACCATATCTGGAATGCCTATCGGCGCCTATATTTGAAATGCAACTATATCTGAAGTGCCTATCGGCACCTAAATCTCAAATGCCTATCGGCACCTATTTTTGAAATGCCTATCGAAAACTACATCTGAAATGCCTATCAGCATTTATATTTGAAATGCCTATCGGCAACCACATCAGAAATGCCTATCATCACCTATATTTGAAATGCCCTACGGCATTTATATCTGAAATGCCGATCGACACCTATATTTGAAATGCCTATCGGCACCTATATTTTAAATGCCTATCGGCAACTATATCTGATATGCCTATCGGCACCTATATCTGAAATGCCTACCGGCACCTATTTTTGAAATGCCTATCGGAAACTACATCTAAAATGCCTATCGGCACCTATTTTTAAAATGCCAATCGGAAAGTATATCTGAAATGCCTATCGGCACCTATAATTGAAATGTCTATCGGAACCTATTTTTGAAATGCCTATCGGAAACTACATCTGAAATGACTATCAGCACCTATATTTGAAATGCCTATCGGCAACCATATCTGAAATGCCTATCCACACCTATATTTGAAATACCTATCGGCTTCTATATCTGAAATGCCTATCGGCACCTATTTTTAAAATGCCAATCAGCAACTATATCTGAAATGCCAATCGGCACCTATTTCTGAAATGCCTATCGACACCTATTTTTAAAATGCCAATTGGCAACTACATCTGAAATGCCTATCGGCACCTATTTTTAAAATGCCAATCGGCAACTATATCTGAAATGCCTATCGGCACCTATATCTGAAATGCCCATCGGCACCTATTTTTGAAATGCCTATCGGAAACTACATCTGAAATGCCTATCAGCACCTATATTTGAAATGCCTATCGGCAACCATATCTGGAATGCCTATCGGCGCTTATATTTGAAATGCCTATCGGCTTCTATATCTGAAATGCCTATCGGCACCTATTTTTAAAATGCCAATCGGCATTTATATCTGAAGTCCCTATCGGCACCTATATCTGAAATGCCTATCGGCACCTATTTTTGAAATGCCTATCGAAAACTACATCTGAAATGCCTATCAGCACCTATATTTGAAATGCCTATCGGCAACCACATCAGAAATGCCTATCGGCACCTATATCTGAAATGCCTTTCGGCATTTATATCTGAAATGCCGATCGACACCTATATTTTAAATGCCTATCGGCACTTTTATTTTAAATGCCTATCGGCAACTATATCTGATAAGCCTATCGGCACCTATATCTGAAATGCCTATCGGCACTTTTTTTTGAAATGCCAATCTTTAAGTATATCTGAAATGCCTATCGGCACCTATATCTAAAATGCCTATCGGAACCTATTTTTGAAATGCCTATCGGAAACTACATCAAAAATGACTATCAGCACCTATATTTGAAATGCCTATCGGCAACCATATCTGAAATGCCTATCCACACCTATATTTGAAATACCTATCGGCTTCTATATCTAAAATGCCTATCGGCACCTATTTTTAAAATGCCAATCAGTAAGTATATCTGAAATGCCTATCGGCACCTGTATCTAAAATGCCTAACGGAACCTATTTTTGAAATGCCTATCGGAAACTACATCTGAAATGACTATCAGCACCTATATTTGAAATGCCTATCGGCAACCATATCTGAAATGCCTATCCACACCTATATTTGAAATACCTATCGGCTTCTATATCTAAAATGCCTATCGGCACCTATTTTTAAAATGCCAATCGGCAACTACATCTGAAATGCCTATCGGCTTATATATCTGAAATGCCTATCGGCACCTATTATTAAAATACCAATCGGCAACTATATCTGAAATGCCAATCGGCACCTATATCTGAAATGCCTATCGGCACCTATTTTTGAAATGCCTATCGGAAACTACATCTGAAATGCCTATCAGCACATATATTTGAAATGCCTATCGGCAACCATATCTGAAATGCCTATCGACACCTATATTTGAAATCCCTATCGGCTTTTATATCTGAAATGCCTATCGGCACCTATTTTTAAAATGCCAATCGGCAACTATATCTGAAATGCCAATCGGCACCTATATCTGAAGTGCCTATCGACACCTATTTTTAAAATGCCAATTGGCAACTATATCTGAAATGCCTATCGGCACCTATATCTAAAATGCCTATCGGAACCTATTTTTGAAATGCCTATCGGAAACTACATCTGAAATGACTATCAGCACCTATATTTGAAATGCCTATCGGCACCCATATCCGAAATGCCTATCCACACCTATATTTGAAATACCTATCGGCTTCTATATCTAAAATGCCTATCGGCACCTATTTTTAAAATGCCAATCGGTAAGTATATCTGAAATGCCTATCGGCACCTATATCTAAAATGCCTATCGGAACCTATTTTTGAAATGCCTATCGGAAACTACATCTGAAATGACTATCAGCACCTATATTTGAAATGCCTATCGGCAACCATATCTGAAATGCCTATCCACACCTATATTTGAAATACCTATCGGCTTCTATATCTGAAATGCCTATCGGCACCTATTTTTAAAATGCCAATCGGCAACTATATCTGAACTGCCAATCGGCACCTATATCTGAAATGCCTATCGACACCTATTTTTAAAATGCCAATTGGCAACTATATCTGAAATGCCTATCGGCACCTATATCTGAAATAATAAAAACAAAATATATATGTTTAAATTTTCACTTTATTATAAAACTTATAACATATGTTTCGCTGACACAGCAGCTTCATCAGATATCTGAAATGCCTATCGGAACCTATTTTTGAAATGCCTATCGGAAACTACATCTGAAATGACTATCAGCAGCTATATTTGAAATGCCTATCGGCAACCATATCTGAAATGTCTATCCACACCTATATTTGAAATACCTATCGGCTTCTATATCTGAAACGCCTATCGGCACCTATTTTTAAAATGCCAATCGGCAACTATATCTGAAATGCCTATCGGCACCTATATCTGAAATGCCTATCGGTACCTATTTTTGAAATGCCTATCGGAAACTACATTTGAAATGATTATCAGCGCTTATATTTGATATGCCTATCGGCAACCATATCTGAAATGCCTATCGGCAAATATATTTGAAATGCCTATCGGCTTCTATATCTGAAATGCCTATCGGCACCTATTTTTAAAATACCAATCGGCAACTATATCTGAAATGCCTATCGGCACCTATATCTGAAATGCCTATCGGCATATATTTTTGAAATGCCTTTTGGAAACTACATCTGAAATGCCTATCTGCTCCTATATTTGAAATGCCTATCGGCAACCATATCTGAAATGCCTATCGACACCTATACTTGAAATACCTATCGGCTTCTATATCTGAAATGCCTATCGGCACCTGTTTTTAAAATGCCAATCGGCAACTATATCTGAAATGCCTATCGGCACCTATATCCGAAATGCCTATCGGCATCAATTTTTGTAATGCCTATCTGAAACTACATCTAAAATGCCTATCAGCACCTATATTTGAAATGCCTATCGGCAACAATATCTGGAATGCCTATCGGCACCTATATTTGAAATGCCTATCGGCTTCTATATCTAAAATGCCTATCGACACCTATTTATCAAATGCCAATCGGCAACTATATCTGAAATGCCTATCGGCACCTATATCTGAAATGCCTATCGGCACCTATTTTTGAAATGCCTATCGGAAACTACATCTGAAATGCCTATCAGCACCTATATTTGAAATGCTTATCGGCAACCATATCTGAAATGCCAATCGACACCTATATTTAAAATCCCTATCGGCTTCTATATCTGAAATGCCTATCGGCACCTATTTTTAAAATGCCAATCGGCAACTATATCTGAAGTGCCTATCGGCACCTATATCTGAAATGCCTATCGGTACCTATTTTTGAAATGCCTATCGGAAACTACATCTGAAAAAACTATCAGCACCTATATTTGAAATGCCTATCGGCAATCATATCTGAAATGCCTATCAACACCTATATTTGAAATGCCTATCGGCTTCTATATCTGAAATGCCTATCGGCACCTATTTTTAAAATGCCAATCGGTAACTATATCTGAAATGCCTATCGGCACCTATATCTGAAATGCCTATCGGCACCATTTTTTGAAATGTCTATCGGAAACTACATCCGGAATGCCTATCAGCACCTATATTTGAAATACCTATCGGCAACCATATCTGGAATGCCTATCGGCATTTATATTTGAAATGCCTATCGGCTTCTATATCTGAAATGCCTATCGACACCTATTTTTAAAATGCTAATCGGCAACTATATCTGAAATGCCTATCGGCACCTATATCTGAAATGCCTATCGGCACCTATTTTTGAAATGCCTATCGGAAACTACATCTGAAATGCCTATCAGCACCTATATTTGAAATGCTTATCGGAAACCATATCTGAAATGCCTATCGACACCTATATTTGAAATCCCTATCTGCTTCTATATCTGAAATGCCTATCGGCACCTATTTTTAAAATGCCAATCGGCAACTATATCTAAAATGCCTATCGGCACCTATATCTGAAATGCCTATCGGCACCTATTTTTGAAATGCCTATCGGAAACTACATATAAAATGCCTATCAGCACCTATTTTGAAATCCCTATCGGCAACCATATCTGGAATGCCTATCGGCGCCTATATTTTAAATGCCTATCGGCTTCTATATCTGAAATGCCTATCGGCACCTATATCTGAAATGCCTATCGGCACCTATTTTTTAAATGCCTATCGAAAACTACATCTGAAATGCCTATCAGCACCTATATTTGAAATGCCTATCGGCAACCACATCAGAAATGCCTATCGGCACCTATATCTGAAATGCCTTTCTGCATTTATATCTGAAATGCCGATCGACACCTATATTTGAAATGCCTATCGGCACTTTTATTTTAAATGCCTATCGGCAACTATATCTGATAAGCCTATCGGCACCTATATCTGAAATGCCTATCGGCACTTTTTTTTGAAATGCCAATCTTTAAGTATATCTGAAATGCCTATCGGCACCTATATCTAAAATGCCTATCGGAACCTATTTTTGAAATGCCTATCGGAAACTACATCTGAAATGACTATCAGCACCTATATTCGAAATGCCTATCGGCAACCATATCTGAAATGCCTATCCACACCTATATTTGAAATACCTATCGGCTTCTATATCTAAAATGCCTATCGGCACCTATTTTTAAAATGCCAATCGGTAAGTATATCTGAAATGCCTATCGGCACCTATATCTAAAATGCCTATCGGAACCTATTTTTGAAATGCCTATCGGAAACTACATCTGAAATGACTATCAGCACCTATATTCGAAATGCCTATCGGCAACCATATCTGAAATGCCTATCCACACCTATATTTGAAATACCTATCGGCTTCTATATCTAAAATGCCTATCGGCACCTATTTTTAAAATGCCAATCGGCAACTACATCTGAAATGCCTATCGGCTTATATATCTGAAATGCTTATCGGCACCTATTATTAAAATGCCAATCGGCAACTATATATGAAATGCCAATCGGCACCTATATCTGAAATGCCTATCGGCACCTATTTTTGAAATGCCTATCGGAAACTACATCTGAAATGCCTATCAGCACCTATATTTGAAATGCCTATCGGCAACCATATCTGAAATGCCTATCGACACCTATATTTGAAATCCCTATCGGCTTCTATATCTGAAATGCCAATCGGAACCTATTTTTGAAATGCCTATCGGAAACTACATCCGAAATGACTATCAGCACCTATATTTGAAATGCCTATCGGCAACCATATCCGAAATGCCTATCCACACCTATATTTGAAATACCTATCGGCTTCTATATCTAAAATGCCTATCGACACCTATTTTTAAAATGCCAATCGGTAAGTATATCTGAAATGCCAAACGGCACCTATATCTGAAGTGCCTATCGACACATATTTTTAAAATGCCAATTGGCAACTATATCTGAAATGCCTATCGGCACCTATATCTAAAATGCCTATCGGAACCTATTTTTGAAATGCCTATCGGAAACTACATCTGAAATGACTATCAGCACCTATATTTGAAATGCCTATCGGCAACCATATCCGAAATGCCTATCCACACCTATATTTGAAATACCTATCGGCTTC